>OX638122.1:2500000-3750000 GCA_951804975.1 Anthophora plumipes
CCGAATATTTTTGTAACGCGTAAAATAGACATCGTTTTGTTTATTCTTCATTATGTAAGGACATGTTGCAATCACAAAATAATTTTTTATGTTTCTGTTGTCTATAATAAATAAGTTAACATGGTAAAAAACTAGTGAATAAATATTTTAATAATTCAGAAAGATATAAAGCATTATACATAACAGTATTGTCCGAATATTAAAGTGAGTAACTATACCTCCCAATAGCGTGGAATCCATTTTTGTATACCGAATGCGTATAAATTCTCTTAAGATTCGTATATATAGATATATTTAGGAATTAAATCTTTTGTTAAAAACGTACTGAAATCATAACAATACATCGCTACCTCAGAATATGCATGGAAAGAGAGAAAAGTAAATTTCTTGAAATTTTTCATAGTTAATTGAGCACCACGCCAATGCTTTGCATTGTGGGAAGTCCCTTGGTATGCGTGCTCTTATTTATCCTGCTTGACTCCGAAAGACGACACCTCCGAAGAGGTTCAACCGAAATCTTTTATCTTAATGTAAATTAAACATCCGGTCCAGCAAAGTAACACGCAAGTTCTCACGAGTGAAATTTATAATCAATTCGAATAATAGTATTTATTCTTCTCCTTTTCTGTGCATAGTAATTACTATCAGAAACTATATTTACATCGTCGGTCATCCATATAAATTGTACCACGAAACCACAAATTAATAGTAAGCATAAATTGTAATGTGTGAAAAATTCTCAATTTTATATTATATTCTGACCGGAAAATCATGTTATATAAATTGCCATAGGAAGCTTGATAATTAATATCTGGTATCAATAGTTGTAATAGTAATAATTGTTAGATCGACAGGTATGTGGTATGAGTGTGAATCAAAGAAGAAGTTGGAAGAGTGGTGGAGGGTACTCAGTTAGAAAAAGTAAGAACGAAGAACTTAGTCAAGGATAGAGCCGTATGCACGCCTGCGACTCGGTAGAATAACGAATCATGGGTCCTCGCGCATCCACCTCGTAGCCTAATTCGTTAGGCGTAATATCAACGCAGCGTAAACAAATCTGGACAAGGCCCGCTCTGGTCTCGTTCGGAAGTGCGAAGCTGCGACACTCTTCGATGTACAATCGCGAGGTGCGTCTCCGGGGGTCCGTGAAGTGTTAGAGCAGAGTTTTGTTGAAGTTTGTTGAAGTGTTAACAAATTAGGCAAAAGGACTCAAATCTTCACGAAACAGTTTTATTTAATTTTATTTCATTTTTATTTAATATTTTTAAGCGTTAATCAAAAATAATTACTTTTGTGTTTTTCTTTTTCTTTTATTTTATTCAGTTCATAAGTTCAAATATTATTATTATAACTTTTCCCATCTATCAAAATCTTATTCTAATATACACATGAACTTACAGTTCAGTAAGGCAAAACAAATCTACCGAGTTTCAAAGGCTGCGTACGACGTTCTTCCTCCGTACAAAATCTAAGACTTCCACATTACATAATGCGTTGAACAAGGTCACGATTTTACAATAGTTTTGGTGAGTACTTTCCATTTCTCTTCCAATGTTATTGCATCAGAATTTCGGCAAGTAATTTCCAGTAGTCACTAGTGACTGTGGGGCATCCCTCACTGGGAACTATTTTGTTTGTGTGCATACTTCTTACTATTCGCGAAATTATAATATCTCAAATCCGACACTCCCTAAATTTATAAAGAAATCGATCGAATACATTTATACTGATATAAAGCCTTACTATAAGAATTTTTAATTAAGTTGTTCACCGCTATTAATACCAACACAGTTATATTGTCCTTTTATTTTATAGAATATATTCAACTATATGCAAATTCAACACATAGTTTTATTTATTTAAAAGCTTACCTAGAACCAATCCATCGTAGAGACCGTACAGGAGTAGAGTACCTCTGATCCCACAAAAATCTTATCCCATTTACTATTTTATTGATATTTCATATATTGTTCAATTTGGCCATACCACACGTCGCGTGCGCTTGTTGCAAATAGTCTAACCCGCTCACACACGTATACCTTACAATCACACTCACTTGCACCACACAACACCTCCGAGCATACGCGCGCGCGCGCCGTCAGTGCAGAGTCGATTGAAGCAACATAGTTGTTTCCCTCGAATACGTTGAGTAGAAGAGTATACGATCGTGGCAAACAATATAATAATCTTAATGATTTGATGGTAGCAATTCTGAAAGGTTGGGCAGACTTAGATCAAAAGTACATCAAAAAAATTATATAACAGTCTGCCGAAACGAATGGTCGAAGTTGTTCAAAATAAAGGAGGCACTACCCATTATTAACATTTTAAAATGTGTGAAAATTCTAAAATTTTGTACACTCCTTTTTTTTCTTTTTAGGTAGTGTCTTATAATTATGTCCAAACGAAATTGTATTATTTTCGAATAAATTAGGAATTTGTTGTTATTTTTCACAAAATTTATGAAGATGTTATTAAAAAATAAACAATTTTGATTTGATGAAATGTATTTTCATGTAACTATAATATTAAGTACCTAAATCAATAATTTTCAGGGTGTCTTATAATTTTGTCCACCAGTGTATTAATAAAAAAAAGAATGGAGCAACTAGGCTTTGCGTAGATTACAGATTATTAAATAAAAAAAATAATTAAAGACCGATATCCACTTCCCCTTATAGAAAATCAAATAGATCTGTTACAGGGCGCAAAAATTTATAGTACTCTCGATCTTGAGAATGGGTTTTTCCACGTTCGGGTGAATAAACAAAGTATTATAGAAAGTATATCGCCTTCATTGTACCAGATGGGCAATATGAATTTTTTAGGGTTCCCTTTGGGCTTTGCAATTCGCCGGCGGTATTTCAAAGGTTTATTAACGCGGTATTTAAAGAATTAATTAGAGATAAGATAATTTTATTGTATTTAGACGATTTAATTATTCCATCGAAAGATCGCGAAAGCGGGTTGGAAAGGCTAAGGATCGTATTAAGAGTCGCGAGCGAAGCGGGGTTGCTTATCAATTGGGAAAAGTGTAAATTATTACAACCCCAGGTAGAATACTTAGGCCATTTTGTAGAGAACGGTACGGCTCGCCCTTCAGAATACAAAATCGAGGCAGTGGCGCGATTTCCAAAACCGGAAAATTTTAAACAAGTTCAAAGTTTCTTGGGACTGACAGGTTATTTTCGAAAGTTCATAGCTCATTATTCTTTAATAGCGAGACCCCTCACCAATTTATTAGAAGCAGATACGAAATTTCGGTTTGACAGCGAGGAGGAACGTGCGTTTGAACAATTAAAGATCGCGTTAAGTAGCAGACCAGTGTTGAAATTATATAAAAATGGCGTGGAGACTGAATTGCATACCGATGCTTCCAAATTTGAGTACGAGACAATACTTTTACAACGTGATGATCGCGTTAATATGTTATACCCGGTGTACTTTACGAGCGGTAAGACAACAGCAATGGAGGAACGCTATTCGAGTTATGAATTGGAGGTTTTGACGATTGTAAAATCTTTGAAAAAGTTTCGTATCTATCTGTTAGGAATACCTTTTAAAATAATCACAATTGTCAAGCGTTCGCCTTAACACTTAGCCGACCACGCGCGCCGCAGCGAACTGTACGCTGTCCACCACGCAGGTTTCGTAAGTGACACGGACTGATATGCGGTATTTGAAATCAAAGCAGTTTCAAAATTATTTAAGTGTCAATTATATCTTGGGGTAACAATTTTATTTTATCACATATTGTTTATATAAAACATGTAATTAAAAGTATATAACAATTATTTTTTGTAGTTGTTCAAAAACTATAGATAATAGAATTTGAAAATTATGAACATTAACGATGACTGAAGATAAATAACCCTAACATGAAATAAAACAATAGTAATGCATTTTAATATTTTTTTATAGTGTGGTATCGTTGAAAACATGCCAGTTTATGCAGTGGTACATTACAATATTCACAAACATATCGCGTATATCCAGTTTTATTATTAGCAGAGCATACTCTACATGCTCGGTGAGGATATTTTTTTTTCCATTTGTTATAATTGGTACTAATTTATGTTTTTTAAAATCTTGAGAAAGCCGTTCTGGTGGGTCATATTTCGGTGCTCGTCTTGTTCTTTCTATCGCGTTCGAAGATTCTGCCTCCTCGGTTGCTGAATGTTGCATTTCGGGTGTTTCTATCAATGTTCTTGCAACTTGAAGCAAATATTTTTTATATGTTACTTTATTATTATTTAGTTTTTTTTTTTACGAGAAATGAATTAAAAAGAGCAGCATTTAAAAAGTAAAGCACTGCTTTTTTTGTCCATTTCGTGGTTTTTCGAAGAATATTATAATAAGACATATATTGGTCTGCACGATCGACCCCTTTCATATATTTGTTGTATTCTACAACAGATTTGGGCTTTGTTTTCGTTCCTGACCAATGTGCCAAGTTTACCATTTCTGCTGAGTGAATGGTTGAAATGGTTCTTACTAATCGGTTTTTCTTTGCTTGCCACAGGTGTAAAAGGACTTGTCCCTTTCTCGCAAATTTCGTTTCATTTTCATTTAATCTAATGTTCTTTAAATTCTGCGGCAATCCTCTGTTTGACCTAATTGTTCCACAAACTCTCGTAGAATTCTGTAGCAGTAATTCAGCTGTATTGACGCTATTGTAGTAATTATCCATGTAAATGTGATGATGGAATCCCATATAAGGATTTAGAATTGATAAAACTGTATCTTGTAATCTTCCTGCTGTGCCTGAATATACTTTGAAGTTACAAATATATCCTGATGTTGCATCACAGAGCATCCTCACTAGAATTCCGTATTTTACTAGTTTTGCAGGATTGTAGGTGCGAAAAGATAATCTGCCTCGCCACGGTATTATGCCTTCATCCAGTGACAATTCTTGCTTTGGCGTATATACAGTTTGGAATTTATTGTGTACATAATTTAAAACTTCTCTAATTTTGAATAATTTGTCGGTCTTGTCATACGATAGATCATTATTACAAAAATGCCACATTCTCCATATTTGCATAAATCTATTGGGACTCATTATTTTTGAAAAAATTGGGGTTTCTATATATGAAAGAGTTGACCAATAGTCATATATATCATCTTTACGCGTTTGTCCCATTAAAATAATTAAACCCAGAAACTTTTTCATTTCCGTCACTGTGACATCAACCCATCTCAGTGTTTTATATTCTTTATACCTATTTACAACCTGAGAGTGATATCTATTTGTTTCAGTTACGAATAATTCAAATAAATCATTACCCAGAAACAACTGCACTATTTCCCATACGTTTTCTTGATCCTGAGGTATTGTGTTCACGCTTGAAGTTCGACCATATGCTTCTAGTTGAAGTTCTATATCATTCTGTGACCAATCATCGTCATCATTGACAATACTGTCTTCATCCGTGTCAAAGGTCGAACTCACAGCATTATCTTCCGTTTCGCTCAGAAGTATTCGACGATTATTTTGACGTATGGGAAGCACAATACTATCAGTTTCGCTAGATTCACAATCGCTTATCTGCATATCGTTGCCTTCAGAACAGTCTGATAGCGAGTCCATAAACAACTCATCACTAAAATTTTCATTGTTATTTTTCCACATTTTTAACGGTATTTTTTTATACCCTACACTTTATTTTTTAAATTTATAACTTTTAATTTTATTATATACTGTGCATTGTACGGACAACAATATACATATAACAATTCAAGATCAAGCGGACAATTTCAACGTAACTATATAGATAAATAAAAAAAACAAAAAAACGCGTTGCTAAGGTCAATATGGGAGATCTCCCCGATCGGTTGGGCACCGATCTACATTGAAACGGAGAAATCTCCCCGATCGGTCGGGCACCGATCTTTATTGAAACGGGGAGATCTCCCCGATCGGTCGGCTAAGTGTTAACAATGCGGAAAAAAGATTTGTGTGTCCGTGTTGCGGGGTGGGCTCTATTATTGGAAGAGTTTCAATATACAATTGAACATCGTCCGGGCAAAAACCTTATGCACGTAGATGCCCTAACTCATAATCCTCTGCCTTCATGTATGTTAATAGGTGAGAGCGATGATAGTGTAAATAGCCGGTTGAAAAAAGCGCAGCGCAAGGATGCGGATTTACTGAAAATATTAAATTTAGTGAAATCAGGACAAGCGGAAGAGTATGTTATCAGAGGGAGTGTATTATTCAAAGAAGTCGGCAGTGATATTCGCCTTGTAGTACCGAAGTCAATGCAAACATTAATAATTCGACGCGCGCATGAAAATGGACACTTTTCAACAGAGAAAACCGAAGCTATAATAAGAGATTATTGGTTCCAGAAGATGAGGAAAAAAGTAGATCGAGTATTACGAAATTGCATCGATTGTATCTTCGCAGAAAGGGAACAGGGTAAAGCGGAAGGACACTTATTAGTGATTAATAAAGGTGAAGTACCGTTAGACACTTACCACGTGGACCATCTACAGTGACCGGCATAATAAAGTGACCATCTTATATCGTATACAGAATATCTCAAAACTAATATTTTTAATGACAAAAGATCCTATTATTGCGCTTTTTTGAAAGGTTTACTGTCACACCAAAGTTTCGTTACAAAAATTAAGAGAGTATTTGCAATAACAAGAACCTATAACATTATTTCAACAAAACAGGCATTTTCGTATATGACAAAAAAAAGTGACCGCCTTAGAATTTGTAGCGTCTTCACTTAATGGCGATGTGTAAACGTGATGTAGTGCGCGTAAAATGTAAACAATACCGCGACCTGTGATCGACAGTCTATTGTTTACACGTCGAATAAAGCGTAGCAGTATACGGAAAGATAGTGAATATGACTGGTCGACAAATTTCGTATCAGGTTCGAAACCTGATTATCAAAGATTGTAAACGCGGTGTTTCGCAGCGGAAGATTGCTCAGAAATATGAAGTCAGCAAAAGCGCTGTCCAGAAACTTTATCAGAAATTTTTGAGCACTGGAACAGTAGCTGATCGGTCTGGAAGAGGTAGAACGCGAAGCACAAATTGGCGTGATGATGCAATGATCATACGAATGGTGAAGAAAGATCCGAGGACAACTGTCAGGAATCTTCGTGAATCACTCATTCTGTCCATTTCTGACCGCACAGTGCGTAGGAGACTGCGAGAAGCAGATTTACAGAGTCGCTTCGCAAGTAAGCGCCCCTTAATTAATAACAGAAATAAGAAAAAGCGACTCGAATTTGCAAAAAAGTATGCAAACCAACCCGTGGAGTTCTGGAAACGAGTTCTATGGACGGATGAGAGTAAGTTCGAGCTTCTTGGAATTAAACAACGACTTCGTGTGTGGCGGAAAACTGGCGAAGAGCTTGAAGATCGTCACCTTCAGAAAACCGTAAAACACGGCGGAGGTAATATCATGGTCTGGGGCTGTTTTTCTTGGGAAGGCGTGGGTCAATTAATCAAAATCGATGGAATCATGACTGCTGACACTTATATCGATATTTTACGTGAGAATTTGGAAGTTTCGTTGACACAATTAGGCTTGGAGAATAGCTTTATTTTACAACAAGATAACGATCCCAAGCATACCGCCAAAAAAACAAAGAAGTTTTTTACTTCCAATCACATAAAATTGCTTGATTGGCCTCCGCAGTCCCCAGACTTGAACCCGATCGAAAATTTATGGTCGATTTTGGACAGAAATGTGAACAAAACTGGGGTCACCAACAAAAATAATTACTTCCATGCACTACAGAGATCTTGGGAAAGTCTCGATCCTAATCATCTACATAATTTGGTCGAAAGCATGCCCAGACGGTTGGCGGCAGTCATTAAGGCCAAAGGAGGCCATACTAAATATTAAATTTAATTTTCTTTCAAGTATAAATTAAGATCTACAAAGTGGTCACTTTTTTTTGTCATATATGAAAATGCTTGTTTTGTTGAAATAAAATTATAAGTTCTTGTTATTGCAAATACTCGTTCAATTTTTGTAACAAACCTTTGGTGTGACAGTAAACCTTTCAAAAAAGCGCAATAATAGGATCTTTTGTCATTAAAAACATTAGTTTTGAGATATTCTGTATACGATATAAGATGGTCACTTTATTATGCCGGTCACTGTAGGTCCCCTTCCGTCAACAAAAAAAAAGATATCGATATACAGGGTGTCCCAGAACTAGTGTAACATCCGGAAATGGGGGGTAGCTGAGGTGATTCTGAACAACCTTTTCCTTTACCAAAATGTTGTTTGAAGCTTCGTTTTCGAGTTATTAACGAAAAACACTGGCCAATCACAGCGCCCAGAGACCGCGGGCTCAACCACGTATGCACGGCTCTTATACACGGGCGCTCTTCATCGGCAAGGGGAGGTGGTCTTCCTCCCCTCCCTTCACTTTCCGGCGGAACAAGCGGCAGCGCCTTCTTCCTCCTCAACTGAGGAGCGCATTACCGGTGGTAGGGCCCCCACCCAGCCACCTGCGCTCCCCATGGTCACTGTCCCAGGTGTTGTCGGATCGGCGAGGCCTCATAGCTCGTTTTGGCGACGGCGCTGAAAGAGGAAGAAAGAAGAAAGAGAACTAAGCTAGAGAGAGAGAGGAAAGAAAAAGGAACGAATAGGAAGAATTTAGCGCCGTCGCCACCTCCGCTATTCGGGTCACGGCCTACCAGGCCGGGGGAGCGATAAGCCACCCCGCCTTCGACCACGGCCCGACTCCCTTCTCGCGGGGTCGCTCCTTTCTCGACACCGCTCCGCCGCCTACTTCTGCTGCATTACTTGCTCGCAGATGGAGGCGACGGCATCCCATTTCTCTCTCTTGTCCAACATTTGCCGCAGCAGTGTTCTGCTACGTCAGATCGACGATGGACGAGCCACACGGCCGCACGCATGTAGCGACGGAGCCTACACTTACAAGCCGGAATTCCAGCTCCGCCGCCCAATCCAGCAGGGTTCTCCCCTCGCATCAGTTCTCGGGGATGCCCATGCGGAAGAGGAGAAGAGAGAGAGAAGAGATGAAAAGAGAAAGAAGTGTAGAAGAGAGGGAGAAGGGGTGAAGAGAGAGGGGAGGTGTGAAGAAAGAGAGAAGGGGAGAAGAGAGAGAGAAGGGGAGAAGAGAGAGAGAAGAGGAGAAGAGAGAGAGAAGGGGTGAAGAGAGAGAGGAGGGGTGAAGAGAGAGAGGAGGGGTGAAGAGAGAGAGATGGGGAGAAGAGAGAGAGAAGGGGTGAAGAAAGAGAGGAGGGGTGAAGAAAGAGAGAAGGGCTGAAGAGAGAGAGAAGGGGGAAGAGAGAGGGAAGGGGAGAAGAGAGAAAGAAGGGGAGAAGAAAGAAAGAGAGAAGAGAGAGAGAAGGGTAGTAGAGAGAGAAGGGGAGAAAAGAGAGAGAGAGAGATAGAAAGAAGAGAGAGCGTAGGAAAGTTAAAGAGAGTGATAGAAAGAAGAGACAGCGTAGAAATGATAGAGAGAGTGGTGGGGAGCAAAGAGAGCGTAGGAAAGTTAGAGAGAGTGATAGAAAGAAGAGACAGCGTAGGAAAGATAGAGAGAGTGGTGGGGAGAAAAGAGAGCGTAGGAATAAGAGAGAGTGGTGAGGAGAACAGAGACATGATAAAAAAAAGAAGAGAAAGGGTGTGAATGTTATAAAAAAAAGAACAGAAGAGAAAAGGGTGAAAGAAAGAGAGAAGAGTGAAAGAAAAAAAAATAAAGAATTAAAAAAAAGAAAAAAGAGTTTAAAAAAAGAGAGAAAGAGAATGAATGAGGGCAATAGAAGGAGAATAGAAGAGAAAAGGGAGAAACAAAAAGAGAAGGGAGAAAGAAAAAGGAAGAGAGGAAGAGAGAAGAAATGAAGCATGAAAGAAAGAGAGAGAAAGTATTAAGCAAAAGTCAACGTACAGCGGGTAAGCAGAAAGAAGAAAGAGACAAATAACAATGGAAAGTACACGGAAGGTAGACAAAGAAGAACGTAGGGATGAAAGCAAAATATAGCGGGTGCAGGTAAGGTAAAAAGAGATAAACAGAAAATATCTAGCTAGCTAAACTTATAATAACTTAAAATGCGGCAATTTCCTGCAGCTCGAACGATGGAACGGGATGTCTGCAGCAACTTCCAGCAATTTTTTATTCAAATTCCAACTAAGAATCTTAACACATTACCGACCGGTAGCCTATTAATCGGCTTTTTTTCGCCAGCGCTTACCGACCGGTAGCCGATTAATCGGCTTTTGTCACCGACGCTCAAAAAATGACAGCCGACGTTGCTCAGTTGTTTTAGTTGGCTTGCTTTGTAACATCCCACATTTTCATATCACTACCGTTTTAAAAAATTTACCGTTCGCAATGAGTGAAAAAAGGAGTGTCCAAGAGTTTTATCTAGATGACTTATCAGATTGTCCTGACAGTTCTTCAGGAAGTGATAGTGGTGGCGAAACTGATAGCAGCGAAGTAATAATTCGAAAACGAAGTTCTGTGTTGCCGCTAAGATATAGTGATTCAGAAGACGACGAAATAAGTAATATCGAAGACGGTGCAAATAACGGAGCAGATAATGATGATACATGGTCGACGAATGACGAAGGAATAACTTTGGAACCGTTCGAAGGCAGCCCTGGCACACTCCCCGATTGCCAAAAAGTCTCCTGAAAATTTGATTGAAAGTGTCAATTTATTTATTGGCAATGACTTCTTCGAGCATTTGGTAATGGAATCTAATAGGTATCATTATCAGATCATGGAAAAATATCACATTCCATCTAAAGCAAAAAAATGGACTGATATCACGGTGCCAGAGATGAAAAAGTTTTTAGGGCTAATAATTCTAATGGGACAAGTAAAAAAAGACGTTCTTTACGACTATTGGTCCACTGATCGAACTATAGTAACTCCGTTCTTCTCACAAGTAATGAGCAGGAACAGATTTATGCAAATAATGCAAAGCTGGCATTTTTGCAATAATAACAACATACCTCGGAATTCACACAGGCTTGTCAAAGTCCAGCCTGTCCTTGATTACCTAAAGGAAAAATTTAATAACGTCTATACACCCTTACAACAATTGTCTTTGGACGAGTGTGTCATTCCGTGGAGAGGCAGACTATCGATTAGAACATATAATCCTGCTAAAATTACAAAATATGGAGTACTTGTGAGAATGTTGTGTGAAGCTGTCACAGGCTACATATGTAACTTTCGCGTTTATGCTGCTGATGGCAACAAATTAGTAGACACGGTTTCAACGGTTATTAAACCATATAAAAACATGTGGTACCAGATTTATCAAGACAACTATTACAATAGTGTCAAAATGGCTGAAATTCTCCTAAAAAACAAAGTGCGGGTGTGCGGAACCATTCGCAAAAACAGAGGTCTTCCTCGATCACTGCAACTATTACGACTTTCAAAAGGACAATACGAATTTCGTAGGAATCGGCAAATTCTGTTAGAAGCGTGGAATAATGGTAGAAGAACTGTGAATATGATCTCTACCATACATTCTGCACAATTGATGGAATCCACAAGCAGAAGCAGAAGATCAAGAGCCCCAATACAAAAGCCGAATTCCATCATAGATTATAATAAATATATGAAGGGTGTGGATCGCGCCGACCAATATCTCGCGTACTATTCTATTTTTCGAAAAACAAAAAAATGGACCAAACGAGTGGTAATGTTTTTCATCAACTGTGCACTGTTCAACTCATTTAAAACCTACACAGTTCTAAATGGAAAAAATATTACATACAAGAATTTCCTACACAAAGTGGCAATTTCGTGGACCGGAGACAGTGAAACTAATTGTATGGAATATGATGACAACCTACCTACCAGTTCTGAACCCACAAGGAGAGCACCCAGATTAGACCATCCCGGAAGACTGTCGAATTTCGGGAAACATAAACTCATAAATATAGTGACCAGTGGTCGAAGTTTAAAACCCCAAAGACAATGTAGAGTTTGTGCAGTTCATAAAAAAAGGAGTAGAACATCTTTTGTTTGTAAATATTGCGAAGTTCCATTACATAAAGGCGATTGTTTTGAACGATATCATACTTTAAAAAGATATTGACTGTTTCTTATTTGTAGTATAGATTATGGTATTCTATATAAGTATTTGACTGACAACTAAGGTAATACATAAAATAAATATAATTTAGCATTTATATCATGAAAATAAAAGAATTTATTAAATCCAATTATCCTAAAATAACAAAAAGCAGACAATTTTACTTGAGCGTACGAAGGGCGCAGACATTCCCGCGCGACAGTCTAAACCGAAACAGAGCCGGTGCCAGGGAGAATCCGTGGCTGAACGGCCGGTCGGACGGGCGTATGCCGTTCAGCCGCTAGCGGTCGGTAAAGTGTTAATTAAAACAAATTTTCGACGAATTTGCTGCTCTAAGGACATCGACCCGCCATCTAGTGGTGAAAGGCGAGACTAAGCATGCCACGGAAAGAAAATTTATAGCGACCTCTAGTTCCATTCAGCCGCTCCGTAGAAAGGTTCGTTTTCAACGGTAGTGAAAACCCACGAAAATTGAAAAATCTAGACGCCTTGGCTTCCGGCGCGGGTGTTTTCTTTACGGTTGCGAAGGAAAACAGCGCGGGTGTTTTCTTTACGGTTGCGAGGAAAAACGCTAATTCCCTGTTGAACCACCGCACAATACACACGATACGCAATCGTTATCGTCTAAATATAGATTCTAATAGTCACTTTTAATTCATGTACATATATTTAACAGTTATAAACTTTTGTGTATCATATAATTATAAGTGTAAATATTAAATAATTTATCGAGTTAACGACTACGACGACGCCTTTCATTTTTACCATCAAGACGTGGGGAATTTTGCTGCGACGCGTGACCAAATCGCCACAAATTCCGAGTGCGTAACACCATCTATCGGTGAGAAAAGAAACTACGTTGTTAATACGTATTGCCGCCGCTAGATGCCGCTACATCCTCCTGGCTATCACTCGCTTTTTTTTTTTTGCAAGTTAAAATAGAAGAAAGATATATTTAAAAGACAAGGAAACCTCCAAAAAGGGTCGAGTGGGCAAATTCCACAGTTAATATCTCGGATCCCGGCCCGAAGGGCATGGGCACCGAGGGGGACGCCACAATGGCGGAGAGAAAATCTCCGCCCATCAAAACGAGCAACAAAATTAACATCTTACGTAAAAGTATTATAATTCCGGATAACACCGCGCTAAAAAGAAAAGGATTCCAAGAACTGCTGGAAATCAGCAAAAGAGAGAAAGTTGTCAGCACCGAAGCTAACTATACACGAGAAAATTAAAAAAAAAATGATAAATTTATACCCAAACAATCACGTGGGCCCAGCCCATGTAGAGATAAAGCTGAAAGCACAAGCGGTAAAGAAATCTACAAAACCTAATCTACATCGCCAAAGCTGTAAACGTACTGAAGGCGGGTGTAGTCGACATGAAAGCCAGGGGAAAAAGAGCAGCCGAGCTCAAATTCCAGAACAAAGAACAGGCAAATGCATTTGTACAAAGTACAAACCTTGAAAAAGGCGTCATGATATCGCACATTCCATACTACAGGACAGAGAGAAGAGGCCTCATAAGAGAAATTCCTCTTGAAGTAACGATGGATGAAATCATACACCAAACGGATTCTCCAGCCAAAATCATCAATGCAGTAAGATTAAATAGGAAAACATACGATAATATTACTAAAACAGTAAGCTGGAATCCCAGTGAAACTCTCCTAGTTACCTTTGAAGGCAGCACCCTGCCTAACCATGTCAAACTATACAGCATCCTTAACATACGTGTTCACCTGTATATACAGTGGCGGACATATACTTATGAACACAGCGTTAGTTGAAGTTTCAGGAATTAGATCATAAAAATTGTATTAGGTGTAATCATTTTCTTTTGGTAGTTTGAAAGTATAATGTACATATGTAGTGCTTCCCTAAATACTTCTGCGCCAAGGTCAACATAATTCAAAATACTGGGGTTTACAATGATTACCTACACCACAGCGGCGGACACATATTTATGAACGTCCGACTACACGACTTTCTTACAATGTAAACAATCGACATTCAGTTTTCGTTGTGCGAGGAACGAGCGTGGATATTCTGTGCAGTACACGGTATAACTTAAAGTTAATTATTATTAGTTTAATAATGAGTAAAGGTAAAAATATTACACCTCAACAGCGGCTGCAAATACAGCTGCTTCGAAAGCAAGGTAACACATATCGAAGCATTTCTAATGAACTAGGAATAACTGTTGGAGCTTGTTATGCAGCTATAAAGCATATAGAACTGCATAAAACAGTAGATAATGTCCCTCGAAAACAAAAACCTCGTAAAACGGATGTCCACACTGACCGTGTGATTCACCGAACCTCTAAAGCCGATCGTTTTAAAACTGCTGTAGACATTCATACTGAAATATCGCCGTACTTGAAGCAAGCAATAAGTGTAAGGACTGTTCAACGTCGCTTAAACGAAGTTAACTTAACACGTTGAACGCCCAGCGTAAATCGGTGGAGTTTCTCCCGGGGCCCAAATCCGGGAGTGTAAACAGCGCGATAAGGAAGAGCGATACAATGCAATGCGTCGTATA
This sequence comes from Anthophora plumipes, assembly GCA_951804975.1. Taxonomy (NCBI): domain Eukaryota; kingdom Metazoa; phylum Arthropoda; class Insecta; order Hymenoptera; family Apidae; genus Anthophora; species Anthophora plumipes. The sequence goes on from OX638122.1 coordinate 2,514,606, forward strand.
AATATAACCACAGTTTATTTTTTTGAAAGAGTATTAGAAGATAACTTTGTAGAAAGTACTTACAAGGTATAAAGGGCCTCGAAGTGGGAAATGCGATCAGCGTTCCGGACAAAATTCACTATGACAGATCTCATGGCATTTACACTAGAACTTTCAGTCTCCTCAGAACCTTTAGTTGTCTCAGAACTTTCAGTTTCTTCAAATCAGTCAGTCAAACAGTATTTTTTGCATATTTTTGACATTTTTATTTAAAAATCCTCAGGGCAAATCTATTAGAAGAATGTGCGTTCGGTGCTACGCAAAACAGAGGAAAACTCTCGAACGCCAGGACGCAAAAAAAAGTGTGCGAAAGACTATAACATATTGTCCAGAGTGTCCACAGTCACCTCAATTATGTTGAAAATGTTTTAACGAATACCATAACTAATAAAATATTATAATATTTTAGAACCAAAGAGTATATTATATAAAACCAAATATAAGTATATTTATAATGTTTTTTTGGTTATTTTATAGTTTATTGTTACTTTCTGTTGTTTATACTCATCATAATTATGTTACAAATAAAACTATTATAAATTACCTCAAAAATCCTGTTTTAATTGGACGAAAAATAGCGTCACCCGTTTACGGGTGACGGGGCCCCTGTGGAAACATAGCCGTCACCCAGATCTGGGTGACGTGGCGTTCAACGTGTTAATAGGGAGAGTAGCTCGAAAAAAACCTCTAATATCCGAAAAGAATAGATTCACAAAAGTTCATATTAAATGGACGGCAGAAGAATGGTCTAAAGTTGTGTTCACCGACGAAAGCAAGTTTAACCGATTTGGTTCTGATGGGAAATGCTATGTGAGACGTATTGCTGGTGAAGAATATAATAAAAATTGTACGAAACCAACCGTCAAAGGTGGAGGCGGATCAGCACTAGTTTGGGGGTCTATGAGCATGAATGGTACTGGCCCAATACGTCGGATTACAGGAATTATGGACCGTTTTGTATATCTAGACATTGTGAAAAATGTTCTTCTTCCATTTGCTAAAGACAAAATGCCAAATGATTGGATTTACCAGGCGGATAACGATCCGAAACACACGGCACGTGTGGTAAAAGAATTCTTACAGAAAGAAAAATTAAATATCATGAAATGGCCTGCTCAGTCCCCAGACCTCAATCCTATAGAGATGCTGTGGATTGATGTCGATCATGAAATAAAACGTCGGAAACCAAAAAATATCCAAGATTTATTTGAAACGATTGAAGAAGCGTGGAAATCCATTCCAGTCGATAGATGTATACGTTTAATTAATTCTATGCAACGACGTTGTGCTGAAGTGATAAAAAATTAGGGATATGCTACGAAATATTAAGTTAATAATGTTTAGTTGTATTTAGATGTTCCAAAATGCAAAAAAAGACAAGAAAATATAGTTCGAAAATTATGTTCATAAGTATGTGTCGCTGAAGTGTTATAACAAGAAATGTTATCATTTTATTTTGTTGTATTTCCTATTAATTTCCAATAAAATATATTGTATATATCCATAGACAATAAGTTGTATTATTTATAATTTCAGTATAAATATATGATCTATGTCCCTTTGATTTTACAATGTAATAAAAGATTGAAAATGATTATATTCATAAGTATATGTCCGCCACTGTAGAGAGAGTCAAAACCTGCTATAACTGCATGAAGTATGGACACACGGCTAGCCGCTGCAGGGGCAGCAACGTGTGTCAAGGGTGTGGAGAACAGGATCCTGAGAACAGTCATCAAAGCAATCATGGAGAGAGGTTCAGCTGCCTTCACTGTAAAGAGGAACACAAGACCTTCTCACAGGAATGCAGCGTGTTCAAATATAATAAATACAGGAAACCATGGCGTATCACAGCATAGGATTCTGGGAAGCAAAAGACATACTAGCCAGCATGAACTCCGAAGGTGCACACCTGAACAACCCTGGCGCACCTCCACAGATCAGACTAGACAAACCAAACTTCCCAATACTCGAACCATTATTCATGGAAGCCGAGTACAAATTAAAGCAAATAGGCTGACACGCCCACCCCCAAACACATACAGAAAAAGGACTCAAGAGAACAGACAAAGTCGCTCACAATATAATTGCATCAAAAACCAAGAATACGGAAATCACTCTGATGAATAAAATAAAACTCACAACCTCCAACAATAGTTCGGAGGCACCAAACAGCCATCAAAAAGTAGAAGCTCCCCAACGTCACACACCAATTTCAATCACAATACCTAAACTAATAAACTCTCCACTAGGAAGATGTAATATCAATCAAAACCAGATTCATCTCACGACTGGCACCATACCAAAAACTAATAAAGTACAAATTATCAAACAACACAAAGGTATAGCGAATAAAAAAGTAATTAGTTAACATGAAACAAATAAACATTCTTTTATGGAACTGCCGCAGCAACCTCAATAAAAAAGAAGAATTCTCTAACACTGCAACAGGTACGACATAATAATACTAACAGAAACCTGGCTCAAACCGGGGAAACATTTTTCAACTCGTAACCACAACATCATAAGGAAAGACCGCACAAGTCTTAGTAGAGGAGGAGGTGTAGCTCTGGTGATGCGCAGGGACATTAAATTTGTCCCTGTGAGCATTCCAGGCGCTGATCACCTAGAAGGAGATATTTTAGCAATAGAGACCACCAACCTAACTCAAAATATCATAGTGGCGGGCTGTTACAGGCCTCCCCAAGAGCAGATGATCAAAAGAAAGTAGAACGACATCATTGAGTCTCTGAACCAAAAAAGCAAGCTAATTTTGGCGGGAGATTTCAACGCCCAGCACCCCATGTGGAACAACAACTATACCAATGCAGCAGGTGAAAACCTTGAAAAAATTTTAGCAGACCATAATCTGATAGTCCACAATACTGACAGTCACTCAAGGATAGACAACCGACATAACAGCAAATCCAACATAGGCCTCTTCATCACAAGCTCAGATTTAGCACACTTAGTGACTACAAAACAACTAGATGATACCCACAGCTCAGACCACTACCCTATAGAGGCCACATTAGAAATAAAAAAACAGTTACAATCCAGAATCATCAATAGGCTTTCCACAATCAGAACAGACTGGCAACAATATAACAGGGAGTTGGACAACACTCTCAGTGCACTTCTCAACAAGGAACATGAAGACCTTCCAACAACTCAAACATATGAAATCTTCTGCGAGGCTATGAGGAAGGCGGTTATCAGGTACACACCAGGGAAAAAGAAAAGTGCGGAAGAGCAAGCGCACGCTACCCGTAAAAACAATCCGGCGCCATGGTGGGACCAGGATTGTGATAGAGAGATCAGAATAAGAAAAGCCACGCTCAAAAAATGGTTATATACTCTTAAAACAGAGGATTGGATTGTTCATAAAAAACAAGCAGCTCAAACCGCCAAACTATTAAAGAACAAAAAAAGAACGGCCTTCAGAACTTTTGCAAGTAATCTAAGATATGACACAAACATTACTCATTTCTGGAACACCATACAAAAATTCAAATCGAGATGGGTAAATACCTCGCCATTTTTTGAAACAAACTCCCAGTTCGTCAATTTTCTACGATACAAATTCATTCCTAAACGATTAACAATTACTCTAGACGTTCTGCTTTATCGAATGCATCAGCACCTGTCGTTTACATTATCCACAAACGTTGAAATTAATATTATCTGCTGTTTCAAATCTGTTGAATATGCTTTGCTCGCTTATACAACGGTTTCCATGAGACTGTTGGCGCACTTAAAATAAGTGTGGATCTCTTTGTAAAAAGATGTTCCTTGGCATAATTACAATGAATAAACAGTCACGATACCATCAACCTGCATAATTTCTTCAAACTACCATAAAATTTACAATATGCATTGCATAGCTACCTCATCCGAGCATTTTTCATTATGAGATGGGTAATTGAAGCTAGAACAAGTGACAATTAGTCTACAGATAACGATTACAATGCTGTAAAATACATGTATGCTTCCTAGCAAAGACAGAAATACATTTCAATCGCAAATTACTTAAAATAGAACACAAGATAATCTGTATTAAAATCTTGAAGTTGCAACAAAACTTCTCAAACGGAAACAGAAAGTAATACACCTCTAATTCTTCAGTAAATTCATGCTTTCAAGATTGAAATTTGGTGATTTCACAAAATTACATGGAAAACATTGTCTGTGTGCAATATAAATGTACAAAAACAGCTTCCCATTGTACATCTGGTTTCAGAACATTTACAATTTGATTCTCTCGCACAACCCAATCAATTTATGTTGAAGTAAACCTATAATGGCTCACAAATTGTCAATAATCAATCACATTGCCTTGGTTTTCATATTAAGAGTTACATTTTAATACCTTTATTAGTTTCTTCGGCTAGAATTCCTATATAGTTTACCCACAGTCTGTTAATAGTAAATATTTTGTTAGAAGAAGAAGATTAATACTTTCACAAGAGGAAACTAACATGTGCTTAACACTCACCACATGAATCTAGATGTTTGATTAACTGTTGTTCTTAAATTCTACTGAAATAAATGTAACGTAACAGTAACACGTATTTCTTTCCTTCCATTCCTTTCCTAATAGTCGTTATTATCATGCTTCCTCTTCCGACAGCTTTGTACAGAGTTTAGTACAGAATCGTCTCCCCTTGACGTTTGATATGCGTGGAAAATAATAAATAATTCACTGTATCTGCTACAAAATTTAACCCACGACGATGGCATATATTTGGAGCAGTTTACAGGATCCCAAAGTATTTATCTACAAAAGACGAGTTTGATGGCAATATTATTAAGCAAAACAATGTACTGTGATATGTTCTACAATATGACATAGAAAATATAAAACAGACCTGTTCTATTCGAATTTTACATCTATACCTTCTCATCTCTTTTTCATTTGCATCTCCAAATTTTGTGCATCTACAAAATCAATTAATTTAAATGCTGCATATGTGTTGCTATTAATTTATACATAAAAAAAATTTATTTACATAAACCGAATATGATTTACAACAGCAAATACTTACAAATAACGCTGATACAACTCTAATACTTAGAAGTAAATGTTCACCAGTGGTACCCCGATGTGAAATGATATTGCTCCGCATTGACAGGAAAATAAGAATCCATACACCAATTTTCTATAATTATAACATCTATGAATGGTTCTACGAAATACAAACAGTGGAATAAGAAAATATACACGAATAAAAGTTATTATACCTTAAAAACGCTTCGAGTTCCTACATTTACCCTTTTCATATTACCAACTTTCTACTTCCATCCACAATATCCGATGTCCTACTGATATAAAACTTCTTCTTGCTGAAACTATCATTATGATACAGGACAACCACTTGAGAATACTTACATAAACGTGCAGAGACTTTTAAACCATAATCATACCGTAAAGATTAAAATTCGAATGTTTCTGCACAAATCCAGCAATTTTCTGCAGAGCATTGTACAAAACAAGGCATCTACAGCAATTCCCAGCAATTTGTCAGTCAAGTTCAATGATGTACCATAATCGAAAGAAATCTGATTAATAATTACTTTAGATATTCTGCTTTGTCAAACGTATCAGCACCTGTAAAAGAGATTATCCAAGAACTTTGAAATTATCATTACTGTTGTTTAAAATCCATTGAATCGATTCTGCTGGTTCGTAGAACGATTTCCTTGGCTCTATTGTTTACGTTTCTCGCATCGGTAACAATACTCTGCAAAACAGGTGCATAAATCTTTGTAAAAAATGATGTTAATAGCCGTAATTACAACGAATAAGCACACACTACTACCAACCTGCATAATTTCTTCAAATTACCACAATATTTGCCCTATGCATCGCATAGCTGTCTCATCATTACATTCTTCTTGATGATATGGGTAACTGCAGCTAGAACAAATGGTAATTAGTCTGTATGTAATGATTACAACGTTGTCGAAAACATGTACTGTTCCCATTGCAGATAGAAATACATTTCATTCGTGAATTACTTAATGTAAATGAAACAGCTGACATAATCAGCATTGAAATGTTAAAGATGCAACAAAACTTCTCAAACACAAACAGAAAGTGATACATGCCTCTAATTCTTTGGTAAATTGTTGCCTTTGAGCTTGAAATTTGATCATTTCACAAAATTATGTGGAAAACATAGACTGTGTCCAATAGAAATGCATAAAAACTATTCCCCATTGTGTATCCTCCTTCCGAACATTTAGAATTTGTTTCTCACTGAAACCACCCGATTTATGTTGCTGTAATCGTACAATGGCTGATAAATTGTCGATCGACACGTGCATTGCATTGATTTCTATATTGTGCCTGACACTTTCGTACCTTTATCTCTTTCTCTGTCTAGAATTCCTGTATAGTTTACCCATAGCCTGTTCGTAATAACTATTCCGTTAGAAGAAGGAAAATATCGTATAATCAATAACATCTTCGCAAGAGGAAATTGATATGCGCTTACCACTCAGCATGTAAATCTTGATGTTTGATTAACTGTTGTTCTTAAATTCTATTGAAATAAATCTAACGTAATAGTAACATGTATTTGTTTCCTTCCATTCCTTTCCTAATAGTCGTTTTTATCGTGCTTCCTCTTCCCACAGCTTTCTACACAGTTTTGTAAACAACCTGCTCTGCTTGACGTTTGACACTCTTAGGTTATGGTCAAAGCACAATGTCCCATCTACCAGTGGGAACTAAAAACTAGTACCTTCAGCAATATCCCACAGGTGGCAGCTAAATCGACGTATGTGTAGCGACATCTACATCCGCCCGCGAATCGGGAAAACGAGTTAGTTTTCGGGAAGCAGAAAAATGAGAGATTTGCGCGGGAGGAAACTCCAGCGCCCTCTTTTTATGTAGTTTTTGTTTTAGGCGAAATATCCGGAAAGAGTCAGTCGATCGGCGTCCTTCCGAGGGTACAAGAGTAAAAGAGTAAAAGATTCCAAATTATTGTCGCGTGCACATTTTTGTTAAGTTTGATTACAATAAAAAGTATACCATTAAAAATATAGTTTACACACATATATATAATTACCGACGCACCACGCTTCCTTCTCCCTTCGAATAGGTCGGTAAAGTGGAACACGCTTGGTAGCCAAAACGCTACATATGATTGCGTAGTGTCCGTACATCAGACAGTGTTGCCATTTGAATTTGTTCGCGCACTCACATTTTCAGTTATCCTGATAATGGCATGTATTTGGAGGAATTTACACATTGTCCGTTCCATTAAATCAAGGATCCCAAAGTATTTATACACGACAGACGAATTTGGTGACAGTATTACCAAACAAAGAACAGTGTATTGTAATATGTTCTACAATATGACATGGAAAATACGAAACAAACCCCTATTATTTGAATTTTACATCTATGTCCTTATCACCTGCCTTTTTTTATCTGTATCTCCAAATTTTGCAATTCTACAAACTGAATTTATTTAAATATTACATACGTGGTGCTACTAACTTATGGATAAAATTTATTTAAATAAACTGAATATGATTCAGAACACATAATATTTGAAAATTTCGTTGATACTAACCGAATATTTAGAATTAGGTAGATACCAGTGACAATGCTATGTGAAAAGGTGTTGCTTACCGTTGGCCGGTAAAGTGGTATCCATCTATCCACCAATTCTTTATACGTATGATATATGTGAATTCTTTCTCAAGACGTTCCACATATTTCCAACAAATGCAAACTTTGGAATAGGAAAATATTTGTGAGTAACCGTCATTATCCTTTAAATACTTTTGAGATCTTTTGATATCGAATGTTTGCGCTGCTCGTTAACAAACTTTCCATTTCCATCGATAATATCTGATGCCATGGTAACATTACACTATTTCGTGCTTAAATAGTTGTTATCACACGAGATTGCGACTTGAGACCATTGATATAAGCGAGCAAAGACTGTTCAACGCTAATCATACCGTAAAGATTAAAATTCGGTAATTTCATGCAGAGTATTTGATAGAATATAAAATTTACGTTTACTTCCTTTAAACATCGCCTACCTAACAAAGAATCTATTGTAACTGAATCATGAAATTCGCCCATTCCATTAAAGATCATACTTACACTTAAAAATTGCCTGCCAAATTACAAGTTTGTACTATATCCTGTCTATTTTGAAAATCCACAGAGATATAAAGGAATGAAAAGAGAAGTGTCAGCAAGATGTGACGAATGTCTTCCTTGTTTCTCTGTCACCTGCAACAGACTCAAATCGAAACGAATTTAGTAGCGAAATTGTACAATTCCCGATATCATTTCCTATTTTCATTTTGAAGATGACTGAATCGAAATTACTTATTTGAAATTAATAGGGATGGGGGGGGGGGGATAAATCTCAAAATCAATCGCGGTGAGTGCGTCGTTAAAATTGCAATTTGCACGTATAAAAAAAAGAAAAAAAGAAAAAAGTTACTGTTGGCGCAACACTAATCATCTATGCACTCTGTAATTTATTTTGTACAATGCGCAACGCTAATAACGGAGAATTCATGGCAGCTATACAAAGGGCTACTGCACTTAGCATCACCAGCTTTGTGCAGCTTATTCAGCTGCTTCTGCAGGTGATTCGGAAACAGGAACCACTTCCACCGTGTTCTCGGTGGAAAAATTTGGGCATTTCGTCGTACTCGCAACGCTAATTAAAGTCAAAACGCGATTATTCGTGGACGCAACGCTAATTAGAGGAATCCCGATCGATCGATCAAACGAATAAATCAATTGCGCAGCACTATTGTTAAAAAGGGACAGAAGGAATAGACTGATTTAAATTATATTTACTCTGAATAAACTTTAATATTACTCTTAAAGCAAATACTAGGAACTGAATGGGGATCGAAATAACGAAATACGTGTAAGAATTAAATACATAAAAACAACCGCGTGTAGTAATGGCTCGCAACTCTAATTTAAAACACGTTCTCAATTAATACGCAACACTAATGCAAACCGTAAGCATTGACTCGCAACGCTAATTGAAACCGCGATTTGCCCAATAGGAGCGTTGCACCTGCTGAAAAACACAACTACATACTACTACAAATACTACACATGCAAACGAGCACAGTGACAAAGTAGTAACAAGAATGACTCTCCATCCAGAGGAAGCAGAGCCATTGATAGTTGCCCTCTTCTTTGGCAATTTTGCCGGGCCTCTTCGGCACATGGCCTCTTCTTTTCTTCGAGCACGATGCCCGCTGAAACTTCACTCTATGCTCGAAGTTCCCTAAGCGTATCGCACTATTAAATGAAAGAATAAGTTTGCTGTGCCGATAGTTAGTTAAGTAGATCGAATGGCAACAAATCATTGCCAGTACATGCACACAGAACCTCGAGCAGAATAAGTGGTTGCGTTGCGTTTTGTTTCGAGGCGTCCTTCCGATCGCGAACGCGAGCGCGAAATTCGAAAAATCGACGTGTGTAGCCGGTGGCGAGTGGCATGCTCCACTCACGCCAGATACACCTTCGATTTTTCAAATCGGGTTTCCTGAAACAGGTTGGTCACATACGAAAAGATGCCTACCCGACCAGAGACTGTGTCAACCTGCCCGGCCCTACGTACTTACATCTAGCAAACACTCCAGAAAATATGCTACCTATCCTACCTGTGCCTAGATTTAAAAAAGAGCAAAACACATTCACACCAACGCATTCGCGCCACGGTTCTCACGCAAACACCCGGGCGCAAAGGCCTACACTAGAGAGAACGTCCCGGGACGCCTCCGACGCCCGAGAGTCGATCGTACAACCATTCACGCTCTAATTTACGTACCATTTTCCTGAAATCGGCTGACAAAAGGTTAGCGATCATTGCATTCACGCAACAGACGAACACTCGCACGCCGATTTTAACTTGGATGCGCGACCGCGTGGTACAATAGAAAATGTACCTTACCAGGTAAATATTAATCCGAATCGACGTAATTCCACAGCCTAACCATACACACAAACCACGTGGAAAATACGTCGTGCACGATACGCTAACCCATTGTCAACCGCTGAGAAATTCTGTTATTTTATCGACTAGTGTCATCGTGCCTGTCACCTTTCACCCAATCAAGTAGCACCTGGGCACGTGAATGGGTTCTTGGTAACGAACACGGAAGGGGTTAAATCTGAAAATCCTGAGCTAGGAATGCATTATCATATCATATTTCATCTATTACGGTCTAACAGCTATTATTTATAACCGGTAAACATTCTTCGACACATTATTTCTTTAACTTTTACTTTACTTCGAATCGCTACTTCAATTTTATTTCATTTTTAATGGAACGTTAAAGATAAATCGTGCCGGCAAGGAGAAATCTGTATTTATTTATTTATTTCTAATCGAGAGTACTCTAAGCAAAATTGAATTTAAAAAAGAGACTTTAAAAGATTATAAAAAGTAATTTACTTTGATAACTGAAAACATCGCGTATCAAATTATCCTCGGACGATATCGTCGTCAAAGCAACTTTCACGAAAAGTAACATCCAAAAGTGTCACTTTGACTTCCAAATCTATCCATCGCATCGCGAGGTATTTTCTTGCACTAGTTTTCAATTTCGCATCGTCTTTCTGTCTTTCGTAAATGACTCGACTTCTACTCTACGTATAACGCGAAAATTATTCTACGATCTTTCTCGTTCAAATACAAATCTTTCGTTTGCATACTTATAATTCATGCGGGTATTCCACAAATATCTAGAGTTCAAGTATTGTTATTTGACAAGTATCCAAGTTAATGTCTTCAATTATATCTACTTCTTGTATTGTAGCGAATGGAAGGTCGTCGGATTGTTAACAATAAAAGGAAAGGGGAAAGAAAGGACGCGTCGCGGCGTGCAAGAAAATCTATCCTGATTTAAGAAATAAACGACAAAGTAATGTTACTACTCGCGAGTGTGAGATATTTACACACACCCGCGGTCACCGTGCTCGTCAAAAATACTATGTAATACAACCAGTCACCCGTGTTGATTCGGACCAAACGTCCTACGACATGATTGAGTGACCAGAGGAACTTAAAAGCATGCGACTCATATTTCGCAGAATGTCAGGGTGTCATCTAGGCCGCTGCTGCAAACTGCTACACCACCGGAAGAAGTCGTCCAGGACGTTGGCCAAACGAGTTAAACAGCAAAGACAGTCTGAAAAAATCTGTAGAAGCACCGAGTGTTATCATTTGCTTTTTAAACGGAACGATTATTTAAGAATTTTCAAATAATCCGCGTTGAAATCTTTACTACGTAACGAAATAATTCTTTGCTACATTTACTATGTTAGAAATTGTAATTTTCAAGATGAGAGGGGTAGCAGATATATGTAGAAATATAAAGAATTCAAGAATTAACGACTTTTTAAATGGAAAAGATGGTGAAAATACGGAAGCGAAAGATCGATGCAATAAATCATAAATACTTACATTTTTTGCTCTGGGAGCTCCGTCTAGTTATTTTCTTCGACCGAAGCACTGAATCTAATACCGGTGACGAGTTTCAATTACAATGGAAAGATTTCAAATGAAGCTATTAACGCGATCATATGTAAGGAATAATCAGGATAACGGTGGTGAGCGGTTAAATAACGAAATAAACGTGGGCGGTTAAAACAGAGTGAAAGCTTATATTTTTGAACTGTACTTCGCGAGTGCTGATACAATTCTCCCTTTCCTGAGAAAACCTAGTCAAGAGGACCCCCTTGACAATATGGCCTTCCTTAGCCTTGAGGCAGAACTATCCCTAGGAAGGGGAAACGCAGCAGAAGACTGCACATGGCCCACTCAAACCTTCGCTTTTCGGACTTTTCTAACACATACAAATCGTGTCCTGCGAACAAAGATAAGCACTGACTCTATCTTCGCGTGTTTGATTTTATCCTGAAATTACTGAATTATTACTAAATATTTAAAGAGCAGTACTGCCCTCAAAAACAACAACAAACTGGTAAACAAGTACGTGACAAACACTGACTCTACCGACCGCATTGCGCGCGGTCAACAAATTCTCTGAAAAAGAAGCTGCTTGTTAATCGAGGGAAAGGGTAGGGTGATCAATCGAAACACAGACGTTACTTTTCTTCGTTTCTTTTTCTTTGTTTGTTTTCATTCCCACGGAGTGCCCGTAACGAAAATCTGCTAATGAATTTCTCCATCTGCATCTCTCTCTCTTTCTCTCTTCCTTCCTCTTCATCTATCAGACATGTTAATAAAAGAGAAATATGATTTATACACGTGTGCATTGTAAACAAAAATTACCGCGTTCTAATTAAACATTTTAATTAAACGAATGCGACAAGTGTTAAAGTAAAGTATTAATTAATTAAGAGAAAGTAATATGAAAGTGCAGTCCTTCTAAAATACGTAGCACGAATGATAGAATACGAATAGCTCAACATAAACACGTCGACACCTCGAAGCTCGGTATCTGAATGACATCACCTCGTACCGATAACACCGACATCCGACCGCGTTATACCGAGTGATGGGGGAGAACACGTTTCACGAATTGTTTGCTTTAGAAATACTCAATGCGACTAACAATAAGAACAAAGTAATTAACAAAAATGCCTCGATGCAATCAAGGTGGGCGACGTGTTTACAAGTTATTTTATACACAAATTTCACGGTCACGTACGTTGAAGCTAAGTCACGTAAGAATAAAACAATCGAAATATTGTTCGATCTATGTAATAATTTATACGTCCGATTCACGTTCAAAATTCGCTTAGCAGTAAGCCGATAAGAATAAATGATGCGTCTACTTACACAACTGCTAGAAGAAATTGCTCCCACAGATTTCCCGCGGTTTCGGTCAATTTCAATTACCAACTGTCATAGCGTTGAACGGCGCTGTTTGAATGTTCCTTCCTTCGAAACTTCTTTACACTTTAGCACGGTAAAGAAACTGCAACAGAATAAAGAAAAGGTTTATTTAAGGAGAACGATGCACGTAGAAGATAAAAGAGAGAAAATTAAAGGGAGACAAAGTAAATTTACATACCTCCTTAACAGATATGTAACCACTACACCTCTCCTCTACAACGTTCAAAAGCGACTGACGGCGTGCGCAGCGCTCGGAAAGCGAAAAGAGGAAAGAGGAAAGAGGCAGGAGTGGGGGTAACTGCATCACCTATTAAGTCAAATGAGCGGTATTTTTTGAAAATACGAACATATGAAAATAGGAAAATATGAAAATACGAAAATTATTACAATACGAATTTAATGATTACAAAAAATTGTCTATGTAACATCCTATCTTTAAATGCTTATTGTCTTTGTAATAAACGGATATGTCATGATTTCTATATCGCGTATTCTGTCTTGGGATATTGCTCGTACCGGAAAACACCGAGGTTTTCGAAATCAATTAACCATCCAGATACGTCAAAAACCTCTTCGACGAATTGTAGTTGCACGGAAAAAGAATAGCATTGTCACGAAAAACACTGTCCAAAATAAAATGACACAATTCACTCCCACGTAACGTTCGACAGGTTAAACTTTGTCGATCTTTGCTGTGGAGCACTAGTCAGTTCCGTCGTATGTAATAATATAGTAATACGTCGAATTATTGATGAAATTAACATCGTATACTTTTAACTAACACTTGATGTCTAATGTAAACTCGTAGAAACACAATTGTTTCGAAGATAAACATTCCTTTTACACACGATTCTCCCTGTACTTTCGAACAGTGGTCGGGGATGTTCGGCAACGCTCGGAATAGTTAGGTTGGTGGTTGGCTAACCGGAGATTCAAAATAGAAAATGGTTACCAATTATCAAATATTTCATTGCTTTAAAATCTAATAAAATTTCTAGTAACTTAAGTCACGCTAATTTGAGATCACTTGAATGAAAAAAGAAACATACTTTTAGTATTTATTAATTTAAGTTGGAGTATTCGATGTTAATTTAAAACTGTAATTATTTCGTTATACTGTTCTTGAACGTGGTTTCTCAGACACTTGGGAAAGGAGATTCGACGCAAGCGAGAATCGATTGTCCCGTTGGGAATATTACGCGAGCCAGATGATAGAGGAAACAGTTTGACGAGTTACTTCTAGTCGTATTGTCTCGAGACTTACCCTGTATATCCAAACAGGGAGTAAATTTATCGAATTGATTATTTCTGACGTCAAGTTTAAACAAATCTCAATCTATCCTCGAATCACCGTTCCCCATCTACCAGGAGGAAATCAAACTAATACCTTCAGCAGTTTCTGGCAGATGGCAGCTAAATCGACGTATGATTGTGTGGTGCGCATACATGAGGCGCTGTTGCCATTTTAATTTACTCGCGCGAGCGCATTTACAGAGTTTGTCCGTAGATCGCATATATTTGGGCGAATTTACAACTCGTTATTCTATCGCGTTAACTAACAAATCCCAAAATATCTATTTACGAAATACCAATTACCCGACAATGTTATCAATTGAACAGTATACTGTATTGTATTACATTCTACATGGAGGATATGAAATAGACCTGCTGTTATTTCAATTTTATACCACTTATGCCTGCCCTCGTGTTTCTTTTATTCCCCTTTCCAAACATTCTACCTGTGCAGAATTTATGAATTCAACCATCACATACATAATACTGTTATCTTGATAAACTGAATATGATTTAGAACAGAAAATATTTGGAAATTATACAATATTTAGAATTTACCCTAAGTCAGCGAATTACACCTATATGAAATGGTATTCGCTAGCATTGGCGGGAAACGAAATACGAATCCATTCATATACAAATGCCTTATAATTATGACATGTACGAACGATAATCACCTTCCGACACTAGAAATTCGTTCCATAATGATTGATAATTATTCTAGACGTTGTGCTATGTCAAATGTATCAGCACGTGTCGAACGAATTATCCAGAAACGTTGAAATTATCATTTCTTCTGTTTAAAAGCTGTTGGATGAGCTCTGTTCTTTAATAGAACAGTTTCCTTGACGCTCTTGTTTGCGTTTCTTGCACCACTGACCGATTTTCTGTAAAATAGACGCAGATCTCTTTGTAAAAAGATGTTCATAGCCATAATTACAATGAACAAGCAGACAAAATATCACCAACCTGCATAATTTCTTCAAATTGCCA
Organism: Anthophora plumipes; assembly: GCA_951804975.1. NCBI lineage: Eukaryota > Metazoa > Arthropoda > Insecta > Hymenoptera > Apidae > Anthophora > Anthophora plumipes. Next base: position 2,529,797 of record OX638122.1, read on the forward strand.
TGATATTTGCACTATGCATTACATGACTGTCTCATTCTTGCATTATTCTTGATGATGTGGGGAACTGAAGTTGCAACAAATGATAATTAGTTTGTAGTGGAAAATGTGGGAAAAATTTCTGCTGTGGAAAACATGTATGGTTCCCATTACAGACAGAAATACATTTCATTCATAAATTACTTAATATAAATGGAATACATAACATAATCAGCATTAAAATATTAAACATGCAACAAAACTTTTCAAACACATACAGAAAGTGATACACATCTCTAATTCTTTGGTAAATTGTTGCCTTTGAGCTTGAAATTTGATAATTTCACAAAATTATGTGGAAAACATAGACTGTGTCCAATAGAAATGCATAAAAACTATTCCCCATTGTGTATCCTCCTTCCGAACATTTAGAATTTGTTTCTCACTGAAACCATCCGATTTATGTTGCTGTAATCGTACAATAGCTGATAAATTGTCAATAGTCAAGTACATTGCCTTGGTTTCTATATTATGCATGATATTTTCATACCTTTATCTGTTTCTCTATCTAGAATTCCTGTATAGTTTACCCATAGCCTGTTCGTAATAAATATTTCGTTAGAAGAAGAAAAATATCATATAATCAATAACATCTTCACAAGAAGAAAATGATATGCGCTTAGCACTGAGCAGATAAATCTTGATGTCTAATTAACTATTATTCTTAAGTTGTATTGAAATAAATGTAACGTAACAGTAACATGTATTTCCTTCCTTCCATTCCTTTTCTAATAGTCATTTTTATCGTGCTTCCTCTTCCGACAGCTTTCTACACAGTTTTGTAGACAACCCGCTCTGCTTGATATTTGACACTCTTAGGTTATGATCGAAGCACAATGTCCCATCTACCAGTAGGAATTAAAACTAATATCTTCAGTAGCATCCCATAGATGGCAGTAAAGGCGGCATGATTGTGGCGACCTCTAGTTCCGTTCAGCCGCTTCGTAGAAAGGTTTGTTTCCAACGGTAGGGAATAAGGCGAAAACATGAAAAACTAAAAGCCACCACTTCCGGCGTGGGTGGCTTCCCTACCGTTAGGAGGAAAAGCTTTTCTTGCACATAATTGTGGCGGTCGTGCCACGTGTTTCGATAGAAATCCCCACGCGTCGATAGTGTGGAAGAATAAAACGTCGTTGTATTGACTAGTTCGATAAATAATTTAATGTTTAACACTTATTCTACATAAACATATAAAAAGATTTACGAGAATACGGATAAATATATAAATGTATACAAAATGGGATGTTAATAACTATATCAGGACGCTATTACTACACTGTATGGACGCTACTATATTTTGCACGGTGTTTATCGCACAACGGCTCAACGAGGAAGAAAAACTTTTCCTCCTAACGGTAGGGAAGCCACCCACATCGGAAGTGGTGGCTTTTAATTTTTCATGTTTTCGGATTTTTTCCCTACCGTTGGAAATGAACCTTTCTACGGAGCAGCTGAACGGAACTAGAGGTCGCTACACTACCCCCTTTCGAGTCGTTCGACCTGTCAGGGAGAGCAGACGATGTTCTAGAATATGTTTTTTGTTGTGTATTCTGTTGAATTTCAATATATGCTGGTTTCAGCCGCTCCGTGGAAATTACGACTTCGTTTCCTTTGTGGTCTATCAGGAATGCGTTGTCCGAAATGTGTTTTACTACCCGGTACGGTCCTTCGTATGGCTGTTCCAGAGGTTTTTTAACAGCGACGACTCTAATGAAAACATGCGTACATTTGAAAAGATTTTTAAAAACGAAATGTGACTTTTTGGCGTGGTGTATGGTCGGTTTTGGTCGAATCTCCTGCATGTGCGTACGGAATCTGTCCATGTGGAAGTCGTCACGTGGTTGTGTGTCCGTGAAGAGTTCTCCCGGTAACCTGAGGGATGTCCCATACAGCATTTCTGCTGCTGTCGTGCCTATGTCTTCCTTGAAACTGGATCGCAAGCCCAGCAAAACAGTAGGAAGAATGGCAACCCAGTTCTTAGACTCGTGACACATTATGGCTGCCTTTAACGATCTATGCCACCTTTCAACCATGCCATTGGATGCTGGGTGGTAAGCTGTGGTATGAATGTGCTTACAACCGATTAATTTGGCTATTGATTTAAAAAGATGTGCCTCGAATTGTGCACCGCGGTCAGTGGTGATGCTGGCTGGGGCACCAAATCTGGCGATCCAGGTGGCATAGAACTTTATGGCAACTGTGTCAGCCGATGCATCGGTCATTGGGACTGCCTCAGGCCACCGTGAGGATCTGTCAATCATGGTCAAGCAGTATCTGTATCCGTCAATTGGTGGAAGTGGTCCTACAATGTCGATATGAATGTGATGGAATCTTTCCTCTGGAACAGCAATACTAAGTGGTTGGTTTATTACATGCCTGGCTACCTTGCTTCGCTGGCAACATAGGCAGGTTTTAGCCCAACGTGTTATATCGGCATTCATTTTTGGCCAAACAAACTTTTTGGTTACCAGTTTTTTTGTGGTACGGCCACTTGGATGGGAGAGCCCGTGGACAATGTCAAATATCTTCCTCCTCAGCGCTGTTGGGATATACGGTCTAAAGAACTCTGTGGAAATATCACAGTATATGACTGCTTCTGTTTCGTCAACCCTCAATTGCTTGAGGTTTAGTGCTGTACTCCGTTGTAGGATCTGACGGAGTTCAGAGTCCTCTTTTTGTTGTTCGGCTATTTCTTGTGTGCTCACCACGACTGGCATGCTGATAACGTCCAGCCGTGATAGAGCGTCAGCCACGTCATTACAGGATCCTGGAATGTGGGTTATGTTCGTACTGAACTGTCCTATACAGTCAAGTTGACGTAATTGTCTGGGTGAAGCCTTGTCTGATTTTTAGAGGAAAGCATATGTAAGGGGTTTGTGGTTTGTCTGTATGCAGAAGTCTCGTCCTTCAATGAAATGTTTAAAATGCTTTACGGCTTTAAAAATAGCAGTCAGTTCCCTGTCATACGTACTGTAGCGTTGTTCTGTCTGAGAAAATTTTTTTGAATAGAAACCAAGGGGTTCCCACGTTCCATTCTCTTCCTGTTGGAGTACTTGCTCCCATTGCCGAATCAGAAGCGTCTGTAACTAGAAGTAAAGATGCGTTAATTTTGGGATGCACCAGCGGTTGCCAGTGAACTTTTGCACTTTTCGAACGCTTTTTCAGCCCCGCTGGTCCATTCGATACGCCGTTTATCGCGTTTCTTGGCGCTCTCTAAATACTTATTTAACGGCGCCTGTATTGAGGCGGCGGTTTTGACGAAACGCCGATAAAAATTGATAACGCCGAGGAAGCGGCGTAAGTCCTCAATGGTCGCGGGTTTGGTGTATTCGTTTATTGCTCGTACTTTCTCCGGTACAGGCCTGGCTCCCTTGGAGTCGATCAGGTACCCCAGGTACTGTACCGATGGAGAACCAAATGAGCATTTTGCTGAGTTAATGGCGATGCCATGTTCTTGCAGTCGATGGAGGACCTGGCTGACGTGCTCTCTATGCTCCAGTTCACTGGCGGAAGCTTTTAGGACGTCGTCCACGTAGCAGAAAGCGAAGTCTAACCCTCGGAGTACCGCATCCATGAATCTCTGGAAGCTCTGTGTGGCATTTTTGAGGCCGAAGGTCATGACGTTATATTTGAATAAGCCGAATGGTGTGATGATTGCTGTCTTTTCCCGGTCTTCTGGTGCCATGGGTATCTGATGGTATGCTTTTTCTAAGTCTAGTATCGTAAAAACTCATTCCGTCTAGGCTGTGTGCAAAGTCTTGTATGTGAGGAATGGGATATTTATCAGGGACTGTCATGCTGTTAAGACGTCTATAGTCACCACATAACCTCCAATCGCCGTGCTTTTTACGCACCATGTGCAGAGGGCTGCCCCAGGGGCTACTAGAAGGGCGACAAATCCCCTGGGCGATGAGGTGATTAATTTCTGCTTGTGCTGCCTTCAGCTTTTCTGGAGGCAGCCTACGAGCTCGCTCAGCACATGGTGCTCCATGGGTGGTTATGTGGTGTTGTACTCTATGTTTAGGTACGTCGCGTCGTTGTACAGTACGCGTAACGTCTATGTATTCTTTAAAAATTTTGTTGTATGGGTTATTATTGCAAACTGTGGTGAGTGATGTCTGTTCAAAGGTACTAACCTGTCCAATAGTATGTAAGTTGGTCAGTTCGTCAATTAATTTTTTATTTCTGAGGTCCACCAGAAGACCGTATTTTTTTAAAAAATCTGCGCCGATTATTGGTTGTTGGACCTTGGCCACGATGAACTCCCAGGAAAATGGACGCCGTAGTCCGAGGTTTAGCGTTATTTTGGTTGTCCCAAACGTTTCAATGGCCGTACCATTAGCCGCGTAGATTTTATACTCTGTAGGAGCGGATCCTCTTGTCGCCGATCTAAGCGGCAACACGGAGATGTCCGCTCCGGTATCTATTAGGAAATTTAAATTATTAGTCTTGTCGTAAATAATAAGACGGTTATTCGTGGCCCGGTCCTCAGATGCCGTCGAGATCTGGTCAGGCGCTCTTAGTTTTCCGCCGGCTTGGGCGGTGCTAATGGTGGTCCAGTCCAGGCACATGGAAGTATGCATCGATGGGCCTTGTCGGCGAAACGATAGTGGTAGAAACAGAGGCCATTCTTTCCGTCTCTGGATCGGGAGCGGTGGGGGAATTTGCCGTCCCCCGAGCGTCCTCGTCGCCGCCATGTTGGCCTGGCCTGGTCTGCGCGGCTTATCCGCGTGGTCAGCATCTCCACCATCTTTGTTAATTTTTCGACCTGAGACTGGAGTGCGTCCGTGTTCTCCGGGGGTGATTTTGGCGTAGTGCTGACTGCTGCGATGCTGCCGGCGTGCATCTCTAGTATCTTGTCGGCCTGTAGTTCCAGCTTGGCCAAGTCCTCCGTCTCACTTATAACTAGTATGCTTCTGATGTTTTCAGGCAGCTGCTCCAGAAATAAGGAGCGGAGGACGGCCTCGCTGATTTGGCCGCCAGCGAGATTTTTGATGCGCTGTAGATAATGCGACGGCCTTTCGTCACCCATATTGCGTCCTCGCAGGAGCCGCCGCAGCTTGGACTCCGCGGATTCATCAAACACGTTGACGATTCTTGTTTTTACCGCGTCGTACTTTCCGCGGGATGGTGGGGCCGTGAGGACGTCCGCTACGAAGGGAAGCACCGTTTGGTCCAGCTGCGTTATGACGTGCCTGTATTTAGTTTCGTCGCTGGTGATACGGGCGAGTTCGAACGTCGCCTCCACCTGTGCAAACCATAGGATGGGGTTTTCCCGCCAGAATGGTGGTAATTTTTGCAGCGTCGCCGCGCTGATCGATGCCTCGGGCCCAGGGTTAAATGGGGGATATTCTTGGTCCCTCTCGTCCACCATCTTGGCGTCACCGCGTGTCGGAGATCGAGCCACCGCCATTTTTTACTGTTTTTTTTTTTATATAGCGTCTCTTGAACGGGGATTCTTCGTCGGGGTCACCAGTTGTGGCGGTCGTGCCACGTGTTTCGATAGAAATCCCCACGCGTCGATAGTGTGGAAGAATAAAACGTCGTTGTATTGACTAGTTCGATAAATAATTTAATGTTTAACACTTATTCTATATAAATATATAAAAAGATTTACGAGAATACGGATAAATATATAAATGTATACAAAATTGGATGTTAATAACTATATCAGGACGCTATTACTACACTGTATGGACGCTACTATATTTTGCACGGTGTTTATCGCACAACGGCTCAACGAGGAAGAAAAACTTTTCCTCCTAACGGTAGGGAAGCCACCCACGCCGGAAGTGGTGGCTTTTAGTTTTTCATGTTTTCAGATTTTTCCCTACCGTTGGAAATGAACCTTTCTACGGAGCGGCTGAACGGAACTAGAGGTCGCTACATGATATGGCGTACCGCCATGAACACCACACGCACGCCATCTACTGATCCCTAGTAAACAAAGTTTACCCTATAGACAAAATCCCCTACATAGAGATTTATATTTTTTGTACGCCAGGTTGTAAAAAACAGAATACAGTTCAGTTAATAGGAAGCTCTCCCAACGTGACCACGGAAAAATAAAGACGCTCGGCAAGAAAAAGGTTTAGTCATTGTTATTACCAGATCCTGATCCTCAGATATTCCAGTACGAGGATTCAATACCACCAGGGAATCCGCCACAATATTGTAGGGACTAGCGATCGGCGCTGTTAGCGCTCGACACGCCATCTAGTATTAGCTAGGTTAAGTAGGCTAAGTAACTACTAGTAACCAGTCACTAGGTTAAGATCTTTAGGGTTAAGTAGTTGGTAACCCTATTTCTTAAGAGGCGCTAAAACGAATAAAGAAAGGATGCGCCAGTTCTCCTCGAGACTAGTGAGCATAACGAAGCGCATAATAAAGCCAAGCATAAAAAGTAAAAGAGAGTGTCCTTCTTATTATTCCTCCGGGGAAATAAACATTTAAAACCACTACATTGGTGCCGAAACCCATTTCGGAGGAATCAAATTCCTTTTCTTTTTTCTCAACGAAGAAGGAGAAAAAAAAAATAAGGAAAAGAAAGATGCCCAACGGCATCACATCGAAGAATGCCAGAAAAGAAGACGCCGCCGCAATGGACGCCAGACTGGAAATCCAGGCGCACGAGATCAGGAATGTAAAGCTTCCTGCTTTTTGGAAAGAGGAACCGCGACTCTGGTTTACCATGCTGGAGAGAGAATTCGCGGCTTACAACGTAAAAGCGGACGCGGTCAAAAGTTCAGCAGTCGTTAGAAGTCTGGACTTGGCGACTATGAAAATTATCCTCGACATAATAGAAGCCCCCGAAGATAGATCCACCTACCATCACATCAAGCCTGCCTTGATAGAGCGGCTTGCAAAATCGGATGAGGCTAATTTGAGGATGTTGCTCACCGATATCGAGCTTGGCAATAAGTAGCCCTCTCAACTATTGAGAGAAATGTCTCAGCTAGCTGGAGGGAACATAGGCGAAAGCGCGCTTCGAACACTATGGGTCCAAAGATTACCCACAAGGGCTCAAGAAGTGTTGGCCATTGTGGAAGACGCCGATCTAAGTAGATTGGCGAAACTCGCCGACAAAGTGACGGAATGTTCAGAGGTGGCGGAAGTGGCCGCCATTTCTGACGCTACCCAGAGGACATCGAGGAAGGACGCCATTTCAAAATCTCAAGATGGCGACGTGGCAGCCATTATCCAACGGTTAGACCGACTAGAGACACGCCTAACGAGACGCAACAGAAGTAGCAGCAAAAGAAGGTACTTCAGGCGGAGAAGCGGTTTGCGGTCAAAAGAGACATCACGGAACGGCGGACACTGCTATTATCACGGCAGATTCGGGGAAGAGTCGTGGAAATGCCGGAAACCATGCACGTGGACCGGACCGGACAAGAGGCGTCCGGAAAACTAGAAGCGGCCCTCCAGCTCGAGGCACTGGGAGACAGCCCGAAAAAATACCGCCTCATAATTACGGACCCAACGACTCGAGTCCAGTTTTTAATAGATACAGGCGCGGACGTATCGGTCGTTCCTCGGGCGTTTGGGGGTAGGAAACAAGAAGCCGACACTTTTAAATTGTATGCCGCGAACGGTGCAGTAATAAGTACATACGGAGAAAAACTATTAGCAGTAAATTTAGGATTACGCCGAGATTTTTCCTGGCGTTTTGTCTTGGCAGATGTCGCCAAACCCATAATAGGAGCGGATTTCCTCCATTCTTACAACTAGTTAGTCGACCTAAGAAGTAAAAAATTGTTAGATGGGAGTACAGGAATATCCAGAAACAGTACAATAGCAAAAGGTGACGAACCAACCGTTTCGACAATAGACCGGAATGGCACGTTCAACAACTTACTGAAAGAATACATAGACATCACAAGACCGACCTCCAGGAACAACATCAAGCATGATGTATTTCATCACATAGAAACAAGGGGCCCCCCGATCGCAGAGAGAGCAAGACGACTCCCTCCCGAAAAGTACAAAGTGGCGCGGGCGGAATTTGAGCAAATGCTCAAAGATGGAATTTGCCGCCCGTCCAAAAGCCAGTGGGCCAGCACCCTACATATGGTCCCAAAAAAATCAGGCGATTGGAGACCGTGCGGTGATTATCGCAGGTTGAATGGCGTGACCGTACCAGACAAATACCCGTTGCCACACATTCATGATGTGGCACACCAATTTAATAAATGTTCGGTATTTTCAACAATAGATCTGGCAAAGGCGTACCACCATATTCCGGTGGCTCCAGAAGACATACCGAAAACCGCAGTCATTACGCCATTTGGGTTGTACGAATTTACGGTCATGCCGTTCGGCCTGTGCAACGCCGCACAGACCTTTCGGAGGCGCATGGATTCCATACTCCGGGATTTAGACTATTGCCACTGCTACGTTGACGACATCATGGTGGCATCCCCGGATATGGAATCGCATGAAGAACACTTGCGGATTTTATTTAGTAGACTTAAGGAAAATAATTTAAACATTAACGTAGCTAAGTGTATTTTTGCAAAAACTTCCATAGAATATTTAGGTTACGAGGTAAATAGTAAGGGGATCGCCCCGTTGGAAGAACGGGTAAAGGCAATCCAAAATTACCCAAAACCCAAAACTATTAATGAATTACGCCGTTTTCTAGGTGTAGTTGGATTCTACAGAAGGTTCTTACGACGAGCAGCGGATTGGTTGGCACCTCTACATAAGTTCCTAAAAGGAGCGAAAAAGAAAGATAAGAGACTGGTTTGCTGGGACGATGAATCTGAAAAGGCATTCGACGAAACTAAAAGGCAAGTAGCCACCGCTACACTATTACACCATCCAAGAGGAAGCGCGCCGTTAGCCTTACGCACAGATGCATCAGATGTGGCTATCGGGGCAGCTTTAGAGCAATTGGTAGATGGTGCATGGGAACCGCTCGGGTTTTTCTCGAGAAAATTAGAAAAGGCCCAATTGAACTACAGTGTGTACGACAGAGAGCTTTTAGCCATCTACAAGAGTCTCAGATTTTTCAGACATTTTGTGGAAGGCAGAGAATTGCGCATACTAACGGACCATAAATCGTTGGTGTATGCATTTCTGCAAAAAGCCGACAAAGCCAGCCCGCGGCAAGCCAGGCAGCTGGATTACATCGGTCAATTCACCACCAAAATTGTCCACGTAGACGGTGCGGATAATGTAGTGGCCGATGCTTTCTCCAGACTGCAGGCTATAGAAATGCCTGTCATCATCTCAACAGAGGAGTTAATGCAGGCACAAGCCAAAGACGAAGAGCTGACAAAAATTTTATCAGAAAATTCCAACAGGTGGAACTTCCAAAAGATATTTTTGGAAAGTACAGATAAATACCTGTATGGAGACATAATCAAAGATAACATTAGACCTTACATACTAAAAGATTTAAGGAAAAGAATATTCAATAATGTACACAGCCTGTCACATCTTAGTGGAAGAACAACTAGGAAGTTGATAGGAAAAAGTTTTGTTTGGCCATTAATGAACCGAGACATAGCCGAGTGGTCCCGCACCTGTATCCCTTGCCAAAAAAGTAAAATTCACCGTCACAGCAAGCCAGTACCTAACAGAATCGAGGTGCCTAAAGGCAGATTTGAACACATCCATATAGATATAGTAGGACCGTTACCTATAAATAACAACTGTAGATATTGTTTAACCATTGTAGACAGATTCTCCAGGTGGCCTGAGGCAGTGCCGCTCGCGGATTGCTCAGCAGACACGGTTGCAACAGCCATATATACAAATTGGGTTACAAGGTTCGGAGCACCAGCAACAATAACCACGGATCAAGGCACACAGTTCGAGTCCCAAATTTTCCAAGCATTAAGCAAATTAATTGGTTGCAACAAAATCCAAACCACAGCATACCACCCTCAATCAAATGGAATGATTGAGAGGTGGCACAGATCATTAAAAGCTGCAATAATGTGCCATCAAACCAAAAATTGGGTTGAAATCCTGCCGACAGTGTTGCTGGGGCTCCAAGCCAGTTATAAGGAAGATCTAAAAGCATCCGCTGCTGAAATGTTGTATGGCGCTCCAATCAGGTTGCCGGGAGAATTTTTCATCGACACAGAGGAAGAAAGCGACCCACACATTTTTATAGAGAAATTCCGGCAGCAGATCAGGCAGATAAAACCCAGTCCAACTACACACCACGGAAAACCTAAACCATTTATTCATAAGTCATTACATTCTTGTACATATGTTTTTCGAGTAGACGCAGCAAGAAAATCTTTTGAAGCGCCTTACGAAGGTCCATTTGAGGTCTTGGAACGAGTAACAGTCCACGTTTTCAAAATTAAATACAAAGACAAGGAAGTCAACATATCCGTAGAGAGACTAAAGTCAGCGTTTTGCGAAAATACACACGATGACGACGTGAAAACTAAGCCAAAGACATATTCAAAAAAAGTCACGTTCGCGAGTTAAAAATTTGTAACTCACTCGGAGGCAAGTGATGTAGGGACTAGCGATCGGCGCTGTTAGCGCTCGACACGCCATCTAGTATTAGCTAGGTTAAGTAGGCTAAGTAACTACTAGTAACTAGTCACTAGGTTAAGATCTTTAGGGTTAAGTAGTTGGTAATCCTATTTCTTAAGAGGCGCTAAAACGAATAAAGAAAGGACGCGCCAGTTCTCCTCGAGACTAGTGAGCATAACGAAGCGCATAATAAAGCCAAGCATAAAAAGTAAAAGAGAGTGTCCTTCTTATTATTCCTCCGGGGAAATAAACATTTAAAACCACTACAATATTGTAGCGGTCGTTGTAAGAAAATGACGCCAACACCTTTTTCGTAGTTACGTTATGCTTCCTTTATTTCTCTCTAAGAACTAACTTATACACGCCAAGCCGAAGGATAATACTGTTCCGATGGCGTGCCGTTGGCGCCCTTGTCTTTCTGAACGCGTTGTATTGTTGGCAATGGAAAACTTATTGTAAATAAATTTAAGCGTTATTGTAAGTTAGACCTTAGGAAACTGAAGTTACCTCTGGAAAGATACTTCGAGCGCGATATTCAAACCAGAAGATAGTCCTCTGTTATTAAATTGCGAATTTATCACGGGCCACTGGGATAAAGCTCATTACATGTAAATAGACATGGCCCAGTCATGTAGCACTCGGTTAAAGGAAATGAAACGCAGTTAGATGACCAATAAGGCTACTTGCCGACGCTAAATTTGGATAACATTGGAGTTGCTAATGGTTGTTAATAGTTGTTTACCTAAGAAACTAAAGGCTATAAATACCAGTGGACCTGATATGAAAAGAAGAGAAAAGCCTCAGCTTCTACCTTTTCCACTTGTATTCTGCATTCATAGAGAACAGATTTTCAAATCCAAGTTTTTGAGTTCATTTGTGTTTTAATTAAGAATAGCTACAAGTTTTGTTTAAGTTTATTTGTGTTTAATTAAAAGTTCTTTCAAAGTTGTTTAAATTCATTTATTTGCGGGTAATTGGAAGTTATTATCAGAATCAGTCAGTTTTCTGATCTAAAGTTCCTAAGATCAGCGACAATTAAATTTCGCACATGAACGAGCAGAGCGGTTCAGCGCTCCACGGGCAGTAACCTACGTCCTTTTCCCTCGAAATTACTAGAAGATCTGCAACAATACTAATACTACAATTGCCAACTTATATGCTAGTGACTATTACTAGGGATTTTATTTTCTGTCTAGGGAGTGCCGCTACAGAACAAAGCATGGTTCCCCATCTACCAGTGGCAAACAAAATTAATACCTTCAACAGCATCCCACAGATGGCAGCAAAGTCGACGTATGATTGTAGTAGTACACGTACGTGAGGCAATGTTGCCATTTAAATTTGTTCGCGCGCGCACAATTTCAAAGTTATCCAGATGATGGCATATATTTGGGGGAGTTTACACGTCGTCCGTCCCATTAAAAATCTAAGATGGTTAAATATGGATAGTCCATTCGGCAGATGCTGATACATTTGACATAGCAGAACGTCTAAAATAATTATCAATCATTACGGAACGAATTCCTGCAGTTAGAGTAAGGAATCCATATCCACCATGTTGAATGTAATACAATACAGTATATTGTTTAATTGATAACATTGTCGGGAAATTGGTATTTCGTAAATAGATACTTTGGGATTTGTTTGTTAACGAGATAGAATAAGAAGTTGTAAACTCCTCCAAATATATGCCATCATCAGTATAAGGTTGAAAGTGTGCGCACGCGAGCAAATTAGAATTGCAACAGCGCCTCATGTATGCATATCATACAATCATCCGTCGGGTTAGCTGCCATCTGCAGGAAATTGCTGAAGGTATTAATTTGATTTCCTCCTGGTAGATGGGGGACGGTAATTCGAGGCTAGATCGAAATTTGTTTAAACTTGACGTCAGAATTAGTCAATTCGATAAAGTTACGCATTGTTTGGACAGGTAGGGTAAGTCTCGTAAGAATACGTGTTGAAGCAACTCGTTAAACTATTCTCTCTATGAGCTGTCATGCTTAGTATTCCCAATGGTACAATCGACACTCGTCTGCGCGAATTCTCCTTTCCCAATAAATTAATAATTAGTAAAAGTACGTTTTTCTTCTTTCAAGTGATCTCAATTTAGCATGACTTAGGTCACTAGAAATTTTAGTAGATTTTTAAACAATGAAACATTTTTCTATCGTGAATGTTTTCTATTTTGAACCTAGGGATAGTCAACCGCCAACCGAATTATTCCGAGTGTTGCCGAACGTCCCCGACCACCTTTCGAAAGTACAGGAGGAATCGTGTGTAAAAGGAACGTTTATCTTCGAAATAATTGTGTTTTTACGAGTTTACATTAGATTATCAAGTGATAGTGAAAAGTATACGTAGTTAATTCGACGAAATTCACCCTGTCGTACGTTACGCGGGAGTGAACTGTGTCAATTTTACTTTGGACAGTGTTTTCACACTGAATTGTGACAATTGTGACAATGCTATTTCAAAAATTGTCTTTCCGTGCGATTAAAATTCGACGAAAAAGCTTTTGACGTATCTGGATGATTAATTGATTTCGTAAACCTAGGTGTTTTCCAGCACGAGCGATACGCCAAGGAAGAATACGCGATGTAGAAATCACGATATATCCGTTTATTACGAAGACAGCAAGCATTTAGAAGTAGGACGTTCCATAGACAATTTTTCGTAATCATTATTTTTTAATTGTCGTATTTCCGCATGTTCATATTTTCCTATTTTCGTATGTTCACATTTTCAAAAAATACCGCTCATTCGACTTGATAGATAAGTCAGTTACTCCACTCTTGCCCCGTTCCACTTTCAGAACTCTGTGTGCGCTTTCATTCGCTTTTGGAAGTTGTAGGTGATAGACGTGGCGATTACGAATCTGGTAACAAGGAATGTAAATTCACTTTGTCTCTCCCTAATTCCCTTTCTTTTTTTATCCTCTACTTTCTTAACTTTTCTTATCCCATTTTCTACTTGCATCGTTCTCCTTAAATAAACCTTTTCTTTATTCTGTTGCAGTTTCTTTACCGTGCTAAAGTGTAAAGAAGTTTCGAAGGAAGGAACATTCAAACAGCGCCGTTCAACGCTATGACAGTTGGTAATTGAAATTGACCGAAACCGCGGGAAATCTGTGGGAGCAATTTCTTCTAGCAGTTGTGTAAGTAGACGCATCATTTATTCTTATCGGCTTACTGCTAAGCGAATTTTGAACGTGAATCGGACGTATAAATTATTACATATGTTACGTACGCGTCTTACCCGAAACGTGTGGCGCCTAATGTTTAGTCTAGCACGCACCCCCCGACAGCCGTCTAGCCAGGGGATGGAAGAACATTCCATTCCCACGGAAATCAAACGTTCCCCACCACCAAAAATCTTAGTTTTTCGGTGTATAAAAGGACATGATTTTCGACGCTCGGGGGCAGTCTCAAATCCAGTTTTCTGAGCATAACGTTACTCTGTCCGTCAGAGTATAGATACGAGCAAGATCGGGTTCCAGTCCCCTTCGAGCATACTAACGTCGCGAACGTACTTCGTAAGTGTCTATCAGATAATACTGTACTGACTCCTCCGCGTTCTCACCGCGTTAAAGTCGAGAAGGAAGATTCTTGCCGAGTCAAGAATCGACTAATTATAACCTTGTACCAATTAGTCCTTGTAATTATATTAGAATATAGTGATATAGAATCCATTTCGTGTCTATATTCAATTAAACCTATCCTGACTAATTTAGTAACGTACTAGCTAACCCCACGACAGATATACCTTTACCGCTCGAGGTATATCAACGACTACGACTCGCGAATACCAAAATACCTTGATATCCGGTGGAACACGGCGTTAACCATACGCTAGTGATCCATCTCCTTCGGCTCCCTCCGTTAGCCATACGGAGGTTCGTCCGAGACTTCCTATCTCACCAAAGACACACTGTCCGGTGGCACGCAGCGTTAATCATACGCTACTGGTCCACTTCCTTCGGCTCCCTCCGTTAGCCATACGGAGGTTCGTCCGAACCCTCCTATAATACACCGACACATCCTCGTGTGTCACGCGTCGTTATCCATTCCCGAATAGACCATCTCCTTCGGCTCCCTCCGTTAGCCATACGGAGGTTCGTCCGAACCCTCCTGTCTTACACCTAGACACCTTCACATCCGGGATCACGTGGCGTTGACTATACGCTAGTGGTCCACCTCCTTCGGCTCCCTCCGTTAGCCATACGGAGGTTCGTCCGAACCCTCCTGTCTATACCTCTATCTACCGCGAATCGGGCAACGCGCGTTTGTATTAGGACCAAAAACCCCGAACGACGTCACGAGGCTGGTGATAACGGACAAATTCCGCATGCACCTAACAGTCAGACTGACGACCGTTCGGAACGCGAACCGTAACCCTTACTAAAAGGCGAAACCGGGGCGATCATACGCCCACGCCTTAACACATAGATCGAACAATATTTCGATTGTTTTATTCTTACGTGACTTAGCTTCAACGTACGTGACCGTGAAATTTGTGTATAAAATAACTTGTAAACACGTCGCCCACCTTGATTGCATCGAGGCATTTTTGTTAATTACTTTGTTCTTATTGTTAGTCGCATTGAGTATTTCTAAAGCAAACAATTCGTGAAACGTGTTCTCCCCCATCACTCGGTATAACGCGGTCGGATGTCGGTGTTATCGGTACGAGGTGATGTCATTCAGATACCGAGCTTCGAGGTGTCGACGTGTTTATGTTGAGCTATTCGTATTCTATCATTCGTGCTACGTATTTTAGAAGGACTGCACTTTCATATTACTTTCTCTTAATTAATTAATACTTTACTTTAACACTTGTCGCATTCGTTTAATTAAAATGTTTAATTAGAACGCGGTAATTTTTGTTTACAATGCACACGTGTATAAATCATATTTCTCTTTTATTAACATGTCTGATAGATGAAGAGGAAGGAAGAGAGAAAGAGAGAGAGATGCAGATGGAGAAATTCATTAGCAGATTTTCGTTACGGGCACTCCGTGGGAATGAAAACAAACAAAGAAAAAGAAACGAAGAAAAGTAACGTCTGTGTTTCGATTGATCACCCTACCCTTTCCCTCGATTAACAAGCAGCTTCTTTTTCAGAGAATTTGTTGACCGCGCGCAATGCGGTCGGTAGAGTCAGTGTTTGTCACGTACTTGTTTACCAGTTTGTTGTTGTTTTTGAGGGCAGTACTGCTCTTTAAATATTTAGTAATAATTCAGTAATTTCAGGATAAAATCAAACACGCGAAGATAGAGTCAGTGCTTATCTTTGTTCGCAGGACACGATTTGTATGTGTTAGAAAAGTCCGAAAAGCGAAGGTTTGAGTGGGCCATGTGCAGTCTTCTGCTGCGTTTCCCCTTCCTAGGGATAGTTCTGCCTCAAGGCTAAGGAAGGCCATATTGTCAAGGGGGTCCTCTTGACTAGGTTTTCTCAGGAAAGGGAGAATTGTATCAGCACTCGCGAAGTACAGTTCAAAAATATAAGCTTTCACTCTGTTTTAACCGCCCACGTTTATTTCGTTATTTAACCGCTCACCACCGTTATCCTGATTATTCCTTACATATGATCGCGTTAATAGCTTCATTTGAAATCTTTCCATTGTAATTGAAACTCGTCACCGGTATTAGATTCAGTGCTTCGGTCGAAGAAAATAACTAGACGGAGCTCCCAGAGCAAAAAATGTAAGTATTTATGATTTATTGCATCGATCTTTCGCTTCCGTATTTTCACCATCTTTTCCATTTAAAAAGTCGTTAATTCTTGAATTCTTTATATTTCTACATATATCTGCTACCCCTCTCATCTTGAAAATTACAATTTCTAACATAGTAAATGTAGCAAAGAATTATTTCGTTACGTAGTAAAGATTTCAACGCGGATTATTTGAAAATTCTTAAATAATCGTTCCGTTTAAAAAGCAAATGATAACACTCGGTGCTTCTACAGATTTTTTCAGACTGTCTTTGCTGTTTAACTCGTTTGGCCAACGTCCTGGACGACTTCTTCCGGTGGTGTAGCAGTTTGCAGCAGCGGCCTAGATGACACCCTGACATTCTGCGAAATATGAGTCGCATGCTTTTAAGTTCCTCTGGTCACTCAATCATGTCGTAGGACGTTTGGTCCGAATCAACACGGGTGACTGGTTGTATTACATAGTATTTTTGACGAGCACGGTGACCGCGGGTGTGTGTAAATATCTCACACTCGCGAGTAGTAACATTACTTTGTCGTTTATTTCTTAAATCAGGATAGATTTTCTTGCACGCCGCGACGCGTCCTTTCTTTCCCCTTTCCTTTTATTGTTAACAATCCGACGACCTTCCATTCGCTACAATACAAGAAGTAGATATAATTGAAGACATTAACTTGGATACTTGTCAAATAACAATACTTGAACTCTAGATATTTGTGGAATACCCGCATGAATTATAAGTATGCAAACGAAAGATTTGTATTTGAACGAGAAAGATCGTAGAATAATTTTCGCGTTATACGTAGAGTAGAAGTCGAGTCATTTACGAAAGACAGAAAGACGATGCGAAATTGAAAACTAGTGCAAGAAAATACCTCGCGATGCGATGGATAGATTTGGAAGTCAAAGTGACACTTTTGGATGTTACTTTTCGTGAAAGTTGCTTTGACGACGATATCGTCCGAGGATAATTTGATACGCGATGTTTTCAGTTATCAAAGTAAATTACTTTTTATAATCTTTTAAAGTCTCTTTTTTAAATTCAATTTTGCTTAGAGTACTCTCGATTAGAAATAAATAAATAAATACAGATTTCTCCTTGCCGGCACGATTTATCTTTAACGTTCCATTAAAAATGAAATAAAATTGAAGTAGCGATTCGAAGTAAAGTAAAAGTTAAAGAAATAATGTGTCGAAGAATGTTTACCGGTTATAAATAATAGCTGTTAGACCGTAATAGATGAAATATGATATGATAATGCATTCCTAGCTCAGGATTTTCAGATTTAACCCCTTCCGTGTTCGTTACCAAGAACCCATTCACGTGCCCAGGTGCTACTTGATTGGGTGAAAGGTGACAGGCACGATGACACTAGTCGATAAAATAACAGAATTTCTCAGCGGTTGACAATGGGTTAGCGTATCGTGCACGACGTATTTTCCACGTGGTTTGTGTGTATGGTTAGGCTGTGGAATTACGTCGATTCGGATTAATATTTACCTGGTAAGGTACATTTTCTATTGTACCACGCGGTCGCGCATCCAAGTTAAAATCGGCGTGCGAGTGTTCGTCTGTTGCGTGAATGCAATGATCGCTAACCTTTTGTCAGCCGATTTCAGGAAAATGGTACGTAAATTAGAGCGTGAATGGTTGTACGATCGACTCTCGGGCGTCGGAGGCGTCCCGGGACGTTCTCTCTAGTGTAGGCCTTTGCGCCCGGGTGTTTGCGTGAGAACCGTGGCGCGAATGCGTTGGTGTGAATGTGTTTTGCTCTTTTTTAAATCTAGGCACAGGTAGGATAGGTAGCATATTTTCTGGAGTGTTTGCTAGATGTAAGTACGTAGGGCCGGGCAGGTTGACACAGTCTCTGGTCGGGTAGGCATCTTTTCGTATGTGACCAACCTGTTTCAGGAAACCCGATTTGAAAAATCGAAGGTGTATCTGGCGTGAGTGGAGCATGCCACTCGCCACCGGCTACACACGTCGATTTTTCGAATTTCGCGCTCGCGTTCGCGATCGGAAGGACGCCTCGAAACAAAACGCAACGCAACCACTTATTCTGCTCGAGGTTCTGTGTGCATGTACTGGCAATGATTTGTTGCCATTCGATCTACTTAACTAACTATCGGCACAGCAAACTTATTCTTTCATTTAATAGTGCGATACGCTTAGGGAACTTCGAGCATAGAGTGAAGTTTCAGCGGGCATCGTGCTCGAAGAAAAGAAGAGGCCATGTGCCGAAGAGGCCCGGCAAAATTGCCAAAGAAGAGGGCAACTATCAATGGCTCTGCTTCCTCTGGATGGAGAGTCATTCTTGTTACTACTTTGTCACTGTGCTCGTTTGCATGTGTAGTATTTGTAGTAGTATGTAGTTGTGTTTTTCAGCAGGTGCAACGCTCCTATTGGGCAAATCGCGGTTTCAATTAGCGTTGCGAGTCAATGCTTACGGTTTGCATTAGTGTTGCGTATTAATTGAGAACGTGTTTTAAATTAGAGTTGCGAGCCATTACTACACGCGGTTGTTTTTATGTATTTAATTCTTACACGTATTTCGTTATTTCGATCCCCATTCAGTTCCTAGTATTTGCTTTAAGAGTAATATTAAAGTTTATTCAGAGTAAATATAATTTAAATCAGTCTATTCCTTCTGTCCCTTTTTAACAATAGTGCTGCGCAATTGATTTATTCGTTTGATCGATCGATCGGGATTCCTCTAATTAGCGTTGTGTCCACGAATAATCGCGTTTTGACTTTAATTAGCGTTGCGAGTACGACGAAATGCCCAAATTTTTCCACCGAGAACACGGTGGAAGTGGTTCCTGTTTCCGAATCACCTGCAGAAGCAGCTGAATAAGCTGCACAAAGCTGGTGATGCTAAGTGCAGTAGCCCTTTGTATAGCTGCCATGAATTCTCCGTTATTAGCGTTGCGCATTGTACAAAATAAATTACGACGAAAAGCAAAATATTTCACATTTCCACTTCTGTAAATCAAGTAATATGTTAATAAAAATATCATGTAATATGTGTTTTGAATTCGTCTCGATGTCCTCTAAATATGGAAAGCAAAAAAAATATATGGTCCTATTCGTAAAACCCAAGGTGACCTTGACTTTGCCATAAAAACAAACTGTTTTGGAAATTTTTTTTACTGATATCTATTGTGCACTTCATACCCTACAACTCTTGTTTTAAACTTTTTTTTTCAGATGGCTGCAAGTAGGTGAAAAATCGTGAGTAACGTCCCTAGTAGCACACAAATGTTTATTTAATATCTTTTTCGAATATCAAAATAATATTTTTTTGGCGACACTTTTTAATATGAAATAAATATTAGTTTCAAATATTCTATAGATATAAAAACAATGTCAAATAAATGGTCAGAAAAATATCATATAAATATTCATAGAATATAAAATAAATAATAATAAAATGTAAAAAGAATGTTCAGAAAATATCCTATTAGTAGCACAGAAATATTAGTTTAAGATTTTTTTCAAATATTGAAAAAATATTTTTTAAGCCACACTTTTTAATATGAAAAAAATATTAATTCTAAGTACTGTATATATGTAAAAAAAATGTATAGCGAATGTCCAGAAAATATTAATTAAATATTCGGAGAATATAAAATAGATGTTTGAAAAATATACAATAGATATTTGCAAAATATGTATTTGATATATAAATAATTTTGAAAAAATATGTATTTAATATTTGAATAATAATGTTTAAATTTAAAAAAAATTATGAACGACTGAATTTTATTGTTTGCGCATTATTTAAGAGGAGCATCAATTTTTTCTTTTTCTGGTATTTTTATCAAACTATATTACACAATTGAAAATTCTTTATGATGAGGCGGGATTTGAACACGGGACCTGGCGATTACTGGATACTGTGCTTCCTCACTGAGCCATGCAAACCTGTCGTTGTACATAATATTAATTTTTTAAGCTCATAAATATTAAAATCACACGCGCGTTTATCATCGATCTGTTTTTATTTTATATAAAATTTTTTTTATAAAAAATATCTTTTTCATAGAGTTTTATAAAAAATATTTTATATAAAATCAGAACAGATGATAAACTGAAGTGTACTTCAATCATATATATACATATAGAAACACGTACAACATATATTTTATAAATAAATAAGAACATTTATTGTCATAAGTATAAGATATGGTTTAATAAGTACAAAAATAATAATTTTAAATGTGTTTCATCCTTGATGGAGCTGTCGCTAAAAATAATGATATTATTTGTTTTATTTCTACGTCCGTGATACTCGCTTGCCTCTTTCTTGATGCTACTGTAAAATAAAAAATAGAATGAGTTGGGTATTTTAGATATCGTTGTCAAGCAAAATGTAAATATGATGAGTATATATTAAATCTACTTACCACTTACAGCATCGTACAATTTCAAATTCATGAAAGATAATTTATGTTTTCTTCCCTGGCCCGAAAAAGAAATTGCTGCTTCATTTTTCAATAATTTTTTCATCATATTATAAATGATTTTTTTGTTGGTTTCTCCGCCAACTAAATAAAGTAATTGTACCTGAAAGAAGATGTATTCCATTATTGTTTTCATGAAAGTTAGGCAACCATATTGCCTTAATTTCTCGTAAAAATAAAGAAATATGGACTTTATTGTTCTATATTAATACAAACCAATAAATTAAAATTTCCAGAACTTTCAGAAATTTTGGCATTAAATTCTTCAACTTCTTCAACTGATGTCATAGGTAATTTATTTAAAAAATCTGTCTCGTCCTCGCCTGACATAAATGTCGAATTATTGTGCGAAACAATTGTTTTGTTGCTGACTAGCCTCTCTATTGATTCCAGTTTTTCATAAATTTGTTTTAGCTCAAATTTTAGTTCACTGTATTGTCGATGCAATACAGTAAATTCTTTTTGGGTTATTGGCGTATTGTCAAAATTTGATGTCATCTCTGAAAGATGATATAAAATATATATTATTCGTATTGTTACGTTTACAATGTTATATATAATGTAAGCGTCGTAATATTTATTGCTTCTGCTTACGTCGTGTTACTGTAAGTTCCATTTGTCCAACTTCGTCGGTCCCAGAATCGGAATCGGATGCAATGTGAACAAATCGCCTTTTCAAAGTTTTGGATACTTTTTTCGCAGACATTATGATCTATTCTTCATATAGGAAATATTAATATTGATATGTGATAAAACAACGTACAACTTTACACAAGTATTTGCACAGATAGAGAAAAAGGGAAAAACAAAATAAATTATGTGTGTAATATAGACTGAAGTAATGATTAATTAATTACATAAATGAAGCAAAGTACATGCTATAAAATACGAGTGACATTTATGTACAAAGGCTTTACCAGCAACTTCATCCGGATCATATGACACGGTTTCATTTGTAAAATCATTAAATTTAAAAATTCCAATTGATTTAGAATCGATGGGGTATTTATAAAAGTTTGTCAATTTTATCGATAATCTACCAATTAATTTATTTTCTAATACATCGACAATCTGTAGAACATAATCATTTCTTATAAATACGTAACAGTCTCGCATTCCATAAGCTTTTAAATTAAAATAAGAGAGTTGAATTTTTTTTAAATTATTTTGAACTTTAATAGTTATTTCAGTACTAAATTTTGCTTTGATTGTAGCTGTGCTTTTCTCGGATAATCTTTTTGTTACTTGTGCTAATGGCTTATTCCACCTGCGTAGCATATTTTTCAACTTTCCTAAGTAATTTTCAAAGGGAAAACAACTTAATTCTTCCAAAGAAATTTTCATATTTTGTACATCGTCTGTAATATGCATTAAGTTGTGAACATTATATATACAATATTCTCTGCCATATAAAGTAGAAGAATGATGTACAAATATTGAAAGCATCTCTCGAGCTTTGTTTAGCCATTCAAGATTTAAATATAATTTTTTATGTAACAAAATTCTAATAGCTACGTGGAATAATAAGAAATGCTCATAATACTTGTTTGGAAGAATTTCTTTTAATACAATGGGTCCCAGATATAACAAAAATAAGCGGAATTCCGTAGCCTTATATCTAGGCAATTCTGCTATGGGTCGCGATTTGCGACTAAATTCTGCAGGTAAAAATTTTGCAGCAGAAGTCATTCTTTTTGACAATTTGGTTCTTTGTTACAATTTGAACAGTTTGTTATTCCAGTAATGAAGTAGCTTCTTCATTACTCCTAAACAGCACAGATGCATATAATCAAGAGCAAAATGTTCTATTACGTTTAATTGGCTTATATTTAATAATGGAGTTCTATGATCATTTTAATGATGATTTATATCAATAAAATTCTCAAAATCACAATGTGTTCGTGCACCGGCATTATGGTTTTCATATATAATTCGGTGACTATAATATCTACCTCGTTCTGTGCATCTTTCGCAACCGTGTAAACTTGTATGTCCTTTAATATTTTTTAAAAAAGCTCTCGCGGGTGCATCGCATGTAAAGCAAATTATAAGGACTTTGAATGTAATATTATTGTGGAAAATTCCATTTTTCAAAATATCGTTCAATTCGCGCGTAAATTCATCCAAATAATCAGGCAACGAATCCGGTTTTGCATCGCCGTAATAAATTGCAATCGGAAAGGGAGATACGATATAATTATTTAAAACCAATTTGCATAAAATAGGCCAAAATTGTTTGTTTGTATTTTTTGAAATTGGGATACCATCAATATTAAAAATTAATTTTATTGTACAACT
The DNA here is from genome assembly GCA_951804975.1 of Anthophora plumipes. Taxonomy (NCBI): domain Eukaryota; kingdom Metazoa; phylum Arthropoda; class Insecta; order Hymenoptera; family Apidae; genus Anthophora; species Anthophora plumipes. The sequence continues at coordinate 2,552,815 of OX638122.1, forward strand.
TTCTTTCAGTTCTAGAAATATACCTTCTGTTTGTAATAAAGTTATTATGTGCTTCTTTATGCCAAAATATTTAAGTTGAGCTGCGGTTTTATTTTTACTTAAACACGATACAATATTAGATGATCGCTCAGTTTTTAATAAAGTGCGAGCATCACCTGGAATTTTAAATTCAGGAAAAATATCCTTTAAACCCTTTAATAAATAATTTAGTTGGGTATGATTAATGTTCTGTTCTACAGACCATTTTTTTAACAGATTTATCAATTTTAAATTTGCAAAAGCGGTACGTTGCTGTTCTGCAATAGCACTGCTCACTTCCGTAATTTCTGTTTCAGTACTTTGAAAATGAAATGACTGGATAATGTGATCGTGACCGAGGACAGGATTAATATTTCCTTCTGAAGTAATAGCAGGCGTAATTCTCAATGCCTCTATTACATCGACAGACCGATTCTGACGAAACGAAGCCATCTCTTTCTTAACAAATTTATACTTTTTGTTTCGCTTGTTGGACATTTCTCAGTCTAATATACACAACATAAAATATTAGGCGAGGCAACATTACCAATGGGCAAATATATAATAATATAAAAGCTAGTATTACATAAAGATATGTACTTACTTTACTCTTGACACGTATGTAAAACGTACGGCGAGATCACTATAAACACTCTTACAATCGACGAAATTACAATTATCTAGTTCATTTATTTCTCCATGGCAACAACCTCAAGGCAAGGCGTTAACGTGTTTTGTCGAATTCTCGCTCTTTCGACATTATCGACAATAGCGATATGAGTTGATGTCCCCCCTAACGCAAAGAGGGATCTCCTTCGACTGGGCCAAGCTCGATCGTATCGTTGCTTGTCGCAGCGAAATTTTTTGATACCGTAAACAGAAAGAGTCTAAGTCTCTATCGGTGAAATTTATGTACTATTAACATAAAATAAATATTTAATGAACATTTGAAAACAAATATTTCTTTTCAAATCTAACATAAATATTTAATAAACATTTGTAAAAAATATTTCTTTTCAAATCTAAAATGAATATTAAATAAACATTTGTAAAAAATATTTCTTTTCAAATCTAAAATGAATATATGATAAACATTTGTAAAAAGATATTTCTTTTTAAATCTAAAATGAATATTTAATAAACATTTGTAAAAAAATATTTCTTTTTAAATCTAAAATGAATATATGATAAACATTTGTAAAAAGATATTTCTTTTTAAATCTAAAATGAATATTTAATAAACATTTGTAAAAAAATATTTCTTTTTAAATCTAAAATGAATATTCGTTACATATTTAAATATTAAAAAGAGATTCAATCGTTTTTTAACATTACATACATATGTATTTAATATTATGTGCTACTAGGGGTTACAGGAAACACCCTGTATACATACAGGATATACGTATATACATATACATAGAAGAGAAATATAAACTTCTAATTAGGCAGGCTATTTTTAAGTGTAAGTTTGATCTATAATTAAACGGCTGAATTTCATCGTTAAGTTGCAATAGATTCTTAATTAGGTAGACGATTTTTATTTTAAGTTAGATCTTTAATTAAGCAGGCGATTTGTAAATTAAGGTATTTAACATAGATTCTTAGTTGCGTAGGCGATTTTTAAATGTAGTTAGGCACGTTTATCATAAAAATTCAGTGTTTGCGTTACTACGCATTGCTATTTGTAATTTTCTCCTTTCCATTATTTGTCGTATTTCAATCATGTGAGAAGAACGTGACATGTCAAACTTTTTACATGGTCGTAACGTATTCTATAACAAATTTTTAATTTTTACACCAGAATGTGTTTTGTTTTTGTTTTTATTTGCTTCTATGTATCGAAATATTTCATCCGCTAGATACCTACTTCACGTAACATTCCTATCGAATGATGAAAATATAGATTAGTGATGCATGCATAAAATAATGTTCTATAAAAAGTTAAAACTGTTTGCGATAATCTAAGTTTAAGTTTAGTCCTACTTTAAGTCAGGTTTCCGCTAGGTGTAAGATAAGTTTAAATTAAGCTGCAGATTATGTATAGATTAATACAAATTTTTCGTTCAGGTTTAAAATAAGATCAATGCGTTTACACGTTGTACCTCATTTTCCTTTATTGTTATTTTTTACTTTTTTTTTCGTCTAGTTCAAATTCTTCCATGGAATCCCTTTTGCTGTTGTCCGTTTGTATAACGTTCGAAAATTCGGGCGTATTGCAAGTGTACAAATCAAAAGGAGATGTATTATAATATTAATATTATAATATTAAGAGTATTAAGATACAATATACATAGAAGCAAATAGTGGTCGCGTAAAAGGAAGGTGGATGATATATTCAGAGTAATCAATTTTATACATGTTGAAAATTTTGTAATTCAAGTAGCGTAGACATGAGAGTGTTTTACTTTTTTCTCCTCCATGTTTTACCGTGGGTGATATGCGGGATTCAAGGGCTCGTTCTCCTGCCGATCTTCGGACAAACTACCTCCGTTTTGAGCCGAATACCTCAAACTTAGACTCGTCGGTCCAGAGCACTTTTTTCCAGTCTTCCAATGTCCAATCTTTATGTGATCTTGCCCAGAGTAACCGTTTTGCTTTATTTTGTTTACGTAGAAGGGGTTTTCGCATGGAAATTCGTCCATGCAAACCTACTTTCCGTAAGCGTCTTTTGACTGTTGTCAAACTTACTGGTTCAGGGCGAGATGCATTTATTTCAGCTGTAATTTCCGGTGCCGTTTTTCTTCTATTACGTTTGCTTATTATTGTGATTGCCCGATCTTCTGCTGGTGTGGTTATTTTTGGCCGCCTTGATCACTTTTTGTTGGATAAACTGCCAGTGTTTCGTAGCGTGACAATCTCGCTAGATTGCTCGCCCGTACGCGATCACCAAACGCGGATTAATATTCCTCGGCGGGGGTTGTAAGGCCCAGCTTAACTTTTTGTCTCGTCGATGGTCGCGACGCTTCTATTTCCAAATTTCTTCAGAAATCGAGTGGTTCGAGTCTAGTCTCCGGACGGTTGAGACTAGATTAAATATTGTGCGTTTCGAGACGAATGGATTCTCGAATTTCGTGAATGAAGCTTCTTCGACGATGTTTGAAGCTTCGGTTTGAAGTCTCTATTAGAACCGTTCGTTCGCGGTGTTCGTTAGACAGTGTTCGTTTGAAAGTCTTGTTCAAGAGTCAGTTCAAGAGTGTTCTCAAGAGTGAAGTCTTGTCCCGTCGGTGTTCGCGTCGGCACCTTCAGGTTGCTTCGAGTACGCTGATTGGCTTTTTCCGAATTTCCAATCAGCGTACGATTAAAAACGCGAAGACGTTGAAAAACGCCCTTTGGCCAGCCCTCTTGGTGCAGGAGTGAGGGCTATGGCCTCGATCGGGGGGAGGTCCTCGAGGGTTCGACACTGACCTCGGGTTTTTCCTCCAGGTTGACCTTCGAATGCAGAAACCGTTAGAACGAGGTTTGGTCGACCCTTCGGACGTTCTCGGTTTACGATATGGCCGATTGTTTGAACGAACGAAAGTGAAAGTCTATGCTATTGTTTGAAAAACTCGAACGACTGAATACATTTTATTACTCTTAAGGTGAAATTACACACTATAAAAAAAATAAACTAAAACTCGAAAAAAGCTAATCGCGAAATTAAATTGGTAGGCACGTCCATGTCGTAAACGAACCTTCGAGGATTTTTACCGTATTGTTCCGCATCGGACGGAACAGCCAGTATCTTCATATTTTTTAACATTGTAGTCTACAATTCTACGGTTTAACTTCAATAGCTTTGCTATTTCTCTATTACTTTTTCCGGTGCTATGATGGGACCCTATTAGAGCGCGCGTTTCAATCGATAATTCTTTTCTCCCCGACATTATTTGAAATTTTCGTAAAATTCTTTAAGCACTTGAAAATCAACTATTTACTGTATAAAAGTTCAATGCAGTATGAAATACAGTATGAAATTTGAAAAGAATAAGATGCCCGTATTACCTGCGTACCTATTCCCTACTGACCGTTATAAAAATTTCAGAAAAATGGGTTTCTTTATCTGAACTCCAAAATTGTCGTTTTTCATAAAAAACTGTAAACTCATTTACAGTACGTGATTGTGTATGTACAGAATATTTTGGATGGTTTTTATTAGCCTTATAATTAGGATTTAACGATACGGACATTTTCATAACAATAAAATACCTATTATTTGAATAGTAACGAAATTTGAAGGTGGGTAAACACTTATGGCCGGTAGTGTAAGTGCAATATTTGATTTTAAATATAAATAAAGTAGAACGACTTCTAAATAAAAGACATGTCTTTTTCATATTTTCAATGCTATATTTTAAATATTTAATATAACAATATTGCCACAATATTCATGCTGTGCCAATGCATTTGTTCACGACTACGATCGTGCGTTGTCAAGAGCTAACGCTCGCGTGGCCATTGTTTTTTATTAATAATTCAAAAACTAAGTTTCAAGCAACATTTTAGTAGAGGAAAAAGTTGTTTAGAGTCACTTCAACAACTCCCCATTTCTGGAAGTTATAGGAGTTGTGAGACACCATAACTATATATGTACATATGTATGTACATAGGTACATGTATACCTTCGGTCTCCTCAGCTGAACGTCGTAATCATGAACGGGCGAGCTTGGATGAAGAATTTTATGTTTCTATAAATAGCCTATAATTTCTTAATTTTTATAATTTGATTGTTAATGTATATTCCTAAGAGTTTGTCAAAACGTCATGCATTATTATTTACACATTTTTACAAATTTTTTCAATAAAAAGTTACATTTCAACGTTTTTACTGTTTTAAATTTACCTGTGGTCATTTATTAAAAATAGCCAAAGTGAACATAAAATTATCCTGTTAAATAATTCGAATTAAAGTTTTATTCAACGTTCGTTCGTTATAATAATACGAAATAATTTACATAATAGAATTCTCCATTTACATCAAATTTGAAGCTCGTTTACTGTTAAGAATCAAATTGACCTATGACTATTGGTTTAAAACTATTGTAACAAAAGTTCGAAATTAAGAATATGAAGTTACTTCATACGGATCATGTTACTTTATAATATAAATTTTTCATCAAAAGTCATAGCCTTCGATGATATAATATTACATGTGGAGTTTGGTTGGACATGTGGAGTTGCATTATGATATTCCGGTATTGATCGTTTCATCTTACGAGTAGTATTTTTTTTATTCAGTTCCTTGTACATAGACTCTATCGTTCTGTGTCATATTAAATTGGAATTTGGGGTGCAAAGCTAACTGTCGATCTAGACCATGTTACGGTTGAAATTTTCACATCGGAATTCTCATCCAGTTTCTATTACGCCGTGATACGAATTGTTCGTTCAATGTTTCTTTATTATACCGCGAGACAGATATTGCTTCAAACATAGAATAAATACGATTTAATCATTTATATATTTGGAAATTTTATAAGAATTGTCAATTTCGATTTTTTCAGATTTAATTCTTTCAAAGATCCTCGTCTTCTCATATTTTATGCCTGAAAAGAATATTTCGATTTACGAAATAGATAAGTTTGAAATTAAAAGAACTTAGAAAACGTACTTAATTATACGTCACAGTACAATTTTTTGTTACAGTAGATTTACATTAGTGTCCTTAAGTCCAAAAAGTTATGTTAAATCTATTAATATTTTCACAATCAGTTATGGCAAATCTGTAACTTTTTTATAATAATTTGTCTTATATGAGAAACTGCTTTGGTAAAACTGCCTTTGTAAACTAACACCAGCAATAATACATTTCGACCTTCCTCGTTTTCAATTTATCTGAGCGATATCGTCCTCTTTTCCCGTTACATTTCGTATATGAATAATATGGTGCTATTCGGGAAATAAAAATAATCCGTCATGTTAATGGCGCAATTGATGCTCGTCAATTAAACGTTTGATATCTCTTATACAAACTTCAATTTCATTCTAGAACAATTGAAATATTGATATATGTACATATGTACCACTAACCTGTGTTAGACGCTGCAATAGTAGTCAATTCGAATCGTTCACTTGAAGTGAAATACTAATATCTTTATAATTAGTTGTAACAAAGCTTTAATTTCGTTAAAAAAGGTAATGTAACAAAAATAAGTGTGTAACGTTTGAATCGTTTAGGTGTTCGTTACTCCTGAATGAAATACCAAAACACAATGAAAGATCTTAACAAAAATTCCTTTCTTTCGTTCTCAGCGAATAAAAGACGATGCATATTGTTCACCTTTGGCTCGTAATCATTCCATTATCATTTGCGAGATTAAAAACGAGAATTTAATAACATCTTTATCACGAAGAGCCACTCATTCGAACAAAATAAAGACGTCACTATCCGTGACTTTTTCTCACCTCTTTGAAAGCGTCGTTTGCATTCTTTTTTTCTTGCTTTCTTCCCCCTCCACTAAAACGACGTGATATTAAAATCGAACAAAATGTTCGCGTTGGTCTTCATTCTTGTATAATATTTTTCGCTCGCTTCTTTTCTGTTTGGTCGCGCGTGGTGTTCTAAGGTTTCTGTGGCATACGAAATTCCATTTACTGTAATTGTCGGGAATTTACGACGTCCGATAAATACCACCATGTATTATTTTCCCGTATAAATTAATTATTGAGCTACAGCAGAAAACGTGGCTGCGACGAACTTTTCGAGAAATTTATAAAGTTGTCTGGTTATCTTTATGTCTTTTATCATAACACAGGTGCAGGAGAGAAAGGGAGGGGAAAAAACAAGGACATTTGATTATTTTCTTTTTACCTTTGTCCTTTTTCGTGGTAAAGATAAGAAGAATTTATTACGCAATTATAGAACATTGAATCATTGAGATAGAATTGGTAAAAAATTTAACATTATCTAAAGTAAACACAACAAAAACAGGTGAAATAATGAAACTGAAAAACGTATGAAATTTATATACATACCTATAATAGCATACGAGTCTTTGTCACCTTTTGAATATATTTTATGCAGATGAAAAAATTTTCAACTCAGGTTTAAAACATTCGGAAATTGATCCGGAATGGCAGAAGTACAATAGAAACAAGCTGACGATTGTTGTATTTAAAATGAGTTCAAATGATCTCTTCCTCCATGTAAACAATACAAATTTGGCAACTTCTTATTTGAGACTTCTATTCAAATCTCCTTTCCAGAAACTTAACTATACTCCGAAATAACGATAACAGTATTTGAAAGGAGAGGATTATAAAAGAAGAAAACCTTTGCGTCACGCTCGGAGGCTATATCTCCAAAAATATTTCGAAATTCTTTTTGAACTTTTGGGATTGTATTCTTGAAACGTTGAACTAACAATATATGCAAAAGGAAGTTTGCATTTTCTGAAAGTTCTAATTGGATTTCCCCCCTTAAATCGAACGGAATATGTATATTTAGAGATTCAAATTTGATTCTTTAAATTATCTTCTTTAGAATTTCCATTCTCTTTTTTCAAATCTTCTTTATTATAATTGTAATGAGCTAGGTTTTCTGAGAAAAAGATCTGGGAAATTTTAACAAGAAATAGTTTTACGCCTTATACGATTATTTCAGTCAAAGTTTTAAGTAATTTCATCGAATGTTTGTTCTAAGAAGGAAAAGATTTGGTATATTACGTTGGTAAATAAGACATAAAGTTAACACGAGAGAATTTATCCGCTACATCACTATTTTCCTAACCAAATACCAACAGTCGAGCCTGATCGTTTAAATCACAACCCGCAATTTGTCGTTTGCAGCTTCCCACAATGTTGCGTTCGCTCTCGAAATACCCTTTCGTGCATTATGACGTGTCACATTTATAACTGCTCCACTGTTTTGTTCGTTCCGATGCAGATCACGTTTTACCGCAAATGTATCCCCTCGCGAGACTTTTAATCGAGAACACCGAAAGATAGTACCGTTACCATAAACTAACAATTCACCAACTCGATTGAAAACGAAATCAGAGCGAAAATCAGTAAGAAAAATTTATCGAGTAGCAATACTGCGTGCAGCAATAACAATACAGATGAATATCGATGAATAACAGACAAGAACAGGGTATTCATACGTTTTATTTCCTATCCACGTGGCATGCATTCGTTCGACTGACATGATCTTTTCCTTTTTTTTTAACTTTATTCATTTATTTATCATTCGTGAGAAATAAATATACGTTTGAATAAATATCTAATGGTGAAAGGACATCGTAAAATTATGTTGTACAGCGTCTGATTGCGAAGAGCAATCAAGGGGCAGACGAAGTCGCTGAGTCAAAGAATAAAGAGTAATAGTTTTGGAAAACGTACTTCTGAGAATAGGATAGTTTAGAAGAATTAAAGTGTATTGGTATAGAAAGTACGAAGAAAAATTAATTTCCTTCTCGTATAATTCAAAATCAGTTCTAAGAATAAGCTTAATGATATACAATTTAGCGAAATTAAATTCTTCAACAAAATTCTTCCTTACTTTTCGTCATGGTTATCATTTGTTGTTGATATTATATTGCGTTTTATCTCGTATTTACCTTTGTCTAGTCTAAAAAAAAGTTGATGAAAAGGTATAAATTTTTGTTTCTCGTTTTTCTTTTTTCTTTTTTTTTTTTGTTATTGGTTTTTTCTGAAACGGTTTAAATAGCAGCACCTTTGATAATGGCATATTATTTGGTAACGCGAGATGTAAACTCGAAACATTGAAAGTGCACACCTTCACGAACTTGAGAGTTAAATGTATCGTTACTAATTACCCTCGAACGATGGTCGAAGTACACACGAACTTACTAAAGAGCGTCAAGTAGCCATTGTTCACGTTATCGATGAAACGTCAAGCACAATATCGTAATTCGTTCAGTTCTCTTGCGATTGTGATCTCGCTGCTGTACAATTTGCACGCTACATTAGCTTGAAAATATGACAAAATTTATTAAGCTGCTCTGGTTACGTCAGGTCTAAAATAATCGGTGAAAAAAATTACCAAGAACAAGGGACGGTTCTTTAATGATGAAATTTAAAAGGTTGTCAAGTGTAAATGACGAGTTTTGTATACACACACTGTCGTTTATCATTATCAGGACACCTATTACGTTTGTACAGAAAGTATCATACAATTTATCAGGGTGTTCATGATATTAGTTTCCAGAGCTTTTTTGTAGGTAATTTGCAAGGAAAACAGACGTTTCATAAGTATAGTATAAATTGTTTTAGGATGCTAATTAAATTACGCGCGCGCGCGGTTCTTTCGAGTACCGTTCCCGGTTGGCAGTGGTGGATCGCAACCTACCATCGCAGGTTATAGGCTGAACGCCTCGATACTGCAAGCGTGCCCTTGGGGTCTGATACGCTAACATATATACTAACTGTCAATTACCAATCAAATCATAGGCAACTCTTAGAGTTTCCTGACTGTCTTGAAAGTCTCGATGAACAGCGTCTTACAGCAGTTTACTATCAATCGTCACCGAGTAACAACCATTAGAATCACTGCACGCCGTTCAGAAATTATAATTTAGTATCGGTTAGTCATCATTTGTTAAAGAGTCTTAGGAAAATAATATATTGATTATATTAGAAATCAGAACATTTAATACCAACAAAATAATCCCTATTTCGTAAAAAGTTATAGGGAGTCATTATATTATATTATATCACGCGTCGCGATAATAATCGAAGTTGAGATTTACAACCTCCGCTAGACTTGTTCTCACGACAAATCTCGACGCGTGTACGTGGCAAAACAAATGGTACATTAGTGTTATCAATACATCTGTATATCAGATATTTATGCGGCGGTATCGCTGTTAATTCAGTTACAAACTTCAGACGATCCCCTCGAAAACATTACTCTTCGTATTTGTAGGTTTGTTCGGAGCCTGAAAATCGGGCGTACTGATTATTTTTTCATCGGTGACTGAGAAAGGTACTATTCGCGAAACTGATGGCTGTGTAAATTTTGGAAGAGCGTTCCCAGTGAAAGTTCTCGGTCTCGTTAATACTTTAGTATGCTTTCAGTGGTGTTTGGTGTCTTGAAAATACTTACTTTATCTGGGAAAACATCGTTTTGACGTTCATTGAGCGTATATTGCTTACGTTTTTACGTATAACGAAGTTTTCTTTAACGAATTGTCCGTAACGACCTTTTACAATTTACACAACTCTTTTACAATAATGTACTTGAAAATAATGATAAGATCGACGGTTCTTTAATTTTCAGTTATATTATTCAAGTAATACGCAATAATAAACTTCTAACAAAATTTCATCAGTTGCATTGTGCAATCTATCTTTTATATAAAAGTGTTTTATTTCAATTGAACCTGAGTATCTAATAAGAAGCCTCTAAAAGGTATCACATTTTATTGCTGCAACTAGTACATTGAAGTTAGTAAGTGAAATTGTTGTGCAGGCAAGAAAAAGTGAAAAGGTATGTTATTTTCAAAATAAGATATTCTTAAACACTTATAAATTTATTTCCTAATATAAAATAAATATTAATTCAATATTGGGAACAAAATATTTTTCTTTATGTGAGAAATAAATATTCATTTGATATAAATATGATAATTTATGTTAGATATGAAATATTTGTTTGTACTCTCTTTTAAATATATCGATTGATATGTTGATTGAAAAGTATGGATTGCGAATCACTGCGTGACGAAATAATAATTGATAATCGACCGTTTGCATTATTTAGCATATATGTAATTAATTAGTTATTATTTTATTATTAGTCATCAATTTATGAGTTATAAAATATAATGTATGTTTTCAAATTTATGTATAATAGAAGTGTTTAGAAAAATATATTTGTATTCTCTTTTTTAATTGACAATGTACTATGCTTCGTTAGAGAAAAGAATTTCCACTTTTAGTTCAAACATTATTGTTCTAATAAAATTGTACCTCTTCTAATTAATTAAATCATATTTTTGTATGATTTTATTCCTGTATAAGCTCGAAAAGTAATAGTTGTAACAACAAATCTGTATGCATCATTGAGAAAGTATATCAAAGTATACTAATAAAAATTTCTGAGATCAAAAAATTGTTTAACAGAGTATAGTAGTACAATAAGGCACCAGAATGTGGTCTCATAGGCAACGCGTGCAATTTCAAACGTTTTAAGCTTTTTTTTTAACTTCTTTTTTTTAGATTTGTAGCATTTATTCAATATTACTTGAATATTCAATTCACGTTTTTCAAATATTATTTTAACTTTTTTTTAATATCTACCTTACATTGTTTAAATACCTTTTTTATATTCTGTAAACATTTAGTTCACATTTTCTGAATATTTGTTTTACATTTCTTGAACATGTGTATAATATTCAGATACAATATATTTTTCATGTTAAAAAGCGTGGCTAAAAAAATATTATTTCAGCATCGAAAAGAAATTAACCAATGTTTTGTGCTACTAGAGAAAAATTAATAATTATTATAAAGAAATTTGTTGATAATAATGTGGTACTACAATAATATAATGCAATGGTATACCGGTAAACGGATAAAATTAAAATTAAAATGTACAAAATTTAAATAGAATCTTCAAATGGTTTTAAGGTATGAAAAATTACAGTAAATTGTATCTTGGTATATATTATATTCTTTTCATAAAATTTCAAACAATTATCTCAATCACAACTTCATACGTCAGTTTTCTCAAAACTATTTAATCGTTTATAATCGATATAAACACTTTCACTTACCGCAAGATTCAAAATTGATTCTTTCAAGTACAAAAGTAGTGTACATACGAAAAAGGAATGAGAGGGTCATGGTAAGAGAAGAATCGATCTCGTTCAGTCATCACAATATTTATTTTAGAATATTCGTAGTCCCTCGCCTCAAATCGCTCTACAACGCCGTAGCGACTCGAGTGCACGAGGTCCATACATAAAAAGATTTTGTGCTCTATTTTATTTACACAGAACAATCACTTGTTGTGTGTTCAAAAGTAACGTTCACGTAAGAACGTCGCGGCCACCGCCCGCCAAAGTAATCGGTTTTGTGTCTTTTTTATTTTATTTTACGCGCGAGGTATGCACTATTTCTTTTTGCTAAAAGCTGATGTTTTTGCCTTTCTATTTTTGGCGAACACCGAAGAACTGAAATCCGCATTTCGACACGTTTTTGTGGTCGTCCAACCACCTAATCACGTTTCAACGTAATAACCAAGTTATGGGTCGATATAGTATCAAAAATACACGGTGGACAAAATTATTCCTTCTGCGCTTTTCTATTATGCCATTTTCGATATCGAAATTTCGGCCAAAATTCACGGACTTTTGTATTTCGTTATGTTTGTAGTGGTTAGTGCGCGCGCACGTGTGTGTGATTTGGAGAAACACATGCTTCAACGTATTGGATTGTCTTTCATGTGTATATCGTCGCTGTATGTCGTTCTTATACTACCCCTGGCAATAGGTTTTTGACCAAACACAATAGTACAAAGTTAACAGGAAATATCAAATCTTTTTATATGTCGTAGAGCAATGTGTATATGTACAAAAAGAACCGCATGTTTTTGTTAAATTCATTTAATACAATGTAATAATAAAGAAAATAATTACAATATTTGTTTATTATACACTTAAAAATAATGAGCAAACACAATGATGTTGGAAATAAGTTTTTGGCCAATGAAAATTCTGGAAAAAAGTATTCAACCATATAAATTTATAGTTAATCTAACGAAGAAATGAACAATAATTTACTTAAAATTCACATTACCTAATATTTAGTCACATTTCCACATGCATCGCGGCATATTTTCTATTAAATTTTTGTATTCTGCTGCGGCAATTTCATTCCACGATGTTTTTGCAGCTACGCGGAGTTCAGTTTTATTTGTGGGGTTTTTCCTATGTATTCATTTCTTCCACATTGCCCATCGATTTTCTATTGGGCTTAGATCAGGACTATTCAATGGCCACTTCAGTATTTTAATGTTCTAGTATTTTAATCTTTTAAATAATCTTGCACACTTTTGCTGTGACGACAACTCCCGTTATCTTGTTGAAAGTAAAAGTCACTGCAATCCACGAGCCAATTTTCTGTACTAGGTAGTAGAAAATCCTCTAAAGCCTGCGTATACACTACCGCTCAAAAGTATCCGGACACTTGCATTTGTTCTATAAAACATAGTTTAACTTTGTACGAAAGGTATTTAGAACGGTTATATCAATTGTAATTATTATTGTTATCTTTTTTGAGGTATCATAGCATAAAATAATTAATTTTTATGTACAAATTATATAATGAGTATGCAGAAATAATATTCCTGCACAGAAATACCAAATCTAATGGAACGGTCTCGACGCTTAGAAGAATCTCAAGTCCCACTTTGTTTCATCTCTATGGTGCAGAACGAGTTAGGAGAGTTCTTCAATATGTATTAAGTATCTGTAAACTGTTGATGATATGTTTATGTTCTCTCAATAGAGATGAGAATGGAGGTAACGCTATGCACTCGCTAGCTTCGCTTTAGTTCGTCTGTAGCTTCTTTTCCATGAAGATATGAGTTCGAAACGAGAATTATCGGTACAAAAACGTGCCAGTATCCTTACACTTGCGGAAGAAAGATATACAGTTAGAGAAATTGCACTGCGTCTGAAAATTGCAAAGTCAACAGTACATGACACTATTAAAAAGTATGCAACGAGTACAGATTGCTCATCAAAAAAAAGGACAGGACGACCAGCAAAAACTACAAAATCCGAAGACCGATTTATCGAAACCATAAGTAAACGTAACAGACGTCTTACTGCATCGGAAATCACTGCCGAAGTTAATAGGACAAGGCAAGATTCCATCAGCGTGGCGACGGTCAAACGGCGGCTAGTGAATGTTGGTCTCCGTGGGTGTGTGGCTGTTAAAAAACCATTTTTAAGACCAATAAATAAGAGAAAACGATTTAATTGGGCAAAAGAACACAAAGATTGGACCATCTCAACATGGGAAAACGTGTTATGGACGGATGAGTCCAAGTTCGAAGTATTTGGCAACAAAAGACGTCAGTTCGTTCGCAGAAAACCTAACGAAAAACTCTTAAACGACTGTGTAGTGCCAACCGTGAAACATGGGGGTGGTTCGGTTACCGTGTGGGGTTGTTTTGGCAAGAATATGGTGGGTGATATAGTCAAAATAGACGGCATATTACGCAAGGAACAATATTTAAACATTTTAATTGAACACGCTGTGCCCTCCGGTAGTAGGTTAATAGGATCAAATTTTATATTTATGCAGGACAATGATCCTAAACACACAGCTAAATTGTGTAAAAACTATTTAGAGACATTAGAGAGAGAAAATGCACTAAAAATTATGCAATGGCCACCACAATCTCCGGACCTCAACCCCATTGAAAAATTATGGGATGAATTGGACAGAAAAGTGCGTGAAAAGTGCCCAACATCGCAAAAGGACTTATGGAAGTATTTGCAAGAAACGTGGAAAGAGATTTCAATAGAAACAATGAGGAAACTGGTAGAAAGATTGCCAAGATTAGTGCAAGCGGTAATATCTAACCGCGGTGGATACGTCGATGAATCTCGTATTTAATTTTAGTGTAGTATTGGTAAGTTCCACATACGTAATTTTTTACTTAAAACGTTAGATATTCCATAAGAAATTAATAAAAATCGGTTTTAGTCACTATTTTAGGCACTTAAATAACTTTTATGCAATGTTAATACATATTTCGCAAGTGTCCGGATACTTTTGAGCGGTAGTGTATATTTCGGAATTCACAGTTGTGTATAATATAGAAAGTTTTTCAACACTTTGAGCAGTCATGCAGCTCTACACCATGTAATATTGGGGATATTTCTTTTTTTAAGTTGAAACAGTTTGAATGAAATTTTTCGTTTGTTTTCCTCCAAAAAATTGTCCAGCATCATCACCTACTCGTAATGTATACACATGATTCATTAGTGAAAATCAGTCATCTCGACATCAACGTTGATGCTATCTAACACCACTCCAAACATTCTTTGCTGTGTTCCTTGGAAAGAAACGGTTTCTTCTTAGCTTTACAAAATGTATATTTCATTTCATTTAATTTACTTCTCACTGTACGATCGCACACATTTTTTGCCCACTTTTCATTTATTTCTTTGGACGTAGTTCGTCTGGTGTTCTGCACCACTTCCAGTCTCCCTAAATTTCTTATTTATATTAGTAACTGCACTATGAGAGCAATTTAACATTTCTGCAATTTTTCTGTGGGTATTACCCTTTTTCAGGAACTCAATTATACGTTGTTTCTTCACTTTAATACAAACGTGTTAGATTTTAGATTATTTGAAAGAGTAAAAAGCAACGAAGTAGTCGGTGAATAGCCCTAATTTGAGCCCAATAGAAAATTTATATAACTAAATATTAGACAGCGTGAATTTTAAGTAAATTTATATGGTTGAATACTTTTTTCCAGAGTTTCCTTTGGCCAAAAGCTTATTTCCAAACATCATTTTATTCGTTCATTATTTTTGAGTGTATAATAAACAAATGTAATTATTTTCTATATTCTTACATTATATTAAACCAATTTAACGAAAACATACGGG
Organism: Anthophora plumipes; assembly: GCA_951804975.1. NCBI lineage: Eukaryota > Metazoa > Arthropoda > Insecta > Hymenoptera > Apidae > Anthophora > Anthophora plumipes. The sequence continues at coordinate 2,568,411 of OX638122.1, forward strand.
TTTTTTATATACCGTGCTTTATGACATATAAAAAAGTTTGGTATTTCCTGTCAACTTCGCATTATTGCATTTGATCGAAAACTTATTGCCAGGAGTTGTATTCTTTGTATCCTCGTATGCATGCGAACAAGCTGTGCTTGCACTTGATCTTCTTACTCTGCAAGCTTCTTTTATTTATCATTTGTGCTCTATTGCTTTGTTTAATTAATAGGAGCAAGTTTTCCAGGAATATATTGTTTGACTATGTAATATAGCCGATAAAAGAGATCAAGTCTCGACAAAGAGTTAACGAGTTAAGAGAAAATTGTTTTTTCTGGAAGATTGACAATGCAACTAAAGTTCGAGCATAGACTTTACAAGAGCCGATATTATAAGTATCATCGAAGATGTGACAGATATTTTGGAAGGTATAAAACAAGTTAAATCTGTAACGTTTTACTTGGAAACTAGTCAAGCGAAGCTGCTTAGTAAATAAAGAACATTATGGGTAAATAAATGCGAAAATATTTACGATAATATATAGCTGTACTATGTATTGTTGTACATATTCTCACGTTATTCGAACATAGCCAAGATAACCGAAGAAGTGTGAATTTTAATCGAACTCATATTAACATCACATCACCTAATCATAAAAATGTTGAATTAATAGAGTCGTGTAAACGCACTGATGAAACTTTTCACAAGTTAATATTACATTTGCAAACATCGTTGACGACAACAACAGACGATTTAAATACCAAGATAAATATATTTTTACAAGCATAAAGCATTGATAATCTGGTTCAAGTGTTAATCTACGCGTGATTATTTTCGATATTACACGATTGTCCGTGAACTTTTGTCCGATTTTACGTATGCTGTAACAATGCAAAACTGTTGTGAAATGATCATACAAACTGTAACTTCGGGAAACCTTCACACGTACGCACGAGAGCGGATGTTCAACAGCAGAGATCTGTGTCCGAGTTCCTATGGAGACGGTGTCCTAAATTGTTTACGCGTTTATCATCTATTTTTTATCCCCTAAGACATCGTATTTTAACTGTGACGACACCGATGACGTATGTATTCTCGTTTATCGATTACGGTACGATTACGATACGTGTTCTTACTGCTTCTTCTTTTTTTTTTTTGTCTTTTTCCTTTCTTTCTCAAATGTTAATCTTTACTCTCGCTAATTCGTAAATGAATTCAAAGGGATATAAACGAAACGATCTCTGAAGCATGAGAAATTTCACCATCGAAACATCGTTAGTGCTGGAATCAAAATGAATCGAGATTATCGATGACCATTTTTTTTTTGGCTTTTTTTTTGTTTTTCTTTCTCAACGTCGCAGGTATATTTACATCGAAAGAGTACCGTCAATGAATATGAAACCCCGGAAGATTTCTTAGAGGAACAATGATATGTTCTAGTATAGCAATTTCTACGCTTTAAACGAAGGTATTTTTTCAATATAAACAACCTATTTCCACAGCTTGAGACAGCTTAAAGAGATTGAACAGCCTTTAAAGCACGCTTCTTTTCAACTTCTTCCTGCACTTTGAAGTTGCGGAGTACTTCCACCAGCTATTCATTGTTATACCGTTATATTATTCCCCGATTCAGTTTCATCTATTCCGTTTTTCTCTCTTTTTTCTGCTGTTTTCTTGAATAGAACATGGAATATACTCCTTTTAACCATTTCGCGTAAACTAATCTCGTAGTACCTCTTTCAAGGGAATTTAAACTAGATTTTTACTAAACTTTGAGTATAAATTATCACGGAATCATTTTGGTTGTTATTCAATTTTCTATCACACCCAGTATACCAAATTTCTAATATTAACATCGTATTGTTGAATTATCGTTGCACTTTTATGCATTACGATTGTCAATCTCTTGTTATTTTCATTTAACAATAATATTCCCCTCGTTATCCGTACTTTAAAGACTGTCTTCGGTAATTCGCAGTTTCAAGGAACAAATTCGTGCACGTGGATCAAAATACTCAAACATCGCCTCTCCTAAATCTTTATATTCGATTTAACACACACGTAACACAGCAATTTCCAAATATACATTCTCCATCGATTGTGTTCATTTGTTCTCCCTTTTATTACTGAATTTTTAATACACTTCCAGTTTTCGAGCTCTTTGGAAATCTCTGGGAATGACGATCACGCTTGTTAAACACGCATTTCTATGGACAAACACGCCATTCCAAGATACTTTTGATTTATGTCACATACAAACAGCTCGCATTAGAAACGTCCAGGATTGTCTAGCTATAGCGATACGTTTTCACACCCCAGGTTCGAAACGGGGCAAGTTTGCCACAAGACTGAACGAATGATGAGTTTGATAATGTTGCGCTTCGAGTGACACAGTGCAACCCTCCGTTTCATTATACCCTTCTTCGCTACGTACGCGATATTTGACCTCGTTGGAATATATTTACTAAAATTTATCTGAAGGTTCTAGGTGAAAATGAAATTAAACTAAGGTACGCTAAGAATTTGGTAATTTGAAATAATTGGACTAATTGAGGAAGCTCCGGTTAATCGAGGAAGAGGCGAAAGGAAATATTTAAATTGAAGAAGTCAAAATAGTGTGAAATTTTGTTAGACCAATGTGTGTATAAATTGGGATAAAGGAGGAACTTTTAATTAAAGGATAAGAATGTAGCGAAATTTTACTAATTTGCAATATCTCGAGATGAAGGAGAGAAGAGGACGGTTTAATTCGAAGCGTGTTAGAGTGTAGCAAGATCTTGTTACTTTAAAATGATTAAAAGTGAATACGAAGGGAAAAAGATCGAAACGAATGTAAATGGAATTTAAATTAAAGAGAATTGCACGCAGTTGAAATTCTAATAATTTGAAACAATTGTAGAAGGATATAGGAACAATGGAAGAGAAAGCATCATTAACCTAAAGTAGTTAGAAATACTGAAAAAAGTTCTAATTGAAGATAGCAAAAATACAGAGGGGATTCACTAATAAGGAATAATTAAAGATTCGGGGGAGATTCAATTTAACGAAACTTAAATTACAGTAAAGCCTAGTTGATCCAAAGTGGCTAAGGATGCGAAAAGAGAATTCAAATGAAAAGAAATTGAAAACAATGTACAATCTTACTAATCTGGTGGAATTAGAAATTGTGTGGGAAGAGAAGTGAATTAAGTAGGGAGAATATAATACTCATTAGGCAGTAATGAATAGGTAATTAGGGAGAAGTTATAGTACAATTTCATTTCAATTCGTATTCACTTTCAAAGATAGAGCTGAAACTTTTAATAAAAGTCATTTCGAATAAAAAAAAAACATTTAATCCATCTTTGGAAAATTAATTAATTGAATTCAAAAATTATCGATAATAGGTAACTAACAGGATTCTTCAACTTTTACCATCTTTTTAGTAATAAATTTACGGGAATATAACGAAAAAATAAACTTAAGAGAATACAATGATTACATTAAGAAATGTGTTTCCCAATTGTGCCCATAATTATGAAAGTGGTCGAAGTCAAAATTAAAAAAATAAAAACGTGTTTATCAGTTATTTCACATTATATTATTTCAAACTAAATTAATTCAATGTCATTTTTACAATGTTGTGAAAAATGAACCGTTAGATACTGCTTGTTATTTCAACATTATATGGAATTCGTTTAGTGCTAATTATGAAAGTGGTCTAAGTGCAAAATATAAAAAAGAAAAAGTTTATTAGTTATTAGAAATCAGCCGACGACGATAATGATAACGATGATAACACATTTTTTTAACTAAAAACGCAAATTCACTGTTGCGAATGTGTGAAAAAAGAACCGTTAGATTGTGTCAGCCATTTTGTCATTATATGGAATTCTTGTAGCTTTATTTTGAAAGTGAACTAATCCAGTTGCGCTCTTCCGAAGTAATGGTGGGTGGAAAAATAATTCACATATTTTACCACTATATCAACAGATAGCGATTCAGCTAAGTTAGTGACAACGTACTTATTACGTGAATATGTTCATTATTCGGACGTGATGTGATTTGCAGTTATACGGCCACGTAATACTTCGAAGAAATGGAAAAGAATAAGACAATTATCATCTTCAGATGAATGAACCCAGGACTTCACTGCAAATTCAGAAACCCAAGAAATGGAGCAAGACATGATAGAAATTGTGCAAAGTAAGAACAAAAAAGAGGACAAGAAATTAACGTACATAGTTACTTACAAAATATCAGAAAAATTAAGAGAAATAATGGTGAAGAATACACGATAAACAATTAAAATTTGTGAGTGCTAAAATTTTTGAAAACAAGGATTGCTTGCGCTCGAAAAAAAACGTTTATTGACAGACGCGTTTATTTAATAATCTACCAAAAACTTCGAGGGAGGAACTTTTATTTTAGTTAGAGGAAGGACTTGCCATTGAATTTCAAACATTGTAACAGCAAGACAACAGAAATATATAAAAAATAACGTAAAATATAAGTACAGTTTTATATGCACGGAAAATTTGTCAAATATGATATTGTAATTATAATGAAACTGATATTTGCTTACAGTACAACAAAAAATATGTGCGTGGAAAATGTATATTTAAGAATCCTATAATTTGTCAAAATTACGATGAATAAGAATAAAAAATGCCTTATTCATTTATAAATAAAGGAGACTATCTTTCATTTTCCACTTCCTGTTGATATTTATAAATAAAACGAAAAAAATAAATTTAATTTATCATTATTTAAAGATTATTTTATTTATTATCTAAGTCAGTATCAAATGAACTATTATCTGTATTAAATAGTAAATAAATATAACTTTTTTAAAAGACCGCTCACGCTAAAAATAAGCAAATGTAAATGGTTGGTAGATTTACTATTAATTGGGAGGCTACGCCACTACTCTATTTAGTAGTATATCTTCTATTTCACTTTGTCTCGATATGCTCGTTGTCGTCCTTTGTCACTGGCTGTGGCCAATAATAACAACACATTTGGTAACACGAGAGGTGGAACAGAGTGAGAGCACACGACTCCACTAGCCAACTCGTTTTGGACAAACTATAATTCTTTGATGCTCGCTCGCCAGCATGTGCGTTGTACCATACAAGGTGCCTCAACTCCTGTAACTCTCGGAAATGGGAAGTTGCTGAGGTGACTCTGAACAACTTTTTCCTTTACCAAAATGTTGGTTGAAGCTTCGTTTTTGAATTATTAAGGAAAAACACAAGCCACACAAGCGTTGGCTCTCGACTGCCGCATTCAGTCGTGATCGTGAACAAACGTATTGGCACAGCGTGTGTATCGCGGCGATTGTTACATAATCTTAAATTAAGAATAATGTGGAATTATTCGTTATCTGAAAGAAATAAAGTGTTTTATTACTTACGAAAAGAGTGTTCTTTTTCTTTTTAATATAAATTACGTTTTCCTTAAAACCTAATTTATCCACCTAAAAACGTACTGTTAAAAAAAAAAAACATTTTTTTCGTAAGTAATGGAACACTTTATTTCTTTCGGATAACGAATAATTTCATATTATTTTTAATTTAAGACGATGTAACATTTGCCGCGATACACACGCTGTGCCAATGCGTTTGTTCACAACCACGACTGAATGCGGTGGTTCAGAGCCAACGCTCGCGTGTCCAGCGTTTTTCGTTAATAATTCAAAAATGAAGCTTTAACCAACATTTTGGTAAAGGAAAAAGTTGTTCAGAGTCACCTCGACAACGCCCCATTTCCGGAAGTTACATTAGTTATGAGATACCCTGTATATTTCTTAATTCGTTCCATGCATCATTACGATTACATCTTCCTTAATAATATGTATGTGTGTAATCTACAGTGTAATCTACAGATTTATTTATTCACGACGTCCTCCAATATGTAATATACGCACAAAAAAGACAAGTATTTCTCTAAGGTTACTGTTAGCTTGAAAAAACAAACGATTTATCACGATGCTTAGTATCTAGGAGTGTATCGAACAGAGAAAATACTTCAATTGGTATTAGCGCCTGAGAAGCTCTCGTCCAGACAGACGGTCTCGTCCGCAAGGGGTTAACACTTTCAGCGCGAAGCCAAGTTTGCTCTTCTTTCCGTTCAGGCGGCACACAGCGCCCATCACTTCGCGAGATGTTCATTTACAAAGTATAAACAGAATACAACAGACATAGCGTAGCAAATGCAGAAGTGTACAAAGCATCAACAAAAGATAATCAGATGGGGAATGGTAAAAAGGCGACATCCTTTATGTTACAAGATGTGACAAGAAGAAAAATGTCAATGACAGATGCACTCACGCGGCATTCAAATGAAGAAATAGCAATAGTCAATAGAAGTAGTGTTCACAAATTGCAAGAGAAAGGAGGAGACGTGCATAAAGTCCGAAAATATTGATTCTTCTGAGTGCTATAACATAAATTCAGGAATATTCGGGCGCGATACAGTCAGAAAGTTAATCAAACGAGTCGTCACTTTTCGTAATATCTGTAAAACCGAACCACATCTTTGCTTAAAACGTTTTAATAAACTTCGTTAAAATGATAACATTTATTTTTCAACCTTGATACTGCCGGCCCCATGGATCGACGACGCCCAAACGAGAAGTTCGCTGTCAGCCCCCACTTAACCTGTTAATAGATTGAAACGAAGGGTTCAACGTGCGTCCTCAACACGGCAATTATCACAGCAAGTTGTGACAAATTTGCTAGACCAACTTCCATCGTGGCCCATTCAACAGATGATTTTGCACTGTTTCCCGGATTACACACAGTATTTCTACAGGGGACGATCTTACAGGGTCCACGTAACGCGAGTGGCAATTACCGTGTTAATTTATGCTACGCTTAATTTTCCATCGGGTCGCAACTTCAGAGAAACTTCGCCGCGCCGTAAACATTTATTACGTAATTTTCCGCACTTCCATGCACGTAACGAACTTTGAAGTATTCATCACGAACGTAAGGGTTGCCTGTTGAATACATTCGCGGAAGTACCGATAAATCGTAACACGAGTATCGTTAACCGTGAAATTGTGTTTCAAAATAATAACAAGTTTCGTCTCATCGGGGGCATGTTTAATTATTTCTTAAACAATAGAGGATTGTTGTCCCTTTAATGTTAATTATCGTTACTTCGATAATATATATTCGTCTAAAATGATCTTTAATCCTTCCTTTCAGAATGTTAGAGCATCTCGTTAAAATTGATTTTGTATTTAAATTGAATATCAAAATGGATTGTTCGTATGTTTAAAATTTAAAATTTGTCATTTATACTGTTTTGATACTTACTCTCGGTGGGTACTTACCAGCAAGCATTCGTTTACGATTATCAGGCATCAGAGTCTTTAGCTATGTTATAGTATGTAAGTATTAGAGGTACAATAGTTACAAGCAATAGTTTCGCTGATTATTAGAAGCTACCAATGCCAGCTCCTACTCGTCGATCATTCACTATTTTTCTTTTTTTTTTCCATCCATTGATGATAATCCCAGTTTAAAGACAATACAGGTAACTAGCGAAGTAGTAACTGGTAACAGTTACCAATGGTCATTTGGTTTCACTATTAACAGACAACTTGTGATACCTGATACATTTCACTGACACAACGTGTATAAATATTAAACGAATGACTTTATGTACAAAATAAATAAATAGAAATTACGACGATCTTATTATAATATCTGTGTAACTGACAAATTCAAGTAATTAAACCGTGATGTATACAGCGAGAGTCAAAAATGAGTACACACCTTGAGAACATGGCATTTATTTAACAATTATTACACATATGTTACATTAGTGGAAAAGTTATTTGGGAACATAAAATATAGAGTGATAGGAATTAAAAGTAGAAAACGTAATTCAATCTGATAAATAATATTTGAGATACAACGTAAAATAGTCGAGAATTTGTAAAACTATAAATCAAAAGTGAGTATACGCAATTAATTAAGAATGATTTATCTTCATTTTTTAATAAAATTACGTACATTTAATACTTTGCTGGTTCACCTTTAGCTTTAATTACTGCAGCTAATCGTCTTGGCATAGATACAACCAACTTACATGTTGTTGAAACAGAAATACCAGAAATTCCATACTTTTAGTAGTTCGATTTTAAGATTTTCCTTTTTCGTTATTTTTATTTTGCGTAATTTCAAATCTAACATTCCCCATAAATTCTCTGTTATATTAACATCTGGTGATTGTGGTGGAGAATTCAGTTGATTTGGAGCATTTTGTTGCAACCAATTCTTAACGATATTTGCTGTATGTTTAGGGTATCGATCTTGCTGAAAGATCCATAAACTTTTGTAACTCTTGCAGTAAATTTGCTCTCCAAATATCTAAATAGCAAAATCTATCCATCGTATTGTTAATAAAAGCTAATTCATCGACCACAGAGGCTACCATGTTACATTACTTAGCAAGACTTTTCTAATTCCGTATTTCTTTATCCTCAAAAATTTTGGTTTCTCTTCCAAAAATTTCAAATTCACTTCCATAAGTGAATAATACGGTGTTCCAAAATTCGAGTGGTTCGTTTATGAATTTTTCTACGAAATGCAATCGCGAAACGCGATTTTTTGCATTTATCGCTTCATGATCTACGAATCGTACTCGCACTTATGAATTTTTGTTGTATTCCAGATATTTCTCGACCTAATAAAACTACACTCGTAGTGAGATCTATTTTCACCAATCGTGTAATTAATCGGTTATCTGCTTTGTTTAACTTTCTCGGACAACCGAAATGAGGAAAGTTTTCTACAGTTTTTTGTATCTTTATACTTGTCTATGACTTTTTTTTTACAGATCCATGACAACGATTTACTATTTTCCCTACTTCTCGAAATGATTTTCCTTCGTTTCTTAATTTAACAATAAGTTTCCTCATTTCTTTTGAAGTTTCTGTACATTTTTCACTCGTAACTCTACTTATGGAATAAATATTTCAAATCAATCAACACCAATGAAAATTTACACGTATTCACGCTTATTCAGAAATTACTGCTTCTAGAAAATCACTTTACCCGACTGTAGCTTATCCGGAACAAGGTGACGACTGAAATTGTTTACGCTCTCATTCTGTTCCACCTCTCCTGCTATCACATGCGTTGACTATTTTCTAGCGTTTTATAAGTTTACATATTCCTTCTTTGAAAAAGTTTGGAGATTTACTTGAAAAACATGAATTCATTCCTAATTTTACCAATTAAGACAAAAAACTCGCGCGAACTTTTTTTGGTACTGAATATGTTACTGTTCGATTTTATTTTAATATTTTTATATAGTTTAGTTTAATGTCAATTTACTGCTTCTTTCGTGCTTTAATATAGTTTTATTTTTAATTGTGTTAACCCTTTCATACCGAGCACCAGATATATCCGGCATCTACACGATGACCTGTGGGTACTTGTTCTACTGTATTAAATAATAAATAAATATAACTTTTTTAAAAGACCGGTTACGGTACAGATAAGTAAATATAGATCGTTGATACGTTTAGTATTAATTGGGAGGTTACACCAGTGCTGTGGAATTTTCTGTTTCACTTTGTCTCGATGTGCTCGTCGTCGTCCTTTGTCACTAGCTGTAGCCAATAACGACAACGCATTTGGTAGCAGGAAAGGTGGAATAAAGTGAGAGCATATCACCTCACTCGTCAATTCGTTCCGGACAAACTGTATCTTTTATAACAGGATAACCGCTTTTGCTGCGTATATTCACTTTTGACGACTCCCGTAAGGAATCTACTTCTGATAGGCATTTGTTTTCAAAACATTGGAAACGTAAGTTACTAAGATGTGAATTTATATACGATTGTGACACTACAAACATCATATACTACAACATTACAACCTTGGTTTTCGCGACATATGCTGTAAATATAATGTAGAATCTCGTATGTATGGGGTGCACACTCATTTTTAACTCTCACTGTATATTACAGTATTACAATTTATATAATCATCGTTAAATTTCCTAAAACGTAACGTATAATAAAACATACACGTGTCCATAATTCGCGCTATCCTGGCATTATATGCAATAAATACTTATGTGGTATGTTAAAATATTTCGAGATAACGTACAATAACAAACAATACAATCGTACATAAAAATATCGTTTTTTGTTTTGTTTTGTTTTTGTATTTCCTTTAATACTGACAGACATTATTTCTACAAAGTTTCGACCCGATTGCGTCTACAATACTTGATTCTATTTAACCAGAGCATCATTTCACGCTTCAATAGTTTAGCGCCGTTTAATTGGAATGATTCTCTTTGTTAGCACCATGTACGATTATACTTACAGAGTTATTCAATATTTGTGTGCTCGTTAGTAGCGCGGGTCTACCAGTGACGGTGCAATTTATGACAGATATTCGTACGAATCTTTTGTACATTCATAACGTATGTTGAAATCTTTTTCCTTCTTCGCTCGTTTTCGATAGACACCTTTTCTCTTTGCTTTTCGTTTCTTTTGGCGGAACGGGACGAGAATATAATTCGCTTGTGAGAAATTTGTGAAATTAAATACGCTTTGAGTCACTTCATAGCCGAACGTAATCTTTCAGTCGCACAAAATGGCGAAGTTTTAGTACAATGCTCGAGTTTTATCAATGAATAAACGCGTAATGTACATTTCATTTCTATTAAATCCTCTTAGAAACTTGGTGTCTTTTAAAAAATCGAACACCATTCCGGTGGTTACAACTTTTTTAAATAGTTAACTTCTATGCGGATGCTTTGAGGATGGACGCTGGTTATTAGGTTTTAACAAGGACTTAACTGGAGCTTAATAGATTTTGAAAGCCAACAAAATTAAATTTTGCTGTAAATAAACCGAGTTAAATATCTTGAATAGAACGTTCGCCATTTTCTCTCTCTTTTTTTTCTCTTTCTCTTCTACTTGAAGTAAATAAAAAATAGATTCACCTTTTATTAACGTTTCCTAAAAACACGTGCTACTTAGCGTAGTTACTTACATACATATGAACATTTTTACGATAGAATTCGAAGTATCAACAAAGTTACAGAGATTTTAATATACAGTGCAGTGCGTAACTATAGCACCACTTACTTTTTTAGTTGATTTGGACTTTTAAATAAGAAACCATAAAAATCATCTATATAACATGACAGAATATGTGAAACAACGAATTTTAGATTAAATTTCATTGAAGTTGCTCCATCGTACGAGACGATATAATCGAAAAAGTGATTTTTAACCGTTGCATAACTATAGCACTAATGTTATTAAGTTAACTTCTCTCAGTCCAGATCCACAACAGCTTAACCCGACTAGTTATACTGATATTAATATATCATGTTTCGGATCACCTAATCATAAGAATGTCGAATTAATACCCTAGTAGCACACAAATGTTTATTTAATATCTTTTTCGAATATCAAAATAATAATTTTTTGGCGACACTTTTTAATATGGAATAAATATTAATTCTAAATATTGTACATACATATGTAAAAAAAATGTATAGCGAATGTCCAGAAAATATTAATTAAATATTCGGAGAATATAAAATAGATATTTGAAAAATATACAATAGATATTTGCAAAATATGTATTTGATATATAAATAATTTTGAAAAAATATGTATATAATATTTAAATAATAATGTTTAAATTTTTAAAAAATTAGGAACGACCGAATTTTATTGTTTGCGCATTATTTAAGAGGAGCATAATTTTTTCTTTCTCTGGTATTTTGATCAAACTATACTATACAATTGAAAATTTTTTATGATGAGCCGGGATTTGATGAACACGGGATCTACGATTACTGGATACTGTGCTTCCTCACTGAGCCACGCAAACCTGTCGTTGTACACATCTAACAGAAGAGATACAGAACTCTCGCTCTTTCGACATCGACAATAGCGATATGAATTGATGTCCCCCCTTCCGCAAAGAGGGATCTCCATCGACTGGGCCAAGCTCGATCGTATCGTTGCTTGTCGCAGCGGAATTTTTTGATGCCGTAAACAGAAAGAGTCTAAGTCTCTATCGGTGAAATATATGTACTACTAACACAAAATAAATATTTAATGAACATTTTAAGACAAATATCTTTTTCAGAACATAAACTAATTATTTAACGAACATTTGAAAAAAATATTTCTTTTCAAATCTAACAAATATTTAATAAACATTTGTAAAAAATATTTCTTTTTAAATCTAAAATGAATATATGATAAACATTTGTAAAAAAATATTTCTTTTTAAATCTAAAATGAATATTCGTTACATATTTAAATATTAAAAAGAGATTCAATCGTTTTTTAACATTACATACATATGTATTTAATATTGTGTGCTACTAGGGTAGAGTCGTATAAACGCACTGATCAAGCTTTTCACAAGTTAATATTACATTTGCAAACATCGTTGTCTTCCACCGACAATGAGGCCGTGTGTTTCCTTATCGAGTTCCGCATTTCATTTCCGTTTCGCTAAATTTCTGTAATCTTACAATATTATTTTCATATCGTAAAAGATTTAATCAACAGACGATTTAAATACCAAGATAAATATATTTTTACAAGGATAAAGCATTAATAACACTAGTTTACAGCCATTTTGCACACTGGATGCCGCTATATGTTTCTTATGTACTTTGGTCCGCTAAACTCGAAAATCGCATTAAAAATTTTTTTTATGGATACGTTTTCGAGATATGAATTTTTTAATTTTTGTTTGGATTTTCTCGGAGGTAGTTTGACTATTTGGACCATATCTCGAGTTAGAAGCGACCGATCTGATCGTAGAAGGTACTAAATTAGAGACAATTGAATTGCCAACAAATATTACTAACATTATTTTTCCAACAGGCGTAAAAATAAAAAGAATGGAAGACATATAACAGAAAATGAAATAGAATTAAGTAGAATGACAGTATTCCATACCTATTCTTGCATATTTCTGGAGTAAATCTTCAACAATCATCTCGTAGTTCGGGCTCTTACTGTTTCTAAGGAAATCCGAAACTATTAACTTAAACGAATTCCAGGCTGCAGCCTCAGCGGATGACAAGTATTTTTCCAACAGGCGTAAACATGTCTCTGAAGATTCATTTTTTGCAATCGCACCTGAATTTTTTCCCGGGGAATCTCGGTAACGTAAGTGACGAGCATGGTGGGAGGTTCCACCAAGAAATGAAGACTATTGAGCGGCGCTACCAGGGATTTTGGGAGGAGAGAATGATGGGAGATTATATTTGGTTCCTCATAAGAGAAACGGATTCCAAAAATAACAGAAGACAAAGCAGAAGCCAAAATTATTTCTAAATATCTCCTATCATATTGAAATATTTAATTATTTATTAAATAAGGAAAAAAATAAAAATATTGAGAAAAAGTTGAATTTCGTTACTTTCACATATTTGGTCATAACTTCGGTATTTATCCATGAATTTTCTTCACAAATACCTTGTCCTCTTCGTGAAAGTACAAACTCTACGTAAAAAATAACAAACTGGGCATATTTCTACGATTTCTACTTCTTCCCGGCGATAGAGTGAGTTTTCAATTTTCCTTTTGGCCAAAGACACACCTTTTTTTCATAATGTGGTCCATTGCAATGAAACTGTTAAAGCGATTGGAAAATAATGTTAGCAATATTTGTTGGCAATTAAATTGTCTCTAATTTAGTACCTTCTACGATCAGATCGGTCGCTTCTAACTCGAGATATGGTCCAAATAGTCAAACTACCTCCGAGAAAATAAAAAAAAAAATTAAAAAATTCATATCTCCAAAACGTATCAATAAAAAAATTTTTTAATGCGATTTTCGAATTTAGCGGACCAAAGTACATAAGAAACGTATAGCGGCATCCAGTGTGCAGAATTTTTTTTTCAATTTGTAAACTAATGTAATCTGGTTCAAGTATTAATCTACGCGTGATTATTTTTGATATCATACGATTGTCCGTGAACTTTTGTCCGATTTTACGTGCGCCGTAACAATGCAAAACTGTTGTGAAATGATCATACAAACTGTAACTTCGGGAAACCTTCACACGTACGCACGAGAGCGGATGTTCAACAGCAGAGATCTGTGTCCGAGTTCCTATGGAGGCGGTGTCCTAAATTGTTTACGCGTTTATCATCTATTTTTTATCCCCTAAGACATCGTATTTTAACTGTGACGACACCGATGACGTATGTATTCTCGTTTATCGATTACGGTACGATTACGATACGTGTTCTTACTGCTTCTTCTTTTTTTTTTTTGTCTTTTTCCTTTCTTTCTCAAATGTTAATCTTTACTCTCGCTAATTCGTAAATGAATTCAAAGGGATATAAGCGAAACGATCTCTGAAGCATGAGAAATTTCACCATCGAAACATCGTTAGTGCTGGAATCAAAATGAATCGAGATTATCGATGACCATTTTTTTTTGGCTTTTTTTTTTTGTTTTTCTTTCTCAACGTCGCAGGTATATTTACATCGAAAGAGTACCGTCAATGAATATGAAACCCCGGAAGATTTCTTAGAGGAACAATGATATGTTCTAGTACAGCAATTTCTACGCTTTAAACGAAGGTATTTTTTCAATATAAACAACCTATTTCCACAGCTTGAGACAGCTTAAAGAGATTGAACAGCCTTTAAAGCACGCTTCTTTTCAACTTCTTCCTGCACTTTGAAGTTGCGGAGTACTTCCATCAGCTATTCATTGTTATACCGTTATATTATTCCCCGATTCAGTTTCATCTATTCCGTTTTTCTCTCTTTTTTCTGCTGTTCTCTTGAATTTTGGTTGTTATTGAATTTGCAATCACACATAGTATAATAAATTTCTAATATTAACATCGTATTGTTGAATTATCATTACACTTTTATGCATTACGATTGTCGATCTCTTGTTATTTTCATTTAACAATAATATTCCCCTCGTTATCCGTACTTTAAAGGCTGTCTTTAGCAATTCGCAGTTTCAAGTTACAAATTCGTGCACGTGGATCACAACAGTTTATCCCGACTAGTTATATTCTCCATAACGTCAAAGATTAAAATTGAACAATAATTTCTATTAAACAATGCCACGTAGCAGATATTTAACCGAAGAGGAAGAGGGAAAAATTTTGGCGTTTAAAGACCAAGAAGTTTCTGTTTGAGAAGTTACTCATAGGACGGTCATATAAGGAACTTTTGAATTTTTCACGTGACCCAGTCAATTACGGCAATAATAAAACGGATGGTTCTAAAGAAAAATACAGAAAAATAAAAGCACAGCCAGCAACGCGTTAAAAAGCTCTAATGAAATTAAAAACGAATTCAATCGTGATGTTTCACGATGGACTGTACGTTTGAGTTCTGAAAAAAGTTCCAACATCCTGAGACAAAAATTAATTCTGTCGTTGTATGGACTTGCGAGGCTTGTGCACTCTCGAGAAAATGTGCATCGAGACTCGGAAAGCGCAAGTTAACTTTATTTATCAATATCGTTTCACCCCTATTTACTTCGATTTCTTTCGTCGATAATCAGCTTTTCTTTGCGGACGAAAAGAAGTTTGATCTCGATGGATTGGACGGTTTCAATTCATATTATATAATTCCACACTATTCTTAATTTAAGACGATGTAACATTTGCCGCGATACCCACGCTGTGCCAATGCATTTGTTTACGACCACGACTGAATGCGGCGGTTCAGAGCCAACGCTCGCGTGTCCAGCGTTTTTCGTTAATAATTCAAAAATGAAGCTTTAACCAACATTTTGGTAAAGGAAAAAGTTGTTCAGAGTCACCTCGACAACGCCCCATTTCCGGAAGTTACATTAGTTATGAGATACCCTGTATATTTCTTAATTCGTTCCATGCATCATTACGATTACATCTTCCTTAATAATATGTATGTGTGTAATCTACAGTGTAATCTACAGATTTATTTATTCACGACGTCCTCCAATATGTAATATACGCACAAAAAAGACAAGTATTTCTCTAAGGTTACTGTTAGCTTGAAAAAACAAACGATTTATCACGATGCTTAGTATCTAGGAGTGTATCGAACAGGAAAAATACTTCAATTGGTATTAGCGCCTAAGAAGCTCTCGTCCAGACAGACGGTCTCGTCCGCAAAGGGTTAACACATTCAGCGCGAAGCCAAGTTTGCTCTTCTTTCAGTTCAGGCGGCACACAGAGCCCATCACTTCGCGGGATGTTCAGTTACAAACTATAAACAGAATATAACATACATCGCGGTGACGATTGTGTTTCACTATCTATTTCGGCTACGGGAGTTACACTAGTTACAGGACACCCTGTATACAAACTCGAGCAACGTACTCGCTCGTAAGTATTTCATGGTAATCGTAAAGTTTTAAGTGATTTTACTTATCGATAACACCGAGTACCCTCTGTAGCGTTAAAATATTTTTATCGTGAGAAACAAATTTGATTGTTCTCTATATTTGTCCATTACGACCATTTTATTGGCATTTAAAGAGCAGCCATAAAAACGGAGCGATTAAGAAAAATTGTATGCAAGGTTGCGATGAAAATTCATTCTTTGAAATAAAACACGTCACTGTTTTGCTCTTTTTTTCTTTTTCGCAGCAAGTGTATAATATCAAGTTCTTTTTCTTTCTTCTTCAAATTAAACGTATTAATAATCTATACGCATAAATGCATCTCATTAAAATAGATTACAGAATGATCAACTGTAATCTTATTAACATAAATTTCTCGGAAAACTAACCAAGTGACCAAGCTTGGCTGAAAATTTCACCATCCCTTTTTTTCCTTTTTCCAGATTATCATACAGTTTATGCTGTACTTATCTACTGTACCGTAAAATGAATTCAAAGCGATGAACGCGTTACAAAATACTAATACACGATACTACGAACTTTTTTTTTTTATGATCTTCACTTGCGTGAAACGTGAACTTTCCTTTAGCACAGCACGTGAATCGTCAACGGTTTTGAAAACTTCTGATGACTGTTTAAATTTTCACCACGAAATTTGACAAGTGTTCTTTACAACATGAGAACTTTCAAAACTTCAAGTACTAAGCTTTATCAAACAATCTTCAAATAAAATGTAAAATTTAACAAGTTACAAAATGAAACAGAATTTCTTGAAAGCAATGTTTCCACGAAATTTCTTGTCTTCCTTCGAAATATTCTAATTTCATAAAGAAAAAAGAAGTTCAATAAAATTGAAATATAAAAACCTAGTTAATTCAAATTAAATGGAAGCGTTGCAAAGTAATTTCTATCAAGCATTTTTTCTCTCCAGCTATCCATGATGCAAAAGTCTTTCTACTATGATGGCGGAAATATAAGGTAACATTCCAGAATGTTTGGAAAGTAATCCGAAACTCCCTTAGATTTGTCGAAGTGCATTTGACGAATACTCAGCATTTTTCCGCGTTAGAACGTTCATTTATTTAATATTAAATCTAGTGCGGTTAAATGACAGATTTTGACATTTCGTTTAGAATTTCCTGTATGAAACGTTACTGTATCGTCATTTAACTTATTAAATTTTTTTATAGTACACATACAATCCATTTTTCAATATTCACAACTTTTCTTATTGTTTATTTTCTGAAGAAATTTCATAGCCTGTCTTGCGTATCACGAGCGGTCATTTGACCGCCTGAACAATTTATGTTATTTACAACTATATTCTCTGGAAAACGCATTTCTGGAACTATTTTACAAGTCCATTGTCTTTGTCTCCTATATTATCTTATCCACTATATAAAGAAACGCGCGATTGGAAAAGATCCCTAGCCGTCTTTGCAATCCTAAGATAGAGCATCAAAATTCCACAGAGTGTATATAATAGAATGTATTACGTGTTATAAGTGCTAGTTTCAACAAAGTGAACAGAACCAATAATATTTTGTAGTATGATTTAGATTTGAACTTTGTTTTTTTTTATTTATGTTTTCAATTTTTTTGCCCCGTTCGATTTACATTTTTATATTTTAGTTTTTACTTTATCATTTGTACATTCATCCAAAAAATGTCAAGACATTCGAGGAATATCTATTTATTAGACAAAATAAATAGTATAACAACTGACAATTTTTTTTTTACAAATGTGTCATTAGCGAGTAAACTTCTAGCAGAAAAAACTGGGCTTGTTGGGACCATTCGCAGAAATAAAAGAGAGCTACTAGTTGACACGGTTTTCAACATTATATCAATTAAACAATTCTACTCTTACAATTTACAAAGCTAAACCTAATAAAAAAATATTGATACTTAGTTCAATGCATTCATCCATTGAAATTGAAAAACCTGATGCTCTTATACCAGAGACAATTAAATTTTACAATAGCACAAAATTCGGTGTAGATGTAACCGATCAAATGACCCGAAAATATAGTGTAAAATCTAAATCTCAGAGATGGCATCTACAGGTATTTTTCAATATCTTAAATTCAGCCGGGATAAATGCTTGGATTTTATATAAAGAAACGGCGGCTGAAGAAATTGAAATTTTTATTTCAATTGGAAAGAGGAGCTTGGGACCGAATATCAGAAAGAGAAACAGCTAAGCAAAGAAGGTTCGTCAAAAACAAGAACAAATACAACTATAAATTCATCTGAACAGAAAGCTTGTCAAATAAGATATTGTAAATTCAATAAGACTAACACAATCTGTATAAAATGTAAAAAATACGTATGTAGAAAAACGTTTCTAAATAAAAGAAAATATTTTATTCGCTATCCAATTGACTAAATTCTCATTCTACATTAAAATATTTTTTGTTTTTTTTTTTGTTTTAACGAATGTATTCTAACACATAACATCCGGTGACATAAAAATATGGTGTTCGTTGACTGCTGCAGAAATTCCAGAGACATACTAACCCTTTCGCTACGAAAGGCGACTACAGGGTGTCTCGTACCTAGTGTAACTCCCGGAAATGAGGGGTTGCTGGAGTGACTCTGAACAACTTTTTCCTTTCCCAAAATGTTGGTTGAAGCTTCGTTTTTGAATTATTGACGAAACACACTGGCCACGCGAGCGTTGGCTTTGAACCGCCGCATTCAGTCGTGGTCGTAAACAAATGCATTGACACAGCGTGTATTCTTAAATTAAGAATAGTGTGGAATTATTCCTTATTTGAAAAAAATAAAGTATTTTATTACTTATGAAAAAAATGTTTCTTTTTTTTTTAACAGTACATTTTCAGGTGGATAAATTATGTTTTAAGAAAAACGATTTCGATAATTGGACCGCTTATTTTGAAAGTAGTGCAAGTCCATTTTTTGTTGTTTCGAGAAAATTAAAGGTTAGCATATTAGTCCATTGAAAAATATAAATTAATTATGTCAAGTCTGGCGATGTTTCTACTAATTGATCAATATGTAATTTGATTATATAGATTTCTTTTAGACAAATTTAACTAAAAGGATATATATTTACGGGCTGTAAATGGACTTACACCGTTTTCATAATTAGTCAATTGTAAAAATCATTTAATTTCAATGATGAAAAATTAAATATCACTTAAAATATATTTTGTATTAATCCAATTTTGTTTATAAATAACGACAAGAAATAAAATAGGAGTAGTATTTTTTTATTTTGAACGTTAATTATATTTATATATTGTTAAACTTGATATAAGATATTGGTATTATTTATTTGTGCTCTTTATGTGGCAGTGTTTTAAAATATTCATGATGCACAGAAGGTATACATATAAAGCAATAACTACTCCATATCCTTATATTTGTCGTATGCAGTAGCTCTGACATCGTTATACGAAGGCGCCAGGGTGATTCTTGCAAATTTTGGCGGTCTTCCCCGACATGTAGGTGATAAATCTAACGTCTTAAATTCTGTGTCCTCCATCGATGTTTTATATAAAATAATGTATAGTGAACTTTTGCAAAACCTCATCCAACATATTTTCAGCCAGTTTACCTTTTCACCGTTAGTATTTTTTGTTATCCGTTTTTTGAATTGTTTTGTAGATTTTTGTTGAAACGACATTCTCTCATTTCATTTCGCGTAAAATAAATTTATTATTTTGTCTACATTGTTTTATAACATCATAATAATCCTGCGGTGTGTATAAGAAATTTTCTTTTCGTAATGCCTGCCATTTCTACAATACCAGAATCTGAATCGTTTGGAAGATCCGAATGCTCGGAGAATCAAAATTTATGATCAATTACTTCGATGTTATTTTCTAAAGACTGGACAACTCTCAACCACATCTATGCCATTTGTAAATTTCGATTTGGTCCAATACACATATCACTGTATGCAATAACATGACTGAGTCGTTGCATTTTGTAAATGTCCCCGCCACCTATGTACGTGTATGTCTATGGTCATTTGACGTACACCACTTTCATAATCAATCGCTGCGCAATTTCTTTTATTGGCCAATTCTAAATTGAACAAAGCATTGGCATTTTTTAAGATATTAAATATTAACTAGTTACAAATAGAAAGTTTACACTAAATTAATCAGAAATTATGTGATATCTCATTTTTTTCCCAAAATGGACTTACACTACTTTCAAAATAAACGGTCCAGTTGATATATACCTATCTCTACCAACCGGTCATTTTAACCTTGTCTTGTTTTAACCCTTTGACTGCTATGGACGCCTATAGGCGTCTGCCTAAAGCCGTTCAATGTGGACTATGGGCGCACATATGTGTTCAGCGATTGTTTCTGTCTTAAACCTCTCAAGAAAATAAAAAACACCAACTTTTAAAGTAGACACATATCTTTGCATTGCATATCAATAAAAATAAAAGAATTCTGTTTATATTGAACACTTATTCTTTATTTCTTAGAATCATTTATTTCTTTGGACGACAGATGATTGTAATTGCTACAGTAGCATATCGTAATATTTCACTTGCTGTGTATGTTACATTAGTTTTTATTACTGCGAAACCTTAAAAATGTCTAATAGTTTTGAAGAACTTGTAAGAGACGATATAGGTGAAGAGAGTCAGATTTCAGCAGGAATTGTTACGATAAAGTTGGAGGATTAATATTTCTACATAAACAATATATTTCCGAAAGGAAATGGAAATGTTTCGTTCAATGTGGCGTAAGTAAAGAATTAAAATAGTAATTTAATTGCACATT
The DNA here is from genome assembly GCA_951804975.1 of Anthophora plumipes. Lineage (NCBI taxonomy): Eukaryota > Metazoa > Arthropoda > Insecta > Hymenoptera > Apidae > Anthophora > Anthophora plumipes. Next base: position 2,589,520 of record OX638122.1, read on the forward strand.
ATACATATAATCGATGATGGTTTAGCAAAGCTCACGCTACGCGAAAAAGTGTTCCGTCCTCACGGAGCGTTTAAGTTTCAAGTACTCCGCAGTCAAAGGGTTAAAAAAATTAATAGAATTGATGCCGAAAAGATCTGCAGATGTAATGAAACAAAGAGGACACCTCACAAAATATTAGTTGTAATAAAATTCTTAAGTTTTTCAATTGTTTTTCGTAGAATACGTTACGTGTACCAACAATTTTGTGACTCACTCTATATCCAGTGTTAAATTCCAAGAAAATGGTGATGGATAATCGATAAGTTATCGACCGAATGGCAATCGATATTTGTAGATGTATGCGTGACATCGTTCAGAGGGTTCTTTTGTTTCTTGGTTCCTTTGTCGATTTTGCGACGCAGTCTTCATCATGCTTCTGCCACGTGCGTATCGCGTTAACGTAATTTCTACGTACATACTTTCATTTGCGTTATTTTATGTATTAACTTTAATAAACTGTTAAACACATTATAAACTGTGTGTTTATATCCACAAATAACCTGGCAAATGCAAAAAAAAAGAAGAAATCGATCTTTCTCGACTGTTACAGCAGGAATATTTGACTTTAGTCTCGAGTTGCTCGTTGATTGTGCAACTCGATCGTGAAATCTTCGAAACGTATTTGGAGTTCACTCGAACAATAATTCAGTCCCGTCAAATCGGCGAAATGATAATCACGGTCTCGTTATCCAACAGCTTAAGGGAGCCATTATCGCCTAGGCCGCGTATCTTTCGATCGTCGAGTGATTATCGCGAAGTGTTTCGCGTGTGCCACGCTCGTGAACCGAACAATCATCGGCCCCAACCGAGATTTCAGATTGGATTTCGCGTCAGTTTGCCCTCAATCGGGATTAAAGCGACCCTAATTACTCTTAATGTCTTGCACATTTCATTGCTGCCACTCTTGCACGCCACTACTTGACCAGTTCTACCAGAACTGGCCACGAATCGGCTGAATTTCTCTTGTCAATCGGCATAATGCTTTTGAAGAGGCATCTTCTTCGTCGATTTCGTGGTTCGTTTCTATCCACCTTCCAATCGACCACGCGATAGGAGTCTCACACGATTTTGAGTTTTCTTCGTTTAATGCCTTTATTCTTTTCTTTTCTCCTTTCTCATAGAGACTTATTTGAACACGATTCTATAGTTTCCTGATGTCGAGATCGATTGTATGGAACAGTTTATTGATCGAAATGGCTTTTTCTTTTCTTTCTGTTTTTTTCTTTTTTCTTTTTCTTTTTTTGTCGTACAACGAACGTTCTGCTGTTCCACAGAAATTACAGTAGTAGCACAGAGTGGAAGTCGTGTTTTATAGTGACAGTCTCTTTATTTGGTAACCATTGTCTCATTTTCTGGTTGATTTTGAAGTTTGGTTTTGTATGAAGCGATGGTGGATGTAGACCGTTGGATAAAATTATTAATTCACCATTTTTAGCATTAATTTAGTTTATTGTCACAGTTAAAATTAATATATTTTCCCTTTGCAGGATTGCGTAAAGATACCCGAACAATAATGCTGCGAAAGTTTTGCAGTGTTTACATAAACAACGAGTTATCGTATAGTTGAGCAAAAATTACTAACATTTGATAGAGGAATTTATTAATAGCATGGAAATGAGAATTTTCCAAGTGAAATTCTCTAATTAATAAATAACAGAGCAACAGCTGTTTAATAAAATCAATTATCCTTGTAACTACTTATTAGGTACAGTGACTTACATACATAACTGATCAAGTGTTTCGAATATTCAAAACAGTAACAAAATACAGCGATTCTACCTGTTTATTTGCACCAAGTAAACTGTCGGTAGCTTGTGCACTGAACTCTTAGTTCTCGTCAGTTTGTACGTCTCAGTATTTACATTATTTGAAAAATGAGTGAAATATTGCATTTAATCAGTTTTTTCCGTGAGTTCTAAATTAGTATTAATAAATCTCTAATTGTGATGAATATTCGTTAACTCTACCGTATATAAATATACAAGTACTGTTTACGTTTCTAAATGTATTAAAATAAACTTCACGCGTTTCAAAAGCATATTTTATTACGTGCAGTTACGAAAGGATTAGACAAAGCTGAAACAGTAATCATAAAACCCGGGTTTTCCTGAAAAATCGAAAGTCAGTTATATTTTTTCGAGTCATCTTTCCAAAAAGAGTTGTAAATGTTTGATGTAACTAAAAAAAAAAGGGCTTTTTTCAATCGGCGGTAATTTTTCTCTATCAAATTACGTTCGTCCACGAAATATGACCTGTTGGACGCATTAGTTTTCCTTGAATATTATTTTATTAAAAAACAAGATTTATAAGTTATGTTTTATATTACTTTTCTATTCTTTTCACATAATGAAATATTAATAATAAGGTTATGTTATTTTTCTTTTTATTTTATATAATTCTTAAATAAAAAATAGTTCTAATTGCTAAATTTTGTGTTGTATATTTGTATTTATTTTCCTTGGTTTATAGATTCGCTATATTTAAGGTAGGTTTTATTGTATATTTAAAGTAATAGTCTATTTATTTTTATACTTTATTAAAAACCCCGACTAAAAACCGGTTAACCGTAGTCACTATTTATTTCTACAACTATTTTCTAGCGTTCTATAAGTTTATATATTCCTTCTGTGAAGGAATGGAGATTTGGAGATTTATTTGTAAAACATGAATTCATTTCTGATTTCACGATTTGAAAAAAAAATCGCCCGAACTTTTTTCGGTACTGAATATGTTACTGTTTCATCTTATTTTAATATTTTTGTATAGTTTAGTGTAATGTCATTTTACTGCTTCTTTCATGCTTTAATATAGTTTTATTTTTAATTGTGTTAACCCTTTCGTACCGAGCACCAGATATATCCGGCATCTAGGTAATACTATAGTTATACACCGCACTGTATATAAGTTTAGATTGAAAATGAAATAGTAGGAAGAATACTTGTTACACTTGATTTTTTTTCTCTTTTTCTTTTTTTTACATATTGTAATGTATGTTCGTTTAAAAATTGGCGAAACATCGTCTTGTATGTTCCTCCGATTCTCTTTATAAGTCGTATTAAGCCAAGATCCCTTTTTACACCAAGCATCGATAATTCTTCAATTAAAAATTTACATTCTTACGTTAAATATAAATATACTTTACTTTAGAAACAATATAAGAAATTAAATACCGTGTAATATCGCGTCTACCTTTGACCAATTTTATCGTAATACCTTTCGTAATAATAAAATAAATTATAGATCCCGTATCATCGTTCCCAAACGCCATTTTGTCTCCAACCGAATGGTTCGCCATTTTCTCTAGTACCGAATTGCACTGGTAGAGACGCGTCTTCGCATTCAAATCGGAAGAGTCCCTATTTGTTAACACACATCTCTTGCTTATCATTTTATTTAGTTATTACACACCGTTCAGGATTATCGATACGATCACTATACAGATTATTTTATCGTATCTTCTATACAATATTAGAGACCACGATTATCCAACGAAACTAACAATGTAGTTCCGTTCAGTACATATCATAGACACATCGGGCTAGGAATCATCATCGACACATGCAACCAATTTCCTCTGTGTTTCATTTTCCTTGAGGAAATCACGTTCAAACCCTAAGAGAATTATTTCTTTCTACTCCTCTCCCTCTTTTCTTCTCGTGTCGCACTCTCCACCCAATTGCAATCTAATAAACTTCCTAGAGTTCTACCTACTTCCGTCGGGTTAGTAACGTTCCTTCACCCGTTATAAAGCGGAAAGGATTTCACGGGGTCACCTGTCTGAACACTTGGCCGCGTGTCAGTACATTGCAGCAGAAAATTGCGATACATGTCGAATACAAGTCTTCAGACTCTTCTCGGATGATCAACGAAGGGTGATGATCTGTCAGTTGATGAACATGATTGCAGTATGTTTGTCCCTCCGCTTGAAATCATCGTAGTAAATTCCATTCAAGAATTATTTATCTTAAATTCGTCGTTAAATTTCGATATCGTTTTGATCGATCAAATTTCCTTTGCCATCGCGACTAATCTGAGCAAAGTATATATCACTTTCCATGATGAAACAAGTCTTCAAATCGGTTTTCATCGACGAAAGATTGATAGAGTACAACACGACAGTCGTGGATCTAAACTTTAATTGAAGCAATCGATTAGGAATCGATTACAGTTGGTCCGTTTCCACGGTGATACGATCGAATCGACGATCGAATTTTCGCCCGGATCATAGGAAACTTTCGTTTGGCGCGTTCGCAGCAACGTCGATCGCCTCGATTCCCTGATTGTCCAGACGTTCATCACCATCCATCTCGTCTGCCTTGATCTCGTAATTATTGATAGGATCGCCGTACTGGCTTTGATAAAACTCCTCTCTCATCATACGATTCAAGTTGTTGCAACGAAAGTAGAGAATCTCGCGGAACGGTTTCCGGAAGTCCTTGTTCAGCGTCGCGTAAATTATCGGGTTTAAAAGGCTGTTACAATAGCCCAGCCAAAGGAACCAGCTGGATAAAAATGCTGGAATTGCGTCTGGATTCTTGAAAAACGGCCTGACCAGGGCTAACACGAAGAATGGTAACCAACAGATGACGAACGCGCTCATGATTATGCCCAATGTTGTACTAGCCTTCCTTTCTTTCGCCAGATGGAACCTCAGCTTCTTTTGGTGAGGAGAATTCGAGATACTGCAGGTGCTGTTCAAATGGTTCTTTGACTTTGTTGACGTCATCGGTGGTGTGGTTGTCGCGGACGACGAGGGAATGGGTTTCTCCAGTTTCTGCAACATTGGACACTGGGACTCGTTGCTCTTTCGAGGACCACCGGCAAAACAGCGCACCCCATGGCCGCTACACTGTAACAGAAAGACAACAGTTCGTTGTTGCTTCTTTTCTTTCCTTTTTTTCTTTTTTATCTGTTCAGTGAACGCGTTTTGTAATTTGTAGCGATGTCAAATTATCTTTATCATGTGCTTCAAGCGGTAACTTAAGGGGAGCAATCCAATTGGAAGCCAAATTTTACAGGATTTTCGGGAATTTTTTTGGATGGCAAAAGGTAGTGGTACATTTGTGGGACTTTGGCATTTATTAACGTCTACTTGTATATTAAGATACAGAAACGTATTTTTTTGAATCTTTAATTTCTCAAAATGGCCGTCTTATTGATGCGATAGTATAGCACGTCCGCGCGAGTGGTGGAAACCGGTGTGACGTGTAGCACTTGTTATAACCTTCCGAAACATCAGAAACAGAAGTAACTTATTATTTCTACAAATTAAAAATTGGAAGATTTACACCTCCTAAATTTTTCACGGTATCATGTAGTAGATACTTTTATAAACTTTTTCAACCACACTTTTAGATACATTGTACTTCCGAGCTACTACACGCTAACTTAATTTCTTATAGCAGTCAGAAACAATTAAATGGCGAATTTGATATGAAATTTATTCTGTTTTTGACATTTTGCAATTGTTGTACAAACTCTTTTGCTTGCACAAAGCCAGAAGTAGTACTAACAACTTTGTTTGGGATCACTGCATCTAAGCGTGACCTGTGCCTAATGTTTATTCGCATTTCTAGTCTCCCAATAACATTATAACCAAGTGTCCACTTACATATTTCTGTCTCTTGATAAATACCTGAAATTTTCCTTATATGTAGTACGGTTTCTGTACACAAAAATGTAAGCATGAATTTCAATTATTTACTGAATAATATATATACTATAAGGATATATAATACATGAAACTTAAGTATTAATACATAACAGTCACATTAATTCGATTAAACTTCATTGTTACCTACTTCTAATACATGTCCACTTATTCTTGTTCCCGACTGTATATGCGTTTGTAAAAAAATTCATTTTTCGAGGCCTTTTTTAATACTTTTGTCAATAAAACAACTTTTTGCAATGAAAAAGTACTTTTCAGAAAAAATTAGGTACAGCGAGATACAGCGAATAGTTCTTGAGTGTACATTTCCCGCCAATTTCAAAAATCATTTTTCGAAAAAAAAAAAAAACACGTTTAAACTTTCCATACATGAAAACTGTACGATATTTGCAATTCACCGACTAATCAGCAAATCCGAGGCCATATCATAGTCCTTCAGCTATCTCGAAAAACTTATTCTGCTGAATTAGCTGTTCTTTTCGTGCTTTCCGAGAATTAAAGGATCTAAGGACTAAATCCTTTAAGAAAAGAAGAAAGAATTTTTGTAAATTTCAGCAGAGTTTAGTACATTTTAATGAATATCAATAGAATTCGCTAAACTTTAATAGATTTCAGTATGCTTCACATTCAAGTGTCCCAATACTTACGAACGGGAGTATATGTTCTTTGAATCAAAAGTATCGAAAGTTCTCTTATTATCCTTTTATTTTTCAGATTTTCGTTAACTCCCTGCGTGTGCCAATAATTTTATGACTCACTGTAAAAACGAAAGTGATAGAAAGAAAAATTGTGTGAACCCCTTGACCTACGATTTCTTTTGCTGAATATATGTACATCTAAGCATCAGCTATTCGCCATTTTAATACAATTTTACATAAAACACGCTAATATACTATAGATTAATTACAAGTACCAATCCTGAATCTAATAAATGAAACGAAAACATAGAATTAAATTTAACGTTTGTTACTAATATAATTGTTTTTGTCAAACCTTAGCTAGAATCTATGTCACGAATCTAGCACATTGTTATAGGGCAAAGGATTAAGTGTTATATTTTGAGAATTTCCAAATTGACATTTTAGAATTCCTCTCATTAAGCAAATTTTATTAAAGTAATTTAATTGGAAGTCGTAGTACTATCGTCACACCTTGTAAATATTATTTTCTGTTTTCATTTAAAACAGCCTTTTTTTATTATCACATCTTCCTTTTTGCTTTTACGGTAATAATGGTGTTATCAAACGTTAATTTCAAATTTGGTAAATGTAGCATACACTTGCTATATTGATACTGTCGATATGCTAACAAATTCTCTGAACTTCTATCTTTTACTATTGCTTTCCTATATTTTATAAAGTTCTTCACATTTTTTTTACACATCTTCTTTCTCATTTCTTATTGAACGATGTCGATGCAATACGCAAATAGAATTTTGCTCTCTGTTGAAGTCTTACGGTTCAATCTTTTGGACGAACATTTCTAGCAAACAAACAAACAAACAAACAAATACGTAGCTAAGACTGTCAGTGCAGCTTTATGATTAATGATTCGACCAGACCGATTTTTCAGCTGGTTTGAGGTCGGTTCGTTGACTCGAAAACCGAACTAGCTGAATCGCGATCCGCACGAACAGCCAGAGCTCTAATGCTGCTTTGGCCAGGATAAACAGATTAGTCCATTGAAACTCTAACGAGCTTGATTGCAAGGTCACTTTAACGTCTGCTTGACAATTACCGAAGAGAAATCTCGGGATGATCGGTAAATTTATCGCTTGCCAATCGTGTTAATATTAATATACTTATGAACATCTAATATTAAATTATATTTAGTGTAATATAAACACATTAATTTTAGGAATTTTAGGGATCAACGTACAAGTAAAAAGAATCCACGTGATTGAATCAGATCCGTATATCAGATAAAACGGTTATTCAAATTGGACTGTTCGGAAAAACCTCATTGTCATCAATTTCACGGGGTAAATCTGTGAAATTTACGATAACAATGTACGTTCAGAATGACCATTGAATATTAATGAGATTACCTGGGATAAGAGAGGTTCTACATACATGAACACCCTTTCCGATATTAACTTTTACTCGTGGAATTACACCGACGTTAATCGTTCGAATATACAACAGAGGAGGAATCATCATGAAGTAGCTACCATGACGAAATTGTAAAGAGAATTATCAGTAACAAGATCAATTTAGTATAATTCTTGTTTTAAATTGCACCATATGTTTTTAATAAAGCTTTTGAAAAATTGTTCTGGTCGGGGTCCCGGCAAACGCACTGGCACAGCATGGGTATCCCGGAAAATGTTGTGCCATTTTAAATTAAGAATAATGTGAAATTATTCGTTACTCATGAATAACAAATAAACCAACAAGTCGTTTAATAACTGTGTTCGATACTTTTATTCGTTATCTGAAAGGAGTAAAAGGTTTCATTACTTATGAAAAAAAAGGTATAGACATCGGATGAAAGTGTGTGCAGGATAAAACTGGTTGGCACACAAACTAACCGAAATGCAGATGAACGTAACCCGTGCTTTATAGGAATGCAGATGACATTCTGTATAATTGAGAGGAGCGGAAACAGCCGGGGGCTGGTTTAAGACAGCAAAGCCCCGTGGCCGGATGCGGGAAGACAGGGAAATTCAGTAGGTTTTACGGGCTTAGTTAGCCGGCTGCTTCACTACCGAAAATTACCCCTTGCTCGTCTGATTATTTTTATCACCGGACCGACCCCTTTTTTACGCCCTAATTTTACGGCGGATTATATTCTTGCGGGTGTTCAAATCTGGGCCACCTAGTTTTCAGTGGAACCAGCTACCGTTTCTCTTTATGCGAATTAGAGTTACGAGTGGTTGGATGCAGTTATGGCGAACGGAGTAGTGCATAACCTTCCCTTTTTCATTTCCTTTGTATCTTTTGTTTCGGCGTAATGGACATCTCATTTTGCAGCAATGGATGCGTAATGGAGAATGCTTGTTACATCGGGGCATGGTTTGTTATTCTCTTTTCCGTTTATTTTCTTTTCTTTTGTTTTTTAGTCGAAAAGTGGTAGTTGTGTACCTTTTTCTTTGTATGTAGTATATTTGTTAGCTGTAGAATTCATTCTTTCTGATTGAAGTTATATAAACATTACAGCCATTCAAGTCGAAATATTCACAATGGTATTTGCAAGTTGATAGAAAAGTAGCGAAAGGTCGTTTTCAATAGATTGTGGATTTTTATGTAAATTCATATTTTTGAGAATGTAATGAAAAATGTAGAATAGGGAAGTAGGAAATTATTTCATCTGCCAAATATCATAAGAAATTCTATAATTTAGATGTTTTGTATATTTTTTCATATTGGGTGCATTCTATGCAATTTTGCATCTTCAAATTTACTATAAATGCATAAAAATCTGCAGTCTAGTCATTAATAACAATGGGAATTATTTCGATGATCAATTTGTTTTCATTCTTTCTAAATAAAATCTTGATTGCACTAAAAAATCTGAAAGAATTTATTTTTACCCTTAATAATTATTTATGAGTTTGATTTGAATTATGCGAAACATGAATTATGCGTTCAGTTTTTGAAGCAACCCTAGAAGCAAAAAATATTGAATGCATATTTATCCAATATATAAAGGAGATTGAATGCCTTTTTTCATATTTAAATATACATACAATATTTACTCTAGATTCAGAAATACTTTTTTTCGAATATTTACCTAATTATTTATTTTATGTCACGAAAAAATATTCATTTCCTAATATAAAATAAATATTAATTTAATATTAGAAACAACATTTTTTTTTAAATGTACAAAAAATATTTAATTTTTATTAAATGTGAAATGTTTGTTTATACTCGTCCATTACGGAGGTTGAAATCAAATAAACAGTATCTTTATTTTTGGCGACAACCCAGTCAAGGATAAAATAATCTATTTAAAACATGTGTATGTACGTATTACAACAAAATTTTGTGATTTATTTAATAAATACGCTGCATCTTTATAAATTTATGTATTGTTAAGGCGTGGGCGGCTGATCGCCCCCGGTGTCGCCTTTTGTTAAGGGTTACGGTTCGCGTTCCGAACGGTCGTCAGTCTGACTGTTAGATGCTTGCGGAATTTGTCCGTTATCACCAGCCTCGTGACGTCGTTCGGGGTTTTGGTCCTAATACAAACGCGCGTTGCCCGATTCGCGGTAGATAGAGGTATAGACAGGAGGGTTCGGACGAACCTCCGTATGGCTAACGGAGGGAGCCGAAGGAGATGGTCTATTCGGGAATGGATAACGACGCGTGGCACACGAGGATGTGTCGGTGTATTATAGGAGGGTTCGGACGAACCTCCGTATGGCTAACGGAGGGAGCCGAAGGAAGTGGACCAGTAGCGTATGATTAACGCTGCGTGCCACCGGACAGTGTGTCTCAGGTGAGATAGGAAGTCTCGGACGAACCTCCGTATGGCTAACGGAGGGAGCCGAAGGAGATGGATCACTAGCGTATGGTTAACGCCGTGTTCCACCGGATATCAAGGTATTTTGGTATTCGCGAGTCGTAGTCGTTGATATACCTCGAGCGGTAAAGGTATATCTGTCGTGGGGTTAGCTAGTACGTTACTAAATTAGTCAGGATAGGTTTAATTGAATATAGACACGAAATGGATTCTATATCACTATATTCTAATATAATTACAAGGACTAATTGGTACAAAGTTATAGTTAGTCGATTCTTGACTCGGCAAGAATCTTCCTTCTCGACTTTAACGCGGTGAGAACGCGGAGTCAGTACAGTATTATCTGATAGACACTTACGAAGTACGTTCGCGACGTTAGTATGCTCGAAGGGGACTGGAACCCGATCTTGCTCGTATCTATACTCTGACGGACAGAGTAACGTTATGCTCAGAAAACTGGATTTGAGACTGCCCCCGAGCGTCGAAAATCATGCCCTTTTATACACCGAAAAACTAAGATTTTTGGTGGTGGGGAACGTTTGATTTCCGTGGGAATGGAATGTTCTTCCATCCCCTGGCTAGACGACTGTCGGGGGGTGCGTGCTAGACTAAACATTAGGCGCCACACGTTTCGGGTAAGACGCGTACGTAACAGTATAATAGAAATATTTACAAAATTATATTTGTATTCTCTTTTTTTTTTTGTTGACAATGCACTATGCTTCGTTAGAAAAAAGCATTTTCACTCTTAGTTAAAACATTATTTTTCTAATAAAATTTTATATCTTCTAATTAATCATAGGTATGTTTGTTATGATTTGAATACTTTATAAGCTTGGAAAGTAGTACTCGTAACAATAAATCTATATGGCTCATTGAGAAAGTATACCAAAATATATCAATAAAACTTTCTGAGATCGAAAAATTGTTTAAAAGAGTAGTAATAGTAAAATAAGGTACAAAAGTGTAGTTTTATAGAAGTCGTGGGCAATTTCGAACGTTTTAACTATTTTTTTTTTTTTAAGATTTGAAGCATTTATTCCATATCATTTAAATATTCAATTCATATTTTTCAAATATTATTCTCACTTTTTTCTTAATAACTGTTTTGCACTTTTTAAATATCTATTTTATATTCTACGAATATTTAATTTATATTTTATCATACATTTCTTGTACATGTATACAATATTCAGAATCAATATTCCTTCATGCTAAAAAGTGTGGCGTAAAAAAATATTTTTTCAATATTGGAAAAAAATATTTAACCAATATTTTGTGTTATTAGGGGAGGATCTATTGAAAGTTCAAGAAACAGTTAGGTTAAGTTGAATTTAGTTAATATGTTAAAACTGTTTCTAGAACAAGTCAAAGGATTTAGATTTCACTATGTTGATGATTTGTTTTAGTGACATTTGTTTTAGTTAATTGTTTTTTTTGGCATTCAATTTTAGTAGTGATTTCACTGCACTGAGAATTTTAATTGTCGTTGTTAGAGACGCGATCGAAACGTTCAAGGACTGAAAGCATCGTTAGCATCTTACAATTATTAATTGATAGCTTTTATCGATAATCACGAACGGCAGAAAGCTTAAAGTTTCGAGTAACAATTAACAACTCGCGACGAGTTTTAACAGCATCTTCTTCGTAGAACAACGGCTATGGAATTTTATTCTCTACTAGATAATCAGTTTATCGTCCTAATTAATTCATTACGTAGTCCAAGTAACTGAACATTGTTGTACAATATGCTCACAGTTTAAACGAACGTTATGCTTGAAAGCGCTCCTAATTAGGTGTGATACTTTATTTTCTTGATACACAAACTCACCCGTAATTATACTTATACACATGTTTCCGAAAAGAAATTCATCGATGCGTTTGCAGACTTCGAACTCTTCCTCGAAATATCATCTATTAACTGAACGCCAACTTTACAAAATATACAATGAGAGTCAAAAATAAGTATACACCCCATACATATCAGATTCTACATTATACTTACAGCATACATAGTTTGTCCGGAAAGTTCCCGGAATGATTTTTTCTTAAAGTTGCTATTCGACTTTTGGGGTTGATAACGCGTGAAATAGTTTCATTCACATCTCAGTCGTTCTCTATAATTGGTTGATCGTGCTTTGTTTCATCTACACCTAATGTCACGTGTTTTACTGAAAACAAATTTCTAACTTCGTCACGATGGAAGAACCTGTTGCTATTAAATTTTGTTTCAAATGTGGTAAATCAGCCTCAGAAACATTGAATATGTTGCAAAGAGTTTATGGCGATGATTATCCACCGAAAAGCACTGTTTATGAGTGGTAGAAACGATTTAGCGGTGGTTGAGAGTCGTTGGAAGACGATCCAAGGATTGGGCGTACACGCACAACCACCAACGATAAAAATCTGCAATCCGTTCGTGACCTTCCCGTTAAAGATCGTCATTTAACGTGTAGAACGATTGCAGAAGAATTAAATGTGTGTATTAGTAAAACAGTAGTTCACACCATTCTACGTGAAAATCTCGGTAAGAGGAACGTGTGTGCCAAGTTTGTTCCGCATTTTCTCACACAAGAACAAAAAGAATTGCGTGTCTCTGCTTGTCAAGATTCTATCGAGATGGCGAAGAACAACGACAACCTTTAAAGTCAATAATAACCGGAGATGAATTATGGTGTATTGAGTACGATCCATCCACAAAACGTCAGACCAGTGCATGGTTAAGCCTGGAAAAACCAAGACCAGCAAAAGTAAGAACAGTGAAATCGAAAACGAAAACAATGCTTGTTGCATTTTTTGACTGAACCGGAGTTATCCACCATGAATTTTTACCATGAAATGAAATTTTATCCACCAGGAAAAGCGACACATCCAAAATATTCACGAACTTAAAAACAGAATAGAATCTGCTTGGACAGATATTCCTAATGAAACATTAAATCAGCTAATTGATAGAGTTTCTGACCGACTATTGGATGTAATAACAACAAAATGAAAATACACTAAGTATAAATGTAATGGTATAAAAATTAACATTGAGTTTATATTTGTTCACACCTTGAAACACAATTTTCCGAGAAACTTCCATTTTCTTTGTGTTTCCGAAAAAGGAACTTTAAGTTTCTTTGAACTTCAGTTTTGCTCTCCATCAAATTATAAAAATGTATAAGCGGATTTTCTAATATTGCATTGAGCATTATGAAAAATGTAAACACACTGTTGAGTGTACAATTATTTACAGCAGTGTACGTATTAAGCAAAAGAAAAAAAGAAAGAATGAATACAGTTCTACTTCTCTTAACAATAAACCTATAGTACTACCCCTGACAATGCCACTATAGCAGAGCCAATGGAATGCAAAGGGTTAAACATAGTAAGATTATTTTATGTGATATACTACCCCTGGTAATAAGTTTTTGACTAAATGCAATAGTACGAAGTTGACAGAAAGTACCAAATTCTTTTATATATCATAGAGCAAGATGTACAAAAAGAACCGCATTTTTTGTACCTTGCTCTGTGTCCCGTAGTTAGTGTAACTCCTACGGGAGAAATGGTGGGTTGCTGGGGTGACTCTGACCAACTTTTTCCTTTACCAAAATGTTGACTGAAGCTTCATTTTTGAATTATTAACGAAAAACACTGACCAATCAGAGCGCGCGCTCAACCACGAGAGCGTGGCTCTCAACCACCGTACTCGATTAGGTTACGTGGTTCTGAACAAACGCATTGGCACAGTGTGGATATTTGCATGTGGAAATGTGACTAAATATTAGGTAATGTGAATTTTAAGTAAATTATTATTCATTTCTTCGTTAGATTCACAGTAAATTTATATGGTTGAATACTTTTTTCTAAAGTTTCTATTAGCCAACAACTTATTTCCAAGCATATTAGCCAAGAACTTATTTTTGAGTGTATAATAAACAAATATTGTAATTATTTTTTTTATTCTTACATTATATTGATATAAAAACAATTTGGTATTTCATGAACTTCGTATTATTGCATCCGATAGAAAACTTATTATCAGGGGTAGTAAATCAGTGAAAAAATGGATGATAAATTATGTTTAAATGTTTCGAACGTTTCTCACTCTAATTGTCTTGAATCTCTAAATGAAGCGGAGCAGCGACTGTTTTATCGCGTTATTTCGCAAGACTGGTGTTTACAGCCAGTTTCATAATCACCTTAAAGTCACTTCGAAGTCTTAAACGAAACTTTAACCAGCGGATGGGTTGGTGAAGTGGAGGGGGCAGAAGTCGAAGTCACTTTCAGGGTAAAATGGTTGTCATTATGAAACCGGCTGCAATCTTGTTTGGAAGTGGAAGTGAGGCGCAAAGGGATCATATATGTATGTATATACATACGTACGTTGTTAGTATGAATATTTAACACGAGCGAATGTTCCTGTAAAACGATCGACACTCGGCCGGTTACATGCGGAACATTATTTATTCAGAATAAATTCAACTTGCCGATCTTTCGTTTACGTTCGTTCAATTTACGACGTGTTTACTTGCGTTTAATTACTCTAAAAAGCACTCGGTGGGTATTGAAACTTATCTCTTATCTCTTCTCTGATCAAGCGAATATCCACCATAATGAAAATCACATTTTTCTTTTATATCTAAGGCAGTGAAAGTGAACTTTGATGAGGAATCATTTTTAAGAATATTTATTATACATTTACCGATATTACCTATTATTGTATTTTTATAATTGTTCTTTTTCTACGTTGAATTCATCCCTTTGCACCAATAAAAAACTCTCGATGGAAGCAACAATGTTCTTTTGTTTCTTTTTTGTAAAATACAATCATCTAAAACGATCGACTAGCGAATGAATGATTGGTAGATTGATATTAAGGATCTCTTACCGCTCTCATATTATCCTGCGTATCGCCACGAGGGTTCGATCGTATCTATAACAAACGTTTTACGAACATTTTCAGACTGAGCCATGTTTAAATTGTCAGGTGTCGTGTATTACAAGATGTGAGTTCGTATCGAATGATGGAACTTGTGTATATTTTCTGCTTGCAAATTCGTGACAGCTTTTAATTTGTCCCGAGATAACAAAGATGAAATGGAAACTAATATGTCGAATGCCGTGAAGATTTTAGGTGCCGGAATTAAATCACCTTGACATCTTTGTTCAGCATATTTCATTACTTCAATATTTCTCTTTTCATTCAAGATTTTCAATTATGTAACTTTTAGTAGCACCAAAACATTGGTTAAATATTTTCTTCCAATACTGAAAACATATTTTTTACGCCACAATTTTTAACACGAAAAATACATTGAATCTAAATATTGTATTGTAAAATAAATATTTAGAAAATACAAACTAAATATTCGTAGAATATAAAATAGACGTTTAAAAAATGTACGGTAGATATTAAAAAAAAATGCGACAATAATATTTGAAAAATAACGAATTGAATATTTAAATGATATGTTAGAAAAGTCCGAAAAGCGAAGGCTTGAGTGGGCCATGTGCAGTCTTCTGCTGCGTTTCCCCTTCCCAGGGATAGTTCTGCCTCAAGGCTAAGAAAGGCCATATTGTCAAGGGGGTCCTCTTGACTAGGTTTTCCCAGGAAAGGGAGAATTGTATCAGCACTCGCAAAGTACAGTTCAAAAATATAAGCTTTCACTCTGTTTTAACCGCCCACGTTTATTTCGTTATTTAACCGCTCACCACCGTTATCCTGATTATTCCTTACAGATATTAAATAAATACTTCAAATTGTTACGTTCCGAACAAAATTTTATTTTATTTTATTTTTTTTATTATTATTTTTCTCCGTCGACTGAAACCAATTCGATAATGCATATCGCATTGTGGGAACTCCCTAATCGAAACGGCGACAGTCTTTGACGGTATACTATATAGCTTTCTTCGATGAAATCGCGGCTCATTGTTTGTATTATACACTCCGTTCTTAAGAATCAACGTGGTCCTGCGAACGAAATGTTTAGACGCGCTGTAAATTATGTTACTCCAATATACATGCACCTCCCAATGGCGCAGGATTCATCTCGTGTACCGAAAGCGTATGAATTCTTTTGAGATTTGTATATATAGATATATTTAGGTATTAAATCTTTTTGTCAAAAACGTACTGAAATCATAACGATACATCGCTGCCTCAGAATATGCATTGAAAGAGAGAAAGGTAAATTTCTTGAAATTCTTCATAGTTAATTGAGCACCACGCCAATGCTTTGCATTGTGGGAAGTCCCTTGGTATGCGTGCTCTTATTTATCCTGCTTGATTTCGAAAGACGACACCTCCGAAGAGGTTCAACCGAAATCTTTTATCTTAATGTAAATTAAACATCCGGTCCAGCAAAGTAACACGCAAGTTCTCACGAGTGAAATTTATAATCAATTCGAATAATAGTATTTATTCTTCTCCTTTTCTGTGCATAGTAATTACTATCAGAAACTATATTTACATCGTCGGTCATCCATATAAATTGTACCACGAAACCACAAATTAATAGTAAGCATAAATTGTAATGTGTGAAAAATTCTCAATTTTATATTATATTCTGACCGGAAAATCATGTTATATAAATTGCCATAGGAAGCTTGATAATTAATATCTGGTATCAATAGTTGTAATAGTAATAATTGTTAGATCGACAGGTATGTGGTATGAGTGTGAATCAAAGAAGAAGTTGGAAGAGTGGTGGAGGGTACTCAGTTAGAAAAAGTAAGAACGAAGAACTTAGTCAAGGATAGAGCCGTATGCACGCCTGCGACTCGGGAGAATAACGAATCATGGGTCCTCACGCATCCACCTCGTAGCCTAATTCGTTAGGCGTAATATCAACGCAGTGTAAACAAATCTGGTCAAGGCCCGCTCTGGTCTCGTTCGGAAGTGCGAAGCTGCGACACTCTTCGATGTACAATCGCGAGGTGCGTCTCCGGGGGTCCGTGAAGTGTTAGAGCAGAGTTTTGTTGAAGTTTGTTGAAGTGTTAACAAATTAGGCAAAAGGACTCAAATCTTCACGAAACAGTTTTATTTAATTTTATTTCATTTTTATTTAATATTTTAAAGCGTTAATTAAAAATAATTACTTTTGTGTTTTTCTTTTCTTTTATTTTATTCAGTTCATAAGTTTAAATATTATTATCATAACTTTTTCCATCTATCAAAATCTCATTCTAATACACACATAAAATTGCAGTTCAGTAAGGCAAAACAAATCTACCGAGTTTCAAAGGCTGTGTTCTTCGACGACGTTCTTCCTCCGTACAAAATCTAAGACTTCCATATTACATAATACATTGAACAAGGTCACGATTTTACAATAGTTTTGGTGAGTACTTTCCATTTCTCTTCCAATGTTATTTCATTTCAGAGTTCCGGCAAGTAATTTCCAGTAGTCACTAATGACTGTGGGGCATCCCTCACTGGGAATTATGCTGTTTGTGTGAACGTTTCTTATTTTCGCGAAATTATAACATCTCAAATCCGACACTCTCTAAATTTATAAAAGAACCGATCGAATACATTTGTACTGATATAAAACCTTACTAAAGAAGTTCGAATTGAATCATATTGATACATTGTTCATTACTGTTTATACGGACATAGCCATACTACTTTTATTTTATAGAATATATTCCACTATATGCAAATTCAACACATAGTTTATTTATTTAAAAGTTTACCTAGAACCAATCCATCGTAGAGACCGTACAGGACTAGAGTACCTCTGATCCCCCAAAAATCTTATCCCATTTACTATTTTGTTGATATTTCATATATTGTTCAATTTGGCCATACCCCACGTCGCGTGCGCTTATTGCAAGATACTAACCCGCTCAGACACACGTATACCTTACAATCACACTCACACACGCTACACTTACACCACACAACACCTCCGAGCATACGCGCGCGCGCCGTCAATGCAGAGTCGATTAAAGCAACATAGTTGTTTCCCTCGAATACGTAACAAAATCTAAAGAAAAAGTTAAAATATTTGAAATTCCACGCATGTCTATGAAACCACACTCTTGTGCCTTATAGTACCTACTGTACTCTGTTAAACAATTTTTCAACCTCAGACATTTTCATTGGTGTCGACCGGTTCAAACTCGAGACTCAACGATTACTGGATAACGTATTTTCCAATGAATCATATACAGTGTGTTCCATTTAAATAAGGCCACCTAAATATCTCTTCAAATTATTGCAACGCAAAAAATATTTTTGACGTGATTGATATGGTTTTAAGAGATGAACCGGAAGGAGGAAAAGAATGTTTAGAAATTTTATCTTTTCATGATTTTTTTCAATACAACTTGTGTTTTTCTTTTAGGTATATCTACAAGTCACATTGAATATGAGATGTAGTCTTATTACTACAACATATTAACAAATACAATATTAGGAAATGTTAAATTCATTTCTTTTATTTCTGCCTTTGTATGACCCTGTAGGTCATAATATACTACATGGTTGAACTCATCTTAATTCCCGCTTTCATACGATATAAAAAAATATGTAGCGTTTCATTTACAAAAATGAAGTTTACTTTCGTTTCTAAAAAAATATTAAAACTACAAAATATTTAGATACGCTATCATATTGCTAGTAAAATATACTATAATTTTCTCCTCCTCGGTTTGTCTCTAACGTTTACCGTTTACGAAAAAAAAAAAAAAACGACGGGACAATTTATCGCGAACACCCTGTATATACGACCAATATTTCAATAACAGCAGCTTATAAAGGGTGTCCCGGTAAGTGAGTATAGCAGGATATCTCGGAAGGAGTTGTAGTTATTAAAAATGTGTTTGTACAAAAGTTGTTTGGTAGGACGGGCTACATCATGTAGTAATAATTGTTTTCTTGTGGGTGGAGTAGTAGAGGAGATCTGAAGGTCAATCTAATTTTCTTAAATGGAATGCTATATTTTTTTCTTCAGAAAGTAACAGCTGGCACTAAGACAAATCCAAAGAGGTGCTATAATGTAGTATTCTGAGTTCGATAAAGGTAAATCGTTAGCTTATGTTTACGTTGTGCATCGGCTGACGGCAGACAGCTGGCAACCGCTGCTGAGCAGCGTCGAATGCGTCGGTATCAAGTTACTGCAATTATGATATTATAAACAGAGATTGAAGATTATTGTTAAAGCCATAAAGTATCAATTGCAATTTTCACTTACTAGTTAAATAATTTTTTATCCTTCTACATGTTCACCATCATTGGAAATACATATTTGTAATCTTTTTAAAAATTGTTTCTCAACACTTTTTAACATTTCCTCTGATATTGATCTGCATGCGGTCGTAATTCTTGTTTGTAAATCATTTATGTTTTCTACTGGTGTCTGGAAGACTATTTCTTTTAAATAGCCCCACAGAAAAAAATCACACGGAGAAAGATCTGGCGACCTTGGAGGCCATGCAATTGGTCCGCCACGTCCAATCCATTTATTTTCGAATTTAATATTTAGCCAGTTACGAATTGCTATAGCATAATGGGGAGGAGCTCCATCTTGTTGAAACCAAAGATTTTGTCTTTGTATTATTGGCATTGCTCAGCAGCGGTATATAATAACTCCTGTAATTCTCGGAAATGGGAAGAGGGGGGTGGGGGTGCTGAGGTGACTCTGAACAACCTTTTCCTTTACCAAAATGTTGGTTCAAGCTTCGTTTTTGAATTGTCAACGAAAAGCACTTGCCACGTGAGTGTTAGCTCTGAACCACGCTCGATCGTTGTCGTGAGCAAATGCATTGGCACAGCGTGAGTATCGCGGCACATGTTACATGTTACATCGTTCCAAATTAAAAATAATGTAGACTTATTCATTATCTAAAAGAAACAAAATGTTTTATTACTTATGAACAGAATGTTCTTTTTTAACAGGGCGTTTTTAAGTGGAAAAAGCTGATTAAACTTACCCACTCGTCCTCGAATTAACCTGTTTCGACGGAAGTGGACGGAAGTGGAATTCGTGGATGAATCAGTAAGTTTAACTAGCTTTTTCTAATGTTAGTTATCGAAATCGTTTTTCTTAAAACATAATTTTTCCACCTGAAAACATGTTGTTTATAGAAACATTGTTTTCATAAGTAACAAGACACTTTATTCCTTTCAGATACCGAATAATTCCACGTTATTCTCAATTTATGCGTTTGTTCATAACCATGACCGAACGCGGCGGTTCAGAACCAACGCTCTCATGGCCAATGTTTTTCGTTAATAATCAAAGAACGAAGATTCAACCGACATTTTGGTAAAGGAAAAAGTTGTTCAGAGTTACCTCAGAAACCCTCCATTTTCGGGAGTTACAGGAGTTATGAGACACCCTGTATACGTACGTATACTTGTTCATCGATCGATGCGGTTTCTTCCTTTTCATCTTGAAAACAGCTGAATTCTGCGTGGTTCTTCCGTTATCGCGCAATTTATGTGGCTGAATTTCTGCTGCA
Source organism: Anthophora plumipes (assembly GCA_951804975.1). Classification (NCBI taxonomy): domain Eukaryota; kingdom Metazoa; phylum Arthropoda; class Insecta; order Hymenoptera; family Apidae; genus Anthophora; species Anthophora plumipes. Next base: position 2,610,158 of record OX638122.1, read on the forward strand.
AACAGATTTCACTCGATATCGTGTGGGTGAAACGATACTGTGTTTCTGAGAGTTGCGAAATTTTAGTACTAGGTTCCTGGAAAATCTTCTTCTGGCTAAAATGTAAATCTACATGGTTTTCTGTTGCATTTCTACAAAAGTATTACACTTCGATGAGAACTGAATAAGGATTTAATTGTATAATTTTATTCAACGACTAATCTTATGTGTGAAATTCTAGTAAACGGTGAATTTTAATTATCTACTACATTGTGATGGAGAATAAATTACTTTTCGTATTTGTAATTTATACTATTGAATTATGCAATTTTTTGCGAGCTTTTTTCTTGTAACAGCTGTGCAATACAACATCAACCAGATAAAATATAGACCACATTTGTAATTCATATTAAATGGTAAAGTTGCGAAACTGTAATTCTTGCAAATCGTGAACTAAATGCACGATTCTGTTTATTTGTCCGCAACGTATACTTAATGTGATAATGTTGCATAAGTGTAAAAAGTTGCGTCGCATAATTAGTAAATAAAACTAGGGCAAAGGTGATTTTACATCGATTGTCAAAATGATTTTCTCCTTTTCTGAAGAACTATGTTTTTACAGTTCCGTAGTTTAACCATTAGAATAATCATATGTCACGAATCATTAGTAAAATATCGTTAGAGTATAAGAATAGACTTATAAGAATAATTGAAACGAGAATCGTAGAAGTACATTTCACCAGAAATAAAAAGTTCTACCTACTTTATGGTTCTGCAAAAACCTGTAAGAATAATTTAGACGGGAATCACAGAAAGTACATTTCACTAGAAATCCAATATACAAGCCCTACAAGAATAACTGAAACGAGAATCACAGGAATAAGGATTTCTACCTGCTCTGGAAGTCTACAAAACCTATAAGAATAACTGCAACGAGAATCACAAAAATGAGGATTTTTAGCTGCTTTGGAAGTCCAAAAAATCTATAAGAATAATAGAAACGAGAATCAGAGAAAATACAAGGTTATCCAAATGCGACATCTGAAAGTTAGCATTGTACTGGGTTGTCGGCCAAGTTTTAAACCTTTTTGAAGTCATGTGTTGTGTCGCGTGATTTTCAACTGTTTCTTAACTAATTGCATATAAGTGTTTAATGTCATTATTAAGCTTACATTTCGAACATTTATTTACTACAATAATAAAAGAATTTTATATGAAAAATTGTAAGTTACTCGAGTTTCTGCGTGGACACGAATAAGGAGCATTTGCGACGTACATTGCTCTTTTATTTCAAGAAAGGGAAAATAGCTACGCAGGTGAAAAAATTTGTCGCGTTTATGGATAAGTTGCTCTATCGACAACCACTCTAAAATTCTGGTTCCGTCGTTTTAAAGGTGGAAATTTCGATGTCCATAATGCTTCTCGGTCTAGTCGGCCTATCGAGGTTAATACAGATCTTATTCCCATAAAAATTGAAGAGGACAGGCACAGTTCCTCGCGGAAAATCGCTAAGGAGCTAAATATTCATTCAACAATGATAGATCATTTAAATCAACTGAGAATGAAAAAGAAGCTTGATATTTGAGTGTTCTATCAATTGATTGAAAAGAATTTACTGGATCGAATTTCCATTTGCGATTCTCTCCTATACCAAAAAAATTGCAACAAAATTCATTCCTCCAGTGTTTGACAACAAGTGATGAAAAGTGGATCGTGTATAACAATATTTATCGTAAACGATCGTGGTCGAAAGAAGGGGAATCTCCATAAACGGTTGCAAAGGATGGGTTGTATCCTAAAAAAGTGATGTTGTGTTTCTGGTGGGATTATAAAGGAATCGTTTACTACGAGCTGCTTCCACCTGACAAAAGGATCCATTCAGATCACTGAGATTTTCACATATCTGCCTTCAAATAAATTCACGAAAAACAAGAAGTTTGCAACTGTTCTGATTTTATTTCGTAATTACCGACACTAATACTGCATATCTTAATCCACGGTGAACAATAAAATTTCATCGTTTTCCGATCGATATAACTCAAGCTCGGTTGGAGGGAATCTCTGACATATCGAATTATACTACTGAAATCGCGGTAATAGAGTAGATAAACAATCAGATCAACTATACAAAGAAGAAATAACGAACTTTGATAATACACGACTGTGAGGAGAACGTCAAGATTTTATCTTTTAGCAAACGAAAAAAATTTTAAGAATCTCTGATAATTCCATGCTGAAAGCTATAAATTGCGAAAGGTAAAATGTTATAGCAGTTTTATCGGTGTTACAAAAACATTTAGTTTTTGCGATCCAAACTTCATCAATGTGCAATTTCACGAAATGCAGATTTCAATTGGCCTCTAAGTTCATGCGATTTAACACCATTGAATTTTCTTCTGGAATTTTCTGAAAAGTCAAGTCTATGCTACTAAGCCAGAGACAATCAATGACCTAAAGAACAACATTCGAATCGCAATTTGTGAAATAACTCCAGCAACGTGCTGAAAAATTGTTGAAAATTTCGATAATGGAATTGATATTTGCAGACACAGAGACACAGTCGTGGTGCACATGTGAATAATGTTCTATTGCACGTATAACTGTAACGAATCATACTTTCAGTAATAAGAAAAAAAAAAAAAAACAACCATGAAAAAATTCCAAATAATTCATGTTTTAAGAAACATGTAGATGTGTAAGTTAAACGATCCTATGTATGTATTTCGCAAAAAATAAGAATTTCTGCCTTCTCTAGAATTCTAACAAAAATCTCTTCCTCTCTCACGAATAAGGAAACAACGGGCAAGTGAGGAGAAAAAAAAAATAAGAAGGTCAACCGAACATTCGGTATAGAATTCTCGGCAACGGTCAACAAGTCTCGTAGGAAGTTCTCATAAAGGAGAGTTTTCTCGTTACACGCGAAACCCATTTGCCGTCGAAATCTCGCCACGAATTGCTCGTGGGCAATGTTACTTACATTAGTGTCGAAGGCGAAACGCTGTAAGCTGATATCGAGGCTGTGTTTTTGACCGAGTTGTACGTCATTATCCCATGAAACATCGCGAGGAATTCAATTCGCAGATGTTACGTGTCCAAGTGTAACATCACGATGCAAGAACTTGTGGTGTTCTGGGGCCAGCAGAAGATTTCAACCGGAAATCTTCCTGAGATAACGCGTCGTGTTGACGTCGTAAATCATGATGGATAGCAGCGGAGAGAGTGACTTGAGTTTCGCCAGAGATTCATTGTGTCTCAGCCTCCACGAACGTGCAGTGCAATTAGAATTTCGTAAAAATCGACCGTAAAATACCTTGTTAAAATGTATTACGCTCGATGGAGTTTTGATACCGTTTAAAATATATTCTCACCTTGCCACGGACAGAATTATATACGTGAAAAGGTTGAAGTTGCGATTAGCTAGTGGTTCACTTGTGAAATTAAACAGGCGTTTATTCCTGTCAAGGAAATTTACGAGGTTTTTTACACCTTTAAAGGGGGCAATCCAATTGGAAGCCAGAAATTTAGAAGATTTTCAGGAATCTTTTTGGACAAAAAAATGTACTGGTACATTTTTGGGACTTTGGCATATACTAATATCAATATTAAGGAACAGGAACGTATTTTTTTCAATCATTAATTTCTCAAAATGGCCGTCTTTTTGGTGCGATAGTATACCATGTCCGCGCGGGAGATGGAAACCGGCGTGAATGATATTTCTGTTTGAACAACATGTAAGTTTATTGAATCTACCTGAAAACGTGTTGTTAAAAAAACATTTTTTTCATAAGCAATAAAACACTTTATTTGTTTCGGATAACAAATAATTTCATATTATTCTTAATTTAAGACGACGTAACATTTGTCGCGATACTCATCCTGTGCCAATACGTTTGTTCACGATTAAAATCGAGCGTGGTCGAGAGCCAACGCTCGCGTGGCCAGTGTTTTTTATTAATAATTCAAAAACAAAGCTTCAACCAACATTTTGGTAAAGAAAAAAGTTGTTCAGAGGCACCTCAGCAACCCTCCATTTCCGGGAGTTACAGGAGCTATGAGACACCCTGTATGTCTGATCAGCTGGCGAAACAAAGTGCGTTTTTGTCTTGATTTCAACCGTCAGGTATTTTTTCAGGTTCCGTCTCCCACAATACTTTGTATTAATGCTTCCTTTTTTAAACAACACAAAAAATATTCTTAATACTTTTTTAGACAACAAAAAGTAACACTATTTATCAGCAATTTCTGCAATGTTGAACATATAGATATTCGAAAACAACTGAGTTTAGAAGCGGTGCAAAACTAAGTACATCCGATTTGTTCCTTTCAAGAAAATACCAAATTAAAGCAAACATTACAAGCCCTTGAAAAATAGAATATATCATTGATTTGTATGCACCAACCTATTGGTTGCTATACAATGTGTATCTGAACTAGTGTATATATTTTTAAAAAATATATAAAGTGTGTTCAATTTTGCTCATCAGTATAGAAGCATAAAAGTCATTTTATCCTTTGTTTCTTTGTTCTCATAGCTAAACAGATTATATAAAAATGTTCCCACGTATCAAAGTTAACGGTTCAACTTGAAACGCCAGAGGTTCACGCGAAATTAAAATCCCTGGTGCAATGTCACCGTGAGAACAAGAAACTACGTTAACTTCTTTAGTTCGTCGTGTATCTTTCTTTACCTGTTTCACCCCTTCTTAATTATCGCGGAATTGTGGTTATAGCTTGACCATGCGAACAGGGCCATTTTTCCCCGTTCGTTTTCATCCAATTACGCGATCATGTCACGTCCACTCTCTATTAAAGTCAGATTCCGCGGTCGGGGATTCTTGCGGAAACGTCGTTATCCTGCGTAATTGTACTCTTAAAGCGTTTTGCTCGAAATTGGATAGCAGAATAATGGCGCTGTTGCTCGACGCGACGAAACTGATGTAAATCGATGGTTCCGCGGATGGGACGTGATACATCGAATCCGGCTTAGCTCTCCCACCTCCTTTGTCTTCATTTGCAAACCGCATTTGCTGGTCTTTCCGTTCGCTATGATCCTGTTCGTGCAGCGCGATTTGTGAAACGAGGAATTTGCAACAATTTCTGACCATTTTGTAGATACAGTATTCACTAAAAACAGGAAAAAAAAAAGAAAAATAAGTAAAAAGTTGTCTACAACGACAAAAAAACCTGACGGGGGAAAATCTGGATTATAATAAAACCGATAGGCCTGAATCTTCCAGCTTACTTTCTCTAATTCTTAAATTTTGTAATTTTGTACATATTTTTTTTTCATACATAGTGAATAACAGGGATACATACTCGTGATTTTCAAAGTACCGTATTTCCTGTTTATTGAATATTCTGAATATTATTTGTACGTTGAATGATTAATATATTCAAATATATTGAAAATATATGATTATATTATATTCTGTGAAAAATACAATGAAATATTTAATATCATCGAATCATTCTAGTACATATAGGGTCATTCAACTTATACGCCTACATGTTTCTTTTTAACGAAGCAAACTATTTAGCATTTCATAAAGTTATTTTCTTTCTTCTTTAATTACCAAAAGTATGATCCGTTACAACTATACGTGGAACAGAATCTCATTCAAATGTGTACCACAACTGTACCTGTAGATATCAAGTTGATTATTGAAATTTTCAATGACTTTCCGATACGTTGCTGGGATTATTACAAGAATTGCAATTCGAATGTTTTTCTTTAGGTCATTAATTGTTTTTAGGTTGGAAAGATGCAAAATTGTGGAAGGATGGAATCCTAAAGTTACCATACAGATGGCAAAAAGTAGTAGATCAAAATGGCAAATACATAGTTGAATAAAATTATGTACGAGTGTTACAAACACACTGCCTTTCCTCTACACATATTGCCTAGTGCAATCATATATTATCTTATATTTATTATATAATACGATTATATTATTATCACTATTATCATTATTGTCATCATTATCATCATCATTATTATGATTATTATCCCCCGTGTGGATGGCGGGTGTTACGTTCCGAACAAAATTTTCTTTATTCTCTTTTGTTATTTTTCCTCGTCGACTGAAACCAATTCGATAATGCATATCGCATTGTAGGAACTCCCTAATCGAAACGGCGACAGTCTTTGACGGTATACTATATAGCTTTCTTCGATGAAATCGCGGCTCATTGTTTGTATTATACACTCCGTTCTTAAGAATCAACGTGGTCCTGCGAACGAAATGTTTAGACGCGCTGTAAATTATGTTACTCCAATATACATGTACCTCCGAATGGCGCAGGATTCATCTCGTGTACCGAAAGCGTATAAATTCTTTTGAGATTCTTGTATATAAATATATATTTAGGTATTAAATCTTTTGTCAAAAGCTTATTGAAATCATAACAATACATCGCTACCTCAGGCTATGCATGGAAAGAGAGGAAAGTAGATTTCTTGAAATTTTTCATTAGTTCAGTTGAGCACCACGCCAATGGTTTGCATTGTAGGAAACCTTCCGCTATGCGTGCTCTTATTTATCCTGCTTGATTTCGAAAGACGACACCTCCGATGAGGTTCAACCGAAATCTTTATCTTAATGTAAATTAAACATCCGGTCCAGCAAAGTAACACGCAAGTTCTCATGAATGGAATTTATAATCAATTCGAATAATAGTATTTATTCTTCTCCTTTTCTGTGCATAGTAATTGCTATTAGATATTTACATCGTCGGCCATCCATATAAATTGTACCACGAAACCACAAATTAATAGTAAGCGTAAATTCTAATGTGCGGAAAATTCTCAATTTTATATTATATTCTGACCGTGAAATCATGTCATACAAATTGCCATAGTAAGTCCGATAATTAATAGTTGGTATCAATAATTGTAATAGTAATAATTGTTAAATTGACAAGTATGTAGTATGAGTGTGAATCAAGGAAGAAGTTGGAAGAGTGACGGAGGGTAGATAGAGTAGATAGAAACAACGTGGTTGCTTCCATCGAATACGTAACACGGATCAGAATACCATCCAGCGCGCCGGATGTGAAGAACGCCTTCAACTTGGCTAAGTGGAGCGATATGCTGACGGCACTAGAGCAAGCGTTCCGGATACCTCGTTATCTCTTGCAAATGGTAGACGCATACCTGAGAGACCGTAGGTTGGTCTATAATACAACCGAGGGCGTTAAAGAAATCTCAGTAACAGCTGGAGCGGCACAGGGCTCGGTTCTCGGACCAGACTTGTGGAACGCTTTCTATGACAGTCTGCTGAGACTCGAAATGCCGGAGGAAACAGTCCTAGTTGGGTACGCGGAAAACGTAACTGCCCTCGTAGCAGTGCGGACTGTCGGGCAGGCCCAACGGTACTTATACAGAACGATGTTGCGAATCAACGCGTGGATGGAGGACCATGGTTTTTCGCTTGCCTCGAATAAGACAGAGATCGTGGTCCTCAGCAAAAGGAGAATTAACACCATCCTCTCCATGCGGGTCAGTGACATCATCATAGAGACAAAGAACACTGCAAGGTACCTCGGTGTGTCAGTAGACTTAAAGCTTAGCTTTAGCGAGCACATCCGGCTCACTGCTGAAATAGCCGAAAAGGGCGTTACAGCCTTGAATAGACTTATGGCCAATACCACCGGGCTAAGAGCAAGCAAGCGCCAGTTGTTGATGTCGTCGGTTCAGTCAGTGCTGCTGTACGGAGCTGAGATCTGGGCGCATGCGCTCATAAAGAGAGTGCACCGGATACGACTTGCTCGAATTCAACATCGAGCAGCGCTGAGAGTCGCTTCTGCGTATCGAACCGTGTCCGAACCTGCCGTTCTGATGATCGACCTGCTCGCAAGGGACCGCCAGGCGGTTTACCGTAGGCGAGGCGAGGACAGGAGCGCGGTTGCGAAGGAAGAGTGAGAATGGATTCTGCGGGACTGGCAGCTGCAATGGGACCAAGAGACACGGGGACGGTGGTCGGCGAGACTCATCTCGGACCTCCGAATCTGGACGAGAAGAAGACACGGAGAAGTCAGTTTTTGTCTGACCCAGTTCCTGACTGGACATGGCTACTTCAGATCTTACCTCTGTAAGATCGGCAAAGTAGCCAATGGCGACTGCATGTATTGCGGAGCAGTACGCGACGATGCGGAGCATACCTTCTTCGCATGTGATCGATGGGCCCAACGCAGAATAGGTCTCTTCGCAGGGATTGGCTACCAGAACCCTGACACCATTGTTGGAGCTATGCTCCAAGGGGAGGACCACTGGAGTTGCGTAGCACGCTACGTGAAGGGCATTCTCCGGGCAAAGAAGGTCGATCTCGACCACCTGTGAACCCGAAGTGAACATCAGAAGGCCGCCTTGTTAGGCGCAAACAATAGGCCTAGCCAGAAGTAATGTGTGAAACAGTTCCAGGCTAGTGTCCGATGAGCGATAGGGGGTTTTTAACCAGTAGTCTGGTCTGAATAAGACTGGGAGCCTGGTACAGAATGCGTAAAGGCATTTCCCTCCTTCCCAAAAAACAAAAAAAAATTATCATCATTATTATCGTCATTATCATCATTATTATCATTATGATTATCATGATTATCATCACTATGATGTTACATCATTGTTATTATCATCATTATTAGCATTACAATAGTAATTATTGTTATCATTATTATAATTATTAATAGTAACTGCTATTATTTATAACTATTCCAAATATTTATAATTATTCATCGCGAATCTAAAAGCGGAAATGTTAAGTAAGAAACAGGTAGGAAGAGTCGAAGTTGAGAGAAAACTCAAGAGACGCTTGACTTCAGATCCCCCCCTTCCCTGACCGTTGATTGGCCAGTATCAAGCAACCAAAACCCCTATAAAGATTCTCTGCCCATACAAAGTCGGCAGTATTTTTATAATCGATACAGTCTTAAGAATACTCATTTGTTCAATTTAAACATTTAATAAAGACAACCTCAACCATATTCTAAAATCAAAAGTATTCTAGTAATTCCAAGATAGAGACGATTTCAACCGTTACGGTCCGTTCTGTAACAATGAGTATATAAATTTTATCTGGAAGTTTAGTTTAGAAAACGTTATGAACTTTCTTTCCAACCCAATACTCCATTGATATTTTCTATCTGACAATAACACAAAAAATTCGTAAACACAAGTAAATTCGACATTCGTGATCTAACCTACCGCATTTGCATAATTCAGTCGATATAACGAAGAAAAATGCGAACAATTCTGTCGCTGGTTTTCTGGTTTCAGCCCTCGTTTCACGGATCGTCGCCTTTTCGTGTCAACAGCCCTGCGCAGGACAAATTAGGTTCGTTGGCCAGAGGACAGCCGCGCAACCAACGAGCTTCTGTTAATTACGCACTTAATGATTTCGAATCAGGATTAAACGATGTGGCCTGCGGCTGGATAATTGCTTGTGCCGTGTGTCACGTGCCCTCGAGAGGTTGAATTCCAACCGATTGAGAAAATCTGTACAATCGTTTCGCGTTTAAGGAGGTCCGACCAAATTGAGACTCCGGATTATCGCGGGAGGAAGCTTAGAATGCTTGGAGCAGGTGTAACAAAGTACGCGTGGATTCTCTTTCAAGCAGCTCCAGTTAATTTCGGTTTCAATTACCTTTGACTTTATAAACGTGATAAGAATTTGTAAACTGATGTTGATATGATGGAGATATATTGCGTGAATTGAAAAAAATATAATTTTCTAACTAATGATGTTTTCATTTCCTTATAGTTCAACATCTCGAAAGTATGTTCACAAAGCTTCTTTTCTGAAGAATCAGTAAAGAGTATCAGAATATGTAGCAGTCGTTTTCATCTTTTTGAATATTATACAGACAAATAGAATAGAAACACATAGAATTTGATGTGCTTTTATTTGACACGTTGATTGTTACTTTGACATAATTTGAAGATTGTTACACGTTGATTGTTGAAGGTTATAACAGGTGCTACACGTCACGCCGATTTCCACCTCCCGCGCGGACCTGTTTTACTGTCGTATCAATAAGGCGGCCATTTTGAGAAATTAAAGATTCAAAAAAGTACATTTCTGTACCATAGTATAGCTGTTAATAAATGCCAAAGTCCCAAAAATGTAGTATTACTTTTTTCTGTCCAAAAAAGTTCCCGAAGGTCCTGTAGATTTCTGGTTTCCAATTGGATTGCCCCCCTTAAAGATAAGTGAAGTTGAATGTTGATTGAATTCATTTAACAAAATCTACCGTAACAATAAAATTATCACCCTCATGTACAGTAAGATTAAATGAAATTAAAGGAACAATTACTTTGAACCACTAGCTCCAACAATTAACTTTAAAGTATATTACCGATCCATCTGGAATAATATAATTCGCCGCTCGAAGTGTTGAGAAAATTCATAGCGAAAAAAGAAAGAAACATTCGATAGAGGATAAAAGCAATGAGAAGGGAAAGAGAGAAAGTGCAAAAGACTGTCGCGAATCGACGTGTTATATAACAGGTTCAGGTATCGATTGCTACATTTCAAGAAGGCCAGCAATCGGTTAAAAGGTTAACGGGCGAAGCATTTGACCAGCATCGTGGCTGCCATGAAAAGAATCAATGTAGATCAATGAAAAATACGTGATTGTGCATGTGTACTGAATGTGTACAGACCTTATGATGGATATTCAGTGCTCCATGAATGCAAGGATCGGATTGATAAAGACTGATTGCCTTGAACAAGCCGTCCATCCTCACCTCTGCGTTTCGTTACCCTCTCTCTAGTGACGTTCGATCGACACTAGACGTTGGTACAGGGATTTCCTTGGAAAATCTCGAAATTGTTGGAAATACTATGTTCTAATATAATTTTAATCGCTCAATAATAAACGACAACGATTGTTATTGAACACGTCGAAGGATTAATTCGCAATCAAACGGTGTCTTTTGATCAAGCTAATTATTTCTAAATTAATTTGCGAAGGGCAATGGTGGGTACCGTGCTCTTATTTACTCGGCTATAAGGCATCACGGGCTTTTTTTCAACCCAATGCGGAATGGGATGAAGGTTGTAGAAAATGTTTAGTTGTGGTCGTTGTTCGGTTATAAGTTGCTGCGCTTTATTGTGGAACAACGGTTCGGCACCTGGTTACAATGGTTTTCTACTACTGATTCGGCTTTTCGTGTGCAAGGCTTTTTTTGACTACTTGATGTATGTTAAGGTGCTGCTTATTATGTTACGCTAAATGTGATTAATCCAGTTATTATGTACAATTGCCGGGTATTATATGACTCGTTTATTTTCAAAGTGACCTAAGTCCATTTATGTTTAAATTGAGATATTTAAGAGTTTACGTTTCAATGAAATTAAAAGTATACGTATAGGATATCAATGTATCACACTTCTTAAATGTATCTAAGAGAGTTAAATGTACAATTCCTATTAAAATAAGAGCAATTATTAAGTGAATAATATGTGTATTCTTATCAAGCCCAACATTATTCATTTTAAATCCCACTTTATAGAATACTTCTTTGCGCAAAATTTGGTGATTTATTCGAATTTGAAGAAAAATATTAGACGTTTCATTTAAAAAATTGAGGGTGACCCTAATATTTCAATAAAAGAGTAAGGTAATAAAAAACAGATTAGAGCAATGTATGCTCCCTTGCTACGCAATTTTTTTTTTTTACATTTTTTCGTACAACGAATAACTTAGTTAGAAAATTCACCCTGTGCCAATTCTTGGTGTATCTAGTGTTAATAAGATATAATGTACATCAGAAAACAGAATCTTAATTATGTTTTAGAATGTGTCTGAAACTGCTTGATGGAGATTGAAACAAACATTTCCATAATTCACGAAGAAATTCTACGGTACGCGTGACCAATGGCATGTGCAAATCGTACTCCAAAGGATACACACTCGAAAGAAATTCCTGGAATTTGGCCGTTTCTCCTTTCAGCATGAATTCTACTGTGATTGATCTTCATTATTGAACTCCTGTTATCCACGGTGCTCTGCACTTCGCTCTTTTCAACTACTTCAAAGAACAAGATAATTTATTAGGGTAAATAAGAGAATCATTCTACAGTAACAGGTATTTCGTTTTGATTTCTGCATCGAAAAGTTTCGTTATTCAAGCGTCCGTAATAAATTCCGAAGGTGTGCTTCGAAAGCACGTTAGTTCGAAGCGTCCACGGGGAATTATTGTTACAACAGATATAGATACTTAGATTTGAATTCGGGACGTCGTGGAACCGGGTTATAAAGCTTTTCACGCGAATTCACTTTTAATTCGAATCAGCGTAAATCTTCGCGAAACAAACTTTCGTTTCTCGCACGACTGCACGTCTGATATATGTATTTGCGCGGCGTACGGTTTCACGTGACGGCCATGTTGTCTGGGCGACGCGGTTCGAAGTATCACGAACGAATAAATCTATTCGCTAATTTTTCCATTTTTCGACGCGTAAAATAACGCGTTGAATTATACTGTACCGCTTGTTTAATTTTATTATATTTCATCCTTGTCATTTGCGTCTCACTATGCGTGCCTATGCGTGACAAATAATATTGAACGATACATTTATTTTGAATTTCATGATGTTGATTAATATTCATCGTTATTACTTACGTTAGTGATTTCTAATTTGTCATCAAATTTCAAACAGCCCAAGTCCATTCGATATAATTTAAAATGCTTCAAATTGAAAAAACAATGTTCAATTTATTTGATATTTCATTACAACACTTGAGAAACACCATTTATGCAATTCAGGAAATCTTCCAGCTATATGAATTACATAACAATTTACTGCTCATCTAGATTTTGTGTATGTGGAAGGGATTTGAAGAAATCATGGTGCTCCGGTGGTATATATCGTAGTAAGACCATCATGTCCTTGTATTTCGCTGTTGTAATTTGTCTTGTATTTTTATAAAGTGGTGTCGATACAATATTTTCGAGTTTTCTTGGTCTATCCCGACGTGGTAATAAATTCAGTATTTTAAATTCTGCATTCTCATCCATTGATATCTTATAGAAAATTTTATATCGTTCATTTCTCAATAAACGCATCCAGCATATTTTTAAACAATTTATCATTTCTCCGTTAGAAGGAGTTATTTTACCTTTTAAAAAACATTGCATCCTCGAAAAGTCTTGTTGATGTGGGCTGTTATGTTGACGGAGGATAGAAGGCGGAGGAATGATACAGAGGATCGTAGGAAAAGGAAAGGTTGCGTTTCGTCCTGGGCCTCCTAGTGGACTCGTCAGTAAGGCATTCTAGGAGACCCGTGCCTTAGACGCGGGGGACTACTGAAGGAGTTAGGTTGGAAGGTATATATATACCAACAGGACCTCTCGGGGGAGCTAGCGAGAATGGTCTCCTGTGTCGTCGTTTGTCCCTCTAGCGGTGGTGGACAGAAGGGTCGCCACATTGATATGAAATCCATTTGTTTCATTTCATTTAAAACAAAGTTATTATTACCTTTCCGGCACTTCTTGATAACATTATAATAATCTTAGGGGACAAATAGTAAATTATTTTTCTTTAATGACATTTCTACGATGTCAAAATCTCTGTCATTTGGTGAAAACGAACGTCCTGATACTAAGAATTTATGGTCTATGATTTCCATATTATGTTCACCAGTTTGGACAATTTTTAGCCACGTTAAAGCGACTTTAATATTTCTATTCTGTCCTGCACACATGTCATTGTAAACTATAATACGCCTTTCATTTCTTAGATTTTTAAGATGTTTCAAGATACATGAAGCTACTTCTTGGGAACATCTTGATGCAATAGTTTCATCCCAAACGTACATGTGAACATTACTGTCATGAAAATTATGGACACCTAAATTTAGGACGTATGTACATACATACTACGTTTATAATATGCTACATTTGAAAATCCGCAGTTTCTGACATTATTAACAATAGATGGACTTAGACCACTTTCAAAGTAAATTTTTTCACCTATCAAAGTAATTGCGAAAATTTATATGTCCAAAATTATCGTATGGATTTAGACCACTTTCACAATAACTAAAACACTAAAACAATTTTTCGATCGATTCCAGTATTACTTAAATTTGCATAAAGCACTTCCTTTTATAAAACATACATCATTACTTATTTTAAATAATATTAATAGTTTACATTATCATTTATTATCATTCATGAATATTATTTATCATTATCTGCTTTCACGCGACAGCTCATAGAAATTGCAGAAAATAACATTTCACATTTCCAGTTACAAAATTCCGTAAATCGTGTTTCTTTCTCGATACTTTACTGGAAAGATCAATGGTCGACTTTCGAACGAGCACGATTAATCTTTGTCAGTTCTTTCAGAAGACTTTGGACAAAATTTACGCAAACTTGAACGGTACCCAGCGGGAAAAAAATTAATCAATTCGCGTAGCTACCTGCAGAGATCATCGAAAGCACATCGACCCCTGTCTGGTCTCGTAATGATAAAAGGAAACGCAGCTGGAGGACTAATAGCGATCGTGCAACGTGACTTCCGCGAAAGATTTATGGCCATTGATGATTTAGTGTGCTCAAGCACCGGAAAATCTAGTTAAAAGGATTCTCTTATTTGCGGCACTTTTTGCACACCCGGTGTGTACGTACAGTCCGCTTGATTAAAGACACTTGATTAAACGCAGTAATAGTTTCACTATATTTTTGTTTAGTAAAGTTCAAAGGAATAAACTTTATTTTTTCAACATGATAGGTCTTATTTACAGAAAATGTACACATGTACTTTGAGAAGTTATTTATTCGCTACAAAAATATTGGCATTTTTAGTAAAAAGTAAGAATACTCTTGCGACATCTGAATAAACGTATTTTACCAGGGTAAAGCGCGCCAAGGGCGCACTGGAAGGAGTTGGAGAGAAAATTAGGCACGCTGATTGGCGATGAATATTACAAAATATTCATCAATCAGCGTACATCAACTACAACGCGTCTGAGGGCGAAGACGAGCACTCAGAAGACAGCAGAACAGTTAAAACACTCAACACGAAAACATCTACGGGTTAAAGCGAGCACTTATGTTAGTCTTAGATATAATAAATTTCACAAAGTTAGAAAGGCAACAAGCATTTGTCAGTTTTATCAGTCAGCTTAATACGGCAGTGCACACGAGCTAAATTAAATACAGAGTAACATTCATTGTTACCTATTTTCAATACCTGTCCACTTATTTTTGTCCCCGACTGTATATAGAGCGGTACGACTACGGTTGTGGTCTACCCATTTGATACGTTTTTGGCTCAGCCTCAAAGAAGAAGATACCTGGTAAGCAAGATACCTGGAGCCGTCTCCATATTTTCGTATACTTCGCCATGGAATGGAGGGATCGTTATCTGGTCCGAGTATTTTGTTGCGGACGCTGTTCAACGCAGCGGTTCGCGTAACTCAAAACTTCCTGTGGTATGCTTCTTTTGCTAATAAAAAGATTATTTACAGAACGTACGGCGCTTTATAGTGCCACGGTGGCTCTTGAGATCTCGCCTTTAAACGTTCCTAGGGAATTATCAGAAGGATATACCAGTATTACCAACGTTGTTCTTCGAATTACGACGAGGTTTTGGTTTAGATTGGAAGTTTCTTACGGCTATTCAAAAATAAGAGACCAGGACGATCTGCACGATTTCCATCAAATGTCAAACGTGCTGTTTTAAGGAAGATGCCAAAAACTGGAGCTCCTTCGTTCAAAATTCTGAGTCGATTTAACTTACAATGTGATTTCAGTCTTGTAAGAAACTGGATTGCAGCTTCTGCTAAATTGAAATATCAGAAATGTTCGCGAAAACTGGCATTATAGAAACGACGTATCGATGCTAGACTAAGATTTGCTGAAAAATTCATTCAAAGAAGAAACATGTGGAAACGGATGTTTTTGTATTATCTTTAGGGACGAAAAAGAGTTTTTCTTGATGGGCCCGATAGGTTCAACTATTACTGGCGATTTGTGCGTAGAAAAAGAAGTACTTCGCGTAGAAATCAGAGGGGCAGATCAGTTATGATTTGGGTCGCCTTCAAAAGAAATATTAAAAGTGAACTAGCTTTTTATAAATGGAAAACTGAATACTACTGATTATCGAAAGATGTTACACAACCATTTGTTGCTATTTAAAACAATAAGAGAAGAGAGTAAGGTAATTTTCCAGTAGGATAACGCAGCCATCCACACAGCTTTCTCCACAAAAAAGTGGTTTGAGGAGTCTGGAATCAAATTACTACCATGACCGGCACTAAGCCCTGATCTAAATCGTATCGTAACCTAACCTAACCTATGGAGTATTTTTGCAAGAAAAGTTTATGATCAGGAAAAGCTACACATTCAAAATTTTCACGAACTTAAAAACAGAATAGAATCTGCTTGGACAGATATTCCTAATAAAACATTAAATTGGTTAATTGATAGGGTTTCTGACCGACTATTGGATGTAATAAAAACGAAAGGAAAATACTCCAAGTACTAAATGTAATGGTATAAAAATTAACATTGAGTTTATATTTGTTCACACTTTGAAACACAATTTCCCGAGAAACTTCCATTTTCTTCATGTTTCCGAAAAGGGAAATTTAAGTTTCTTTGTACTTCCGCGCGGCCAACGCTCACGTGGCCAGTGTTTTTCGTTAATAATTCGAAAACGAAGCTTCAACCAACATTTTGCTAAAGGATAAACTTTTTCAGTCACCCCAGCAACCCCCCATTTCCGGGAGTTGCACTAGTTACGGGAAACCCTGTATATCAGCAAAAGTAGTATCAATAAATAGTCATTTGCAATAAATGTCGGATACATATAAATAAGAATTTTCATAATCTTACAAAAAAATTTTAAATTTAATTTAAATAGAAATTTTATGAACAAATGTTTAAACCAATCACTTTAACCGGTTGGTATCTAGTGTTAACAGCGTAAACGCAACGTTGAACTTGAATTTTTCCATTGATTAAGGCAAATGCAATGTTTTGCTTTATATTTGTCCCCAGAGTGTGCACAAATCTTTATAACAGGGTAATCAATTTTCCTTTGTCTCTAAAAAATTTATTTAGTCCATTTTACTGATTCTTCAAGTTATCTTTACTCGTTTATATTATTTCCTTGTGTTGTTTCTCCTTTTTGTTATTTCTCCATGTACTATAAAAATCATATTTTGTTGAATTTATGTAGTTTTAAAAAGAAAGAAAATATACTGGAAAGCTTTAGAATGTTCGTACATACATATGTATGTACATATATGTATGTATACTTAATATTACATTTAGGTAAGTTAAGTAAACATAACATTTTCTTTTTATTTTTCACTACTATTTCACTATTTCACTACTACAGTTTAATTTTCATAAAATTTGTATTTAAACGCCTTCGTTTCGTATTTAAATGGAAAATAAGTAATATAGGTTATTTTAGAGTTCTCATTCTAATGCTTAGCCGTTTAACAAAGATTGCGTATAAAAACAAATTCCTGCATGACTAATTAAACAAATTCTCATAACAATATCTCGACAAACTGAGCTATCAGGGTAATAGAATTCCTCTTCCAATCTATTCCCATCTAACAAAAATAGCACTAGCATGGAACCAACTTAAAGTCCCGTCAAAAGCGAACGGAAACGTTTCTGACGAGTCAGTGAACGGAATTCTGCAGCAGTTCAGCTCCCGTCAGCGGTCGTTCACCGAAACGTTCACCGAAAAATTCTCTTCTTTACAACCTCAGAGCTAGGCACGAATTGCATCTGGAGTGGCTAATTACACCTTTCGAAAGCCAGCTAAGAAATTCATCGGACGTTCCTAAAAATAATCGTTCATCGAGGCGTTTCATCCCCTCTGATCTGACCCCTGACCCGTCACGCGAAGATGAAGAAGGCTCGTAAGAATAACTTGACGACCTTGGCGATGTCAGAAGCAAACGCCGTGAAACGAGCCTCGTTTCACACGAACTGGTACCCTTGAAGGCTCACGAAAGCCTGGAATCGTGGAATTATTAATAGAAACATAGAACGCCAGCTAGAATGATGGGGAATGGATAATAACGAAAAGAAAGTGGCACGAAGGAAGGAAAAAGAGAGAGAAGGAATAAGGTAATGGAGAGACTCGAAGGGCGAGCTGGAAGGGGCTGAAATATTAAATTAAACGAGGCATGTTGGCTCAACTGCGTTGCCTTCTATTCCAAGGCAAGCGGATTCGACTTACTGGATATGATACGTACACTACCGGTTCAAAGATTCAAAGCAGTGTGACACTTTCTTAATCCTCCGCGAACCAACTGGGATTAAGCCAGTATTGTCGTGTAGAGTGCTGTTTTCTTTGAAAGATTCTTTGAAAGTATGCAAAAATTTTGTAAAAAAAAGAAAAAGAATATTATCATGGACTTCCATATGTTTCGGTGTAATGGTGCACGAAAAGAACCTCTAATTGGCAACCGGTGTTGTGGACGTTATATGAACCGTTTATTTTTAAAGTGGTGCAAATCTACTTTGGGAAAAAGATGAGATATTACATAATTTCTGATTAATTTAGTGTAAACATTTTATTTATAACCAGTTAATATTTAATATCCTAAAAAATGCCAATGCTTTGTTCAATTTAGAATTGACCAATAAAAGAAATTGTGTAGCGATTGATTATGAAAGTGGTGTAAGTCAAATTTTCTATAGACGTAGATGGCGGGGTCGCCAGGTTACATTTGTTTTATTTCACGTGTCGAAGATAACTTTACTTATTTTATTTTCTTCCAAAAATGGATAATTTCATATTAACGTCAGATAGTGATACAGGTAAGAAGAAATAATAAATCAATATTATTTTTTAACAACTGAAAATATTTATTTTATTTAATCATGAATAAATTCACACAGAAATAAACCCCATGAGTATAAATAAAAGAAGAATCTTAGAATCGGAGGATGAAGACAATTCCACTAAGAAAAACACGTATTTAATGAAACATAAAAAGAGAAGAAGAATTACAGAGGTAGAATCTTCATCAGATGAGGATATTGTTAGTTAAAACTTCGATTCTGCTAACCTTTAATTTTCTCGAAACAACAAAAAATGGACTTGCACCACTTTCAAAATAAACAGCCCATATACGGCCTGTCAGAATAAATTGATTGCATTAAAAGTGCGAATTCACTATTCAATCGTTTTCTTTTCCTACCTCAAGTGGATTTCAAACGTTTAACTAATCGTTTCGAAAACGGAAACGGATGCAGCGTTGCCAGAAACGGCACCGGGCAGGTAATAATTCCAATATTCCCACCGTTCGAAATCTGATCTTAAGCCGCGCGTCAGAGTAAATTTCATTTTTCCAGTTCGATGATCTGTCATCGACGCGCAACATTCGCGTCGCTGCGCGCGCGAAAACGTCGATAACATCAGCTCGACAATCCACGATTTCGAGAATCGAGCATCACGGACGAGATGTCCCGTTCGACATTCTTCAACACAGCATTTTGTCGAATCGTTGTTAAAGCGTCCCGTTTTGCAAAATAGCCGCTGGACACCCGGTGAAATTCGCACAGGTTCGTTAACAGTATCTTCGTTAATTTGACGGACGTTTGTTCATTACAAGTTATTTAGTAACAATTTAATGTTAGGTGTACAAATTAAAAAAAAAGGAGGAACAAAGTGTTCGGTCATAAAAGCTTAAAAATTGTTGCATCGGGGGATTAGACGACACGAGCTGCAAATTGGTTTATAACACAATGTTAAATTAATATTTATTTTATATTAGAAAGTAAATATTTTTCCGTGACATAAAGTCAGCATTTTGTAAATATTCGAAAAGAAGTATTTCTTTCTGAATCTAGAATAAATATTGTATGTACATATTGTTACGGCGTAAACGTAATTACCATTTGTCGAGGCCGATCTCACTTACAATCAAACCCTATTATTCGGCGCTCCTTTTCACATCGTCGCGATATTTAATTTTCTTCTCTACATGACACGCCATAAACCAGTTCAGAGTTTAACTGTTGTAAATAGAATCTATACTCTATGAACCTCTGAACTGGCCCGTAGCAATAATGAGTTAATGAAGCCATCGACTATCGGTTACCTTTCATAATGTCTTCGACGAGCACCTTCGTTCTTTGTTCGCGGATTAACATCCTTTCCTTTGAATTTAGTTTTCGCATGTTTCAGTAGGGTCAAGGGATTTCATAAGGTTATTACTTGCTACGGTCGAGACACGCGGAAATTCCCTGACGTCATTCGAAGGTGCCCTCGGTACCTAGGGATGACCAAAGGGCTTGGAGGCGGTCAGCTTGTTGGTGATTGCCACCAACCTCCAACCAATCACTAAACACGACCGTCTTCCCTTCCAAAACTTGAAAATTCAGCGTAGCGACCAATCCGCGTGTCTCATCCCCCGTCACGGCCCTCCGTTCATGCTATTTAAGAATAGATTTTCGCGAAACCATGATCTTTTTTCTAAGAAACTATCAGCTATTAAAATCAAAAACTATTATCACCATCTAAACGCGTTCAACAGTTGTAGAATAAATTTAAATTTAAGTGTTATGTGTACTCGTGACATCGTTATTTCACCACCTTCCAGTATCCAATTCAACAAATATTCAATCGTCATTAACGTTGACGTTTGAAGTGAGCATACCCGAAAGACTCTCTTTCAAATTACAAATCGTTAAATTGCTCACGCCTAAACACATATGTTTAAATATGAAAAGGAGATTTTTAATATTGGATAAATATGGATTCAATATTTTGTGCTATTAGAGTGCAAAAAAACATTTCATATCTAATATAAATTAAACATTTTTGGTACATTCGAAAAAGAATTTTTTTCTAATATTAAATGAATATATATTTATTTTTCACTTAGAAAAAAATATTTTGTTTCCAATATTAAATTAATATTTAGTTTATATTAGGAAATAAATACTTTTCCGTGACATCAAATCAATATTTTATAAATATTCAAAAAGAAATAGTTCTTTCTTCAAAGACAAAGGGATTCAATCTCTTTTCAATATTGGACAAATATATATTCAATGTTTTGTGCTACTAGGAATGTTCACTGAGGCTTTTTAACTCACAAGGAATGTTCGCGAATGGTCCGGCTTCGATTTTGATGAAACTATGTACACTTATAAAGCAGCCACAAATAATCCACACGTATTTTTTTTTTAGCTGCGATAGCTCGAGTTTAAGGGGTGAAACCACCCCTTGAAGTTTTGGGTCAAAACGGCTATCTCGAAAACGGAAAGACATACGAAAAAATTGTCAATGGGCGAGGTTAATGGTTTCTTATGTACAATAACATGAGGTTAAAAAATTTAACAAAATACAGTTTGCTTATAACAAAAAAAAAATTTATTAACTTAATTTTTCATTTTATTGAAATTTTCATAATGGCAAAAAATGACGAGCATGTTATTCCAAATCCACTAGTATATAACATTTTAAAATTGCCTCTTACAGTTTTGCAGATTTTGATGATTTACATCTTGCGCGCACATCCACTATGGTAGTAGCCGTTCTAACTTTGATTTTAATGAAGTGTTCCGTCCATCCGACGGAATATACATGCTATTATATTTCTCTGCTTCTTCAGATTGCCAAGGTTTTCTTTTTCTCCTAATGAGAACATTGTTCGACCGCGTAACGGTCAAGACATTCAAAGCATTGTCACAAATGAGTTGATTAACGCTCAGTGACACAAAAGGCTGTTCACGAAATAGACGGAAAAACACTCGATTAGAGCAGTCCCATTCTATGATCATTAGCGCCTTACTGGTAATTTCACTTTTAATTTTCCTCGCCACGGGACACCGCGAACCCTCGAGGTAGCGTACCTGCCTCGAATCAGGTCCCGTAACCTTTTTGGCTCTTTCTCCCATTAGCGCACCACCGCGCTTTCCCTTTCCTGTGAAATTTGGGAAAAGTTCCTACTGCACCCGCACCAATCGGAACGTTTTGGAGTTTCGTCTCCCACCTAAAGAAATCCACATATCACCGCTTTGCTTTGGCATTCTGAGAAGTATAAATATTGGCAGGAACCCTTCTTAAAATCAGTACAGTACACAGTCTAATCTGACAAGTAACAGTCTCAGTACAACAGTTTAATAGTCCAGTCAAGAACAAGTCAAGCTCTTCAGCTTTCGACGAAGTTCAAGGTATCCCTTCGTACAAGAGTATACCAGACTCTATTTGATTGTCTCTTCGTGCAAGAGCAATCTTTGATTCAACTCAAGGCTTACGACTTTTTCAAGTCGTTCAAGTCTTTCGAGTCCGTAAACGTATTCAACTAAACATTTGAATAACGCATCGAAATCAACATTCGACAAGTGACGAACCGATCGATACACAGTTATCTCAGATTATCGTCACTTAAACATCTAATTAGCTGCTCTACATTAAGTTGACGTGCAGCGTAGCAAGAGCATCTACGTATTTATAATTTCGTACCGGTGCGACTGCTACATGAAGCATTGTAGGCTTGCACTAAATTATACAATTTTTTCGTATGTCTTTCCGTTTTCGAGATAGCTGTTTCGAGCCAAAACTTCAAAGGGTGGTTTTTCCCCTTAAACTCGAGTTACCGCAGCTAAAAAACAAAATACGTGTCGATTATTTTTGGCTGCTTTATAAGTGTACAAAGTTTCATCAAAATCGAAGCCGGACCGTTCGCGAACATTCCTTGTCAGTACAGTGTGCTCTATATACCATACAAATGTAGAATGGTTTTTCTAACACTCTGTATAACCTGAATTATCTAAAGTAACCAGCCGAATAAGTATACGTAAAGTATCCAACAAATTTAGTATCCAGTTAGTTTCAACTTGAGAACTACTCTATACCAGGTAACACTCTCAATATGTACAGTCAGTATTACAACAGTATGGACGTGGTATTTGCAAAACTTTATATCTAATGAGATAGAGATTGTGTTAACATAACATATATATTGCATTAATTTATATATAGTATATCGTGTTAATTTACAATCTCCTTCGATACGCGTTACCCTAAAGTCTTTGAATATCGCTTTTTTTACTGACAAATACAAACCTATCCGAAACGGGTGTCGTTTGCGCCAAATGTTTTGAAGCGGTGCCAAGGATAATTAAGTTCGAGCAGGTTTATGATATGGACGTAATTCTTAGCTATTTTCGAGATTCAGATTTTCAATACGCGTCGTAATGTTTCCTTCCTTAATTTTTCCTCATCGTCAGGAACACTTCAAACCCCCTAACAAAGACAGAGGATTTGGAGTATCTTCCTGCATCTCAATTGCAATTGACGTATCAGAAACCCACGCTGACTCGTGTCAGATCCTTTTATACTGGGTTTTTCCGTAAACCCAGTGACGGGTGCGCAAACAAGCCCTCTCACTCTCTAATTTTCATTGGAACTTTCGGTCTCTCCCACCCAACAACTCAAACCTTGCACAGGGCCAACGATCTGACCTTTCAGGAGTGGAGCCGAGAGCATAAAACACGAAAATTGTGTGTGCGACGAAGCATTATCCAATATGCTATTAGTAACAGTATTTAGAAGCGAGAAAGAGAAAGTTATAAAGTCCAGAGCGTCGTGGCGAAAATAGGTCTAAAGTAGTTGAATGAAACTGTATCGAGGGAAAGTTCGGGTCAGGAATTGTAGAAATATTCAAAACATACAGTTAGAAATCCTGACTCGATTTACGAGGAACTGTTTCCCTTTTGGGGTAGTGCCGGTCAACACAGATTGCCACGGGATTCCGTTGCTCGTTTCCCACGTTTGCCGAGATAAATCGTGTTCTGGTATCACCGGAAGGAAGGCCAGTCGTACCAGGACACCGCGTGCACCCATAGCAGCTGCTCGCGTTTCCGTGATATCATCGTGGGACTCCTTGTGGTCGATGAGGAACGCTGGTACGATGAAACGTGTGCAATGTTTTAATACAACCTCGTTACGGATACACGAAATCGTGATGTTAACGGATTTTCGAGGCGACAGCATCATTCAGTCGCATCTCGACGTGTATGAAGATACAATTGTAATAGACAAGCTACATGTACCTGTAGCGAGACCAATAATCAGGGAATTCGAGCAAATGCACTTTCAATGTTGGGATACCTTAACCTTCCGCGAATCAACTGGGGTTAAATGAAACATAGTCAGCCACCAATTACTGCATGAGTCATTTCCTGGTCGTGTAATTTCCCGTTCTAGTGATCCGAATTGGCCACCCAGATCATGCGATTTAACGCCGTTGGACTTTTTTCTTTGAGGTTTTTTCAAATCTAAGGTTTATGCCAGCAAGCCCACGCCTTGAAGGAAGAAATTGAGCGCTGTATCAACGAAATTCAGCCACATTTATGCAAAACGGTCATGGAAAATTTCGACAAACGAGTGCGTATGTGCCAGCAAAGCTGTGGAGGCCATTCAGCTGATATGCTATTCCATACATAACCCTGTACTGTATACTTTATACAGTACAAATTTGGAACATCCTATACAATAGTAAAAAGTTGAAATTTAAGTAAGATTCCACTCCTTTCTTCATTCTTCTATAATACGAATTTTCGAGAGGAGCAATTAATACCACTTTGCACAATATAAAACACCACAAAGTGAGTAAAATACGCATTGACTACTTAAAATATGCTGTTATTGTCGAAGGATCGTCATTGTAACGAAAATACCCACGAAGTCATGAACCCCGAGTAAAATGAATAGGATCGGTGTAAAAAGTTTCGAGAGGAATGTACTATCGTTGAACACACAATTTCGATGAAATGAAATTTTATTAAAATTCCACCGAGCGTACATGCAAATAAAACCGGTTTCATGTAGAAAATAATCCAACGACCAATTGGAAATTTGGAAAGTTGAAAGTTGAAAGTTGGAACATTGTTTGGTCGACGAAGAAAAATTCCATCGAGTTTGCGAGGCAGTTGTTGTAACAGTTCTCTAAAAATCCAGCTCCCACAACAGAAGATTTCACTTCTGCGAAAGTGGCTGAGTATTGTTACATTCCCCACGATTTGATTAGAAAAATTGTACCTTTATTCCGAAAATGAAAATTTCGAAACTTTAGTACATTTTCAATTTATTGTATGCTGAATGTGCTCGTTCTTTGTATAAAAAAATTGAGTTGAGTTTTATTTCACACTAGAAAACCGAAATTACTTTCTTGCCAGCCTAATACTTGAACGAGTGACTAAAGGATGATGGAGGATAGGTGAGAGTGACTATACGTGCCTGTGAGATGGAATAAAAAGGGAGGGAAAGAGGGTAGTACACTCTTGCGGAGGATGACTTCGCATGAGAGGCAATAAAACGAAGTTCATCGTATTCGTTTTTCTTTACCGACCGTTTCCACTTAATGACCTTTTATTCCAGCTACAACGCTGGTTGCTCGATTAACTTCTGCCGCGCGGCCAAGAGACACTATCTCCCCTTGGATAACGCAACGATTTTTGCTCGCCTTTTGGCTGAGTGCATCACGTACGGGGAAAATCTACCAGACGTGAGCTGCCCTCCTGCTATTAAAGACCGGACCAATTCTAGGAAACTACTGCTACTACTACTACTACCACTACTAGAGGGTCTAGACTCTAGAGTGAATTTTTAAGTTTTCGGGTGCACGTTACATTAGGGCTGCACGTGGATTTCATAAGATGTAGGCTGAATACTAGTAGTGGAGTGTTTAATCCGATGAACTGATTCGAGATAAACTCGTGCTTAGTGTAATATTGGTTAAAAGTTTGAAATTGTTAGATGTTTTGACAAACTTGAAAACTTTTGGAAACAATAATCACGATTTTAGACCGAAGAGATTTTTTTTTTTCCTTTAGTAAGATTATTATTAAATTTAACGTAATCTCTGTAGTTGTTGGGTCGTAAAATTAAACTTCCGTTTAAACTTCAGAAGTTGAGTATTATACAACTGGCCGTATTAATATTCGGACACCGTGGTACTTGAGAAATTTTTGCTATATACCCTTATTGCTTGTAAAATTAATGAACTGGTTTTTCTATAAGTCAGAGCATATATTTTAAAGAATAGGAACAACATTTTTATTGATATAATTTATACGCTTTTCTGGTTAACTAATGTCAAATGAAATAATGCTTAATTTTGGAAAACTGAAAATTTGTTTCATCAACGGTAAAATAAATTCTGAAAAGTACGTTGATATGCTAGATGCAGCATTAATTCCATGTTTCAAAATGGTTTAAGGCACGGGACATCCTTTTAATTGAATGGCCTGCATGTAGTCCTGATATGAACCCCATTGAAAACTTATGGGGTATAATGGCCAGAAATATATATGCAAATGGCCGCCAATTAACCGATACTGTAGCTTTGAGAGAAGAAATTAAACGTTGCTAGGAAGAGATTCCTGCAACCACAATAAATAATCTTATAAATTCAACGCCGAGTCGAGTTTTCGTATTAATTCAAAATAATGGAGGTCATGCAAAATATTAAATTTATAATTATAATATAAGTTCAGTTTTATATCGGGTTTTTTTTGCTGTGTAAATTATGTATTCAATTTTTTCTTAGTTTCTTAATTAAAAAAACAAATATTTATAGTCAAAGAAGCGAAAGTTGTTTCGGATGACGTTCGCAACGATTGAATGACGTTTGCTACTTCTGAGTGCTGCAAATACTCGTTAAAGTAGTTTTTCGAATTGTATAATAGTGGACTGTATTTTGCGACTGAATTGCAGTAACACGCTTTGTATTAAAATGTATATTTACAAGTGTAACAATGTTCAAAGTGTACGTATACTCTTGAATGTTGTATCTTTGTGAATGAATGTATCTTGTATGCTACTTGTACTACTGTGTTACTACGGTGTATTTCACGTGTTACTTGATGCCTTGCTTAATGTTCAATGCTTGATTCTCAATGTTCATTTCTTGACACTAGGTGTACAGGTTTTTCTTGAGGGAACGAGAAACCGAATATCTCCGCCAAGAAACCAATTTATTACAGATAACTTAATCGTATATTATCATCTTACTTATAAATTTCGATAGATCTTTGTATCATTCCATTAATAAAAATGAGGAAAAGCTGCTGGAAAATAGTAGCAATTGTTTCTGTAATTTCGCTCGTGAAATGTCAAATGCGTCAAAATGACGCATGTAACCTTAGTGTTAATGTTCATCAACTGTAAGAGCTGTTTTATAAACTACGTGTGTCGTTGTGATTCGTTTACGAAATCTGTAGGAGGTGGTTGAAGAGTGTCGATTGATCCTTTTATGTTTTCGGGAGTGATGCTCGTGTCGAAGGACTAAGAAACTGATTGAACAATCTATTATCGTTACATTAGGGTGAAAGTAAGGAAAAATCTGGTCACCAGGTACGTTTCTAAAGTCATTAAGTATTTTGTGTCTTTGCAATTTGAGAGGTTATTTACGACTGAACACTATAAATATATAAATGTTCATAGCACATAAATTGTATATTCTTACTCTTCCCTCGCTATTATATTCGCCTCATTTAAATTAAAAACCCTTAACCCCAAAAATCATATTTCTGCAGGTGCCTTTATTCGCTCACTGTAATTATTTGAGTAAAAACAGTCTTTCGAAGATCACGTAAATTTTGAAGATAATTTAACGAAGTTACACCTGTTTTTAAAATCGTGACAATTTCCCATTTAAATAAGTATACTTCATTTTTCATGTAAACCATCGAGTTACCCATCAACCGTAGACGTAATCTCATTGACGCCGGCTGGCGATAATAATCGATTGATAATTACTTCACGACGAGCTACGTTTATTCGCGAGAGAAATATTTTATTAGCTTAATCGCATGCGATAGATGGTTCAATTATGCAGCATACTTTCCACTACAATAGCTCGTTGCGCCATTTCGTGTTTATCCAATGAAACTTTTATCGATTCGCCGCCATTCAAGTCTCGTAACGATCTATTTTATTGTTAAGGACAATTTACATCCGAGATGTGATTGAAAATCACCTAAGTTTCTCAAGTATGTTAATTATTTTTCTTACAGAAATTTATATTATTAGCTCGCTTTGTGATTAAACAATTTACTCTCCATTGTTCTTTATTTTTCCTTCCATCCGTTTGGAATTTATTCTAGAATTCCTGATAACGTTAAGTAATTTCTATTAGCGAAAATGGTTTCTATTAACTGTAGATAGTTCATTCGCATGGAAATGTTTGCAAAATAAGGTAGTTAATATCCGGGAGATGAGGTACGAGAATTCATAAGTCTAGCTGGTAATTTGCAATAGTGCACGTACAACGTTCGCATACATTTCTATACTTTAGAATACAAACGACTTCGAACTATGAGTTTCGTCATTATTTTTTAGCATATGTTGTGTATTGCATGGATCTTCTAGTTAAGTAAATGTAAAAGATACCTTGTTTTAACATTTCTTTTCGTAATAAATCACATACCAATCGGAGAAAATTTATTTCAATAAACCAAAGTATACTTCAGCAAGCACTGTGACTAAAGTACACATTTTTAAAAGCAAATTAAACATTTCTTAATGAGATTAATTTATGAGAGATTTGATAAGATCAATCATCAGTATAATAAGAAATAAATATTTTTCAATATCATTCAAATATATAATTATTCACTATTTTAGGGAATTATGATTAAATAAGTTATATTATTGTTGCGGCACGAAAGTTTATAGAATGTTTCCGGAGAGTTCGCTAAAGTCGAGTACGTTACAAGCGTTTAATTTGTAAGAAAGATGATTGAATTCTTAAGTGATGTAGCGTTGCGTATACAATCCGCGACACTTCATTAAACGCACTGATATTTTTAACCTATTTTCGTTTAGTGAAGTTCAAATTAATAAATTTTATTTTTCCTATATGATAGGTCCTTGAGAAGTTATTTTTAAGAAGTTATTATTAATTAACGGGCCCCATTTGTAAGAAATTATATTTCATGGTTTTTTAACGATATATTGAAAAATGAAATTGAAAGGAGATATTTTATAAACGATATTGCAGTTGAAATAAGTTTTATATCAACGAGATTCGCACAATCGAATCGAGAAAAATTCGACTTGCTGCTCAGCGTTAACCGTATCGTTCCCGGAAGTGCCATCAGCGTCCGCAAACGCTGGTTAATCGTGAAATTGGAAAGCAGTTAGTCGACGAACGAGTACTGGGAGTATGAAATTTGATAGACGAGCAGTCTGGTGATTTATCGTTTGTGTTATATCGAAGATTTAAACAGCCGGGCGATAAACGCAATGGCAATTAAGCGTTTGAAAACGAATCTGGAAAAATTCTGTCATCGATATTTGCTCGATTAAATCTTTCGGAGTACAGTATTTAATACTAAGCAACAAATTTTGTTGCTCGATAGAGCGTATAAAACGAATGGATAAATCGCTTTAAAATACTTTTACTACCATATATCTCTAAAATTCGGATATAAATGATAATCTTGTTTAAAATGATTAAATTTTCAAAACAATATAGTAATTGAAATGTTTAGTAATATCAGTTATTCTCAATTTATGAGAATTTTCAAAACACTTTCACGAATAGATACAATAATCGAAATAATGACAGGTTTATTATTCAAACAGTTCGCTTACTGAATTTTACTTTCATTTCGATTTTTGGAAACGTATGAAAACGCCTGCTACTGTTTCGCAAGCTTTTACTTGCGAAAACGACCACTGTATAAGCAGATAGATCGAAAAATTCTTTCACGGATCTTCCCTCTTTTTCTTTATTTTCCTTTTTTTTAATGAAAAATATCCATTTCTACAAATATTAAAGTAACAATAACTCCTATGATTTTATCCTTCTACCCAAGTTTCTCTATCCACTGCTTAAATTACGCTGCAAGCTGAAATAGTAACTTTCTTCCTAAATCCCTTTATCTGCCTGAATTTCGTCCACCATTTTATATCACTCCATACAGCCTTCCTTCCGGTCAGAGTCTTTCGATTTTCTCAACGTGCAGAATTTTCAGGGGATCATAGATCATTCCCCGGAAGCTTTCGAATCGAAGAAGGTTAAGAATACATTCTCCGTTTGTCCGCTTTCGGCGAGCCACGTCAATTTTATCGTTGACTGGCTCAAGCTTCGACCAAGCTCACGGTTTAAACTCAGAAAAGAAGTTTCCAACCAAGAGAAAATATATCTTCTTCCTTCGACTACATAAATCCAAACGCAATGATTCCATCACTTTCGGCTAACGTTCGCATAATCTTTTCGTCGCGTTGGGCCCAAGTTTTCACTAACGGAAGAACACGCAGACGGAAATTTTTCTCTCTATCTGTGAAACGTAAATCGATACGAAGAAATCCCATGAAACTTTTAGAAAACTGACGAACCTTAATACTCCCTCTGTCCCATAATAATAGTAGCAAAAGAAAATAAATACAGAACGCAACATTTATTATGAAAAGAATTAGATTAAATGAAGCAATAAATTAAAAATATTGCTCGTAATTTTTATTTTGAGTGTTCAGATAGTTTCTGGATCTTTCAATAGTTTCGTTACTGCGTTTTAAGCTTGTAGGTGGCCAGTGTCTTTCGTTAATAATCCAAAAACGAAGCTTCAACCAACATTTTTGTAAAGAAATACCGCAAGCTTTAGGTATTTATATTTTAATTAACGTAAAACTATAAATAAAAAATAAACATTTAACCTTAAATAATAAATGCTTAATTTTAAAACACGATAAGGTCAAAATGATCGGTTGGTAGAGATAGGTATATATCAATTCTTGATATATCTAGTGTCAACATTCTATCGAAAATACAGGAAACAAAGAACCCAAAGAACCCAAAGAACCAGGAGTACGGAGTGAAAATCCAAACCGCTGGAAAATTGGATGAACGCGATTCCCGGGAATCGATCGCGATGCCGTACGACGTCGAAATTACAACGCTTCAGCCTCTTTGATCGCATTGGATTCTCTGCTTGTAGCCACGTTATCTCGTAGCCGGATATCCGGTGGATCCTCTGCATGCATGACTTCAGGTATTTTATTCAATGGCCCCTCTCCGTCCCCCCTTTTTTTCATCCGGAAGCGAGGCTCGTGTTCATCATTGACCATTGCGTTGCGTGCGTAATTAAAGCCGTTTCGCCTGGCGTGTGTGCGCCTTCCCACCGATAGCCGTAATCAATTTTTCGATATCGCGCGCACAAATGTTCACACGCCACAGCAACAAATCGATCCGGCCGCTTAATTATTCGTATCCATTCTGGGGCTATTGCAGCGAGAGAGTTAGGCTACAGCTTCTGTCGTGTGACATGTCTTAACGAATTTGCATCAGCGACATTTGCAACAGCTAATCACCGCGCATCAACCAGTGTTCCACCTTCAGTACTGCTTAGAAATTGCGTATAGTAATCAATTGAAGAGATAAATCTTGTTTACTCCTCGAGCGGTGCACCTGCCACCCAATACTTGGAATGGTCAATGTGTATATTTATTATATACATACATTCTTTAGATTATTCTGTGTGAGGAGGAGTTTGAGGAAATTGAAAACACTGGATGGAAGAGTACAGCGGGATTGGCAATAAGGGCGTAACACTGGAGGAATTAGTGGAGGAGAGGAATGTAATAAAGGTGACAGAATGGATAAGGAGTTTAGAGGAAAGAAAGAAGAGAAGAAGACAGTGAGTGGGTGGATGGAGGGGGGAGGAGCAGAATGGGTCATATTAGGAAATAAGGAAATACCAAAGAGAAGAAGAAATAGATGGATGGATGGATAAATAGGTAAATAAACAAAGAAATAAATATAAATATAAAGATATAAAGTTATATTAGATTGAGAGTGCGTGAAAGTATGCGGGGAAGGAAAAAAGAGGGCGTGGAAGGATGTGAGTTGGGAAACGATGTAGACCGATCTCATTTTGTAATCAGCGGACAAAAATTAACACGCACACGCACACGTAGCACATCCTTTCGTAGCAGCAGTAACTCTACGATACTACTATGGCACTCGTAGTCTTTCAAGTTCAGAATTCGCTTTCACTTTTATTGCCTTGTCTTCGAGTTAGAAGCTTCGCCTTTTTTAATCTGTATTTTTTGTGTCCATACCATTCTAGTAGTTCACTGTTACTAGAATCATTCTCGCAATCGTCAAAACAGTCGTCAGTATCTTCTTTCTTGCTAGGAACTTCTGATAAATTATCGTCAAAAACTTTCGAAGGTATTTCAGTTTCGTTCATTTCCTTCCCTTTTCTGTAAGAGGCTATTTCTAAAAGGGCGAGGCACTTGAAGACGAAGACTATTCGAATCACCAAAATACAATGCAACGTGTCGAGTTTTCTCTGAGACTAAGCTGTTTTTATTTCAAAAAAGATGAAGGCAATCGAGTTTAATACATTGACTATTGATGTAAACATTTAAATAGACAAAGTAGATACAGCATGTAGAAAACACGAGTTATCTCGTGATCGGTCCGTAACAGATGGGCCGCGAAACATGAGAAAACTCGTGAGCGGTCCTTAATGTGTTAAATAGAGGCCGTCACGTTGCGTGTAGCTTCTTAAAAGGTCCGAAAATCTACGGAAAAAACGAAAAATACTGACAGACCTCGTGCTACAACAGAACGCGACAGTCCGGGCGTATTACGCGTAGCTTACAATTAGGAAACTGCAAGAAAAATCGCTGAAGAAGCAGGTGTTTCAGCTGACGTAAGAACTATGCGACGTATTCTCCCAAGCGGAAAACAAATTAAACGAAATAAACTGAAAGGAGAACCTCCTCTAAGTGAGCAAAGTAAGGAAGCTCGTTTAAAGTTTGCTCGCGATCGTGTTTTGTGGAAAACGAAGTGGAAAAATGTGATATTTAGCGACGAAAACAACTCCATGTGTTAAACTAAGTCATAAAATGATTGGCACACGCAACGTATTCTGTGAAAAACAATTGAACTACTCAGTTCTGATCGTCTTATGTTTTTCTTTACTCATTGTCAGTCTCAGAGACTCGGTATAAGACGTTATAACGTTCAGTTAAGCATATACACAATGTATATTTTATTATTATTATATTAATAAAAGGATATACTTAATGTGTTAAGAAGAATCAATTATGACGGATAAGATCAAAAGTATTACCTAAAACTCGTTATTCGTAACGTAGGCAAAGCAAGTACATGACGAGTGTCAGCCGTTAAATGTACCCAAGGGGTTAATTATTTTATCCCGTCCTGGTTAAATTCGAGAACGGCTAGAGATAATAGATTACGTCGATGAGCCTTAATGGAAGTTCTTGTGACAGTTTCTACAGGCACACACCATGGAAATGTGTATGTGCAATCGGCTCAAGCGATTTCATTTTCACCGGCCATTTATTCATGCCATCAGCCCATACGCCTGTCGATGAACATTAAAAAGGCAACGCACGCGGAATGCTTCGAATCATATTTCACGCTTCCGGATAAATCTCGTTGTTTCGCCTACGCGTTGTTTTTAAAGCGCCGCCGCCCATATTTCGCTAAAGTTTAATCAACGTGCGGTTCTTTAGGTCTAACAGACGGAAGCGGATATATTGGCTGCGCTGTGAATGTATGCTGAAATTCTGTGATATCCCTGTGAATATTTGCGAATGCACTCGTATTTTCCATGGCCATTTTAATTTTTCTTTTCTCTTTGATCGCGATCTTGAAACGTTTAGTAGTTCCATTAGTTTTTAAATATTGGGTTATTCGGTAATATTATTTCACAGTGCTATGTGAGATTTTCTTTTCTTTTTTTCGTGATTTCAAGAGACTTGAATTTTTCTTTTTCTGGTTAGATTGATGAAATTTTAGCCTAGAAGGTAATGAACAATTTCGATTATTGTTTTAGATTTTGTAATTTTGAAAAGAAGGAATTTTACTTCTTAATGGGTGTTAGAGCTTCGTTAGCATGATTTATGGCACGACCGTACCGAACGGCTATTTTTGAGTTGCAGAATTTACTTTTCTATTCATACGCGTGTCCGGCCATCCTGCCGGGGCAAGGCAATTAGTTCATTATATTTTTTAGAAAGTCGTGTCTCCTCGCGCTCGATAGCTGAAGGACATGCCATAAATTACGAACTTCGAAGGGTACAACTGGCCATGCCGGTATTTTGACCGACCAGTCACCCAGAGGAAATTCCCGGATTGTTACTAACTTTCGCCCCCCCCCCCCCCCCTGGTTAATCGTCTCCCACCCTTCCAGAAAGATCGCGCTAAGGGCGCACTGGAAGGGCGCGGGCAGCACGGCTAGATAAGCTGATTGGTAAGTAATTTTCAGAATTATCTGCCAATCAGCGTGTCTTTAGTTGGACGCGTCTCGAAGACGCTCAAGGCGAAAAAACGAGAGTCAGTTCAGCCAAGAACAGCAGCCAGTTACCACTTAGAATCCTTGTAGAATATATAGTCTATCCCTTGAAGTTCAGTGCGACGTGGACAATAATTAGAATTTGTTCCCTGAAGATATCAGGGTGGTCCTTCGAGAAGTCAAATAAAAATAAAGTCGGCACACCACGTGCAAACACAACAAGGCTCGACAATAGATTTGCGAATCATTTACCACGAGCATAAACAATGGGTTTCACTGGCTCTGGGTGACATTCATAATATACCATAATATACCATAACTCCGTTACAGTTTCATTAATATTAAATCGAAAAAAATTAACGAAGGAAATAAAACAGAATAAATTTGTAAACAATTTATAATTTTTTCTTTTGGTTTTCAAAATTTTCGTTAGCAAACATGTAACGGACGATCGTATAAAGAAATACTCAGAGTGCATAGAGTTAATATGTTAAGTATTCAGCGAGCTTTCTGTTTTCTTATCATACAGTGAGAGTTTTGTGTTGCCGAAAATAAATATTATTAGTAATAAAATAGATCATAAATTGCTATTCGTTTCTGATATTGCCATCGGAGAGTCAGACATGTTCAGTAGTTTCGCTAATTTCAATTAATTATAAGAAAATAGTGTAAATAACGCATTAAAAGGTTCTTGTCTAACATTCAATTTCTCGAACAAAAGAAAAAAGAAAGAAAAGCTTAAAACAACTGTTTACTACAAAACGTTCTTACTAACCTAACTAATTTTAACTAATTGCAAACCAGATTAATTAGTACACTAGAAAGTTCTCGGCTGAAAGTCAATTCCTTCAAAACAAACAAAAAATAACAAATGTTCTTAGAAAGTTTGCAATACACACTTTATGAAGCGTTAAAAACAATTCCGTTTTTTCATATATCGAGATATGTAAGGGTTTGCGTTTGAATCAATTTAAAAATATTGGCAAACGTTAATCAATTCAGGTGATACTTTTAACACTAAAAACCTGTTGAATTTTATTATGCAATAATAATTGTTAATATTGTTAAAGAAAATAAACGATTTTTTAGCTCCAAATGGTCTTACATCACTATCAATTATAAAAAATAAAAGCAAGAGAAAATTTAAGTCCATATTTTATAGACATTGGCTTTACAGAAATGGATGTTTTAATGTAAAAAATAACAATAAAATCAAGACATGTACATGTACACGAATAATCAAGTTTATTAAGAATTAGTTTCACTTGTATTAAAAAAGAGAAATAGAAATAAACAAGTGTAAAGCTAAATTACTTCGTTAAGATAAGTAAGAATAAAAAAACTTTTTTATAATATAAACTTATTTCTAGATTACACTTAGCAATGAAAGGGTTGATATCTCCCTGAAAGTGAAAGTCTTCTTAGATAGGTCTAATAGATATTTATGGAAAGTTTCATCGAAAACAAAATGGCTTGTAATTGAATTTCTATGCTTTTCCATTGTTCTTTGAATCTATTAAAGCACTCATGCTAGAAATCCAAGTAGGGTCAATAATAGATTTTCCGTAGTGTAATTGATCGCCGAGGCTGCGCTAGTTAAAATCGAAAAGGTTTTACCACGAACGAGGTACCGAGAGTTATTGCACTCCTCTATCACACACGGTTGAAACATTAAAAAATTCCTGGTAGAGGCTACTCGACTATTTATCCAGTTGAATTTTTCATTCGATTTCTCGTCTTTTTTTTTCTCCATTGGAGTATCGATGGATTCAAATTTTTCTTCTCAGCGTTCGTACTGGCGAAAGAATTCCTGCCGCTTTCGAGAGACCTGTAAATTTAAATTCCACAACGAAAACAACGAAATTTCGCGAGTTCTGTAATGAAATACTGAAATTTAAATGGCTGAAGGCATGTTGCTGGTAAAAGAGCGAAAGGATAAATATCACGAATTTTTAACTAAATTTTCTGAAACGAAATGTTAAATATCGAACTGAAGGAGAGATTTTTCAGTATAATGTACTTTTTAAACATATTTTTCTTCATCTTTACAGAATTTCGCTAACATTTTTAGTACTTATACTTTTTTTAACCCACAATTCACGATCTTTCACAGTTTATTCAAATACACAAAATGTAAGTAGTGTTGTTTATTGATAGAAATCACTGAAAAGTATATTATGCAAAATGGAACCTCGTTGTTTGAACACCGATTGTGGTAAACTAATTTTGTTTCGTATTTTTGTTTTCTTTCAATCAGTTCAATTGTAAAATGTGTACATACAATATGTTTCTTATGTATAAAAAAGATTCGTGCACGATATAAAAGATATATTTATGTAACGTACGCGTGAGAGCAATAAGAAGATCAAATATATTCCACAAAGTTGCCACAGTTTCTTTATTTTCTTAATAAATCAGCTGGTCACGTTTATCGACAGCTTTTGCGTTGAAAATTGAGCTAATATTTGCACGTTCGACTTTCGTGCGTTCACCGATCCATCAAAGTCTCTCTCCGCTTGGACCTCGTTGAAAAAAGAACGCTTCTGCTTTCATTGTTTTAAACGTTTGCGTCGATTCAACGAGAGATCGTTGTGAAAAAAGCTTTTCTAAGATGAAATTGTATAAATGGTAGAAAATTAGATATTCAAGAAAGTGTATTAAACACTATTTCACCGCATAATTCATAATTATTATTCGCACTTAATTTTCCATTTATTTCGTTGTTTAATGTATCCCGTAAAAACGAACCTGTTTCGAACCTTATCGTTATCGTCGTCGGCTGATTTGCAATAACTGATAAATTCATCTCTCTCTCTCTTTTTTTTTTTTTTTTTTTTTTTTTTTTACTTAGACCACTTTCATAATTATAGACACATACAGTCACAAAATTATTGGTACACACAGGGAGTTAACGGAAATATGAAAAATGAAAAGATAATAAAAGAACTTTCAATGCTTTTGATTTCAAAAACATAATATTTATACTTTGAACTAATAAACCTGTTTAAAAAAACAACAATTGTTCCGTCCATCCGACGGAATATACATGCTATTATATTTCTCTGCTTCTTCAGATTGCCAAGGTTTTCTTTTTCTCCTAATGAGAACATTGTTCGACCGCGTAACGGTCAAGACATTCAAAGCATTGTCACAAATGAGTTGATTAACGCTCAGTGACACAAAAGGCTGTTCACGAAATAGACGGAAAAACACTCGATTAGAGCAGTCCCATTCTATGATCATTAGCGCCTTACTGGTAATTTCACTTTTAATTTTCCTCGCCACGGGACACCGCGAACCCTCGAGGTAGCGTACCTGCCTCGAATCAGGTCCCGTAACCTTTTTGGCTCTTTCTCCCATTAGCGCACCACCGCGCTTTCCCTTTCCTGTGAAATTTGGGAAAAGTTCCTACTGCACCCGCACCAATCGGAACGTTTTGGAGTTTCGTCTCCCACCTAAAGAAATCCACATATCACCGCTTTGCTTTGGCATTCTGAGAAGTATAAATATTGGCAGGAACCCTTCTTAAAATCAGTACAGTACACAGTCTAATCTGACAAGTAACAGTCTCAGTACAACAGTTTAATAGTCCAGTCAAGAACAAGTCAAGCTCTTCAGCTTTCGACGAAGTTCAAGGTATCCCTTCGTACAAGAGTATACCAGACTCTATTTGATTGTCTCTTCGTGCAAGAGCAATCTTTGATTCAACTCAAGGCTTACGACTTTTTCAAGTCGTTCAAGTCTTTCGAGTCCGTAAACGTATTCAACTAAACATTTGAATAACGCATCGAAATCAACATTCGACAAGTGACGAACCGATCGATACACAGTTATCTCAGATTATCGTCACTTAAACATCTAATTAGCTGCTCTACATTAAGTTGACGTGCAGCGTAGCAAGAGCATCTACGTATTTATAATTTCGTACCGGTGCGACGGCTACAACAATATTATCACTTACAGTTATGAAAAAACGAAATGTATTTTTAAAAATAGCAAAGATATTTGAGGTACAAACGTTAGGTGACTCACTCTGTATACGCCTTTCGTAGTCAAAGGGTTAAAGTCACCGATTAATCCGAAAAGAAAAAGTTGTAAACACCGCGCACGATACGATGGAAAATATCTACATAGGACAGTGAATGAATAAATTTGGTATTGCCTCGATTGATTTGGTATGATGCGTGCGTGCCCGGATTCTGTATTATCTGTCCTAAAAATGAACAGCTCGATTGGCAAGCCATGATTGCAGTGCAAACCAATTCATATGGATTTATTTCGGAAAAGGAAGCGGGCGCAAGCCGTTTAATTACGTTAATGGATCGATAGTTTTCCCTTCTTTTCCCCGTACCTATTTGTTAGCCTCTCTCTTTTGTTTTTCATCTTCACTTTATACGTACACGTTTATTTGCATCGAGCAAAATCAAGTAATTCGCCGATATCCATCCTGCAGCTTGGATTATTGTGCGTTCGATTGATAGAAAAGTATTCTGGAACGTTACGCGAATTTTTTACTTCGGATCTCCTGGACGTTGTTCCTGACAAATCTCTATTCATCGTTCGATGAATAATTAATACGATACCAAAATAGAGTGAACATTGAAACGAACTGTGATATCTGGTTGGCTTCAAATTCTCGGAAATCAAATATTGGAGTAACGCTAGTTTTAAGACAATTAACCTTTTGACTGCGGCGCACTTTCGGAGAACTATCAATACGCACGGCGCGATATTCGCTGCGACTGATGTCCGCTGACTACTGACCAAAACAGGACCCTGAGATTTGATATCATTCTTAGGGGTTACAAAAATTAATAACTGCAAATAAATTAAAAATACTTGTTTCTAAACCATTCTAAGTAGTTTTCTATGCCATTTTTAATTTATTTAATTTGTACATTCCGTCAATAATAATTCATAATGAAATATTAAGAAAGAATCCACAATTGACAATGAGGAACAAATTTATTTTGACAATTTTAACATAATGATAATAAAGGTGACATAAACTACGTAAATCGTAAGGCAAGGGGTTAATTTCCGAACCATAACGCGATATATTTCACACTTCGGGTTGTACTCGTTATTTGCATTATACTAATTTGACGTGCCACATTTCTGCTGCTAAAATTTGTCGTGAATTTCACTTTTACAGTTGGCAAACGTTGGTATAAAAGATATAATAGAAAGTTGAGCCAGCATTCCGATTTCACATCCCCTATAAAAATCTAGTATACGTTCTTCTCCTAGTACACTGTTTGAAGTCTGTTTGCTCAGGAAAATCGAACCATAAATCCTTAATCCTCACTCTTGTCCTTCAGATGCGTGGATTTATGATGCGTCGATTGCTACTGAGGAATTATGGCTGGAAAATTTTTCCGCAAAATCGAGCCGATAAATTCTTCTAACCAGTTCACAAGCTATGTGTATTAACGCAACTAAATGCGGAATAAAAGTCCGCATCATCCACATTTTTATACCTCCAGCAACAATTTCGATCATTTGAAGATCGGCATAGCCTGATAAAACCAGCCCTTTTCAGGGCTACCACATATTTTCCAACTAGGAACATCTCAAATACTTATTCAAAGTTAGTAATTATAGTCAAGGATTTACTAACTGCAACCAAATTTTGACCACTTGAGGATCGGTAGAAATCGATAATAAAAACAGTTTTTTTCAAAGCTCCAACACGGTTATAAACGAGAATATAAGGTACAACCTACCCTAATATTTAAAACGATTCACGTTAAATAAAGACCCCTTAATAAAGGTATTACACTTACAAATCCCCCCGGAAATCATTCAGTTGAAACCTTATTTACCTTTTTGCGCAGCCCTGTAATAACGAGCGCAACACAGGTAAGTTTTATACCTGCCGTTAGTCCCAAATTTTTACAATTTTAGGATCAGCTAGCAAAGGATACTGTAACATAATTAACAAAAAATTGCAAAAACATAGTACTCGTTTGATTATATTGGATAAATATGTATTCAATATTTTGTGCTACCAGGGTGCAAAATGCATATGATAGTGAATGTCTTGGTTGTACGCAAGTATTTATTTCAGAGATATTCGGGCCTTTAAGGATGCTCGTGAGACATTTGAAATCAAAACATAATTGATCCACCTGAAAACGTGCTGTTAAAAACACATTTCTTTTTTTCATAAATAGTAAAACATTTTATTCCTTTCGGATAACGAATAATTCCACATTATTTTTAATTTAAGACGATGTAACATTTGCCATGATACTCACATGTTGTACCAATGCATTTGTTCACGACCACGGTCGAGCGCGGCGGTTCAGAGCCAACGCTCGCGTGGCCACTGTTTTTCGTCAATAATTCAAAAGCGAAGCTTCAACCAACATTTTGGTAAAGGAAAAAGTTGTTCAGAGTCATCTCAGCAACCCCCCATTTCCTAGAGTTAGACGAGTTATGAGATACTCTGTATACGCCTTTCGTGGTGAAAGGGTTAATAGGTACAACGTCGATCGTAGATGCAACAGGAGTGATAACGACGTGCGAAGAGGGAAACGGCGAAGGGATAGCGAGAAGTTGAACGAAGAGGAGAAAACGAACCTGGAGGGGAGAGTTGCGTTTCGTATAAATGATTTATTGCTTTTCGCTGCTTAAAGCAGTGACCGGTATTTTTGCCGGCGGTGCGAATTGCTTTCGGATTTACCGCGATGAATATTAATAGCCGAGATTTTTATTGGAATCCCGCGGTTACACGCGTCTCGTCGCGCCTTGAGAAACGCCTTTTTTTCTTCTCTTTTTTTTTTGTGGGAGGTAGAAGATTATGGAAATTTGTTTTGCCCGCGAGATTCGACGTGGATGTTTGCAATTTAGATGCACGGATTTATTATTGATGAGGCTGTAGGCGCGAAACTATGTATTTATTTTAATCCGTGCACCGTTGTACACCACAGAAGAAAGAAATATTTCTTTGCTCTATGAATTATATACGTTGTACATATTCATAGCTTACTATAATTTTATGAAAATAAATTCGTGAATGGAGATTACACTAAACCTTTTGGTACCATTTTATCTAAAAAGATTTTTGCGTTTGGAACAGATTTATTTTGCTGATGCACGGAATAGCAGACGAATATTTCACAACTTAAAATTTAATCTTGGCGAATTGTCCGCGAAGCGATTACACGGGTTGCTACAGATCTGATTATTCGAGCGTGACGGAGAAAATACAGAAACGGAGGGTGCGCCGCGAACCGCGAAAGGGTTAAAATGGAAACGTTCCGATCGAGATTCGAGATTCCGTCTGTTCCATTCCATATATCAAAACGCGACAGTCGGTGAGATCTTAAGAATGGCTGGGAGAAGAAGAGAAGAGGGCTTCTTCGCGTTCTCGCTAACACGGAAGCCTTAGAGTGAATCGATGCTCGATTCAGATGCATGCTGTGCAACGAAAACGCTTTCATTCGCGATGAAACGTATTTTAACCCTTGGCACTCGGATCTCCCCTCTGAGGGGGACATCAGAGTTTATTAGTGATTACGGAGGATTAACTTATTCCACCCCAACTTTTTCAGAAATGCACGTTTCTCTGAAATTTTCTATTGAAATGACATAAGAAAGCGAATCAAAATGTGAACCGTTATTTTTGAAAGCGGTACAAGTCCATTTTTTCATATATCGAGATATTTAAGGGTTTGCGTTTGAATCAATTTAAAAATATTGGCAAACGTTAATCAATTCAGGTGATGCTTTTAACACTAAAAACCTGTTAAATTTTATTATGCAATAATAATTGTTAATATTTGTTAAAGAAAATAAACGATTTTTTAGCTCCAAATGGTCTTACATCACTATCAATTATAAAAAATAAAAGCAAGAGAAAATTTAAGTCCATATTTTATAGACATTGGCTTTACAGAAATGGATTTTTCAATGTAAAAAATAACAATAAAATCAAGACATGTACATGTACACGAATAATCAAGTTTATTAAGAATTAATTTCACTTGTATTAAAAATGAAATAAAAATAAACAAACGTAGAAACTAAATTACTTCGTTAAGATAAGTAAGAATACAAAACAACCTTTTTATAACATAAACTTATTTCTTCTTTACACTTAGCATAGTGAAGTATTCATGGTAAATAAGTGGTATGTAAGGAAGTAAACTCATCGTATCTTTACATTTCTCTTTTGTTATAGGTCTTGGAGGTTTATACAGTGGCAACATAGTAATTTTGCTGAGACGTTTAGGTCTTCCTTGTTTTCCAAATAAAAAAATGTTCTTCTATATTAGTTTTGTAAAAAGCTTTTGAAAATTTCAAAAAATCCTTTTGCTACAATATTCTACAGAATATGTTTAAAAAAGCAAAGAAAAATAAAATTTCGAATTTTTGAAGCCAACAAGGTTGCATACTTCCGTAAGTCACAAGAGAAAAATGATTCGTATGATAAATAAATGATTTTACAGTATACGTTTCCAGGACATGAAGATCCTAGTGTTCCTAAATAACACTTATTTACTATTTACATACTTATTTATAACACTGTTATTTCGGCATTCCACGTTGAGAAGAATTTTCTTGCCAGATATATTGCAGTAGTAGGAATATTTTAGTAACATGCATTGTAAAAGCATCGTTGTCTCTGCGATAACCAGAGTTTACATAATATAAGATGTTACTTTGCATTGCTGGCTGGTACCAATATTTTTAAATGCGGGAAACCACTAATGTGCCCGGATCGATAGACAAATAAAGCCGTATTATTTACTTCTGTCATAAAGCTGAGTGCAACAGAAGCTTGACGTAAAACCGATGAATATCGTTTCTCTACCAGTTCTTCCCTAAACAGATAGTTACATAAAATCTCCAGCGACTGAATAATATAAATCAGCCGTTTATTTTGAAAGTGGTCCAAGTCCATTCTTGGTAAGATATAAGGCACACATATTATTCACTTAATAAATGCTATTATTTTAATAGGAATTGTAAATTGAACTCTCTTAGATACACTTAAGGAGTGTGATACATTGGTATCCTATAGGTATACTTTCAATTTCATTGAAACCCAAACTCTTAAATATCTCAATTTAAACATAAATGGACTGTATATACATAGGTCACAAGTCCCGTTGGAAATTCACGTTTTATGACACGAACGATTAGCTGTTGAAAGCGTGACCGACGTATTAAGAAAACCAATTCTAAAGAAGCTAAGAAACAAAACGATTCCTGAAAAACAGCCCTTGAATTTGTGTGTCATGAAACGTGCTAGCTATCTGCGTGCCAAAGGCCTTCCTTTGTGCAAATTACTAGCCGCTATGGCCCGCAGGACGGCTTAAAAACTATCGATTGTAAATATTAAATAGTAATGGTTCTTCTATGGGTAATCCGTAGAACAGTTTCGATAAACTTCTCACGAACGAATGTTTCAATAGATTGCCAACGGACGTCTTGACTGTCACGATTGGCTTG
The DNA here is from genome assembly GCA_951804975.1 of Anthophora plumipes. Lineage (NCBI taxonomy): Eukaryota > Metazoa > Arthropoda > Insecta > Hymenoptera > Apidae > Anthophora > Anthophora plumipes. The sequence continues at coordinate 2,653,875 of OX638122.1, forward strand.
GAACGAATGTCCTCTTCGGCGTTCACATGTAAAGGTAGCAGAAAGTAGTGAAACAATTCAAACCATTCACATAACTCATTACTGGCTCAAGCGTTCCACTAAAACACTGAAATTGCCAAATTTACGTAGCTCTACCGGAACCACACTGGCGCCCAACCTGGAGATACCTAATACCGCCGATATTCCCTATAATCTACTCTGAGTTACGATTCCTAAACGGCGTCGTTCCATAAAGTTTCCATTTCGACCCGCCGCAAGTACCATTAATTGTACCAGTCTAAAAACTGGTTCGATCATTTTCACTACCGCAAATTCTACAGAGGTCGAGATCCACACGCGGCCTTCCTATCATTTGTTTATTCCGTTTCGTTGGAATTCCGAACCGTGACACTTTTGGCACCACGCCAATATTCTTCTGCTGTCTTTTTTCTCACGTCTCTGAAAACTCCGTTTTCGTTTCCTAGGTTCCACCTGAATCATGATTAAAATCTATTAAAATACCCTAGAAGCATAAAACATTGGTTGAATATTTTTTTTCGAATATTGAAAGGTATTCTTTTCCAGACAATTAACGTTTTAGCATAAGAAAAATATTGGATTTGAAAGTTGTACATGTGTACAAGAAATGTAAAATATAAATTAAATATTCGCAGAATATAAAATAGACGTTCAAAAAATGTACGGTAGATATTAAAAAAAAAAAATGTGAAAATAATATTTGAAAAATATGAATAAATACTTCTAATCTAAAAAAAGGTAAAACGTTCGAAATTGCACGCGTTGTCTATGAGACCATACTCCTATGCCTTATTTATACCTACTATACTTTCTTAAATAATTTTTCGACTTCAGAAAAGTATATAGTATCATAGTATAGTTATAGTGATATTCCAATAACATCGCGAACATTTTTCGATCCGACGAATAGTTTAGACGTAATCGCAAAAAGTATGTTTCGAGCGGTAAACTTTAGAGAGCTACTTCACCCCTTTAAACCAACCTTCTTATTTTTAGCTAAAACGAAAAAATATGTGCCGAATAATTTTTGATTCTCTAAAAAAATTTCGCTCTGGATATGTTCCCTTGTAAGATAATACTTTCTTTTAAAGACAGTTTAAAGTCATTCTTCAGGAATTAATATCGAAGAAAATGAATAATCATACTAGATTACATCTAATTGGCTATGAAAAAGCGTACTTTACAATTTTTATATAAAAATCTATATTCGATCCTCTCCAAGAGGCACACATTTTCAAGGTGGGTCTTAAAAGCGTGCCATTCGAAATTTAACATCAATTTTACAACTTTCAAGAATAATGAAGAAGAAAATATTTATAATATTCAGCTAAAACTCCCAACCAATACCATAATACATTTCCAATGTTCGTATACGTGTGTGAGTGTGTGAAAACGAGTATTAATTAAACATTCTTAGATACCGGTACACCACCATTTTGAAGAACGCGTTTCCAATTCCCCAGAACATTGGATTCTTTCCTTTTTAATTTCAACGAATACTAATTTCAACGAAGTACATCAAAAACATTTAAGGGGTTCGACAATGTAAAATGCGAATACGATACTGAAGTTTCAAGTTTCGATCGAGCCTCGACAACATAGTGGCCGTTTATCCATAGTGGAGTGGAACTGGCTGTAAAATTCGGTCGCCATTGATCGATCAGGACACGCGTGCTACAGCACGGTGTCATAAATTTTGGAAATTGCCGCATGTACCTGAGGCGATTACGTTTCCTACGGACGAAATGGAAAACGTGTAGAGTGAACTGAGTGAACTCTCGCGTTGTGTGATTTCCTCAGAATGTTGATCGAGTTGGTTTAAAGAATGGCTGGTTTTATCTTCGTTCAAGTAAAGGCTGGATTTACATTTAACAGAGACTGAATCCATATTAGCTTTATGTAAATTATGCATCGTAAAATGGTAATGGCAAGTGTTAAATTTATTTTGATGAAGTTGCTTCATTTTATTTCTTTTTCTTTTTTCAGGTGAATTACACCTGTCCTTCAACTTACGTGAGTATCGCGTAAATAAAGTCTGTTAAGCTCACAAAAGCTAGTACATATCGGTTTTAGAAGTGCACATTTATTTCAGATAGCTTAACAACCGAGGTAACGACATCTGTTTTCAGAAAAGAAATGTAAATTTCACTCGATGCCACTGTCGTTACTGTAGTTCGAAATAATCAACCTTTTCTTTGTAATTGAGCCGTTATTTTTGAAAGTGATATAGATCCATTTTTTCGTATATCGAAATATTTAAGGGTTTGCGTTTGAATCAATTAAAAGATATTAATAAACGCTATAAACTTGCTAAATTTTATTATGCAATAATAATTATTAATCTTGTTGAAGAAAATGAACGATTTTTTAGCTCCAGATGTATATACTTATACCACTTTCAATAATAATATATTGTTGCGCTTGGATGTAGATTGTTTCGGCATCGTGAATCAACTCTACACACTTTCTTACAAAAGAAGTTTATTTACAATCACGCTACTAGAACAACCGTCTCGTTCGGCGATCGAAGAGCGACTCCTTTTAAACATTTCCGGTCGCTAGCGAAACGACCCGGCAATCAATACATCCATACCGACGATTCGAGGGAGCACCTTCATGTCGGCGTAGCAATATTTTCAAAAAATGAAAATAGGAGGAAATTTAAGTCCATATTTTATAAACATTGTCTTTACAGAAATTAATTTTTTAATGTAAAAAATAATAATAAAATCAAGATATGTAAGTACACGAATGATCAAGTTTATTAAGAATTAATTTCACTTATATCAAAAAAGAAAAATAAAAATAAACAAGTGTAAAAACTGAATTATTTTGTTAAGATAAGTAAGAATAAGAAAACCTTTTTATAACATAAACTTATTTCTTCTTTACACTTAGCATAGTGAAGTATTCATGGTAAATAAGTGGTATGTAAGGAAGTAAACTCATCGTATCTTTACATTTCTCTTTTGTTATAGGTCTTGGAGGTTTATACAGTGGCAACATAGTAATTTTGCTGAAATGTTTAGGTCTTCCTTGTTTTCCAAATAAAAAAGGAACTTTAAATCGAGCATTTTTTTCCATATTAGTTTTGTACAAAATTTTTGCGGTTCATCTCTTTTAAACCTCATCCAGCATATTTTCAGCCAATTTATAATTTTTTCGTCTGTATTTTTTCCTGGTTTTTTATAATCAATAATAATTGCGATTAAAAAGTTGTTTTAATTATGATTACTAGGAATGGACTTATTCCACTTTCAGAAACAAGATTTTTGCGATAACATTTTATAGCTAAAATTCTTTATCAAGAAATTGTACTCCGTTGAATGTATGATTAATAAAAAGAGGATACCTATAATTAATTCATTTTTTCCAAAAGTGGACTTATACCACTTAAAAAAAAAAAACGAGACAATTGGCACAAACGTATTATCTTCATCGCTTGAAATATTTGGAAATGTTGTTTTCTATTTTAGTAAAAGTACAAAAATATTGAAATGTCCGGTGCTACTCGGCTTTCCCCTACATTGTCAATTTATATTGTCCCGTTCATCGATTAGGGCAATCGAGTTTCGTTCGTTGGGTTACCGATCGAAAATCGAGGAGACGACAAATACGAAAAATACACGACGAAGAAGCAATCTCGATCTATTGAGCAATCATTTTCATAATAACATCACGAAGTGATTTGCATTAGCAGATTACGTTCGCGCATGCACAATTTGTCTCGCGTTTCGAAATCGTTTGAGCACGACTGGTTTCAACGCGAAAGAGCTGTGTTTAACTGTTGAAGAAGAGCAAATTGGAGAGAAAAAGAAAAAAACAGAAAGAAGAAAAGGTGAAAGAATGAATAAGGGAGGAGAGACTGGCAGGTTGCAATGTGGACAGAGAACGGGACAGTGCAGAGTGCACCTGCAAATTGCAAACCGATCGATAGGACCGGCTCTTTGGATGCATTGTGCAGCGTTTTCTACGCAAATGAAAAAGGCACAGCTCTTGCACGAATGGAACACGCTTTGCTTCTGACGTTTAAAGCTTGGAATTTATCTTTCAATGATTACTAAAACGCTGGTTAAAGCTTGATCCTTTCAAATTAGAAACAGTCTTTTTAGTCCTTCCTTTTTCTTTTCCGAACACTTGTTTAATGTATCGAAGGCTTTACTGTAGAGTTATTAAATGTATAAGAGACATTCAGTGGAGAAACTGCCTTCAGCAATTTTGTAGCCTTATTTGCTTTAATTACTCCTTCTAAATACGGAATCACTGCAAAAGAAATGCGATTTTTATTCATTTTGATCAGTAAGAACATTACTCATTGGACGACTTAAGCAGGGAAATTTAATTAGAACTTTCAAAAAATGCAAATTTTTCTTTGCATAAATTGTTAGTCCAACATCTCAAGAATATAATCTTGTGGCGATCATAGCACCGCATACGCTACTGCATATTCTATTTTTATTCCTTCTTACTCCCATCCTTTGCACTTTCTGTAATTTCCCACGCTTGCTCCAGGGCCTGGCTTGGGCGTGGTTAGTGTCCGTTCTTAAGCCCTTGCGAACCTCTTCACTTTCCCTATTTTTTATGATCCTTTTCCGCTATGTCTTCCGCTGTTCCACAACTTCTAAGTTTTCCTCTACTCCTCGATTTTCTCTCTTCCTCTCTACGATTGCCTCTCTTTCTATATCTTTTCCCCTGTTTTGACGAGTGACTTGAAAAGGAGGTGTTGCGTCGTGTACTTCGAACAAGCAATGTGTTCGAGAGTGGTGGCGCTGAATTGCTGCTGGTTCGCTGGTGAAATTTGATGGATGGTGTGATATTGATCAAGATTGATATCGAACTTATTCCGTATTTTAACATATTTTAAATAAACACTTTATAAACAGTGAATGGTGTTTTTGATGGTGTGTGTGTGTGTGTGTGTGTGTGTGTGTGTGTGTGTGTGTGTGTGTGTGTGTGTGTGTACACTACTTGCGACGTATCTTATGTTTCGTATTGGTGCTCTTATTTTACAACAAATGTGGATGTGTAGGAGGTGCTGGTCTACACCAATTAGGACGTGACTAACCTCTTGGACCGTCCTTCAAGGCCCGCGAGCATACCGCCTACCTTGGAAGTCCTAAGTTGGCAGGGTGGTGGTATGTCGCGATGGTGGGGGAATAGGACCCAAGTGTAGCTCGCTTGTAACGGGGCTTGAGCGGTCAGGGTGACGCGAGAGGATTTATGGTATGTCAATGGTTATTCAATGGTCACGAGTGGACACCAGGAAGGCATGTAGCCTGCAGAAACTTTATGTCTCTACGTCCATAAAACGCTTCCTGGGCTTCGTCGTCAATTTGAAAAGGAATTTAATTAACGTAAAGCTAGAAAAAGGGCGCATTCAAAATTAACGTGAACAGGCGACCATGTCATAAACCCAATCCTTAACAGGAAGATTGAGGAGGCTAGCCAGTAAGTTACAACTGAGACCCCACGAACACGTGCCACAAACGTCCGTACACGAACCGTTGTATAGTAAAATAGATTATTGTGGAGAAATCGTATTAACATAGGCATTTATATTACCATAGCCTTCCTAGCCACAATCCCGAAAGTTGAAGAAGAAATTCCAAGTATTTCTGAAGATATTTTTTATTTTCCAAGGAGACTCGGAAAGCACGAAAAGAACAGTTAATCCAGCAGAATGAGCTTTCGAAGGAAGCTGAAGAACTACTATATGGCCCTGGAATTGCTGATTAGCTGGTAAATTGCAAATTTCATGTATCGAAACCTGATTTTTGAAATTGGTGGGAAATTGTTAACTCAAAAACTATTCAACCGATCTTTCTGAAATGTTTCTCACAACTGTATAACACTATTACCTTGTCGCCATACCTAATTGTATCAGTCTCTGATGTTCTCTTGTCAAATTAGATCATCGTCGAGTCTCTTTTATTCCCCCTTTTTTACCAATTTCTTCGCTTGAAAGTTTTTCCATTCACTCTCCTCCACAAGCGAAAAACACCGTAAACGTTAATATTTTCCTTTAACGACGACAGGTACAACGTTAACGCTTTATCGATGGTAAACACCAGGGTGCACTTTTAAACGTAAAACAAGAGAGTAAAGTCATAAAGTAAACGAATGTAGCAATTCGTTTTAGAAGATTACTCGTTTTCTTTCCTCTTCGCGTAGTCGTTATATCACCGGTGTATTATTGCTTCTAATGCTCTAACTTTTGATCACCTGCACGCTTGACAAAAAGTGTGTACTTTTACTCGTTTCGAATGGTGCAATAGAGTTTTATAGAAACTACAAGGACAGAGGAATTCAATGAATTTTCATAGCTAATTGAATTTTGAATCGTTGTTAATTCGATAACGGAAAATACTATGCATTTGCGAATTCATCGAACCCAGATGTTCTGTGCGTGAATTGTTATTGTTATTGTTATTGTTATTGTTACTATTATCATCGGAAAGAGAAACTGAAAGCTCGAGGTTGTGAATGGATGAAAATATTCGCGAGCGACTCTTCGTGCGCAGCTGGATTTAAATCAATTTTGTCGTGCAATTAGTGCCTGGAAATTAGAGAGGCCTTCAATTTCGTTGCTCCCACGATTCGTTTGCACAACCTCAATCTAACGTTAATTGCAACAGACGAATTCGATAATATTCGACGGTGCCTTATTTCTTGCCGGATTCCCCGTGTTAATTGCGCCGAAGATTCTAAAGAAACGTGTCCGAGAAAGTGATCGATCGAACTGACAAATGGAACAATGTTTAAAAATCTACAAAACAGCTCTCGTTCACTCTTTCCAGATGTAATCTCATTTATTCATTTCGATTCGTTAAGTTGTGTAAGAAATATAACATATTATTAAGCTCAATTTTAGTAATTCTGTGCAAAAAATCTTTCGTATATTAGGTTATTCGGAAAGTTTGTGCCGATTTTCGATAAATAATGTTTGAATATATCACAACATATAAAAGTATATAAAAACACGAAGTTCGCATATACTCTGAAAGATTATTATTTTGAAAGTTTATTCGTTGCAATTATAACTTTCTTTTCTATGTTATGTTGCTTTAAAGTTCGAAGTAAATCGAGTACACTTCGGACATTGCATATTTTTCTTTCAACGAAAAGGGAAAAGTACTGGTAAAACATTAAATTATATGTGTAATGTTTAAAGAGGCGCAAGCCTATCAGAAGAAATTATTCGCAAAGTGTTGACAAAATCTAAAAATGGGAATTTTGATTTTATTGCATGTACGAATATGTAACGGCAAATTATATAATTGGAGTAGTATATACGTAAATAATTAATATTGAGAATAAACAACACTATTTTATTTCTTGTTCTTTGCCATAAACGAAATTAGAATAAAACATTACTTATTTCAAGTGAAATTGAATTTTAAATAACTGAAATTTAATAATTTTTATAATTCAATAATTATGAAAGTGGTGTAAATTCATTTACGACTCAGATTGTATTGGTTTAGTCAAATTCACATCGAATGCCATACATATATATAATCAATTTACATGTACCTAAATTTATAAAAACATTGTTAAACTTAGTACACTTGATTGATATTTTTAAATCAACTAAAATTGCAAACCCTTAAATATCCCGAAAGAGAAACAAGTGAACTTACACTACTTTCTAAATAAACGATCCAATTATCTAATGTTTCATACCGCTTACATAGATCAAAGTGTTTGGTAAAATGTGAAGTAAAGTAAAAATATATTAAACAGAATAATGCTTTTTTTTCTTTAAGTGTACTAACGTTAAAAACAAATGTATGCAATGGTACGCCATAAAATTCACAAATACATCAAGAATATCGATTTCTTTCGTGAAAGGGGGAGATCACTCCGATCGGTTGGCAAAATGTTAGCACATTGCCAACCACATACATTTTTCGCGAACGTCGCTTAGAAAATTCAAAAATTTATCAATTTATTTGATTCCTCTGAATTAGTTAAAATACGTTTACTACTCCCAATTTTGAGGACGATTTTCATTTTTGTATTATGGACAATCGCGAGATTGAAATAGAAGAAAATGCGTATCGGATTCTTTTGAAATAATAAAAATATAATTATTCAACATTCCATATTACTCGCATAAATCAAAATAATGTGTTTGGTAAAATGTGGAATAAAATAAAAATATATTAAACAACGTAACATTTCTTTCTTTTTTTTCTTTTTTTCAAGTGTACTAATGTTCAAAACAGACAAGTTTATGCAACGGTGCCTCGCAGAATACACAAATAGATCAGGCATATCTATTCTTTTCGTGAAATGAGATCACCTCATTTTTAAAGTGTTAAAATACGTTTGATTTCAGAACATGGTTGAGATATAATAAGAAAATCCTTAAACCCTGATAAATTTCTCTCCTAAAAAAGAAAAATACTTCAGTTCAACTCTCAAAAGCTGTTTGAATTCCCTTTCACCTTTCGAAAATTCCAATTAACCCGAGAACGAATTGTACCGAACTCACGTTCCTTCCCAAACGCAGACCGCGTGTGCAACCTTTACGAGCAAAAGTATCCAACGCAGCGAAGCGAAGGCGTGCATTTTCGCGCTGGCAAAAGGATTTCAATTTACCATGTAACGCCGTACCCTCTTCGCCCCGCCGTACGTATTATCCCCCATAACTCGACGCCGGCATGCAAATGCATTTTTCGAAAGTTCATCTCCTCCCTCGAATCTCACACGTTCGTCTTCGAGACGTTGGAGAACCTCACGCTCTCACCTTCACTTCTGGAGAAATTGTGCAGAATGAAACGTGGCGAATGCCGTAGAGGAGGAAATAGAGAAGTAACGACGATCTTTGCAACTTTCACGAGCAGGTACATTACCCGATGGAGTTCTTTCTTGATTTTTTGACCTTTTTCTACCGATGGAAACGTACACCGACGAGACTGTTTAGTTGCGATACTCAACGCATCGATTGTCAACACAGTTATATGGACCCTTTTTTTTTTAAACTGATGTAAGTCCATTTCTTCTCTTCTCGAGATATTTAACGGTTTGCATTTTAGTTGATTGAAAAATATCAAAAAATTGTACTAAGTTCGCCGATGTTTCTACGAATTTGAATATATTAGGTTGGCAAGAAAGTAACTTCGGTTTTCTAGTGTGAAATAAAACTGAATTTTTTTTCTTTTTACAAAGGATGAGCTTTATTCAATTACATATTTTCCATTTTGTTCGGTGACCTTCTACTATCTTTCTGGCAATTTCATGATTCCACAGAACTTCTGGTCCTTATTAGCAAAAAACTGAACCAAGCGCGACTTCACGTCATCGTCATTTTTAAAATTTTTGCCATTCTAAAATGATCAACGAAATCATTTTTTTAAAAAACGAAAGACTTAGTCAGTAACACATAGTTACTATAACTTTTAAATTACATATTTATGTACGGTATTTAATTATAATATAAAAACCAAACCAAAAATATCATGTTTCAGATATGATAATTTTGTTGTGTTCATCTTACAGATAAATTTCAAATTTGTTCGCCTGTTGAAAAGAAATCAAAGGCAAAATACAAACCATCTGCTATAAACAATATTGACTGATATGTCTAAAATGACATTGAACTGTCAAACTCTCCTTATATATCTTTCGCGCCAAGTGGTGTATGTGAAACACCAAAATCCCTAAATGGGGATCGTGAGCGTTAATAGGTTAAGTGTGAATTGTTTATAAGAAAAAAGTTCACACTAAATTATTTCTCAAGCTTCTCCAAAAATAGACTTGCACCACTTTCAAACTAAACGGTTCATATTGAGTTTCTAGCTCGTTAAATGGCGAACACAGCGCATGAGTATTTTGCAGAGCGAAGCGATTGAAAAAAAAAAAAGAAGAAAAGAGGAAATGAAGTTAAATGGGGGTAAACAGAGGGAAATAAATTAGTGTGATTTACAGTGGAGAGAGGGAAAATGTAATGAGTGCAGGGATATTTATGTTGTACGAGTTTGAGTCCCTCTTAGTGTGGTAATTAGGTCGGATTTGGAATTTATTAGCGTTGCTCTGTTAAATAGAGAAATGTTTAATAATGACGATCCTATAAATTCAGTTCGTCAAGTATTAAATTAAATTTGATGGACTATAAATGAAATAATATATGTAGTGTATGTAGATAGTATTTTGTGCTTGATAGAAATAAGAAATAACTGGAATGTTTGATCAAGAAATAAAATCATTGAAAAAAATGAATTGAAATACTATGGATAGGTATAAAGGTAAGACAAATTCCGTAATATTTCATATGGCTATGTAAATGGCATATGTTATCGTGTTTTTCGGACTATAAGACGCACTTTTTTATAGAGAAAAATTGACTTAAAACTGGAGTGTCGACTTAACATTGAAATACGAATCTTTATACTGTATCGAAGCTATTAGAGAAGTTCAATTACTGGCGCAATATGTTAATAAAATTAGTACAGCACGTCAGTGAAGGTATCTGGCTGAAAAATTCATGGAAGCTGTGAAAGAAGAGACGATTATAAAGTTTCCTAGTAGCATAAAATATTGGTTAAATATTTCTTTCCAATATTGAAAAAATATTTTTTAAGCCACACTTTTTAACATGAAAAAAATATGAATATAAAAATATAAATATAATGTACAAGAAATGTAAAATATAAGTTAAATGTTCGTAGAATAAAAAATAGATATTTAAAAAATGTAAGGTAGATATTAAAAAAAATTTGAAAATAATATTTGAAAAATATGAATTGGATATTTAAGTAATATTGAATAAATACTTCAAATCTAAAAAAAAGTTAAAACGTTCGATGTGAGACCACATTCTTGTGCCTTATTTTACTATAATACTATACTTTCTTAAACAATTTTTCGACCTTAGAAATTTTTATTGCGTATCGGTTTACGCACTTTTCTTGCTTTTGCTAAAAAAAAAAAAAAAAACTGTTGTAAAAGGTGTTCCTAAAATATAATTTCAATACAATTTGAAATTATAAATTCTTTCAGTTTTTTAAAGGTTTGGGTAACTATTTGCAATATTCGTTGAAGTTACAAAGGTGGTCCAGAATTTTTGGCCTGCAGCGTATAATAAAATTTTGGAAGAACCAAAACACTAACAGTCTGTGCAAGCAGAAACTGCTTGGTTTCGAAATCACTCCGTCATTAAGTCACGTAATCGTGCACAGCGACACAAAAAGAAAAAAAAGGGTAAAGAAAGAAAATGACGAAATGTTCGGAAGGGCGACGCCCGCTGACCCTTCGAAATTTATTCACGTACACGGCGTGCAGATTATGAGATCAGAATTGATACGTGCGGCACATTCGAGCTTCCCTCGGAGAAACCTATATTTTCCCAGTTATTCCTATTCGCAAACGAAGCCTCTGAGCATTCGAGATCCTTGCTGAGTTATCCAGTTACCTTCTGGCGCACCGCGTTTCATTTTATGTAGGAAAACGAGGTGTAAAAGGCGAGAAAGGAAACAGATTGGATCGTAGACCGACCTGAAGATTTCATGAATATCTGACTACGAACCGTGTCCTATCAGATACGGTGAATACTAGTCTGCCGATGAAAATGATGTCTGTTACTTGAGAATTGATTAACGATTTAATAGTGAACATTTCATTACGTACAATTACGTTCGTTTCGATATCATTCAACTTTTCCTTCAAAGATATTCCAGGTTTTAATCTTATTTTCTGTTAGACCTCAATGAGGTATCGTCAAGATCAAGTTAATGAGAAAGAACAAGTGTAGATCCACCTAATATATACGAGCTTCGGATTATTTATAAAAAGTGTGGAATTAAGAATAAAATATAAATGGTTTATTAAATTAAGTTAAACTGTACAGTAATTAAACAATAAACAATATAAAATATAACACAGTAATTATAATAATATGATAAAAATATACCTAACAGTAATTAAACGGCTCTCTCGTAACGCTATCCACGCTCTCGACTCTTGGTGCAACACTGCCCTCATCCCTCACTCGCCACACTTTATAGCCAGCCCGATGGGCCATCGATGGGCCTCTCGTCCCTGGAGTTCCTTCAGTTGGGCCTGGCCTCCTCTTTTATTGCATTTAGTACTACGTTTTCTGAAACTATGATACTACAAAAATAAACGCGTTCTTTATAGTAACGTGATATTAAATCGATTACAAAGATAACTGAATAAGTTTCAATTAAAATACATCTTTACTCGATCAGTTAATTTGAGAAATATAGTTTTTGTAGAAATTTATATAGTTCCATGCGATATTCCTTCCTAATATCGGATGATTTATAAAAGAATTAGCACAAACAACAAAAAATCAGGTGAACTCGAACCACTGTCAATCGAAATGATAAATATCATACACGTTCGTAATTCACCGAACTTTAAGGACAGTTTAACACTAGATATACCAAAAACTGACATATACCTACCTCTACCAACCGGTAATTTTGACCTTGTCGTGTTTTAAAATAAAAGATTTATTATTTAGGGTTAAATGTTTATTTTTTATTTATATTTTTACATTAATTAAAATAGGAACGAATGAAGATCTTCAGTATTTCTGAATTAATACAGGGTCTCTCAGCAAAATCCGGACAAAATTCAATTTCAATTCCCCGCTACATGTAGTTTCAGCAGTAGATGTTTCTTTGTTTTCAAGCAAGCCAGATGTATGTATATACAGGGTGTCCCAGAACTAGTGTAACATCCGGAAATGGGGGGTAGTTGAGGTGATTCTGAACAACCTTTTCCTTTACCAAAATGTTGTTTGAAGCTTCGTTTTCGAGTTATTAACGAAAAACACTGACCAATCACAGCGCCCAGAGACCGCGGGCTCAACCACGTATGCACGGCTTTTATACACGGGCGCTCGGTCGGGCTCCCGGCACACGTTCTGGCACAGCATAGGTATCGCGGCAAATGTTATGTCATTTTAAATTAAGAATAATGTGAAATTATTCGTTATTCATGAATAACAAATAAACTAATAAGTCGTTTAATAACTGCGTTCGTTATTCGAAAGAAATAAAGCGTTTTATTATTTATGAAAAAAATTTTTTTTAGCAGCACATTTTCAGGTGAATAAATTGTTTTAAGAAAAACGATTTGTATAACTAATGCTAGAAAAAAATAATTGAACTTACCCATTCGTCCACGAAATAGCTTGCTTCGACGAAAATAGGTCGGTAAGGCTGGATCCTCGTGTCGATCCTGACCTATCCAACAATTTTCAACAGCCGATGTTCTGGCTGAGTCGATGAACTCACTTCGCCGCACGATCGATATTTTTCGGTGACTTCTTAGAAGCTGTCGATTTTGATTTTTCTCCGTGCCTTCGGCGCGGTTCTCTGGCGAAAAGCTGCCGTGCTTGGTGCTTGTTCGCCGGAATGATTTATTATTAAACTAATTGTAACATCCACAGTTTTATAACTATTAATTTCAAAAAATTTAGAATTGAATACACGCTAATGTGGCTTATAAATTTGAATGGTATATCATCCACATTGACGAACGTGATAATAACTCTGTTCGATACTTTTATTCGTTATTCGAAAGGAATAAAATGTTTTATTATTGTTAGAAAAGTCCAAAAAGCGAAGGCTTGAGTGGGCCATGTGCAGTCTTTCGCTGCGTTTCCACCTCCTAGGGATGGTTCTGTCTCAAGGCTAAGAAAGTCCATATTGTCAAGGGGGTCCTTCTGACTAGGATTTTTCAGGGAAGACAGAATTGTATCAGCACACGCGAAGTATAGTTCAAAACACAAGCTTTCACTCTTTTTAACCACCCACTTTCATTTCTTATTCAAACGTTCACCACCGTTATCCTGATTTTCCTTACATTATTTAAAAAAATTAAAAACATTTTGTAGTACTCTGCGTTCGTACGCGGCATGTTGCTCGTTCAGTTAGCAAAATAAATCTGAGAGCTTAAGCGTTTTGTGGATCCTAGGTGGACGTTTGGTAAGGAAGGGGAATAGTTACAATACAACGGAAAAGAAATGTTTATTGTACTGCCATGAGAAATTCGAAACAGTTTCAAATAAACATCAAATAAACCGACGGTGCAAAACGTTGCGCCGGCAAGAGTCAAAACAGATAAGTCGGAAACATTTGAAGATCGCCGGATTCGGGTGTGAATAAGTGAGCGCGTGTGTGTGTATGTATGCATGTTGTGTGTGTGTGTGTGTGTGTGTGTATGTGCGCGCATAAGGGCTTACAAAGTAAGCGAGGCAAGTCGCTGAAAAAGCAAGTGGTGGTTTGAAAGTAGTGAGACGAACACTAAGAGTGCCGTCAGAATGGCACAAAACGTACCCGTGAACGAATGGGCGAGTTTAATTATTTTTTCCTAGCATTAGCTATCGAAATCGTTTTATTTCACAGCATATTTTATCTATTTGAAAATGTGCTGTTAAAAGAAAAAAACATTTTTTTCGTAAATAATGTAAGGAAAATCAGGATAACGGTGGTGAACGTTTGAATAAGAAATGAAAGTGGGTGGTTAAAAAGAGTGAAAGCTTGTGTTTTGAACTATACTTCGCGAGTGCTGATACAATTCTGTCTTCCCTGAAAAATCCTAGTCAGAAGGACCCCCTTGACAATATGGACTTTCTTAGCCTTGAGGCAGAACCATCCCTAGGAGGTGGAAACGCAGCGAAAGACTGCACATGGCCCACTCAAGCCTTCGCTTTTTGGACTTTTCTAACAATAATAAAACATTTTATTCCTTTCGAATAACGAATAAAAGTATCGAACAGAGTTATTATCACGTTCGTCAATGTGGATGATATACCATTCAAATTTATAAGCCACATTAGCGTGTATTCAATACTAAATTTTTTGAAATTAGTAGTTATAAAACTGTGGATGTTACAATTAGTTTAATAATAAATCATTCCGGCGAACAAGCACCAAGCACGGCAGCTTTTCGCCAGAGAACCGCGCCGAAGGCACGGAGAAAAATCAAAATCGACAGCTTCTAAGAAGTCACCGAAAAATATCAATCGTGCGGCGAAGTGAGTTCATCGACTCAGCCAGAACATCGGCTGTTGAAAATTGTTGGATAGGTCAGGATCGACACGAGGATCCAGCCTTACCGACCTATTTTCATCGAAGCAAGCTATTTCGTGGACGAATGGGTAAGTTCAATTATTTTTTTCTAGCATTAGTTATACAAATCGTTTTTCTTAAAACAATTTATTCACCTGAAAATGTGCTGCTAAAAAAATTTTTTTCATAAATAATAAAACGCTTTATTTCTTTCGAATAACGAACGCAGTTATTAAACGACTTATTAGTTTATTTGTTATTCATGAGTAACGAATAATTTCACATTATTCTTAATTTAAAATGACATAACATTTTTCGCGATACCTATGCTGTGCCAGTACGTGTGCCGGGAGCCCGACCGAGCGCCCGTGTATAAAAGCCGTGCATACGTGGTTGAGCCCGCGGTCTCTGGGCGCTGTGATTGGTCAGTGTTTTTCGTTAATAACTCGAAAACAAAGCTTCAAACAACATTTTGGTAAAGGAAAAGGTTGTTCAGAATCACCTCAGCTACCCCCCATTTCCGGATGTTACACTAGTTCTGGGACACCCTGTATGTATGTATAAGACGTATGTAACCTCAAAATGGCAGAGTTAATTAGATCGAGTGTGGAATATAATCGTAGAGCAGTGATAATTGAAGCGCTTCGCACTGGGCGGTCAGCAGCTGAAATTATTCGATTCTTTGGATACCCAAGATCTACTGTTTACGATATTGTGCAAAGGTATGCAGCTGCAGAGAAGTTCGAGGAAGGTTCTGTTAATTCGACAAGGCGAACTTATTCAAAAGAAAAGTCTGCAAGGTCCCTGGCTCTCGTTCAAAGAGCTCAACAGCTCATTTCGGAGAACCCAGAGACGTCACTTACAAATTTGGCGACCATTTTGGGAGTAAGTGAGGCCAGCATACGTCGGATCGCTCAAAAGGACTTGCGAGATACCTCGTATGTTCTCAAAATACGACAAATACTGTCGTTGTTTTGATTCAAAGAATTCTGGCCTCCGAATAGTCCAGACTTGAACCCTCTGGATTATTACGCTTGGAGCGTTATAGAAAGGGTGTCTAATAAGTTTAGGCACCCCAGTGTGGCATCCCTCCAGACCGCTATAGAGAGGCAGCATTCGCGAACTTGTACAACGAACAGTTGAAGAGGGCATGTTTGCGCTTCAGATCAAGAATCCAAGCAGTGGTCTTAGCGAAAGGAGGTTACATATATCGAATAATAAGACTTATTGTTAGTAAGGATCCCCTAATTAGTCTACACACCAATTTTTTCATCAATACAAGTTATTTCTAAATAAACAAGTGTTCCAATGTTTATTTTGTCCGGATTTTGCTGACGTCTTTAATTATTCTTAATTAAAGACGATGTAACATTTGCCGCGATACTCGTGCTGTGCCAATGTATTTTTTCACGACCACGATCGATCGCGATCGGAAGCCAACGCTCGCGTGGCCAGTGCTTTTCGTTAATAATTCAAAAACGAAAGTTCAATGAACATTTTGGTAAAGGAAAAGGTTGTTCAGAGTCACCCCAGCATTTCCAGGAGTTACACTAGTTACGGGACACCCTATACATCAGCAAAAATTGTATCTGTTGAAGTGTACAAGACGAGCGCACGATTAGAACTCTCCTGAAAAAGCGTGGGATTCCTCCACACGCGCCTCGCGCCGTAACGTTCGTCGCCGTCAATTGTTTAACCGGCCGACGCGGCACGAAATAGCCGTTACCTCTCAATATCCATAGGGTGTCGAGTTTTTTTTCACGAAACACAAGAACCATCAGCGCCTTACTTCAACACTTCCCCTAAAACTCTACATCCCTATTTTACAAAAAAATTCACTCAGTAATCTCTCTCTTACTTTTGAGGCCTAACTTATTACTTAAATAAACATATCTTGGTTTCGCTAATGCTTTCGTGAATATGTCAGCTATTTGTTCCTCACTTTTAACATATTCAACATCAATTTCACCTTTTTCATACAAATCACGCACAAAATGATATTTGACATCTATATGCTTGCTTCTTTGATGGAATTCAGGATTTTTTAACAATTTCAACGCACTAATATTATCTACATATAGCATATAGTCAACAATATTCATTTTACAATCGTTGAACAATTTTTTTAACCATACAATTTCCTTTGCCGCTGACGCTGCGCTTACATATTCGGCTTCAGTCGTCGATAACGATACACATTGTTGTCGCTTACTTTGCCACACAATTGATGCATTCGCAAATTTACAAACTAGGCCAGATGTTGATTTTCGAGTTTCCTTATCCCCCCCAAAATCAGCATCACTGTAAGCCTCGAAACTTCCACCTTTACTATAAAATAAACCTATGTCTGCGGTACCTTTCAAAAATCTTATTATTCGTTTCACAAGTAGCCAATGTGCTTTAGTTGGTTTATCTAAAACTCTCGATGCTATATTCACTGCAAAACTTATATCCGGTCTACTTACTGTTTGTAAAAAGATTAAATTACCCACGGCTTCGCGATACGGTACATCATGACAATTATCCTTAATAAAATCGCTTGCATTCCAACTAACTTCCATTGGAGTTGATACATAGTTCGCGTCTGACAAATTAAATTTTTGAACAATATTTTCAATATATTTGCTTTGGCTAATGAAAATTGATCCATCTCTCAATCTGCAAATTTCTATCCCAAGAAAATTTCTTACATCTTTCGTGCTTGTTATCTTAAAAACCTTACTTAATTCAAAAAGGAGTTTATCTATTAAATGCTCGTGCGACGCTGCCACAAGCCCATCATCAACATAAATCGCTAGAAACATTTTTTTACCGCCTGAATCATAGACATAAAAACACGAGTCGGCTGTACTTTTACAAAATCCAAATTTCTTAATAAAATCGCTAAAATGTTCGGTCCAGCATCTCGGAGCTTGTTTCAGCCCATACAAACTTTTTAATAATTTACAGACATTCGCTGTTCCATCATGAAACCCTTCGGGTTGCTTCATATATATATCATCGTCTAAATTTCCATACAAGAACGCGGTTTTTATGTCAAACTGACCTAAGATTAATCCATTACACGCAGCGATACTTAATAAAAATCTCACGGTATCATAACGGACTACCGGACTGAATGTCTCTTTATAATCGAGCCCTTGTATTTGTGAACATCCTTTTATCACTAGTCGCGCCTTAAATCGTTCTGTATTATCAGGATTCATTTTCTTCGTATAAACCCAGCGACTATTAATAATTTTACGATTTACAGGTTTTTTAACTAAGATCCACGTTTGATTTTCATGTAAAGCATTGATTTCTTCTTTCATAGCATTTATCCAGGATTCTTTCTCGTTGCAATTAACCGCTTCACTATAATCAGAAGGTAATTTTTCTGCACGAAAAGTAACCGGACAACCGTAAAATTCCGTATGTTTGATCGTTCGCCTGTTACGGAGCTGTTTTACGTTATCATTCTCGATTGAAGACTGCAAAGGCTGTTGTGCTTTATCGTTACTGTTATTTCTGATTTCGACACTGACTTCTGTATTTTTAGAAGTATCCATACTCTCATTGAAAACTAAATTTTCTTCGATCTTATTGTCTTTTTGAGATGTACCTACATCAGTGTTATTTGATGTTAGTCTTTCTGGTTTAAATAAAACATCGCGGCTTAAAACTACATCTCGTAAACTCGGCACATAAACGCGATACCCTTTGCAATTTTCAATATATCCCACTAAATACCCTTTTATAGCTTTTCTGTCGAGCTTCCTTCTCTTTTCACGCGGTATATGTACAAAACATTCCGTCCCGAAAATTTTCAAATTTTCAATATTCGCCCCTTTGCCGTACCATAATTCATAAGGGGTCTGACCTGGCTGTTTTGACGGTCCCGACCTATTAATGACATACGCGGCTGTATTCGTCGCTTCAGCCCATAAGGACAAAGGTAATTCCGGCTTCGAGTATAACATTGACCGCGCAGCCTCGGCTATAGTTCGGTTTTCGCGCTCTGCGACACCATTCTGTTGAGGTGTGTACGGAACACTTACAGTGTGTTTTATGCCTTTATTGCACAAATAGCGCTCGACGTCCCCATTCTTAAATTCTTTCCCGCCGTCACTGTGAATTTCTTTTATGTTTTCCCCGAACAAGTTTTCAACTTCACTGCAGAATATTTGTAATTTATCAGCCACTTCTGATTTTTGCCGCATAAAATAAATTTGTCTAAACCCAGAGTAATCATCCTTAAAAATAAGAAAATATCGTTTCTTGCCAATCGATTCATGCTCCATCGGCCCGCATACATCGGCATGTATAATCTCGCGACATTTCGTAGCACGATCGCTTCTATTATGAAAGCTAAGTCTATGATGTTTTCCATAAGCACAACCTTCGCAAAAAATGTTATCATCTATTACATGAATTCCCTTATTTTTCAAAAAATATTTCACATATTTATAGTTTTGATGGCATAATCTTTCGTGCCATAGCTGTAAGCTTTCGTTGCAAGATTTAATATATTCTTTTTCACTATTTACATTTCCAGCTAAATTACATTTTTTTGGTGTTACAACACGTAAATTTACTTTGAATAAGTCGCCCCAAATCGAGCCGGTCGCTATAACTGCTCCGTCGCGTGAAAATACACATTTTTCTCCATACTCGGTAATCGCGTGATCAATCCCTCTTCTAATAACGGTAATTATTGAAAACAAATTTTGACTTAATTTCGGTACAAATAAGACGTCGTACATAATACCTGATATCCATTTTCCGTTTACATATGTTTCTATTTCAACATTACCTTTTCCATACGCAGGAGTAAGATCTCCATTACCTAATCGAATAGTAATTGGCTCTTCAAATTTGTCGAAATCACTAAAAAAATCTCGTCGGTGCGTCATGTGATCGGTTGCACCTGAGTCGACCAGCCAGACGTCTTCATTGTTGAATTCGCTGCTGCTTCCTACAAAAGCCTGCTTGTGGGCCGAAATCGAAGTCTGCTGCACCCCACCGCTGTTTCGTGTGCGAAAATTTCCATTCCTCTTAAAACAGTTCCTGCTGAGATGTCCTTTTGAGCCACATATGCGGCAACCAACACAATCTTTCCGTATGTGGTCTGTTTTGCCGCAAGTATAACATCCAGAAAAATTCTTTCGACGCTCATCCTGATTCGGTCTGTGGTGATAATTATTTTTCGAAAGCGATGTATGTGACGACCTTCGCTTCATTAATAGTGCCACAGCCATGTCCTCGGAGCCATCTTCTTCGAGAGTTCTAACTTCCTCAGTCATCAATCGCGCCGTCAAATTTTCGAGAGTTTTCTTCTTATCTTCCACGGAGTCCTACGCACTGTGAAGGTGATTAAATTTCTTAGGTAATATTGACAATATGCGTGTCAATATCATGGAATCTGGAACTGCACCTCCAAGGTTCTTCATTTTAGTCGTTAGCTGTTCAATTTTTGCTAAATTATGACTGACACTTTCACCTGAGTCCCATTTGAAATCAAAAAATTGCTTTTGCACTATTGATAAATTTTCGTCAGACTTCATATCGTAAACTGTATTAAGTTTCTTCCACATTTCTCGTGCGGTTGTGCAACTCAAGAGCAACTCAAGAGGTTTTTTCTCAACTGATGTCACGATCAACCTGCGAGCTGTTTTATCAGCCTTTAAAAACTTTTGTAGGTTGACTTGATAATTTGCTGAATTTTCAGCTGGACGCTCTAGTTTTCCTTCACACACGCTAAGCGTCTCATCGTCTTCCTCTAGCAATGTACGTATCACAAAACGCCATTGAAGCCAATTATCACTGTCACGGAGCTTTTCTATTTTTAAACTCATCGACTCCATTTTCAATTTTTCACACAACTCACTGCACTTTCTGAATGAATTATTTACACTGATAACTTGTATTATAACCTGGGCCCATAACCTGTTGAAGTGTACAAGACGAGCGCACGATTAGAACTCTCCTGAAAAAGCGTGGGATTCCTCCACACGCGCCTCGCGCCGTAACGTTCGTCGCCGTCAATTGTTTAACCGGCCGACGCGGCACGAAATAGCCGTTACCTCTCAATATCCATAGGGTGTCGAGTTTTTTTTCACGAAACACAAGAACCATCAGCGCCTTACTTCAACAGTATCAATAAGTGGAATCATTTTCAATAGTTGTCGGATACATGTAAATAAGAATTTTCACAATCTTACAAGAGACATTTTGAAATTTAATTAAAAATAGAAATTTTGTGAGCAAATGGTGGTTATTTTGACCGGTTGGTATATCTAGGGTTAAAAATCTGTTGTACCCTTGTTACATATCCAGCTATTTTTTTCCTATCGAGCGAGGCCGCAAATTGGATATCGATTTTCAATCTTTCGTCAGAATTTCGTCCATGTGCCTTTACGTGCTCCCATAAATCCCAGCGGAACTACTACTTCCCTGAGGATCCTTCTATCTAGGAATCTCGCATTCGATTCCCCGGTGAAATAATTTACGAAGTATAATTTCAGGGGCGGCACCAGGCTGAAACACGTCTCGCGATCAACGTGGAGATTGCCCCTAACATCGGATCGGATCGTAAAACGCGCACTGCCGCGTCGAATCGGACGTAAAAAGAAATTACGTTAAGCTCGTTCAACGATTCTCGACCGTTCGAACAAAAGCATGCAACTCGTAACAGTTTTTTTTCTTTTTCTTCTTTTTTTTCCTTTCTTTTTGTATCGGCGTGTTACGTTTCGAGGATAGTCTCGTTGAAATGGAGGAGAGAAGGATGTAGTGGAGGATTGTGGTTCCAGAGAAGTATTGTATGTACAGTTTTTTATTGTGATCTATCTTACATTTTTTAAACATCCATTTTACATTCTGCGAATATTTAATTTATATTTTACACTTTTCGTACAAGTGTACAATATTCAGATCCAATATTGTTTTCATGCTGAAGAGTGTGACTTAAGAAATATTTTTTCAATATTATAAAGAAATATTTAACCAATGTATTGTGCTACTAGGGAAGTTTGTATCACTTTTATACCACTGAAATTGAGACAGGGTATTTTTAAGATTTGGGAAAATTATTCCAGAATTACCTTGTCTAAGAAATATAATCGAAGGTTTGTATTAACTTTCCGTGAAATTCGCCTGAGTGTAAAAGTACTTTTAATTATTGCAAGAAGGATCTTAACAAAATTGTCAAAATATTTCCTAAACATTTTTATTTCCATTATCTAACACTATACAATATTCTACCAGTTCCTTCTATTAATTATTATATCGAATGACAAAATTATTCGTAACTAAAGCAAAAATTCTAAATAATAATAAGTTTCTGCTCACTATAAAACTCTCACACGCTATATTATTGTTAAGGTTTTCATTTCCAAATTGCAGCCGACTATTGAAAAGGAATTTTTCAAAAACTACGTTCCCTTTCCTCGAACAGCAAAACCATTTAAAACTATCGTGCATACGAACGAAATGAAGGATCGCTCGCAAAACGTTCGCGCCATCTATCCAACTATCACTATCCACGCGTTCAAACTCCATCGAAACTATTTCAAACTCAATTCCGTGGATCCTTTCGCCCCTCCCAGCCTCTAACGGGCAGGCAACCTTCGCGGTCAGCGGTACACAGGCGACACAAAAAGGGTAACGATATGGAAACGTCGTTCTGAATCCATAGATCATCCGTCTCTTCCTCGCGGGTGTCTATTTTGATGGATTCGTAGCTTGTTTGCTTCCCTCATCATCCGTGAATCGGATATCGATTTTCGGTTTGCATGGTCTGCCTCGACAGCGCCAGGTTTCGCCGGATTTTCTTGCTTCATTTCACCCAAAACACTCTAAATCTCTTTATCTAACCTTCTCTCCATGTTTCACTCGGTGGATCTCTCTCGTCTCGTCTCTCGCTCTCTCTCTCTCTCTCTCTCTCTCTCAGGCTCTATCAGCTGTGCTTCCAGATGAATCTCTCTTTCTCTCGTAGCTGTTCTCTAGCTGGAGATTTCAGCCTCTGCCTCTCTTTCTCTTTGAGATGTGCTTCAGGCGAATCTCTCTCTCTCTCTCTCTTTCTCTAGATTAACATCACTTTTTCTTTCCCTAGGCGCATGTTGCTCTCGAAACGAGCTGCAAGTTTCCACGGAGAGTATGGCCCCACCACGCTACACTTACTGCTCGACAAAAGGGATGAGAAAATCCTTCTGTCCGGGAGTAATAGAATCTTCGAACTCAATATCGAAGACAAAGGTGGAGGAGCTGCTCAATAGAGCAGGTCGTCGTTGCTCGGAGGTCATCATTGCGAAGTAGCAAGCTGATTCGATGGGTTATGGGGGGTAGTCGCGTTTTAGTGACGTTATGCTTCGAAGATAGATTATTTTAAAGGGATTTTGTTGTTTCCAGCCGATGAGCAGGATAATAAGGGTAGGATAAAGGATTGCTCCTCTGAAGCGGATTATTGGTCTAGAAAGGTATTTAATAGATTGCTTGAAACAGTTTCGTTATTTAATCCGCTCTTGGAATTTTTAGTTTTGGAACCTTTATTTTCAGCTGGAACATCGTATTTCCCCTTTTCTGATTAATATTTTTATTTCTATACTCTTTATCGCTTAATTTATTTATACTTTTGTTATTAACGCTTCTTTTCTGCTTTAGAATTAAACTTACATTCAACGCGATGATACAAATAAACATGAATAGATTTTTTAAACGAATGTCTTCCGAAAAGATACTTAAACAATGATTATTAGACTTGGTTAAAAAGAAAGCATACAATTTAATTTTTTAAACACTATTTACCGAGATCAATTTCAAAAAACTTTATACTGGAAGTATGCGAAACAATGAAAAATTCAGTATAACAGTACTTTCCAAGTTCTCAAAGCCGAAGCTAAAAAATCTATCGAAACTTCAGGACCAGGAGGACTTTCCCTTGAAACTTTAAGTTCAGAAAGTTTCCAACCCAATATTAACACACTGACGTCGGATGACGCGAAAATACGTCATTGAGACTTTCACATATCTGTCTTAAAATCAATTCATAAAACGCTATAAATTGTTCAACTTGTCTTCATAAATATTATATTCTGTTAACTTGCTTTATTTCAGTGTGATTCAAATTTGAATAGAGTTACTAACTATAAAAGGGTTAATAACTACAAATATTTTCTTTTTATCATGTCGTTGTTTCCTCCGACTTTCGTTGAAACAATTTAACCAAAGCTGTGGTGTTTTGAGGCAACTAGCTCGACATGTTTCTATCATTCTAACATTTTTCTTAGATTTTTCTGGAGCTGTGCCTCTGTTTTTCTCATAACAGAGGACTCACGTTCTTTTAAGGGGAGATGCAACCTTGTCAGCTTCAAAAATTCGAAATTTCTTTTTGTGTACGTATTATCTTCAAGAAGCAAAACTTTTGCAGAATGTAAACAAAAGGTCGACCAATTCTTTTTTCAGATATCTGCCATTTCCGAGATTTCTTTCGTTCTAATTCATTAGTTCTCGTTATGCAATAAACGACCATGTGACACTAACGACCATTGACACTAAACTAAACTATACAAAAATATTAAAAAAAGATGAAACAGTAACACATTCAGTACCAAAAAAGGGTCACGCGATTCTTTTTTAAATCGTGAAATTAGGAATGAATTCACGTTTTGCAAGTAAACCTCCGAACTTCTTCAAAGAAGGAATATAGAACGCTAGAAAATAGTTGTAGAAATAAATAGTGACTATTTGTCATACGAATAAAATTATTTTCCAAGAAAGTTTTGAATGCTGAAACAATCACTTAAAATCCACACGAGCTTTTTCCGGTATATATTCCAATGTCATATATTCCAATCATCGAATCAGCGGTAATATGTAAAAGTAAGGAAATCGTTAACTTCCTAATAGTTGACAGTTTAACCGGAAAGCTACGTCAATTCATCTACAAAATATATTTTTTCAATTTTCGTTACAATTTGTTCACAACGAGTTGATGAATGAGAATAAAAATAAAGATAGCGAAGTTGTAAGTCTTCAAACAACTGCATGTGTGATTGCATGCAGGGAGTTGAAGTTATATCAAGATATGATAATATTAACGACAAATGTTAATTACCAAGAATATTGCTAATATTATGTTTCATAAACGTTACGAATTTTTCGAAGAACCCAATATTAATCCGTTAAAATGTTATAATATTTTTTAATCAACCGCGTCTGTAAACGCCCCGAAGTGTTAAAATTGGAAAAGCTCAGACAATTCTGGCAATTTACATTATTTTTACCATGACAAATACATACATATATTATTTGTCTTCGACAAGTTCATTTGATTCTGTGCGAAGAATAAGTATCGATAGGATGTTGGGAATCTCTACAGTCCGGAACGAATAGTGCCTCTTTCGAACTTGCATTTCAAAGCAAATCCTATTACGAATTTAGAAACGCTTAGGGAACTTTTTTGGCGAGAGTCTTTCTTTTTTCGGGACAGTGGAAATCTAGAAGTCCCGTGGGAATAGCAAGCGGATCGTGCATATGCGATTTCAAATTGGCGCAGGACACTTTTTTAAATCTAACAGATACGTACTCGATACGGAGAATTTCCCTTTAGAAGAATTTTCTGATCGATTAGCTCTAGTTCATTTCGAATTTAACGACGTTAAAATCTGCACTATACGTAAATTCTAATTATAGTTGGTTAGAGAAAAAGAAGAAGGAAAAAATTCCATATTTTGGTCCAAATTCTACAATTATAATCCTTTCTTTTTATAATACTCCTGTTTATTTGCGAAAAATATTGTTAAATTATTTATAATCTTTAATCAAGTTTCCCGATTTTTGATTCTCGAAATTTCTTCCTTCTCAGCTATTCGAGTGGAAGGAATAAATGATTTTGTTAAGTTTTATTAAATTTAAATTTCAAAGTTGCATGTATTTTTATTGCATTTTCTCGATTATTTCGCTATACTTTTAAACGTGTACTTATCGTTTTCATATGTCGTTTTATATGCTTTAATCTCTTCGATGCAGTCTACTTTCATGTTGTTCCACATGTATCGAAACGAGAGAAGCGATATCGAAAAAAGTTTACGGTATAAAATATTATGCTGAATATTGGATCTACATATAAATTGAACATTTCCTTAGATATATACACACACAATATTTCTTATGCTTTATTAGAATATTTCTAACATTTCCCCGTGTGCCTTACATTTATTTTAATACAGTTTTTACAATACGTGTTCTAATCTAGAAATTAAGTTTAAAAAATTCCTTTCCCTCCAGAAACGATCGATTCGGCTTAAAATACAGACTACGCTTAGTTAACGATCACCAATGCAATTTCCACTGCTCCATCTCAAACAAACCTTACCGAAACATATTTCTACCAACTCTTTCTAAAGCTGAACAAGCAAAAATTCTTTAATCCCTTACAATTCTAAATTTAAATAACAGAAACAGCAACAGTTTTTCCAAAAACCAAAGAAAGGAAAGTTCGGTATGAATTACTCAACAATCTGTGATATAAAATTTATTTTTAACCAAGACATCAGCCGTATATCCAAATTAATTCCACCGTAAAAGAATCCTGCGAAACTCGTTCGTGCAGATAGAGGCCTAAAGCCAAATGAAATCCTCTGAACGTGTGCCGAACGTTGCAGCGGCTTCATCCTTACTCAAAGGGCGCACCGGAATAGTGAAAACTGGCGCATAAAGTCGCACACGCATCCAGATTTTTCTATCACTATCAGGTTTTTCACGGACAGATAGATTTCATCGTTGTTCCGGCTCCTTTTATGGGACTTCTTCGTGTATTCAAAGGTCGAACAAGGGACACTATAAATCCTACAACGCACGGTCCATTTGCATTCTAATGGATCGCCTTTATAATCCCATTCGTTCCATAACACCTTGTCTCTTGTCCAATCTGGTACTATTAGGTTGTCAGATAAGTCTTGAACTTTTCTCAGATGTGAATTATAGACTTTATTTCGACAGTTTGCAATATTATGTAAGCAAATCAGGATAACGGTAATGAGCAGTCGACTGTAGTAACATGTACCACTCGAAGTTAGCTGTAATAAAAAACATGTTGCGGTTAAATATATTCAAAGTCGAATTTCTAAACAAACGCTAAAGTGCTCGATGACCTCTAAAATTTACAACTGCTGCGAAGGACCGAACAACGTCCAGACCCGTGTCTGAAAAACGCAACAAATATATTATAATAAGGACGACTAAACAACAATAATAGGATATATCAAACTTTATGTCATCTTCTGTCTCTCACAATCGTTTAAAATTATTTAACAATAATTTTTCATCTTAAAGAATCACTAGAAACGTCTATATAATAATTTCTATCCGAATCGAGTCTTTCCACGCAAACTTCGCAATTCAATATTATCATAGAAGCATTTCAGCGACTTCCTCGCATTGAAACCTCTGCAAGACGCGTAAAAATTCTTCGAAGACACGATAGCCAGTGTAATTTTCGCGACGAAACCGCAAGAAATGTTGCCGGAACCTGGACTGGCCGGAAACGAAGAGCAATATCTGAAAGTGTGATCGTAAATGGAAGCGGCCGCAAGTAGAGACGATATCAGGTTTTCTAGGAACGCGGGATGACGTGGTAATATATTCATGAAGTGTCACCCTATCAAATTGAAACCGTAATAAAGGAAACCGATATTGGTTTTCCACTGTCAAACACGATCAATTTCCTGGTCTATTTGGGGGATCAAGGTGACCGTATTAACAGGGTGATTGCCATCGTGAAATTCTCTGTCTTTCGCCGGCGGCGATTCATCCTCGATTACAATCGTTATTCGGAATTGTGTTTTGCTTATCGTAACGCAAACGCGTACCAAGTTGATTAATTAACCCTTTATAACACGATTTTTCTTTGTTCATCGGAAAATAAGTTACGATTGATCACTATTACACATTCCAACAAGAAAAGGGAAAATTGACAATTATTGTGAAGAACTTCATTATTATTACGGTAATAGTACAACAATATGGACCGTTTATTTTGAAAGTAGGGCAAGTCCATTTTAGTAAAAAAATGAAATATCACATAATTTCTGATTAATTTAGTGTAAACTTTTTATTTATAACTGGTTAATACGTAATATATTAAAAAATGTTAATGCTTTGTTCAATTTAAAATTGATCAATAAAAGAAATTGCATAGCGATTGATTATGAAAGTGCAAGCCTTTTCTTACCTATTCTCTCCTATATTTTAACCCTAGATTTATCGGATCCCCCAATATAACGGATTTTGAATTTCGCGAGCAAAATCGTAAAAACTAATGACAAATGTTTGCACAAAATCGAACGTGTTTGAGACAAATGCTATTAGAGCCATGTGTTTAGGCTTAAAGTGTAGTGAACATAGGACAGTGCCTGGATTTGATCAAGTTGACCAGAAAATTCGTGCAATTTCTGACGATTCGAGTAGAAGATATGATTTATCGTTACTTAATTTTCAATCGAGTTTAACTCAGATTTTAAAATAAAGTACAGTTTTACTAATAGAGCAAGAAATAAATAAAATCGTGATTATCTGGTTACCTAACTATAGAATTGTTATTTCACGGATTATTTCAGTTATCGTTGCACAAAATAAACGAAAAGCCTACAAAGATTGAAAAGAAAGGAGAAATAAAATACACTGGAGGAGAATTGCTTTTTTCCCGCAGTGTCAGATGCAGCATGTAAAACTTCCGCCACATGTTTTGTTTCCATTTAAATTTCTAAATATTCCGCAGCTGTCCCGACCAAACAAGTTCCTCGTCGAAAGTTTAATCGACGATTTCAAAGTACGAGGTGTCGTTCGCTCGGAATGCAAACAGTGTATATTTTTCTACCATTGAAAAATAAAAGGAACAAATTTCTGTTTTCTTTTAAAACTTATATTTTCGTACTTTTTCGATATATGTACATACATTGGTATGTGTCACCATTCTTTTCTCTTTTGTCATCTGTATCTTCATCCTCTGACGACGAATGTTGTTCTGCAATTCTAATTCGATTTCGATTTTTGCTGAAATCATTAGTTTCTAATTCGTTTTCACTCTCTGAATTAAACGGTCTTGTCGTTTTGTTCTTTCCCATGGGTTTAATAATTTCTATAATTTAATATTTTAAGTTTAAATTCATTTGTAAATGTGTATTGCGTGAATTTTTTTTTCATTGCATTAATTAAACGTACCGAGTATTCAACTAAAGCAACTATCCAAAAAGTGAGGTTAACTTTTTAAGTACTAATTATTTATTATACTAACTCTTGAGTAATTAATTGTAATTACCATCATCACTGCCTTCGAAGATTTGAAAATCCGCAGTTTCTGATGTTATTAATAATCGATTGGACTTAGGCCACTTTTAAAGTAAATTGTTCAACTATCTAAATAACTGGGAAAATTTATATGTCCGAAATTATTGTATACTCTGAATATACTGAACCGCAAAATGGTTTTTACGACAGCTAACTTCAAGTGGTACATGTTACTACAGTTAACAGCAAGCAACTGACAAATGGACTTGGACCACTTTAAAAATAAACGGGTCAAATTAACAAGAGATAACGATAATAATAGTCGATCGTTTCAGAAGCATAGAAAGAAAGTGGGTTGGTTTCTTCGATCAGACGGCAAGCCATAAAATTGCGAGCTAAGAAGATATCGCGGTAAAGAATCACACGAACCAATAAACGATGAAAAAGAAACGGTAAGAAGGGATTTATCATCCCTCTTGCGAGCTCACTTCCGCTGGAAGCAGGAGCTTACCTCTTAGAGCGGCTCGAGAGGTGAAAATCAATTAAGAAAGTGTAACGAGTTCTCAGTATTATTGAAGCATGTGCGACAGGACGAAAGGAAATTTTCGTACGATTGAAAAACTTTCTTCGATTGCTATTGTTTCAAAAACTTCAACTCTACTTCCTCTGATATTCCTCTATTTTTATTAACCTTCTACGACGCACGATGAAAAAACGTGCGAATGAACCTAACCTGAAAAACTAAGTTAATTTGAACCTAATCTAAATTTTCTTTTGAAAGAAGCAGGGTCTTTTAAAGTCGAAAACACAAGAGCAAATTCAAGGTAAATAGTTATTGAATGAAATATTATGCAATAAAACATTGTTTAAATTATCTAAATTGTGCACATATTATTTTTAGAAATATGGGAATAAAACTTATTTTTGTGATATTTTGCAATAGTGCAGTATTCATCTTGTTTTTAGCTATATTAAAAACAGATGATATAAACGATACAAAACTAGCATTTAAATACTTACATAATACAAATTACACAGATGTAAATATTTTCTCAGTTACAAGATTTATTACACAGCCAAAGTGTGAATTTGACTTTGTAGTTTGAATTGTTACGTCTTCTGCGAACAATCCTTTACAGCGATCAGCATTAAGACATGCATATTCCAATGAAATGTTAAGAAGTTTAAGTATCACAAGAGTTTTTTTATTGGGAATATGTGGAAATATATTTTAAGAGAATCGCAAACGTACAATGACTTGTTACAAGGAGATTTTTTGGAAGATTACCGTAATCTTACAATAAAACACTTGATGGGTCTAAGATAGGCATCGGAAAACTGCAAAGCTACTTTTTTAATAAAATGTGATACGACGACATTGTGTTAGATATTTATAAGATGTTACAATTTTCACGAAAAGATATATGTATTAAACAACAAAAATGCTATAGCTGGATATATTCTAAAAAGGATGGAACTAGTGCGAATATCAAATAATAAATAAATAATTATTTAATAAAATGTCGATGTAGTATTATGTGAGTTGAGAGTTATACGAGCCCATAGAGGATTGAAGAACGGGTGAAGAAAGAAAAATCCGTGCGTTTTTCTATCGTTCGAATTTACACTCGTTATGGAAGTTCCACCGCTTGTTGGAAAATATTCTCCGTACCGGCTTAATCACTCGAATAATCCAAATTCTGACCGATCACCGGGTTCGAGCTGATAAACTAATTGCAGAGAAAATCCAATAACAAATTTGTCAACGTATTCATCCGATTTCCAACAACTCGCAAATCAGATTAACAAAATTGAGTTACAGAAGCGACGAAAACGTTCGGAGAGGTATGTATATGTAGACGTTGTTGTGCTGTTCTGATATACTGTGGAAATTATTCCGAGGTAACGCGAAAGAAACTCGCGTCGTTTTCTCGCCTCGAAACACTTCGAGTTGCAGTACAAAGGACGAGAATGAAAGTGGGAGTATAGGAACGTGAATTTTCGAGCGAATAAGAATGAGCAGGAGAGGAGACGAGCAATATAACAGACGGAACAACGACAAGGCGTCTGTAAAGATGCGAAGAAGAACGCAATTTGGCGGCACGGGTGAACGAGATATATTCTGTTCACGGAGGCTGCTGACAGGAAATATTTCAGGAGGCTGCGTACTTCCGTAGTCGATTGTATTGAAATTCTTTCGACGATGTTTCAATCCTCCTGATACATCCGTCTCGTGATATTTATCAAGCTTTTCACGAGTTTATGGCTGTTGTTCACGATCATCCTACCTTGAAATAGCGTTGAAAATTTTCTCGCGTTTAGATCAGTTGTAACATGCTCTGTAGTGTATATGCACATGGGCTATTTTTCGAAATGTAGCACCTGTTCGTTCGCGACACGAGTGTTGAGGTTAATACACTTTAATTGACGTGCTTTATAGGCCTATTTAGTTGTGATGCTCTTGACTTTATAATTTTCCTTTTCTCGTTTCTGAATACTTGTATACTCCCTAGTAGCACGAAATATTGAATATACATTTATGTAATATTAAAAAAGAAATCGAATTTCTTTTTCATATTTAAATATACATAGAATATTTATTCTAGATTCAGAAAAATATTTTTCTTTCGAATATTTATAAATTATTCGAAAATATAAATATAAAATAATATAAAATAAATAGTAATTTAATATTATAAGCAAAATATTTTGTTCTAAGTGAAAAATAAATGTTCGTTTAATATTAGAAAAAAATATTCTTTTTCGAATGCATACAAAATATTTAATTTATATTAAATTTGAAATATCTGTGGCGACCCTTCTGTCCACCACCGCTAGAGGGACAAACGACGACACAGGAGACCATTCTCGCTAGCTCCCCCGAGAGGTCCTGTTGGTATATATATACCTTCCAACCTAACTCCTTCAGTCCCCCGCATCTAAGGCACGGGTCTCCTAGAATGCCTTACTGACGAGTCCACTAGGAGGCCCAGGACGAAACGCCGCAACCTTTCCTTTTCCTCCGATCCTCTCTATCATTCCTCCGCCTTCTATCCTCCGTCAACATAACAGCCCACATATCTGTTTGTGCTTTCTTTTCACTATATCGATTAAAATATTGATTAGAAAGTATGGATTGCGAATCTACGTGACCAAAAAAGAACGTATATGTACATGTTACAACAAAATACTTTTGTTTATTTAACAAATATGATGTATAATAGAAGTATTTAGAAACATATATTTGTAGTTTTTTTCTTTTTATTGATAATGTGCTATGCTTCATTAGGAAAACGGATTTGCACTTTTAATTAAAGCATAAATATGAGAATAATAAATTTCTCTTAAATTTAAGCATTATAAAAATTGATATTGATAAAGAAAAACTGAAAGTACAAAATTTTAAATAATAACTACAGTCCGTAAAGAAAAAATTAAAGTACAAAATATTAACAACTTGCGCTGGCAACTAATTCACATTAAGCATTAAAAAGTACAATACCCACTAAACAACTGTATTTCGACAAACGATTTCGATCGATCAGAAATCAATTTCAACTGCCTAACAACGTGTACAACACGTCGTTGGCGACTTTGAAACAAAAACATCTCGAAATGTGTAGCACGTGCTTCTAGCGCAAGTGGTTAAATAGTAACTATAATACAATTGCGGATACCAATTTTAAAAAATTCCAGAAATCTTCGTTACACGAAACCCATTGTAAATTTTTAAACAATTCATTCATTCCAATATACTGTACACAAAAGGAGATAAAGTTATTTTTATACGCTAAACGGTAAGATGAAAATTGATATATTTCATGGATTTTCTCGGGACAACCGAAGACGAGGGGTGGCGAGGAAAATGGTGGATCGTAACACGGTGTAATGGCGCGTGATATGTACAGAAGTGTACGAAGGAAATTTATAAATGCTTGTAAAGGGAGGAAAAATAGAGTAAGAAAAGAGGGGAGAAAAAAGCAGATAAAAGATAGAGTGGTGAAAGGAAAAAAAGAATAGGAAGAGGAAAGAGGTCAAGGGGAGAGAACAACGAGAGGATAAGGATATAAAAAACGTTGTGTAAGCGATGGAGAAAAAAGAAATTGTGATAAGACAAAGCAGGTAAATGGAAACAGGAAAGAAGTGCCAAAAAGGTTGAAGATTCAAGAAGAAAGGAGACGGAGAAAGAACGAAGGAAGAAAAGAAGAAAACAAAGTGTCGAAAGAGAAAGTAAAATTGCAGGTTGCAGTCGAAGCAATTATGGTATCCAACATATTAAGCCCTTTATACTAGATTTCATAACGCTATTAGAAAGTATCTACATCCTGATCTAACTCTAAAGAAAATGTTTAATTTGTACGAGCTTCATTGCGAGGAAACTGATATAAAAGCAATTGATGAGTGGACTTATAGAAAAATATTTAAAAAAAATTTTAAAGAAATAATTTAAAAAAATAATAAAATGTTGTTTATTCCCAATATTAATTATTTACTTATATACTACTTCAATTATACAACTTGCCGTTACATATTCGTACATGCAAAATCATAACTGAATGCAGAGATCGCAAGATTTTTTTCATTCCATCTATTTCCATTACATTGCGTTCCTGTTGGTAAAATCCATCGTTTTACTCTTCTCTTGTATATGTAGTGCTTAATTAAACTACGGAAAATGGACTTGCACCATTTTCATAATCAAATTTACCGACGAATTTTCAATCGATCAAAACATATGGATATTTTAAAATATTAAGTATGCATTATTTATAAATAAGGAGTTCATACTGAATTATAATCATTATGAATTATATACAACGTAAATTATGTGGTATCTAAATTTTTTTTTTAAATGGAGTTATATCACTTTCAAAATAAACGGTCCAATATACCACCGGAGCACCATGACTTCTTCAAATCCATCCCGCATACACAAAATGTAGATGAGCAGTAAATTGCTGTGTAATTTATATAGTTCGAAGATTTCCTGAATTTTTCAAGTGTTGTAATGAAATATAAAATAAGTTGAATATTGTTTTTTCAATTTGAAGCATTTTAAATTATATCGAATGGATTTGGGCTGTTTGAAATTTGATGACAAATCTAGTTGTTAATTTTGAAAGTGGCTCAATTCCATTCTTGGTAAGAAGACACATATTATTCACTTAATAATTGCTATTCTTTTAATAGGAATTGTACATTTAACTCTGTTAGATACATTTCAGGAGTGTGATACATTGATATCCTATACGTATATTTTCAATTTCCTTGAAACGCAAACTCTTAAATATCTCAATTTAAAAATAAATGGACTTAGGTCACTTTCAAAATAAACGGTTCATTTCTTTTTTTTATGAAAGGAAACAAAGTTGAAACTTCGAAGTAGCGTTTAATAAAATAAACGTTAAAGAAAAATCGGTCGTTGATCGTATTTATGTTTTTATTGTTAACGAAAGGTTCTATTTATACTGTAACTGGTATATTTCATATAAAATGTAGCAACCAGGGTTTAATAAACGAAATATTTTCCAGTGCTTTTCCAATTAACGTGCAAATCCTATGCAAACTGTTGGTATAGCAATTGCTACTTGCGTTTCAAATCCGACGCCACATTTCTGTTGTGGTTCTTCCTCCCATAACAAATGGAACCGATTACGTTCTCTTTCTTTTGTCATCTCTCTCATGTACATATGTACATATGTCTTTTCGTCTAACATGCTGACACGTGCTGTAGCTTTTTGTAATAGTTTCCCTTTTGACTCTAATTTTAAATAAATAAACTTAATTTATACTGGTTGTCGGAGTTTATTTTATTTTTTAACTCAACACAAACTCGTCAATATTGTCCTGTACCAATTTCACTTGTTACTTTTCGTTTTGCACACATAAAAACTTTGATAAGCAATCTCTAAAACCGCTACATAAGATTGTAAATTTTAAATTTAGTCCAAGGTACATTTATATTTATCGTATCGTAAGAAGAAAAGTAAGAAAGTTGAAGAATAAATTTCTCTTAAAGGGTCTAGCAGGCTAACGGGGTCAAAAGTGCCCTCCAACCGATTTAGTGGTGCGATAGCTTGCCAAAAGAAAGCATATGACTCCAAGTTTCAACTCTCTAGCTCGACCATGGGGGTAGTTATACGATAAATTCGGATCATTAGTTTTTCGACTGTTTTTAGCGATAGGCAAAACTTCTGAAAAAAGATCTAGAATATTATATATATACAAAGGCACATCTTAGGGATTTTTTTCCGAGTTTTTTCTTGCAAATCCTAGTTGTAAAAACTAAAAAAAAAAAGAAAAAAAAACGTAAAAATGGCGGATATGTTTTGAAAAAGGAAACATCGTTACTTTTATACTTTTTTAGTAGCAGTGTATTAGCATAATCATCATCCTCAATTTTTTTCGTATTTTTTGGAAGCGTGCGTCGTAGTTAAAAAAATTAAGTAACTTCGAGTTTTTACATTTTCTTACATTTTCTGTATGCAGTGTGTATATTGTGCAACTTTAAGCATTTTTACAATCGAAGGAACGGTATACAAATCGAAGGAAATGCAAGTAACTTTTGGTAAAATGCACTTGAACAATTTTGCATGAAACAATGCTAAAGTATGTTCAGAATTCTCACTAAATTGAAATCACTCAAATGTCGAATTAACGTAAAATAATTTTCAAATAGATCTTCTCATAGAAACAGTGAATTTGTGTAAAGGAAAAAAAAAAGAAAAAGAAATTGATGCTATATTTTCAAAATGCAGTACAACGTTCATCTACCAAAAATATTGCGTTAAACTAGATTTACGTTTGCACGGATCGGTATCTATGAGCAGAAAGAAGAAGAAAAAGAAAAATTGAAAGAAATATCAGCAACGAATCGCCCGGGGCAGTGTTTTGTCGAGGAGAGATACAGCACTTCGCCGTGTACATATCTGTAATATTTGCTCTAAGATATCTTCTCCCGCAGCAATTCAAAGATTCATTTAACTCAACAAGATGAGCAAAGGAAAGATAATGCATTTACAGATCAAAGAAATATTAGATCGATACAAGGGTACTTGCACCCTTTGAAGAACAAAATTCGAAAAAGAAGAGAATTCGAAAGATGTTAATGCCCTAATGTACCAAATTTTCAAACATTAAAATACCAACATCGTAACATTATAAGTTATGTAATAATTATTAACGTACATTCATAACTACTATGTAATGATTCTTATACACAATACAATTATGTAATATATAATACAGTCACGTAATCATTACTGACGTACGTACATAATTACCGATAATGTTAAAGCATTGTAAGTGCTACATTGTAGCAACATTTGTGTAACGTGACCCTATGTGCGAAGAAAAGAAACGTAGAATTAGGATTAATTTTTAATAGAAATTCAAGGCTAACCCGTAACACAATAAGTTTATGAAGCCATCGACCATCGGTTGCTTTCTACGACGTCTTCAAACCCAAGTATAGTTCTTTATTTTCGTTTCAATTTTGTTTTTGCATGTCTTAGTAAGGTCAAGAATTCCCTCGATACCTGATGGTACACGAAAGGAACCAATCAGAAAAACAACCCCTTCCTGGTCTGGTTTCAGGATCTCATTAATAACCAATCCGCGTGCCTCGGCCCCTCCAAAAATTCTATATGCAAACATATAAATAAGGAGAGAAAAATCAAAACGAAAGATACAAGTATTCATTAAAATAAAAACACAGGTTCATCCGTAAAAATTGTAACCACGCGCTGCGACCAAAGTAAATTATATTATCAAAAATTAGTGCAAGTGTTAACTGTAATCTTTTCTTGCATCAAACCCAAAATATTCAAGCGCTATTAATTTACCGATTGAAGCGCATTATAAATATAATCGGAAACCACAGCAAATTATAAAACGTGCGCATTGAACAGTAATTTATGTAATAATTATTAGTGTGCATTAACAACAAGTATGTAACAATTATTATACATGATGCAGTTGTGTAATATATAACACAGTCATGTAATAATTATTAACATACATTACTAATTATTATATGTTAGTAGATTCGAAGTCATGTAGCTATCGGGTGTAGTAGGTTAGGTTAGGTTAGGTTAAGGGGGGAGTAGTAAACCCCCCGACCGGGGCGTCTGGGTGATGTCTGTACCTGACCTCTGGCCTAGTAAAAAGGGTAAGGGTAAGCCCTGAAAATATGGCAGAGGTCCCATGAACAGCTATGTTTAACATGGGAAAACCGCTCCCCAGGCGTCGTCTGGAGCCTATGCTAGGGTTGAAGCCGGGTTATCGGGCGCAGGTATGGAGGATTACCTGGCCAGTGTTTTCTCATATCCCGCGCCGCAGGGGATACCTGCGGCAACGTCTAGCCTGAAGTCTGGGTCTGGCATCGGATTGGGTCCGGTGTCGCCCATCCGATAGGGGTGACGTAAAACCTCTTGCATCAGAATGGCGCGGGCCTATCCCGTAACCTCTTCATAGAGTCACCACGTGCCGATAGGGTTGGCCACCTGACAAACTCGCTTCTCGGGTTTCGGCACGCACAAATAGGGCCAAAATTTACCGGGGGAAGTAGCCCTACTGCGGTAGGGCTCCCATGATGGGCGAACCCGAGGAAACTAACAACTGCCACAATGACGTCAAAAATTCACACAAACAACTGGAGGGAGGAGATGGACGGGCACGGTGACCAACAAGGTCACGCCATAGGGATTATGGAGGCAGAGGCCAGCGCCTCCGCTACCGCAACACGCGAGCTGGAGGCCGGGATGAACCTGAGGGCGAGCACGAGTGCATCCCGCACTAACGCCATCGGGAGAATTGTAGTAAGGAAGGGGAAGGCGCTGCCACCTACGAACAGCGGTTCGACCAGCTGCGTGGTGATAAGCGAGACGGAGGACTCGGACAATGCGTTCATTGCATCCGACGTCTCGCACCACGCAGTGAAGCGCCGCAAGCGGGGCAGACCACCAAGCACCGGTGAGTGCATTGGAATCAGGGAGGCCGCGCAAGAGGCAGCGCGGAAGATGAAGGAGCAGCGCGACCACGAGGAGCAGGTGGAGGCGCTCCACTTTGAGGGGGATCCACCTCCACCATTGCGAGGCTCCAAGCCTCTGCCAGATGAGGAGGAACTCCTTCGGGAGATGAGGCTGCGCGACCCCACTGCGGACATCGGCAGCGAGGTGTTGGAACACCTGAGGGAGGTGGAGATAGTGGCAGCGAAATCCACCAACCTAAATGGAACGTTCGTGAGGAAGCTACGGCTAGCAGCGGTGTCGGTCAGGGTTGCCGTGACGGAGCTCGCAAAACGAACGACCGTCGCGGGCCCCGCACAGACACTGGAGCGGGACAACAGCAGTATGCGCTCGAGAATTTGCGACTTGGAGGCGCAGCTGGAGGCGATGAACGTGAGGCGGTCCTCTGTGGCTGCTCGCGCTCAGCCGCCAAAGGCTGCGACGGCTGTTCCAGCAGCAGCACAGAAAGCTGCGAAGGAGCCGGCGAGGATGCCGGAGCAGCATGCTCCGTCGCCCGCCCCGGCCGCGGCTGCCCAGGAGAGGGGGACTGGCCAGTCCTCCTCTGAGGGGCAACGGGGAGAGGGATGGGAGGAAACCCTATTCCGCAGGATCGGCGAGCTGGTGGACGCCAGGCTGAACAGGTTTCAGCTGGGCCACTCCACCAGGACGACGACAGCAGACCAACCTCGCCCCGAAAAGGCGAAGAAGGTTGCAGTCGGCGTGGAGAGGGAGGCACCCGCCCCACCG
The DNA here is from genome assembly GCA_951804975.1 of Anthophora plumipes. NCBI lineage: Eukaryota > Metazoa > Arthropoda > Insecta > Hymenoptera > Apidae > Anthophora > Anthophora plumipes. The sequence goes on from OX638122.1 coordinate 2,692,957, forward strand.
AAGACCAGGCCGGCAGCCGAAGAGGAGACAACCCGCAGACCTGCGCTGGAGAGCAGCTGGGCCAAGGTTGTGGGGCGGAAGGCCGCAAGGAAGCAGGCGGCTGCTCTGCCCTCTGCCCGGCTGCGCCACCAGAGCACTGGGAGGGACGTGAATACAACGCAGACGGCGGCCGCTCTAAAAGCGCGCTTGGGACGGGTGCCCCGGACGGCAGCGGTGTCAGTGACCGTTCCGCCTGGCGCTAGCGTGACCTACGCGGAGGCGGTGGTCACCGCCAAGACAAAGATCGATATCGAGGGGATGGGGATACCCGGGATGGTCATCAGGAGGGCCGTCACGGGAGGACTCCTGCTGCAGGTGCCCGGTCCAGACAGCGCGACGAAGGCGGACCAGCTGGCTTCCAAGCTGAAGGACGTCCTTGGGGGAACGGGAGCGAAGGTCGCGCGCCCCTGCAAGAGAGCAGAGCTACGGATCTCCGGGCTGGACGACTCCGTCACCCAGAGAGAGGTGGCGGAGGCGGTTGCAGCGGCAGGGGCGTGCCTCCCAGAGGACGTTAGGACGGGACAGGTTCGCTGTTCCCCCAATGGACTGGGCACGATATGGGTGTCCTGTCCCCTCCAGGCTGCCAGTGCGGTAAGCAAGAAAGGACGCGTGCGCGTGGGATGGGCCAGTGCCCGAGTAGGGGCACTGACGGCCCGCCCACTGCAGTGCTACCGCTGCCTGCAACTGGGGCACGTGAGGCAGAAATGTACAGCGGAAGTGGATAGGAGCGGCCGCTGCTACCTCTGCGGCGACACCGGGCACATGGCGGGGGGCTGCACGGCGAAGACGCCAAGATGCCCTCTGTGTTCCGACCTGGGGCTCCCGGCGGAACACAGACTAGGGGGCAAACCGTGCTCCCCGCCGGTGCAGGCGAAGAAAGGAGCCAAGGGGGGGGCTCCAAGCGGCCACCAGTGGCCAGGATGGGGAAGCGGCAAGGACGCCGGCCGCGCAGAACAGCGGCCAGAGGAGTGAAGGCCTGGGGGAGGCCATGGTAATTGCTTAAATTCGCCATGCGTCTCCTTCAGGCCAACCTGAACCACTCCCGCGGGGCACAGGACCTCTTCGGTCAGACCCTCCGGGGTTGGCAGGTTGCATTGGCGGTGGCGGCCGAGCCCTACTCCGTCCCGGACCATCCCTCTTGGTTTGGCGACGCGGTGGGCTCGGTTGCCATAGCCACAGGTGGGATTCCAGGGGCCCCGGCTGTCTCTCTTCTAGAGAGCGGGCGGGGCTACCTGGTCATCGGGTGGGGCGAATACGTGGTGGTGGGATGCTACATCCCCCCCTCTCGCACCCTCTGTGAGTTCGAGGAATACCTGGGCGAGGTAGGTGGCTGTATACGACGGCTGCTGCCTCGCCCGGTGCTAGTCTTAGGGGACTTCAATGCCCATGCCACCCGAGGACAGATGCGAGGGGGGGAACCCTGTTGGACTGGGCGGCGGAGCTGGAACTCCGGCTTGTGAATGTGGGTTCCGTCGTTACGTGCGTGCGGCCGCGTGGCTCGTCCATCGTCGATCTGACGTGGGCGTCGCCCGCGGCCGTGCGACGGGTGACGGGGTGGAAGGTGGCCGAGGAGGCGGAGACGCTGAGTGATCATAGATACATAGTGTTCTCCGTTTCCTCTGCTGCCACGAAGCCGGGTTCGGTCCGCCCTCGTCGCGGCGGGGGGGCCCTGCCACCGCGGTGGGCGCTCGCGCGGCTTGACGAGGACCTATTGATGGCCGCTGTCCATGCTGCGGACTGGGGGAGCCGTGGGGCGGCACCTGCAAGCGCGGAGGAGGGGGCGGAATGGCTGCGGCCCGCGTGCATAGCGGCGTGGCGCCGGTGCACGCGGGAACGCAGAAGATGGCCACGCGACGAGGAGGGGATCTTGCAACTGGGGCAACAATACAAAGGAAGAAGAACAGCCCTCCGCCAGGCCATAAAGGAGGCGAAGGCCAGATCCTGGAAGGAGCTTCTGGGCTCTCTGGACCGGGACCCGTGGGGGCGGCCGTACCGGCTTGTGCTGGGAAAGCTGCGCCCCTACGCCCCCCCGGTTACGGAGGGCTTGGACCCCGCTGTCCTTGACCGGGTGGTGGATACGCTGTTCCCCTCCACCGGGGAGGCGGCGGCTCTGCCACTCCGGATCGGGGGGAGGAGAACCGGCCGTGGACACAGGAGCTTGCGGTGACGGAAACGGAACTAGGGGATGCTGTTCGGAAGATGGGGTGGGAAGGCCGTGGCTCGTTGGGAAGGACTCCGTTGGGGTGCTTCGTCGCCAACGTTGGAGTCGCCTCGACGTCCACGAGCAAGCAAGCAGTCTCCTTTGCGTGGGTCCCGCCATAAGTCCCTCCTTCGGGAGCAAAACTAAGAGCTGCCTCTGCGAAGGCTGCGGCGACTATCCGTCCGACCCCCTTGGACATGGAGCGAGGTGATCGTTCTGATTCGGCCGCTACGGCGTGCGTACCAGCCGAGCGACGGTTGGCGTCTGGCGGTTATATTGCCAACCTTCTAAGCCGAGACCGGGCGGGTCGCACAAAGCCACAGAGACTCGTCATCGTATTAGTGACGTACGACTCGCCATAGTATTAGTGGCGTTAAGACTCGCCATCGTATTAGTGGTGCGTATTCAGAAGACTCGCCATCGTATTAGTGGTGCATATTCAGAAGCCTCGCCATCGTATTAGTGGCGTAGTAGACCCGCCATCGTATTAGTGGCGTAATCGAACGACCGTGGATCAACCCACGAGGTGTCTACTGAATCCAAGGCGACTCAATGAAACACGGATCGAAGAGGCTTGGAGGGCGCGTCTTTGGCTCTTGGCCCTCCTAACCGCAAAGACGGTAAAAGCCACACCGTCGTCAATTAGTGACGACGAGAATGACTCGCCATCGTATTAGTGGCGGAAAGACTCGGAAGTGGTGACACCGAGTCTTCGGGTACAAGATTACTCACGGATCCACAACCGTAGATGTCTTACCCATCCAATCCTCTCCAAACATCCAATCCCAACATTCCATCGCCCTCAGGGTCAGAGCGCGTGCTTGCGTGCATCGAACGAGTCCGCCTTCCCGTGGTTCCCCGTGGATGCGACTGGCGTGGGGCGAACAAGGGGTATCCCCAGTTCCCACATTCCAGAACGTAACGAAAGGGCTCGGATCCATTGTAAACGCTCAGTGGCGCTGCTGGATTTTTCCGGGCTCCGCTCTCGGAAGTAGTGGCCAAGTTGGAAATGATAGAAAAGTTTTGTAGCGTATGACCGTCAGGTCCAGGTCGCATATCTAACGCCCTTACGGGGCTAGGATTCACACTAAACTGTTCGGAAGATGGCAGCGAAGAACACTGCACCGGGTCCGGACGGTATCCCGGGAAGGGTGTGGGCAGCGGCGCTGAGCGTGCTCGGCCCGCGGTTGCGGCGGGTATTCGACCGCTGCCTGGAGTTGGGACAATTTCCTGAGCAGTGGCGGAGGGGTCGTATGGTCCTGCTCAGGAAGGAGGGACGTCCGGTGGATTCTCCATCCGCGTACCGGCCGTTGTGCTTGTTGGACGAGGCGGGAAAGCTGTTCGAGCGGGTGTTGGCGTCTCGCCTCGCCTCTCACCTGTCAGCGGAGGGCCCGGACCTATGCGAGGAGCAGTACGGGTTTCGTCGTGGTCGCTCCACTGTGGACGCGATTCGGCGGGTGCGGGCCCTTGCGGGGGAAGCTGTCTCGCGGGGGGGAGTGGCGCTAGCGGTGTCGCTTGACATCGTGAACGCGTTCAACTCCCTCCCGTGGGCGGCGGTTCGGGAGGCGCTCGAGTACCACGCAGTGCCTGCGTATCTGCGGAGGGTGCTCGGCGCCTACCTGGCTGGCAGGTGGGTGGAGTACACCGGCCGGGGTGGTGTGCGGATGGAGAGAAGGGTCGTCTGCGGGGTCCCGCAGGGCTCAGTTTTGGGCCCAATCCTGTGGGACCTCGCCTACGACGCTGTCCTGCGGGCGGCCCTCCCTCCCGGGGTCAGTATCACGTGTTATGCGGATGACACGCTGGTGCTGGCCACCGGACGTGGCTGGGGGAGGACCGTCCGCTTAGCGGAGTTGGGAGTGGCGTGCGTCGTCTCTCGCATCCGGGGCCTGGGTTTGGAAGTGGCCCCGCAGAAGTCGGAGGTGTTGGGCTTCCTGGGGCCCAGAAAACGGAAGATACCCGGAGCCTGGGTGCGGGTAGGCGACGCACACGTCGGGGTGGGGCACAGGATGAAGTATCTTGGCCTCACCCTGGACAGCCACTGGAAGTTCGAGGTTCACTTCAGGGCGCTCGTTCCTCGGGTGGAGCGGGCGACGGCGGCGCTGGGGCGGCTGCTCCCTAATCTGGGGGGGCCGAACGTGGCGGTGCGACGTTTGTACGCGGGGGTGGCCAGATCGATGGTCCTATACGGGTCACCGGTCTGGTCGGGGGATCTGACAGCCAGCCGTCGGAGCAGAGACCGGAGGGGATACCGCACCGTATCCTACGCGGCGGCAATGGCTCTGGCGGGCCTAATCCCGCTGGAACTGCAGGCTGAGGGCGGCGCCTACGTTTACGACCGCGGGAAACATCTCTGCGCGAGCGGTGTCCCCTCAGCGGAGGTGGTAGAGCTAGTGAGGGCTGCACGGCGGCAGGCGCAGCGGCGCGCGGAGGAGAGGTGGCGGTCGCGGCTCAGCGAGCCAGCGATCGCTGCCAAGCGCGGGGTGCAGGCGGTCCTTCCTGTCTTCGACCAGTGGATTGGCGGAGGCAGGGGGGGCCTGACGTACCGAATGACACAGATGCTCACCGGGCATGGATGCTTCGGTGAGTTCCAGTGTCGCATTGGCAAGGAGGCTGCGCCGCTGTGTCACCACTGCGGCGAACGGGAGGACACAGCACGGCATACGCTGGAGGCGTGCCCAGCTTGGGACGCCGAAAGACGTGTGCTGGTGTCTGTTGTAGGTGAGGATCTCTCCTGCCCGGCACTGCTGCGGCAGGCGCTGGACGGGAGAGAGAAATGGGATGCCGTCGCCTCTTTCTGCGAGCAAGTCATGCAGCAGAAGGAGGCGGCGGAGCAAGGTCGAGAGAGCAGCGACCCCGCGAGAGGGCAGTCGGGCCGTGGTCGTGGGCGGGGTGGCTTATCGCTCCCCCGGCCGGGTAGACCACGGCCCGACTTGCGGAGGTGGCAACGGCGCTGAATTCTCCCTACCCCTATTCCTTCCTCTGTCTTTACTCCTTTCTCTCGCTATCTCTATTCTCTTTCTATCTCCTTTCCTCTTCTCTCAGCGCCGTCGCCAAAAAACCGAGGAATGGGGCCTCGCCGATCCCATAACACCTGGGACGGCGACCATGGGGAGCGCAGGTGGCTGGGTGGGGGCCCTACCACCAGCAACGCGCTCCACAGGTGAGGCGGAAGAAGGCGCTGCCGCTTGTTCCGCCGAAAAGTGAAGGGAGTGGAGGAAGATCACCTCCCCTCGCCGAGGAAGGGCCGCAAGGCGTGGCGCACGGGGGTGCCCAGAGGGAGTACTTCCAGGCTACCTGGGGCCCCCGGTGCGCATGAGGAGGCAGCCGTGGGGGGTTTAGTTGGTACAAGTCCGACACTCCCCCGTCTCCCCCCCCAGGGCGACGGGGCGTCCGATGAGGATTCCCCCCACGTTATAAAAAAAAAAAAAAAAAAAAAAGGTTAGGTTAGAAGAATGCAAGAGAAAGTTTGGTGGTGGGAAGCAGCCCGACGTTGCGTTGCCTTAAGGGTGTGACTGTTGTTCTTACAAGGGAAGTCCGCGAACGGTCCGGCTTCGATTTTGATGAAACTTTGTACACTTATAAAGCAGCCAAAAATAAGCGACACGTATTTTTTTTTAGTTGCGGTAACTCGAGTTTAAGGGGTGAAACCACCCCTTGAAGTTTTGGGTCAAAACGGCTATCTCGAAAACGGAAAGACATACGAAAAAATTGTCAACGGGCGAGGTTAATGGTTTCTTATGTACAATAACATGAGGTTAAAAAATTTAACAAAATACAGTTTGCTTATAACAAAAAAAATTTATTAACTTAATTTTTTATTTTATTGAAATTTTCATAATGGCAAAAAATGACGAGCATGTTATTCCAAATCCACTAGTATATAACATTTTAAAATTGCCTCTTACAGTTTTGCAGATTTTGATGATTTACATCTTGCGCGCACATCCACTATGGTAGTAGCCGTTCTAACTTTGATTTTAATGAAGCATTGTAGGCTTGCACTAAATTATACAGTAACAAGTAACAAGTAACAATGACAGTAACAAGTTTCTTAACAGCAATGAAAAGATTAATTGTTTTTATTATTCACCTATGACATCGTGGCAAAGGTGGAGCGATTTATAAATTATACCTAAATATATACAGTGTGTATAGCAATTATTCTATGTACTTTCGACAATAGTGGTACCCGTCGAAAAAATGTTTGAGACATAAAGATTTCTTACACCATGCGCATCTAATTATTGCCACGTCACCGCAAATATGGCATCTTGGTTCATTTTCAACAGAATAGCAGTACTCAACAGGATTCTGGAATGCATTTGGTTTTTCATCTATATATCCGGATTTATACCAGGAGTATTTAATAAATTTATGGAAGCTCGGCAGTTAAGAGTAATTGTGCATGAAGTAGATTTACGGCGATAGGCTTTACAAGCGAGGGATATAGAAAATTTACAAACATTTAAAGCTGGACATACTTGGCTACATACTTTTAAAACGACGTTTAGATTAGTGTCCAGAAAAATTACCAGATTTGTAACCACAAATATGGTAAATCGAGAAGACGATATTCATTTGCAATGCAGTGCATTCGTGAATGAAGTAAAATCATATATAGCCCGAAATGAACCACTCAATGTTTACAATTCCGATCAAAGTGGTTTTAATTTGGAATTACATTCAGGGCGCACTTTGGCTGAAAAAGGTATAAAAATCGTAGAAGGAGGTGTTCAATCAGTGTCATCCACCACTCATAGTTACACCATCCAGCCAACTATTTCAGCTGATGGACAATTACTGTCACCATTATTTATTGTACTCAAAGAGAGTACAGGACATTTCGGGCCGATTGTGGAACAACATTTATTTCGCCCTGACAATGTATATCTTGCAGCTTCAAAGTCAGGAAAATTAACTACGGACCACTTCAAGACCTGGTTAAGAGAGATTTACTTCGCCAATACTGGGCCCACAACAGTTCTAATTCTTGATTCCTGGAGTGGTCACTGTAACAAGACAGTGAACGTAGTTACTCCCGAGGGTAAAAACGTAAAACTTTTTGTAATACCAAAAGGTGAAACAAAGTATGTTCAACCACTGGATGTTTACGGTTTCAGCACTTGGAAAAATTTCGTCCGCCGATTTTCCGATAAAGTTCTCATTTTAAATCACGACATTAATCTCCACGCTAGGAATAATATAATCAAACTTCAATCTCTGGTCCACAATCAATTTTCATCGCCAAGGTTCCAAAATTTTATTAAATACTCCTGGTATAAATCCGGATATATAGATGAAAAACCAAATGCATTCCAGAATCCTGTTGAGTACTGCTATTCTGTTGAAAATGAACCAAGATGCCATATTTGCGGTGACGTGGCAATAATTAAATGCGCATGGTGTAAGAAATCTTGATGTCTCAAACATTTTTTCGACGAATACCACTATTGTCGAAACTACATAGAATAATTGCTATACACACTGTATGTATTTAGGTATAATTTATAAATCGCTCCACCTTTGCCACGATGTCATAGGTGAATAATAAAAACAATTAATCTTTTCATTGCTGTTAAGAAACTTGTTACTGTCATTGTTACTTGTTACTTGTTACTGTATAATTTAGTGCAAGCCTACAATGCTTCATTAAAATCAAAGTTAGAACGGCTACTACCATAGTGGATGTGCGCGCAAGATGTAAATCATCAAAATCTGCAAAACTGTAAGAGGCAATTTTTAAATGTTATATACTAATGGATTTGGAATAAAATGCTCGTCATTTTTTGTCATTATGAAAATTTCAATAAAATGAAAAATTAAGTTAATAAATTTTTTTTTGTTATAAGCAAACTGTATTTTGTTAAATTTTTTAACCTCATGTTATTGTACATAAGAAACCATTAACCTCGCCCATTGACAATTTTTTCGTATGTCTTTCCGTTTTCAAGATAGCCGTTTTGATCCAAAACTTCAAGGGGTGGTTTCACCCCTTAAATTCGAGTTACCGCAACTAAAAAAAAATACGTGTCGCTTATTTTTGGCTGCTTTATAAGTGTACAAAGTTTCATCAAAATCGAAGCCGAACCGTTCGCGGACTTCCTTTGTTAGAGGAGCTGATCACGGAGTGGGACGGGCAAGGATGCCTTCTGGTATTAATAGGACTCTGAGAAACAGCACAGCACTTACCCGAGAACCTCAGAACAGAGTAAATTTGATAGAGTAATTCACCACCGCATCCTAATTTCTGTAGAAAATTCCCAACATATACTTACATAACACAATTATATAATATATAACACAGTCATGTAATAATTATTAACGTACCTAATTACTGTTAATATTAAAGCAATCCTCTTATAACATTCGACAAAGAGAAGAAAGCGAAATGATTGCTATTTCAAGTAAATGCTGACCATACTCGTTTCTACGTATAATTTGTACACATACATGTACACTATCATTGCTTTTAAGAATAATTGCATAAGTATAAGAGTGTTCATATTTCACTTATTTTGAAAATTTTACTTTTTGATACTTGAAACGTGGTTTGGAGTCCTCCAACCGTGTCAAATGCGTGACAGCAAAAAAATAATTGTTCAGCACACGTTCAACGTGAGATTAATAGTCTTTATTCTGCATTTCGAAGTACACTTTTTCGAAACCGCCATTTACGCGGTTCTTTTTATACGCGATCTCATTTTACGCGGTCGGATAGGTTCAGTTTCTTATGAGCTTTCGTTGAATTTATTTTTGGGTCCTCCGGAAAATTCGTGGCGATTTCCAAGTGGATATGTCAGTTTCATTTGACCTAACTTTCTGACTGTTGAAGACGTATACAATGACTCCCATTGGCATTCGAACACTCTTTAAAATTTCACATTCTTGCGAAGAAATGCGAAAGGACTTTTTAAGCAACCTAATAGATTTTATATTATAATTCAGCGGATTGAAAACTTTCAGTCCTTAGAAAATAGCAACGAAAAAGAAAAGTACTACTCCCTCTGTCCCATAATAATAGTAGCAGTTGATGAATTTAATTTGTCCCATAATAATAGTAGGAAAAGAAAATAAATATAGAACGCAACATTTATTATCAAAAAACTATATTAAATTAAACAATAAATTAAAAATATTACTCCTAAATTTTATTTTGAGTGTTCAGATAGTTTCTGGATTTTTCGATAATTTCGTTACTGTATTTTAAACTTGTAGCTAAGAATCCCTTGGCTGCGAAGAAAAAATTCTATGCGATCTTTCTTATTCTTTTCTGTAAGAAATGGTTCGACGGTGCTTGAAACTCGTTTTATGGATTTTCCTTTTTTCGAAATTCGGAATAAAGTAGCTTTGAGAACTTGAATGGCGTGAGCTGCTGATCTTACGATGCCTCTTCTGCTAAGAGAAATATGTCCAAATTTTTCACGCTTTTCTCCATAGTCTTTGCGTCATTTACGTCCACAGTTTTGTTCACTTTGACAATTATTTTCGGAAGCACGTTCCCAAATTCTTGATACGGTCGTTCTGTTGCACTTCAATTGTTTTGCAGCTAACGTAATTGCACCTTTCTGCAACTTTTCTCTTTGCTTGAAAACTCTCTTTTTTTTCATCTTACTTTTACAATGGGTTGATATTCAACTGAACTAAAACAATTGATTTCGATCAGCGGATGAAATTAGAAAAACAGTTGTAATTCGTAATAATCAGGTTAACCTGAAAATTGAAAGATGCGTCCAAATTAATGACAGATGTCGCGAAACATTGATTTTGACCGAAGGCTTCGTAATTTTACGCTACAGCATAACTTATAGCCGCATTCGCGAATAATTCCCGTTTAAATATTCACCTGGTGCTATTATTATGGGACAGTGGGAGTACATTTTATTAAGCACAACTCTCTCCACAATGCACCCCACTTCATCTCATCCACGAAAACAATAATCCAACACTCGAGTGGATAAAAACACGCACTTGATTTACACGTTAACTCCCGTATAAACGGAGCGTTTCTGAAATATCAACGACAAGCTTCTCGGATATCAAGCGATTCGGGAGATACCATATAGCGACATATACTTTGCAATAACAATGCACTGTGGGAGGGATGAAGGGCATGGAACTCTAATATGAATTGTTCGCAGAGAGATAGGAAGAGAGAGAGAGAGAGAGAGAGAGAGAGAGAGAGAGAGAGAGAAACTCTCTTCTCCTTTATTGCTCGATTCTACAAAGCTTTGCAGCCATTTCCGGTGCAACTGCTAGCTCGTATCGCACGGGGACACTTTTCCCTTTGTTCTCGTTTTGCCTTGTACCCTCGTCGATATCGAGTATCTTCGAGGCACAGTCGTATCTCCGCAGGCACGCTATGACTTTCCCCTCCCTTCTTTTCCCTACTCGAATTTGAATATATATTTTTAGAAACGCCTTCCTTGCGTTTTACGAACGGTGAAATTTTTTAAATTTCTCACCGTATCGCGACGCGAAGAAAGTCGTGACGGAAGTGTCCACAGAAGTTTCGGCCTGGGGTTGGGAAATGTGATTCATTTTACATCTTCGTAAAAAAGATTGGCTTGTATTTTACTGGTCAGTATCCTTTGGTCAGTATTTATACTAATAAACAAATACCAATTGGTCAAAGACGGAAACAGGGAAGACCGAAATTAGCAACTAGGGCACTCGTAACAGATTAATATTTATAAGATTATAATATATTAATATGTCCAAATGTTAAAATGTTAAAAAGTATATTTTTATAAATAAAACAAGAAGCATGTTTTCTTACTGTTTTTTATATTAAGTAAAAACTTGTAAATGTCTAATTTGATTTAATATATAAAACATAAAGCTATATATATTTGTTTTACGTGTAAAGATATTTTTAAATGTAATTGTTTTTCGACTTATAATGAGTCTATAATGGAATAAATTTAACACTGTATTTTTTTCTGCTTTAGATTGTCCGTTTATTCATTTTATAATGACCGTAATGATGCTAACCACTAATTAATTCCACACTGACGAATTTTTTTTTCCAAAGACTTGATTTTCAAAGGTTTCATTGATGCTGAAACAAATTTCATTCGTGAAATTTTATTCATCGTTACATAAAACTGTAATAAACTTTGATTTTCAAGAAGTTTCTTCGCAAAAATGAATCGCAGCTGATAAATCGATCATATAAAAAGAAATATTTGAAGAACAAGTGGTTAACATACTTTCAAACTTTGTTCTATTCTCAGCTCCACAGCTAGCAATTAGACTTTGCTTTGTATTATACTATTTTTGCAAGATTATCCAAAACTAACACAATGAAAAACGAGGCAAAAGTGTAACTATCTTTTTTCCTTTCAAAAGGAAACCTTCGTTTATCAAGAAAATTTATTGCAAAAGTAAGTTGGAACCGATAAATCGATCATAAAAGAAAAATACTCGGAGCGTAGAAAGTTAAAAATATATAAACAATCCGTTGCAAGTTTCTTGTAAAATCCTGCCCAATTAAAGGAAGGAAAAATAGACGTTGAGAAATCATTCTACTCTTACTTTCTAAACTTTCGCGATGTTAAAAAAGAAAAAAGATTACTTGAATAATAGGTATATTTCAGAAACGAATAAAATCATAGAAACAGTCTCGAATGCATCGATATCCGGATGATCGATATAATTCCAATTTATTACAGATAGAGAAAAATTATTCAACATCAATTCCTCCATAGATAATCGATTCTTCCAAAGAGATATTACAATCCTGACCTGGACGATATTGTCTCGTTGATTTAAAAAACAACAGTTTAGCCCTGTATAGAATACAGATTGGACATTTCATTTCCCATAAAAGAACTCACGAGACTCGATGAAAATCCATTTCACTCCGAAGTCTTTTTTCCACGCCTCGAGCAATTTATCGTCGATTTTACATGGGTTGCCTGGTTAATAAAAGGAATTTCGAGGGCAAAAACAGGTCTCTGAAGTGTAAAAGGGGAATATCGTGTTTTCAACTTTTCCTTTTTTTTTCTTTTTTTTTTCATGGAGCATAAAATCCATCGGATACCTTTTCGAAACAATTCAACCTTCTACTTTAGTTTTTGCGACTAAGATAAAAGTCAGTCTGAATCGTTTCGACGTTCTTGGCCAATCGATTGTCGTTCGAACAGCCGTTTCTGATAAGCATCGATTCGTCGAGTCCACAGAAATTGCATTAAGGCCAATTACAGTATGCTTCTCTTGATTGTCCCACATTCAAGGGAGATCCAAATCAAATTGCATTTGTCCCTTCTTTTTCATTGTTTTCGGAATATCAAATGTTTCGCAGAATACTTTGTCATCTGATTATAGGTAAATTACCATCTTCAGTTAAAAAAATACTCCCTCTGTCCCATAATAATAGTAACAAGTGAATATTTAAACGAGAATTATTGGCGAATACAGCTGTAAGTTACGTTGTAACGCAAAATTGCGAAGCCTTCGATCAAAATCAATGTTTCACGACATTAGTCGTTTGTCTCGATACATCTTCCAATTGTTAGGTTAACCTAATTATTACCAATTACAACTATTTTTTTATTTCATCCGCTGATCGAAATCTATTGTTTCATTTCAGTTAAATATCAACCCACTGTATCAGAGGTACCGAGAAGTAATATCGTTTTTCGTAATATTTATTTTTGTACCTGATTCCACGCACAACAAATTATATTTCTTTCTGCATGAACATAATCTAGAATCTCGTGGTTGGAAACATTTCATTATTCTGATCAATTTAATAACGCATGAATGAAAACAAGTTCCGGTAAAGGACTGGAAGAACATGTTCGAAATTTATGAATTTCGCAAAGGTAACAACGCAAAAATGGCAATAAGGAACATTAACTATTAGCAATCGCCGAATTCTGAATATCCAAAAACACCAACATTGGTTTTTGAAGTTTCGAAAGAGGGATCTTAATCTGAAAGATGATTCGAGATCTGGTAGACCTTTGATACTTGATAATAGCTATCTAAGGGCTATAGTTGAAGAACTAACTCTTTGTCAAAGCGAAACCGAAAAAAGGATTGACCGGGACGAATTACAATCCTGCAGAAAACAAACGGGGTGCAATTTAAACGCGAAGCGGAATTTTTCGCCGCTCCTCACTTTTGTGCACGTCCTTTGTACTCTCCGGCCACTTTCCTGCGAAAGAAAGAGGGACGATAACGATCCTGCGTTAGGTTCCCTTAGATTAGAGAAACAAGGTGTGCATGGTTACGACACTGCTTACACCCCATTTCCTCATCGAGCACGTTTTCCTCCTCTTTCTTTTCTTTTCTCCTTTCCTCCTTTCTCCTTTATACCAGTTGCTACACCCTCGTCTCTCTCGATACCTTTCTGTCTTACGCTTCCACCTGATTTATTTCCTCTTTGATGTCTCTATTCTACGACTAATTACATCACGCGTTATTTGCCCGACGAAGGATGCCGTTTCTTGAAGATGATGTACTTTTCGTTTCAACCAATCGGAAGAAATTCATGGCTGAATTCTTTCAAATTGCATCGCCCGTTTAAGAAAATTATGAAATCTCCTGTGTTTGATAGTTGATCTTATAAGTTAATCTAATCCTATTCATACGTTGAGGTTTACGTGGCTTTCCCATAGCACACACACACACACACACACACACATACAAGATGTCCCATGAAACTGTCGCCACGAGTTTTCGGGCAGTTCCGGTAGCCAGATAAAAACATTTTTGCAACAAAATTAATTAGTTTGTAGTCGGCTATAAAATGCAATAGAAAAAAAATTCAAAAAAGAAACTTGGAAGAACTTTAATGCTTAACGTTTAACTTAATGTATATATATATAAATCTCCAGTCTCAAAGATAACCTCCTTTGCAAGCATGTCATAAATCACCGCGCTAAGCAAACTTATAAAAAATTCCAATTATCTTTAAAATCTGAGATATCTCAGAGTTCATCTTTACACAAAACCACGCGAGAATGATGATCACATGCATTAATCCTCTGTGTTACACACCATCACTTGGGGCTGACAGCAATCCTGGTTTCACTAGATGCTACCCTCTTGTAAGGACCAACCATTAACCAGAGATGATAACCCAGCCCCCGTGGTTGTGCGTTCGACAATACTCTAGGATTTCCAAAGAAGAATGCGAGGGATCTTCGCGTTTAGGAAGAATGGAATCCTTTCATTCAATTTTCCTCTCACCTTGGGAGGATTACGGATTATTAGAGAGTTCCAATGTTCCAAGCCTTTCACCTGCTTGATCGTAGATTGCTCGATAGGAACTGTCGTGTAGATTAGTTTCAGATTTAAACGCCTCTAATGCGATTAATTTTAACTCCTTATTTATACAAGAAATTGTTTACCCTTTGTCTGAATCGTTTAATATAATTATATATAATAAGTAAGCAGTAAATAAACCTAACCTAACCCCTATGTCAATAACCTTTTTGCACATTCTCACTTAACGTCGACAATTGTGATTATTAACATAAAGGTTAAATATAAATTAAGATTGAAGAAGTGAAGTACTTTTATTGTATTTAAAGATGTTAGGTGTTTCAAATGCTTAAGAATGAGTGCGTCAGTTGTATTTTCATTTTTTAGTAGAAAGTATATGATAAATTGTAATACACCCTCTGTTCCAAAAATAGTCGGAATGGCTTAAAAAAAAAAAATAGTTAAAAATTTTGACAAAAATCATTCTATTTATTCGAAATGTTCTCCCTCAGTTCATTCTCCGGTTTGTGTTTCTTAAACTAATAGATTGCAGCATTTTTATAGTGTACAATATCCTTGTAAGTTCATAAAAATCAGGTTGAACTGTGAAATGTTGTCGCAGGACTGTTTTTTTTTTTTTAAGTTGGTATAAGTTAATTTTTGAAAAAAGATGATTTAATAGAAGTTTTAGTCAGATATAGATATTCTCTTTTTATGTATGTAATCACACAATGATGTACAATATCCTCAGAAATTAATCAAAAAAAGGTATAACTGTTAAATGTTGTATTATAGTATAAATAAGTTATATTATACATAAAAGTTTAACTTTTATGTTTGTATTATATTATAAATAAGACCCATGAATATTAGTAACAGAAAAGGAATTTTGTATCCAAACGAAGGAAGCAATTTGAGCACTATTAACTTAAGATTAGTGCAAACTAAGAAGAGGAGCAGAATTGTAGAATTATCAAGAACAGATGAATTCGCTATTACTGATTTGCAAATACATTATGAAAGTAATAAACAGAAGATCATAATGAGTTTGTTCACGACCACGACCGAACGCGGCGGTTCAGAGCCAACGCTCGTGTGGCCAGTGTTTTTTGTTAATAATTCAAAAAGGAAGCTTCAATTAACATTTTGATAAAGGAAAAAGTTGTTCAGGATCAGCCCAGCAACCTCCCATTTCCACGAGTTACACTAGTTACGGGACACCCTGTAGAGATATCTCTTCAGAAACTCATAAACTTTCCGCTCAGTCCAATAATATCTCTGCTAAAAATGCGTGAAACTCCTTTGAAACACGAAATTTCCGTATTGGACACATAAACGAGCCTTCGCGCGAAGAAATTAGGGTTGATGACAAAATGTTCCCGCTATTTCTACGGCTTTCATCTCGCGTTATTCGATTCGTCGTGTCGACAATAGAATGGATTTCACTCCGACCCCGATTCCTCGTCTGTCCAGCTCGTTGCCAGACGTCCCCAGGGGAAAGATAAATCGTCGGTTTTCGTTGTCACGGTTCACGTTTAAGCGAACAGACGAGCTGGATCCTCTCCTCTCTTTAATGTCTCCGATTGGTGATTGGAAAATTCAATTAAGGATCAAAGAAGCAGAGCAAGTAACGAGGTGATGCGCCACTCGACGCGAGGGGGTTGCTCTTCTACTCGAGGGCCATCATCTCTCGCGAATAATCGCGCGCCGCAACTCTGCGATAACCGTAGTAAGTGCATCCAGAATAAAATCGTGACCAATCACACGGCGAGCAATCGAACTTGCGAAGGTACGACTTTGTTGAGCGTTTCGAAGTGAAAATTCGAAGGATTAAAAGGACTGCTGGAAACGGATAGAATTAATATTGTACAGTGTGTTTCGTAAGAGCGTTGGATCCAATTTTCTGTTGATAGGGATATAAGATAAGAACTTGAAGGCCTAGAGAGGATGAGGATAGACTATTAGACTTTATAATATTTTAAATCGATCAGTATCACTTCGCCATTTGATAAATGAGTATGGACAATCATCAAAGTCCGATTCAACTAAAGAAGTAGCTAGTGCTATAGTTATGTACCGCACTGTAGGCGAATACCATATTTTCAGAATTCTTTAAACCCAATTGTTTCACTTTGGACAATTATCCATTTAATCATATATTGAAATACTTAAGGTTTTGCATTTGAATCAACCGAAAATTATTGGCAAGCGTTAACCAATTATGTTGTGAAGCCTACCTTACCTCAACCCTAAGACCAGCCAAAACCCAAACAAACAACATGACAACTTCCCCTGGAAACTACTCTATACCAGATAACAAAACTGTATATGTACAACCTCATGCCATAACGAAATACAGTCAGTCTTGATTTTACTATGATCAGAAAACAAATAAAGAACTGTACGAGTAAAATAGCTGGAGAAAATTTTATTTCAAACATTATCCACGCTCATTTATTAAACCTATTACACATCAACTGCACGTGAGCCCCAAGAAAGTCAACATTTCAGGAGATCGAAGTTCTGCCTCCATTTCGTTCGATTCAATTCTGGAGGCCTAGAAGCTTTCGCCATTTATCAGGTGGCTTCCTTCGCAATTCGACCTCCTATGGAGAAATTCGTGAAATAAGAATACACTTAGAATGCAACGTGTTCGAATTTGAATTTTTCAGCCGTGCCAGCAGGCACGTGCTCCTTGAATCATAAATAAGATAGATTCAACTTGGTTGAAATGCCCCGGGGAAAACGTTCGCCACGAGAGAACTGCTCTTTCACGGTCTGAAGAATTTCTAGTTTTGTCCATATGTTTCGTTTAATAAAATTGCAACCAAAAATTGATCTCTGACTCGAACGGAGGTCGTGGAACGGAGTTCTTGACGAACTGATAGGAGAGGTTTGAGAATTTCGATGAGAACGAGGGGAAGATGCGAGAAATGAAAATGTCACCAATGCTGTTCAAGCCACGATAAATATCTTAACTGCTGAGAAAAGTGAAAAGTGAGAAGAACGGTGATCGTGGCTATGTCAGTTTACTGCACGAACAAAATACCTGTACATTAATACTTAGGGATCGCAGTTGTAAGATGATATTCGTGTTCCATTAAAGGAGAGGGTTCCATGGTCAGAAGGTCTCTGTATACTGAAACGAAATATCAATTAACAGAAGCTGGTTAAGTCGTGAAAGCTACGGATCGTAATATTGTCTCTTTCGCGTATCGTGATCTGTCGCAAGACTGAAACATCAAACTTCGAAACTTCGTCAACTCTGCTATTGTTGAAGCAAACAGAGAACTACGATAAGGACACGTCGAATTTCCACCAAGGTTTCTAAGACCAGATAAGAAAGCAGCGAAATCCTCTCGGTATTATTTTTATTACGACCTAAACTTTTATCTAAGCCTCATTACGACACAATGAATGCTGGGACAATGTAAATGCAACAATAGATTTATTACTTATGAGAAAATGTCTTGCTTTTTTAACAAGGCGCTTTCAGGTCAACAAATTGTGTTTTAAGAAAAACGAATAACCTAATATTACATATATTTCACATATACATTTTTTCTGCTTCATTTCAAAATTATAATTATCGTTCTCTGATTCTTATATGCGACAATTGTTCTCTTATAATACATATGTCACTAAAAAAATCAGAATATCATATAAGAACAGTATTAAAAAAAAAAATAAACTTAATTACTGCAAGTTTTAAATATAAAAATTTTAAAGGTATTCAACATTTAGATTTCATTTTGTTCTTTATTTTCTTTTTTCTACACGTGTCAGGAAGAAGCCTTTAAAAACTCGACAAATTTGCCTAAGTGTTGTCCAAGACTCATTCCATTGCAGTAATCATCAAGGAAATCCCGCACTCACAGCCAGAACCTCAATATCCCCGTAAACTTGCGCCGTTTACGAGGCACCGAGCGTAATTGCACGTAAACGATCCTTCCACCCTTCGGTTAACAAGGATAGATCTTTCTCCGCGTCAATCCTTTGTCAGCCGTGTTCTCGATATTTCATTTCCAGTTTTTCTCCCCCTAACCATCTACGCACAGCCATAATCGTCAAACCAGAGCAAACGCTTCGTGATTCTTCACATTCGTCGTGTTCGTCCAGACCATATTCGTTTTTCTTTCTTTTCTCCTTCACAGGCGACGAAACACTTATCAACATATGGACCGTATCTTTTGAAAATGATGTAAGTCTATTTACAGTCCGTGTATATATATATATATATATATATATATATATATATATATATATATATATATATATATATATATATATATATGTTATTTCAGTTAAATTCGCCTAAAAGAAATTTATATAGTCAAATTACATATTGATAAATTAATAGAAACTTTGGCAGACTTGACATAGTTAATTTATGTTTTTCAATTGACTAATATGCTAACCTTTAATTTTCTCGAAACAACAACAACAAAAACGCCACCTTCAAAATAAACGGTCCATATCACGACAATCATAATCAGTGACGTCACTTGTCCCTTTGCACTTTTCCTGTTTTATCTTTTTCATTTTTGGTTCTTTTTATTCGAACGATGCTTTAATTGCGTCCGTGGATTACGGATTAACAGAAACGAGCGTCGTTTCGAATAAGCCGCTCGTAAATAAAAGAGCTTTCCATCGAGAGACTGGATTTATGGGATATACGGAGGCTCTGAACGGGCCTGGATGTCCCCATGGTGAACGTTTCGATAATTTACGAGGCGATACAAGAGGAAAGATACGTCCTACGAAAGGGCTTTGTAAGTAGCTAGATGGGAAGGAATTCTTGGTCGATTTAATTGAAATTTGTGGCAGAATCGAGCCAGCAAATGATAATTATCCTGGTCCGATTATGTTTGCTTCTTTTTGTTTTTTGGAGAGTCCTATGCAGTCGCGCAGTGTTAAAAAAGTTTTGTAAAAGTTATCGTGTCGGTGAAACGAAATAATCGAAAAGACCGAAGATGATATTTTCAGGTAAACGCGTAGCAAGTTGAATTAACCCTCTATAAGCCGATTTTTCTTTCATTGGAAAATAAATTACGATTGATCGCAATTATACACTTCAATAAGAAAAGGAAAAATTGACGATTATTATAAGGAACTTAATTACTATTACTGTAATAGTACAACAATAATAATGCAACAGTATAACAGTAAACAAATCAAGCGGTAGCTACAAAATGTGTAGGATGTACAAATTAATTCGGTCCCTTTCTACAAATTTATCGACTAAAAGCCGCCATATTTCTTCAGAGAAGTAATTCTTCAATTGTGACGGATAAAATCAAAAATATCACCTAAAACATAAGGTGAATCTAAAATTATTTGTACCGTGAAACTATGAAATTATATTGTCCTCGATGAAAACTTGGAAAAATTCAAGTAATATACACGTACTTTACAGTAATAAAGTTTCACAAGTATGAAAAAAACTAATATTTACTTTTTTCCCCGAAAGTAAGGCGAGCCTGAAATTATTTCAACAGTGAAACCATGAAATTTCATTATCCTCGATGAAAACTTAAAAAAATTCAATATTCACCTATTTTACAGTAATAAAGTTTTAGGAGTGTCAGGAAAACTAATATTTACTTATTTCCCCGAAAGTGAAGTGGGTTTAAAATTATTTGAACAGTGAAACCATGAAATTCTATTATCCTCGATGAAAACTTGAAAAAATTTAATATTCACCTATTTTAGTGATAAAATTTCACGAGTGTCAAGAAAAATAATATCTCCTTTTTCCCCCGGATGGAAAAATTGTTCATATTTTTATCCTAAAGCAAGAACAAGAAAAAAGAAATATCTTCGTTTCCTTCGCTCAAACGATTCCAACGCTTTTATTTTCCCTCCGCTTTCCAGTTCGTCCAGAAACTTGTTAAACGGTTTGGTTTAAATTTAAACGAGTCGACTGCAACGATTCGGATTAATTAAACTGTATAACATGCTCCAGCGAATTTCCATAATAACATGGAACGATACGGGTAAATGGGTGAAAGAAATTTCATTTCCTTTTCTACCACGTTCCAGAGCTTTCGATTAGCTACGATTCTCAATGTTTCCACGATTTTGTGTCTAAATAGGCATCTTTGATTCTTTCGATGCTTGCAATCATTCACCACTTTTACGTATCGTTTAAACGCGAACAGGGAAATAGAAAAAAGAATGAACTCGACACGATGTTACACGATTTAATTGTATAGTTCTCTGTAGTTCTCATTTATCGTGGAAATATCGTTCTAATTACGTTATTTCGAAGTTGTTACATCCGCTGTGTAAACTGGCATACATCGAGGTAAATTTCCTATCAAATTGTTTTCCCCGAGTGCTCGTTAACATTTCCATTTAACATTTGAACAACGAGATACGTAGGTAGCACTCAACTATAACGTTTCAAAACAGATTGATAAATGTAAAGTGTTGGTTACGCTGTTTTTCATTCCATTAAAAAGACCGAAGGGAAATAATATTCGACATTTATATTATCTTTTTACGGTAATCGTGTGTTGTCTGTATCGTTCGATAAACTGAACAGAGAAGAAGGGATGAACACACGTGAAAAATTCAATAGAATCATTGATTTCTCGTAATTAAATGTTCCAAATGGAACTTCTTATCCTAACAAACAATACAATTATAATTAAATTATTTATCTCATTATTGCGCTTACCAAATTGTATTCACCATTAATTATTACGATTGTTAAAATACCTAAAAGTACGTAACGCGTACATTTGCTCGATCTTCGTAACGTATTCGGCTTAAGGAGATGAAGCGTATGGAATTTAATATTGATTAACGAGAAAAGTGTATAAATTATATAAATAAAAATTATGTTCCTATCCTTTGGAATAAGTGTTCTGACTTATTAGAAAACTTCGAGTTCGTTAATTTCACAAGCAATAAGGATATACAAAAATTTCTCAAGCATCACGGTGTCTGAATATTAACACGGTTCACTGTACAATGTACCTCATAACTCCTGAGACGACATTGAACAACTTTTTCCTTTACAAAAATGTCGGCTGAAGTTTCGTTTTCGAATTATTAACGAAAAACGCTGGCCACGCGAGCGTTGGCTCTAAACCGCGCTCAATCGCGGTCGTAAACAAATGCATTGGCGCAGCGTAAGTATCGCGGCAAACGTTACATAGTCTTAAATTAAGAATAATGTGATAATTAAGTGTAACTAAGTGACAAATGAATACAGAACTGCGTAACGGAAAGTTGATCTCACGCCCAAATCAACGAATTGAATTTTCACGCTAAAGGGTGCCATAAAGTAGGCTTGCTTCGGTACTGTACCGTAAGCAAGGAAGAGTTCGGCTATTTTGTGGTGGAATTAGTAGCAGACAGCTGAACTATCAAATACATGTATTTTGCCCGAATCGAACTTCCACAGGAACTGTAAGGAAACACGGTGCAAAGGAGATAAGAAGAGGAACTGCTTCACAAGGTGTGCAATCTATTCGTTAAAATTCCAGACCGAACAAGGATATGAACGTTCGAGGAACACGTATCATGAAGAAGGTCTGTTTGAAAGTCCCAGAATGGATCTAGAAGGGTTGCAGAGGCATGTTACGAACGATTATTATCTGCGGGCCGATTCGAAAGAAGCAGTTGCAACGTGGCTAACTCCAACAAAATGCTGTGGATGATATCAGATGCTGAATTTCCACGGATAAGAAAGAAACTTCCGTTCAGACGTGGATTGAAAGAATAAACGAGCGGAACCGCTCTCTACGGAGCAAATCGAAAATTCGCTCGAAGAAGATATTTTGAGGGGGGGGGGGGGGGGGGTAAGCGAAAGTTTCACGTACGATTTTCGCACGATGTTTCTTCTTTCACGTTCGACATTCTCATTTTGCAATGTTTTGTATGTGAAACTTGCTTGCATGAAAATTCACCAACAAACAATTCTGTGAGAACTTTTTCCGTTGAGTTTTGAAAAAATTAATCGAAGACATTGAAATTGTTAGGATAGTTGCTCTCTTTTAGTATGATTTTCATTGTACGATGATTAAGTACATACGTTACTGTGATGTTTGTTATGTCAAAAAATGAAGCAGTTTGGAATCATATTTATGGAATTGATTAATGATAAAACCTGTTGCATAGGATTTATAATTAATAAGAATTTATAATACTTCTTTTTCTGGCGAGATCACAAATAGCCTTTGAATCCAACCAAGTTTTCTGTTGTAACGAATAAGTAACTTCTACATTAAATTCCTTAGAAAAGTCTTATACGTCAAAATGTCTGAATATTTATTATTTAGATATTTTTTTATTTATTTATATACATTGTTGTTTTGTGGTTTATGGAGGAATACAAGGATTTTCACGACAAAAGTATGTATATGTTAAAGGGTATGATTGCTATGATACAAGTACTCATAACTCCTAAACAAATTGATTTAAAGAAAGTTTTGAATACATTCATTTGTTATCTATCTAAGTTTATTACATAACAAGAATCAATAATATAAATGAAGTTGTACCATAAATGATAGGAAAAGTATGTTCCTTGAGCATTTTATACGAATAGAATAAACGAAATATATTACTGACAACGCAAGAACATAATATCAATTATGCACACTTTCTTTGCTTCTTTTAATTTCCATCATTTAGAAAATCTGATTAAAAGAAAAAAAAAAATGGGAAGCAAAGTGGCATGAGTTTGTCCCGAGTTTGTCCCGAATGAAAATCGGCTTGAACTCGGTTGACAGAGGCGCGAGGCCGTGTATAAAAGCGAAGGGGATTCTTGTTTTATGATTTTCACCGGCGTGGCGAGAAATGGAAGCGACTTCCGGCGACGGGAAATGAGCGCCGTTGCGGCCGGTTGAAATTTACGTTGCTCTGAAACTCATTATGTTCTCTGTGTATATATATTCGTCCGAGTGAAAGAAAAAGAGAAATGGTGAAATAAGTAGGAAAAAGGGAGAGTGGGAGAGAATCGATGGTATCGCGATCGAAGGAGAGAGATTTATTGGCATAGTATGATATTTTGATTTACGCCTACTTGTGTAAGTGGTATTGGAAAACGTTTGTTACCGACTGATAATGAAGATCTCTGGAATAGTGCAAGAACTCCCTTGCGGTTGGTTCCCTTCCAATCTTTATTTCAGCTCTTTGTAATTTTCATTTCACCATTTTATTCTGGTAAGATTACAAATAATTTTTGGTACACGCTTGATAGAATTTTAAATTGACACATTAAAAGGAAGTAGAAATAGGAGAGTTGGTGAACATGGTAAGTATAATTTTTGCTACTATAACAGAATTATAAAACAAAAAAAGTGTGTATACTTAGAGACACTTCCTCCTTTCTTTTTCTTTCTGATTTGGAAAAGTATTTTTTAAGTATTCTCAAATAATTATCGGTGTTCAAAATCGAAGAGCGGCATTCATTGTACGATATTGCCAGTTTACTTAGGAAAGTTTACCTTAAAAGTAAACCTAAAAAGTTTACCTGAAGTAGAGTAGTATGATGGAAATTTGAATTGGTACACTAAAAGAAAATAACAATAGGGGAATTGGTGACCATGGTAAGTAACAGTTTTGATAATATAACAAAATTATAAAAAGGTGTGTGTTCTCATCGACACTTTTTGTTCCTGTCTTTATTTTTTCTTATTTGGAAAAGTATTTTCTAAGTATTTTCAGGTAATTATCAGTGTTTCATTTTCATTGACAACATTGCTCTGAAATATTTGTACGATTTATATTTAAAGAATATTGTGCTTGGAAGTCGAGAGGACCACATTTCTAGAAAATTATTTTATTTAAACGTCTGAATTGAAGTGTCTCATGAAAAAAGGTCATTATTTTGAAACAAACAGCATTTTTATAGAAAACATTGCTCTGGAACATTTCTCTATGTTTACATACAAAAAACATTATGCTTGGAAGTCGAGTGTACCAGCTTTGTACAAAATTCTTTTATTTAAAAGTTTGAATTGGTTGTTAGAACAACCCAATAATTCTTCGAACGCTCCAGAACCCAAATTATCTCACAAACCCCGTAAAACACGGACGGGGCGCAACATCATTTGTTGAATTTGTTTTGGGTATTGATGAAAAAATTATGATACTACTATGCAATTAAATACGAACAACCCCATATAAAGAATCTGACACCCGGAAACGCGATTATCGAGGATTTAATCGATACACGCGTCGAACAGAAGCGCGCGAAATTCAACACTCTTATTGATTTCTACATTTTCTATCTTTCTACCTGTAAATATGATTTCCCATTTCACCTTCAATTTTTATTCTACTCAAATGTTTGCTCGCGCCGTGTCACTTTTCCTTCCACCACGGTTTCCTACCTAACTGGCTATTTATCTCATCCAAATATTTTCCACGCTGTCTCATTTTTCCTTCCACAGTTAAAATGCTTTCCCAGTTTCACCCTTGAAATCGGGAGGATATTTCTCACGCTATTTAAATCTCCATTTCGCGAAAGTTCTGCCCCAAATTTATCGTTCGCTTAAATCCTTCCACCGAATCCCTTTTTAGAGGACCAAACCAAGATCCCAATATTGTAATTCGTGCAGCTTTCTTTTTTAGTGATAAACAATAAAACAAAAACAAAAAAAAACAAAAAAAAAAACACCAACACGGACACAATATGACTTTTGCAACGATCATCGTGCAATCGTGCTCGTGTCACGATGAATTCCAGCCGTGTTGGAAACTGGAGGATAATTAGCGCGAATCAATTTGGTAGAGCTGGTCGATTTGGCAATGCCACGAGTCGTGGTTTACGACTTTACGAGCGGACATCAATCCTTGGCGAAACGGGGATTTAATACACCGAGTGGCCGCCGTGCGTTGTTCCAAGAGAAATCCCGTTATGAACGGCACTCGGCTGACTAAATTGCGACAGCTTCATTAGAAGCAGATAAGTTTGATTAACACGCTGTATCGTTTGAGTTACGACGCTGTCCACTTAGGTTACGTCACAAAGGGATGAAAAAGCTGGAACATTACACTGGAGACGGGTTCCTTTATTATTAATATTTCCTTCCTTTTTTTCCTCCTTTTCCTTTTTCTGAAAAATATTGTTAACACTAGATATACTACAAACCGGTCATTTTGACCTCGCCGTGTTTTAAAATAAATGATTTATTATTTAGGGTTAAACGTTTATGCTTCATTTACAGTTTTACATTAATTCAAATATAAACAAATAAAGATTTCAATATTTCTAAATTGATATATAAACAATGATTAATTAAGAATGAAAACATAAACAAAAACAAGAAGTTATATTTTTCACTTAGATTTTCATTTAGTACAGAAGCCAGCAACATTAGCCAAACAGCTCATACGAAACGCACAGAAAGGATGATACGAAGGCAGAAAAGAGCTTTCATCTGACTTCTCATAAAACAGAGGAATACCCAAAAATACAAAGTAAAATCCTAACACTCGAAACGACGTAAAATTATAAGAATAGGGGCTTACTCGGAGAGACATTGGAGAATATGTAAAGCTGTATTAGTACTCTGCAATATCACTTGAAAATATTCAAAGTAAACTGAAAAATTAGAAACATTAGCATTTAACACTTTACCGACCGAAAGCCTATTAATCGTCTTTTTGCTTCGAACGCAACAAATTAATATACCTTTTCATTCTCCCTATTATTATTATTGTTATGGGACAAAGGGAGTTAATTTTTCTTTTTCTACTTCACATTTAAAATCTACGAATTAGTATGGATGTTAGAATCGTGGTAAACGTATATACATTACTGAAACAGTATGCGCAACGAAAGTATCCGTGAATCTGAATGCTGATAAATTGGTATTCAGGTAAACCGTATCTTAGTACATCGGTATATTTGTATGCAAATGTCAGAGCGTTCGATACATCGGTGTATCGGTATCGTACATTATATCACTGCGTATGAAAGCACATTACACTTTTCGGTAGACCGGTATATTGCTGAAATATATCAAAGCATTACCATAGGCTTCGCATTATTGACGTTGTCGTGTCGTAAATTTTCTTACTAGTAACAGCTGTGTAGGCCACGAAGGTACGATATGAAAGTCTGTCAACCAACATACACTGCTGTGAATAATTATAAACTCAACAGTACTCTGAGACTTTTCGTAATATTAAATGAAAAATTTGAAAAACCGCTTATACATTTCCATAACTGAAGGAGTAACATCTATGTTAAGGATAATTAAGTTCGTAATTGTCGCTATACCTGATTGTGTTTGTAAAAAGTATAATACTTTTTTATTGCAAAAGATATCAAGAAAGTACCAAGCAAAACCTCTAAAAAATGAATTCTTTTCCAAACGCATATAAATCTTCCAATTTTCAAATTTTTATTTTGTATTTAGGTGCAATTAAAAACCTGGGTATGAGTAATAAGTTATTTCTGTTTCGAATGTTTCGGAAGATTGTAACAGGTGCTACACTTTACGCTACATTTCCACCTCTCGCGCGGACCTGCTGTACTATCGCACCAATAAGACGGCCATTTTGAAAAATCAAAGATTCAAAAAAATATTACCTTAATATAGATGCTAATAAACGTCAAAGTCCTAAGAATGTACCACCACTTTTTCCTGTCCAAAAAAATTCCCGAAAATTCTGCAAATTTCTGGCTTCCAATTCTATTGGCCCCCTTAACATTTTTTCGCGAACGACGCTTACAGATTTTGACGTCGAGAAACATAAAATTCATCAATATACACCGTATCAGGCTTAAATATGTTCACTGCGTTCAACCTTGAGGATAACTTTTGCCCCTTCACAGTAAATGATTGTCGTTTGAGAAAAAGAAAAAAGGAATAATATCTGTAAAATATTTTTTTTAAGAACTACTGCATATGAAAGTTTCATCAACATTGGTGATTATCACTTAGAAATATTCCCCTGTTGGTAATATTTTTACATTTATACACCCATGAAGCGTACAAGTAATCTGAAACTACCTAATATTCCATATCACTTAGACAAATCAAAGTAATTTATTTAGTGAAACGTTAAAAAAGAAAGTAAAAATGTGTTAAACACCACAGTATTTTTTAATAGTGTGCTAACGCTCGAAAAGACAAATTTATGCAATCGTACATCGCAAAATTTACAAATATGTACATCACGCATATCTATTTTCTTCGTAACACGGGGAGATCTCAAGTCTACGAGCAGCGTAGCTAAAGCATCGACGTGTTTCCAAATTCACATACATTTATACGATGTAAATAATTATTTTGCAGAAGCAATTGATCGTTTCAAAGTGCCTATCGGATGATCTGTTCGATCTTTAAAATTCCTCTCGTAAGTTTCCCGCTAATCACATTGTCGCGGCTTATCAGAATAACGCCGCAGGGTAAAGTCAATATCGTTGCCGAAAATTCCTGTCCGGAGTCAGGTATGCATGTTCGAGTTGCGCACCGATCGCAAAGTTGGATAATTGATGGCTGTGTTAATGAGAAGGCACCGGTGATGCTTGTTAGCGTCAGATTTGGCTTCGATTTCCGCTGCTGATTTATTACCAATATCGAATAACTGTACCCGACCGATAAATCCTGTGACAATCATTCGTTTCATCTAAATAAATCGTAATTAAATTGAAGCGACGATTCCGAAGAATTCGCGAGAGCTGCGAACGAGACGTTCAAAAGTGTCGGAAAAAATTCACAGAAAACTTCGTTTCTTCTATTTCCATAAGAGGAACTTTTCCCTTCGAGGATCAAATAAATTTGACTCGCAGATGAATTTTCCACCGAGAGGCCGTTAGAAATTCTGATTCTCGTCCGTATTGGAATATGTATGTATGTATGTATGTTTTTCGTAACGTCTCGAAAGGAAAGAGGATGAATTCACTAGGATAAATTGTTCTTATTGCAATGAAAATACATTTCCCTCGAAGATCTCGAATATCGTTGCTCTAGCAATGGTTATTTAAGAACGATTAAATTGAAATTTGCCGTTGATATTCGACAGATACACGTCGAGTTTGCTAAAATGAAAGAATGACCAAACAAACGCTCGAAAAGCCACTCTAAAAACCATTAAAATCTACTCTAAAAAAAAAAATAAATAACTAAATTCCACAAATAAAGAAGAAAAAGATAGAAAGACACGCAACCGGACTGCAGGATTTTCTCTTTCGAAAGCATCACGTGACGACAAACGGACCGGCAGATTTCCATGGTAGAGAAAATCACGCATAGCCAGGCAATAGCGTTTTCGTTCGTCTCTGTTCTGGTTTCGCGCAGAGTACAATGAACGCGACAGAGAGATTATTACACGCTTATGACCACTGGCTTTTGCGAGCATTTTCCAAGTGCTGTCGCCCTGTTAATTCCCTGCTGAAATTTGCTCTTTTCGCGTTCAACGTACGGTTTGATACACCGTGGCAGAATACCGGAATAACAAATGTTCCGTTCCGACGCGGAATCGCGCGTCCGCCGGAAGCAAACACCGCGGCACGATAGTTGGGAACGGCTGTTCGAGTTTCGCCAATCGCGATATTTCCTCACAGATGATATACAGAGACGAATGCCGCCCGTAGGAAACCTTTAACGAGGAACGCCGACATACAATACAAAGGGAACTTTGTGGCTGGTGAAACGTGTGAAAGTCACTTCCCCCGCCCCCCTTTTTTTGTTTCGTTTCAATCCATCCTTTTTGGTCACACTTTGTTGCAATTAACGTAGTAAGTGAATTTGTTACTATGTCGTATAAGTTACTTAGTGTATTATTTACTGGTTTAGTTTGTTCGTTGTTTATTATGACAATATTTACATATATTATTTGCTATTTACGAAGTAAAAATTTATATTTTATTCTTTTAGTAATTTGTTTCATAATTATGGCGCATAAGTTATTTATTGCATTATTAATATTTTATTTATTTAGTAATCTATTTTGCAATTACTATGTATACATTATTTACCGTATTATTTATTGTATTTCTTTTTTCTTTAATAATCCAATTTTAACTCGAACGAAAACGTCGCGAAAAAGAAAAAAGAAGAAACGAGATCGAAAGAAATTTGAAGAACATGATAAAAACTTTGCTCGACGGATATTTCATAACTGTTTATCCAAGTTCAACTTGTACAGTGTATCGTGGAAAACAAATTATAGTGGATTCAAAGGCAACTTCCGAGTTTCTACGTTTCGAAGATAAATGAGGCACTCGAGGAGGCCACTCGATGGAGGAAACGGAAGTCTTCAAAATAGAAGGAACTTCAACGATTCGCCATTCTGTCTTCACTTCGTTACTTATCACAATTCAAAACTTTTTCGACAGTAGATACTGTTCCTTATCCACGCATTATGCGTCCAAGGACGAGCAGTTTTAACATTCAATTGTATTATAGTATTAAGAAGTGATCCTTAGTTTTCTAGGTATTTAACCAATAGGTAGTGTCAGCCACTCCTCAGGTAAATCATTATATATTTACATTTTAGTACCCTTATAAAAAACACTCTTCTGTGCTTCACACGTTTTTCGCAATTGTACAACTGTTATCCACCTGTCTGGTCTCCCTCTGATTAGTTTCTCCTATAAATCTAGCCTATTTCTCAATATACTTGTTAGGTAGCCTCTTAATATCTTTAGAGGCTACCTAATGTCTTATTGACATATATGTATTGCAAAGCTTGTAGCATATGTTCCACCCTGGTATTTCTTTTACACTGCAAAATTACTCGCATAGCTCTGTTCTAGACCACTTGCAATTTACTAATTCGCGTCTCGTCCATCCCTACCATTACTGTTGCACAATATTTAAAATGCGGTGCGATAATCGCACTATTATACACTATTGGTCTACTGTACGGTGTTAAATAGTGATCAATTCTATTCAAAAAGCTAGAGTTTTCTTGCCTATCTTTTAATTTATATTAGATATGAAATATTTGCTTGTACTCTAGTAGTAGAAAATATTGAATACATGTTTATCCAATATTAAAAAGAGATTCAATCTCTTTTTCTTTGAAGAAAGAAATGTTTCTTTTCGAGTATTTATAAAATACTTACTTTATGCCATAGAAAAATATTTATTTCCTAATATAAAATAAGTATTAATTTTTTTTCTACGTGAAAAATAAATATTCATTTAATATTAGAAAAATAAGGTATTTCTTTTTTCGAATGTACGAAAAATGTTTAATTTATGTTAGATTTGAAATATTTGCTTGTACTCTCTTTTCAATATACCGATTGAAATATCGATTGAACGGTATGAATTGACGTGACGAAATAATAATTGATAATCGACTGTTTGCGTTAATTAATTAGTTATTAGTTTATTATTAGTCGTCGATTTATCAGTTATTAAATACATTGTATGTTTTTAAATTTATATATAATAGAAATATTTAAAAAAATATGTTTGTATTCTCTCTTTTTTATTGATAATGTACTGTGCTTTGTTAGAAAAAAGGAATTTTAGTTAAAACATTGTTTCTCTAATAAAATTTTATCTCTTCTGATTAATTGTATCACGTTTATTATGATTTGAATCCTTTATAAGCTTGAAAAGTAATACTCGTAACAACAAATCTGTGTGACTCATTGAGAAAGTATACCAACATATACCAATCAAAGTTTCTGAGATCGAAAAATTGTTTAAGAGAGCAGTAGTAGTACAATAAGGCATAAAAGTGTGGTTTTGTAGAAAACATGTGCAATTTCGAACGTTTTAACTTCTAGATTTGAAGTATTTATTCAATATCATTTAAATATTCAATTTATATTTTTCAAATATTATTTTCACTTTTTTCTTAATATTTACCTTATACTTCTTAAATATCTATTTTGTATTCTACGAATATTTAGTTTATATTCTACATTTCTTGTACATGTGTACAATATTCAGATCCAATTTTTTTTTTCGTGTTAAAAAGTGTGGCTTGAAAAATATTTGTTCAATATTTGAAAAAAATATTTAACCAATGTTTTGTGCTACTAGGGAAGAATTAATAGTTATTATAAAGGAATTTGTTGGTAATAATGTAGTACTACAATAATATAATGCAGTGGAATAGCAATAAACGGATAAAATGGGAAGTAAAATGTACAAAATTTACATGGCGCAAAAGAGAAGGTTAAGTAGAATCTTCAAATGGTTTTAAGGTACAAAAAATTTACAATACGTTATATTTTGGTATATATTATACTCTTTCCATAAAAATTAATCACAGACAATTATCTTAATTGTAACTTCATAAGTCACTTTTCTCGAAACGATTTAATCGTTTATAATGGATATAAATATTTTAAATTTCTGTAGTCGAAAAATTATTTAAGACTCTCTTAAATAATTACCATACTCTACAGTAAGTACAATAAGGATACAAAAAGTATGGTCTCATAGACAACGCGTGCAATTTCAAACGTTTTAATTCTTTCTTTAACTTGTTTCTAGATTTGAAGTATGTATTCAATATTATTTAAATATTCAGTTCATATTTTTCAAATATTATTTTCACAGTTTTTTTAATGTCTACCTTACAGTTTTTATATATCTATTTTACATTCTACGAATATTTACTCTATATTTTTCAAATATTCATTTTACAATACAATATTCAGATCTAATAATTTTTTTCATATTAAAAAGTGTGGTTTCAAAAATATTTCTTTCAGTATTGGAAAGAAAGAAAAGAAATATTTAACCAATGTTTTGTGCTACTAGGGTATATTATTCGTTAATGCAAGACGACGTGTCAGAATTAAACGGTCTTCCGCATCAGATCTAAGCCAGCCAACTATTCTCGTTTAGGTTGTTCGTCTCGCTGATAAACAAGGCGCAATTACAACGAACTGTTTCGCGATGCCGACTGCTCGGCTGACTGTCGTCAATAAAAGAGAACGAGCCAGTTGGGAATAAACTAATTAGAGGCGGAAGCATCTGTCGAAACCGATAGTCGAGTGTAAGATGTAACAATTAGGTCAGGGTCGTGCAATTTACTCGACGAATAGGCAAGACGTTGGCTGACTGTCTTCGATTCTTGACGATACAACGAACGATACGTGATATTAACCCTAAAATTCCAAAGGAAGGGTTCCTCAAGTTCGAAAACCTTAAATCAGGATTATTTCTCTTGTGTAAAAAATTCTCCAGAAATTATTACGTCGTTATGTGCACATTTAAGTTCAGTGTTCAGAAGTCCCCGTTGGTATATGTAAACAAGTACAGTGCACAAGAAGAAATCCTCTTACCTCCACAGAATAACAAATAATCGCAGAATTAAGAATCGAAACACAGAACTAATTGGGAAGGAATGATGCAGCATTCTCAGTTACAGTCAAGCATTCAAACACAGCAGTCGGAAGTGAAAATTCATTCTACGGGAGGAGAGTTATATTTGAAGAATTGTTTTGCACCGACCTTAAAACGTTTTTATCTAAACTCCATTATTTATACTGCTCTTTCATATTATGCAATGGATTTCTTCAATTTCTAATAAATTAGAATTTGAAGGAATTTGAAGGAAGAATTTGAAATTTTACAGACATTTTCAAATGCAATTAATTGGTTGAACTTCAAATAGTAATTGTGCTGTATTAGAATCAATTCGATGGATTGCTCGAATAATTTCATTTGGAATTTTACAACTATTTTCAGATGCAATTAAATTAGTTTCTAAAGAACGATTATTTAGAAATTTGAGTCATATTATTTACACATTAAGACCTAGATGTACATTTTTATTTGCAATAATATTACGATCTTTATACCCATAAATAAATTTATCCAATTGAAGAAATAACATAATTTTCTAAATTATATTATTGGGATTCAGTTGTATTAATTGGTTGAATTTCAAATACTAATTATGCTATATTATGATCAATTCAATCGATTGTTCAAGTAATTTCGTTTGAAATTATATTACTTTTAATTGAAGAACTGTTTTGCACCGACCTTAAAACGATTTTCATCCAAAGTCATTCACAATGCTCTTTCACATCATACAATTGACCTCTTTGATTATTTTCGAAAAATTAAAAAATGTTAAAAATATTAGTAATGCTATAATTCTGCTTTGGAGTGAATGTTTCAAATTTTACAACCTAATACTTTTCGTACATTTATTGTGTTCAAATTGGATCAAACTATAATCTTTTTCATTCGCTTGAAAAGGATCAAGAAGCAGTGATCGTTGTAACATCTATGGTACACCATGTACATAGGTTGAATAACGCTTGAAGTGAAGACGTGAGAGTACAACTCGAGGAAAGAAAATGGAGACTGCATACGACGCTTATCGAAACAACTCGATACGTTTCTGTGACGGGTCACGTGTGAAATACGCGAGGTCCATCGCGGTGTATCACGAAGAGAAATTTTCTTTATAATGGTGCGGTATAGAGAAAAGTTCGCCACATAAGGTGGCGTTATAAAACGTATTTTTCTTTACATTACGACACGACAGGCCCATATTTCACACGGATGAAACAACACACTGCTACTCGATACGTTGTCCTAAGGGTGTAACATTTAGGTGAAACCTTTCAGAAAATCGAAAAAAGCTCTCTGGTCTTAAACGATGCATTAGAGTCTTAAAAATAAGGTACAATAGGTCTTATACGCCAAAAGGTTCCCAAAGTGGTTTTACAGCTGTTTCAAACTAAGGCGTGATGTCGTCTAAGCACGTCGGATTCAACGCTTCTAAGCTACTCCTAAGGGATGTAATACCTGAGCGCTTTATTTTTGTTAATGGATATACGTATGTATGTACGTTGGAAGCAGGTCCTTGTACGTGAAATAATAGCATGAAGGGTTAGTGAAAAAGGAGACGTAACTCGAAGTCCGCCGTGGTCATGTTGAAGGTCAAGCGTACCTGAAAAGCTTGACCATTGTATTTTAGGGTATAAGTATCGAAGGCTGCTTTTTTTTCTGTGTGATCATTAATATTTCTGAGTAGATTAAAACGCGAACACTTAGGATTTCATATCAACAAGAATTTTCAAGGATGCAATTTTTAAAAGAATAAAGAATTCTAACAGAGAAACAATAAATTGGTTAAAAATATGCTGGATGCGTTTTTTGAGAAATGAACCATATAAAATTTTTTGCAAGATAGCAATGGACGAGAATGCAGAGTTTAAAATACTGAATTTATTACTACGTCGGGGTAGACCAAGAAAATTCGAATATATTCTATCGACATCACTTTATAAAAATACAAGACAGATTACAACAGCGAAATACAAGGACATGATGGACTTACTACGATATACACCACCGGAGCACCATGACTTCTTCAAATCCCTCCCGTATACACAAAATGTAGATGAGCAGTAAATTGCTGTGTAATTTATATAGTTGGAAGATTTCCTGAATATTTCAAGTGTTGTAATGAAATATAAAATAAGTTGAATATTGTTTTTTCAATTTGAAGCATTTTAAATTATATCGAATGGATTTGGGCTGTTTGAAATTTGATGAAAAATCTAGTTGTTAATTTTGAAAGTGGCTCAAATCCATTCTTGGTAAGAAGACACATATTATTCACTTAATAATTACTATTCTTTTAATAGGAATTGTACATTTAACTCTGTTAGATACATTTCAGGAGTGTGATACATTGATATCCTATACGTATATTTTCAATTTCCTTGAAACGCAAACTCTTAAACATATCAATTTAAAGACAAATGGAGTTTGGTCACTTTCAAAATAAACGTGTACGTCATAAAGTATACAGATCGAAGGAAGGTACTAAGACGAAAATTTGGTCTTCGTAAAGATGTAAAATCGCAAATAGGCAAGTACTGAATCGATACTCGATGCTACCGTTTTGTGCTCGTAGGACCTCGAAATTTCAAAGGAAAGAGGACAGGAGGGAAATATTGCTACAGAAGGACAGTTACACGGTGCAGGCATTGCAGATTAAAGGTGCATTAAAGATTTCTACAGTGTAAATATGAAATCGCATTACTCGAAACACGAAACCACGTTTCTCAAATTGGCTCGCAGCGTGACTTCGACAAATTTTATTCGATTCACTTAAAATTTTTACTGTAGCTGCTAAACTAAAGTACACAGAATTTTTTCGACCGGTTCACAACTTTCTTTTGCTATAAATATTTATTCACCGAATCTTTTAGATGAAAATGAAACTTTTCTCCAACATGTTTGCCATTTCTACAAAAATAAATATTTCAACATATGCCTACGTACTCCTCTAGCAACTTTAATGTAGATTATAAAAATATTTTGCTTTTTGTTCTTAGCGAAGGTGTACGATACTTCTGCTGCAAAACGTAGAGGCCTATGAAGAAAAGAAAGATCGTACTGTATGCAAAGCTACAGAGCCACCATTGCTAAATACAATCAGAAATAAAGATTGTTTTATATTTCTCACATGACACACATTAAAGGCCCATAAACCCCATTTCCATATGTTTCCTCATTTAGCTGCAAAAAATTCCCAAAGTTCCCCTATATTTTCAGGCGTTCACCTCGATAGTATCCCTTAAATCGTGATCCTTGCAGCCCAATACGTTCCACCGCTGTTTCCCCATCGTGCTGAATATAACACATGTTCTCCTATACCGTTGCTCATTTACATCGTGATATAAATTTCTACCTTCACCGTTCCTCGTTTCCACCGTTGCTCGTTGGCCATTATTCGACATTTTCGACTGACGGAATTATTTATCAGATACATGTTCGTTTAATATACACCTAATTGCTACGAGGCAAAATTATTCACAGGAATATTCCACATCAC
This sequence comes from Anthophora plumipes, assembly GCA_951804975.1. Classification (NCBI taxonomy): domain Eukaryota; kingdom Metazoa; phylum Arthropoda; class Insecta; order Hymenoptera; family Apidae; genus Anthophora; species Anthophora plumipes. The sequence goes on from OX638122.1 coordinate 2,729,159, forward strand.
CAGCGGATAAATTTGTAACGTTATGCGTCGCGTTAATTCAATCACACGTGACGAAAGGGTCGAACATGGAAAATCGAGAATTGTGTCACAAATTTGCCCAAGATGGTACACACTGATCTAATAGGAGTACAAACAGGGAGGGGAGAGGAGAAGGAAAAGGAGATACGACGATAAGCTCTGGTGTGCTGGCTGTCGACCAATAATTGGTGTAAACGCTTGCTTTCGAAAATGTTGAAGAATCTGTAGCGCATTCTATAGTTCCACGCGGACATCGTCAGAGCTTAGGTTCCCTATGAAAGATGCATGAAACTCTTCTCACGCATTTGAGGAGACATGTTGGCGGAAATCCAAGTAGCTTTATTCAATCGGATCTTTGATGTATGATAATGTACTATGTGTACCGTGCACGATATATCTGAACTCCACGGTGACATATTTATAGCCGTCCTTGAAATACTAACCGAATACATGCAGAGTCTATTTTCTTAGCTATCTTTCTTTCCTTTTGTCCCCTTTTTTTGGTATTTGGCAGCAAATTACTGTCCGCGACTGTCCGTTATGCCGGAAGTCTTTGGAATATAATTTTACAGTGGTTTATTTCTGGAAGACTTGCTCACGAGATTGCAAAGGGTCACTCAAATGCGACGCCTGAATGTCACATATCCTTCTAGCGAAAATTGTCGTCATGGACTAAGGACACGTACAGTGAAACTCACGAAACTGATCACATCGTAGCATTGTTTCTAGTTCTCTTGAAATAGATTAGGTTGGCAAGAAAGTAACTTCGGTTTTCTAGTGTGAAATAATACTCAATTTTTTTTTTTATATAAAGAATGAGTTTTATTCAATTACATATTTTCCATTTTGTTCGGTGACCTTCCGCCAATTTTCTGGCAACTTCATGATTCCACGCTCATAGAACTTTTGGTCCTTATCAGCAAAAAACTGAACCACGTGCGATTTCACGTCATTGTCATTTGTGAAATTTTTACCATTCAAAGAGTTTTGCAAACTTCGAAATAAATGGTAATCTGATGGTGCAAGGTCAGGGCTATATGGTGGATGCAACATCACTTCTCAGCCAAGCTTCAATAATTTTTCTCAAATTACCAAAGATGTATGCGGTCTAGCATTGTCATGGTGGAACACGATTCCTTCACGGTTTGCTAATTCTGGCCGTTTTTCTTTAATTGCTTCCTCCAGTTTTATCAGCTGTTGGCAGTGAACTTCTGAATTGATCGTTTGATTTCTTTGAAGCAGCTCAAAATACGCGACACCTTCGTAATCCCACCAAATTGACAACATGATCTTCTTTTGATGCAATTCGGGTTTCGATGTGCCTTGTACTGGTTCGTCATGCTTCGACCGCGATCGTTTTCGATTAATGTTATTGTACACAACCCACTTTTCATCACCAGTGATGATTCGTTTCAGAAAAGGGTCGATTTCGAAGCGTTTGAGATGCATATCGCAAATATTGATTCGTTGGGTTAAGTGAATCTCTTTCAACTCATGTGGAACCCAAACATCGAGCTTTTTAACGGGTCCAAGACATTTTAAGTGATTCTCATTTGTTGTGTGTGATACATTTAACCTCTCTGCAATCTCTCGCACAGTTGTATGACGATTCGATGCAATTATGGCTTTGATTCGATCATCATCAACTTCAGTAGGTCGACCAGAACGATGCTCATCTTTCAGTGAAAAATCTCCAGAACGAAATTTTTAAACCAATTCTGACACGTGCGTTCTGTTAAGCAATCAACACCATAAATTTCACATATCTCTTTGTCAGCCTCAGCAGCTTTCTTTCCTTTACGAAAATAAAACAGCGAAATATGTCGAAAATGTTCGTTCTTGCACTCCATGATAAAATTAACACCAAACTAACAGTTCTAAACAAAATTACGCGCAATTTTCTTCTAAATTAACCCAAAAGTAAAAGTTACCAAATGCCAAAAAGAATACGTGACGTATTCCCTCAGATTATCATCTTTTTCGGTCGCTGCAACTCCACTTGGTTGATTCTCACTTCAAATCTCTCGAAGAAGTCGAAAAAGGCACTGATACGTTCATTCAATCGAAACCACCGTCTTTTTGTAGAAACGGAATTCGCCAATCACGCTAAAAAGTGAAAGAAGTGTGTAGAAAGCTGTAGCCACGCCAATGGAAAATTGTTTGCCTTCAGCAGCATTTCCGCCAAGGCCGTGCGAATCTGGCTATGGTCAGTTCTCGCATCTGGTAGCCAGATTCGCACGGATCAGGGTTTTCCCTGAAGGGAAAGTTGGCGCCCTTTTTTACGCGAGCTTTTTCACCCGCGCATTTCCTTTTCGCGCGCTTTTCGGTAGCTTGGTTTGCTCCCTATCCTTGTTTAAGGATAGGGGCATATAAGCTAAGGGACCGGCGAAAGCGCGGACAGAGTGGTAAGCGACGATCGGTAGAACACCAGTACTACTCGGTCGTTCGCCCTACACCACGAATCGTATTATAATATCGCTGTCTTATATTGTTTCATAGTGCATATAGTTTCATTGTCACTCCTGTATAAAATAAATGTTCACCCCTTTGGCGTCGAATCAAAACGAGGTCGAAAGTGTATGGAGCACCGCTCCTTTTGTTTTATCCTACCTTTCCCCCTCAAAGCAATGACTACTTCGAAACGTAACGTGTATTCCTTCTTTTTATAAATAAACATCGAATATGTGGTAAAAAGGCACCGAATTTATTTGTACATCTAATACACCTAATCCAAGAGTTGGATTCGAACATTTCGAAAGCCTCGTTTCTCTTGCTTACTCCTTATCACTCCACTGTCGTTTCTTACTGTGCTTTTTCTGCCCTTATCCATTGTTCAGCGTTAAGACCTTTGATATTGCGACTCGATTCTGTGAATTTAACGCGGACAACACTGTGTTTCAATGGTATCTCCATTTTCTAACAGAAAGAAAGAGTGAGAGGAAAAGAAGAGATCTCGAAATCGTTTATTACTAAATCTGGCGACGGAGGTCTTTGCGAGAAACAGAATTATAGGGCAGCTTGCGGAACAGGATGTCGATTTGTGTTCGAATCTATCGTCCTAGACGTTAAGCTCGAAATTCTCGTTAAACAGCTGAAGATTCATTGTAGAGGGTCGAAAGGAATTCCATTGTTATTTGCATTCTACTGCGCGTGATACAGTGGTTCCTTTATCTTTGCATAAATCGAAAACAACCGGTTAATTTTTTCTTCAAATGTAATACTGAAAATTTTGGGAAATTTGAAGGATCCAGAAATTCTTTTCTAAGTGAATCAAATTTTTGTAAAATGGAATTTTGTTAACCGTGAACACATTTTGTAGACACTGGTCTTCTGTAAATTGAAAATGAAACCTTTTCATTCAGAAACAGATAAGTTAGGAAAATTAATTATCGTATAATAATTAGTAGTTGCATATGGTCTGCTGTTAGCGTTCCAAAACATATGGGCATAACTTCAGGGACAGACTCAGTACGCTGAAATAAGAAAAAAGGTTCGTATAAGCATATACCTGATGTTATTCAATAATTTTCGTAGAAGTTGTTCGAAAAAATGGCCATTCTCGGCTAGAATTCCGGCTTCCAAACGTTGTGCTAGAGAGAAGTCAACAATCAAAGCAATGCTCGTTGCTCTTTACGATTACAAGGGTGTTATCCATAAAGAATTCGTTCCAAGTGGAACAACGGTTAAATATTATCTTGGTGTATTTGTGCGATTCTAAGCGAGAGAAACAAGCTTTCCCGAGATTTTAGGGCCTCTTCTACAGTTTTAAGGATGCAGAACCGCCTAAAACGTCGTTTTAATGTGATTTTGAGCGGGATAGGGGTCCCTAGATCATTGGAAGCCTACTTTTTTCGTTTTTAGTGTGTAGAATCGCCAAAATTGTCGTTCTCGTGTGATTTTAAGCGAAAGAACACGTTTTTCCAGAACTTTGGCGCTTCTTCTTGTTAGAGTTTAGCTTGAGGAGGTTTACGACATGGAGCAGGCAGGCAACTATGTACCTTTGAAACCCTTATTGAGTACGTGACAAAATTAGTTTTCGTCTTCTTTACTTTCTAATGATGCTTCGCTCGTTCATAGAATTTAGGTCTCAGTAACAAAGGCCGTGTCATAAACGCCGAAGACCCGAAGAGTGGCATGGCGAAGGACCAACATGGCGTCACCAAGTCTGGGTTTTTTCCAAAACGGCGAACTGTTAGTCACCTCCATCTCTTCCACTTTCTCTCGCGAAGAACCTTGTTCCCCTTCCAGAAAAGTAACACGTCAAGGGCACAATGGAAAGGGAAAGGGAGTTCTGGGGCCGGACAGAGCTTTTTAGAGCATAGAGAGAAGATGGACAGTTTTGCCGAGTGTAGAACATGTAGAGTTCAACACAGAGGTTATAACAGTGTTCCAGTTTTCGCTAGGAGACACACGCGAAGATATACAAGCACACATACACACGCTCATACACGTTTTCTACAATCACTCAGCTATGTAATAAATATCGCTACTCCACGGAACGCGTCCTACAATTATTACGGTCCCAAAGTCGTTTTCAACCACCCTTTGGGTAGTCCTTCAACCAGAATCATAGACGGCACGCAGTGCAATAATCAGGGCTCGACCACACCCTAATACTTCTAGAGTTCTAAGTATCGGCGTATCACGAACCGATTGGTAGACCGTATGCGTGTTTACCCTGAATATCGAGAACCCGATAGTTGACGATTATTGCACGATAATGCACCTTCTCATTGTTCGCCAACTGTCATTAATTTGTTGACCAAAAGGCGAATATTTTTCTTCAGCATTCCCCGTATTCACCCGATTTGTCTCTCTGCAACTATTTTCTATTCTCTAAACTGCATTTGGCGATGAAGGAACACCGTTTCGCATCAATTGAAGATGTCAACAACGAGCAATCTCAACACTATTCCACCCAGAGACATAAAACAATCACTCGATGTACTTTTTGAATCTGCAAATCGCTGTATTTCTGTTGGGGGAGAATATTTCAACTAAATAAAACGATCGATGCTAAAAGTTTTAACTATTTTTGCCTTTTTTCTAAGATATTCCGGTTACTTTTGCGGCAAAGGGTGCATAATAACCCTCGGCTGCAAATATTCTCGCAAGTATCAATATCGAGGATTTAAAATTCAATATTCATACATTTGCACTAGTTATCTGAAAACAAATATTGAAAAATTTGCTTATTTTTCGAAATAATCGAAGATAACATAGTTATCTGTATTTTATATTTTGAATCATTGTGAACAATTACTGAAATATCAAACAGTTGTCTCTAAATATTGAAAATATTCTGCAAGCGTTAAGTTTCAAAGGAACGAATTTCCTCTCGCGTGAGCCATAGCAGAAACAATTCTTCTGGCAATTAAAAAAATATCCAAATTGTTTTCGACGCGAGAACTTGCCATGGCAAGCTGAAACGAGATCTCTTTTTCCCTTTTTGTTGCAAACACTTTTTCTCGTAAAAGCCTGCGACAGTGTCACAGCTGCTCCGACATCTCCGTGTGAATTTTCTGCATTTTTCTGGGAGCCCGGGAAAAGTGAATTTATGGCGTGTTCCATTGGCGAACGAAGAATTCAACAGTAACGAGGCAACGGGTGACTTTTTTTGCCCGACTCTTGTGTTCTCTCTGTTTGCGTTTGCTAATTTCAACTTAGACAAGGCTGCGCAAGTTCCTTTGCTTTCTCTTTGAAAATTGTTATTCTTACCTTTGTCTGAAGATTATTGTACATAGTATAAGCATTATTAACACTCGAAGATTCGTTGTTAAAATTCGCCACTCGTTAGCTCTGCTAAATAGTACAAATTTTTTTCAACGAATTCGAAGACTACTGTTTGTACATGTGTAGGGAAATATACGGGGAATTGTAACACTAGAATGCAGAATTTTTTAATATGATAACCAAGGATTTCATAAATTTTGACAAATGAAACAAATTTTACTGATAAGTTTATTTTGAAAGTGGTGCAAGTCCATTTCTTGTTGTTTCGAGAAAATTAAAGGTTATAGCATATTAGTCAATTGAAAAATATGTCAAGTCTGCCAAAGTTTCTACCAATTGATCAATATGTAATTTGATTACATAAATTTCTTTTAGGCGAATTTAACTGAAATAATATATATTTACGGGCTGTAAATGGACTTACACCATTTTCATAATTAGCCAATTGTAAAAATCATTTAATTACAATGGTGAAAAATTAAATATCACTTAAAATATATTTTGTATTAATCCAATTCTGTTTACAAATAATAACAAGAATTAAATTGAACAAAGCATTGGCATTTGTTAAGATATTAAATATTAACTAGTTATAAATAAAAAGTTTACACTAAATTAATCACAGATTATATGATATCTTATTCTTTTGTCAAAATGGACTTACACCACTTTCAAAATAAACGGTCCAAATGTGTACTCATAGCAGAAATATAAAAATTGTGGTTAAAAAAGGAACAGCAAGTTTTAGAAATGATAGTTTATAAATTATAATTCCCAGGAAATTGTAACCTTTTGGTGATGATTTTTATAAATTTTCAATTCCACATTCGTGTGATTTTTTCCTTCTCAACTTTCTGAATTTCATTTCACTCTACGTGGAGAACAATTGTAAGAAATCAGCGTTCAGATTCTCGACGATAGAAACGCAAGCACCACGTGCCTAGCAATAACAATGAAGATTCCATTACGAACCGTGAAATTGTATTTTACTTCTGATTCTTATCGTTCCGAGTCACCTTATTCAATGGGAGGACGAAGGTTCTCGAAAAGATAATCGAAAATTAGATACGAATACATAATATTGCTATCGTAACCATCACTACTAAAAAAAAATTTTGTAAATTAAACAAATTCTCGGATTTTTATAAATTACTTTCAAATTTGTATATTAACAATGGTAAAAATTCTGTGAAACAATTTTATGGTACTTTGTAAAGGAAAATTAAACGTGTTTAAGAACTGATCGTTATAAAAAATTCCAATATGCAACAATTTACTCATTAATATTTCAAAAATGATGAAACTCGTCTTTCAAAAAATTTTTACATAATTATTTCACTTAACATTTGTATTATTCTTTGCGAAAGATATGTTTAGATTTTTTCACTCTACGTATTCAATAAAATAAAATCCATTTTCTGAAAAGTGCTTTAGAGTGGACATAGCCGTAGTTTTAATCACGCGAGGAGAAAAATAAGTAGAACATTGCGTTATAAGTCAGACATTGGCTAAATATATTATTGCACACTACTGAAAAATGAATTCGTCAGTATTTCGTTTATAATATTAAAGTGTGACACCTAAGTCCAAGATATTTATAATAAATTTGCAATAAAATTAGAGATTATTTATTATAAATTACATCTTGAACCAATTTACAATTACTGTTTCGGTATGAGTTTTAAAATATTCTACTGACACGGTAAGAAAGTATTTTTACTACGAGAAACTTTTTCACTCCATCGATCTATCATGTTGAAACAAAAGTTCGTAGCATTTTCCACGTGAAGCAACAAACAATTGAAAGAAAGATGACAAAAGATGCCAAAGGTTCCACGTTTTGGAAAAATGGGATCGTGAACCTGCCTTGAAGATAGCGAAAAGTAGTGGAAGAAAATGTTGCATTTGATATGCAAATATTTAAATATTGTTTTTTAAATTCCAACATAGAAAACGCTACGAATTTATGCTAATCGTGATTCAATAAAACGAGTTTCGGTGTGTAATTTGAGAAATTATTCTCCTTTGTCTTTCAGCAAGACAGCGATCCCAAACACTATTTGTATATTGTATTATACTACTTAGAAGTGCATTTTTTTCATACTTAACAATGGTAAATTTATTATTGGCGAAGATAGTTCTTGCAAATGCAGTTAGAGACATTAAAATTCCTTCATCAATATCTTTTTTTTTCAACTTTTACGTTACATTATACGTATTTATACTAGTTAGAAGTTGGCTCTTTTCATACGAAACAATGGTATATTTACTATTGGTGAAGATAGCTCTTGCAAATGGAGGTAGAGGCATTTTTGGATATATATTTCTCGCAGAAATATTTTTCGTTGTTTCTACAATATCCAATTTGACGCCATTTACGTTTATCCGAATTTTCTATCGTATTTTCCGATATTCTATCTAACGTTCGTTCTTCTCGTAATTCTCTAGTAAGCTACAGTTGAATAATCAGTATAAGTATATTTATAATATTCTGTAGTCCCAATAGTTACGATTAATAAAAAAAAAGTTAACCTAATATTGTGTATCTTCTTTAATTCATATGCGTTTCTATAATTAAGAACCATGTGAGCGAATACTTTTGTTCCATACTGTATAACAAGAAGCGCAAACGAGAGAAAAAGAAAGTTCTCGAGTTCCTAGTGAACACACGACACATAATATTAAACTGTTAATAAACAAAGACTTGCTTTATGCATATTGTAACCCTTGCGTTGCAGAATAATTTGAAAAATATCACCAAAGAAAATCTTGTATTTAACAATACCAGAGATTCGTGAATATTTTAATTAAAAATAAAAGAACTATCGAATAATTCAAGTGGTAGTTGTACTTTGAAGAAAGTTACATTGTCACTGGATATAATCCTACGTTGAAGCAGTTATCCTCTATCTGTGATACTCTGTAGAGTTCTATGCACGAAACGTGTGCAAGTTCCAATATAATTTACGTTCCTCAGCATTTGTTGTATTTTAACAATCCCAGACTTCGGTTGGATATCAACTTCGCAAAACTCGTCGTATTACGTCTGCGCTGCATAAACGAAACTCTAACGAAAGGATTGAGCAATTGAATGTATCAAAAAGTGAACGTTTATTTATTTCAATTAATAGTTTCACACGTAGAAGAAAGAAACGACAAAGTTAAAACAAAAGAAAAAAGTCAAAGTAACTTTAGAGAGGTATAGTTGTACATTGTTCAACCAGCGACGATTAAAAATATCAACACGTAACCTGGTCAGAATTATAACACGAACTTTTCCACGAATTCAGCGAAGCTAAACTCCGATAATTGCTCGAATTAGTTTACTGCACGTGCGAGGGTAATAAGTTATAAAAGTGTCCAGGCAATGGCCCTCGTAAAACCCTAGGATGCCAGTAAATCGCCGGCAACTTTAGTGTAGTTTCTACACACGTTATACCGACAAAGATTTACACGTAAGGACGGGAGATGTTTTGCAAATTTTTTAAAAGAGACTAGAAAGTATGTAGATAGGAGAGAATAAGAGACGCGGCTGTGTCGGTGTAAATTATTGCGTAATGCTTGTTGGTTCCGCGTGCCTTAAAACTATAATTATACATTTAGTGCTTTAAAACTAAAGTCTGAGTACCTTAAAGCTTGGCCTTGAAACCACAGTCTAAGTTCCTTAAATCTTAGTCTTAAAACTGTAATCTAAGTGCCTTAAAACTATAGTCCAAGTGCCTTAAAGCTTGGCCTTAAAACCTGTTTTGATACTTTGCTTGTTAATCTCCTACTGTTATTTCCAAACGACGATTTCGTATTATTTTCCTATTATTTTCGATATGACTTTATTTATATTAAACTTTTAGTTTTTGAGTGTCTGTATCATAGCAATCATGCTGTGCCAATACTTTTGTACAGCACTGTATATAATTACTTCTAATTTTCACTTAACACGGTACGAATTCATCTGATTTGTACTAATTCTGAGTTTCCTATTACAGTGTAAGAATTAGTCACGTTATAGAAAGATTGACTGTACCCTTATGCATGTTCAATTTGAGTTCTTATCAGTAGCTAGATGAATTTTTCTAATTAGAACAATTCACACATTCTTGAAAATACAGTAAGAACGTGTAGAACATCGGTAGAAAGTTTCACCTGCTGTAATTTGGATATTTTGTATACTTTCACGTTACGCACATTTTGTGCAACTTTGCACCTTCAAATTTCCTACGAATGCATAAAATTCCACCGTCTACTTATCACCATGAAAATTCAAAATATTAATTTTACTGAATATTTAAAGTATTAATGGTAGTTTAATTACTTTTGGTACTTTGAAACCGGTAAACGTTGGGACATTTATGTCAGACGCAAGATGAGTACAAGCCTTCAAAAAACTTTGAAGAAACTCACATACAGCTTTTTCAAACATTTCAAATAAAGGTTACAATAATAGATTTGAAGAACGATATATTATTGTAAATATATAAAATAAAACACTCAAAATTCTTCGCATATGATATTGAAAAATAAAAAAAAAAAGGCAGAAAAGGAAATAGATTTGCAAAACTGATTTTATCACATCGTGCACAATTTACCTTGCAATTCTAGAGAACTTTATTAAATAATTGTTTCCATCAAAGTCTTCACTCTTTAAGTAAACAGTACGACGATGAAAAAAAAAGTCTGTAACTTTCTAAACCTTCGTAAAAACTAGGTAGAAAAACCAACTTGAATTCAATCGAAGAAATCTAATTTAAAAGTGTGGAACCACAGGTGCAGAAGCTGTTAAGGATTCTCTGAAGAAGAGATCATAAAGGGAAAAAGAAAGTTATAATTGAAGAAGGAATATTTAAGACTTTCGAAATACCACAAAATTCCTTTTGCATACTTCAAATCATTCCATTTCGCTGAAATCAATCCTGAAATTGAACCGTTGCCAAACTTTTAAGCAGAAAAAGAAATGTAGAACGTCCGAAAGCTATCGAAACATTCAGAAATCTCGCGCAAGATGCTTCTAACACGTCCAAACTAATTTCTTTGCAAAATCAGTTTCCAAATAATCGATAGCAGATGTACTCTAAAATGTTTGCGGGGAAATGCAATTTTCAAGCGTAAACAAACTATTGGGTTGGCAAGAAAGTAATTTCGGTTTTCACAAACAGATTGTATTTTGTTATCATCTTGTCGACATCTGTCGATGTTATGTTGTTTTCTTTTTGGCATTCGATAGCTCTTACTTTTAGGTTAATTTAACAGAAAGTTGCACATAATTTTGTTTAGAACTAAATTATAAACTATGCGCATCGTTTAGTAAAGCAATCCTTATAATTTCTCACGAGAACACAATCCGTTTAGTTCCATTTAAAAAAAATTCTTCGTCGCTATTGAAGCGTTTCCCGATCGAACGAAAGCCCACGTGTGTGTCCCAGATCACGAATGGAAGGATTCGTGCGTAAGCGTCGACATCAGGCAATGTATACTTGGAGTGTAATTCGTCATCGACGATTCGACGTCGAATGCCCCAGGGAAATGACTAATGTCAGCTTTAGGGCCAAGTTAGGCTTGCAGCTGAAGGTTGGATGGGGAGATGGATCCCGCCGTGTGCGTTCTATCAAATAGAATCAATTCTGGTTTACTCACTGTCGTCGAGGCGCTTGAACTTCGATGCTGGTTCACAAGTGGACTTCCATGACTGGTTTGCACATCAGAGTTTAATTGACGGTTCACAGCGATCGGTTGATGCCGCTGCTCCGTTGGTTCTACGTCCAGATAACAGTGCGCCTCCAAATGACTCTGCGCCCTTTTTTCCTCGAGAGCTATCTTACGCGCCGCACACAATATCTTGTAGTACACCTGGAAATAAACACACATTCTGTGTAATTAATTGCACATTCGATTGGTTTACGATACTGGACTTTTTTCTTTTTCACAATTTATTTAACGATGGACACTGGGTAATTTTGAACACAGCGTTACACGCTTGTTTTATTTCCTTTTTTTCACACGTTTGGTTAGGGCTTTTCTGACGTCGTTTTTCTGAAAACAACTTATTCACCTAAAAATGTGCTGTTAAAAAAAAATAACATTTTTTTCATAAATAATAAAACTTTTTATTCCTTTCGGATAACGAATAAAAGTATCAAACGCAGTTATTAAACGACTTATTAGTTTGTTTCTTATTAATGAGTAACGAATAATTCTACGTTATTCTTAATTTAAGACGACGTAACATTTGTCGCGATACTCGGGCAGCGCCAATACATTTGTTCACGACCGCGATCGAGCGCGGTCGAAAGCCAACGCTCGCGTGGCCAGTGTTTTTCGTTAATAACTCAAAAACAAAGCTTGAAACAACATTTTGGTAAAGGAAAAGGTTGTTCAGAATCACCTCAGCTATCCCTCATTTCTAGATGTTACACTCTTTCTGGGACACCCTGTATATTTTCGAACATGGCTACACACACTGAAAAACACAGAAAAACGAGGTGAATTGCTGTTAGATTCGTCTATTTCTCGTTGGCCGTGCGGGAGAATTGACTTCCGACGTACTATCGATGAAATTGATTGGACGTTCTCAAGCGTGGCAAACGAAACCGTGAAAATAATTGGCGGGAACACAAGTATAACGAGTGATAGAAAATAAAACGATTCCAGCGTGTGTACACCTTTGCGGTCGCTGCTAGGCCATAGTTTGGTTAACGTGAATTGACATAATAACAGTTAAATAATTGCCACACGCGGAGAAGGAGGATTGTCATTTACCGCGCGACAGTTTCATTGCCGGATGTAGCTTTAATTAACGCAATAAAATGCGACGTCGACATGGATAAAGAGACGATTCAGTGTTACGCTCGAAGGAGATGCGCGCATTTACATAGACTCGCATTAATAATCCGACAGTTTTTAACCCTTTGTGGTTGTATTAAGTTTGTACTTAGGTGCCATACTTGGTCGGAGTTAATTTTCGTTGAACAAACAGTAATACACAATATACAAAATTATGAAGGAAAAACAAAATTTATTAATTCTTTTTTAAACTTTAGATAGAGCGGCGGACATATACTTAGGTATAGTTAATAAAATTAAATATTATTGATTGCGTATTTATATATTAAGCAAGTATACAAAAATTAATCATATTTTTTACAAGTTCACAATATACATAAGAAAATAATGAAATAGTTTTTCTTAATTCAGTATAGCTAAAGAGTTTCTTGCATTTTTATGCGTAGCTCTAAAATTTTTTGCGGACACATACTTAAGTACATAACGAAATTTTTACATTTTCACAAGTTTCTTTGAGCGAAGATTGCAGCACATTAATATTTCATACGTAGACCCTTAGTTTTAATAACAGTAGCACACCTTCGCGGCATAGACAAGAAAAAAAACTATTAAACTAAAGCTAACGTTAGAAAAAAATGTTAAAGGAAGAGGTAGTAATAGTTCGTTTAAAGCGAGCTATTTTATTCGTTTCGTCTATTTCCACATTTTCCGTTCTATAGCGCTCTTTAACCAGCCAAGATAGCTAATTAGTTCAACCTTTACCTGCGACTAATTAAATGAAAACCGTATCTAAGATATGAACAATTTTTATCGAGCAATTATAAGACCGATTCAATCGTGAATAATTATTACGCAATAATTGAAGGCAATTTCAATTAGTCTAACAAAAGATGCTCGTTACGATCGACGGAACAAAGTGAACCTCGAGAAAAACGTTACAAAAGCCTTTGGGAATGTTCTTTAAGCTGCTGGAAAGCTATTGCATGAAATGGATGAATGAAAATAAGCGAAATCGCAAGTGAAGTTGAATGCTGTTCGATATAAACCTCGAAATTCGCAAGATACAATTTTCCCTGATTAAATATTAGGTTGGGTAATATCTCGGGCGGATTAACGAGATATGTATAATATGTCGAAGAAATTTGATTTTCTTTCAAAAATTTCAAACTTACGATGAATTATGCAGTTTTTTCTATTTTTAATTCACACGAAAACATTTTGGCGGAGAGGGTCAATATAGTTTATAAAATTCGAGCAGTTCCACAAGTGACGCATAATTCTAATAAAAAGAAGAAGAGAAACAATTTTTCTATTTTTAGTTCACACGAAAAGATTTTTAATTGGCGGCAGGGGTCAATATAGTTTATCAAGTTCAGTTCCACACACACACGCGCGCACACACGCACAGACAGAAAGGTTTGATTTATGAGCAGTCTGTTCAATTTCAAGTTAGCGCAAGTTAGAAAGTATAATCATCACTCCCGATGCGTAGGACGATCCAGTTAAGTAACTTGATGCACTTTCTGACACATTAATAAGGCTTCGTTAGATCAGGAAAACTAACTTCGTTGTCAGCCGATATATCATTAAATCCCAATGACCCTTCAATCACTACAACCACCGTCCATATTTCAATTAATTCAATCAAACTTAACAATTTGCCACGCCACTTCGGTCCTCTGAGATACACTATCGGCCAAAAGTTTCGAATCACTACGTAAATTAAGAGAAAGAGGATATTTTTAAGAAAAATTGAACGCCTATGTTCTTTTTCTTTTTTTTATTGCATTTCTCTTATTTTCTCCGTAAATTAGAAGCATCTCTAATTGTTCTTCGAATGAAAATTTCATATTGAAGATCTTATGTTCACTAACTGCGAAACTTAGCGACACTGAGAGACTTCGAAAGCCTAACAATGCTATTTCGTAACATTTACTATTCGCTATTTATTTACATTTATCGTAGTGAGCATATCGTTCGCGCGGTCTCGCTATGTGCCACAACCAACGTGATTCCCTTACGAACCTTCAGGTTAGGTTAGGGATTGTTAATTGAGTATAGGCGTTTACGTATGCGATGACCTCGTTCGATGAGAATCTCTGTCCTCCAAGCGAAACTTTAAGCTTAGGAAATAGGAAAAAGTCGCTGGGTGCCAGATCTGGCGAATACGGTGGGTGCTCAACCAATTCGAAGTGCAATTTGTGAAACAGCACTTTCTTCTTCTTCTTCAAATGCGTCCGTTTTTTTTCTTTTTTTGCGTAATACACTCCCGTTATTGTTTTATCTTTTTCAAGATAGTCGATGAACACAATTCCGTGACTATCCCAAAAAACGATCGTGATCACCTTCCTGGCTGATGGAACCGTCTTCACTTTTTTCAGAGCAAGTTCACCCTTTGCAGTCCACTGTTTCGACTGTTCTTGTATCTCAGGAGTATAGCGGTGAATCCAAGTTTCATCTACAGTTATGAACCGACGCAAAAAGTCTGACTCGTTTCGCTTGAAGCTCTCCACCTCTCAGAGCCTTGAAAGTGTTCATTCGAACGCGTTTTTGGTCAAAACTTGCGGAGAGCTTACGCATGTCTAATTCTGCAGTCAATATATGACAAACGCGTTCTTTCGATATCCTCATAGCCTCTGCTATCTCTCTAATCTTGATTCGACGGTTGTGCAGTACCACCCGGTGAACATTTTCGATGTTATCGGCAATGGTCGCAGTTTTTGGGCATCCTAGCGCTCATCGTCAGCCAAACTGGTACGGCCACGTCTAAAATTAGCTGTCCATCTTTTCACGGTGGCAAACGATGGGGCAGAGTTCCCGTAAACAGCATCCAACTCGGTTTTAATTCGCGCAAGCGTATTGCCTTTCAAATGCAACAATTTAATCACGATATTCGATTTTTCCATTTTTACGAAAACACTGATGTTGACGTACACAAACGACTGTCAAACAACAACTGAGCGTTCAAAATGGCTGAAATGTTGACAGCCATCTTTCGAAGTATATAGGTACTGGATGTACAATGGTTTTGACGAGTAACACCATCTTCATGTTAAGGCTCAAAACTTTTCAGACTACCCTCGTATAATAATAATAATATAACAAAAGCATAAAGCAATAAAAGAGTTGTGATAACACTAAAAAGAAATCGTTGTTATTTACATTGAACCTGTCTGCAACAGAATTATTCTCAGATTCAAAGGAACCAGTCGTACCTGGATCATGACGAGCAATGGTATATAGAAGCTCCCAAGCGTGGCGCAGATCTGATAGTAGAAATTCTGGCAGACGTTGCAATGTGACGGCCCTGACTCGGGGTAAGTGTGCTCGTTTCCCATAATCAGCAGCGGTGGCAAGCTGATACAGGCCGCCGCTAACCAAACGAGGATAATATAGATGACCATTCGTCGTGTTGTCCTTTTCACCCCGTATTGCAGTGGCTTCGTTATAGCGTAGAATCTATCAACAGGGAAACAGGTTGGTTGCATTTATTAGTGATACGTTAAAACATTTAACCCTTTGCGCTCGAGGACTTTTTCAAGTATACTCTTGAGATCCTCGCTGGGTCGAATATATTTTTTTGCATAAAGCGATATCATGTACTGAAGAGTCAAAAATATATGATGTTAATTGAAGAACATTTTCTTTGGTGAAATTGCAGAGTTTACTAGAGAACAACAATAATTATTATTTGAGAATACACAAATATATTTTAGTTTTTGTGCTTTTTCCGAGTGTGAAAATAGAAACTTTCTTTTTCCTTATTTCACGACATACTTTGGGCTTACAAAATAAATTTTAATGAAACTAATTTTGATTTTAGCAAATGTAAAATTAAGTCGCTAATCAAAAGCTCTACGCCTGCGCTACATCTACCGACGTCGATTGCAACTCATGTAAAACGAGAAATAAAAAGGTAACAGTTTATAAAGTATATGACGTAATAAAGGGTGTCCCAAAATCCACGCAAAATTTGAATTCTGCGCCATTTGTGCGGTAAAGTGTTGCGAACGAAAAGAAAAGACAGCGCGACAGCTGACAGTTCAGGGTTATTAAAAATGGAGCGCTATACGAAAGAACAACGCGTTAAATGGACTATGGAACAACAAATCATTTTCAGCGATGAGGCTCATTTTCATCTCGATGGCTTCGTTAATCGTCAAAATTGTCGCATTTGGAGTTCAGAAAATCCACGGGATATTGTTGAGAAACAAATACATTCACAACGTGTCACTGTTTGGTGCGGATTTTGGGCTTTGGAGGCATCATCGGACCATTCTTTTTCGAAAATGCGGCTGATCAGACAATAACAGTTAATGGTGCTCGCTATCGCGACATAATAATTCAGTTTTTTGTGCCCAAATTGCATGATATGGATGTGGACGACATGTGGTTTCAACAAGACGGTGTCACATGCCATACAGCCCGAGAAACAATTCAATTACTGCATGAGTCATTTCCTGGTCGTGTAATTTCCCGTTCTAGTCATCAGAATTGGATTTCCCAGATCATGCGATTTAACGCCGTTGGACTTTGTTCTTTGGGGTTTCTTGAAGTCTAACAAGGGAAGGGCCCAAGGTGTGACGCGAGTTTTTCGATGAGCCTTTGCACAGTGATAGAGCATGAAAAACTGAAACGAATGATACCCGGTTTTGGGGGCCGATGAGTTATAGTTTACGAGATATTCAACATTAAAGTTATTATTGTTCCTTACCTAGTGAAGTATGAGTACGTTTGTCAACAGCGAATGCAGCGTGGTTGGTAAAGTGTCAGCGTAGTAACTTTTTTGTCGCGAGTTCGAGTCCCATTGAAACACTTTTACACTACTATTTTTTTTTCACTTTCTTTTATAAATACATTTGTTAAATATGATTTATTTATAACTAATGTTCGGATATATTTTTTAAAAACACAATAATAACTTGCACAAAATCTGGCAAACTACAATCGAATACATACGAACAATATTTGGACACAGTAATTTTGCCATATGTGGGGGAGGAACCATTTTTATATATACTGGACTCATGGGGTGGACAAACGAAACAAGAACTGTACGATAGGAAATTTAAAGATAGTAATGATTTACCTACATGCACCTTGAAAGTAATTCCACCTAAATGTACACCTATATGCCAACCCTGTGATGTCTATTTTTACCGTCAAGTGAAAAATTATATTCCAAAAATACAAAATTGTTGGACTTCAAATAATCAGTGCCGTGATTTAACTTCAAGAAATAATATAATAAAAATTCAGTCCTTGGTACATAATCAGTTACAAGCACCAATTTACAGTGACATGATAAGGTAAATGTAACTATATATTTCTTCACGTAATTATGTTTACTTGTTTCTATAATGAATTTCAATATATTTATCTCTATTCTAGATATGCTTGGTACGCATCACGGCTATTAGACAATCGACTACATTTTATTAACGTAAATCAAGCGGCATTCCCAGTAGAATTAAATAAACAATTCTGCAGTTGTGAATCTAAATCATTCATTCGATGTACATGGTGCTTAAAATTTTTATGTTTCCACTGCTTTTTCGAAAACTATCACCCAAGTTCATGCACATCGTACATTCAAAGTGGAAATTAAATTGTTTATTTTAAAAAATATATCCGAATATTAGTTATAAATAAATCATATTTATCAAATGTATTTATAAAAGAAAGTGAAAAACAAATAGTAGTGTAAAAGTGTTTCAATGGGACTCGAACTCGCGACAAAAAAGTTACTACGCTGACACTTTACCAACCACGCCGCATTCGCTGTTGACAAACCTACTTATACTTCAGTAGGTAAGGAACAATAATAGCTTTAATGTTGAATATCTCGTAAACTATAACTCATCGGCCCCCAAAACCGGGTATCATTCGCTTTAGTTTTTCATGCTCTATCACTGTGCAAAGGCTCATCGAAAAACTCGCGTCACACCTTGGGCCCTTCCCTTGTAAGGTTTATGCCAACAGGCCCACGACCACTCACGCCTTGAAGGAGGAAATTGAGCGCTGTATCAACGAAATTCAGCCATATTTATGCAAAACGATCATGGAAAATTTCGACAAAAGGGTGCGTATATGCCAGCACAGCTGTGGAGGCAATTCAGCTGATATGCTGTTCCATACATAACCCTATACTGTACACTTTATGAATCGATAAAACATTCACAATTTTTAATCAGAAACCTGTTTTCTATCAGAATTACTTCTTGCGTGAAATTTGGACAACCGTATAGTAACAGCAAATTAAAGCAATATAAAAATATACTCAATGAGGAGATGCCGCTTGTATGGCGACATTCGACCGCGAAGGGTTAAAGCATCGTTTGATTAAATAAAATGGAACTTTGTGTTATACACAGTAACACAATTCCTTCTTTCCCATTTCTCGTTTTAGCTTCCTCGAGTACAGACTCTACGAGGCGACATATGCCTTGTCACGAATTCATACGTCAACTTGTACGTACGAAGAGCAAAGAAAATACGTGTCATGGTTGTTGCTAAATTATTCTAAGCTAGATGGAAGTGTCTATTTGATGGTAACGGTGGGAATGAAAAGTTGCGAACTGTCTTGCTCGTTCTGTTTCCCTTTTCCCTCTTTCTTTCTTACGTTTATGATTCAAGTCGGGAATTTTGAAATATCTATTTGTAAACAAGATAAGATATAGATATGAAATATAGAAAATTCTTTGTTATTATCGTTTAGTAGTAATAGTTTGCAAGTAACATATGAATCGTTTATTTTGAAAGTGATGTAGGTCCATTTCTTCTTCTTTCGAGATATTTAACGGTTTGAAAGAGTGTACTAAGTTCGCCGATGTTTCTATGAATTTGAATGTATGTAAATTGATTGTAAAAATTATTTCTATGTGAATTTACTTTTATTTGACTTACACCACTTTCAGAATTATCAAACTGTCAAAATCGTTAAATTTCAGTTACCGAAAGTTCAAATTCACTTGAAATAGGTAATGTTTTACTCTGATTCTGTTTATATAAAGGAACAGGAAATAAAATAGTATTGTTTATGCTCGATATTAATTATTTACTTACATACTACATCAATTATACGACACGTTCGTACATGCAATATTATAAATGAATGCAGAGGTTACAAATGTTTTTTTTTATTTCATCCATTAAACTTACCACAGTTTTACTTTTCTTTTATATATGCAGTACTTGATTAGACTACGGAATATGGACTTATACTATTTACTTTTCATAATCATCAATGGTTATACAAAGTAATTTACCAACAAATGTTCACATATGGATATTTTGAAATATTAAGTGCGAACTGTTTATAAACAAAAAAAGGTTCACACTAAATTATACGTAAATTATGTGATTTCTTAAGTTTCTCGAAAAATGGACTTACGCCACTTTCAAAATAAACGGTCCATGTGTCAATACTAATATGTATATATTATTATCGCTTAATAGTAATAGTTTGCAAATAATATCGTTTAATAGTAATAGATTGCAAGTAATATATTAATAGTAACAGTTTTCTGGTTTATTGGTAAATGTCGGGAAATGAACGCTCTGAACTAACACGCCAAGCGTGTGCAGGTTCAATTTGCAAACGCGTGCATTTTTCGCGATCGATGGTTAAAAATTTAACGTTGACAACTGTGAAACTCGTCGATATACAGTGGCTGCCAAAAGTTTCCGGCCAAACTATAATTCAGTTATATTTTTATAAGAACATACATTAACACTTTACCAACCGGCTTGATCTATTCAATATTGGCTCGGTTTTTGCTATCGCGCTTACTCTTATAGTTTTAAAAATTTTAAATCAAATTTCGCGAGAAGACTTCGCCATATCGTTTACTTTCCCTTATTATAGGATAATTAAAAGATGGGTCAAAAGTGACTCGGCACTGGCTGGGCGAGGGTTAATTAATTTGTCGCATTGACAGCAAAAAATCGATTAATAGGCTTCCGGTCGGTAAAGTGTTAAGTGCTAATGTTCCTAATTTTTCAGTTTACTTTGAATATTTTCAAATAATATTACAGAGTGCTAATATAGCTTTACATACTCTCCAATGTCTTTCCGAGTAAGACCCTATTCTTGTAATTTTACGTCGTTTGGAGTGTTAGGATTTTACTTTGTATTTTTGAGTATTCCCCTGTTTTATGAGAAGTCAGATGAAAGCTCTTTTCTGCCTTCGTATCGTCCTTTGTATGCGTTTCGTATGAGCTGTTTGGCTAATGTTGCTGGCTTTTGTACTAAAAGTGTTACTGAAATTACGTATCCACGGGTAATTAGCAATTTTATAGTTTTCATTTTCGATCAATTTTGTTGCGAGTGATTGAGAGGAATAGCAGAAACTACGGACTGTTTTATATTGTGAAAAGTTAGATTTAAGAATTAAAAATAATTAAAATTAATTATTAATTTATTACTAACTCTTTTCACTTTTTAATTTTTTAAATTTTGTTAAAAATTACATTATTATTACTACCATATATTATATTGTGTATAAAAATCTAAGTGAAAAGTATAATTCCTTGTTTTATTTTTAACTAATTATTGTTTATATATTAATTTAGAAATACCGAAATCTTTATTTGTTTATATTTGAATTAATGTAAAACTATAAATAAAGCATAAACGTTTAACCCTAAATAATAAATCATTTATTTTAAAACACGGCAAGGTCGAAATGATCGGTTGGTAGAGATAAGCATATGACCCGTTCCTTTTGATAGTGATGTAAGTCCATTTTCCTAAATATTGAGATATTCAAGGGTTCATGTTTTAATCCGCTCAGAAATATTAATGATCATTAGTAGTCTCGCTTTATGTCTTTTGTGGTAACAAATATTTAAACTTTCGAGGTAAATCAAATATATAAGGATTGCTTGAAGAAAAATTGGGATTTTGTGAACCCAAATGAACTTACACCGTTAACAAAATTATCAAATGTTAAAGAATGTTATTTAAATCATATTTAATTGCTAGGAATTCAAGGTTTTCCGAAAAAATGATTTTGTACGTAAAATAAAAAATGAAAAAGAAATATTTACGTTTTAGATTTATTAATTTAAAACACCTTTGTTGCCACCATGAGAAAGGTTTTTGGAAGAATTATAGCGCACAGGTGGAATATAAAGCAGTAAATCTCTCATATCTTTATATTTAGCCAAGGTCATGGGTATACAAGTTTGTATAGAGGGGATAATTGCATATTTTTAAAATGTTTTGGTCTTCCTCGTCTTGAACGTAGTTCGAAAGTTTTAAATTCTGCAATTGATTCCATAGAGGTTTTATATCATAGAATAGCTTGTATGGATCATTTCTGCAAAAATGCATCCATACTATATTTTCAACTAATCAATTTTTTCTCCTCGAGTGTTTTTTAATCTTTCGTATAGATCGAATATAGATTCAATATTTTAAGGTACCCAAAATAGTTTTAAAAGAAAAGAAAGAAATAAAGGAGACGTAAAATTTGGGGTAAAATAATATTTATGTTATCTTTGCTTTTCGCGAGGAATGTAGTTTAGAAGAGTATGAATACGAACGTTGATGTGTTGTTTCAAGAAACAGAAGTTGATGCTTCATCGTTAATTAAGGGTACTTTTGTATTCTAAAACGTCATACGGAGAACGTGAGTAATACTTCTGGTGTCCCAGTTCCGTGCATTCTATTTACGATATTGGAAGCCTAGAATGCGATTATACTGTGAATGGGATGATAATCGAGCAAAGAAACTTCAAATATTCTTCATTCGAACACGAACAATTTATCAGAAAGTTTAAAAATAATTAAGAAGTCAGTATCATATTCGTTTAAATTTTAAGAACAAAAAAAAACGAAGAATATTAATAAAACGCTGGACATTTTTCTATATATCCACTTTGTACCACGAATGCTTAAACAGATTTTAGAAACTAGGTGAGGCCAACTGATTAGGTACAAGAGATTGCAGTTTTATGATATTATTTCGTCGAAAGAAATGGTCGAAATAAAAGTTACACCGTTTCTGGAGATCTATAAAGCTACGTGTCAATTTTCTTTTGTTTTTGTTTTAATCATTCCTTTTGGAAAACTGAAGAACTCATTTTTTTATCGATAAAAAGAAATGTTCAAGAAATGGGTCGCGAAAACGGTGCAAAAACACTCTGAAGTGCAATTAAAGTTGAGAAAAATTATTTAAAAAAATAAAAGCAACTAAAAGCTGTAAACTGCGAACTTTTCAAATGATCTTCGTATACTAAAACTTTAGTATATCAAAACTTACTGAACGTGAGATAAGTCTAAACTATTATAAGATCATTAAAATCCTGAAAAAAGATTATTATAATATTGATACGAAATTGAGTTTGGAAAATGAGTGTATCGTGAGTCGTTGAACTTGTCTGATCAATCGAAAAGAATTCATGGTACCGTTATAGGAAAATCTATCGAGGCCATAGTTATTTAAAAAAAGAAAAAGAAGCAATGAAATTTTTGGCCTCTTTTATTTTCATCACAAATCTCAAATCACTAACGAGAAAAAAAAAGAAGAAATCATTAGGAATTGATAGCGCGAACACTTTGTACATTTTTACCGATAAATCGCGTCAACTTTGACGAGGAAAGGTGATTTCTTGTAAATCGTACAATATTTTCTGCACGATCACAATAGGCATTCTAACGGGCAGGTCACTCTAGAAAATTGAGAGAATAATTCCGTTAGACTTTCTAACCGCATATGATACACTTCGCTAACTCGGTCAATTACAATAAACCAAAATTTCCTCTTCCTATTTGGTTAACGTGTAATCGAGTTTTACCCAAGACCCGATCATCCACCAAACTCAATTTTGCGAGAAATTGATCACCAGGAAGGCTACTCACCGGTCTACGGAGATCATGCATAGATTCAGTATGCTCGCTGTACAGCTGAGTACGTCGAAGCTAACCCAAGCATCGCACATATTCGCACCGAAGGACCAATTACCGGAAATCTCGTACAACAACGCCATTGGCATTACCAAAAGTGCGACGCAAAGATCGCTAACTGCCAGGCTGACCAATAAATAATTGCAGGGCCTTCTTAGCTTTTTAACGAAGAAGACGGCGACACAGACTAGAATGTTCCCGATCACAGTTCCGACGATTATGATGCCAAGCACCAGGGCGATTAATATTGCCTGTGAACAAAGGATATTCTTGCATTATTATTAGAGTATCAGGAAACTAAGTTTTCATTGATTATTAAAGAGAAATAGAAATTGATTTGCAAAAATAAGTGGACGGTTACAAGAAATAGGCAAACATGAAGCTTAATTAAATTAACACGACTGTTATAAACTTAAGCTTTGTTTATTATATGTATATCCTTATAGTATGTACGTTATTTAGTAACTGATTCAAGTTCATATTTACATTTTTATCTAAATACACCGTACTTAACCAAAATGACAGCTATTTCTTAGTAGACAAAAATAAGTGGCCATTTAAAATTAGTACTTGGTATGGCTGCCTTTTGCTTGTACTACTGCTTCCAAACGTCGGGGAATGCTTTCTATTAAATTTTCAATATAATCTTTATTAATATTTTCAAATTCAGACTGTAACTTTTTGAAAAAATCGATCCTATTATTTTGCTGGTCCAATGGAACTTTTACGCCCAGTAAACTCCATAAGTTCTCGATAGGATTCAAGTCGGGACTCTGACAATCAGTCAGTCATTCGAACAATTTTACCATTTGCAGAAAGAGCTTCAAGGCTGAACACAGATTGTATCGGTGGTGAATATTCACAATTTGTATGGATCTCATGTGAACCAATACGCTTCAACGTTCTATTTTTTGCGAAAATCTTGAAAAAAAAAACGAAGGAAATTAGTTT
Organism: Anthophora plumipes; assembly: GCA_951804975.1. Taxonomy (NCBI): domain Eukaryota; kingdom Metazoa; phylum Arthropoda; class Insecta; order Hymenoptera; family Apidae; genus Anthophora; species Anthophora plumipes. The sequence goes on from OX638122.1 coordinate 2,753,547, forward strand.
TCTGGGGGCTGGTTACTGTGACTTTTATAATACCCAGCTTAACTAAAATAATTTTCCGCAAATTCTACTTTTTCTTTTTACTATATTGTCAGAAATATGAATTTGCATAAAAGTTTGAAGTTTAATTATGATAGAATGGGACTCTGTTCGTGAGAATCGTTCGTTACAGCGCACGTGGAAAGGTCACCAAGAAAATTCGATAACATCTGATTTGAACACCGTGGCAGAAGACGAGGAGGATGTAGAAACCAAGGGAACTAATGCCAAGATTGCTGGATTAGTGAATTTAGTAGCCACGACATCGGTCTCTCGAGACTCGACACTAGAGAGCGTGACGACAGCAAATCCTGCACGCACAAATAGCCTAGGACTATCTCAATCGTACGGAAGACCGTACGGAATGCGATTGTAAAACTTGACGAGAAACATATGCATAAAACATGGCTACCTTAATTACAAATTACGAGAAATCGTCGGAAAGACAGATTTTCAATCAAAAACAAAAACTAAGTGATTACCCCCCTCTTTCAATTTACGCTGTGCTTCTTAATTTATGAGAAATATATGGATAATATTCTTGATGAGAAACATACGAATAAAACATGTTAATTGCGAAAAATCGTTGGAAAGACAGGTTTTCAATAAAAAAGCAAAGAAAAGAATTAACGATTGCATCCTTCCCTCAATTTACTCTGCACTTTTTTTGCGCTTCCTAATTTGTGAGAAATATACGCATAATATTTTTGGTGAGAAGCATACATGGATAAATCATAGCTAGGTTAATTACAAGAAATCGTTGGAAAAGACAGATTTTCAATAAAAGAAAAAATTAAATCATTATATCCTTCCCTTAATTTATACGGCACATTTTTTACGCTTCTTAGTTTATGAGAAATGTATGGATAATATTCTTGATGAGAAACCTTGATTGCAAACCTTGACTGAGCTAGTGAATCGAGTTCAGAGAAAAGAATCGTAGAACATGTTTTGCGAAATCAGAATATCGCGTGAAATGATATTAAATGTATCGAAATCCTTTTAACGAAGACTGTGTAAGATTGTATTTTAAAAAAGAGAGACATTTTTGAAAGTCTAACGATGATCATTTGTAAGCTAATATTAAAATAACGTAAAATATAAAGATAATAGTAGTCTTGCAGAACTTTGACTCAATTTGTGAATGAACTTCGGAGAAAAGGATTGTAGAATTTGTGAAACGAAAACGAAATGCATTGAAAGTGTTTTAATTGAAAATTCTGAAGGGTTGCATTCTAGAAAAAAGACATGTTTGCAAATGTACAGAAAGGAAATAGCAAAAGATGATAAATCATTAGAGAATATTAAAATAATGTGAAATAGCAATGTTTATTTATTCGGTAATTTTAGTAACTAGACTGCAAACTTTCACGCATTTATAGAAAATTTAAGGAGGAATAATTAGATTAACCAAATTATAGTAATTTTCATAAAATTTGCCAGGTAAAATAATTTTCTACCCAAGTTCTATGTTTTCTCTCTTACTATATTTTGAAAAATCTATATTTTCATCAAAATCTACCGATGATCCACGTAATCAGATTAAAGTACCTAATTTCATTTAATCTTTTTCAAATAACACTTAATTTTAATTTGACACGATAGTCTGATATCGCGGAGCTTATTTTACGATTCTTTTCTTGGCAGCTGATTCGCTAATTAAGTTAAGGTCTGTAAAAGTATATATACCGAGCAAGTTCTCGGCACTTCTTAATGAGTTTCTTACTTGTTTATACTTCTTAATGACTTTTTCTCTATACCTCAGAGTGGCAAGTTACGCGTACCTTTTACCAGCAGCAAACAATGTAAACTGTTCTGTAAACTGAACTTTCAACCTGATAATTCGGAAATCATCAAATTCTTACGATTTACATGAAACGATTTAGCAACTGTTCTTTCTTTCTTTCTTTCTTTTCCTCGTTATGTATGCTAAGGGAAAAAATACGTTCCCAGTGACCCAGATCTTTATTCCCCTTCATCAATACGAAACGAAAGGAAGAAATTATGAATTTTTAGGTTCCAAGTTTCCAAGCTTCAGCAAGTCTAAGAATCTTCTAAATGATACTCCCTCTGTCACATACTAATAGTAGCAGTTGATGAATTTAATTTGTCCCATAATAACAGTAGCAAAAGAAAATAAATATAGAACGCAACATTTATTATGAAAAAACTAGATTAAATTGAACAATAAATGAAAAATATTACTCGTAATTTTTATTTTGTGAAAGAATTAAGCTGGATAACTCGAACGTGAATGTCCCATAAAAGGGCACAAGAACCGTTTATTTATTACCGATGCATGAATATTGAACGTGTGCCAGCATGATGAGCCAATAACCTACTTTAGTCCTACATGATTCAGGCCTATAAGCGTTCGATATTAACTTCGATAAAAAAAATCCTCCAGGTGTGCTTTTGTCGTTGAATAGTCCACGTGAAAACTACCTAATGTCAGCTTCACGTCATCCTGATAATCGTTGAACTTCCATCGTCTATTGAACAGCTACGATCGTGTCGCTCATTCGTCAAATTCATCTTCTATTCAAAAATGAAGATAATAAAAATCACGAAATTCGTAGTACTTGTCAAACAGGCGAATCTTTGAGTAATACAATCCTTATCGAAAGTGATAATCTGTAATTAACAGATTTAGTGGAAATTTGTTTAACATGTCATCCAAATTCGGGTGACACTTAAAGTTCGAAAAGTATAGAGGTGACAATTATGTTGCTTAATCACGAACGATCTAAATAGGGCTTTTAAACGATAACGAACAGAGTATAAGATTAATAAACAATTATAAAGAAACTAGAATAATATAACTATAAATGCAATTAACTTAGATCTCTTCTTCGATAAGCAACTCTCCTGAAATCTGGTCGATATCGCTACTGTTGCATTTATCAATATCCAAATCAGAATCTAAACACGTAATCCTACTTGTTAGGGTGCCGTTGGCATGGTTTATGGCTATTTTTGAGTTGTAGAATTTAGTTTTCCATTTATACGCGTTTTCGCCCATCCTGCTGAGGTAAGGCAATTAAGTACGTTACGTTTTTTTAGAAAGTCGTGCCTCCTCACGCTCAATAGCTGAAGGAGATGCTATAAACCACGAACTCCGAATGGTACAACTGGTGTAACGGTTCTTTGACCGACGAATTACCTGAAGGAAATTCTCCGATTGTTGCTAATTTTCGCCCCTTTCTACGGCCATCACCCACCCTTCTGGAAACATCGCGCTAAGAACGTGGATAGCACGGCTAAATACGCTGATAGATAAGTAATTTTCAAAATTAACTGCCAATCAGCGTGTCTCGAAGACGCTCGAGGCGCCAAAAAAATGAATTTTGCGATTGCAAAAAATGAATCTTCAGAGATATATTTACGCCTGTTGGAAAAATAAAAAGAATGGAAGACATATAACAGAAAATGAAATAGAATTAAGTAGAATGACAGTATTCCACACCTATTCTTGCATATTTCTGGAGTAAATTTTCAACAATCATCTCGTAGTTCGAACTCCTACTGTGTCCAAAGAAATCCGAAACTATTAACTTAAACGAATTCCAGGCTGCAGCCTCAGCGGGTGACAAGTATTTTTCCAACAGGCGTAAATATGTCTCTGAAGATTCATTTTTTGCAATCGCACCTGAATTTTTTCCCGGGGAATCTCGGTAACGTAAGTGACGAGCATGGTGGGAGGTTCCACCAAGAAATGAAGACTATTGAGCGGCGCTACCAGGGATTTTGGGACGAGAGAATGATGGGAGATTATATTTGGTTCCTCATAAGAGAAACGGATTCCAAAAATAACAGAAGACAAACCAGAAGCCAAAATTATTTCTAAATATCTCCTATCATATTGAAATATTTAATTATTTATTAAATAAGGAAAAAAATAAAAATATTGATAAAAAGTTGAATTTCGTTACTTTCACATATTTGGTCATAACTTCGGTATTTATCCATGAATTTTCTTCACAAATACCTTGTTCTCTTCGTGAAAGTACAAACTCTACGTAAAAAATAACAAACTGGGCATATTTCTAGGATTTCTACTTCTTCCCGGCGATAGAGCGAGTTTTCAATCTTCCTTTTGGCCAAAAAAACTCACCTTTTTTTTCATAATGTGGTCCGTTGCAATGAAACTGTTAAAGCGATTGTAAAATAATGTTAGCAATGTTTGTTGGCAATTGAATTGTCTCTAATTTAGTACCTTCTACGATCAGATCGGTCGCTTTTAACTCGAGATATGGTCCAAATAGACAAACTACCTCCGAGAAAATCCAAACAAAAATTAAAAAATTCATATCTCGAAAACGTATCCATAAACAAATTTTTTAATGCGATTTTCGAGTTTTACGGACCAAAGTACATAAGAAACGTATAGCGGCATCCCGTGCAAAATGGCTGTAAACTAGTGTTATATATTGGATGGTCCTTTTTTTTTTTTTACCTCCCTTTATTAGTTACATTCTGTCGTTATGGATATTAGAAACTAGGTGTAGTTATTTGCCTCTTCATCCTCTCATTCATACACACACAGGCACACCAACTCTCACACACAGTGTTGGCTTCCACACACGTTGCAATCTAACGGATAGTTCCGAAAAATCGATTGAAATCCAACTAATCGAGATATGTATGTGGACAACGAAACAGGAGTGTTACGATTCATTCGAGCAGATTTTCGAATTTTCAAGTACATATCGGGATGAGAACACTTGGTGTAAACACGCAAGTGTAATTTATCCTCGAATTCAAGGGTTTTCCGGAAAATTGGATACACGCGCGTGGCAAACCACCGACTCAACGATAACTCTTAAATTTTTCGTCACCTCCTCACATCTGCCAGTACATACAGTCGTGGACAAAATTAAGTGGACAGGTTAAGTGATTACTAAAAAGTCAATGTAATTTAACAAATAATTGTAATAAATCAGAATTTTAAGGAATATCTTAATTAACAAAGAATAATGTAATTAAATAAACAGGAATATCAATTATAATAGCTAACATATTAGAGTATTGTATTGTTGTCAATTAGAGTTACACATTTTAGATGGACAAAATTAAGTGGACATTGTATAAATATTCACAAAATGAGCAATTAATATTTAGTATTGTAGCCTCTTGATTTAATTACCGCTTCTAACCGTCGTGACATGCTTTCCACAAGTTTCTGGAGATAATTTGGATCAATGTGTTGAAATTTTAATTGCAATTCGTTTAAAAACACTGTTTTATTATGGCGTTTGACTAATGGTATTTCTGCATCTAATAAACTCCATAAATTTTCTATAGGATTAAGGTCTGCACTTTGTGGTTGCCATTCGAGAACTTCTATCTCACAATCTTGTAAAAATTTTTTAGTTTTCTTTGCAGTGTGTTTAGGATCATTGTCCTGTTGTAACATCCATTCCTCATCAAGATCTATTTTTAGAGTTGACTCTTCCAGGTTTTCAGTTAAAATGTCAACATATTTATCTGCTGTCATTATTCCATGTATGGGTGCTAAATTTCCAACTCCATGCCAAGAAAAACACCCCCATACCATTATAGATCCCCCTCCATATTTGACAGTAGGTAACAGATACTGCTTTTTTTTAGAGCTTCATTCGGTTTTCTCCACACTCGTATCCTCCTTTTTTTATTTAATAATTCAAATTTACTCTCGTCACTCCATATAATTTTTTTCCAAAATGATAATGCCTTATTAACATACTTTTTCGCAAATGCTAAACGTTTTCTCTTATGCACTTTATTAATTTGTGATTTGCGTCGAGCTAAACAGCTCTTTAAATTCACATCTTTTAATCTTCGTCTGACAGTTCTTGACGAAATATTTAATTTTAGTGTTTCAACAATATTTCGTGATGTTATATGTATGGATTACGTTGAGTTTCTCTAACAATTCGTCTATCAGTGTATGCATTTGTGGCACGTTTCCGACCTCTACCGATTAAATTTTCGACAGTATTGTGTTGTAAATGCTTTTTATAAATTTTGTGTACTGCACTTTTAGAAACTTTATATTTTTCGGCTATTTTACGATAACTTATTCCGTTTTTACACTCCGAGACAACTAGGTTTCGCAGATGAACAGAAAAGCCATCTCTTTTCTTAGACATATTAAATTCACGTTCTTAATCTGACTTATTCGAAAGTTTAATGTTCACTGAAGAGGCAGTAATATCGCACAATGCGAAAACTCAACGTTTGTTTACATTGTTTCCGTCCTAATACAGAATTTTCTAGCTGTCCACTTAATTCTGTCCACAGTCTCAAGGCCACCCATCCAAACAAATACGTGTAAATATTAACAAAAACATTCTTTTTATAATTTTATATGCTAAAAATATGCTTTCGATATCTATAAACATTTTCAACGTCAAACATTTCTAATTTATTTCTAACATAGTAAATGAAACTAAAGATTATTCAAAATTTACATTCTGTCCACTTAATTCTGTCCACGACTGTATGTACATTACCGATAAAAAAAAAAAAAATACAAAAAAAAATAAAAAAACTGTTTAAAAGGGTTAGGTCCCCCTCAACGTTCATTAATGATATCGTTATGATCGATCGTTCGCGAAATTAGGCTTTTTATTTCAATCAATCGAGCCAGATTGCGTAATCAGATTATATGATCTGTGAAACAGTCGTCGACAGAAGGGCGCGCCTTAATTACGCGCGCATTAACGACGCGAAAACGTCCACAACCCCATTTCCCCTCCTTGTGTCCCGTAATCTCTCGAATATGAAACGGGAGTTCTGTATGGAAAAACGATTCGATGGAAATCGGTCGAGAATCGAAATTCCCGTTTAATACGGTCGCTATATAATTGAAACATCGGGAAAATTAGCAATTGACTTCGATATCCTTTTCTAAAAGGAGTTAATCTGATCGATCGAACACGGTGAATTGAATGATATTATTATTCGAAACTGGCGTGCTCTGTGTTTTTATATTTAGGTCGGATTTATTACTATCACGAGTCGAGAAGTTTCGCAGTTCTTAAGGAGTTTCTTGTTGTTTCTACGAAACAGTGTGTATCGCGTTGTTCACGTAAACGGCAATGCAGTACCTGTGTTGAAGTAGAAAGAACGATTTCGAGTACAGTAACTGAAATAATGATAGGTTCACTATTCGAACAGTTCACTTACCTTACTTTCATTTCGAAGCATTTTTCTTTCATTGAAAGGCAGACAGTATATACAGTTCCTAACCTAACCTTTTTTTTTTTTTTTATAACGTGGGGGGAATCCTCATCGGACGTCCCGTCGCCCTGGGGGGGGGGGAGTGTCGGACTTATACCAACTAAACCCCCCACGGCTGCCTCCTCATGCGCACCGGGGGCCCCAGGTAGCCTGGAAGTACTCCCTCTGGGCACCCCCGTGCGCCACGCCTTGCGGCCCTTCCTCAGCGAGGGGAGGTGATCTTCCTCCCCTCCCTTCACTTTCCGGCGGAACAAGCGGCAGCGCCTTCTTCCGCCTCACCTGGGGAGCGCGTTGCCGGTGGTAGGGCCCCCACCCAGCCACCTGCGCTCCCCATGGTCGCCGTCCCAGGTGTTATGGGATCGGCGAGGCCTCATTCCTCGGTTTTTGGCGACGGCGCTGAGAGAAAAGGAAAGGAGAGAGAGCTAAGATAGCGAGAGAAAAGAGTAAAGAAAGAGGAAGGAATAGGGAGAATTCAGCGCCGTCGCCACCTCCGCTAGTCGGGTCGTGGTGTACCCGGCCGGGGGAGCGATAAGCCACCCCGCCCACGACCACGACCCGACTGCCTTCTCGCGGGGTCGCTGCTCTCTCAACCTCGCTCCGCCGCCTCCTTCTGCTGCATGACTTGCTCGCAGAAGGAGGCGACGGCATTCCATTTCTCTCTCCTGTCCAGCACCTGCCGCAGCCGTGCCGGACAAGAGAGATCCTCACCTACAACAGACACCAGCACACGTCTTTCGGTGTCCCAAGCTGGGCACGCCTCCAACGTGTGCCATGCCGTGTCCTCCCGTTCGCCGCAGTGGTGGCACAGCGGCGCAGCCTCCTTGCCAATGCGACACAGGAACTCACCGAAGCATCCATGCCCGGTGAGCACCTGTGTCATTCGATACGTCAGGCCCCCCTGCCTCCGCCAACCCACTGGTTGAAGACAGGAAGGACCGCCTGCACCCCGCGCTTGGCAGCGATCGCAGGCTCGCTGAGCTACGACCGCCACCTCTCCTCCGCGCGCCGCTGCGCCTGCCGCCGTGCAGCCCTCACTAACTCTACCACCTCCGCTGTGGGGACACCGCTCGCACAGAGATGTTTCCCGCGGTCGTAAACGTAGGCGCCGCTCTCCGCCTGCAGTTCCAGCGGGATTAGGCCCGCCAGAGCCATTGCCGCCGCGTAGTATATGGTGCGGTATCCCCTCACGCATCTGATGGCCAGTCGTCTCTCGACTCGCCGTAGCAGGTCTCTGAACAGAGCTCCTAACCTAACCTAACTCCTGTAATTCCTGGAAATGGATAGTTGCTGAGGTGACTCTGAAAAACTTTTTCCTTTATTAAAATGTTGGTTGAAGCTTCGTTTTTGAATTATTAACGAAAAACACTGGCCACGCGAGCGTTGACTCTAAACCGCCGCGCTCGGTCCTGGTCGTGAACAAACGCATTAGCACAAACGCTTAACCCTTTAACTGCTATGGACGTATATATGCGTCTGTCTAAAGACATCGATGTGGATTATGGACGCATATATGCGTTTCGTCAACTTTTAAGATAGACACATATCTTTGTATTGCGTAGCAATACAAATAAAATAATTCTGCTTATATTGGACAGGTGTTCTTTATTTCTTCGTATGACAAACGGTTGTGATACAGTAGCGTATCCATAATGTGTCACTTGCGGTGTATGTGACTTGTTATATTATTTTTGATTATTGTGAAACCTTAAAAGTGTCGAGTAGTTTTGAAGAGCTTGTTCTAAGAGACGATAGTGAACTAAATTGATAAATCAAAAGATAACAATTGGTAAGTTTAACTAACTTTTTCTAATATTAGTTATCGATATCGTTTTTCTTATAACATGATTTATTCACCTGAAAACGTGCTGTTAAAAAGAACAAACATTCTTTTCACAAGTAATAAGACGCTTTATTCCTTTCGGTTAACGAATAAAAGTATCGAACATAATTATTAAACGATTTATTAGTTTATTTGTTATTCATGAATAACGAATAATTCTACATTATTCTTAATTTAAGACGACGTAACATTTGCCGAGATACTCATACTAATGCGTTTGTTCACGACCACGACCGAGCGCAGCGGTTCATAGCCAACGCTCACGTGGCCAGTGTTTTTCGTTAATAATTGAAAAACGAAGCTTCAACCAACATTTTGGTAAAGGAAAAAATTGTTCAGAATCACCTCAGCAACCCCCCCCCCCCCCCCCTCCATTTCCGGGAGTTACTGGAGTTACGAGACACCCTGTATACAGTATCGTATGTGAGTCTCGTCAGACATCGTCACTTTGGTTACTAATAGTTTCTGTTTCGACTAGATGTCAAATGTTTCATAACTATAAGTGTTGGTACTTAAACATTATAAAATTATTGTTTACATTCGAACCAAAGTTATAAGCAATTTAATATCAAGGCATCGAATTAATTTCTACACCTAATAACATTTTTCTTTTTCTTTTTTTAATTTAACGTACTAGCTTCGATAAATTCAGGAAACTGTTTCTCTAAAGTTCCATTTTACGACTATTTAACGATAGAATGTAATATTACGGTGTTATTCAGTTCCAAGGGATCAGTTTGTTTTAATTTATGACATGCATTGTGTAACTTCATAAGATAAATGGATCAAGAAAGGAAATGTTTGAAGTGGCTTGAAAGTAACTTTTACTCATTTTAAATGTATTTTATCGAAGTAGATATTCTTTTTAGAGTTCCTACAAGAGATCCTGCACGACTTCAGTTTACAAAACTGATCGTCAACACAGTACTTCCTATTTAAACTTTACCATCCTCTTGGATCGTCGAAACGTTGAGCAACATTCTGAAATACGTAGAAACTTCGGATTGGTATTTTGAGCTCTCCTACGTATAACATGGCATCTCTGAAGTGTTCAATTAGAACGTAAGAAAGTGGAAAAAGTGTAAGAAATAAATCCGCGTTGACAATTTGAAGAATATTTAAATCACTATTTCTTTTACTCTCACAAACCTTAGTCAATTGTGATATCTCGTTCACTTAAACGTAACATCACCATAGTCTGTTTTACAATTTCTCAAACGCTTTTCAAATTCTATAAATATTTGACTAGGGAAGTTTTGTCGCACGTTCTAGCCAAACTCAAAATTTTCTGCAACACTCTCGCGCAGAGCTTCTTGCAGGAAGAAACTACTGTCCAAAGGCGTTATTTTGAAAGCAAACTGATTACAAAGGTCTCGAGAGATATTAAGGAGTTTTATGGATGTTTCGGATACCTCTGCCCGAATTATAATGGAATTTTGAACGAGACTAAGAATACATGGAGCAGGAGACAGGATATAAGCTGGGTGTTTGTGTTTTATTTATTTTTTTTTTCCTCGACGAACACACGAAGGGAATTTCAACGAGACAGAAATGAAAATGTCGTTTAAAGGAGAACGGAAGAAATCTACAATCCTGATGCTCTGGCTTAAAATAAAACGAACAGAGAAAAAAGGAAGGATCATCGCGAGACATAAATATCTAGCTTTTAAGATTCCTGTGAGATAAGATCTACTTCGAAGAAATCTTCCACGTTTCCACGTGTTTGTTTCAACTTCTTCTCTCAGAATACAGAGAAGAAACTTATTTATGGAAAATTCCATAAATCAAGCAAGTTGTGCGTTACGTCTATTAAACATTCTTTAAACGATACAGAAGTATTCCAAGGAGACACCTTTAGACACAACTTTGATCTTGCAATGAAATGGAAAACAGAACTGGAGGAGTTATACGATCTCGTTTGAAAGCAGAGGTGTACTTATTGGATGCGAACAATAAAAGCAAAATTTATCGAATTCTGCTGAAATGTAACGAAATTTGATAAAATTTAAGAAATTCTGCTGAGTTCCATTAAAATCTACAATATTCTGCTAATATCTATAAAAATCTACTGAAATCTACAAAGATTCGCCAAACTTTCCTGAATTCCATTAAAATTTATTGTTTTCTGCTAATTAATGTGTATTGAAATATTTTAAAACTTGCGGAAATCTGCTAGAATGTATCGAACTCTGCTGAAATATAAAAAGATCTGCTAAAATTTGAGAAACTCTGTCGAATTTGATCAAAATCTACTAAAATTACTTGAATCTTGTGAAAATATATTGAAATTTATTAAACTCTACTAAAACCTGCAAAAATCTAAAATTTACTATACTCTCTTGAATTTTATTAAAACTTACAGTATTCTACTAATTACTTTCTGTTGAAATCTTAAAAAACACGGATATTTACCACAATTTACTAAAATGTACCGAATTCCATCGAAATCTATCGAAATCTGTTAAAATCTACGGTATCCCGTTAACATCTATTGAAATCGTTCGAAATCTATCGTTGAATTCTGCTCAAATCTACTCATTGTCTGTGAAAGAAAGTACTACTCTAATAACACTAGTTTACAGCCATTTTGCACACTGGATGCCACTATACGTTTCTTATGTACTTTGGTCCGCAAAACTCGAAAATCGCATTAAAAAATTTGTTTATGGATACGTTTTCGAGATATGAATTTTTTAATTTTTGTTTGGATTTTCTCGGAGGTAGTTTGTCTATTTGGACCATATCTCGAGTTAAAAGCGACCGATCTGATCGTAGAAGGTACTAAATTAGAGACAATTCAATTGCCAACAAACATTGCTAACATTATTTTCCAATCGCTTTAACAGTTTCATTGCAACGGATCACATTATGAAAAAAAAGGTGAGTTTTTTTGGCCAAAAGGAAGATTGAAAACTCGCTCTATCGCCGGGAAGAAGTAGAAATCCTAGAAATATGCCCAGTTTGTTATTTTTTACGTAGAGTTTGTACTTTCACGAAGAGAACAAGGTATTTGTGAAGAAAATTCATGGATAAATACCGAAGTTATGACCAAATATGTGAAAGTAACGAAATTCAACTTTTTATCAATATTTTTATTTTTTTCCTTATTTAATAAATAATTAAATATTTCAATATGATAGGAGATATTTAGAAATAATTTTGGCTTCTGGTTTGTCTTCTGTTATTTTTGGAATCCGTTTCTCTTATGAGGAACCAAATATAATCTCCCATCATTCTCTCGTCCCAAAATCCCTGGTAGCGCCGCTCAATAGTCTTCATTTCTTGGTGGAACCTCCCACCATGCTCGTCACTTACGTTACCGAGATTCCCCGGGAAAAAATTCAGGTGCGATTGCAAAAAATGAATCTTCAGAGACATATTTACGCCTGTTGGAAAAATACTTGTCATCCGCTGAGGCTGCAGCCTGAAATTCGTTTAAGTTAATAGTTTCGGATTTCTTTGGAAAAGGAAGTACATAAGAAACGTATAGCGGCATCCAGTGTGCAGAATTTTTTTTCAATTTGTAAACTAGTGTAATTAACAAATCGGGTTCTGAAAACGTCGTTCGATTGTGAATTAACCGTCCCGGCTAATCCTACGAATCCCAGATCCTTCAGGCCCGTTTTACAACTTCCTCGGAAATATAAAAATAAAAAATAAAAAAATAAAAAAAGAAAGGTTCCCCGAAGACTTTATCATCAGAAAATTAGCCGCAACGTTCTGTTAAAGTTTCGTTGAAATTCATCGAGATAGCCGGCGTAACAAGAATTATTTATACAGTTATTCATGAGTTTATCCAGACTCGCTAATAAAGAGGACTCTCCGCGCCATTCCTCCTCCCCAAGCGTCTACATGGACTAAACTAATTATATACTTATCGTTAACTGTACAGCTCTCCAAGTTCCGATGGCAAGAACTTTACCGTACGATACGGACGGCGTCCGCTTTAGCTAGCTTTATTGCAAACATACCAGGCATAATTATTCATGGTGTTTACCTTAATCTTTAGCCAATGATCTACCATCGATATCGACAAGCATCCCCGCTGTCAAAAGTTAGAGAGGAACTTAAATGGGTTTTGGTTGTAATCTCGTGGGATCAAGATGGTTGCAATTGTAAGCTGCACTGGGAAGGGGTCTCGTTCTGTGTACAGTTTAGAGAATACTTTGGATAGCTCTGCTGGAGATAAAACCTGGGAACTGAAGTTCGACGAACCGAGTGAATTAATAGAGTTCTTTATATTTGTTTTATTGCTAGATACGAACTGCGGTTTATTTATTCTTCGAAAAATAACGATAAGATTTCGTCTTATTTTCTTCAGTTATTCCAGATATTTTTGTTGCAAATATAAAACATATGAGCCGTTGTTTTTGAAAGTGGTATAAGTCCATTTTTTCATGTATCGGGATATTTAAGGGTTTGTGTTTAAATCAATTTAAGAATATTAAATATTAAAAATTATAATTATTAATATTGTTAAAGAAAATAAACGATTTTTCAGTTCCAAATGGACTTATACCACTTTCAATAATAATACATTTAAAAAAATAAAAATAAGAGGCTTAGACATTGGCTTTACAGAAATGGATTTTTTAATGTAACAAATAATAATAAAATCAAGGCATGTAAGTACACGAATAATCAATTTTATTAAGAATTAATTTCACTTGTATTAAAAAAGAAATAAAAATAAACAAGCGTAGGAACTACATAAATTACTTCGTTAAGATAAGTAAGAATAAGAAAAAAAGCTTCTTATAATATAAACTTATTTTTCCTTTACACTTAGCATAGTGAAGTATTCATGGTAAATAGGTGGCATGTAAGGGAGTAAACTCATCATATCGCTATATTCCTCTTTTGTTATAGTTTTTATGCGTTTAGAGCGTTTATGTTTTCCAAAAAAAACAAATAATTTTCTTTTATATTAATTTTGTAAAAAATTTTGTGTGAATCATCTCTTTTAAACATCATCCTGCATATTTTCAGTCATTTTATAATTTCTGCGTCTGTACTTTTTTCCTGTTTGATATTGCCTCTTCTAGAGATTTGCTTGAGACAAAATCTTCTCGTTTCATTTCGTACAAAATAAAGCTATTTTTTCGGCAATTCTTTATTACATTATAATGGTCTTGAGTAGTATATAAATGATCCTTTTTCTTTAATGCTGTTTCCACAACTTTAAAATCTCTGACGTTTGGAAGAAACGAATGGCCCGACAACAGAAATTTGTGGTCAATGACATTTATGTCGTTATGATCAATAATAATTGCAATTAGAATGTTGCGTTAATTATGACTATTAGAAATGGACTTATCCCACTTAAAAAAAAAAAAAGATTTTTGCGATAACATTTCGTAGCTAAAATTCTTTTGAGTACTTTATCAAGAAATCGTACTCGGTTGAATGTATGATTATAAATATAAAAAGAGGATATCTGACTAAAACTACCATTGACTTATTTTTTCCAAAATTGGACTTATTCAACTTAAAGAAAGAATTTCTGCAACATTTTACTGTTCAACTTTTTTTCATTAATTTATGAGGGTATTGTGCAGCATTGACTGTATGATTATAAATATAAAAAGAGGATATCTGACTAAAACTACCACTAAATTAATTTTTTCAAGAATGGACTTACACGACTTTCAACAAAAAAAGGCTCATATGATGTCTAAAACATCCCGATATTATTGTGCCACCTGCTCGACTAAATCAGGTTTCTACATAGGCAACTGCTTTGAAAGGTATATACCATAAACTGCTGCAGTATAAAATGTACTAACCTGGCAAACCACACTTTTTATATACATATAATCAAATTTATAGCTTTTACAACACATAGATTAGACAAGTGTTTACTTTCAGCCAAATACACCGAAATCTCTCCGTTCACAGCGACACTCGCAAGAAGTGAAAAGGCAGCTAATCCTCAGAGATGAGAGTGTTGGCAAAAATGGAGGGGGAGATGTACCGTCGTTAATCTTACCTCCGTGGCGGTGTAGGGTGAATATTTCCCGGGAAAGTCTCCGAAGAAATCGTCGGCGTTTCGTGTGGCGACAGTGGTCAGGTTCAGAAGCAAGGTGCCTTCGGTGGTGATTGCGTTCTTGCCCTCCATACGAGCCTAGTCGACAGTCCGGAGCATCCGAAGCGCTCCCCTCGACGACGGCTACGTCATGCTCCTTCTCTCCTCTCGACCATGGGATTCCAGGGAGGTTCAGCTCGTGCATGGGAATCTTCACTCGATTCCACGAACCGCGACCAACCTCAACCGTTCGATGTTACCGCTCGCACGAACCAGCCGCTGCGGTTCTGAAATTTTTATTTCCAACCGGTTAAAAATGTGGCAACTAACCGCTTCGAGTATACAGAATTGCATCGTTTGCATTGCTAAGTGATTTTAATCGTTCGAGTAGGCAGAAGTCATAAAAAAATATATTATCCATGCGTTTCACTTATTTCGCGTCCTCAAATGATAGCGCTTTGTCCACTTTCATAGCAGAGCATTCCCCCAGTAATTACTGTAGCTCCCGGAAATGGGGGATTGCTGAGGTGACTCTGAACAACTTTTTCCTTTACCAAAATGTTGGCTGAAGCTTCGTTTTTGAATTATTAACGAAAAACACTCGTCACACGAGCGTTGGCTCTGAACCGCCGCGCCCGGTCGTGGTCATGAACAAACGCACCGGCACAGCATGAGTATCGCGGCAAATGTTACGTCGTCTTGAATTAAGAATAATGTAGAAGTATTCGTTATTCGTGAATTATCATATATATTTATATATATACTATAATATATATATACCGTTCAATTACCGTTTAATAATCTCCTATCCTCGATAAGCTCTAATCGTCACTTGATCTTCTCCAGTGAACGAAAGCATTCAACTGAAGTACCAACAACAACTAAAGACCATACAAATAGATAAATTAATACTTTTATAAGGGCTAATTCCGGAACAACACATACATATAGATAAATCCACGTATACTCTTCTACATAACAGATAATGGTGAGTTAATCATTGTAATTATCTAATATATGTACAATATCATTCTTTCACTCCATTATTAAATTATAAATTCTAATTGCAATATCGAGTTATAATTATACGCAACAGAGTGTCCTACGATATATCACAATCGACTTTCACTAATATTGTAATTGTTCATTCGTTGTAAAGACAAGTTCTGTAACAATATATTTGAAAAGAGTATAAATATATCTAATATTAATATTTCCTATATTCATTTTCACAGTTAGGTAGTTGCCTCTCCCGATATAATCTCGAAACGATTGCGAGTCCAGAGGCCCGTATGGGACCAGGTTATCACTTACCCACATCCTTATCTTACAAATAAGGCATTCTAAAATTGTTAAAATTATTTAAACCGCAGATTATTCGTCGTTAGCGACACACGTAACACTAACTTTAATTTTTATCATAATATTAGGTTGGGCATATGATGTTGCCAAGTTCAGAATAAATGACAATCAACTGCAATTTGTAAACTCTATTTAACCTACATTTTACTTAGCATATCTTGAGGTTATCCTCTTATATTTCCTTTGTGTGATAAGTTCTCTTTTGTAGTACTGCTCGCACGTAACACCGTTAAAATCCTAGGTTCCAACGACACTACAGATCAATCTGAGAGTGAAGTTCAAAAGACTAGCTTCAGAAGTGGATCGTTTGTTGATCATTTTGCTTTCCTAGAGCTGTTTAAGGAAGGGAAGCGGGCGTAATTAATTCACGAGTCCAGGTAATTAAGTCCCTAATTGCTTTATCACTGGTATCGTTAAGACGCTGCTCCTGCGCGTTTCGAACCTCGTTGTATGAATTAAAATATAAATTAAAGTTGGATGCGAAAGTAATAAATCATAGGAGCATATTGAGCCTGGCACTTGCTCCTTCCACCGTTCGAATTACTCGAATTTCTGGAATTATCCGATACTACGTGCTGTCTTCATGGCGAAAACTTGGAATGCTTCGATCGTTTGATAGGAAAAGCATTCGATGGAC
Organism: Anthophora plumipes; assembly: GCA_951804975.1. Lineage (NCBI taxonomy): Eukaryota > Metazoa > Arthropoda > Insecta > Hymenoptera > Apidae > Anthophora > Anthophora plumipes. The sequence continues at coordinate 2,770,671 of OX638122.1, forward strand.
GCTTCGTGAAAGAAAAATATTTGCTTTAAGAATGCGACATGCAGCTACCCGTGCATTTAGGTGAATGAAAGAGACAAAAGCTGGAAATTATGTACTCCATTTATCCTATAAGTGTTGAGGATATAGTAAAAAGGCAAAACTACTTCACTTATCAAGCATTACAAAAAGTACTATAATTAGGATATTTTAAAAAACGTGCTGAGGATATTCTGGACGACACGACGTGCAGAAATCAAAGAGGATCGAGCAGGTACAATCGATAAAAAAGAGCAATCGCCAGGTGGCGCGCACGTGTCCTCCCGTAACTCCCGCACACTTTGAATCCTATCTCAGCAATAATAATAGTAGCAAGTGAATATTTAAACGGGAATTATTGCCGAATGCAGCTGTAAGTTGCGTTGTAGCGCAAAATAGCGAAGCCTTCGATCAAAATCAATGTTTCACGACATCTGTCATTAATTTTGACGCATCTTTCAATTATTAAGTTAACCTAATTATTACGAATTATAGTTATTTTTCTAATTTCGAACGAAATCAATTGTTTTAGTTCAGTTGAATATTAACTCATTGTAAAAGTAAGATGAAAAAACAGAGTTTTCAAGCAAAGATCGTATTGCGTTTGTCCAGTTCTTGATGCATCGAAAGAAAAACGAAAATTTGCAGAAAGATACAATTACGTTAGCTGCAAAACAATTGAAGTGCAACAAAACGACCATACCAAGAATTTGGAAACGTACTTCCGAAAATAATAGTCAAGATGAATCTTACGCTAATGATGATTCCTTGAAAAAACAAAACTGTGGACGTAAATGACGCAAAGACTATGGAGAAAAGCTTGAAAAACTTGGACATATTTCTCTTAGCAGAAGAGGCACCGCAAGATCAGCAGCTCACGCCATTCAAGTTCTCAAAGCTACATTATTCCGAATTTCGAAAAAAGGAAAATCCATAAAACGAGTTTCAAGTACCATCGAACCATTTCCACGGACCAAAGCCTAAAATCTCTGATATGCTCTGTAATGTACCTAGACAAGATAGAAAAGTACGTAACAAAAGAATTCTATCGAAATTTCGAGTGTAAAAGACGTTTTCGATATTCTGAAACTATCTAGCATCTTACAGGTACGTTCAAATCATCCCCTACCAACTCTGCGTACGCAAGTTTATTTAATCGTGTCCGTTAAGCTACCTAAACACCGTGTAATCACCGGAACTAAGCCCTTTTTAACCCGTTATCCATTACATTGAGAGATGAGGCTGTGGTTCGACATGGTTGCGTTGCCTAATCGGACCCTAAGTCGACCGCCAACCGGAGAGAGAATCTCTCCGGAATCGCCGGCGTTACGGTACATTGGTGTCATTAATTCCGGAACATCCTGATAGCGGAGTTCGATTGCTGCTCCACTCGACCTTAAATTTATCTCCAATTTAAAGCATGCTTCTGACACCGAATGGATGTACAGAATTCATTTTCGCCGAACGAAAGGAACGAGCTTCGGAAATTGAACATCCGCGGAGCCCATATAGTATGATTCAAAATAACTGGTAATTTTAAATTGCCAATCGTCAAATGTTTTTGTCTTGACTCTTTATGTAGCTTTATACTTAATCCATGAAACTTTGATAGCACATTGTTCGATTTCACATTTTTCCATGGGCACAAAGGAGCGAGTGATGGCTTTAAGCCTGCACCAAAATGGATACAGTGAAAATGCGGTATCGCAAATGAGAAAAATGCCACTTCGAATTATTTGCAACACAATAAACTGTTACAAAGAAACTCGCAGCAACGAGGATAGACGAGGGAGAAAAAGAACAGCCATCGTACAGGATAATGTTCAGAAGGTGAGATATCGAATTTATTGAAAATCCGTTCAAACAATGAAAAAGCTCGCCAAGAATCTTAATACAAGTTTCCAATCCGTGAGGAGGGTCGTTAGCTACAACCTGAAGCTCCGTTCTTACAGATTGGAACGTGGTCAATAGAAAAAATGGCACAAAAATGGCTGAACAATGCCAGAAAACTTAAGAACTTGCTTGCTCGTGCTCGATATCGTTCGATATTCTTCACCAATGAGATCTTCGCTGTCCAATCAATTCACAATCGCCAAAATCATCGTCGACTATTACTAAAGGGTTCAAGGAACTTTTTAAAGCGTATTTTAAAATGTCGCTGCCATCTTCCAGCTTCTGTGATGGTTTGAGCCGCTATCAGTGGCACAGATAAGACTTTGCTGGTGTTTGTGGACCGCTGCGTTAAAATCAACGCTGCCAGTAATTAGCAACAAAGTTTAAGAGGTGTGTTAGAACCCTGACACACAGACTTGCCTATAAAATTAAAAGTAACGGTTTTCTAAAATGAAAATCACGTATCATAAAATGATCCCCTTGCTGTCCTAACAGTCGTTTTAATTTCAATCTTTAGGCGGTATAACTGAGCGAGTTAATTATTGATCAAGAGCCTTATTAAATTCTGATCTATTCATGATCCATGAAAAAGTCGTCGGATAGCAGGTTCTTTTGTTATTCTAGCACCATTGTTGAGGCGTCATTGCGTGTTATTCGGCAACGATTAATGGCTGCATGGAGAGAGATATCCAGAACAGGTCATCTAGGTAAACGCCATGTTTTTGAAGATAATGTGTAATGTAGGGTGAACGGATGATAGGACGAAGAATAAAGGTGGGTATCTCGTAATGATTATTCACGACGTGCAAGAAAGGGAACAAGTGTGTTTAATCTATGCAAGTGTACACAAAATATGTCTTCAGTTTTCATGTCTTTTTGTTTTATGTGCCATTCTGTTGAAACATCCGTGTTGAATAACATACAGTTTGTGAAATCGCGTTATTTAGGTATGTATTATCGTTCGCAAGATTGTTAAAATTTTGCTACTTGTCACATTGTAATCTTCAAAACATTGGGTTGTTCGGGATATAATTTCGTTTCTCTTCTCAGAAAGATGTCGTTAATTGTATTTTTAAGCAATCATATTTATTATAACTTGCTTGCGGATTTTTAGGCTAAGTTGTAATTTTGAGAATATAGTAAAAAAAGAAAGAAGTAGAAATTCGGTAGAAAATTATTTCACATAAGGTGATATAAAAAGTACTGAAATTTGGATATTTTGTACATTTTTTCGTATTGTATGCATTCCCTGCAATCTTGCACCTTTAAATTACCCATAAATGCATAGAAATTCGCAGTTAATTATAACCTACAGCATCATTGTACATTTTGATAACTGATTTCAAGTTTCGTTAAAAAAATATTATTTTTGAGTCTGTCAAGTCTTTTTTGCGTTGTTACATCAAAGATAGAAAAGCAAAGTGAGTGTTTTCGTCATGTTTTATTTATTTTTATTACTGTAAAGATAAAAATGCAATGCAAGGAAGAAGAAACTTACACTACTGCTCGAAAGTACCTGGACACATACGAAATGTCCAATAGAAATAGAAATGTTACTTATTGTTAGATATTTAAAGTAATAAGTATTATATCATAAATAATATAATGAAGTAAAAATCTTTCTTAGATATCTAAAGTAATAAATACTGTATAATAAATAATATAATAAATATATAACAAATATATAATAAATTGTACATAATAAATAACATAGTAAAGTAATAAATATTATATAACAAATATGTAATAATTATATATAATAAATAACAGAATAAAGTACTAAATGTTCCTTAGATATCTAAAGTAATAAATATTGCTTGTTCGAAGTTCAAGACGCAACACTACCAATCAACTCGGAATTATTTGTCATATTTGATCAAATATGAAAACATTTTTATGGGAACATATTACAACTTAACTTGCCGGTTTAGTAGAAAAATTTAAAAAAATACACAAATTTTATCTACATCTCACTCCCTTGAACAGTGAAAATCTATATAATATATGTATATAAATTTTGGTTTTTCAAAATTTTTTAAAAATAAATAAAACTAACTTCTAAGTGGGAAGGAAGACATGGAACACACAGGAATAATAAAGGCTAAAATAATGTCGCGTAGCGAACCTCAGATATTTATTTATTATTCGTTCAAGGACGAACAGTTTTTGCTCAACAAACGCACCGTAGTAATAAGAAGAATTCTTATTTGTACATTCTCGCCTTTAGCCGTTAGTCTGTTTCGTAGCGACAGTAACTTTATGACACCAGGGCAATCGGAGATTTCCGCTTTGCCCATTGTTTCGTTTTCTAGATAGAAGCTTCGTCCTTTTTTAACGGAATTTTTCTCGTGCTCATACAATCACCAGAGTCGAAGCGCTTCTTAAGGTTATTGTCTACGATCGTTGTTTGAGACACTCGGAATTTCCGCGTGCGTCACTCAAGGATACGTTCAGCATCTGAGAGTAACGAATGGTCTGGGGGGTAGCAATTTTTTTATTTTTAGTCTCCCACTTATAATTCTGATCAATAGATTGTGCCAGCCACCCCTCTCCACCACAATCGAAAAATGGATTTTCAGCTATCCGAGTGCCTCACTCCTGCGATGCGTCTTTGCTCGAATGTGTCGCGGGATTTTTTTCGCGAAGAGAAATAGTTAGTTATTCGCAAACCTTAGTAAAATTAGTTACTCGTAAACACTAGTAGAGTTAGTTACTCAAGAACCTTAGTAGAGATAGTTACTTGCAAAATCTAGTAGAGTTAGTTACTCGAGAACCTTAATAGAGGCAGTTACTTGGAAAACTTAGCCAAGAAAGGAGTAATAGTTAAACATATAGTATAGAATAGCGAGCCTTGAATATTGAATAAATAGTAGACTAGTCGTAATAGTACAACGAGTAATTCAAAACTTATGCAGTCCACTTAATTAAAATATTTGCACAAAGTTAATTCGGTGTGCAAAGTACGAATGGCGCTATCATACGTAATAGACAACTATGTACTACATAAAACGTGAAGCTTCGGTACATTTTTTATTACCAACGTTTGTGCTCGTTGGCGAGCTTTGTGTAGACAGTCGCAGCCGAACCTTTGTATCGCTAACAGTTTTATATATACACATACATTTAAGCAGAAACTAAAAGAAAACATTGTAACAAGGGTCCCTAGAATGAAATACTAATATAAATATATGTATAATAATAAAATGTAGGATAGCGACTGTTTCGTCATCCTTAGAAGGTTATTTTTCGTCTTTCAGACACGGGTCTGGAAATTGTTCAGTTCTACGCAGCAGTTGTAAATTTGGGAGCCATCGAGCACTTTAGCTTTCATTTAGAAGTTCGATGCTTTTCTTTCCGTGGCTCTCGTCCACATCTGCTTACGATATTTCAACGTCTCGGGTTTTTCGTTTCCTTTTCGGTATGTTTTGTTAGCGACGAAGCGTTCCCCAGACTTATTACCTGCTGCGTTTATTGCTCGGGACACGCGAGTTTCCGCAAGCCGTCACTCAAGGGTGAGGACGACAGTTGAGAGTGACCGTCGACTTTGGGGCGTCACTCTAGTTTCGGTCTTTGTTCAATGGTTTAGCAATCGCGGATAGTTAACCATAGTATGTAATGATCCAATCCGCGTGTCTCACCCAGCTTAATGTATCCTGACCGAGGATTCTTGGATTTTTTCCGAGACCTCGAGATTCAGAATCCATTCTGCCACAGAAGGAGAATCACTAGAATTCATTCGAACAGCAACAGTGTCACACACAACAAATAGAAACGTAGTATATTTTTAACTCGGCCAACAGTTAGATATTGTAAACATTCAAATCACAGATAATTAGTCTTCCCTTACATGGAAGTGGTCGTTCGAGAAGTTTATAGTCGGCACAGACGTGCAAAATCAGCCAAACTCGAAAGATCGCAAGATCAACCAAGAGTACACTTGACAGCGACTATATGGCGACATACGAGCGCAACGGTAAAACGTATCATGCCGCCTGTACGGCGACATACGAGTGGAAAGGGTTAATCTTCTGACGAGGTTAAAACTACTATTTCTTTTTCAAAATATCTGCAAGCGGTCTGGTTTCTCGAGTAGGTGAAAAAGTAGTATAATCGGAAAAGAGAAAACGAACGGGAAAGATCTGAGATGACTGAGAAAGTTCTCAAAGATCTCAAGAGACCGTTGACTCTGATACATTGCAATATCAGACGATTCAAATAATCAGACAACAGTTACGTACATTACAGCCTATTCAGCAAATTGAGGAACTCATTTCGGATTCATAGCGAATACGAGCAAATATCAAACGAGTTTCTAGCTTAAGTTAGCAGGAACTAACGAATGCAAGAACATCCCGAACGAGCTTCGGCTGTTAGTCGCTGCAGTCTCTAACGTGTATGATTAAACTTCGCCCGAACTTATGTAGCGCAATACATTGCAAGTTACCATTCACGTCAGAAGAGAGTATCAAGAGATCTTCTAACAGCAAGTTCTTGTAAAAATCGTCTGCGACGCGATGTAACCTGTAATTGGAGCTTTTTAAAAATGGTTTTATACATATCGTGTGATAAACTAATCCTAATTTCTAAAAAAAAAAAGCTGACGTCGTTTGATTCAATTTTAGAAAAGTTACTTTCTTTTTAATTCTGGTCAATTGAAATTTTTCGAAAACTGTTTCTATACGTGCAAACTTCAACCCCTGATCGTTTCTTGCAACCTACTTCATATTGTTTTTTTCTACGATGCACCAAGCACGGAACAATGCGCGAAGAAAGTACGTTAGACAGCAACGAAGTCTATTTGGAAGGTGGAAAGGTTCGTGAAGGTGCGAATAGAGGAGTCTCGAAACAGTCCCGGTTGTTCCGTTCCTTTATTTCCTATGGTTGGCAGATTGCTTCGGCGATATTCGGGCCGATCGATGGAAATGCACGCGAAAGCTGCATTACGTGCCACCATTGAAATAAGAGGAACTCGTGTTACGGCGACACGCTAAGTAGTTCTAACTAACGTTCAAGCTTCCCTGACTCAACCCACTGTGTCCGTAAAACGAACAGAAACGAAGGAAAATTTGGCAGACTTTGAAATTAGTTCCCCGGAAAACGTTGTTTTATTATAAACTAGGATTGTCGCAATAAACTACTCAATAGGTGTATTATCGTGGATCCTAGAGCTTAAATAAAATCGAAGATAAAGTGAAAACTCAGTTTGATAAATAGTCTTCCCTTTCTGTTATTAATTAATTAAAAAGAGATAATTAAAATTCGTCGGTAATTCGTGAAGTTAGAAGTTAACTCTGAAGTTAACGTCACTTATTTTGGACCACTGTGATACTCTCTCTGCCCCATAATAATAGTAGCAAAAGAAAATAAATGTAGAACGCAACATTTATTATGAAAAAACTAAATTAAATAAAGAATAAATTAAAAATATTACTCCTAAATTTTGTTTTGAGTGTTCAGATAGTTTCTGGATTTTTCGATAATTTCGTTACTGCATTTTAAACTTGTAGGTAGGATCTTGTTTGCAAGACACCGCGATGAGGCACAGATTTCTCGTGAAAAGGATGATTAACTTTGTAGATGAGATATAACAAACAATATATTTATTAACAAGTTATAGTAATTTGTGTTCTGTTGAGTGTGACTCGTGTTTCGATTAGTCTAGTGTGACTCTCTGGAAGTTTTGATACTCGCTCTTTTATATATTTTGGTGGGCTCGCGTCACCGCTAATTTCCCGGACCGGAGAAAATTGCCAGGCCAATCAGGTGATGGATCCACTGACATCTACCTATTCCGTGCGCTCGAAACGCAATTCGTGCGGACTAGGCAATGCCAGTGGGGGTGGAAATCGTGAATTTGACCACGAGGTGGAATTTCCGCCAGGCTTGAGTTCCGAGACCTGGTAAATGGCCGTTGGGTCCGGTCTTGGGACCCTTTGGAAATTCACGTTTATGATACCTGCAATTAGCCGTTGAGGGCGACACAATTCTAAGAGATATTATTTAGAGGATTAAAAAAGAACCGACTCTCAAAAACGGCTGTACCGACTTGCGTATCATAAACATGCCGGCAATTTGCATTTCGGATATGGTCCATTGTACAAATTGCTAGCCACCTAACGGGCCGTATAAACGGCAAGAAAAAAGAAAGGTGAAAGGTGGACCGTAGGTACGCTGCGAAATAGATCCCTTGGCTGCGAAAACAAAATTCTACGCGATCTTTCTTATTCTTTTCTGTAAGAAATGATTCGACGGTGCTTGAAACTCGTTTTATGGATTTTCTTTTTTCAAAATTCGGAATAATATAGATTTGGGAATTTGAATGGCGCGAGCTGCTGATCTTATGGCGTCTCTTCTGCTAAGAGGAATAGTTCAAGTTTTTCAACTTTTTCTCCATAATCTTTGCATTTACGTCTACGGTTTTGCTTTTTCAAAGAATCAACATTAGCGTAAGATTCACCTTGACAATTATTTTCGGAAGCACGTATCCAAATTCTTGATATGGTCGTTCTGTTGCATTTCAATTGTTTTACAGCTAACGTAATTGCACCTTTCTGCAACTTTTCTCTTTGCTTGAAAACTCTCTTTCTTTTTCATCTTACTTTTACAATGGATTGATATTCAACTGAACTAAAACAATTGATTTCGATCAGCGGATGAAATTAGAAAAACAGTTGTAATTCGTAATAATCAGGTTAACCTGAAAATTGAAAGATGCGTCCAAATTAATGACAGATGTCGTGAAACATTGATTTTGATCGAAGGCTTCGCAATTTTGCGCTACAACATAACTTACAGCCGCATTCGCGAATAATTCCCGTTTAAATATTCACTTGCTAGCATTATTATGGGACAGAGGGAATATTTTGCATCGAAGGAAACATGGTTGTCTTTCATACGTGTCAGAATGGAAGAGAGGATCACGATCGGATTAATTTGAGATTCGCGTGCTGGCGAATTAAACGTCTAGGAATGTTGATTCTATCGTTTTTGAATGAGATGTCGGCGCTTCTGGTAATTAGAAATTTCAGCATAATCGTTGAGATTCGAGAGGTAGGAGGATCTAATCACGTTGATTTTCTTCATTTCGTTGTTTGCAGTCTCAACGACGTGTAGACTTGCACCTGGGGAATTGTGGAAAGGTAAACGACGCTGGTTTGAATCGCTGCGCCTGTGAGAATGAAATCTGATAAGATTATCTAAAATTCTCATTGCTGTTTCCTTTTTAGATTAGATTTCTTCAATATCGTTGATAATACACTAGAAGAGAAAAGGTGGTAAATAAATTATTGGAAAATTTTGTTGCGATGATAATAATTAATTGTAGATATGATACAAATGGATAATTTATGAAATAACGTTTTAAACTTCGAAACGAATTTGATTAAAATAAATAAATATTAGAGAGACATTAATATTAACGAATTTTTTACTTTAATAAATTACGTAAATTAATAGTTCTCGAATAAAATGCATATTACCAGCCGCAGTGAATCTTATTACTACTGAACACGCAACCCAGAACAGTCGATAACGAGATACGTATTCTCAATTGGGCATTATTTATTATCCGGTAGAAAGCGAATTCTGAGGCTATCGATTATTCTACACACGTGTAATTACACGGAAGGGATTGTGATACTAAATACCGACACTGTAGATTTAGAAACTACTAATACAAAACACGTATCCTTATTAGGAATTCCCAATCTCTGTTTTCCAATAGATCTTTCGCAGCTCGAAATTTTGAATGTTAACTTAACTGGATCTGTCAAAAAATTTTATTGCAACGGTTACTCATTTTTGGTATATTTTATTCTCTTAGTGTGTTCATATGTTCACATATACATAAATATAATGTTCATAATAAAAACTACTCTTTCCTCGGTAAAGAAAGTTTTAAACACGATCTTAGAAAATATTACGTTTACTTTCAATATTCGTTAAACGAAGGAAACAAATGTGTGTAAATTCGCGTCCCACTTTTCTCTACAGAAACACGTCATTTTGGACCTTCGAAGAGAAAGAGGGAAATAAGTCGTAGATTGAGCGTTAAAAAGTTCTTGAAAATAATAAGAAAACAATTTCTTGTATCCTAAATGAGACACAAAGCAGACACTTTTGCTGGGAGTCAAATAAATAGGAGTCAATAAATTTGTCAACGTGAAATTTCCTCTCAATTCATTCACAGAAATTCTGTGTGAATCATTTCTATAAAGGCAACAAATTATATTGTCAGAATTTATATCTATTTTCGATCAGCATTGAAATTAACTTTCGGTCGATATTTTATTTCCAACAAGGTCAGTATAAAAATACTAAACGGTCAGTATGTAAATAAAAAAATGGTTAGCACATAATTTATTTAAATACGGACAATTTAGTATAAATACTGACCAAATTATTTAAATACTGACCCTTCATATATAAATACTGACAGAAAGGGATTAAAATACTGACCAGTAGAATACAAGCCATTTCTAAATATTGAAAGTGACACGTCGCAAAAAAGTTAAAAAAAAGAAAATCTCTTTTTACCCCAATGAAAGTAGTCGTCGAATAATTGACCACGGTAAGCTGTAATTTAATAATGATAAAAAGCATACAATGATTCTTATGAAATTAAAAGATTACGTTTGCGGCTCTCTATTGCAGAGAAAAAGCCGTGACCCAAAAAACTGTAGGCATTTGTGAATCACGTAGGCAACACGGTATAAAAATTCACACGAATGTGCTTGCACAGTTTTAATAGGTGTCAAGCTTTAAGTGGAAATTCGTTTGCATATTTCTTCCATTATAAACTCTTCGTAAACACGCGTTAAACTGGCACCGAAAGAGAATTTACCATAAACAATATCCAATACCTGTAATTTCGGATCGTTTGGACTAATTCTTCACCGAGTAGGTTACTGTAGGTGTTCAGAAATTAATGACATCATCGATTATACAAATGAATTAAAAAAAAAAAAAAAAGAAATTAGCGTTGTTTAAGTCAAAGTTAATACATTTGCGACGAAACCTGATTCAACATTTTACATTTTCTCGTTTTCTTGATTCTATCCATTTTTCGTTTCTTTTTTAATACTTCATACATTTTCATCAGAGTACAGTCCCGTAAAATATAGCTTTACAGTTGGCACACCAGGAATGAATAATGGCTGTTCGTGCTTATTCATTTTCGTGCACCGCGTAACCGCAACGCTTGTCGCGGGTTAAACGTTTCATACAAATCTACCATATTTTCTAATTTATCGAAAGTTATATTTAAATCGAACATGTACGACAAATCCCATAAATCATTTCCTCTCATTTACATATACAGACGTGTATAATATAATTTCTGTGGATTTTTCTTTTTTTATTTACGATTAACGACAATTATTATTGCTCTCGAAGAACATTTCAACTTAACGATTGATTTGTTGCTCCCACAAAGTTCATGGAGCTGAGTATAGAGCAAATAGGAAAAAATAAAAATTTTCATTCATCCGATTCATCCGATTTTTATAGGCTTCCAGAGTTGCATATCTCTTTAAACATCTTATTTTACCATCTACGTGACTCAGATGAAACGTGAGTTTCCACTAGGTGTAAGTTTTGAGAATGTTCCTAGGCTACTAGGCTAGACACTGGCACACTAGCACGTATATACCAGCTCGATACATCGATCGTGCGATCTCTTGCGTCCGGGGAGCACTTAGAGCTCTTAATGTATCTGTGGCTGGTGGGTGCGCTGTTTGGAGGATTCTAGTTAGCGATGCGTTTCCTCGATATGGTAAACAGAGCAAGAGGGAAGCTTTTAAGAGAGAGTCGAGGGCGGTCTCTGAGGAGATGATGAGGGGATAAGGTGACATAGATTCGTGTAAGAAGATGGTTTCGAAGGGATCCTTTGTGGCTTACTTCCGATAAGATTACATACGATTTTCGTGTCGATAGAAATTGGAAAAACCAAAACTTCATTCTGTATATCATATACGAAATTCGTGGACTTTGTTATCATACAGTTGTTCACTCTGATTCATTTGTTTGAGAAACGATAAAATGCTTTTCAAGCTCTTAGTAGCTTTATTATTGATTGCTTCTTTTTTTCTTTTTCCAAATGTACCTTCTTCTACTAGGTAAATTAATAAATTTTGATAAATTCTTTGTCTTTGTTGAAAGTAAGAGCGCGTGAAATGGTTTCCTGCCTATTTATGAACTTTTATTAGATATTCAATTGACGTTAAATATTCTGAGGCCAGAATGATTCGAAATCTATTTTCGAATTGTGAATATAGAAGAGATATAATACTACGATTAGTTTAATTTTTTTTTCTTTGCGATATACAGGATTCATATCTTGCAGTACTTTCTGTTAAGTAGCTGACTATAATGGAATTTAGAAAATTAGACTGATTAGACCTTTGAAAATTAAATTATAAGATAACGAAATTTAACGATCCACCTTCGCAAAAGTGTTTCCTAGACAACGCGTGTTTGTCGAACGATTTCAGTTACATAGGGTATTGTAAAAGATGTAACGACCAATGGAAAAATACAATTAAAATCCTCCATATCTTCCCTCAAAATTTAACATAAAAAAAGAAAAAGAAAAAGAACAAACAAGAGCATTCCTTCAGTTCCTCTGTTGTTTGCGGATTTTTCTGATAGACTCGTTCTTTGACGTAACCCCAAGGAAAAGAATGTATATTCTCGCCACCGTAGGCGAAACTTTGTGTCTCTAGGATCGTACAACACTTTCTGATATTCGACATCAAGCAAAAATGAATTTAATAAACGCTCCAAAGTTTAAGCGTCCTCAAAACTAGCAAAGTTGTGTGTCGATGTCTCTAGAACTCTAAGAAATAAGAACCCCACCCTAAATTCCTCCATCCTTCAAAATTAAGCATAAAACAGGATAAAGAAAAGACAAGAGCAGTTCAAAGAGACCTAGAGAAACAACAACACGGGGTCAGCTTCAAACAAGAGAACAATTCATCGAATCGTCCCAAAAAGGAGAAAAACAGCCTCGAACAGAGCAAAAATTCCACGAGCAGCTCACACGGTAGAAAAAAAGAGAGAAGAATAATCAATCAGACAAAGCAGTCTCGCAATCCCGCATGCAGTCTTTCCACGAATGGAATCGTCAGGATCGCGCGCGTTTAGGCTCTGGTTCGAGGTGTCGTATGAAGTTTATGCGAGGCTTGCTGGCCAGCAATTCCAGCGAAGCTCGAACTTAAGGGGCAGTAAAGCGGTAATTAACGTTGTCGAGTCACGGAAGGCTCGATCGTGACCACGAGTCGCTCGCTCACGGCTAATGGCTTCGTCATTTTCTTTGTCGTGAGCTGCGATAACGTTCCTATCATAGCTAGCCGCGGCACACTTCGATCTGACCGCCGCTTAAATTCTTCGAATCGCAATTCGGGTGCTCGCTCGATCCAACCTCCCGCAAATTTCCGTCCGTGTCCATTCGAACCGCGATATTTCGCGGCAGGGAGAGAGCCCGTGAAATGAATTCACGGGAATTTCGAAATAGAGAATTCTGATCGTGTTATCCAATATTTGCTCCAATCGTGCGTGCATAGTTGCTTCTGATCATATTTTGCGAATGTTTATTTTAAATCTACACGTTGGTATCCTTTTTCTTTCTTTTTTTATCTTTCACGGTATTTTTTGCGCGGGATTTCGATATCGACGAGTTTTCATTTTTGCGAAACTGATTTAGCTCCTTGCCGAACGAATCTGTGATCAGTTTTATAATTTTATTCTCAAAGTAATACAGTGTACAATAAAAATGTTCGATCAGAGGAAAAGATAACAAGTAAATGTGATAAGTAATAGTAGCAGCCAATAGATATGCGAATAAATTATTTTTCCACCGATAATTACTTCGGAAGAGCATAACTGAATTAATTCACTTTGAAAATGAAACTAAAAGAGAATGGATTTTTTCTTCTACACTGTTCTATCGATTCGCAGTAATGCTCAGGGTTGTATAAGTAATTTGCTTTTTCGATTTTCTTTTCTATCAACACAAAATCACGGTGATTCGAAAGGAGAAAGGAATGATCAAATACCAAAAACTTATGGTTCATTTTTTCAATGTTATTATTCGAAGACTGAGCAATTTTCATCCACGTCAGTGCTACTTTAATGTTACCATTCTCTGTTAGCAATGTCGCTATCTGTTGACTTACTGGTAAAATATATAAATTAGTTTTCCACCGTTAATTACTTCGGAAGAGTATAAATAAAACGAAAAGAATTCCATATAATGATAAAACAGCCAACACAATCTAACTGTTCCTTTTTCACAAATTCGCAACAGTGAATTTCCGTTTTTAGTTGAAAAAATGTGTTCGACGTCGTTATCGTTATTGTCGTCGGCTGATTTCGAATAACTGGTAGATTCATTTCTTTTATATTTTCCATTTACACCGCTTTCATAATTATGGGCACCTACACTCCCGTGCGTAAGTATTAGGACAGCTGCTGTATTAATACAGAAAGTATTATATCGATAGAAGTATGTAGGATTTTCGCGCGAATAATTTACAGTATTTTTCTCGTAAATCGTAGATCTATGAGAAAAATGGAACAGGACAAAGTTTCATAAGATTTTATGCACAATACGATGGCTTGAATAGATTTGTCAAATTTGCAATAGTTTCATGTGATTACGATACCACGAGATTCTATAAATTGATAGTTATAATTTTTTTTTCCATTACACGAAAACGATTGCCCCTGACAAATTCAAGGATGTATATACAACAATGTTCGGTGACATAATTAAACGGTACACTATTAAGATCCTATTTTTATACAAACGTCATAAATAAAAATAGATACTTGAAAGTTTTATCCTATGTGCTTTTTGTACTACGGGATCGTATACTGCCTTTTAACAATTTGCAACAACTGTTTAGGTTTATTTTGCATTAAATAAGTATCTTAATACTTACGAACGGGAGTGTATATCGATGGGTCAGACACACGAAAAAATAAACAAATAAAAGATTTTGTATATCTACTCTTATTGTACAGCCGAATTTTACCGTGAAACTTCTGTTTTACGATACAGCCAGCACGCTATAAATAAACAGCCTAAGGATCCTCCCCCGTGTACATCCTGTTACCCTATCGAACCAGCAATTTTCCTTTGCAGCTCGAGCGAAGAAAAAGAAGAAGCTACCAGTGGTAAACTGGTACCAGTTACGTGACTAGCTGCTGTCTAAACGTATTTCAGGGAAAACACGTTTCTCTGCTGCTATCGTAATAGAGAGGAACTATACATCACTAATATACCAATTTCCAGGTTACCCATAACTCGTGACAGTCGATTGACATTTTCGGCTTGTGTCCCACGGCGTTATTAAATCCCCACGATCCCGCATCTAATCGATCGTGCTCGCCTGTTTCTCCGCTATGATAAGGGCCAATCGCTCGGAACGGTTCTCCTTCGGCTCGTCGACTCGGCCAATTTACATGTCCGTTGGTTGTTTTACATGATAATAGAACAAGCCATACGGATCGATCCCCATGAATATTATGCAAGCATTGATTATTCGTAAACAATATTTTTACATAGAAGAGAGAAAGAGACGGAAAGTGAACGTCGTAGTCGACTGAGAGGATCGGAACGACGCTATTTCCGGCGTTCTTCGGCAAACCTCTTCTCGAACCCTCGACAGATACTTCGCGCTGATTTTTCCATTCGAGAGAACGTCTTTGATGAACGTTAGAGGGGAGCTGCTCACGTTGGAAATATATTTTCGTGTCCTTTCGTAGGAATGTTACAGAGAGACCGTTCTGAAATTCCTCAGAGAGGCTTTTGTGCCTAATACTAAACCTACCTAAATATACCTGTTTAAAAAAGAACATACTTGAGCTGTTTTTTTGTTTTGAAAGTGACCCAAGTCCATTTATGTTTAAATTTAAACCATTTTTAGACTTAGACCACTTTCAAAATAAACGGCTCCTTTATTCCGGATTAAACCTTTCTTTCAGAAGCTGTAAGACGAACCTGAAGGATCCACAACTAAACAACGTTCTCAGACCTCAGTTTTGCTATCCATTGTTCCGACTTTCTAATTATTAAACTACCACCTTCTTTCTCTCACGCCCGATCTCTTCTTTTTTTGAGAATTTCCTAAAACCCAGACTACCATCCTTTTCTTACCCTCTCTTCATCTACTTAAACAACGCCCTACGACCAATAACCGATTTTCTATATTCTCCCATTTTTTCACTTCCCATTCTTACAAAAACTAATTGATCGTTAATGAACTTAGTAAAAAAGAAATACGAATATTATTTTCCCATTTCTATTACACTATGTGGAGTCTACAACGTTTCCCATGTTAACATTAACGTTAAGTGTTAAATAAATGAAATACTCATAAAAAAAGAAAAGGATTTAGGATATTAGATTTTATAATTTCACCTAAATATGTACTTCACGATGATATCTCAGTGACAATATGGCCTCCCGGCGTGTAATTCGAAAATTCAATATTCTTGAAATATAATCACAGGCCAATAATCTCATCCGGCGAGGCATTTCACGACGGTCAAAGTTCGCTTTGATACAGAGACAAATCGAATTGCCAGCAACCAGTAATTTATAATGAAATCTTCATTAAAAGCGGCCCGTCCCGGTGCTTTCTGTTTTTCACGTTTATTAATATTATGCGCGGAACGTGTTGAATTTCGAGTCGCGATTCATTTCCCACCTTTTCCCAGCCGTTATGCATATTCAATTCAAAGGATCGATTTATCGTGCAAATATTTCTCCTCCGATTTTTTACCGTTCGAGCCGTGTATCCAGACGCCTACATAATTCACAAAGAATTGTGTATTTATGGTAAAATAACTATTAGAGCTACTGAAAAGTAATTTCCTTTTTCCATGAACTTTGTTTTTCTTCGCTTCCTAAACTGACTTTACGCACGTCAGATTGCAATTATTTTTGCTCGAACGTAATCTAGAATCTCGCATTTACAAGCAGTGTATTTGTCAAGGATAATTCACCGTTTGACTGCTATGGACGCCTATAGGCGTCTGCCTAAAGCCGTTCAGCCTGGACTATGAGCGCACATATGCGCTCAGTGATTGTTTCTGTCTTAAATCTCTCAAGAAAACAACAACCAGCAACTTTTAAGATAGACACATATCTTTGCATTGCATATCAATAAAAATAAAAGAATTCTGTTTACATTGAACACTTATTCTTTATTTCTTAGAGTTATTTATTTCTTCGGACGACAGATGATTGCAATTGTTGCAGTAGCATATCGTAATATTCCACTTGCGGTGTATATTACGTTAGTTTTTATTACTGTGAAACCTTAAAAATGTCTAATAGTTTTGAAGAACTTGTTTTAGGAGACGATATATGTAGGTGAAGAGAGTCAGATTTCAGCAGGAATTGTGACGATAAAGTTGGAGGATTAATATTTCTACATAAACAATATATTTCCGAAAGGAAATGGAAATGTTTCGTTCAATGTGGCGTAAGTAAAGAATTAAAATAGTAATTTAATTGCACATTATATAATCGATGATGGTTTAGCAAAGCTCACGCTACGCGAAAAAGTGTTCCGTCCTCACGAAGCGTTTAAGTTTCAAGTACTCCGCAGTCAAAGGGTTAAAAAAATTAATAGAATTGATGCCGAAGAGACCTGCAGATGTAATGAAACAAAGAGGACACCGCACAAAATATTAGTCGCGATACACCTCATAAAATTCTTAAGTTTTTCAATTGTTTTTCGTAGAATACGTTACGTGTGCCAATAATTTTGTGACTCACTCTATATCCAGTGTTAAATTCCAAGAAAATGCTGGTGGATAATCGATAAGTTATCGACCGAATGGCAATCGATATTTGTAGATGTATGCGTGACATCGTTCACAGGGTTCTTTCGTTTCTTGGTTCCTTTGAAGGGTTACAGGGCCTGTTTGAAGCAGGTAGGCTGTAACTAAGGTACGCGGTGTCCCGTGGCGTCGAAAATTAAAAAGAGAAGTTTATGGTAAAGTGTTAACGAGCAGGGAACAGAACTGCTTTAATCAAGTGTTTTTCTATCTATGTCGTGAGCAGCCTTATTGCGTCACTGAGCGCTAATTAACTCATTTGTGACAATGCTTTCAATATTCTTTACCGTTAAGCGAGCAAACAAAGTCCTCGTTAAATCAAAGGAAAGGCTTTGGCAATCTGGAGAAATAGAAAAATTCTAATGGCCTGGCCTTTCCGTCGGATAGACGGAACAGGGACTGAGGGCATAAAATACGAAAATTGAGTGTGCCATGACGAAGCATTATTATCAAGAAAGTATTAGTAAGAGTAGTTAGAAATAAGAAATGGAAAATTATGAAGTCAAGAGCGTCGTAGTGAAAATAGGTTTAAAGTACGTGAATTAAATTGTATTAAGGGAAAAGTTCAGGCGATCAAACAGTCGCTAGATCACGCAAATAGATTCAGACAGCCGTGTAGGAATTACTATTTAACAGTATCAATCAAATCAATTCATTAACGCGTGTTAACACGTATTCGCTATTCTATGCTTTATCAATTTCGCAAAGGTGGCAATGCAAAAGTGGCAATAAGGAATATTAAACGATGCTAGTTACGTCCGAAGGAACGGAAGCTGGTGGATCTTTTGTTTGGTGGATGTTTTGTTAAGTTGCGATCGAGAGAAATTTTGCTACTAAACAAGTTTTTTTTTTAACCAGGTAAGTTATCAGAATATAGTCAAATGATCTAAATATGTGTTTGAAAAAAACAGAAGATATATTCGACTGTTACTGAAATTATAATACCATTAAAAACATAAAACATGTAATTTATCCATCCGATCATAATTCGATAAGCCACTGCGATTTTTTGCCAAATTATTATTAAATATTTTACTGCAAAAATCTACCTCCATTTCTTATAAATGTATTTTGTTACATATATCACAATTAAGATTCTCCTTATGTTCCCAGAATGAGGTCGAGTAATTTTTCTTTTTAGTAATTTATACGTTGAACCACAATTCTCTCCAATTTCTCTTCTTATCTCCCGTGAAAGATGAACGAAAAAGGGTGTTAGAAGACAATGAAGAATACGAGTAATTTGGCAAAAATATCTTGAGATCGACGTGGAATTGCTCCTCCACAGTGACGGATCTTTCACCGCATGATTTATCTCTGATTCCTAGCTAACCTAACAGCTGATGTACGTGGTTGGACGTTGATCGTAGGATACCGTGATTAATTCCACTTACCTGTTATACCAGAAACTCTGACAAAATCGTTATCTCCTTATTTTTCTGGTACGAAACAGTTACAAATCTGTTCCCTACAAGTGCTGGAGTACCACAAGGCAGTGTCTTACGCCCTACTCTATACCTTTCGTACCCTGCTGATCTATCTACAATGCCAGAAATCATCACGGCTACGTATGCAGACGACACAGCGATTCTTTCAAGTCATTCAAATCCTGAAATGGACTCTGAAAAACTGCAAAATTATCTGGATAAAACCAATTTATGGTTTAAACAATGAAGAATAACAGTGAATAAAATTAAATCATCTCATGTTACATTTATACTTCGTAAAAAACGTGTCCTCCAGTGTTTCGAAATGATAAAATTATTCCGCGAAGCAAAGAAGTAAAATATTTGGGAATGCATCCAGATCGGCGTTTGATTTGGACAAGACACATATCGATCAAACGAAAACAACTAAATCTTAAACTAAGAAATATGTACTGGATAATAGGAAATAAATGAAAGCTAACGCTTGAAAATAAATTACTCTTCTATAGAAGTATTCTTAAGTCTGTGTGGACGTATGGAATACAGCTTTGGGGATCTGCATCAACCTCTAACATCGAAATAATTGAAAGATTCCAATCGAAAACTCTGAGGAACCTAGCAAATGCCCCTTGCTTTGTTCCAAATGATATCATTAGGAAAGACTTAAATATTCCTCCAATTAAAGAAGAAATAAAAACACACTATAGCAGATGCAAGGATAGGTTAACAGAACACCCTACTCATCTGGCAGCAAACCTACTTGAAGATACTAGAACCAGTTCAAGACTTGAAAGATATAAAACTATAATTGTATTAGCTTGTCCCAAAGGTTCGTTTCGTTTTATTGTTAGACACGAGGTGTAAAATCGTTTATTTTCTGTGTGATTCTATACAATCCTGATTTTTCATCCTTCTCTTTCTCTTTGGAAGACTCATAACGCGATTGTTGCAAAATTGCTATGGTTTTTCTAGGAAAATATTGTTCAAGGTGGTTTTTCATCTCACTTAAACTTTCCGTCTCTAAAGTTTCTGCATCAAGTATGAACCATTTGAACAGTTACAGTACGATCCAAATAGACGGCGTAAATCTAATTTATAAAAGATATAAAACTATAATTGTATAATGCATATTAAATCATATATTCTTTAATAACAGTTGACTCCCAGGAAGGTGTAGAAGTATCAACCAATGGGTCGAATACTTTCATATTATTGAAAATGTCTGTATACAATTTACTTAATGTCATGAGAGACAGATTGTAAATAAACAAGATGTTGTAAACAAAAAATTTCTGGTAAAAGCTTCTCTCGGAAAGCTGGAAGACTAATGACTATGAACTGAACTTTAAACAGATCAGGCGGTGCATGTTTACTCGAAACGTCGTCAGGCAAAGCAGCACGTGTGTTGCTTCCGTCATACTGAAATGTTTGCTGAATCTTTCGTTATTTCGTCATCTTTGGCCGTTTTCGATATTTTTTATCATTTTTTTTTTTTTCGACACTGGACATGATATTCTTCGATATCTATGCAGGTCTCGGACACTGGAAAAACGTCTAAAATAGGAAAAGATCATCCTTCGCGGTGGGATTTGTCTTGATAGAAACGTAAAATGGATTTGCTTTAATGAGGTGCGGTTTCGTTCCGCTAAATCTTCGAAATTGCCTTTTTTCACGATAAATTTACGAAAAACTTCGTCGAAGACGATGATTCAAGTCTCGATTGTGTTCCATTGTGTCAGTTTCTTTCGTAGAGACAGGTCTAGATTGTGGACGAAGCTAAGAATACTCAGCAATCTTTATTTACTAAGAAATAGTAATATTAAGATGACTTCATATGTAATAGTCTAATATATTCTTTTACCTATATGGTAAATTCAAATGATGAAATAGTCGTTATCTGAATATTATTTACGCTTCTTCTTCAGCTGGTAAACAATATCTGCCATAGATCAGACAGTACCAAAGGATCTTGTGGAGGAGTTGAGCGCTCTGCCGTTGCACTCGCGTCCTTGGTTTATTACACTCTAATATGCCGTCTACAATGACTCGAAGGACCACCCAGAAGAATTTCTACTCTTCTGAGACTCTATTAGAGAGGGGGTGGCGATGTCCTTTGTCAAATTGACGAGTGTCTGGCAACAGCGCGGGAATTCCTCCGAGTTCGTCACCTTGGTCCCTTGACCGTTACACGCTGACTCGTGATTCACCCCTTCGGAAGACCCATTTTTTATGACAGGGCTAGGTTATTGAGGATGAGGGAAAGCGCCTTCGAGGCCAGGGGTTGTAAACCCAACTTTCTCTCGCCGGGACGTAATTTTTACTAAAATTACATGCTTTCAATTATCAAAGTCCCATTCTCAAAAATAACCGTTTCGGCACGTCCGTGCCATAAACCGCTGCGCAGACAGATCTGAATGAACAATCGAATGTAATAGTTGCAAAGGAATTTAATCTAACGATCATCCTCTAAGGATCTATCACGGCAACCATAATAATGCCCAAGTGGACCAACAAAGTATTCCAATGAACGCGGCAAAGTTACGAACTATTCGAATAGCTAACGATACATCACACGTTCCAAACTCTGAAACAGTTGTGTTGGAATTGTAAACGGTAGCCCTCTTGATAGAAAATCGGTTAAAGTGTGTAATGAAATATTTACGGTTGTGATAATTAATAATAGTACAGAGTGACCCAAATAAGCCCGAAGCACATGAAATTTTACTAAACTTTTGTAAATGTTTCTTAAATATGAAAAGAGTGTACTTCTAAGTAGTATAAATATATATAATATAGAGTAAAAATTAAACAAATATTAATGAAGGTTGTATTTTATTATGACGGTTGAATTTTAATGCCTCTACCTCCATTTGCAAAAACTATCTTCCTCGATAATAAATGTATCATTGCTAAGTATGAAAAAATTGTACTTCTAGGTAGTACAAATATGTATAATACAATACAAAAATTAAGAAACTACGAATAACGTGAAATGTACATCCAAAAATGCCTTTACCTCCAATTACAAGAAATGTCTTGGCTAATAATAAATTTATCATTGCTAAGTATGAAAAAAATGTAAAACTACGGGTAGTTCTGAAAGAAGAGAATCTCACATTAGGCTACTTTACCCCAATAATACAGAGTGGCCCAAATAAGCCCATAGGACACAAAGCTTCACTAACTTTTGTAAAAAAAAATGTCTTTACTATTTCTCTTTTTCAGTAACAAAATGCCATTCGTGGAGATAGTTTTTGAAATATGATATTCGGCAAATAACCTCTGCTTTTTTACAACAAAGCCTTTCTGAAGCATTCCCCCTAACAGGATGGAATGTTTCAGATTCCAAATTTCCAATTTCGGCTCGATTATTATTTTCCAGCCTCTCTATAGCGTGGAGTTTATGGGTATAAACACGCCCCTTCAAGTAGCTCCATAGAAAACAATCAGCAGCCCTCAAATTGAGCGATCGTGGTGGTCAAGTGAAATTCGTATTTTTGTTTTTTTTATATGATACGTTTTTGAAAAATTTCACACAAAAGCATCATCGTCGTCCTGACTGTATATGCTGTGGCATCATACACCAGGGTTGTTTTCGACCACCGGGCGTAGAAAATTATCGATCATTGTTCCGTGTGCTGCTCCAGTAACAAACTCTGGTTGACTATCCTCAGTTTCAAAAAAAGCCATGACATCGTACGAGTGTCTCTTCCTGGACGATGTTCCTCGAAAAGGACAAGCAAATTCCTGATTCTGTTCTCACTAGGAGATGATTTCGAATCATATCGATTCCCTTTGTGTCAAAATAATGCACCTCCCGGAAGAATAAAAACATTCAATCATTTTAACACGCTCTGAGGCATTAAAGGAGGCCATTATAAATCTCTAAGCAATGTTCTATAATATACGAAAAAAGAAAACAATTAATAACAGAGTTATTTAAATTTTCCATCCTTCAGTTTCATTTGGGCCGCCCTTGTACAATTCCCCAAAGTTGTATCTCTTTTCATGTACTCGAGAAATGATATCAATGTCACACGAACATATGAGCCTTTATTTTTTAAAGTGGTATAAGTCCATTTTTTTCATATATCGAGATATTTAAGGGTTTGCCTTTGAATCAATTTAAAAATACTGGCAAATGTTAATCAATTCAGGTGATGTTTTTTGCACTATAAACCTGTTAAATTTTACTATGCAATAATAATTATTAATATTGTTAAAGAAAACAAACGATTTCCTTTTATCTCCAAATGGACTTATACCACTTAAAAAAAATAAACGGCTCATGTTGAAATCTGCAGAAAAATTCTTGAAGAATTTTCTGTAAACATTTTTGAAAAAGAAAAGGAAAGAGACATGAAGGTAAATTGTTGGAAGATGAAAGTATCTCATGTAGCAAATGTTGTCCTTAATTTTTCCCCATGCATCACTTGCGCGAACTTTTTCATTTTCAAAGCGTAGAATATATATTAAATTACTTTTGTTCGTTTCTCTGAGCCGTGCCAGGCGTCTTGCACCACCTCTCTGAACATTAATTTTCTGCAAGAGCAGCGACACATCGCAACAAAGATTTATACAGGTAACTCTCGTATAATACAGCACTTTCTACGCCACGGTTCTGCTTTAACGCGCTTACAGAACTCAAAGGAAATTAAACGAATATCCATACGCTCCCTGGTATCGCCGTGACATCCTATTTTTTAATAATAACCATTAATGGCGCGATGGTAATGATATTTTCGATGTTAAAAAATGGTAAAAAAAAGAAGAAAGAAAAAATGAAAGAAGAAACTAGTATATGAGATCTATATTATCGAAACGTACGATAATATAACGAAACGTACCAGTTAGGTTCATAAATTCGTGCATACTTCAACACTTTGACTGTATATTAACTAATTCAGCCGCTTATTTTTAAAGTGACCTAAGTCCATTTATATTTACATTGATATACTTAAGAGTTTGCGTTTCAATGAAATTAAAAATATACGTATAGGACACCGATGTGTCACACTCCTTAAGTTAAATTTACAATTCCTATTAAAATAATAGCAATTATTAATTGAATGATATGTGTCTTCTTACCAAGAATGGACTTGAGCCACTTTCAAAATTAACAACTGGATTTATTATCAAATTTCAAACAGCCCAAATTCATTCGATATAACTTAAAATGCTTCAAATTGAAAAAACAATATTCAACTTATTTTATATTTCATTACAACACTTGAAAAATTCAGGAAATCTTCGAACTATATAAATTACATAACAATTTACTGCTCATCTACATTTTGTGTATACGGGAGGGATTTGAAGAAGTCATGGTGCCCCGATGGTGTATATCGTAGTAAGTTCATCATGTCCTTGCATTTTGCTGTTTTAATTTGTCTTATATTTTTATAAAGTGGTGTCGATACAATATTTTCGAATTTTCTTGGTCTACCCCGACGTGGTAATAAATTCAGTATTTTAAACACTGCATTCTCATCCATTGATATCTTATAGAAAATTTTATATCGTTCATATCTCAAAAAACGCATCCAGCATATTTTTAACCAATTTATTGTTTCTCCGTTAGAATTCTTTATCCTTTTAAAAATTGCATCCTCCAAAAATCGAAAAATCTTGTTGATATGAAATCCTCTTGTTTCATTTCATTTAAAATAAAGTTATTACCTTTCCGGCACTTCTTGATAACATTATAATAATCTTGGGGGACAAACAGTAAATTATTTCTGACATTATCAATAATGGATTGGACTTAGGTTACTTTCAAAGTAAATTTTTCAACTATCAAAATAACTGCGAAAATGTATATGTCCAAAATTGTCGTATACTCTGAATATACTTAACCGTAAAATGGACAAATGGACTTAGACCACTTTCAAAATAAACGGCTCAAATATTAATTATTTTCGAGTGTTGGACGGCAGGTATACACCTCGAGGACTAACCTAACCCTTCTTATTACTAAGGTAAATTTGTTGAGCAAAAACTATCTGTCCTCGAACGAGTAATAAATGAATATCTGAGATTCGCTACGCGACAATCACTTTTATAATTTGAGCCATTTGTTATTTTTCAAAATGTCGCAGTGTACTCTGAAAATGTTTGATCAGAAGAAAGGACAAGAAGTAAGTATGATAAATAATAGTAACAGCCAATCACAGCGACTGACACGCGAATATCGCATCGCGTATATGTACATATTAATATATCAATGGATCCGTACAAGAGCGTGCCGCAGTTAAAGGGTTAAATTGGCTGCGTTTCAACGAAAAATTCTGCAGAAATCCTCTATCGTTCTGCGTTCCCCATATTCTGTTTCTATAATACTGTCGAGGCATCGGTCTAATTGCGTACCACGGAATTAGTCGCATTAAGACTACGTTCTGACGGTGACGTGCAATTTAGCGCGGCGTACGCCAGGGTAAAACAATAAGCCGGTCATTAGAAGTTCAACAGATGTACGAACGTTTCGTCGTTGTCGTTGTACCGTGTTCAGGCTGGAATAATCGTGGCCAATTATATTGTATTAATTACCCGGGTACACACAAAGGTCCGTTTCTGTTCTCGACGAGCCGTGAGAATTTATTGGGATCGATTTGAAATAAAACACAACGACTACTCCCTCTTCGCTTTTAATTACCTTGATGAACGAGCATTTGAATGCTGCTTATATTCGAGATGCACAGGGTATGTCTAACATAATATCTCGATTAATTTCACAGTTAAAATCTCAAAACTCGTAATGATCAAAGCCTGAAATGATAAAAATGGATTATTTCATTGAAATTTTTGTTTCTAATAAAACTCGTAATTTTTTATTTAGTTAAGTTATTTATGGGTCATTCGGTTAATTTTGGAAATGGTCTGAGTCCATTGAAACTTTGAAAACAACATTTTCGCATGAGATACATTTCATTAATCAAGATCAATAAAATCCTAAATTAAAATGTTACATAATATAGAAATGTTTTTTAATTTATTCAAACGTAATCCTTTAAATATCTCGAAACAAAAAATATACTACTTACAAGGAAGGGCCCAAGGTGTGACGCGAGTTTTTCGATGAGCCTTTGCACAGTGATAGAGCATGAAAAACTGAAGCGAATGATACCCGGTTTTGGGGGCCGATGAGTTATAGTTTACGAGATATTCAACATTAAAGTTATTATTGTTCCTTACTTAGTGAAGTATGAGTAGGTTTCTCAACAGCGAATGCGACGTGGTTGGTAAAGTGTCAGCGTAGTAACTTTTTTGTCGCGAGTTCGAGTCCCATTGAAACACTTTTACACTACTATTTTTTTTTCACTTTCTTTTATAAATACATTTATTAAATATGATTTATTTATAACTAATGTTCGGATATATTTTTTAAAAACACAATAATAACTTGCACAAAATCTGGCAAACTACAATCGAATACATACGAACAATATTTGGATACAGTAATTTTGCCATATGTGGGGGAGGAACCATTTTTATATATACTGGACTCATGGGGTGGACAAACGAAACAAGAACTGTACGATAGGAAATTTAAAGATAGTAATGATTTACCTACATGCACCTTGAAAGTAATTCCACCTAAATGTACACCTATATGCCAACCCTGTGATGTCTATTTTTACCGTCAAGTGAAAAATTATATTCGAAAAATACAAAATTGTTGGACTTCAAATAATCAGTGCCGTGATTTAACTTCAAGAAATAATATAATAAAAATTCAGTCCTTGGTACCTTAATCAGTTACAAGCACCAATTTACAGTGACATGATAAGGTAAATGTAACTATATATTTCTTCACGTAATTATGTTTACTTGTTTCTATAATGAATTTCAATATATTTATCTCTATTCTAGATATGCTTGGTACGCATCACGGCTATTAGACAATCGACTACATTTTATTAACGTAAATCAAGCGGCATTCCCAGTAGAATTAAATAAACAATTCTGCAGTTGTGAATCTAAATCATTCATTCGATGTACATGGTGCTTAAAATTTTTATGTTTCCACTGCTTTTTCGAAAACTATCACCCAAGTTCATGCACATCGTACATTCAAAGTGGAAATTAAATTGTTTATTTTAAAAAATATATCCGAACATTAGTTGTAAATAAATCATATTTAACAAATGTATTTATAAAAGAAAGTGAAAAAAAAATAGTAGTGTAAAAGTGTTTCAATGGGACTCGAACTCGCGACAAAAAAGTTACTACGCTGACACTTTACCAACCACGTCGCATTCGCTGTTGACAAACCTACTCATACTTCACTAAGTAAGGAACAATAATAACTTTAATGTTGAATATCTCGTAAACTATAACTCATCGGCCCCCAAAATCGGGTATCATTCGCTTCAGTTTTTCATGCTCTATCACTGTGCAAAGGCTCATCGAAAAACTCGCGTCACACCTTGGGCCCTTCCCTTGTTAGACCACTTTCAAAAAAAGCGAGTTCATTGATTACACAAATAATAAAGACACATGGCAAAAATTTCTCAATTACCACGATGTCCGAATATTAATACGGCTCACTCTGAGTGTTTAGTGTCATTAGGAAGTTCACATTTCGAACATTTGTGTACTGTAATAATAAAAGAATTTTATATAAAAAATTGTAAGTTATTCAAGCTTCGATGTGGACACGAATAAAGAACATTTGCGACATATACTGCTGTTTCACTTCCAGAAAGGGGAAAAAGCTAGGCTCATGACAAAATTTGTCGCGTTTATGGACTAGATACTCTATCGATATCCACTGCAAAATTCCGGATCCCGTGCATTTAGAAATGGAAAGTTTGATGTCCATGGTGCTCCTGGGTCTGGCTAGCCTATCGAGGTTAATACAGCTCTTATTCCCATGAAACTTGGAGAGGACGGGGACAGTTCCCCGCGGAAATTCGCTAAGGAGCTACATATTCATCATTCTACAGTGACAGATCGTTTGAATAAAATAGAAATGAACGAGAAGCTTGATATCTGGGTGCCCCATCAATTGACCGAAGAAAATTTATCGAACCGATTTCCATTTGCGATTCCCTCCTATACCGTAACAAAATTCACCCATTCCTCGAGTGTTTGATAACAGGTGACGAAAAGTGGATAGTTTCTAACAATATTTCAATTATTTATATTTTCAATTAGAAAAATAGTTATAATTAATAATAATTAGATTAACCTAAAAATTGTAAGATGTGTCGAAACAAATGACAGATGTCGTGAAACATTGATCTTGATCGAAGACTTCGCAATTTTGCGCTACAACATAACTTACGGCTGCATTCGCCAATAATTCCTGTTTAAATATTCACTTACTAATATTATTATGGAATAGAGGGAGTATTAAAAATGCATGAACTGTAACAATAGAATTATATAATTGATCGTTATCAATTCATATACCTGGAACTCTTAACTCTATACGAATAATTATTCTTATAGAAGTACCAACTGTTCCTGATCATAAAGCAAAAATAAAATAAATTATACCAATATTTTTGTGATTGGTTGAATACAATCCTTTCCTAATCATAATCTATTCTAAAATTTATGAATCTGTAATATATTTTTAACTTTGAAAAGTAAAAATTTTCTTAACTTAAAATCTTAAAATATAAAGTATTATGTCTGATTGGAGAAAAGAGGCCAGAATTAGAAAGGGTATTATTCTTCACCGTGACAATGTCAGCCAACTCGACAAATATTGTGGAACTTTGAATGGGAAGTCTGAATGCACCTTATAGTCCTGACTCAGCTCCACCAGACTATCGCTTATTCCGGTCCCCAGAAAATTGTTTAAATGGTCTTAAAGAGGATTGCAAAAATCTGGAGGAATTTTTTGCTCAAAAGTATCGGAAATTTTACGCGAATGGAATAATACCACTGTCCAATAGATAGTCGAACAAAATGGTGTATATTTGGTTTAATTGTAATGTTGCAAATTATTGAAATAAAGTCTAAAAAAGGTTTAAGACTTACGTACTCGACTACCGAGTACGTTTGTTTTGTACATTTTATTTATTCTTCTCAGGAGTGGTAATGTCACATTTCGCAACGAGTTCGGTGAAAAGATCCGAAACGTTTCCGACGTTTATTGTTGAACTTTACGATTTCAAAGTTCGCCTGAATTTTGCTCTATTACTGTTAATATTACTACGCGGCAAACTTCCAGACTTCCATCTTCCCTATTTACATTTTCAGATTGCTCTTCGGTGAGATATGAATTTCTCGCATCGGTCGGTCCCGTAGGTGCGTAAAAACTCGAGAATTAACAGTTTACTCTTGTTCCCGGAAATGTTCTCGTCGTTAATCTCTTTCTGTCTCCTCAACGAATCGAAAAGTCGAACAAACGTGTCTGAAGTTACGATACAAGAAATTGGAAGCATTACTTACATTTGCATTTTAACAATGAGCGAGTGGAGAGGACTGCGCGCAATTTCCTATCGAAGCGAGTTCATCGCTTGGCAAACGGCGGAAATTTCCATGAAAACGTATTACAGTTTGTTTCTCGTCTACAGAATATCCCGTAACTAGTGTAACTCCTGGAAATAACGGATTGCTGAGACGACACTGAACAACTTTTTCCTTTACCAAAATGTTGGTTGAAGCTTCGTTTTTGAATTATCAACGAAAAACACTGGCCACGCGAGCGTTGGCTCTGAACCGCCGCGCTTTATCGCGGTCGTGAACAAATGCATTGGCGCAGCACGAGTATCGCAACAAATGTTACGTCGTCTTAAATTAAGAATAATGTAGAATTATTTGTTATTCATGAATAACAAATAAACTAATAAGCCGTTTAATAATTATGTTCGATACTTTTATTCATTAACCGAAAGGAATAAAGCATTTTATTACTTATGAAAAGAATGTTTCCTGTTCCTTTCAAACGTTCCTTTGCAACATATTTCTAAAGGTTGATACACAGGGACTTCTCTCCTTAAACTACGGCATGCAGTTTTGATAATTAACTCAGTTTAATTGTTAATAGGAAAAAGTAGGAAACTTAAAATAAAGAAATATTTGGAGAGCTACAGATTTACGTATGTACGCGTTAAAAGTATTTTATTTTACAATGCAATCGATATAAACTAATACTTTGTTGAGCCACCCTTCTTTTTGATGGCATCAACAACTAGAATAAATAAATCGAACGCAACGATCGGTTGAAATGTTATTCCCAGCATCTTCGATTATTTTGTATAAATTCTTTAAATTTGACAGTCTTTTTCCTTTTAATTACTTTACCCGCGTGATTCCAAAGATCGATTGGATTTAAATCGGGCGACTGTGATGGAAAACGCAGAATATCGTGTTCTTCCAAACACCGCTTCGCCTTTGCGTGACGGGAGAAAATTCAGGGAAGTGCTAGGATTAATTCGGTCAACAATCTAATACAATTTTACAATTAATTTATCCGTACATCTACTAAGTCTCATTTGAATTTTCCACAAATCAGTCTTGAATAATTTCCAACACGGCTCTGGAATCCTCTCAATTTCTCTAAAAGCACTAGAAGCAATCGAGCGTCTCCATTCCACCCTTATTCAAGTTCCCGTCACTTTACATTCCCCGTAATACTTCAAATTTTTCACACCAAAGAACGCAAGATCCCAAGTGTCTTTTGAACCAGCCAATTTCCTTGGTTTCTCAGCGAGTTACAAACGAATCCATGAAAATTTCTATTCCCCAAACAGGTAGCGTACAACGGTACGTTTACTTGTCGAGGATAGTTTCGAGTTGGGGAAATTGATCGCGATGCGCGATGATGATGGCGCAATTTCGCTTGGGAAATTATGCGAGGTTTGCCAGACGTGCAAAAAATTGCAGGAAACTCGTAAATCACCGGACTGATTGTGCGTTCCGTAGAGGAACCCGTAGGTAGCAGGAGGTGAACGCGTTCTCTGCTTTTTATTTCGGTCGAGAACCGACTGGATCTCTCATGGAAGGATCTTTCTCCCTCGAAAGAGATGGGAAGCGCGTTTTTATGAACGCGTAGTCATGCTCTCCATTGAATATTGTACGGTGAGAATCGTGGAACTGCATCAGATTCGTGATAGGATCGAACAGTCGCCATTTTTAGAGATTAAATATGTTATTGGTCCGTGATACTGAAGTTCTTCCAGAATTTTATTAATATTTTCATAATTTTGTATTCTCTGCATGATGCTGAATTTTAATAATAAGGAACTGGATTGGTGTCTTGTTTATGTATTATATTTTTTAATGTTTGAAGGGGTTTGGTATAGGATTTTAATGTACACGGAGACAAAGAGGTTCAAACCAGCAGGAAGAGATGATTCTACGTGTGAAAATAAAGAAAAAATCAAGAATAAAGTTAGTTCGTTTGAACTCCCGATTTTTTAGAAACTCCAGTTTGACTGTGTTTGAAGGTTTTCTTTGTACTAATAAGGGGTGACAATGTCGTGATAAGTACTATAATAGAGTAGGTTCTTTATAACACAGAAACTTCTGTAAGGCTATAATTTTATTCAGTTCCTTACGATAGTGGCTAGTTTCTTCTTTAGGTGGATGCTATCTTTGGTAATGTTTAAAGAGATTTTGTATAGGATTTTAATATACACGGTAGCAAGAGGTTCAATAGGGCAAGAAAGCATGATTCTACATGTGATTCTCATGTTCGTTACGATTCGAATCCTTTATAAATTCGAGAAGTAATACTCGTAACGACAAATCTGTGTGACTCCAAATTTCCGAAGTCGAAAAATTGTTCAAGAGAGTATAGTTAGTACAACGAGGCACAAGAGTATGGTCTCATAGACAACGCGTGCAATTTCGAACGTTTTAATTCCTTTTCTAACTTTATTTTCAGATTTAATATTATCTAAATATTCAATTCATATTTTTCAAATATTATTTACACATTTCTTTTTAGCATCTACCTTACATTTTCTCAAATATCCATTTTACATTCCACGAATATTTAGTTTATAGTTTCTAAATATTTATTTTACATTAAAAAATATCTTTTCAATTTTGGAAAACAATATTTGACCAACGTTTCGTGCTACTAAGGTTCCTTCTAAAGTGTCAGAGTATTAGGGCTGAATTTGAGATTAATCTTATGTTTTGAATATTTATTTTACATTAAAAAATATTTTTTCAATATTGGAAAAAGAATATTTAACCAATCTACCAATTATGTTTAATATTTAACTAAACTAGGGTAGTATCAGTACGGGAACTTTTTGAATGGGCTGTGTAGTGCATGATATAACAATGCATGTGCAGTGTAGAGTTCAGTGCATCATTGTATCCACCTACACATATATACCTGAGCATTACAACCTACGATCCTATTACGTGCAACATGTGAATTGATCATAATGTTGGATGATGAGTACATGCACCGTTGTGCCATAATTGTGTTCTGCTATTCCTCTGTAATAACGAAACTGGCCTTTACTTGAATAATGCTTAGAGAGGCATCTAGTTGCCTAAAATGGTTAACCAAACTGCCTCTCAGGCGAGTCTAGTACGTCTCGATTGTCTTACTAAAATTACACTCGAAACTCAAACCTCTCAATTTCGTTCGACCCCTTCAACACGAGCTTTCCCTTATAATCACAATTCA
Organism: Anthophora plumipes; assembly: GCA_951804975.1. Taxonomy (NCBI): domain Eukaryota; kingdom Metazoa; phylum Arthropoda; class Insecta; order Hymenoptera; family Apidae; genus Anthophora; species Anthophora plumipes. Next base: position 2,803,461 of record OX638122.1, read on the forward strand.
AGTCGATTGTGATATGTTAATTTCACCGAAACACAACGGAATTATTCGTTTCTAGAAGTTCTTCAGCTTCCTCGAAATTCACGATGGTGAAAGGTACTTTATTTAACAAACTATTAATAAATTCATAAAACCAATTTATGGTTTAAACAATGAAGAATAACAGTGAATAAAATTAAATCATCTCATGTTACATTTATACTTCGTAAAAAACGTGTCCTCCAGTGTTTCGAAATGATAAAATTATTCCGCGAAGCAAAGAAGTAAAATATTTGGGAATGCATCTAGATCGACGTTTGATTTGGACAAGACACATATCGACCAAACGAAAACAACTAAATCTTAAACTAAGAAATATGTACTGAATAATAGGAAATAAATGAAAGCTACCGCTTGAAAATAAATTACTCATCTATAAAAGTATTCTTAAGCCTGTGTGGACGTATGGAATACAGCGTTGGGGATTTGCATTAACCTCTAACATCGAAATAATTGAAAGATTCCAATCGAAAACTCTGAAAAACCAAGTAAATGCCCCTTGCTTTGTTCTAAATGATATTATTAGGAAAGACTTAAATATTCCCCCAGTTAAAGAAGAAATAAAAACACACTATAGCAAATGCAAGGATAGGTTAATAGAACACCCTAATCATCTGGCAGCAAACCTACTTGAAGATACTAGAACCAGTTCAAGACTTGAAAGATATAAAACTATAATTGTATTAGCTTGTCCCAAAGGTTCGTTTCGTTTTATTGTTAGACACGAGGTGTAAAATCGTTTATTTTCTGTGTGATTCTATACAATCCCGATTTTTCATACTTCTTCTCTTTGGAAGATTTATGATGCGATTTTTCCAAAATTGCTATGGTTTTTCTAGGAAAATATTGTTCAAGGTGGTTTTTGATCTGACTTAAAATTTCCGACTCTAAAGTTTCTGCATCAATTATGAACCATCTTAACAGTTACAGTACGATCCCAATAGACAGCGTAAATCTAATTTGCACTATTCCAAGCACCATTGCTTTTTATAAAGCAACACAACGTCACATGTTGCAAATGCATTAATTTACTTAATGTCACGAGAGACAGATTGTAAATAAACAAGGAGTAAAACAAAACAAACAAACAGGAATTCGTGTCTAGAATGGACGTAGAATTAAAATGATACGCCTCAAGTAACATATTTCATAAAGGAAAATTATTGAACCACATAAATATATATTACTCTGCTGTTTGTTCTTGTACCGGCGGCGAAGTTAAAAATTACACGAGCAGAGAGAAGTGAAGTCGAATAACAGGCATTCCTCGTGGGACCTCGAGTAATTCGTTTTTTTTTTTTTTTTAATTAGTCTGCTCAAACAGGATTCTCATCTGGAATGTAGAACTTCGTTGGACCTATAATTTGTCTCGCTCGTTGAATCTTACGAAACTGTTAAGCAGGAATCGATTAGTTTAGCTACCGCCAGATGTATTTGGAGACATTGAGAAAAGACACGCCGGAATTTCGAACCGTGAAAATATATTGTCAAGACGAATCGATCTGCTTAAACTGTCGCACGATTGGCTAAACGTTTCGCGTTCATTGTACAAGGTCTAATCTTTTCAGCCTTTGAAAGATCGTAGTGCAACCCTCGAGGACTTGGAAGAGTATCTGTGAGAGTCATTCATTGCCACAAAATCAGCGATTCAACGTGTATTACAATGTTATGTAAGAATTTTCTTGCTCGTTACTAGAATACTTTCTTTCTTTTTTATTTTGAAGAAAATGAGAGTGAAAAATCTGAGAAAAAGCAAAGAAGAACTAAGGTTAGAGCTATCTTTCAGAAATAACAAAGCATTATGATATCAATTTGCGATCGAATGTCGGTTAAATTTCGAAAAAATACCAAAACTAAGACATGTATGTGTATTCTCAAATAATAATCATTATTGTTCTTTAATAAACTCTAAATTCCATTGAACAGAATATTTTTCAATCAACATAATATATTTAACGCTTCAATAAATGATGTCACTATATACAAAAAAATATATTCGACCCAGCGAGAAATACACTTGAAAAGTCCTCGACCGGAAAGGGATACATATTAAGGTGAATAAAAGACACTGTGAACCATGTGGGATTAATTTTGCTCCACTTTTTTTATCTATCATTATTTATCTTTCATTATCTATCTAGAAATGCATCGTTTGAATAAATACGCACTTAAACCCTCTACTGTACGAATTTTTTTCGTGGCGATAAAAAAATTTATGTAACACAGTAACTTGTAAATGCAAATTAACAATGAATTTAATAGTTTTGATGTTTTGTTACTTTGGAGTTATAGTAACATATAAAATAATAGTATAAAACAGTTTGTGCTTGACGTTAAACGCAGATGTACGTTAAATTTCGAAAATTTTACTTTTGGTATCCCTTTCCACCTTTTTGCAGTGTTCACTCTTATTCGAAAGACCAACCAATTTACTATTTCATCTTTTTGCACGTTCTGTAATGTACCATGTGAAAATATTAACAAAATGATCGCCGAAAAGCAAACAAATGGCAGATTATTCGTATAGAAAGCACAAACTATTATCTAGGCCTTTTCTTATTTACCAAACATCGATAAAAAAGGAAGAAAAATAATGACAATTGCACAAAATGGTTTCTACAGCCTCTACAATTACAGAATTAATTACGGAATTACAGAATTATAAACAAATGGCAGAGTATTCATGTAGAAACCAAGAGCTATCATGTAGGTTCTTTCTCATTTAGCAAACATCGATAGAAATAAAAAAAAAATAATAAAAATTACACAAAATGGTTCCCACAGCCTCTGCAATTACAGAATTAATTACAGAATTACGGAATTACAAACACATGACAGATTATTCATATAGAAATCAAGAGCTATTATGCAGATTTTGTTTTCATTTATCAAAAGTCGATAGAAAAAAAAATTATGGTTCCTATAGTTTCTAAAATTACAGAATTAATTACAGAGTTACAGAATCACAAACAAATGACAGATTATTCATATATAAATCACGAGCAACTATGCAAGCTTTTTCTTATTTATCAAACATCGATAGAAAAAAGGAAATAATGAGAATTGTACTAAAAGGTTCCTCCAGCCTCTATCTACAGAAAACTTGCAAAAGTATTTACTTTGACAGGTATTACTCAGATTAAAGTTGATTAAAATGTGACTATAAACTCAAATTTGGCCATGGAGGGTTGAAATTGCGTTTAAAACTGTAGCTGTTTTAAAAATTCTTTGCAATTGCGCAAAATCGAAATTCCAAACTATTGTGATAACTTTCGAAATTATACTCTTCAAAAAGTATACATGTTTCTTCTCATTTCTTTTATTTCTACGACACCTGAAACATCTCTGTGTCGAGGAAACGTGTTTAAAACGCCCTTTGAATTCCAGCATTCGGTGGAGCAGCTCTTAACATGGGTGTATTCGAGCCGGAAGAGTATCTCAAGCGAGACAAGACTAACCGGGTTGCTAGCAGAGAGACAGCAATCTGGTAACAGTGCACTGCTTAGATCCGAAACTTCCATTTTCACGCGCTAGAGCGATTCAAGCAAATGGCACTGAGCTGGTGTAACGCGAACACCGAGGAGCGATTATGCCTCACAGGGTTCCAACGTGAATACGAGGGAGCCGCGTTTACTTATGATTTTCGCCATATTTCGAGGAGATCACGGGAAACACTGTTGAAACTTGGCGGCGCGGTTGCACCTTTAGCTAACGACAATCTCTCTCTCTCTCTCTCTCTCTCTCTCTCTCTCTCTCTCTCTCCCTGTAGTAGAGGATGGGATTGGTTAGATTCATATCTGAAGGACACAACACAGAAACTTAAATTTAATAGCCAATATTCCAAATTAATGACAGTTGGCCAATGGTGTTCAGCACGGATCGGTTTCAGGGCCGTTACTTTTTGTATTGTATCTTAATGATATAACTACTGTATGTCCAATAGGAAGGAGTGTGAAATTGTTTGCGGATGATACGATGATTTATGTAACAGGAGAATCTAGCGAGGAAATTAGTAAAAAGCTGAATGATGTATTTTATAGAATAGAAAACTGGATGAACTTAAATAAATTAAAGTTAAATGCAAAGAAAAGCAAGTATATTATAGTAAGGAGCAGTAGAAGGCAAGTAAGAGGGCAGAACGGTGAAGTGTTAGAACGAGTGGGAGTAATAAAATATTTAGGTATAATGATTGTTGCGACGCAAAACTAGTCGTTAGGACGACTTTATGATACGGGCGATTCATTATGCTATTTTTGAGGATGCTTGACTTTCTAACCTTTAGTTAAATTCCTTTCATTATAAGCCAGGGTCCGCATTTTTTTGCGTATTTTATTTTTTAGAGCTAGGATTTGCAACGAAAAAATCGGAAAAAATTCCCTAAGATGTGCCTTCATGTGTGTAATATGTCAGATTTTTTTCAAAAGTTTTGCGATTCATTAAATAGGGAAAATAGTCCAAAAACTGATAATTAGAATTTACCCTGTAACTACCCCCACGGTTGAGTTTGAGGGTTGAAGCTTGGTGTCACATGTTTTCTTTTGGTAAGCTATCGAATGGTGTATCGCACTACCAAATCGGTTGGAGGGCACTTTTGACCCCCTTAACCTGCTAGACCCTTTTGCGGAATCCAAAGTCTGTCGCTCCGTATTCTAAAGGGTAAATGAAATTCGAATTGTATATAAAAGTCGCACAGAATTTATTATTGCATAATTGAACAGAAGGAGCCAGCGAAGCGCGATAATTTCGTGAACCATGTACACGGCGGGAACAGTATTCTGATGAAAACATACTGCTGTTCAGATCTCTAGTATTCCTGAAACAAACAGTCGGCGGTTATCTGAGGCAACATTGTAGGTGTGCAGCTGCGTCGATCAATCACCTATCAATCGAAACAGGCAATTCACACGTGCCGTGCTAAACCATGTTTCATATAATGCGACTAATTTACCGTACAACTGATTTCCTAGCAAACGTGAAAGCGATTAATCCCTGGGCACGTTTCTAATTTATTCTGCACTAAAGTAATCTTTCTAAAAGGAGAAAACTATCAACGATAGATGTGTCACAAATGTTGAAACGCTTTTTTAAAGTATTCATTTCGATTTTTGGAGAATAATTGTGGCTCTAATTACACGTATGATTATAATTTTGCAATTGTAATCATCATTCAATGCTTCGTTGTTTAGAAGTACGAAAGTGGCAAAAATTGCATTAATTTTAAAAGTTGAACTTGATATTAAATAATAAATCATGTGACACTTTCCAATTCGAATCGTCGAGGGATTAAAAGTTGAAAGGATTTCGATATATTTGAATATGTTAAAGTAGGCGATAATTTAAAATTGCATTAATTTTAAAGCTTGAACTGCAAGTTAAATAATAAATCACATTACAGGGATTAAAAATTAAAAGTGTTTCGATATAATAAAAAGCACTGAAGTATAATTAATAGTTATTTATCCTCGATATCCTCGATTAAATAGTGGATATCGTGAAATAAAATAGAAGATCGTATATTTGAAGTTGAATACATTCAAAAGGGCATGCAACCTTGTCGACTTCAAAAATTTCAAATTCCTTTATACGTTTTTCTACAGAATTTACAGAATTTTGTATAGAATATTATAGTAAAAAGATTTTTTGAAATTTAGAAAAATGGCGAAGTTATAAGACTCCAAATGTAACACTTCTGACAGTGAAAGATTCCGGTTGATTTCTTGACAATAAACATGATTCTTTATATTTATTTATCAAAATAATTTTAGAAAAACTATCTTAGCTACTTTAGCGTATATTTTTACGTAAAATAGTATAAGAGAGTCAATTCTATAATATGAATAATTGCTCCAAAGGCACCATTTTCAAGTAAATTCGAAAGAAGCTCGTCAACTGCTGAAGAAAACTGAAAACCAAGCATCTGGTGAATCCTCAGAAACAGGAGGGTCACTTTACAGCCTTAGTATTGCAGATCAAAGACAATTTTGTAAAAATATCCTTTTATTTTAGATTAATTTGAAACTTCGAACGCGTTTTTCTCGAAACTGTGTTTTCCCATTTTGCACCCAGCAGATCTCCGAAACTTTTCATCCAATCAATTTGAAACTTCTACCCACTATTTTCCATAAAATAACCTGCAATATAGCATAAGATCTTCTTGATATCTTAATTTATCGAATTTTTATGAATATTCAAAGTAGATTTTCATTAGCGAAAAAAATTGTTACGTTCGGCAAGCCGCCATTTTCTTATTTTCCAAAATTACTGAAAAATCATGCGCCATATTGAAGATGATCTATTTCTGTTTAAGTTGGCTCGAAAACTTTTTATTTTTTTTATATTCCAGACACATTTGTCGCTTGTTCCAAGCGAACGAGGTTTCGTTGGACACACAGTTAAACAATGTTCTACAACTCCACTATTTTGTATTTTTACACAATAAAAAAAGTATGTAAATAGAGTTCAGACGTTGCTTAATAACCCCTATAAAAATCTTGGTTTTTTACTGAATATTTTTAGGTGAAAAAAAAAGTGAGATTCATCCGGTTTTTCTAGGCTTCCAGGGTTGCATACCCTCTTAAGCACATATTATGATATTAATAGCGATACGTGAGCAAAAAGGATAATAATTACATATTATCGGGATAATAATGATAATATTCGATACATGTTTCATAACGTTACAAAGCGAATATTCACGTTTACATAGACGCAATGTGATCATTAAACGTAAGTACATCGATAATGTACAATCATTATCTTCCAAGTTACAACACAACTTCGCATCGTGTAATACAGCACGTAACGTTTCACCACGCACTACAGCTACTCGTGACGAGTGTGTGTCTAATGAACATTTACGTACGCCGTTAACGATGTATCATTATAGCCAACGTTCTAATCATCGTTGCCTATTAAGACGCGCCACGAAGAAAAGTCGACTAAACACAGCCAAATTTAGCCCATTGCGCTCATATGATCGATTTATCAACTTTAACACACTTCTGTAACGAAACTTTGGAAAACGAAAAAGTTTCACTTTTGGAAAAAAAAATTATACACCTTCCTGAATTTATTTATTTTTATCTATTTGATCAATTTGCTTTGTTTAAATATAAATAAAATTTGCACGGATTTATGGCGTATATTATAGAGACGTTATAGAGGCGTCATAGGAGCGTAAAGAGTTAAATACCATGAATAAGTCTCTGTATTCTGTGAGTGCACACTAAATGGAAATTTTGAAAATAAATGTACAGCGAAAGTAGTAAATTTCAAATATTTTTGAATGTCATACTTCCAAAATTTCAAACATTCACGATCCTAAATATTCAATTCTCAGAAATGCAGAATGTCTCGTTGCAAAGTTTTTTAATTAAAAACATTCGCGTAATCACAATTTCAGGATGTTGGACTTTCAAAATGCAAAATATTAAAAATTTTAATTTCAAGAATTGAGGAAATTTCAAACATTCACGATTTTAAATGTTCAATTCTCAGAAAGGCAGAATGTCACGTTGCAAAGTTTTTTTAATTAAAAACATTCGCGTATTCACAATTTCAGGACGTCGGATAATTGAAAAATGCAAAATTTTGAAAATTAAAAATTTCAAGAATTAAAGAAATTTCAAATGTTCAATATTACAAAAACTCAATTTTTTAAATTTTCATACATTCGATTTTAGCTTTCCTACTCCCAATCTTTCAATCTCTAAATTCATCGATTCTCGTATTTTCAAATTTCTCAATTTTTAAGTTTTGGAGATTTATAGACTGTGAATATTTAATCATACTTAATTTTCTCATTCGATGGACACTTTACGCCATGAATATCGACGTAATCGTGTGTAGAAAGAGAAGTTCCTCTACACGAAATCATATAAATTTTTCTTTCACGATTGATGACGAAAGTAGAGATTTTACTTTCCACAGTTCTCAACCAATAATAATAATATCTCGGAAAGATGCTGTCTTATCTTGTCTAAAGTTTCATACACTAATGAAGATTGATCGTAACAAATGCGTTGCACTTGGCCGGCAGAGGGGAACCTAAATCGAATTAACTTCATTCTAAAGGAGAAAACCTGTAATTACTCCTAACGATATTTAAATGAACCCTAACAGGATTATAATTTAAAAAATGCTGTTTCGAATGGGCTAAAGTTCGCTCTAATTAAAACGGCAAATTTCTTTTTTCCATGTCATTAAAAATCTCTTTACGGACAATGGTGTCCATAATTATGAAAGTGGTCCAAGTCAAAATTAAACAGAAAATCAGTTTATCAATTATTTCACATCACATTATTTCAAACTAAATTAATTCGTTTAATTTCTTTAGTGTTAATTACGAAAGTGGTTCAAGTGAAAAATATAAAAGGAAATGAGTTTATCGATAGGCCGAGACAAGATGAATTTTCCTTTTGACAAGATAAAACCTCATATTAGGCGAATTTCATTTTTACTTTATCTGTTTTGTTATCATCTCTAACATGTTACGTTTAAAACGTGTATCCTATTTTACTCAAAGTAGTTTTAATCGAGAAATGTGCTTGCTTAAAGAAATGGGTCTCACATTCGGCTACTTTACCCTAACATTGTTACTGTTTAAATATGAAAATTGTGCTTGCAAATAAGGACATTTATTTGCTCTACATTCAGCTCTACGAACTGTGTGGAAGCAACAAATATTATACAAACATAGGTCTGCAAACACTTTATCGTCACACTTTATTACACTGTTTCCATTTTAAAATTCCATCTAGACTATCACTCGCCCACATTCTTATCTTACCAATAAGGAATTCAAAAATGGTAAAAATGATTTAAACCGTAGACTGTTCGTCGTTATCGACAGTTCACTGTTCAGGCGTGCTCGCACGTAGCACTAGAGAATTACAAGGAAAACGAACCTTAGATAGAATATCGGAAAATAGCTCATAAAATTCTGATAAGCGTAGACGCTGTCAAACTGGACATTGTAGAAATAATAAAATAATACCTGCGATAAATGCAAGAAATGCGTTTATAGAAAATCTATATCTAAGATCCAGTAAGGAATTCAAAAATAATAAAAATTCTCTTAGGCACTCTCGTGGCTATTTCAATATTTGCTGCGAGCAGGATAATTCCACCGAGTCCCTCGGATATCGTCTGGTAATTGCGTTTTCCAGGCAGCGACTCAATTTTTTTCTTTTCGTCTCATCTCCACTCTTCGTCCCATCTCTTTTTTTCCACTTTTCTCCGTCGCTTCTCTCTTTTATTTCGACGGCCCGTAATTATTGAACTAATTGCAATTTCTCTCGCGAGCCCACTGCTTCAGCGTGATCGAGAGGTTCGTCGCCGCGTGAAAGCTGGGAGGAGGATGTTGAGGGAGCAACAACGCTGTGGATTCAGAGCTTGGCATCATCTCCAAAGGGACGAGCTCTATTTTTTATTTAGAAATTTTCTGGTACACGTAATTATCGAAGGGAGCTTTTTTGCTTTCTATTATTGAGGAATTGATCATTCTCCGGTTACAATGTCCTTGCTGTTCCTTATGTTTCTGAGCTTAGTACATTTTACGCTGGACCCCCATTATCGCGGGATTTTCAAATTGACGGTTTTCAGGGATGTTTCATTTCCGCTGAAGCGTATATGTACATATATATAAGCGAACATTCGATAGCGATATAGTACACTGTAGAATTAGATGTAGAAATGTTTTCTATTGTAATATATTACAATTCAAGTTAAGGTTTCAGGGCTGTGCATATATCGCTACAACTCTTTACGACTCGACTTTCAATTCAACACTGTTCTTCTTTCTGTCCTCGACTGCAACCTCACAAAATGCCACGATCTCATGAAACCATCGGCGGCGCGTCGGCCGATGAGAGAGAGAGAGAGAGAGAGAGAGAGGTTAAGAGCGAAAGAGATTAAGAGCGAGAGAGATTAAGAGCGATAGAGAGAGAGACTTTTTCGAAAAATGTTTTGACAATGTACGAGCTTTTAATATATTTTTCTTCGAGTGGCCATTCTCCGTAAATAAGCAACATGATCAACACTCAGGCCGATATTTAGCCAGCGTATATTACTTAATCGTAAGACTGTCGTTTAGAAATAATTCATTGGTGAATTACGAACGGAATTTTGAGTTAGAATTAGAATTTTAATAAGGAAAATTTATGGAACCTTGGAACAGTAATATATTTTTGTCCTGTCCTCATTGGCTAAGGAAATTGAACAATTTTCTTTTAATCTAAGCTGTTTTTTCTTAAATCTATCTCTTTTAATCTATCTGTTCTGGAGTTTTGCAAAATACACGCTCGTAAAATTTACCGTTGGCTGCATTTCTGTCCGTGTAATTTGATTTATAAACGAGAACGATTGTAGACGAATCAATGGCCGCGAGATTAATTGGAATCCAATACAGGACGAAAATAGGATCACGTACGCCCCTCTAATTCTACCCCTATTGCATTATCGTAAACGTATCAAACAATCGAATCGTCGTAAAGGTACCGATTAATATGAATACAATTATCTTGCATAATAATCGACGATACTATACATATGTATACAGGCCGCCCTCTACTTTCGCACAATTCACTATCATCTCGTACATTTTTAAAAATTCAAGTTTTTACAGATTTTCGTCGATAATGCAAAAATGTTTTGCTTCGAATCAAGTGGTGCATATTACTACAGTTAACAACAAACAAACAACTGACAAATGGACTTAGATCACTTTCAAAATGAACGGCTCAATTGGTTTCTTTCTGCCACCAACGAATTCACTAATTAGCCTGTAATAAGAGAATGTAAACGATATCTTCACGAGCCTTCTGACGAGCTTTGATTCAGAATTTTTAGAGCTATAAAAATAAATGCAATAGCAAACACTGAGCCAGGATTAAATTGAATGAGCCGTCACCAAACTTGCGGAAAATCGTCTCGAGTTGCTGATTTGCCCGAGCGAAAAAAGTCTCGAGCTAAAATGGTACACATTATCTGTAGACTTTATAGTCTTTTCATTAACCTTTGTTAGCTTTTTCTATTATCCCCCTGCCCTAAGATTTTTTACTCGCTGCGTTCTTGGCTAAACTTTTGTCTGACAATCTTCGTCGATGGCATAGAGTGTTATAAATGATCTTCGTAGGTATAGTATATGACGAAGAATGAAGTTCCCTTGTCGCATGAGGCGCCGAATTTGAAAGTGAAGCGAACACCTTACGGAGTTACAGTGAACATGTTAAGAAGAAAGTTCGAACAAGTTTCCGATAAAGTACCGTTCTGGATAATGGTACGAACTAGTAGCTTTAATTAGTGAAAATGTGAGGGGAAGTTTCTTCGGTATAAATAGAATTTTATGCTGGTAGTTTCTTTGAATTTCTCTAGAATTTTTTCCATCTTCTATTGGTTACTTTACATTGAGAAATCTGAAGACTCTGGTGCAAAAAAGGAAGATTCTTAGTTGCTGAAATTGAATTGTAGGTAACACTGAAGTAAATAATAATAATTAACGCGAAGAATCATTAAGCGACCTTAATAAACTGTATACACAACTGATTTTCATGTATTGTTGAAAACATATCAATATACTTCTACAAATGTATAAAGTGTGTTCAGTTTTGCTCATTACTGTATAAGCCAAATTATCTCAAATAGTTAATATTAGTTTAATATACATTTCATTCGTATTTCATTCGTTAAATGTGAAAAATGCACATGTTCGAATACTTTCGTGTATGTGTGTATGTTTAGTTATAGTTTTAGTTATAAAACTGTTTTTTATTATTATATCATAGTATATTAGAATTAACACTTTGACGTCCGCACGTGTTGTGAAAAATCTTTCGTCTGTTTTGTAATTACAATGCGTCGTATTAAAACTTGAAAATTCCAATGATTCTTGCTTGATTCTGTCACCCAATTTACACGAAATCCCGAAAATACATAAAGACAGAAATATTTTTACGGGACACCAACGTGGTGCCGCCAAATCTAACCTAACCTAACACTTAGTGTTAAAATTAAGGTTACAAGACTACACATATTACTACAACTTTGTACGACTCGACTATCAACCCAACACTGTCCTTTTTTCCGTCGGGAAAACTCTCCCTGGCCCTCGACTTCCCCAGCGCCACACTCTCACAAAACCATCGGCGACACATCCGGTTTCTGTCCATCGTCGACTTCCCCTTTTCTTCTTTCCGTTCTTAAAACTACTAACTATTATTTCTAAAAGCTACGATACTAAATATCCATCCACAACACTCGAAGGGTAAAAAGCAACTGCAGTGAGAAACGAAACACGATTTACGACGCGACAATGGTAATTCGGAAACGATCGTAATTGATTAGTCGTGGAACCTTCGAAGTTCCAGTAATTATAGTGGGTATAAATATGACGCGTAAACTGTGACTAGAAGTACGAGCAGTTGTTAGAGGATGTGAGCTTGTGGGTTGCTGTTAACTACGTTGTTCCCTCTGGGACGTTTCAGCACGGCCGTATATGTATTTGACGGTGAAATTTGTTCACACTCGCTTCTAGGTGAATGCAGGTGACGTGAAATCCTGTCACGATATTCACGTGCCAGCCCTTTTCAGCTGCTCTTACCCGATGTGGCCAAAGTTATTGGTGTTTATTAAATTACCTGCCGCGTTCTTGACTATTTAATATGATCGACAACGTTCTACGGAGGAGTTCACCGCAATTCTGTGAAGAGCAAAGTGTCCTGTTACATTCTAACATCTTTATAATATAACGCGACCCTATATGCGAAGAAAAAGAACATAGAATTAGGGTTAAGTTTTAATAGAAATTCAAAGTTAACACGTAACACAATAAGTTTATGAAGCCACCGACCATCCTTTTGTTACCTTCTACGACGTCTTTAACCGAAATAATGTGATAGGTTCACTATTCAAACAGTTAGCTTGCTGAATTTTACCTTCATGACAACGCCTGCTATTGTTTCGCAAGCTTTTGTTTTAACAACTGCTCCAACAATCATTTGAGTTTCAACAACGTAAATAGTGAGATATCGTCTCTAAAGAGTTTTGTCAAAATTATCGCGTCGGTGAAACAAAATAATCTTAGGTTCAAGATATTTTCCAGTAGTGCACATTTTGAATGATTTTTAAATATTTTAAGATAAATGTCAGTTTCATTTAATGCTTGTATAGTGTAACGGGTCATGTGAAACCGCTGAATACTAATGAAAAAGGACAGATCGTTGCTTTAAAGGACATGGGCTTCCCAAACAGAAAAATTGCAGAAAAAGTTCCACGATCCCTAAACGTCGTCAATCATTTTATACAACTAGGTAAAGAATGTATCGGCAAAAAATCTACAACCTTCCAAAACAGCTTTGTTTGAGAGATAAAAGAAAGACTTTTCAAAATAAACTTAATGCGTCTCAAATAAAGACAAAATTAGACTTGCCAATTGGCGTTAGACGAGTGCAACAGGTTTTAAGAGCGAGTGGAACACTTCGTTACACAAAAAGAACAAAAAAGCCTCTTCTAACTGAATTTCATAAAAATGAATGGCTAAAATTTGTTGAAAATCGTATGGATTGTGTCGTGTGCTCGCGTCGATTTGCGGTGTATTGCAAACTTAGACTACGAGGAATATTCGGACTGTTTTCTAACGAGACCTGAAGCGATCCCGGAGTTATAATATAAAATTTCTCCAACGTTATAATATAAAAAACTTGATTATACGTTCAGTGCTCGGACTGATTCTATATTTTGTTGTTTCGTGGTTAGCGTTCGGAATGAATACTGACTGGAAAAATCGGAGGAAGACACGCATCTCAGTTACTGAGGGCGGAGTTAAAGTTGGAAGTGAAAAAATGGGAGGATAAGAAATTTATTATTGCTCGTAGGGTGTTTCTCAAGAAGATGAAGAGATGGTTAAAAAGGATGGTAGAAGGTGGTGGTAGAAAGTGGTGGTAGAAAGTGGTGGTAGGAAGTGGTGGTAGAAGGATGAGGTGTCAGGGTTTTGGGAAATTCCGGAAAATGAGGAGATCGGACATTAGAGAAAGAAAGCGATAGTTTGTAATTTGAAAGTCGGATAATGGATAGTAAACTGAGTTCTGGTGGTCGTTTGGGTTTGAAGTTACCGAGGGTACGCGCTTAATGACGGCCCCGGCTAATCCTATGGGTCGCGGATTCTTCAGGCCCGTCTTGCAATATCTTTAGAATATTAAATAAGAAAGGGAAAGGCTCAATCCCGAATAAAGCAAATGTTCGGTACGGAACAGATTGAAAAATGGAAAACAGTGATTTTCTCTGACGAAGAGAAATTTATTTTGGATGAAAAGCAGTAAAAATGAGTTGAAACTATGGAAGAAGTAGCGTAATTATTTGGACTACGGTTTGGTACAACGATAAGACTCCGATAATGTAGTTTCCACTAAAGACGAATGCTACAAAATAGCAAAAAATTCTGGCAATTGCATTAGACCAATATGGTGACGAAATTGGTGGACCAAATTTTATATTGTAGCACGATAAGGCCGCAATTCGTCGTACAAAAACTGTTAAGGTATGGTTTCAGACAGTGAATGTTGAGGTCTTGCCTTGACTCTGAACATATCCTTTGCATATTCCTTTTTATTATTTCTTTCCATTTTTAACATGGTGTCTTAAACAAATATCGAGTCACGCTGATGGCGTGAATTGTACTTTGTAATAAAGTTTCAATAGAAATTCGAAATTAAGGTTCAGGGGGAGTTTCTCGTAAAAATCCTCTGTTTCATATTTCTGTAGTAAATAGAGAGAATTTTTAGTGGAGGTTTTAAGATGAGATTCGTCACGGTGCAGATTCTTCGGCAATAAAAGCGACTCGGGGTCCGAGGGCTGAGAATGCATCGATATCGAAAAATGTCAGTTACGCGATGCATACCAGTCGAAGGTGAACTGGAATTTCAAAGACGTCCTTGTGGATATTTCCAGTTGTACGACGAGAGATCGAGAAATAGAGCGGGTAGAATCCTTTGAGACTTTTTCACTGGGTCAGAGACATCCCACTTTTATCTGCATCGTAACTTACTTGCCCCGATAAGAATGAAAACGTCCCGGTGGACGGTGTTTATTTCACCCACGGTAATGATAAAATACCACGCTTCTAGAGATTCATCTTCTCTTCATGTGTGCTCGTCTGTGTATTCGCGCTTCCGCGCTTATTTCAACATTAATGTACAAAACGTCCGAGAATGGATTAGAAGAAACAGATACAGAGGACGTAATAAGGAAATGAACAACGAAGAACACTGTGGGAGACGAAACCGTTGGCAAAAGCCTGACGGTTGAGATCAAGACAAACACGTGCGTTGCTTCGCCAGCTGATCGGATACATATAGACCGTTTATTTTGAAAGTGGCGTAAGTCCATTTTTCGAGAAACTTAAGAAATCACATAATTTACGTATAATTTAGTGTGAACTTTTTTTTTATAAACAATTCACACTTAATATTTCAAAATATCCATATGTGAACATTTGTTAGTAAATGACTTTGTATAACCATTGATTATGAAAGTAGTGTAAGTCCATATTCCGTACTCTAACTAAACACTACATCTATAAAAGAAGTGTAAAACTATGGTAAATTAAATGGATTAAATAAAAAAATTTTGTGACCTCTGCATTCATTTATAATATTACATGTACGAGTATGCCGTATAATTGGAATAGTAAATAAGTAAATAATTAATATTGAACATAAACAACACTAATTTATAAACATAATCAGAATAAAACATAACTTGTTTCAAGAGAAATTGAATTTTCGGTAACTAAAATTTAACGATCACTTCGATAATTTTGAAAATGGTATAAGTCCATTTATGATCCATATAGATTACATTGGTTTAATTAAATTCACATAGAAGTCATTTGTATAATCAATTTACATATATTCAAATTCATAGAAACATCGGCGAACTTGTGGGATAATTATCCTAACCGATAACGAAAACCTATCTCTACAAGACCATAGAAGAAGACAGTAGGAGAATAATATCTTGACCAGTCAAGAGAATTCTAGCGAGGTGAAAGAGAAAACAATGAAAAAGAGCACATTTTCGGAAAAATTGTATTAAGGGGCTATTCTAGTCTAGACTTCCATTTGTCTGGTCTTCTTGGGAAATTTTTTCCCCCAAAAAAAAAAGTATAAGTTTCTCAGTATCGAAGTTTTGCATACATATTTATTTATATTCTGCAAACGTTCACAATTTTTTTTTTTTTTTAAGTGAAAATGATGAAACCTGACGGAGTTACATGTCGTTGAACAAGGTTTGTTTAAACAAAAGTGTTCTACTGGCTAACACGATTCCAATCATTCTGCTTATCTGAAATGAAAAAATCAAAAGGCTTCTTGATTAGTATGGTTGCGATTATGGTGTGAACCAGACAAAGCGGCGGCACTTTGAATTTCGAACGTCGATTTTCTCGGCTTCTTTTCATGTTTAGCGAGCTGTAAAAAAGAAGAAAAATTTGTTTTTGCTATAATTCTGGTTCAGACGGTAACGGCACATCCACTGAAGATGTACGTCAAATTTGAAGTCAATCGGTCAACTAGATTTTAAGATATCATGTCAGCCATGTAAAAAAACATTGTTTCGAGAAAAACGAGTTCAAAGTTTCTCCTACCCGTTATATGAGAAAGCGTGTCGTCTTCTTTAACCATCTATAACTTCGCCAATTTCACGAATTCAAAAAAGTCCTTCTATAGTTTTATTTCTACAAATGTCTACTTTCAGAAAATGCAAACCAAAAAAATCAATTTTTTGAATGGTCTAGACTAGAATACCCCCTTAACCCCTTGACATACAACGACGTCTGGGAGACGTCATCCATTTCATGTGCTATTGTAGACTTTGACGTCTCCAAGACGTCAAGAACTGTCTCCGGCGGACAAACGAAATTCCAAATTTTGAATGAAAATGATACAAATACTGTTGGAATACTTAATTATTTTCCATTAACATTGTATATCATCCTGATTAAATGTTATATAGCAATGCAAATTTCAAAATAAAATGTTCTGTTTCTAAACTTGCACATAACTGTTCAGTTGAACCAAATTAAATAGTATTTTTCGAACGCATTAAATTCCATTTTATTTGTATGTCAAGGGGTTAAGGTACTTGTACATGTTGAAAAATATTTCCCAATTTACACGGACACATATAAAGGCAAGTTATAAATTCACACCAGTCACCTGATCTAGTTCCAACGAACGAGACAATTTCTATTGAAAAATCCATTTCTATTAGCAACTAATCCTTCCATCTTCTAATCCATAATCCTCCTTCGCTATTACTGTCGCTTCCTCGTCCTACGTTATTTTTTCACGCTTCGAATTTGCAATAGCAACGAAATACTATTGCCGGAGAGCTGTCTGCATGTTCTGACAGCTTTTCAGCTGAACGTGTTTAGGTAGAACGCATTACCAACAATACGATGTTTCTGTTCATACGCCTCGAGCTGTATATCAAACGCAACCGGTTGCACTGCGACGTAAAACAAATCAGTGACTCCGGTGAGTTTATCGGTAGCTGTTACGATATTGCTGGTGATAGTTGCCCGTGGAAAAGATTTTCACATTGTCAGCACATTTATGACGAATAGTAGAAGATATATTAGCCATAATTGTTACGGTTTCTTAGTAAAGGTTTATGCCACGATCGCCCTGAAAGCTTACGTTTGAATTTCTTCAGCCGTAAACTACCTCTCAGATCGTAAAGACACGAAATACTCGATGAATTTACGACTACGCTGAAAAGTCGAAGTCGAAGACCCGCGTATTACATGCGTCAAAGGTACCTGGTGATCAGATTTATCCTTACTTTCGTTTTAACACTTAGCCAACCGCGTATTTTTCTCAAACGACGCGAAGTAGTAATCTTCTTCGCTTGGAAGACTCAAAGGGTCCCTCTACATTTCCGGTGAGGATGTTTTCTCCCGCCACTCGTTAAAATCTCGTACAAATTTATATTTTTTTTAAATCTTTCATGTAGCGACTTCTTTCAAAAACGGGGAGAGATATCCAATCGGTTATTTGAAAGCGAGGAGATCTCCCCATGTGGTTGGTAATGCGTTAATACAATAAATAGATTGTTTAACCCTTTGACTATGGTGTATTCTTGCACGGAATCATCGATATTCGCATGTCAATCGCTGATACCGTAATGCTCATTGATCATAACGAGAAATAAATAAATTTAGTAAATCAGAGATTGAAATAAATAAACACTTAGGAAAGGAATAAGTTTATACGATTATACGAGAATGTACATACGAGAACACGAAATTGAACAGTATTAGTGAAAACATGAAAACATTGAAACGGTTGCCAATATTCAGCTATTTACAGTTACTATGTTACATGAAACGATAAATTCTATGTTAGATCAGTTTAAGTAAAACTGTCAATGTGTTATGCTAGGAAAAATTTAGAGATAGAACAGTGAGAGCGTATATATATACATATGCGCCTTTCGTAGTCAAAGGGTTAACAATTGTAGGAATCAATGAGCGGAACAGGCCAGTCATATGATTTTGGTAGAAACGTGTTTTGTTTTGCTAGTCGATTTGTAAGTCGCTTACCGGTGTCAGCGACCTGTGAGTAAATATTATAAATGTGAAACACGGGTAATAGGCGAGCGATCGCGATCGCGAGAGAGAGAGAGAGAGAGAGAGAGAGAGAGAGAGAGAGAGAGAGAGAAGTAAGTGTATAGTCAGCGACAAAGCGTTTTAAGTAATTACATTCTATTACCGCATAGATTTGAGTTTTTTGTACATGTATAAACCAGTAATTCTGTAATTGCAGGGGCTGTAGGAACCATTTTGTTCAATTGTCATTGTTTCTTTTCTTTCTATCGATATTCGGTAAATAAAAAAAAAGCCTGCATAATAGCTTTTGCTTTCTATGTGAATAATCTGTAATTTGTTTGTAATTCTGTAATCCTGTAATTCATTCTCTAATTAATTCTGTAATTGTAGAGACGGTACGAACCATTTTGTTCAATTGTCATTGTTTCTTTTTTTTCTATCGATGTTTGATAAATAAAAAGAAGGTCTACATAATAGCACTTGCTTTCTATATGAATAATCTGTTATTTGCTTGTAATTCTGTAATCCTGTAATTAATTCTCTAATTGTAGAAGCTGTAGGAGCCATTTAGTGCAGTTATTACTCTTTTTATTTTCTATCGATATTTGATAGATAAGGAAAAGTCTACATAATAACTCTTGGTTTCTATTTGAATAATCTGCAATTTATTTTTTAATTCTGTAATTTTTTAATTAATTCTGTAATTGTAAAGACTGTAGAAACCATTTTGTTCAACTGTCATTATTTTATTTTTTTTTCTATCAATATTTGATTAATAAAAGAAGCCTGCATAATAGCTTCTGCTTTCTAGATCAATAATTTGTCGTTTGTTTGTAATTCTCTAATTCTCTAATTAATTCTGTAATTGTAGAGACTCTAGGAACCATTTCATGCAATTATCATTATTTTTGTTTTTCTATCGATGTTTGATAAATAAAAACAGCCCACATAATAGCTTTCGGTGTCTATATGAATAATCTATCATTAGTTTGTAATTCGACAATGATATAGTAAAAAAACGTGCAAAAAGAAGAAATAGCAAATTGGTCGATCCTTCGAATAAGAGTGGACACTGCAAAAAGGTGGAAAATGCTATCAAAGATAGAATACAACGTACATCTGCATTTAACATCAAACACAAACTGTTTTATGCAATTATTTTACATGTTACCGTAACTTCAAAGTAACAAAATATATTTGTCACAATAAAATGATCAAAACTACTGAATTCATCGTTAATTTGCATTTAGAGGTAGGTATGTTACATAAATTCTTTATCACCACGAAAAAAATTCGGTCTATAGAGGGTTTAAGTGCGTTTTTATTCAAACAATGTATTTGTAAGTGGACAATTGTCCAGTTAAAATTAACCCCACCTGATTCAACGTGTGAGTTTTATTCACTTGATTCGCGGAGGGTTAATCAATACACTTGTTAAACTCATTCGTTAAACATAAACATTTAATAACAGATTAATAACAAATCTGAGGCAAACTTCAACCATTAAAACCCATCTGATAACACACACAGTATAAAAAATCTATGCAAAATATCCAATTTATAGTGGTTCCAAAACTCCTCCAATAATATGGATCTCCATAAAAATCCACAGTCTAATTATAACTCTCGTGTTAACCCCTTGCCCTATAACAACGAGTCAGACTCGTGACAGATTCTGGCTGAAATTCGAGAAAAACAGTTATATTAGCAACAAACGTTAATTCTGACTCTAACTTTCCTTTTAGATAATTTAAAGAACCTTTTTACACATTCGTGTTTGGTATGTAAAATGGTGTAGAATCAATAAGTAACTGTTGCTCAGATGTATAGTCAGGAAAAAAAAAATCATAGGTTAAGGAGTTAACTTAGCCCGACTTTTTCACCGCGAGGTCGAAATTAAATAAATAGAATAAATCAGATAATAATCAGCAAACAGAAGCAATCATTCTCTTTCCCATAATTGAGATATTAAAATATTGACGGTAACGCGAAGCTCGCATGTTCGACTGTTGTAAAATTATTATACCACGGAGGGAGGGAAAACCGATGTTAACAGGAAGCCTCTGTTAATGAAAGAAAAGGGGGGCAAAAAAAAAAAGAAGAAGGAAAATCGAGGATCGATAATTCGTTCGTTCCGGCGAATACATTACGCGCCGACAGCGAAGGCACGAAATTACCGGAATGGAGATCGACTTGCGAAGAGATGGAAAACTTTTTTCTCCCCGATAAAAAGCGCATCCTACCCCTTCTCCTCTATCTTTCTCGACCGTCGAACGTTTGAATATTCATTAATATTCGCAAAATAATCCAGCAGATCGGTGACTGTAATTCTTCGAAGGGTTTCAAAGGGAGGAATGAAAAGGAGGCAGAAACGGGGAAGAGAAAGAGAAGAATTTTCAATCCATTAGATACTGCTCTTCTTCATCTCCCTTTTCCTTTTTACAATCGGATATTGGATTTCGAAGCGTGTCTCTTTTACTCGTTCTCTCTCGGTTCATACGAACATATGCTATGGTGAAAATTATGAAAATTCTATGAATTCATCTTGGACTTAACTCTGGCTCGATTATAACAATATTATACTTCTGTTTCTTTTTTTTTTTCCTTCTTCTATTAAAGAACAAATCCTGAAATGGCCTTTGAAAAACGTCCACATCCATATCTTGCAATTTCGGCACAAAAAGCTGGATTATCATGTCGCGATAGCGAGCACCATTAACTTTTATTGCCTGATCAGCCACATTTTCGAAGAAGAATGGTCCGATGATGCCTCCAAAGTTCAAAATCCGCACCAAATAGTGACACGTTGTGAATGTATTTGTTTCTCAACAATATCCCGTGGATTTTCTGAACTCCAAACGCGACAATTTTGACGATTAACAAAGCCATCGAGATGAAAATGAGTCTCATCGCTGAAAATGATTTGTTGTTCCATAGTCCATTCAACGCGTTGTTCTTTCGTATAGCGCTCCATTTTTAATAACCCTGAACTGTCAGCTGTCGCGCTGTCTTTTCTTTTCGTTAGCAACGCTTTACCGCACACATGGCGCAAAATTGAAATCTTGCGTGAATTTTGGGACACCCTTTATCATCGCTATCCAAGCAACTGAAGCTGTCGCCTAAAAGAATCCTCCTCAGTCGAAGAGAATTTTAATTCTCTCTCACCAAACAGTGTCTCCCTTATCAGGACGCAATATCTCGTTCACGAAAACTCGAGCTTCCCTTTCATCGATAGAGATTGTCGGGCGACAAAAGAGCCCACAGCCAACGAACCGGCCTTCGACTTTCCATCGCTCGTTATCTATGAAGATCTCGATCGACGAAGCTAACAGTAACGATACTAATGCATCATCGATTCCCATAATGGACTAAATACCACCCCTCCTAGCTCACCGGTTCCCCGTGGAAGCGGTTAATCGGTGCAAATAGTGAGTAAACTCGACACGAAAGGAAAGAGAGAGAGAGAGAGAGAGAGAGAGAGAGAGAGAGCCTGGGCGTCTTTTACAAAGCCGCCTCTCTGCTTGCTTTCTCTCCTTTATTCACAGTATCGGGCTAGCAGAAGGCTGAATGGAGCCCGCTTCCGGCGACGAAGATCGATAATGGAATTTTCTAAGATAAACTTTAAGCCCTTTCGCGCTACGTTCGCGGCAGGGATTTAATAACGTTCGATCCGTCGAACCTTGGACGTATGGCTAGGATGGGGGTTCTTAAAATATGCTACGTGTGATGAAACACTTTTCAGGGTATACAGGGTGGTTCAAGTAATTGTTTCACCTCATAAATACGTTGTTAACGCTTTGCACTCGAGATGTGACCATCAGTCACCACTTGGTTCAATATCGCAACTCGAATGACAATTAAGAGGCGATAATAACTGTTTTCCTTTTTTGAACAGATGACCTTCTTCACATTCTAACTGATTGTACATGCAATTTAAAGTACAGCATTGTATTTAATTAAACTTATTATTTGATATATCAGGCTGTCTTTGATGCTTACAAAATA
This sequence comes from Anthophora plumipes, assembly GCA_951804975.1. NCBI lineage: Eukaryota > Metazoa > Arthropoda > Insecta > Hymenoptera > Apidae > Anthophora > Anthophora plumipes. The sequence continues at coordinate 2,826,106 of OX638122.1, forward strand.
TCGAGCTAAATGATGGAACTAGTAGCGACGAAGATAAGTTCGACTTTTGATTATTTAAAAGTCAAATCGATATCATAAGTGAATGAGAAAACTGTAACAATGAAAAATGAAACTGATTCTAATAGCACACAGGAGAGAGAGAATTCGGATAGATGCTACAGATGCTAAGGAACTATCAAGAAGAATAAAATTCAGAAACGATGAAAAAAACTGCAGAATCTCAAATAGCTGCAATTTGTTACGAAACCATTATATACTTCGAGCTTCAATCGACAACATCACAGGTGAAACACAAGTAATTATGCTAAACAGAAACTAAGAAGAATTCAGCTTCGGCACAAAAGCTTCGAGTGCAAAAAGTTGACACTAAACCTACTGGCACTTCATATACAGAGTGTCTCATAAATCCTGTAACTTCCAGAAATGATGTATTGCTGAAGTGAATCTGAGCAACTTTTTCTTTTACCAAAATGTTGGTGGTAGCTTCGTTTCTGAATAATTAATACGGGAAACATTGAGAGCGTTGGCTCTGTACCGCCGCGCTCGCTCGTAGTCGTGAACAAACGCATTGGCATAGCATGATTATCGCGGCAAATGTTACGTCGTATTAAATTAAGAACAATGTGGAATAATTCGTTATCCGAAAGGATTAAAGTGTTCTTGTTTTTTTAACAGAACATTTTCAGGTGGATAAATTACGTTTTTCGTCGGTGAACTCACTTCACTCAGGGCGATTGCATGGTTTTTGTTATTATGAGCCCCGGTAGCGAAGAAAGGCCATACACACCAGAGAGTGTCATAAATTACACTTACCTCTGAACCTAAATCTTACTGTGAAAAGTAAAAGTGGCCGTGCAATGAAAACGACCGAAATCATTATACATTTTAGTACCTAATCTAACCTAATCTAACCAAATATTAAATATTTGATGTTTAAATATTGAGCGGTTTATTTTGAAAGTGAACCAAGTCCATTTCTGTTTAAATTGAGATATTTAAGAGTTTGCGTTTCAAGGAAATTAAAAATATACGTATAAGATACCAATGTATCACACTCCTTAAGTTGTATAGAGAGATTTAATTTTACATTTCCTATTAAAAGAATAGCAATTATTAAGTGAAGCAAATTTGAAACGCATACATTAGACAAGTGTTTACTTTGGTAAAATGTACCGATACCCCTCGTACATAGCTCCGTCCGCAAAGGGTTAATATTTTCGTCCAGAGACATTTTACTTTCAGTACTGAATGTATCCGTTGAGGCATACTTTGAACTAGTCTTTCACAGTAATCTGGACTAATTTTATTCCATTCTTCCTGAAATCAAACCTTCTCTTTCATTTTTTCTATTTTATTCTCCCCTTGGTAGCCGTTGTTTTCAACGAGAAATCGCGATGGTGAAAATCGATCGAAAGGCGAGAGTGAGGTAAGGTAAATCGTCAACATCACCGCGATGTAATTACCGTGTTGCTGGTTTGATCGTTAATTAGGGAGGGCATGGTGACGCGACGTGAGAAATAGCGAAAACGCAACGCGTGGAACAGCGGGTTTCACAAATTACCAAGCATGACTGAAATTTAATGTCATTGATATGCTTGCGTGCAAATCGACGTGTCACAGACTTGACAACTAATTCGGCAAAGCAAACGGATTCTGAATAGACCAGGAACACAGGTGGTTCGAGAAGGATGTGATCAACGTTACTATGTCAATTTCTCTTTGTACTATATTATTCTATCTATTGTAGACCGTTTTTCTTTTCAGTGTTTCTCTTTTACAGAATTTCGGATATATTAATCCTTTGACTCCGGATTACTCTAAAGTTTAAACTCTCTTTAAGCGTGGAAACCTGACATTTCATTCATTACTACAACAGATTTCAGAACATTTGTAGCTACTTTACAAAATTATTATAATTTTACTTGTGTCGTGATTTATTTACAAAATGAATTAGAGTCAATAAGTCATGGGACACCTTACAGTTTTAAGATAAATCAGAATTTAGTTACTTATTTACTACGAATATATAAGTACTTATATGCTACGAATCTTTCTATTGGGGATTATATTTAAGGAATACATTTTTATTGCTATGGCTGGTATTTTATTATAATTAATGTAAAAGATATTGAAATGTTTATGACGAGGTTCAACGCCAGTTTTTATAATTGTAATTAATTTTATTATTTATAATATAATGCTGTAAATACACCAAACGACTTGAAATCTGTCGACAATTTAGGATTCGTTTGAATACGTATAAAAAATTTTCAAAAAAGTTGCAATTCATCGGAATTACGAGGAAAATTGTAACGTCTTTTACAATTTCTTTATCGAAGCCTCTAATGAAAATATTTGAGAAAATATGTCTCGTATGCTAATTATATACAATCGTGGACAAAATTAAGTGGACAGGTTAAGTGATTAATAAAAAGTCAATGTAATTTAACAAATAATTGTAGTAAATCAGAATTTTAAGGAATATCTTAATTAACAAAGAATAATGTAATTAAATAAACAGGAATATCAATTATAATAGCTAACATATTAGAGTATTGTATTGTTGTCAATTAGAGTTACACATTTTAGATGGACAAAATTAAGTGGACATTGTATAAATATTCACAAAATGAGCAATTAATATTTAGTATTGTAGCCTCTTGATTTAATTACCGCTTCTAACCGTCGTGACATGCTTTCCACAAGTTTCTGGAGATAATTTGGATCAATTTGTTGAAATTTTAATTGCAATTCATTTAAAAACACTGTTTTATTATGGCGTTTCACTAATCGTATTTCTGCATCTAATAAACTCCATAAATTTTCTATAGGATTAAGGTCTGCACTTTGTGGTTGCCATTCGAGAACTTCTATCTCACAATCTTGTAAAAATTTTTTAGTTTCCTTTGCAGTGTGTTTAGGATCATTGTCCTGTTGTAACATCCATTCCTCATCAAGATCCATTTTTAGAGTTGACTCTTCCAGGTTTTCAGTTAAAGTGTCAACATATTTATCTGCTGTCATTATTCCATGTATGGGTGCTAAATTTCCAACTCCATGCCAAGAAAAACACCCCCATACCATTATAGATCCCCCTCCATATTTGACAGTAGGTAACAGATACTGCTTTTTTTTAGAGCTTCATTCGGTTTTCTCCACACTCGTATCCTCCTTTTTTTATTTAATAATTCAAATTTACTCTCGTCACTCCATATAATTTTTTTCCAAAATGATAATGCCTTATTAACATACTTTTTCGCAAATGCTAAACGTTTTCTCTTATGCACTTTATTAATTTGTGATTTGCGTCGAGCTAAACAGCTCTTTAAATTCACATCTTTTAATCTTCGTCTGACAGTTCTTGACGAAATATTTAATTTTAGTGTTTCAACAATATTTCGTGATGTTATATGTATGGATTACGTTGAGTTTCTCTAACAATTCGTCTATCAGTGTATGCATTTGTGGCACGTTTCCGACCTCTACCGATTAAATTTTCGACAGTATTGTGTTGTAAATGCTTTTTATAAATTTTGTGTACTGCACTTTTAGAAACTTTATATTTTTCGGCTATTTTACGATAACTTATTCCGTTTTTACACTCCGAGACAACTAGGTTTCGCAGATGAACAGAAAAGCCATCTCTTTTCTTAGACATATTAAATTCACGTTCTTAATCTGACTTATTCGAAAGTTTAATGTTCACTGAAGAGGCAGTAATATCGCACAATGCGAAAACTCAACGTTTGTTTACATTGTTTCCGTCCTAATACAGAATTTTCTAGCTGTCCACTTAATTCTGTCCACAGTCTCAAGGCCACCCATCCAAACAAATACGTGTAAATATTAACAAAAACATTCTTTTTATAATTTTATATGCTAAAAATATGCTTTCGATATCTATAAACATTTTCAACGTCAAACATTTCTAATTTATTTCTAACATAGTAAATGAAACTAAAGATTATTCAAAATTTACATTCTGTCCACTTAATTCTGTCCACGACTGTACATGCTGAAAGTTTCATCGAAATTTTTCAGGACTTTCAACTTATAACTGCAATCAATTGAAAGATTCTTATAATATTTCAATGTTTGTTCCTGCATCGATTTCGACGAAGTTTTTAGCACAAATGAGCCGCTTGGAAGTGCTTCACTCCACTTCTGTAGTGTTTTCGAATTCGTGCTGAGCTTTTTATAAATAAAATAAAGTCCGTAAGAGTTGTTTCAAGGAGTTAATCACTTTGGCTCCTAAAATGTCCATATGTAACTAACACAAGTCTACAAAAGATACAGGCTCAGATAAAACCTTGTCTATTTCCTTTGCAATTCTGATCAATTGAATAATTTTCAAACATTTCTTCACTCGTCATCTAACAAATTAATCCTTCTAACTCCCCGAAAGAACTTGCGTCGTTTATTCGCTATAAAGAGAAAAAGTATTCTGTTTTAAAGGTTCTCAGAATATTAACGAAAGTCCGAATATTAATAACGAGTGTGCTAATACTTATAAACGGCAGTGTAGCTATCTAACTGTTGAACTTACATCGTTTAATGGTACTCATTGTCAGTTAAGTTTAGTCCTTCTTTTATCGCTTCCACGATAATCTTTAGGGTAAGTAGGGAAAATATTCAACGGTAATTTCAAGAATCCACCATTTAATCGTTTGACGCTAATCGAACGAGACCACGGTGATACAATTTTCAAGAATTCTCTCCAGGAGAGAACGAAGGGTAGAATCATCTGCTATTATAACTCCTTCGCGCTAAGCCAATGAACTTTTCTGCTTGCATTAAGCACTTAAAATCAGCCGGCAGATTCTTCGGTTTTATCACGACTCTCTAAAAAAATCGATTCCCAGTGTATTGAAAGAGAGAGAAAGGAGAGACAGAGAAAGAGAGAGAACTTTACTTAAGGCAAAGCTGAGAGAGAGGGCAACATAGTAATCTACTTAGAAAAATAGAGATTCAGCTAAAGCAAAGCTCTGAGAGACTTACAATTCACCTAAGGCAAAGCTCAAAGAGAGAGACAGGGGGAGAGAGAGAGAGAGAGATTAGCAGCGAGAGCGAGAGAGAGAGAAAGAGAGAGAGAGAGAGATATTAGCAGCGAGAGCGAGAGAGAGAGAGAGAGAGATTAGTAGCGAGAGAGAGAGGGAAAGAGAGAGAGAGAGAGAGAGAGAGAGAGAGAGAGAGACTCCGACGCAGGATGAATCCGCGCGAGAGAAATATCGAGGAAATAAAGAAAAACGACACAATACAAGAGATGATTCGAGTGAAAAGAGCTTTGGATTCAAAGCGAAGCGAGCTTGAATTTCGAGAAGATATCCATCTCTCTCTCTCTCTCTCTCTCTCTCTCTCTCGCGCGCGCTCTTAAAATTCTCCAACAATACGGTCGCCTGGAGCGACTACGAGGCTGATAGAAATTTCGAAAGATTCATTGAATACCGAAAACTTGGCAGACTTCTCGGAAACCTGACGTTTACTTTACAGCAGAATCATTTTACGAAGGAAATGTTGTAAAAATCACATCACGTTTGCAACCATATATTCTACATAAAATTGCACACGAATCCGATAAATCATCAAACAATAATTCATTCCACCTTTCATTCTCTTTATTGCTACGAGACATTTTTGTATTTTTTTTTTTTTTTAATTAGTATTAGCGTATATTGTCAAGTGTGAAATACAACGGCGACAATTCACGCGTTATCACGCATTAAAAATGTAAGAAAATATAAAAGTTTCGATTTCTTTGTGATAAATAAATTCATTTAAAAATATTAAAGACTATACAGTTATATATAAATATATAAAATTATTTAAAAACGCATACGAATCAAATAGAATCGTGATAAATTAGTTGGTTTTAAAATTACACTGTTTAATATGAGAAACAAAGTGATAAGAAAGTACAGTTACTACATCAATCAGTACAACCAAAAGAAAAGAAAAGAAAAAAAAGGAAAATTAACAACGCATAAAAATACTTGAATATTTGATCAGCTTTTCGTAATTCTGTTGTACATCTTCGACTGTTTTAATAAATATTTTAGGATAAGTCGGACGAACGATCAATTCACGGCTGTAGATTTTCGAGTCTGATCAATATCGATTCCTTTCCCCTGAGAACTAACGAAAGTAGAAATGTCTATTATGTCTGCTTCCCGTTTAATTTCGCCTCTTTGAGGGCTGCTAATCGCCGCGTGCAAATTCGTATTTTACCAAGCTTCTATCCTATCCACGTGTATCAGAAAACGATAATAGACTTCCTGGTAACTTAATTCCTCCGTTCTCGAAATCGACGCTCTGATTGCAATGGAGAAACGCTCAACGATCGATATACAACGCCGAGAAATATATATTTGCGTCTACTCCATGTTTCTCGATATATATTTAATAATTATTGCACCGTACACTTTGATATTCTGTAAATGTACAACATATGCAATTCAATAGGAAGAATAAAATACACAGACTGTGCGTGTAACTGAATAGTTTGTCGACGAAGGAAATAGATTTATGACACAGTACGACGAGGTTATCGTTTAACGATTTAATTGACGTTGTGTTTGCATGGAAAAGTAATTTCGTTCGATATTTACAGTAGCTTTTGTGAAATGAATTTTGATTACTTTTACGATTTTGAAAATGGAACTCGCCGAGATGGAGTTTCAGTTTTCAGTCACTCTCATTTCTCACTTGACTTCTCTTCGTGTAATTTATCCTCTAAGTTTGAAACTGAAGAGTTCATTAAAAAGAACGCAATTTTCCTTTTTTTTCCAACGATTCCAAAGACAAAGGAATATTCTGGACGTTGATCTAAAGCAATTTCTAAAACTGTGTTTTCACAATTGTTATAGACAGCTATTTTAAAAGAGAACATTCTCGTTTCGAATCAATTTTCTAACGCTAGTCCGGACATTTTTTTATAATCGAACTTTGTATTCTTCGCGTATTTTATTTCGATCGTTTAACGTGATACTGTGTAGGTAGTACTTAAATTAATCAACGAATCACTCGTTGAAATAAGTTTCCATGTTTAATAACAACACCGAAATACGAGGACACGATGGATTTACTACGATATATATAATACCACCGGAGCACCATGACTGCTTCAAATCCCTCCCGCATACACAAAATGTAGCTGAGCAGTAAATTGTTATGTAATTTATATAACTGGAAAATTTCCTGAATTTTTCAAGTGTTGTAATGAAACATAAAATCAATTGAATATTGGTTTTTTCAATTTGAAGCATTTTAAGTTATATCGAATGGACTTGGGCTGTTTCAAATTTGTTGACAACTCCAGTTGTTAAGTTTGAAAGTGGCTCAAGTCCATTCTTGGTAAGAAAACGCATATTATTCATTTAATAATTGCTGTTCTTTTAATAGGAATTGTAAATTTAACTTAAGGAGTAGGACACATCGGTATCCTATAGGTACCTATATTTTTAATTTCCTTGAAACGCAAACTCTTAAACATATCAATTTAAAGACAAATGGAGTTTGGTCACTTTCAAAATAAACGGCTCAATTCGTTGATCTCGCTCAACAAATGATCTTAGTCGATGATAGATTCGAGTCACGTGGCCGCGGCCAATCGACCGTAAGAATGTTTCACGTGAAATCGTATTTGTTCCTTGCAATACAAGAGTCGATCATCGACAGAAATCCGTCTGTACTCTTTGTGGAGGGAAAGTCTATGAAAATCGGCTTAGACTGATGTGTGCTTAACCTTAAAACAAGTTTGCTCTAAGCTGGTTAAAGAGATCTTCGAAGGAAGATTCTGCTGTTCCTTTCGCATCTGTTTTCTTTTTCTTCTTTCTTATTATTACATTTTTTAACTCTTTATAACGCTGTATCGCTTGCATCGTGCATCTACATCGTCTGATACGTCATTACTAGCCAATTTCTCTGCAACAGTTGTTTCTTTATATTTTAATTCGTGCTTCTACTATTGAAGTGTAAAATTGTAATAAATGCTGATTTTTATTTTAACAAACGAACGAAGAATTGGATGACAGAGCGTTAATTATTGTAGTATTTAAACGATTTATTAGTTTATACTATTTAACTCGGCGTAAAGTGAATTGAGACACAAAAAATTACCACTATATATACTATACATACGAAATAATTGATAAAAATTTCAGCAATTTACCGTGGAACGAAAGGTGAAACTCAATTAGCTGGTGTGATGTGATGACGAAACAGAATGTAATGGATTTCGAATCGCGATGTCATCGGTTAATGGAGAGTTAATAGAGCTTCCAGAGAAGTTCGTGATGCAATCGTGATCTATTTCTAAAGTTCCTGCCTCATTGCGAATATTATTCTTCCAATCGTTCCTAAAAGACAATCGCTTAATTTTGTAATCCATCGTACAAACCCACCAAATACACTGTATAAACTGAAAAAATATTTCTAAAAGAATACCAACACCAAGAATACTACAAAATATATGCAGATTTATGTTAATAAATTCTGCAGTTGAAAAAGATCGTAAAGAATTAAATATCCAGTCTATTATCAATAGGGATTAATAAATTCAAAATATGCAGGTTATTAAAAAAATTTATTCATTGGATGTACGTAGATTTTTGCAAATGACAGTTTAATTTTTATTAGTTAATGAAATTTTGAATTTTTAACGAATTTTATAGGTGAAAAGAAGTTACAAAAAATTGAATCATTAGTGTATTATTAATAGAGATTAATAAACTAAAAATATACAGTTCATTACAAACACTTGTTCGTTGAGTATATTCAACGAATTTTATAGACTTTTGTGAGTGACAATTCAATTTCCTTTTTAATGAATTCTAATACTAAGAATACTCCAAAGTGTACATAATTTTAAATAAATATTATAGTCAAAAATAAGGTTCTAAATAATTAAATCACTAGTGTATTACCAATAGAAATTAATAAATTTAAAATATGTAGGTTATTAAAAACACATATTCATTGGGTGTACGTACATTTTTGTAAACGACAGTTTAATTTTTATTTTTTAACAAAATTTTGAATATTTATCGAATTTTATAGTCGAAAGAAATTACATAAAATTAAATCACCAATGTGTTACCAATAGAGATTAATAAACTCAAAGTATGTAACTCGATAAAAAAAATGTATTCACTGGGTAAACGTAGATTTCTGTAAACTAGTTCAATTTCTATTTCTTAATAAAATTTTGAATATTTAACGAATTTTATAGTCGAAAAGAAGTTCCAAAAAGTTAAATTACCAGTGCATTACCAATAGAGATTAATAAACTCAATGTAGCTCGTTAAAAAAAAAAACTTATTCATTGGGTAAACGTAGATTTCTGTAAACGAGTCTAGTTTCTATTTTTTAATGAAATCTTGAACATTTATCGAATTTTATAGTCGGAAGAAGTCAGAAAAAATTAAATCACCAGTGTATTATCAACAGAGATTAATCAACAGACTAAATACGTAGCTCACAAACGCTCACACCATATATTCCACGAAATCATGGATAATATTGTCACTTAAAATTGAAAAAGAGAGAATGGATCTCCATATATTCAGTTCCCCAATTCTCTAAACCTCGATAAATAAAACATTTCTTGCAGCATGAACGAGCTGGCAGCGACTCCCAGCTAAATTTCATTAAGTGCGAGTAGATCCAACGGTGCTTAACGGACACAGATTCGAGAATGGACCCGAATAGAATAGTCCAAAAACCCTCTCTAACAGGCGGGATAATCCCAGGCCTGACTCAACCAGAAATTACAAGAGTCCCGGGTTGAACTTCAAAGAAAATGCCGCGATTTAAACAGAGTAACAGCAAAGCTCATCAGCTTTCACGGAATCTGGAATAGCTGATTACGCTCGGTCTAAACACCATGCATCTAAATCGAATCGCGTTGAAACCGACACGTTCAACACGTTTACTTTGACGAGGCAAACGGAAGTTCAGTTCGATCGTAGTCCAGCGACCGACCTGCTTTCGTGCCTTTTGTGAACCATTTGCGACATTTAGATTTACCAGGCTTCATCTTGGCTTAAACATACGCATGCAAACACAAACAACTTCGACGAAAGCTGACCCACTTCGACGTCGAGAATGGTATGACCAACTCTAACGTGTGGTTAAGTTTGACGGAGTAACGATGTTTCTTACGAGACTGAATGAAGTTCAACGAGATCTGGCTAGCTTGAGCAAAACAGAAGTTTGATCAAGTTTGGCTTAGTATTTTGCGTCGAGAGTTAGCAGCCGTACCGTTTACCGTCCATTGAACATCGAAGTGACTTTGTTGGGAAGCTCCTCTGAATTAAATTTAACGTTTCCTTTTCTCTTTCTCCTTTTTTATCAACTTCTCAAGGAAAGGGTTAGGTGTATTGCTGTTTGTTGATTGAACAAAATATTAGAAATCGATATTTGTGATAAGAAAACGTAAACTTTTACAATTAACAACAGTTTTATTTTGACGACGACAGAACGATCAGGCAAAGTCTCGTCATCTAACAGTTCGGCTGAGAAAGGAAACAACACAGGAGGCTGAACACTGTTTATGATGTACAGTTCACGTCGTTGAACTCCATGTATAAATAAATTCACAGATCTCGCAATTAATACCACATCTTACAACATGGATTTTATTTTCAATTTTTCCATTTCGTGCACATTAATCCTCGGATGGTTCGACTATGTTTGAAGACTGTTTGGACTCGAGTTACTTATCTTCTGATATTTTCGAGGCTTTCCGAGTTAGTGATTTAACCCCAACCAGAGAAATAAGGCAAATTTTGTACATATAATTATTTAGTATAAGAATATAATTGTTATCGGAAAAATTGTTTGGATCGCTAGTTTGTGTACGATATGTTTCATTTATGCAACTTTGGGGAGTTCACCAAGGAATTGCCATTAAATTGCAAAGAAATATAAAAAATGCATTGCAATACTAGTGACTAAATAGAAATCCACTACAGAAGAATGTTTCCATATCTAAAAAAAAAAAAAAAGAAAAATAAGCTTATCTTAGTGTTGTAAATGCTTCAATTTCTTCAAACTTTGGATCAAATTGTGATTGCCTGATTATGAAGTTTCATGCAAAATAAAAAATTACGACACGATTGATTTTAGCGTTGAATTACATTATAATTCCAAGTAATTGCTTCACTTAATTTATCCAAAAATAGCTTGATATACTACAGAAAAAAAATACCGAGGGTTACGAGAAACTATGAACATTTTAATGGTTAAATGACACTGTAAAATAAATTTCAAAGACATTTTCAACAAATATAGGAATGTTTTTAGTCATTAATGCATTTTTCCTTTATTTCTGAACATGTTTCCTTTGAAATTTCACAGTTATCCTTTAGTTTTAAACGTTTCTTTTTATTTTTTTCAAGCTATATCAGTTTGGCTCAGCAATGAAAGGGTTAAGTCTAATTCAGGGATTTCGAATTTGGAATCACAACGAAGGAGAGCAAGGAGTGTGTACAGTAGCTTGACCAGTCTAGATAGGAGTGCATCGCATAATCCATGGATTACCCGATCCAGGATTAACGTTACGGTGGCGACAGTAATTAATGTCTCGAGTCTATGGTAAGTACACAGAGTGCAGCGTAGTAAACCATGCATCTAAATTCAGTGATCGCGTTAGAAGCTGATGCAGTGCAATGAAACGTGAATCCGTTTCACAACTATCCCCACTTCTTGACTTTGATTTATTGAAGTTCAAGCACGTGGCAGTGATCCAGAAATGAATTTTCAAAAATAACTGCACACCTTGCAAAAGTGTCGAACAGCATGCAACACTTGTGCAATTTATATTTTACAATCTTATCGCAATCACTTAAGTACCTTAACTCTCTCGTTATGGCAGATTTTCGTAGAAAAATAGACGTTCTATTTTTAGTCTTCGAAAGTTTGAAAGTTGATAATTTGCAAATTTGTAAATATGTGAAATTTCTTTCGTTAAATATATATAATTACAGTTCAGATGAAAATAGGGTACAAGAGCCAAGAGTGGGTAAATTCTATTTCCTTGCAGCATTTAGAATTACTGTACGGAGAATTGTGCATTTCTGAGAATATTTAAAAAATACACTAAATTTTATAATATATTTTTTTCTAAGAATAGAGGTAATTGTATATTAGGTGAAGAAGTTAATTCTGTCTAACGTTTAAATGCAAGGAAAGTTTGTCTAAAATGAACGAAAAGAGAGCAGTCGTTGAAATATTGGGTCGTTTGGAAAATTCGTAGCAAAATTTGGATAATATTAAAGCTCAATGTATTTCTGAAAAATAAATATTCTATTCTAAAATATATGCATCACTTCCATCGATTGCTTTTCATCATTTATTAGGTCTTTGGTAGCACAGAATATTGAATACATATTTATCCAACGTTAAAAAGAGATTGAATCTCTTTTTCATATGTAAATACATATACAGTATTTATTCTAGATTCAGAAAGAAGTATTTTTCTTCGAATATTTATTTTATGTCACGCAAAAATATTTCTTTCCTGATACAAAATAAATACTAATTTAATATTGGAAAAGAAATATTTCTGTTTCGAATGTACAAAAATTATTTAATTTATACGAGATATGAAATGTTTGTTTGTACTCTCTTTCCAGTATTTACTCCAGCTTCAGAAAGAAATATGTTTTTTGAATATTCATAAAATATTTATATTAAAAAATCATCCAATGGTCATTTTTCGAATGCAATGCTGTAAATATTATGATGGATCTAATATAGCGTAATTCTTTCCTTTTCAAACTGAAACTTTAACATTTTCCAAAGTTCCATTGCAAAAGTGTGCTAAAGTTGATAAATCTATCGTACAAGAACGTTGACTCGAAGCGCAAGGGGTAAAATTTGAACATAATAAAAATGAAATACAAAAGAGAAAAGAGAAACTGAACTATCAGAGAGTTTAAATGTTAGAGTGAAAAGTCAACAGGCACCAAGAGGAAGGTAAATGTAGATAGATATAGATATACATATATATGTATATACTCAGAATCAATTGAAAGACAAACAGATTAGTAGGTTCAGTGTCCACGTACTCCTTGGACAAAATCGGCAGAGGGAGGAATAGCCGGATTAACTTCGGCTTGTATAAGCCACAGCGAAATGCCACTTGCTTCTGAATTCCATTAGAGACCATAGAAGATGAAGTAAATTATTACGAACGCTACTCTCCAATATAGAATGCAATTATGCCTGAGAGTAAAGCTACTGCAGAAGAAAATGCATCGACGTTTCATTCCCAAGCGTAATTAGCGAATTAAATAAATCATTTTCCAAGTAAATAATCTATCGAAATCACGATTATTTCCTTACATACGAACCGTTTACTTTGAAAGTCGCCTAAGTGATTACTAATAATGTCAGAAACTGCGGATTTTTCAAATCTCCGAAGGCAGTGATGATGATAATTGCAATTAATTAATGATTAGTTAGTATAATAATTAATTAGTACTTAAAAAGTTAACATCACTTTTTGGATAGTTGCTTTAGTTGAATACTCGGTACGTTTAATTAATGCAATGAAAAAAAATTCACGCAATACACACTTACAAATGAATTTAAACTTAAAATATTAAATTATAGAAATGATTAAATCTATAGAAAAGAACAAAACAACAAGATCGTTTAATTCAGAAAGTGAAAACGAATTAGAAACTAATGATTTCGGCAAAAATCGAAATCGAATTAGAATTGTAGAAAAGAATGATGACACATATATCCAAAAAGTAGGAAAAGTTAAACGGAATTCAGAGAAAAGATACTATACGCAAACTAGAAACATTACACCTGCAAAGATATTTCAAAACAAAGACTGTCGTTGTCGAAAAGAATACACAAAAAATTACGAAGGAGAAGAAGGAAAGAATATGTTTGAAAAGTTTTGGAATTTCGGAGATTCTAATAAACAAAATATTTTACTATACGAAGCTACCGAGCGCTGTGTTGTGAAACAAAGGCGTCAAAGAAACGGAAAAGGTTCGCCCAGAAATTATAGTTTTAAATATTTGTTAAATTCTAAAAAAATTCTATAATAAGTAATGGGCGATTAAAACGCGTATTAAAATCTGCAAATGTAGCCAATGATTTGCGTAGGCGTATGGTTGGGTCATCGAAAAAAATTTCTGAGGAAGAGAAACAGCACGTTGAAAATCATATTAAAAGTTTAGAAATTAGATTGTTTTTAATCGAAAAATTGCTTTGCACCGATTCTAAAACGATTTTCGATTACACCTCGAAATCATACATAGAAGAGTTCAACGATTTTCATCAAGATGCAATTGATTTCTTCTAATTAGTTTCTTGAAGCTCAAAAATCTTCAAAATATCAGTAGTACAGGTGTACTCCGTAATGCATGTTAACTATCGACGTTAAGAGACAAAATCTGACCGAATTTTCCGTGATTTTGGGTAATTCATGCTTAAGAAATGAAATGTACGAAAAAGCAGTGTAATCGAAAATGATACGTTAACAAATTCACAAAGAAATAATTATCATCGCTGTCAGTTGTAGTTCACGTGACTTTCTGAAGCTTTAAGTTTAAACCAGGTGTTCGATTTTCATCTAAAGTCATTCACACTGCTCTTTTACATTATAGAATTGGCTTCTTTAATTATTTTCGTAAAATTCTGCTATAGTTCTGCTCTGCAGTGTATCAACAGCAACTGTAACAGTAAATCAAGGAATCCAACTGTCTTTAGACCACATCAATAATCAGAATGTCGTCCTTTTAATAATCATTGCGGAATCATCGTATCGTACACGATCGTTCGATTTCAAACGCACTTCGATAGAATAACTGTATCACTTAAAGCTTGAAAGGATTACATAAGTATTAGGAAACAAAGACAAAGAAAAAGAAAATCCTGACAAGTTGTGAAGTGAGGAAATTTTAGTACAAGATACATACGTGTATTTTAGTTTTCAGAAAGAAAGAAAAAAAAAAAGAGGAAGGACTTTTTCTAAATAACAACTTCAAATTCCGCAAGTACACAATCGGAGGAAACGGTGGAAAAGGTCGAAAACAAGTTCACATCGTACAGGAAATTGGTTTGCGAGACTGAAAGGTTCTAAAGGAAAGTCGTTAGCAGAGGAAATGCGTTTCCATCCAACCGTGGAACATCCTTTCCTCCGGCTGCTCCTTTCACGCGTTTGCTTCGAACATACAATCGAGATAATGGTGACCTTTCTTCTTTTTCTTACGTTTAGCTCGTTCTAACGCTTCCTACATTCTATACCCTGATTCCTTTTAATCATTGTACATTTCCTCTGGATAATTTATCATTCAGTTATTAAACTCACGCTTGATATTTACAAACAGTGCCACAAGACCGTGGATGCGATATTTGCGAAACTTCATATCCAATGTTAACATAAACATTTACACTCTTTCACATGACACGCGTTGAATCTTTCGTCACTGACAAATACAAACCTATACAAAATGGGTGTCATATACGTTAAACGTTTTGATGTGTCAGAAATGGGTGTCAAAGACGCAAAAAAAAAAAATAGGTGCATAAATTTCTCAAATGCGTTAACATGTGGGTGCAACGATATAAAGAAATTAAGTGTGTCGATGATCTTCCTGATTGAAATTCAAAGCGGGTTATTAAGTGATTCTACGGTTCACTAAATAAATATGAATTTTAAACAAATTACTGTTCTTTTCTTCGTTAGATTAATTGTAAATTTATACGGTTGAATACTTTTCTCCAGAGATTTCGAAAAACTTATTTCCAAGCATCATTTTGCTCGTTCATTATTTTCGAGTGTATAATAAACAAATGCAATTATTTTCTTTATTCTTACATTATATTAAACCAATGTTAAATCATCGCCTTATTCTTACTCGCTATTGACTTTAGGTTCCATATTTTTATTTTAACTCTTTTATAAACCATTTGCGGATCTATATTTATATAATATTCTTTTCTTATTGTTACTCGTAGAACGTACTGATACAGTTTGATCGTTTAATCCAGGGACAGTCTGCAATGATCCAAACATTCAACAAGCCTTGAAATTTCGACAAGATTTAATGAAATGTTTTAGCGAGTATCAGCAAATTTATAACTTAGTTAAAGAAAAGATTGAGAACAAATCACCCGAAAAAATTAACATTAACAATGAAAATGATGTCGAAAAAGAGGATTTAGAATTTATGGGCTGGTTTCCTGAATAAAGGACCTTCATGTGACCTTCTTATGTTAAATATTAAATAAATATTGGGTAATGTGAATTTCCAGTGAGGGGGAAAGGTAGGATAAAACAAAGGTGCGGTACTCCATACACTTTCGACCTCGTTTTTAGCTTGACGCAAAAGGGGTGAACATTTATTTAATAACGAGAGTGACAATGAAACTATATGGTAACAATATAAGATACAGGTACAATGATACGATTAGTGGTGTAGGGCGAACGACCGAGTAGTACGGCGTTCTACCGATCGTTGCTTACCACTCTCTCCGCGCTTTCGCCGGTCCCTTGGCTTATATGCCCCTATCCTTAAACAAGGACAGGGAGCAAGCCAAGCTACCAAAAAGCGCGCGAAAAGAAAATGCGCGGGTGAAAAAGCGCGCGTAAAAAAGGCGCCAACTTTCTCTTCAGGGAAAAGCCTGATCCGTGCGAATCTGGCTACCAGATGCGAGAACTGACCATAGCCAGACTTGCACGGCCTTGGCGGAAATGTTGCTGAGGGCAAACAATTTTCCATTGGCGTAGCTACACCAGTAAATTACTGTTCGTTTCTTCGTTAGATTAAATTCAAAATTCATATAGTTGAATACTTTTCTCCAGAGATTTCCAAAAACTTATTTCCAAGCATCATTTTGCTCGTTCATTATTTTCGAGTGTATAATAAACAAATTAAACTTATGGTTACAACAGTATGTTTCTCTCTTGATAAAGTGTCTGTTGGATTTTTCTGTGCCACCTTGAAAGATGGAAAATCAGAAAATGCATTTGCAACATGTGACGTTGTATTGCTTTATAAAAGGCAATAATGCTCGGAATAGTGCAAATTAGATTTGCGCTCTCTATTGGGGTCGTACTGTAACCGTTCAAATAGTTTACAATTGAAAAACCACCTTGAACAATATTTTCCTAGAAAAACCATAGCAATTTTGGAAAAATCGCATCGTAAGTCTTCCAAAGAGAAGGAGAAGAATGAAAAATCGGAATTCTATAGAATTACACAGAAAATAAACGACTCTACACCTCACGTCGAACAATAAAACGAAAGGAACTTTTGGGACAACCTAATATATTATAATTTGAATAGAAATAATTATCTAAAGGAGTCAACTCTCTGGTAGATAACGTCAGACGCAATTAAGGATGAATTCGTATTGAAACAGCTTCGACAGAGGGATGCTCCGTTCGTGTAATGGAATTATTCGCTCAATCCCGCGGCAAAGCGAGCAATTCTGGTCGATTTACCACCTGCATGAAAGCATCTTCGAAAGTAAGTTGTTCGTTTAATTAAAGGGATCCCTGGATTCCTCTCACACGCGTCCAGAAATGCCAAATTCAATTCTCCTACTGTGCTTGAAATAATATTAAAAACCGTACGAATCGAGCCAAGCGACTTCAATCTCAGGTTAATTAATTTAACATTAAACTCAACGATATATTATTAATTTTAATAACACTTAAAACTACTTGAGTACTTATTGTTAGGAATTGAGTTTATGACTTGGTCGCATGTTCACGTTATTTTTGAAAGCGCCCTTTTTCTAGCTTTACGTTAATTAAATTTCTTTTCAAATTGACGACGAAGCCCAGGAAGCGTTTTATGGACGTAGACACATGAAGTTTCTGCAGGCCACATGCCTTCTTGGTGCCCACTCGTGACCATTCAATAACCATTGACATGTCAAATCCTCTCGCGTCACCCTGGCCGCTCAAGTCCCGTTACAAGCGAGCTACACTTGGGCCCTATTCCCTACCATCGCGACATACCACCACCCTGCCAACTTGGAACTTCCAGGGTAGGCGATATGTTTGCGGGCCTTGGAGGACGGTCCAAGAGATTAGTCACGTCCTAATTGGCGTAGACCAGCACCTCCTACACATCCACATTTGTTGTAAAATAAGAGCACCAATACGAAACATAAGATACGCCGCAAGTAGTGTACACACACACACACCATCAAAAACAACATTCACTGTTTATAAAGTGTTTATTTAAAATATGTTAAAATACGGAATAAGTTCGATATCCTCTCTGACCAATATCATACCATTCATCAAACCTCACCAGCGAACCAGTGACAATTCAGCGCCATCACTCTCAGACATATAGCTTGTACAAAGTACAAGACGCAACTATTATCATTTAAATTTGATATAGTTGAAATTGCAAATCAAAGTGCTTACAAAACAAATGAAGAATTTGTCTCTCACACAAGTGATTATGAATTATCGATATCTTCTAATGGAAGTAATAATCGTTATTAAAGTAAAATTGATATTGCAGATAGCGGTAACAATTGCTGTTATTGGAACGTAATAGATAAGGAGCTCTCGAGAGAAACGATTTCCTCGTTCTGAGTACTAATGGTACGTAAAAGTGTTTAACACCTGTGTTACTGGTTCCTCACACACATTCTCCTCCATAAATCATCGAACATTTGTACATTTTGAGCGACATGGTTGTTAGAATGAGAATACACATCAAACACTTGCACATTTTGAGCAAAATGGTTGATAGAATGAGAATACACATCGACCACTTGCACATTTTGAGCATAATAATGAATTAGAATGAAATAATTAGTTAAAACGAAAATACACTTGCCCCTCTGTTTACGCGGCTGAAAATGACGTGGAATCTGCTTGTACGGAAAAGAAACACAGGTAAGAGAAACTTATACATTACAAAAATATTCATTTCGTACATGTTAACAAAAAAAAAAAAAAATAATGATATTTCAGAAAACCAAAATAAATTTTATTCCTCGAAAAGAAACAAATAACGGAGCTTGGGATTAGGTTAGATTAGGTTGAGTATCCAATGACTTATGGTGTACATCAACCTAATTATTATTTTGATAAATTGTTATTCTTAGAGTCGTCCCGTTTTCTTTTCCTTTTACTTTCTTATTATCGACAATTCGATAGATATGTCGGAAAAATGTACGGAGAGAAAATCTATTTGTATAATTCCAGAGTTCTTCCAGACCAAATGAGCATTTATTGCAACAAATAAACCTTCCTCCACCATCTACTGACCTGCCATTTAAACTGATCTACAAACACTTGTTTAACCTGTTACAGAAGCAACGATATATCTTCGCGGCACTTTAAGCTCGCCACTCAAGTGACAATACACATCACACATGTGCACATTGAAGCCACTGTATTACATGCAAATGACGAAATGTAACGATGAACTATTAAATTGAGTAATTCGACCGTACATGCAGAATAGACTGTGCAATCAACTAAAATAACGAATCACTTACAAAGTCTCGCTGTTGCAAATTGTATAATATTGTTATTTTCAAATACAACAGACTCCGGTTAATTGGGACGCCATTTATTTGGGACAGATATCAAAGAATAGAAACAAAAACTATTAATTCCACTACGTTTATAAGAGACATATCTCCGTTTTATTGGGACAGTTTACGCTCGCACGGTTTACAATTGAGGATACAGCAGAGCTCGTTGCGAAGTAGTAATACTGACTGGAAGTGCAGACACTTCTGAGCAAGATCTGCTGTCTAATTGGAAAGCCAGAAAGTGTATTTTCAAACTGAGACAATATTTTCTGCAAAATGGAAACGAATACCCCATTTCTGCGCTCGAATCCTTCGAGAAAATGCACCAAGTTACACTCGATAAGTTTCTGAAACAGTAACTACATACATCCACGTATTGCATAACGTATTAGGTTAATGTGTTTTTCATTGTGTAATATCTGAAGCGTTTGTACACGATACGTTTTTAATTCATGTCTATTATACTATATACCATTTTAAAATGTAGACATTATTCTGTCATTTACGATTTACGCTTTTGGACATTCACGCCTCGTCGGTTCGACAATTCTGCCCATTTTTCTGCTATTGCGGCTTTCAATTGATCAAGCTGATTACAGTATTTGGCAGAATTGATGGTTTCACCTTGAGAACTAGTAGTAGCTCGTAGTAGACTACGAGTCTACGAATTATTCCACATTATTCTTAATTTAACACGACTTAACATTTGCCGCGACAGTCATGCTATACGAATGCGTTTGTTCACGACCATGATAGAGCGCGGCGGTTCAGAGCCAACGCTCGCGTTATCAGCGTTTTTCGTTAATAATTCAAAAACGAAACTTCAATCAACATTTTGGTAAAGGAAAAAGTTGTTCAAAATCACACCAGCAATCCCTCATTTCCGGGAGTTACACTAGTTACGGGACACCTTGTATATGTGTTTATTAACTTATCTTCGATTACTTATTAATGTTATCCTTGTTTGCATGTTTAAACACACATTTTTATTGAAGAGCGAATATTACACACGTTTCTGGCTTCATTTGTCATGTTATTCAGATTTCATCTGTGAAATTCGCTTTTCTGCGACATTCGCTTAATTGGGACAAATTAATCCAGTCCTGATTAACCGGCATCCACTGTATATATCTGAATTTCGGTTAGAAATAATTATATACGTTCGTAAAAAAAAAAGCAATCTATTTTTCTACTACCCTCGTTACTTGGTGTATTTAAATAACGTTACAGCACTATTTAGTTTCTCGAAACCGTCCGACGAAATAAATGGGGAAGGTTCCAATCAGAGGAGAAGCTTCCAACTGACATATTCTACGTTTCTAAATTCTCGAAACGCTTTAAGTGATTGGGAACAAATTGCAACGCGAATGGCCAAGGTTTCCGTGGATTAACAACCGATCTTCGATAGACTTGAAATACTTCCAAACAAAGAAATCCGTGGGTTTGAATTCCAAAGAACTGCGTGGATCGAACGGTTCGTTTCAATGCTCCCTTTGATACGAGAATCTAAAAGACTCCAAGAACTTGAGGAAGAAAGCACATTTCCTGTTCGACAAATTTTCACGTTACCAGTTGCAAATGAAATTAACGCGTAAGAAAGATGTACGAGTATCTTTCGTTACAATTTTCAATTTCTTCACGACGCTCTTTGTACTGAAACAAATGAATCAATCTAATAACTTTCACCTCTCAAACAGAGATGAAGTCTTTATAGTTTCTAATTAAACATCAATAAAAGTGATAACCGATATACTTCAATTTGCAAAAGTAATACGATTAAAAATTAATAATTACTCGATAAACAAACGCTATTGCTATCTAAGCATTAACCAAAGAGTTAACTCGTCTTCCTCGGTTAACAGGCGTCATTGTAAAATAAAAACAGAAGAGGAGCATATTTTATTATCCTAGTTTATTCTTAACCATAAACATTTGGCGACATGTAAAGCGAATTAATCAAATTTTTCTTCAGCTATCATTTTTTCGTTCAAAATACAATTTTCCATTTACAAAAGTTCCATTGCAGAAGTGTATTGAAGGCGTGCAAAGGGTTAAACAAGTGATTTCATCATGACAGTTCGAACAAAAGGAAATTATATATATGCTTCGTTTAATAATACGTAAGAATAACTTCGATCACAGTTACTTTAATTATTCATCTGAAATCGGGGTATCAAGCTCGAGGAACAAGTTTCTTGTTACTCAATCTATAATATATTAGGTATAGAAACAAATTCTTTGCGTCTTTTAGGTACAATTGAAGCTTTGTTTAAGAAGAATGGAAACAAATCGAAATAATTTCCATTATTATTGACGGTTTTCTGCCAAGTTGCGAAAATCGTCGCGAATATCTCGATTTGAATAATTGCACTTGATTATATGACTCAATCATGTAGATCACTTCAATGGAGAAAACGATAAAAAAGATTAATTTTGTATCCTTATAGAATGTAATACCTTTTTTAAGCGCTTCGGTAGAATCGCTGTCATTCTCAAAATAATAAGTATTTACACGTGAAAAAAATACTGCGCATACGCAATACATACTTGAACGTACGTGCAAACTTTCAGATTAATCCAGCTTACAGATTTCTCTTAAAAAATTCAAAAATATCGCCCTGTCCAACGATCGTTACAGATATGTATAAAGAAAACATCAACTCCAGCAGTGTTTCTCATTAACCATTGTATTATTTATATGAACAAAGAGACCTAATTAAAATCAGTATAGAATTGGTGAAAGGAAGCATGCAAAGTACGTTATATTTTTTATATCGGAAGGAATTTAACTCTTTACACTCCAAATATTTTTTAAACTCTTTTAACCCTTTGTGCTCCGAGTATTTCTCAGCATGATCGATTTATAACCTCCAAGACACTTTTACAATGGAACTTTTGAGAATCAATAGATTTCTTTTAGATGAAAAAAATTCGTGAATTTATTTTTCATTTATTTTACTAATTTGCTTTATATCAACATGAATAAAATTTTAACGAAGTTGCGGTCCATGTTATAAATGTCTCTGTAGCGTAAAAGTGGAGCACAAAGGATTAACAATATACAAAAATGATTATTCTATAATTGTTGATACAGAAAAATTACTTTATAATTTCCTAAAACGTATCATTTAAATTCTTTCAGTAAACAATTCAATTTTTGAATATTAAGAATTATGTATATGGTATATAGGAGGCATACAAATTTTAGAAAGGCTTAGGTGGGGCATGGCACAAAAAATGTTGGGAAAATTTAAATAATTAGTATTAGAATATCTTTTAATATAAGAACACCCAACGTGGGCCCCACACCGGAATAATGTGTGTGAAAAAACAAAAGAAAAACAAAAAGGGGACTGAGCGATCCGTTGATAGATTCGTAATCCGGAACGCTAAACGGAAGCTCAGCAACGCACATGATACCACAATTTAAATTTAAATATCCAACAATTAGTTTATGTTCAATAATTAGGAAATGTGACGAGAAAAAAAAATAAATAAATACTGACACGGTAGGCCAAGAATTACGCGGGAATTATGCGAATAGAAATGGTAAAAGGAACGATACAAAGAAGAAGGAGGGCACTGGTGGTTTAAACGAGAGCGGAAACGTGACGTTGAGGAAATACGAATCGAAATCGTGCAAGCTGAGATCAAAGGTATGTACGTGGAATATAGTGAGAAAAGTGCATGTGTACGGAAGTTTGAATAAAGTAGCGATACACGTCGGTAAACTGCGGACGATTGGAAAAGATGTAGTGAAATGAAAAATGAATCTACTCGTAGTTTCTTTCACAGATTTCGTCGATGAACTTAGCTCGAAATTCGTATCGTTGAAATGTAATAAAAATTTGTTGGATATTTTTGTATCTCTATACGGATCGTTTATTTTGAAAGTGGTGCAAGTCCATTTTTTGTTGATTCGAGAAAATTAAAGGTTAGCATATTAGTCAATTGAAAAATATAAATTAATTATGTTAAGTCTGGCAATGTTTCTACCAATTGATCAATATGTAATTTTATTATATAAATTTCGTTTAGGCAAATTTAACTAAGATAATATACGTGTGTGTGTGTGTGTGTGTGTGTGTGTGTGTGTGTGTGTGTGTGTGTGTGTGTGTGTGTGTGTGTGTGTGTTTACGTTTGTAAAATGAACTTACACCATTTTCATAATTAGTCAATTGTAAAAATTGTGAAAAGTTAAATATCACTTAAAATATATTTCGTATTAATCCAATTTTGTTTATAAATAATAACAAGAGATAAAATAGGAGTAGTATTAATTATATTTATAATACTTCTTCTCTTTTTATGTTTCATTAAATACGTGGTTTTCTTTGTGGCATTGTCTTCATCCTCCGATTCTAAAATTCTTCTTTTGTTTATATTCATGGGTTTTATTTCTATGTGAATTTATTTATAATTAAGTAAAATAAATATTTCCAACTGATATAAAATAATATTGATTTATTATTTCTTCTTACCCGTGTCACTACCTAATGTTAATATGAAATTATCCATTTTTTGGAAGAAAATAAATAAGGTTATCTTCGACACGTGAAATAAAACAAATGTAAGCAGCTGACCCCGCCACCTATGTTTATGGAAAATTTGACTTACACCACTTTCATAATCAATCGCTACACAATTTATTTTATTGGCCAATTTTAAATTGAGTAAAACATTGTCATTTTTTAAGATATTAAATATTAACTAGTTATAAATAAAACGTTTACACTAAATTAATTACAAATTATGTGACATCTCATTTTTCTACCAAAATGGACTTATACCACTTTTAAAATAAACGGTCCATATGTAGTCATAATTTTTTATATACAGTTAAATGAAATTTTTCTTTGCGTATTCGGCAAATGTCATAATTTGAAAAATCGTGATATAAACACAACGAATATTTCGCGTAGATTACAAACATATTACAGTTTCATCGAAATCGGAAGATACGCTGGCCAAAAGTGATCGATTTGACGTGGAATGACGTAAATATTTGGAACGTGAATAATTTGACGTGAATGTGGAAAAAGAAATAAATTCCCTGCTGAATTATTCATATTCCTATCTATTTGCATATGATAAAATGCATATTTAAAAAGTAATTAGGGTCAGTAGATGCGTGAAATGTTCGAGGAAATCGATGATTACGCTTCAAAGAACTGTACGTTGCGTTCTGTAATTACGTTTACCTTGTCGTTCGGTTGTAACTCCGTGGTATAATACGAGGTATAGCAGAACTACGACCAATTCAACGAATAAAGAAAGAAATAATGAAAAGTACATACATCTGTCTCGATAGTCTCGTGTATATTGGTTTCACGGTTAGAACCATTTCACCAACTGAAGGAAACACTTGAAGCGACCAAAAGGGGGATGAAAAAGAAAAGACGCGACATGTTCTTTGTTCTAAATATTTCTCAAAATAAAAGGAGAAGTGAGAAAATTTCAATGAAGGAACCATAATTTAAATTGTCTAATTAATTTATTCGTCGATTCCACGTTACCATTTTTCTTTTTTTAGATATTAAAGCTACTCGAACTCAACACGTTCTTCGTTCTAAATACTTCTCAAAACAAAAAGAGAAAAATCTATAATTTAAATTGGCTATTTAATTTATTCGCTAATTCCACGTTACCATTTTTCGTTTTTCAAATCCCAAAACTACTCAAACTCACCATTTTTTTCGTTCTAAATATTTCTCAAAACAAAACAAGAAAAATCCATAATTTAAATTGACTAATCTACTTTATTCGTTGATTCCACGTTACCATTTTTCTTATTTTAGATACCAAAACTACTCGAACCCGTTCCTTTTTTCGTTCTAAATACTTCTCAAAACAAAACAAAAAATCCATAATTTAAATTGGCTAATCTACTTTATTCGTTGATTCTACGTTACCATTTTTTTTTTATTTTAGATACCAAAGCTACTCGAAATCGTCACTTTTTTCGTTCTAAATATGTCTCAAAACAAAAAAAGAAAAACCCATAATTGAAATTGGCTGATTTACTTTATTCGTTGACTCCACGTTACTATTTTTCTTTTTTTAGATACAAAAGCTACTCAAACACTCGTCGCTTCGTAATTGAATAGAAGCTTCGTCTTGTTACTTCTATCATTCCAATTTACCATTAAAGCAACTGCTGAATTCGCAATGCAAACAATTTTTAACCCCTCTATAATACCTAGTTGCACTCCTGTTGCAAATTACGATGAAGGTGTGATAAAAAAAATATCAAAATACATAAGCATGGTAAAAGTGCCTTTGTTAGGATAGTTACAGAGTCAAACACAACTTACAATTCTGTTAGCTCTACATCTTAATGGAAAATTATTAAAAAAAATCAGAAGTACTTTTTACCCACTAGTATTGAGTTCTTCGAAAAGTTCTTTGCGTTTATGACATATGGGCCGTACAAATTTTTAGTTACTACGTATGTTAGTCTCGAATGGTCATTGTTCTAACACAATTTCAAATAAAGAAATTCGAGATATTATATATCAATTTTTATTTGAAAGTCCTCTATATTGAATTCAAACTAAAGTTAGAACAAAAATATAAATTTGATATGCATATAAATACTTCTTTTGTCACACCTTGACCATAATCTGCAGTACGAGTGAGACTCGTTATTATTAACAATGCTCTTGGTAATTAACATTTGTGGTTAATATTATCATGTGTCGATGCAACTTCAAGATCCACAGTTTGAGACCTCATTTAAAGAACAAGGCAATAAATTTCTAAATATTTTGTGCTTGTAAGAATAACAGGAAGATGCAAAAGCAAACAATTGTACAAAAAGGCGAGAAATCATGTCGATCACAAATAATTATACGTGAACGGTTGAAGAAAACACTAATACCTTTTTAGCACACAGTAACGGCAAACCAAAGAAACAGAAAAAAAAAGAATGCCGAGGGATTAAATTTATTAATACACAGAGACATTCTCCAACATTTCCTTACGCTTCCTTCTACACTCTACAGAACACAACTGAAACAACCCTACGGAAGACAAATGGCTCGATGAAAAACGAGGATAACAGAGTGAAGAATAAGATGAAGAGGGGACGAAGAATGAGATATAAGAGGAAAGGTACGGAGTAACGCTGCACAATAAAGGAAAGAGAGGAACGTGAGGAAATACCTATAATTGTATTACATTTTCCCGGGTTTCGCGTGGAGCAAAATCAGGTTAGAAGGGTTGCAAGCGCGGCAAATTCTCAGGAAGAAAGGTGCCATAAATAATGTGCATCTTATTTGACCGTAGTAAAGACTCCTAGGAGAATGTTTCACGTTTTACAAAATGTACAATTGTACAATAGAAAATCGTATAAAACACACACACTAGTCGCCTAAACCAAAAGAAAATTCCCCATGACGATTCTTTCTGTTAAGACAACGATTTATCCCAAATTTACGAATACCGTCGTAGCATTTGCTATTTTTGACAATTTAAATATTTTCTTTTACAGCATGTTATATTAATTTCACAATAATTGGACAATATCGAGACAATTCCTCTCACTTGAAAAAAAAAAAAGCAACGTAGGCAGTGATAACGCCAGGGGAAAGAAGTTTGGCGCCTGTTGTAAGGATAATGTCAAGCAGTGGAACTAAAGAAACACGTTGATGGAATCCTCTCTGAAGCAGAGTTTCCCTAAACTTTTACGAGTCGATGCCCACTTTCGAAAATGGTCGTTTATTGCGACCCGTTGGTTCGTAACGACAGAAACCAAAGAGAAATATTAATTCTTACAGGATCTCTAACCCCTTAGCCTATCATTTCCTTTCCTGACTGTCTGAGCATCAGCTACTTATTGTTTTTCAGTACCACTTTACATAGCAAACGCTAATATACTGTAGATTAATTACAATTTACAACCCTCGGTTGTTAAATCACGGTTAAAATTAATGATTCCTTCTAATACAACTGTTTTAGCCGAATCTGTGCTACGAGTCTAACTCGTTGTTATAGTCTAAAAGGGTTAACCCTTAACCTGTTATATAAATTTTGAGAAACAGGTAAAAAGCAAAATTCTGTGAAAATTTCTCGGAAGTCGACGTAAATTAAACTTGAAAACTTGTTCTTTTCTAGCGATACATTAACAGCCGCAAGTTTCGAACAGTGTCGGTGCGTAAATGATGACCGTGTCGGCTACATACGTGGTTCCACAGAACGAACATTCACGCACTGCACTGTTACTCGCCAATTTAATATTGGGCAACTGTTTCGTCCGAATGGTAGAACACGATAAATCGAGTGTTCTACCGTCGAACACCCGTAAGCTGGATTCGACAAACTGCAGAATCCGTCTCGAAAGCGACGATGAGAAAACTCAGAAGAAGATTCTAATATCGTCCGGAACGATAGACGATAAAGGAACGATACGTTAGAAATCCCGAACGATGGATTCTAACGATAGAATGTGTCTCGATAGACTATTAACGAACGAATATTTGTCACGATTTGACTGCCAACGAACCATTTGACCGTCACGATTGACTTCGAAAGAATGTATGTCTCGATCGACTGTTCACGAACGAATCTGACGAACAAATATGTCTGTAGACTTCGCAAGAAGAAGTCTAACGAACGAGTGTCCTCTTTAGCAGTTTGCCCGATCGCTGTTAAAAAGGGAGACACGTTGATTGGTAGCCAACCGAAAATATTAATTACCAATCAGCATGTCTAGCAGATATCGTGAACACCCTTCCATTGCGCCCTTAGCGCTCTTTTTCCTGAAAAAGTGGAGTGATACTTGCTCAGGCGCGCGATGTGCCGAAGGTTTGGCAACAGTCTGGAATTTCCGCCAGGTCCAATCCAATGGTTCTTTACATGATGAGAATCCATTGTCGACGGTCACGTTAGGAAACCGTTCGTTTTATAACACTTTTTCGGCTAATGAGAACGAAAATGAACTTTACGCGACCGTTTTCTAAAGAAAACTAATTTCTCTCGGCAAGAAATACACAATAATGCGAATAATACATGAATTCGTTGTCTCAAAAAGTAGCCTTTCTTCGCGATCATGTCATAAACCGTGTCAAACAAAAGATCGACAGGCTTCCTGTTCCTTCGGATGGAACAAATAGCTTACAATGTAAAAGGAAATAAAGTGTCATAATTGCATATAATTATTTGAAACACAGAACACTGAAGCAACGTTTGAAAGAAACGTACACAGGGTGGTAAATTGTCTCAGGCCATAACTCCGTTATTAATGGGAAAAAGTACCAAAGGAGAAAAATAAATGGCTTGAAGAACAGTGCATCTGTAGGTCCTTAGAGTTTGTTTAAGTGCAACAGTGTATGTGCAATTAACAATTGCGCAATTTCTTTAAATGGTCAGGAACACAAAATCAATTAGCGAACAGAGTATTTTCGAATATCTCAGCTCTAGAGTGCTGAGATTCCTCGACCTTTTAACCCAAGGGAATATTTCACGCAGATGGAAAACGAGATAGAGGAGACTGGTGAAAAATTCTCGCTAAAAATAACATGGTACGTACAATGAACACGACCACCGGAGGATAAAACTTGGAATACGTGTTGCTCGGAAGGACATAATAATAGGAGAGGCTAGCTGGAATCTGAAATCGAGGGAAACTGGCCGAGGAGAGTTGAAGCAGCAGATGGAAAAGACGCGGGACCCGAGAATTTGTAATAAAGTTCCAGAAATTTTCCGAGGATGTACCAAACAATAGAAAAAGCTGTGCGTGTTGTTCCTTTCTTTAATATGGCTGCTGATTGTGACATATTAGATTGTTCAAAAGAAGATATTGCTGCAATTTTATCTTGCTTCCATTATCAAAGTTTTGCATTCATTGTGTATTGAAACCACCGTTTTATTTCAGGATTTTAAATTTATATTTTTAAGAATTAATTTGATAGATTTTTCCCAATATTAGCTCTCCCCCCCCCCCTCTCTCTCTCTCTCTCTTGTTTCAATTATTAATATTTTTTGCATTAACCATATATTGAAAGCATTTCTTTATATCTTGTGTATTTCAACATACAACTGCATACACACCCATTGTCCATTTATCACATAAATCGACCAGACAACCTTACCATTTCCAACTTTCCCGAAACAGTGAAAATATCCACACGTTCCCACAACTCTTTCTTATAATAAATGAAAGCTTTAAAGGAGCTGTCGGGCGAGCGTAGTTTAGAGCGCAGTAATTCCCGTGAAAAAGCCCAGAAACAAGAAAGAGATGTTCATAGGTGGCAATGCAAGTTTCGATTCTACCATATACTCACCGGCAACACCAAACGAGAAGCATTTCGAGGGATTAGAAGGTAATAAAAACAAAAAATAAATAAAACGTGAACCGATATTTCGATTAAAAAGAAAGCCGTCTGCTAGCCGGAGCGTAAAGTCTGTAGCTTCGTGTTTTAACTAAGGTAAGCGAACGTGGGAACAATACGAGTTGCACATTTGCCAGTAACAAACCAATGGGAAGGTAAACATCGAGATTCGTAGAAGGGGAGTATTCGATATATGTACATAGAGTGCCGCTGTCGATAGGTATTTGCAGCGGCGACATTTTGCGACGAGTTGCACGTGTAACACGATCAACTATAACTGTGGTATAACATTCTCCAGTAGTTTGTCATTTTACCCACGCACACACACACACACACACACGCGCGCACGCGTGTCACTACGTAGGTAAATATTCGAGGAAAGAAGCGTGTTCTGAACTTTCCAACTTCCCCTCGAGATCGACGATGGTGAATTGTTAAAAAGCGAGCGCAACTTTGAATTTAACCCTTTGCTGCGAAAACGTGGACCAAATTGCGTCATACACACATTTATACGTACATACATACGTCACATTTAGAGCATCAACGTGTTTATTTTAATTTCCACTCATCTATTCAAGACTGATTGTTCGACGTTTTAGAAATGTATGTGCACACACTTCTGTTCATAAGGATTAGAACTACGTGCAAAATGTCCTAAAACCGATTGAAATTTAGAGACTTCTATTGCTATCTGTTAAGGCTTCGTTCAGAACTAGTTTATGATACGGTCGCCTATAGACGCTATTTTTGAGAAGACAGAGTTTTACCCGTACCTGAATAGGTGGTACGTAACCTTAGCATTAGCGAAATTAATTTTCTCTCTCTCAATAGCAATTATCGTGTCATAAGCTTTAGGGAACCCAAGAGTCGGACGGCCACGATGACCCGATCAACGGTACCGCGCTGACGTCACCTTGGGCCTTTCCCCGTAGGGGTGAGAAGTCGCTCATTACCCCCGCTCCAAATTCTTCCCGCTACCTTTCCACAAATTCCGTCCACCAATTAAACAGTCGCATTTTCGTCACCTCATTTTCCACTTCCCTTCCACTGTCAACCAATCAGCGCATCGCTGATGATTTAAAAACACGCGTAAACGTGTCTTCGAGGATTGTTAAGAATAGTCAATAGTAAAGGGAACACATTGTTAAGAATAGTCAATAGTAAAGAGAACACAGTTGCTAAGAAATAGTCGAAGAAGAGTTATTATAATTTACATAGTCTCTTATATTTATAAGAGTGGTCCTTCGAGATATAGATAGTGAAATCTAGTCGGCACATCGCGTGCAATTTCTACAAAGCTCGATAGGCATCTCATTGAGATCCGACCACGAGCATTAACACTATCTATTGAAATCTGCTACATTCTGCTGAAACCTACCAAAATCTACCAAAATCTACCGAAACCTGCGGAATTCTAATTAGATCTACTGTATTCTACTAACAACTATTGAAATTTCTTAAAGCCTATCAATCTCGATTTAAATCTACCGACTTTTGCTAAATCTTACTAGAATCTTCCGAATTCTACTAAAATCTACTTGCTAAATGTAAAGCAAGCCTTATTCTCATTATAAGTTTAATATAAAATTATCTGACGCATAAAAGACATTACAAAATTATCCTAAAAGAGATTGATTTTAAAATGAATCTAAAATTATACTCCCTCTGTCTCGTACTAATAGTAGCAAGTGAATATTTAAACGGGACTTATTGGCGAATGCAGCTGTAAGTTATGTTGTAGCGCAAAATTTCAAAGCCATCAATCAAAATCAATGTTTCATGACATCTGTCATTTGTTTCGACACATCTTTCAATTATTAAGTTAACCTAATTATTACGAATTATAACTGTTTTTCTAATTTCATCCGCTGATCGAAACGATTGTTTCATTTCAGTTGAATATCAATCCATTGTAAAAGTAAGATGAAAAAATGAGAATTTTCGAGCAAAGATCGGGTTGCTATTGTCCAGTTCTCGATGCATCGAAAGAAAAACGAAAAGTTGCAGAAAGGTGCAATTACGTTAGCTGCAAAACAATTGAAGTGCAACAGAACGACCGTATCAAGAATTTGGAAATGTGTTTCCGAAAATAATTGTCAAGGTGAATCTTACGCTAATGTTGATTCTTTGAAAAAACAAAACTGTGGACGTAAATGCAGAGATTATGGAGAAAAGCTTGAAACCTTGAACATATTCCTCTTAGCAGAAGATGCACCGTAAGATCAGCAGCTCACGCCATTCAACTTCCCAAATCTACATTATTCCGAATTTTGAAAAAAGGAAAATTCATAAAACGAGTTTCAAGCACCGTCGAACCATTTCTTACAGAAAAGAATAAGATCGCGTAGAATTTTGTCTTCGTAGCCAAGGGATTCTTAGTTTCAAGTTTAAAATGGAGTAACGAAATTATTGAAAAATCCAGAAACTATCCGAACACTCAAAATAAGAATTAGGAGTAATATCTTTAATTAATTGTTTAATTTAATCTAGTTTTTTTGATAATAAATATTGCGTTCTATATTTATTTTCTTTTGCTACTATTATTATCGGACAAATTAAATTCATCAACTGCTGCTATTATTATGAGACAGAGGGAGTACATTTTTATCCGCATTACAGAATTTAAACTTGCATCTAGGCACATGTAATACGCAACGAATACATAAACTATGAACGTTCTGCCATGTTCTAAATATTATTTTTTAGATAATTCTGAACTATTAATGTTCTAGACAATAGCAATGTATCACGAGATTTGGAAAAAAAAATCGGGTGATAGTTTTCATTCGAAAGCCTTTACGAGGCTCAGAAACGATAAAGAAGTTTAGGAGCGTTATCTAATTCGTAGAGATTGAGGAATATATTTTTTTTTGCAATAAGATCGAAATTTTATTTCTTATAATTTGCTACAGTATGATAAATTTTGAAACAATTTCCAATATGCATCGCAGGCTGATTTATACACGTTTCACGATAATAAGTTGTTCGATGTCTTCCACCTGGTATCGGAACAAACAACGCAGTCCCGTTTTCTTTCTCCTAGATTGGGAATGTGTAGTTTGTTGTTCAGTCTATTCAGGACATGTTCTTGATTTCTGAAAATCACTTCTCAATTGATTAATAAAACTTTGGATAGACTTATAACGCGTCATTGGTTTCTTTTTTTTATTTTTTCTTTCTTCCGAGTTTCGGTAAATTATGTAAGAATTGACAATGCATATTTCCAGTCTCCAAAAAAATAATTTTCTCAATCATTTCAATGATTTCCGCATAAAACAATACGTCGAACGGTTAGGTTAGGTTCTTAAATTACAATTAAAATTAATGTTCCGTACTAATACAAGTGTCGAAATATTAGCTTTAGAAAATGTTAGAAATTAAGTGTCGAAAATGCATTTTCTCGTTCTCCATTTTCTTTCTATTATTACACGCACGAAATGTTAAAAGATTTATTGCCTTTTCCTTTAAACGATGTCTCAAGCTATAGATTTTAAAACTATAATTGACGACAAATGTTAATTACTAAGAGTATTGTTAATACCATGTATCACACGCGCTACGAATTTTCCGAATGAGACATTGGCACTGTTTAATTCTTCAACTATCAAGTGATCTCAAGCATTGGTAACTTTCTTGGAACGCATATAAACATTCATAGTACTCAAACACGATGAAAATTTCCCCTGTGCCAATATACATTGAAAATAAACGATTTATGTGATAGATTTCGGTCTTCGTGTATTATCGCAGAGTGAAAAAAAAAAGAAAGAAACTTGGGTTAGGTTTAACGAGTAATTCCGCGTTAATTACATCCCGAAAATTTCCGATCGATTCCTCTCGAACAGCTCCAACCACTTTTAAAACGGACGTATAAATAAACGAAGCAAGTATTTACGTAATACCAAGCGCTCTTTGCTAGAAACACATTTCGTGCACACCCTTTTAACCGTTAGTTCTTTCGTTTAAAATAAAGCACACGGTTTTGCACGGGGAACGTTGTTTCCAACTGAGAATCCGCGCTATTTTACTCGTAAAAATACCCGCTATCCTCCTCTATGCTTAAAGCGTATTAAATTCCCACTCGTGTTCGTAACATTGCGTATTCAAATATATACAAACCTTGGAAATTGTTGCTCGCGTCTCGTATTAAAGAGAAACAACCTAACGAACAAACGAAACAGCTGTGGGGAAAGATCAAGCGGTTGAGAAGGGTAGGAAAAAAAAAGAAAAAGAAAGAAAATGCAAGATTGCGGGGATTCAAATGGGAAAAAGTTATTTTTTCCCTGGGATCAGACGAGCCGAGATAAGTGATATTTAAAGAGGGAAGCGTGCCGTCGATGAGGGAGAAACAGCCAGCGAAATACACTCGGACAGAGCTGCGCTCAAATATTTCCTCTGCAAATATGCCGCGGACCAGGAAACGCTATTCCATATTCGCGAATATAATTACGACGAATCGAATCGCAATGTGCATCAACCACGTCACTTCTATGTGTACAGGGTGATGCCCTTAATATCCGGACACGTTTCAGAGATAGACTCGAGAATAATCACGAAAAGAGAGAATAAAAAATGTTTACAAAATAAATATACGCACTTGCTATTTAGTCTTACCAGAGACGCGCGATTTTAGTGTTTAAACAACAGATTGGCGGACCCAATAACAAAACTATTTTGTATTATTTTATACTTTACGTATGCAACATAAACGCTTCCCTTTCACGCTGGTATTTCTCTAGTTTGTAAACTGATCTTTCGTTTTCTAACACTGGATATTTGGTTTTTCAACGCTTCTCTTTCAGTTTGTTTGAAATATCCTTTTTGACATCGAGTCTATTAATTTATGCAGTGTCTTCAATTCGGTTTGAGAGAACGCATCTTTGATGCCACTTTTCAGCTCCATGGTGTTGAAATATTGTTGCCAAAATTCCCCAAAGGTTTTCTATAGGGTTCAAGCCGAGATCTCTTAATGGCCAAGGCAAGATCTCAACATTCTCTCCCTGAAACCATACCTTGACAGTTTTTGCGGGCGTTGTTATGCTGAAATATAAAATTTGGCCCACCAGTTTCGTCACTATATTAGTCTTAATGCAATTTCCAGTAGTTTTTGGTATTTTGCAGCATTCGCCTTTGGTGCAAAGTACATTATCGGAGTCTTATCATTGCATCCAACTGCAGTCCAAATTATTACGCTACCTTCTCCATAGTTTCGATTCACTCTTACTTCTTTTCATCCAAATTAAATTTTTCTTCGTCAGGGAAAATCGCTGTTTTCCATTTCTCAGGCCGTAGGATTTTTAGCAAATTTTAACCATTCATTTTTATGAAATTCAATTAGAGAAGACTTTTCTGTTATTTTTGTGTGACGAAGTGTTCCACTTGCTCTTAAAACTTGTTGCACTCGTTGAACACCAATTGACACGTCTAATTTCGTCTTTATTGAGTCGCATTATGTTTATTTTTTTTCCATTCTTTTGAAATATCTTTCAGAACCTACTAGTTATCTTAGAATATTTAAAAATCTTTCGAGAAAATATCTTGAGTAAACTCTAGAAATAATGTCTCACCACTTACTTTTATTGAAACTCAAACGATTGTTGGAGCGGTTGTTAAAACAAAAACTTGCGAAACAATAGCACACGTTATCACACATATCCAAAACTGGAAATGAAGGTAAAGTTCCCTGAACCTATCATAATTTCGATTACTGCATCTTTGGCGCGTTATACAGGAGCCTACAGAACTACGGAACATCTTAACTAAACATCAGTTACTTACTGTTTTAACACCATTTTACACACGAAACACGAATATATCATAGATTAATTACAATTGACAATCCTAGGTTCTTTAAATTAAAAGGAAAGTTAATGTTTTCCTAAAATTTCAGCCAGAATCTGTGTCACGAGTCTGACTCGTTGTTACAGGGCAAGGAGTTAAAGTAAAGAGAAAGGAGCGACAGTAACTCAACGACACTTTCAATAAAATTCAAAGTAATTCTTGCACGAAAAAAAAAAGAAATTCAAGAGAGAAGTTTCAGCACAGATCATAGCTACTTTATTCCATTAACGTTTCGCCCTCCTCGTCATTCCTCGAAGAGCAAGGAGAAGCCTAGGTGAATCGTTGAATATCTTCAGCGGACGGTAAAATCCCAGAGAAGTAATTAAAAAAGCTCCAAAGAGAAACATAATTCTACATCTCTCGCGCAATTACACGAGAAAGATAGTTGGTGGGGCGATATAAGGTGGAACCTCAAAGGAGGCGAAGTGTCTTAAAAAGTTACCCATTACAATTTCAAACGGAAGAGGAGGTTAAAAAGAGAAAAAAAAGAAGAAGAAAAAGAGGAAGAGGAAGAAAGAAAAGAAAAAGCGGCTGGTTTAATTTCATCCGGTTCCTTTCATTCTTTTAGCCAGATAATCCTTCATCGCTCATGAAATCTCGTTAATCCGAGCCCCATAGGAAAGAGAAAAATCTCTCTCTTTGTCTCTCTCCTCTGTTTCCAACCGTCTGTTTCATACCAGGATACTTCTATCACCGGCTTTCCTTCGACGCGGCCGCTAAATTATTCAGGCTACGGAAGTTTTACTAACTTGGAGAAAAGAGACATGTCACTGACGCGTAGAATCTTACACCCGAGACAACGTAATTTTCTAGCGAATATTCTTTGCTCCGCTTCCTTCGGATCACGTTTCTCATACTTGATAAGCAGCCATTGTCCATTTCTTGTTGCACTGCTTTATCGAAAAGCAAATGTGAGGATCGGAACAATACCCAGGATTAAATGAGCCGTTTATTTTGAAAGTGAACTAAGTCCATTTATATTTAAATTGAGATATTTAACAGTTTGGGTTTCAATGAAATTAAAAGTATACGTATAGGATACCAATGTATCACACTCCTTAAGTTGTATCTAAGAGACTTAAATTTACAATTCCTATTAAAATAATAGCAATTATTAAGTGAATAATATGTGTCTTCTTACCAAGAATGGACTTGAGCCACTTTCATTACAACACTTGAAAAATTCAGGAAATCTTCCAACTATATAAATCACATAACAATTTACTGCTCATCTATATTTTGTGTATACAGAAGGGATTTGAAGAAGTTATGGTGCTCCGGTGGTATATATCGTAGTAAGACCATCATGTCCTTGTATTTCGCTGTTGTAATTTGTCTTGTATTTTTATAAAGTGGTGTCGATACAATATTTTCGAATTTTCTTGGTCTACCCCGACGTGGTAATAAATTCAGTATTTTAAACTCTGCATTCTCATCCATTGATATTGTTCCGTCCATCCGACGGAATATACATGCTATTATATTTCTCTGCTTCTTCAGATTGCCAAGGTTTTTCCTTTTCTCCTAATGAGAACATTGTTCGACCGCGTAACGGTCAAGACATTCAAAGCATTGTCACAAATGAGTTGATTAACGCTCAGTGACACAAAAGGCTGTTCACGAAATAGACGGAAAAACACTCGATTAGAGCAGTCCCGTTCTATGATCGTTAGCGCCTTACTGGTAATTTCACTTTTTAATTTTCCTCGCCACGGGACACCGCGAACCCTCGAGGCAGCCTACCTGCCTCGAATCATGTCCCGTAACCTTTTTGGCTCTTTCTCCCATTAGCGCACCACCGCGCTTTCCCTTTCCTGTGAAATTTTGGAAAAGTTCCTACTGCACCCGCACCAATCGGAACGTTTTGGAGTTTCGTCTCCCACCTAAATAAATCCACGTATCACCGCTTTGCTTTGGCATTCTGAGAAGTATAAATATAGGCAGGAACCCTTCGCGAAGTCAGTACAAGTACAGTACAATATCGAGTAAAGTACAGTAGAGTACAGTCGAGGACATATAATAACAGTAAAGAACAAGTCAAGCTCTTCAGCTTTCGACAAAGTTCAAGATATCTCTTCGTACAAGAGTATCCAGAAGCCAGTATATCGCACATATACTAGAATATATCTACAGAGTACATCACGTACCGTCAGTGATCGATACTCAGGTAACACAGAATGACAGTGAGCGTCAGGGTGTTACCTTAGTTAGTGAGACAACAAAGTGAGAGTACACGTGGCTCTTCGTGCAAGAGAAGTTTTCATCTAGTTTAAACCGCGTTTCAACCAGGGTTTCAAACGACGATATCGAGACAACCACTAGTATCTTAGCTTAGTGTCTACTGACAATAACAATCTGCTGCATAACATTAATTTGTCGTGCAGCGTAGCCAGAAGCATCGAGGCAACGTGATTTTGTATCGGTGCGAGGCCACAGATATCTTCTAGAAAATTGTATACGGTTCATTTCTCAAAAAACGCATTCAGCATATTTTTAAACAATTTATTGTTTCTCCGTTAGAATTATTTATCCTTTTAAAAATTGCATCCTCCAAAAATAGAAAAATCTTGTTGATATGAAATCCCCTTGTTTCATTTCATTTAAAATAAAGTTATCACCTTTCCTGCAGTTCTTGATAACATTTAGATAGTTATACAAACAGTTGCTCTAGATAACAGATAGTTATACAAATCGTCGTCAAAAAATTCTTCGAATATGTCCACAGGTGATTTATTTCTCAAATTTAGAGTCATTTTCGATTTTATTTCAGACACATTGTCGTATTGTAATGTAATGTTGGAATATTTGACCTCCTGTTTTTCCAGTCACTCTTCGGTAATATTTTACGTTTTGACATTTGACAATTTTACGTTTCAACTTGTTCATCTTGGAATATCTTCTAAGGTTATTAATATGCCTGATTAAAGGAGTATTTTGATAAGATATTAAAATGAATTTTATATTTATTGTTACTAGTATTATTTTCTTATTAATTACTTTAGGAAAAATTTGGTGGTTGGAAATTTATTTTTCTTATATTTATTAGTTTTATTAATTCGTTAAATTTCAAAAATTTAAGCGCTTTAACACTAAAATATATAAATAATTTAAAGTCTATTTTATTAAAATTAAAATGAATTTTTTTAATATTTTATATTAAATTAAATGTAATAATATTATACGCATTTGTTTATTGAAATACAATTCTTTTTAAAATTCTTTTGTTTAATTTTAATATTGTTACACTCATTTTTATTTTATTTGTTGAAGATTTGTTAATAATATGATTACTATATGAAATATGCATTGTGTGAAAAAATATTTGTATAGAAAAATTGTATGGTTTAGAGCGATAGATTATATAATACATTTTTTTTTTATAGGTTAAGGCGTTTCAGAAATTTCGTTTGTTTTTTAGAGTATATTTAGTACTCTTTTACCAATCCATATTTCCCAAACCTTCTTGCATCCACGACAGAAATCAAATTTTGTGAATTCTTGATAGAAAGTGCCTTCTCCTGGTGAATATTACTCTCAAAAGTAGCCGGTTGTCATAGTGTTAAGAAAGAGCACTTCTCAATGGTAAGTTATAATCTCAAATATCTGTTAACCCAATTTTTAATTGACCAATAGATCAATTTGAGGATGAGGAAGAAAATGCTTTCACATA
Organism: Anthophora plumipes; assembly: GCA_951804975.1. Lineage (NCBI taxonomy): Eukaryota > Metazoa > Arthropoda > Insecta > Hymenoptera > Apidae > Anthophora > Anthophora plumipes. The sequence goes on from OX638122.1 coordinate 2,865,484, forward strand.
ATATTTGAACGATCGCCAATATCCATGTTGACACAGAATACCACGATATTTTCAAGGTTTCCTTATATTTTTCTGCCAACTGTTACTACTTTCCCAATTCCGCCGGATAATCCGTACTAAACAATGCGTCCTTTTTTCTTGACCCACTTCACTTTTTCAAGATCCTACTCGAATCCGATATAATACAACCACAGAAGTAACACTGTAATATTAATATTGGGAGTACAAATAAGTTTCCGTCGTTTTCCAAAAAACATAGCTCCAGGAGCTAATGGTAAGAGTAAATGTCAGCTCAAAGACGTCATACAGTAAACCTACGCATCTGTCAAAGACACCACATCAAAATAGTGATTTTGTGTTCGCATCGTTTATTTCTATTTGTGTAAAAATGTCAGTTTTTGAGCCAAATAAGCGTCATTTGCGGGAAGCTTTACTTTTCTGCTTCAATTTGAAGGAATCTGCGGCTGAGGTGCATCGAATGCTTATAGAAGCATATCGTGAAGCCTGTACGAGTGAATTATTGTGTCGTGAATGGTTTCGACGATTCAAGGACGGTGATTTTGACGTCGAAGGTAAGGAACGCAGTGGAAGGCCAAAATTATTCGAAGATGAGGAAATGAAGGCAATTCTGGATGAAGATGTAGAATAACCCATCGAAACCATTACTGGGGAACGCTACCGACTCCAATTAATGCGTTTGAGCTGAACACTGAAGGATAAACGGCAGCAATATGCCGAAAAACATGACAATGCTCGACCTCATGTCGCGAGACCAGGTAAAAATTACTTGGGAACGCTGAAATAGGAAATCCTACTCCACCCACTGTACTCCCCAGACATTCCTCCATCTGATTACCACTTCTTCCGAACAATGACTCATAGGCTGTGGTCTCAACACTCCACTTCCTATGAGGACACCAAAAATTGGGTCAATTCGTGGATTTCTTCGAAAGAAGAGGAGCTTTTCCGCCACGGCATCTGTATGCTGTCTGAAAGATGGGCAAAAGTCGTAGGTAGCAACGGCAATTACTTTGAATAATTTATCTGTAACCATTGTTTTGTAATAAAGCCTCAAACTTTAGAAAAAAACGACAGAAACTTATTTGTACTCCTAGTGCTTCACCGAGCCTGTTAATCGGCTTTTTGCTGTCAACGCAACAAATTAATTACTCTGTACTAAGAAAAAGTGAACATAGTAAAACCTCCTCACGAATTTTGGTTCGAGATTCTTAGAGCTGTGAGAATAAACGCGATAGCGCAAACCAACACTTCTTCGTATTCGATTTTACCGACAAAGAAGAGCATCCTAAACAGGAACTATACAAATGATGAGAAATCAGTCTAGAATCATATTTAACAACAGGGGGTGAGTTTGGATTTCGAAAGAAAGGCAGACAAGAGAGTGTGAACGATATAGTAAATATCCCTCACGAATTTTGATTGAAGATTTTTAGAGCTGTGAGAGTAAACGCGATAGCAAAAACTGAGCCAGTATTCAACACTTCTTGATATCAATTTCACCGACAAAAAAGAGCATCCTAAAGAGAAACTACACCAATGACGAGAAATCGCTCTAGGATCACATTTATCAAGGAGTGAGTTTAGATTTCGAAAGACATACAAGACAGAGTGAACGTAGTAAAGCTTCCTCACGAATTTTGATTGAAGATTTTCAGACCTATAAGAATAAACGCGATAGCAAACATTCATATTAAATTTTACCGACAAAGAAGAATATCTTAAACTTCCGGTTATTTGGCAGAAACTGCACTAACGACGAGAAACTGAAAACCCTCAAAGTCTTTATAATCAGTTTAGATTTCGAAAGGCAGACAAGACAGAGTGAACATAATAAAGCCTCCTCAAGAATGTTGATTGAAGATTCTTAGCTGTGACAATAAACGCGATAGCAAAAATTGAGCTAGTACTGAACCCTTCTTCATATTCAATTTCACCGACAAAGAAGAGCATCCTAAACAAGAACTACACTAATAACGAGAAATCGCTTTAGAACCATATTTATCATGCGGTGAGTTTAAATTTCGAAACTAAGGCAGGTAAGTAATCGACGAATCTTCCATCGGGGCCTGCATTCGAAGGCCTTGAAGGCGTCGCGTGTGTTTTATAACGACGGTATGATTGATAATGGGACATTACCATGATATTACCATTTATTTTAAAGCTTTCGTGTACACAGAAAGGGTCAAAGCCGAGTTATTCTCGCATTTTTTTCTCACATGATTAAATCACTCATCTAAATTCAAACCTCTAACCAGTAAAATAATTGATCTTCTAATAATATCGAATATTTTAACGTGGATCTAGATCGTGCTTCCCTCCAATAGGACAAGTTCCGTTTAATTGAATTTCGAAACTACGCTCGACGACGCACTAGAGATCGTTTCAAGTTGAAAAATCAATCGGAACACGCTGCGCGTTGAAAACGTTACACTACTTTGTTCATTTCAACGCAATATACTCGCGATTAACGTCGATTTTCCGCGAAACGCTTGAAATTTTTGATATTTACTAGTGTTCGATAGGACACAATTAAAGTAACAATTGCACCGGTGGATTCGCGAACTGTTCGACATTCTTCGTTAACAAACGACCCTATTGTTAGATTCGTAACTATTTCTTAACACAATCCCGCTCGTGTGTCCCGGTTGCGGTTTATATTAGATGAACAGCACGTAGTTGCTAAGTGTTCGTTAATTTCACGAGCTCCGCTAAACGCGAGTATTAAATTTCCACGCGAACAGCAGTGTATCAGTCTCTAGACAACCATTTCCATCATGGTTTTCCATAGGTAATATGCAGACAACAAAGTGTTAAAACTGCGGATAATTATAATTCCGCCACGCTTCTGCGAACGGAATTCTGTCCATCGAACATTTCAATCAGAACTTTCTGCGTGTTAAATTCACTTAGAGACTCCTATTGTCTTATTTCCATCGTCCAACAAATGAATTCACTAATTATTTATCATCGTTTAAATTGTTACCACTTTACAACTATGTCTTACACAGTTTGTCCAGAAAGTTCCCGGAATGATTTTTTCTTAAAGTTACTATTCTACTTCTTTGGTTGATAACGCATGAAATAATGCCATTCACATCTTACAGTAGTTCCCTATAATTGGTTGATCGTGTTTTGTTTCATCTACACCTAATGTCACGTGTTTTACTGAAAACAAATTTCTAACCTCGTCACGATGGAACAACCTGCTGCTATTAAATTTTACTTCAAATGCGGTAAATCAGCCTCAGAAAGATTGAATATGTTGCAAAGAGCTTATAGCGATGATTATCCATCGAAAAGCACTGTTTATGAGTGGTAGAAACGATTTCGCGATGGTTGAAAGTCGTTGGAAGACGATCCAAGGATTAGGCGCACACGCACAACCACCAACGACAAAAATCTGCAATCCGTTCGTGACCTTCCCGTTAAAGATCGTCGTTTAACGTGTAGAACGATTGCAGAAGAATTAAATATGTGTATTAGTAAAACAGTAGTTCACACCATTCTACGTGAAAATCTCGGTAAGAGGAACGTGTGTGCCAAGTTTGTTCCGCATTTTCTCACACAAGAACAAAAAGAATTGCGTGTCTCTGCTTGTCAAGATTCTATCGAGATGGCGAAAAACAACGACAACCTTTACAGTCAATAATAACCGGAGATGAATTATGGTGTTTTGAGTACGATCCATCCACAAAACGTCAGACCAGTGCATTGTTGAGCCTGGAAAAACCAAGACCAGCAAAAGTAAGAGCGGTGAAATCGAAAACGAAAACAATGCTCGTTACATTTTTTGACTGGAACGGAGTTATCCACCATGAATTTCTACCTCAAGGACAAACTGAGAGTTTTATAAAGGAGTAATGGACAGATTCCTCGAAATTTGCACCGAAGCGGAGAACACGAATGATTCTTGTTGCACGACAACGCACCGGCTCACACTTCACGTGTAGCGAGCCAGTTTTTGGCCAGAAAACAAGTGACAACGGTTGGGCACCCACCCTACTCGCCCGACTTAGCACCTGCAGACTTCTACCTATTCCCAAAACTAAAACTTCGTATAAAGGAGACACGATATCAATCAGCTTCTAACATTTAACAAACTGTTACACAATATTTAAAAACAATTCTACAATCTGACTTTCCTAGAGCACTTCAAAATCTTCTCAAACACTGCAAAGCGTGTATTGATACGGAAGGAGACTACAAACAGCGACACTTGATTAAACGCAGTGATATTTTCACTGTATTTTAGTTTAGTGAAGTTCAAATTAATAAATTTTATTTGTTTAACATAATAGGTCTTATTTAATGAAAGTGTATTATTTAAATGTCGCAAGAGTATTCTTACTTTTTACTAAGAATGCAAATATTTTTATAATGAATAAATAACTTCTCAAAGTAAACTCTGGTAAACTTTGATTAAATAAGACCTATCATATTGGAAAAATAAAATTTATTAGTTTGAACTTCGCTAAACGAAAATACGTTAAAAATATCACTGTATTAAATCAAGTGTCGCGAACTGTATGTAGAAACATAAATCAATAAAATTAGATTCTGTACAAAAATTACGAAGTTACACAATTATTCCAGGAACTTTCCGGACAAATCGTGTATAAAGGTCTCGAAGAAAAAGAATCGCGTTTAATTCCGAACAGTATACGTTACACGACCGATAGGAATTTTCAACGACATTTCCTATCCTTATTAACTCGAACTTCGCATCAAAACTATCTCTCTACATCACAAAGACCTATGAACACTTCAATAAGTAATCACCCTGCTCGATGCGCCTTGTAACAAGCCGCTGACCTCGACATCCGCCGTTTTCGAGGTTAGCATTGCAAGCAGCTCTGAGGTCTCTAGTCGCGTCGTCTGAAGAATTATCATGAATGTAACACACACACATACACAGAATGGTCAATTTAAATAAGGCTATGTAAATATTCTTCAAGTAATTCATATGGTTTTACGAGATGAGTCAAAGAAAGGCCAAAAAGTGTTTAGAAATTTTACTTTTTTCAATACCACTTGTGTTCTTTCACGTATAACTGTAATTTTTTTTTTTTATTGTTTCACATATGTGATTAAAAATACAATACCATGAGCGTGAAATTAACCTTGATCTCTAAAAATTAAAATGGTACGTAAAACTCACGTCTGCTGAGATCGAGACTCTTAAATCTGTGAATGTAGAAATGATATTTTCGTCACTTTAACCCTTTGCGAACAGGACTGTCTGAGAAAAGGTGATGTACGCTTAAAGATTCGGTGGTAATACTTATAAATTTTAAGTTACATAAACGAACGTTTACTAAATGATGTACGAGATATTCATGGATGACTTTTTATTGATTATTTCAGTGTGTAGTTTTGAAATTTTGTAAAGTGTCTAAACGAGCCTTAAACGCTAAAAATGCTTGTGCTTCTGTCTGCAGACATGCATCCACAAAGGGTTAAAGATACCCGTTTCAGACACACACGAATTTTCATTAATTTTATTTCTTTATCTTTTTCGCAACACGATTAGTTTCACGAGAATTATTGATCACCCTTGCATATGTAGAACCGAGAAATTTATCGAACTGTTTCTCTTAAGCACCGATCGCTTTTACCATAAACGAATCTCGTGTCGATCTTTTCTTGCACCGAGTAACTCATCTTGAGCGTCGATGAACTGACTAATTGAAAATGTTCAAGATTACAACCAGGGATAATCATTATTATAATAATAATCCTATTTCAATTCTTTGCTTATTAATACTTTATCGACCGGTTCATTCTATTCAATACTGGCTCGGTTTTTGCTGTCGCGCTTATTCTTACAGCTCTGAAAATTTTCAATCAAAATTCATTCGAGAGCTTGCTATATGTATATGGTTCATTCTTTCTTATTATACCTATTCATATTTCTGTTTAAGCAATTGTATTTTTTAATAATGCTCTATCATTTTGTCCGACGAAAATCAATACATGTCTATATTATCTTCTCTAACTTCTTTCGTGTATAAGATACAAACTTGCAATTCTATATGGACACTTTGAAAGACATATCAAATATATAGGGTGAGTAATATGTACATACATATATCCTATTGTGTTATATGAAATATACAAATACATCAGACGTCCTATCATTTCGTCCGGCACTACGTATTTGTACCATCAATCGCTACGAACAATTGAAAATAGTCTTTCATTCAAAATAACCGCTCACGCTGTATTTCACAATCGACTGCTCATTGCAGCCATTCAGATTTCCTCACACATTGTTCCCCTCCCTCTGATTCATCTCTTCACCCACTCGCTGCCGGAGAAATTAAGAACGTCTTGCCCTAGGTGCCAAAAGTTTATTAAAGGGAACGAAATTTCTTAAAATTCAGGTTACTTGCTGATAAAAACTTTTCATAAAATTATCGTGCATTCTGCGTCTGTACACGGCTGTACACTTATTCTCGTTAACACTTATTCAAACTTATAGCGGCAACTACGAGTTATTTCGTAGTTGACAGCGAATGAGTTAAAACGTATCAATTGCGTTAAAAATATTTTTCACCCTACAATCGTTTGCAGAGATGTTCAGATAGCCTTATTTAAAGGGACTACCCTGTATAGACCAGCGTGCAACGTGCTACACCGAGGTATCGGCACGAAGGAGTCGTCTGAAAAGTTTCTACTCGATACAGCGGCACCAATAGCTCTTCTCAACACCCGCCATGTGCGCTCATCGACGACTGTGTGAAACAGAGAGGGAGGGAGGGGAGAGAGAGAGGGAGAGAGAGAGAGAGAGAGAGAGAGGTCGATACGAACTAATTTCCTTTTCACCGTTATTGCAAACATGCTTTTATTCCCTACACCACTCTCCTGGCCCACCCTTAGGTGACTGGACGGTAAATTCCAGTAAGGAACGTTAAGGTTAACCAGGTAAGGTTAAATTAAACCTCTATGAGCCGAATTTTTGTTTTCCGCGTCTATAAAAAAAACGTATGTGTAACGTAGAATCAACATATAAATACAGATTAACACGTTCTCTGTCCAACTGCGTTTGATGAAGTGTCATTATCATCGAATGTGTACTTAAAACGGTACATGTTGCAAGGTTTATATGTATATTGTAATGAAACAGGATTTGAACCATCTACAGCGAAGTGTGACTTTAAAATCACATATTAATATATCGATATTTTCTCGATTTATTTAATTTTTCACTGCAATGTCTATTTGGAAATCAATAACATTCTTGTTAACTCTAACTTGAGATATCAAAGTAAATACTTTTGCAAGTTGTTTGTAATTCTGTAATTGTAGAGGCTGTAAGAACCATTTTGTATAATTGTCACTATTTTCTTTTTCTATTGATAAATAAAAAAGTCTACATAATAGCTCTTGGTTTCTATATGAACAATCTGTCATTTGTTTGTAATTCGACGATCATTTTGTTACTATTTTCACATGATATAGTAAAAAACCGTGCAAAAAGATGGAATAGCAAATTGGTCGATCTTTCGAATAAGAGTGGAAACCGCAGAAAGGAGGAAACGGGCACCAATAATAAAATATTCGATATGTAACGTACATCTGTGTGTAACATCAAATACAAACTGTTTTATACTATTATTTTATAGATTTCTGCAACTTCAAATTAACAAAACGTATTTGTTATAATAAAATCATCGAAACTACTGAATTCATCGTTAATTTGCATTTAGAGGTTAAGATTCGTCGATTTCACGTTACATATATTTTTTTATTGCCGCGAAAACAAAATTCAGACAACATAGGGTTGAAGTGCATTTTTATTCAAATGATGTATTTCTAGATAAATAATAGTCGGAATAAAATTAACCCCACATGATTCATAGTGTGACTTTTATTCACCTAGTTTCTGGAGGGTTAAGAGTGGTGAAATTCACGTACCTGTTCAAGTCGTGACACGCGATGCCTTCGTTGAAGCACTGCAAGTAGTAGTACGCCTCTTTGCTTCATGATTTCTCTACCATCCGATTGATAGTCGATCCTTAACCCAGTTGAATTATCTTTCCACGAACATTGTCAAGTATCACCAAAACTATGTTCACATCACTCGACTCTAATTACTGTAATTACTGTCTCAACGAAACTCTTCGAACTGCCCGGAAGAAGTAACTATCACAGTCAAACTGGAGAACGAAAACAAAACAGGTGTGTCGATCTCTGTCTCTCTCAGCACCGGTCCGACACTTTCTCTCTTCGTCGCACGCACAACACTAAAACCAAACGAGAGAGAGAGAGAGAGAGAGACTTCTCGTCAAATTCCGCGTGTCCTCCGTTTTACCGGCTTCCCCGTTGATATTTGAACAACTGAGTACACGAAGAAGGAAACACAATCTTCTCTTAGTCGAGCTTTGCTTCAGAGACCACTGCATGTGGATGCTTCTTGTTTATTTGTTCCGCACCATTGATTGACAGATGTTTCTTATGGGCAGATAACCTCACTAGACAAGTCACCGAGTTTCTTTCTCTCTTCACCTTATTATTATACGATTATCCATCACATTGTTTCAATCACGTATCCGCTTGAACGAACAACCGTTTTTTTCTCCTCAATATTTCAAACAATCGTTACACTACGTACGACAATAATTCAACCATTTGTTTTCTCGAATCGATACTGTCATCGATTACGCGATTACTATGATCGAAGCTCGTCGACCTTTCGCCGATATTTCCCGACGTTCATACGTATTCACGAATTGACAGATCACTCTTTGTTTCTTTCCATTTCGAACGATTTGAAAACAGTTTCATGTTGTTCGTTTTCGCGCGAGCGGAAAAAAAAAGTTGGTGGTACGAGTTTTGTATGTTTTCGGGCTTCGTCCTGTTGCTTCGTCTTCCCTGGCTTTCTAGGGGAAATAGAGGGGGGAAAGGTTTACTCTCGCGGGTTAACAGAGCGTCCCGACGCCAACGGGCCGGCTGGACGTCCGTCGTACGACTAGACCGGGTTCTAGCCGTTGACCTGGACCCGCCTTGCAGCGCTTGCGCCGCGCCGCCAAATTACTGCCCTATCCGGAAAACCGTCCGGTACATGACGCAACGAAATCGTAACGCCCTACACCGTTATTTTCGCGTCCGCGTGCGTCCACTCGAAGTACGCGTTTTTCGCGCCACGCAATCGCTGCGAGTCTAGGTTAAACTTTTTCAAACATTGATTGCTCCGGAAAGAAGTGACTTTTTCAAACGAATACCGATAGATCGCCTTCCATTGTGTACGCGAGTAACCTTTTGTGCTTGGAAACTTTTGATGGTTTTGTGTTCCATGTGCAAATTCGCCAAACTCTCTGTCTCATCCGAAGAAAGAGAAAACCTGTCGATCTTCTGTTTAACCTGTTTATGTACATCCGCAAGCAGAATAATCCGCACATGATTGTCATCGATCACGCAGCGCGCAATCATCCGCTCGCGAGGATGTTCACTTCCCGCCAAATTCGAAACAGTAAAAAGGTTAAAACTTTCCATATTTATAAATAAAAACTAGCAAATGAAATGATTGTGAAATATTTAAAAGAAACAGGTCCAAGTACCTTAAAACTGTAGTCTAAGTGCCTTAAAGCTTAGCCTTAAGACTGCAATCTAAGTGTGTTGAAACTATAGCTTTAATGTCTTAAAATTAAAGTCAGAGTGTCTTAAAGCTTAGCTTTAAGACTACAGTCTCAGTACCTTAACTTTTAGTCTTAAAACTGTAATCTAAGTGCCTTAAAACTATAGTCCAAGTACCTTAAAGCTTGGCCCTAAAACTATAGTCCAAGTGCCTTAAAGCTTGGCCTTAAAACTATAGTCTTTCTACAACTTTTGCAATTTTACTGTAAGATTTATCTTACACTTAATATCACTTTCCTTTCTTCAATTGTTGTTCCTCTTACTTTTCCAGTCATTGTTATCCTATTTCAGTTCTTGTTAACAACCGAAATCTCTAGCTTAAACGATCGAGCATCGTAACAAATGACTAACAGGGGATCCTCTACCGTTATTTCCAAACGACGATCGGGAATTGTCAAAAAAGACGACGATACTTCGTTTATTCTATTCTTTTTGAAGCAAGATATCTTTCAAAATAAAATAACTTTTTTTTAAATTCAACCAAATGAATTGATCCTCGTGAGAAATTAAAAGGATTAGTTTACTAGATGATGTGTAAAAAATATTTTGAAAAAATTGTAATTAGTCCAAATTGCAAGGAACGTGGCACTCCTTTTTTGCAGCTCTTTTATCTGAGCTTGCAATGAAAATTTAAAAAATATATACATGCTGGAAATTTCATCGAAATCAGACAGGCATTGAAAGACGTAAGAATCTTTCGATTTATCGCAACGAAAGTTTCGATTATTGCCATTTTTAATCGTCAGTAGCTCATAGCAGCGTTAACCGATTTCAATGAAATTTCTCAGCATTGGCATAAACATACAAAATGTAATTTTCAAATTTTCATTACGGATTCAGATAAAAAATCCATAAAAAGCGACCATTACTATTTTCTTAATAATCTGGATCAATTTTTCCAAAACTGTTTGTAGGCGTCATTTCGTAAACTAATCCTTCTAACTTCTTGCAAGAACACAACTCATTTGGTCCAATTTTAAAAAGGTTATTTTGTTTTAAATAGCGTGCAAATATTAACAGGAGTCACTGTACGTGTATTTTCAAAGTACTATACAATGAATTCTCATACGAACGAAATAATATGTTCAAAGTGTATTTAGTAATGAAAAATATACGTTAAATAACAGAGAGAGGTTTTGCAATGGAAGATAGTGAAAATATTATGGTCTACCTTTATTTGAAAGTTTAATTAAAAAACGTATTAGTTATATGTCTTCGCCGTGGACATGAAAAAAATTACGAGCAGCAAAAACTGTTTTCTTTGTACGTAAAGACAGAGCTTTCGAGTCTTTCACATCGATCGCGAGCTTTTCTAACGTGCCGCTGATTCCCCTTCGTGTTTTTACAACGGAAGTAAATTTTTCAGATAATAATATAAGAGAGTAGAAGAGAAGATAATGGAGTTCGGAGACCAACGGTCAGCCTGATAAAGAAATACTTTGCTGAAAAGAAACAGTAAAGAAAAACAAAAAAATGTATTGTACAAAAACGTACAAGTATGAAGCTTAGAGATTAAGTTACTTTAACCTAATTCTCAACACAGAATCTCAACGAAAATGTACCATCTTAAAGATTGAATAAGTGAAAATCTCATATCATTTGCTTTTCAAGTAAACTTCTTCCTTCTCGGCCTCTTATGAAAGAGGGAAAGAAAGAAAAGAGACACTTGCCAGATTTGTAAAATGTAAAAGAATATGAAACTTTAATGGAAGGGTTATTGGATACAGAATGTGAGTTTATAAAATTTCTTTTCGTCTGAATCATACTACTGCATTATGCGCGCCAATTTTCTTAGGCAGCAAATTAAATGGTCAGTATTTTATTACCAAAAAGGTCAGTATAAAAATACTAAACGGTCAGTATGTAAATAAACAAGATATGGTCAGTACATAAATAGCGAATGGTCAGTATAAATAAAAAAACGGTTAGCGTGGAATTAATTACTGGTTAGTATCATTACGACCAGTATGAAATTAATAAACGGACAATATAAAGCAGAAAAAAACACAGTATTAAATCCATTCCATTATAGACTCGTCGTAAGTTGAAAAATAATTACATTTAAAAATGTCTTTATACGTAAAACAAATATATATAGCTTTATGTTTTATATATTAAATCAAATTAGACATTTACAAGCTTTTACTTAATATAAAAAATAATAAGAAAACATGCTTATTATTTTATTTGTAAAAATATACATTTTAACATTTTAACATTTTGACATATTAATATATTATAATCTTATAAATATTAATCTGTTACGAGTGCCCTAGTTGCTAATTTCGGTCTTGCCCGTTTCCGTTTTCGACCAAAAGATACTGACCAAATTATTTAAATACTGACAAAAAGGGATTAAAATACTGACTAGTAAAATACAAGCCATTTTCTTAAAACACTCGCTTCTCTGGCTCATTCACAACTGTCTAAACAATGTACAATCTTGTAAGCACTACAGAAAATATTGAATACATATTTGTCCAATATTAAAAAGAGATTGAACCTCTTTTTCATACTTAAATGTACATACAGTATTTATTCTAGAAAGAAATATTTCTTTGTGGAATATTTATAAAATATTTATTTCCCAATATAAAATAAATATTAATTTAATATTGGAAGAAAATACTTTGTTTTTTCGAACACCGTTTATCACCGATAGTTAAAACTGTGTATATCCAAAGCTTGTCGTTGTTAGTATAATACAAGATCAGTATGGTTCATTGTTGAGAGCAGACATACGACCGCAAGGGGTTGAAACTTCCAGGAAAATATATTTTCTGGCCGCGTGAATTAAAAACGCGCGTAAAATCTACCGCGCTGAATTGCGTTAGAATTTATCGTATTTAGCGTAAAAGATAGCCATTATGTCAAATAACAATCACGCAACTTGTCAACATTCAATATTTCCACTTCATCATTCGTAGAACTTCTACCATCACCAGCCATGTGGACGACACGCAAGCGGCAAGGGGATCGAACTTTCCCCAAACATTACGAAATCGAAACGTTCCCTAGGCAAGTCCAGTCACGATTTTCTGAGTTACGTGAATTCCTTCTTGACTCGCACTTTGCCACAACTTTCCTCCGTATTAAATTTCCTTCTCATTATCTCCACCTGAATATTCGCGAATCGAATAGCTCTGTAATAGTAATTTAAAGTCAGATACGTCCGTTGCAACGAAAGTTTTATCTGTTTCAACTTCACCTTGTCTCATAATTGTTGCCTGTTCTGATTTGTAAGTTCCATCCGTACAGAGTCAAGTTACAGGAACATTTATCGTTCCTTAATACTAGATCTACCAATGGAGACCAAATTACTTGTTTGATATATTATTGGAATAATTGCTCATTTTTAGCACGTGTTACTTCCTCGAACGTGATTTTGATTGTAGGACATATAATTTATACATTTCATTTCTCTTTTCCTCTTTTCTTTTACATTTACATGTTATGTATCGACATTAATTATTTTCTCATAGAATGCAGAAAAGATTTTAAGAACTTTTTGTAAAATTTTGGAATAGTTTTAAGACACCTTCTAGAAAATTGAATACTTTTTTTTTGTAAAATTGAGCACCCTAAAAAAATATTGAAAATTAACAATTTATACGTTGTACAAAGACTGTAGATACAAGTTTGTAGGCAGTGCTTTAGGATGCACTATCAATAGCCCCGACAATCGTTGCACTCGGACGTAAACAGTGTCAAATAGAACATTATACAGATAATAGAACGAGCAATATTTGTGATGCTTTATTTATAACTCTACTTATAAATGTGTGTTCATAACAAGATACATGTGAAAATGCTCTTTCCTTGATGAAGAAAACTTTACGTACAATTATTTCAGTAAGTGTGACATTTATTTTCACGTTTTCGTTAGGTGAAATAAACAAATATGTACAGATTCACGTTTCTTCTTTTCTTTCGAAAATAAAGTCATTCCCTTCGGTAAAAATAGGTTGTTTTTAAAAGTGGTATGAGTCCATTTACATACATTGAGATATTTAAGGGTTTGCGTTTGAACCAACTTAAAAATATTGGTAAACGTTAATCAATTCGGGCAATGTTTTTCAAACCATAAACTTGTTACATTTTACCATGCAATAATGATTAATAAAAATGTTAAAGAAAATAAACGATTTTTCAGCTAGAAATGGACTTTCGATAATAATACATGAAAAACATAAATAATAGCAATTTTAAATTTATGTTTTATTTGAAGTTGGCTTTTCTGAAATGTATTTTTTAATGTAAAAATAATATTTAAAATGAAGACATGTAAACGAATAATCAAGTTTATTAAAAAATAATTTCAGTTATATTATAATGAATTTATAAATAAACAAGTATGAAAAGTAAATTACTTCGTTAAGATAATTAATGATAACAAGCTTATTCATATTTCAATCTTATTTCTCCTTTACACTTATAGCATAGTGAATTATTCATGGTGAATAGGAGATATGTAAAGCAGTAAACTCATCATATCTCTATATTTCTCTCTTGTTATAGGTCTTCAAGTTACGTAACATAGTAATTTTGCTAAAATTTTTAGGCCCTCCTCGTTTTCCACATAAATCAAGAACTTTAAATTCCATATTTTCTTTCATACAGATTTTGTAAAAAATTTTGTGCGATTTATCTCTTTTAAACTTCATCTTAGTACATACATCTTCAGCCAATGTATAATTTCTCCTTCCGTTTTTCTTTCTTTCTTTTCTTTGATATTGGCTCTTCTAAGGATTTGATTGAGACAAAATATTTTCGCTTCGTTTCATATAAAAAGAAGCTATTTTTTTCAATTACCATTATTACGAATGGACGACTTACTCCACTTTCAACAAAAACATTCCTGCGATAACATTTTACAGGTCAATTTTTTTTTTATTAATTTACGAGGATATTGTACACCATCAACTGTGCGCTTATAAATATAAAAAGAGATAATATCTATATCTGACTAAACCTATCATTAACAAAATTTTTTACAAAAATGGACTTATACCACTTAAAAAAAAAAAAAACGGCTGATATGTAAGTATAATACGAAAAATTCATGATAAAAGTGGTAGTTTCTCGGTCCACCTCTTTTTGTCTTTTCGTCATCGAAATTCAGTACGTGTGTTACATCCTGTGATATGGGCGCGAAGATACTTTTATTTTCGATGTAATGGAAGGTTTTTGAAGCTTATGATGACTTCTTTAAATTTTCACCCTGTACCAGCAGGTGACATTTTATTCCCTACCCGAGGCGTTTACTCGAAAGCATTATCGTGTAGAGCTTTGGGTACAAAAAGCTAGAGTCGGTTATAAGTTTGACGAAACAGAGGTTTTCTCTCTATCTATTTCTTCAATACTGCTTTCCAACAGACGTACTTTTCCCTCCAAAAAATTACCCATAAGCTTTCATTCACGGCCAGTTCGAATACCAATTTTGAAATATTTATGAATTTTGTAATTTTATAATTTTGGAATATTTATTTATTTATTTTTTTAAAGTCCGGAGACACAAAAATATGGTTTCTGTTGATTGCTCGTGAACTGCTCGTATAATAATAATAGTAATTAATAATAATATATTCCTCCTTCTGTCCCTTTTTTAACCGATCCCTGAGAAATATCTGTGGTCTACAGTGGTCAATTTGTAATATTGGATGTTAAATCTAACTCTCTGTGTTCTGTTCTTCAGACATGACTCTAACAAATCCCATTGGGATTGAAATTTGATTAAAACGCTTCTGCCCGTACGTTCAACGTTAATTCTCATTCTCATCCCCCTCTTTTTCTTTTTCACACATTTTTTTCACGATGCTGAAAATAAATAGCGAAAGGTGGCGTTTAATCGCGCGGCAAGTTGTCCCGCGTCATTGAGAATCCCGCAAAATTGCCTTATACCGGTCTTGCGTCTATTATAACAAACGATCCGGCCGGAAATTAGCTTTGAAATTGCCGGCAACAAATTCGGGCGCAAAAGCGGGAGTTGTAGACGTGGCAGCTAGCTTTTCTGAAGCGTTTGCAGGTTAAATGAATAGCCCGAGGTGGAAGCCAAGTAATTTCAGCGTGAAAGTAATTCGAGAGGGGTCGACGGTGCTCCGTTTCAAAGAGCGCCGCGGCGAAAAGCATCGAAAGCTTTCGAAAATCTCGTAAGACGCGACCGGGGGTAGTTTTCCAGAACGGTTTAGTTGCCACACTGTTATTGAGCTTCCGATCCTTTACCTCTAACGCAATTGGACACGTGGTAAAGCTCCCTGTGTGATAATTGACACGTTACACATGGCTGTGTGTACAGTGAGCGAAATTCGTATAAACGCACTTCGAAATCTACGAGTTTTTCTCCTCTTACTTGAAACTGGAGAACAGGCAACCTTGTCAGGAAAGACTGTTTTGTTTACGTGACTTTGACTGAGAACCTTCTTATGCCTCGGTTTGTTTCTGTTACTTGTAGAGTCAAGTGGCGGAGTGAAACGTTTATAAGAGTGTTTGCAAGTGCGAAATTCGTGTAAACACAGTGCTTTGTTTCGGTTAACATTCAGAGATATCAAAGAGGTAAGTGCTTCATTGGGTAGCATTAAGCTGTATTTAGTAATACAACTGGTAAGAAGAAATTTTCTTAGCGAAAGCTAAAAAACGCGAACAGTGGGAAAAGTCTTGCAAATCATTTTGACAAATAGTGAAGCGTAAAAAGTGTTAATAACAAATATTTAAGACGTAGAAAATTCGAAAATCTGAGAAACAAGGAAACAAAAACAGTGGTAGAAGTTTTGTAAATCATTTTGACGAATATTGAACTGCGAAAAGTATTAATAACAAATATTTAATACGTATAAAAATTCGAAAATCTAAAAGCAAGAAAGCAAAAACAGTGGTAGAAGTCTTGTGAATCATTTTGACGAATATTGAAGTGTGAAAAGTATTAATAACAAATATTTGATACGTAAAAAGACTTGAAAATCTAACCAAAAAGTTACGAACAGTGGGAAAAAATTGACGATTGTCACTGTTTCGTTAATTTTAACTTGAAAGGCTCTGTCTGTTATGTATGTATGATTTCAGTAACTTAAATGTATTTATTAGAAACAATCTTTTCAATGTACGTAGCAAGCCCTTATGCCATACTTTGTCGAAGGCTTGTGCCACGTTTAGAAAAGCACCAACGAACAATGTGAAGCAGAATGTTTATAGAACATCTCTCTCTCTTTCTCTCTTGAACAAACAGTCAGTTTCACACATCTCGTCGACAGTATCCCTTTCAAACGAACCTTTTCCAATCACTCGTTGTCGGGAGCGAAGCGGTGGCAATTTTGAGGAACGATTTAGCTGGAATTCTCAGCAACAAGTGTTGAATTTACGAGTGCACGCCGCGTGGGCCGCCACTATTATTTGCGATTCAATCTCTCTCTCTCTCTCGCGTTCATTTCTTCTCTATTACTCCTCTATCTTTCTCTCTGTGTCGCCTCTGTACAATGATTGTGCCAGTTGAATCCCGGCTATCGTTGTAGAACAGAAGTCCATCGTAAGCTTCGCACACAAGAATCGTTAATCCAATCGCATACGTGCACGCGTACACGCGTTTTATCGAACAGAGAGCACTCTGCTCCGTGGTACTAATAATGTCAGATGCAACGGGACATTTCGTGAAGTGCGTCGATATGCTCTGGCCGGCTGTGACGCATCGACGTAAAGCCTCTGAGGAGATGTGGAGTATAATTCAGAAGACAGATCCATCGAATCGCGAGATGACTTCTTGTTGTTTAACACGAACGAGACCAAGACGTCAAGCGTTTGGTGTTAAAAACAGGAAGGAATAAAGAGAAAGAAGATCGGAAGTTCTCGAAGCTTTTGGAAATTAATCGATTCGTTTACTGTTGAAAGGGTACAGTCCGCAACACTTGACTAAACGCAACGATATTTTTAATGTTTATTTGTTTAGTGAAGTTCAAATTAATAAATTTTATTTTTCCAATACGATAGGTCTCATTTAACGAAATTTTACACATGTATAATACTTTGAGAAGTTATTTATTCGTTATAAAAATATTAGCATTTAGTAAAAAGTAAGAATACTCTTGCGATATCTGAACAAATTCACTGTAATTAAAACAGAAAATTACGATGTTATCGCAACGACTATATTTTATTGATATTTTTTATATGCACCGTTGGTATTTGTCATTTGGAATATACGATTGGGTTATGATTTATACATTTTATTGTGATAAAAAAGTGTACTTCTAGGTAGTATAAATATGTATAATAGAATATTAAAATTAAAAATCTATGAATCAAGGTAATTTTAATGCCTCTAATTGCATTTGCAAGAACGGTCTTCGCCAATAACAAATTTACTATTGTTAAATATAAAAAAAAGGTACTTCCAAGTAGTATAAATATGTATAATAGAATATTAAAATTAAAAAGAAATGAATAACGTAAAATGTACATCCGTACGTTATTAATATTTTGTACATCCACCATTGTTATTTATCATTTGGAATATACGATTAGGTAATGATTTGTACAGTATTTTTATATAGTTAAGTGATACGCCGTTTCATTCCGTTTGGATAGTGTTTACGAGCTCTTCTTAAGAAGAAAATTGTCTATTAACTGTGTAATTGTTTATAAACCTTCTTTGATAAGTATGCCCAAACATTTTTTATTACGTTTATGTCAGATGATAGTGCTCGCCATTGCAAACAAGTTATTTTCAATCGATTATACAATGTGTAACTAAATTACTATTATAATTCTTTATCTACACGAAATTGAAATGGAACAGGTTTTGTATTTCTTTCGAAAATATATTGTTTAGTTAAAAATATTCAGTTACAATGCTCGTTCAAGTCTGACTCTTTTCGTCTTTTAGTTCTTTAAACCTACTTGACAATTTTCAGGTTACACAGTAATGAAACATAATTATAATGTTCAGCTGATTATGGTTTCGGAACGTCGTTTGAAAACTCGGTTAAAGAACACGGTTTGAACTCGATTGAAAGACTCAAAAGAGTCGCAAGCCTTGAGATTGATTTGAAGATTTACGCTTGCACGAAGATCTCTTCTTTACACTGATACTCTGAGGTCAGACCTCACTCTCGTATGCTCTCTTATACTCTGATTTTTTAGGAAAAAGTTGCGTTAATTTACATATCTCGGAATGCCAAAACCATGTAGCAATTGGCGGACAGACTGAGAAGAGTCCTCAAAAGTAAAATTCGCCGCCAGAAGAGTTAAAAAGCGCCGAATTAATTTCTACACCTAATACAATAACAATATCTCAGAAGCCACAGCACACGTCACAATTATTGAACATTTCGCGAAAAGTTTTGTAAAAGAAAGCTTCGTAAATCTGTCCGAGAGTCTCGAAGAGAAACGGAGACAAGCAAAGACATTTTCCCAGTGGAGTCTAGGGTCTAGATGGTGTCAGTTGATTAGCGATACGATTCCATTAAGCATCCGGCCAGGTTGGCTGGAATTAATGCTAAAATATTCTGCGCAGACGTTGTTCGTCGTCCATCGTTGGCAAATGTCGGCTCGAAATTCCATCGGGTTAAGAACGAGTATTAACCCCTTCGTTACGGTACGGCTTCAGACAAAATCTGCTCGCTGAACGACACGTTTATTATTCAACTCTGGTCTAATAAATAACGATACGTGTGACTGAAAATCAACTGTTTCATAACGGTTAATAAAATATGGCAACAAATTAAATAAGCCGTTTATTTTGAAACAGACCTAAGTCCATTTATGTTTAAACTGAGATATTTAAGAGATTGCGTTTCAATGATGTGGCTGTTATGTTGGCGGAGGATAGAAGGCGGATGAATGATAGAGAAGATCGGCGGAAAAGGAAAGGTTGCGTTTAGTCCTGGGCCTCCTAGTGGACTCGTCAGTAAGGCATTCTAGGAGACCCGTACCTTAGACGCGGGGGACTGAGGGAGTTAGATTAGAAGGTGTATATTACAAACAGGACGTCTCGGGAGAGCTAGCGAGAATGGTCTCCTGTGTCGTCTGTCCCTCTAGCGGTGGTGGACAGAAGGGTCGCCACAATGAAATTAAAAATATACGTATAGGATACCAATGTATCATACACCTTAGGTGTATCTATATCTGTATCTGTATCTGTATCTAGCTGTATCTAACAGAGTTCAATTTACAATTCCTATTAAAATAATAGCAATTATTAAGTGAATAATATGTGTCACGAGTGCCCCAGTTGCTAATTTCGGTCTTTTCGGTCGTTTCCGTTTTTGACCAATTGGTGTCTGTCTATTAGTATAAATATTGACCAAAGGATACTGACCCTCCATATTTAAATACTGACAAAAAAGGATTAAAATACTGACCAGTAAAATACAAGCCATAAAATATTAACCGTCACGATTGCGAATTTTTAGAGCCGTAAGAGGTTAAAGCCTTCTTCTGCCTTCGTATCATCCTTTGTGTGCGTTTCGTATTTTACACATCTGTTCATAATTTTACTGATCACATATTGTAATCTATAAGTAAAATGTTAGAACTAAAAATGATTAAAATTGAATTCTGTTTAACATTACACAACGGATGATACGAGAAATGAGGAGTATCTCTCGGAATTTTTGGTCGTGAGACGTTCGATACGGTTATTGAAATTAGGTTAAGTGAATCTCACTGCCTCCATTGGGAATTAAGCGGGACACGTGCTATGTATTTATGTAAACTGCGGTAACATTTGAAAATTAAATTATATCTAGACGTGGGACATTCGCTGTAAGAACATGCATGCAGTAATTTCGCCAGGTTTCAAGTACCTTTAAGAACCATCCAATGGACCATCGCAGTGTATACTTGAATGCATGTAAGCGTCGTAAACACCGTGAAATAACTACTTCTAGGTAAATTCGAATAGAGATTCAACAAAAATGGAATTACATTGTCCCTTTATGCACGAATTATGCAGACGATTAATAATCATCTTGTACAAAGTAAACTGAATCTTTGTACCGTCGAAAGTGACAATTAAAACAGAAATTTGAATAAGATGGTATGGTAAGTTTTTTAATTATATCCGGCATAGTATTCAAATTATACAACTTCTTATTTCTTACTTGACACGTTCACGCTGGCACATACCACCGGTGGCTCGCACTTACATTAGGTTGGCAAGAAAGTAATTTCGGCTTTCTAGTGTGAAATAAAACTGAATTTTTTTTCTTTTTACAAAGGATGAGCTTTATTCAATTACATATTTTCCATTTTGTTCGATGACCTTCCGCCATCTTTCTGGCAACTTCAGGATTCCACGCTCATAGAACTTCTGGTCCTTATCAGCAAAAAACTGAACCAAGTGCGATTTCACGTCATCGTCATTTGTAAAACTTTTACCATTCAAAGAGTTTTGCAAACTTCGAAATAAATGGTAATCTGATGGTGCAGGGTCAAGGCTATATGATGAATGCGACATCACTTCCCAACCAAGCTTCAATAATTTTCCTCGAATTACCAAAGATGTGTGCGATCTAGCATTGTCATGGTGGAACACGATTCCTTTACAGTTTGCTAATTCTGGCCGTTTTTCTTTCATTGCTTTCATCACGAACCCTGGGAAAAAGCCTAAAGTGAAAGTATGAGGGTGCGCTGCGTCGCTTGATTTTTGGAAAGGGCAGTTGTAGCGCAGACACGACCATTGACGGGTATAGAAACTGCGGCAAGCCGTGCCTGACAAATAAAAATATCTGTATAGAAAAGCCTACAATTTCTTTCTTTCTTTTTTTATTTTGTGAATGTTAAAAAAGTATTATTTTATCGAACCTTTCTACGCAATTTGATTTCTCTTCCCAAAGAACGTATTAATAAATCAATCGCGAGTAATTCTGTTAAATACCGATGCACACTGCATGTAATATAAAATAAAAATGAATATAAGAAGCACTGCGTAAATGGAGGGATGAGTGTGTTAATTTCGAGAAGTAAATTATGAACAATTCACATCGAAACTTCCACAGAGTAGAATGGAGCCTAATCGCTAAATTAACGTTCAGTCGAGTAATATCGCTAGTTGCGCAATATTCAAAATTAGAAAGAAAATAAATCAAACAATTGGTGTCGCACATTTGACGGAGGAAGGACAAAGGGACTAACGAGGGAAAGTTACGAAAGCATTATGCGAATATATTATCTGAATAGTTCTGTAGCCTCGCATACGTGCCCAACTCTGTTGGGAGGCAGGGAATTAGAAGTTGAGAATTTTGGTATACGTGTGATGTTACCGAAACACCTTATTAAATTATAGTTTCCGAGCGCTTAGCATGAATTTTCGTGCATTAGCATTCACTTTGACCCGAGCCGATGGGAACTGAAAAGAAACTTGATTCGATTGCCTCGTACCGCGAAACTTTCACGTTCGCGTGAGCTTTCGATTAAATAAACTGCGATTTGTTTTACTTTGCAGTGATTGAAAAAAAAGAAAAGAAACACTTCTGAATTGTGTAAGATCAATTGGAAAATGTAAGGGTAACTTAGCCTGAACATTCTCACAGATTTGAAGTAGTAATAAAAGGAAATAATAATAACAAGAAACTTTACAATTCGAAAACACTTAACACTAGATATACCAAGAATTGATATGTGAACCGTTATTTTTGAAAGTGGTATAAGTCCATTTTTTCATGTATTGAGATATTTAAAAGTTTGCGTTTGAATCAGTTTAAAAATATTGGCAAATGTTAATCAATTCAGGTGATGTTTTTAACACTATGAACTTGTTAAATTTTATCATGCAATAATAATTATTAACATTGTTAAAGAAAGTAAACGATTTTTTAGCTCCAAATGGACTTATGCCACTTTTAATAATAATATATTATAAAAAATAAAAACAAGAGGAAATTTAAGTCCATATTTTATAGACATTGTCTTTACAGAAACGGATTTTTTAATGTAAAAAATAATAATAAAATCAAGACATGTAAGTACACGAATAATCAAGTTTATTAACAATTAATTTCACTTGTATTGAAAAAGAAATAAAAATGAACAAGTGTAAAAACTAAAGTACTTCGTTAAGATAAGTAAGAATAAAGAAAGCTTTTTATAATATAAACTTATTTCTCCTTTACACTTAGCATAGTGAAGTATTCATGGTAAATAGGTGGTAAACTCATCACATCGCTATATTTCTCTTTTGTTATAGGTCTTGGAGTTTTATATAGTGGCAACATAGTAATTTTGCCGAGATGTTTAGGTCTTGCTTGTTTTCCAAATAAAAACATAATTTTCTTCCATATTAGTTTTGTAAAAAATGTTGTGCGGTTCATCTCTTTTAATACCGTTATCTTGTTTATGATGTTGTTTTTAAGGTGTTTTGTTGCTTTCAAAAAAAAGATTTTTGCGATAACATTTTAAAGCTACAATTCTTCTGATTACACTATCAAGAAATCGTACTCCGTTGAATGTATGATCATAAATATAAAAAGAGGATACCTATATTTGACTAAACTTACCATTAATTCATACTTTTATAAAAGTGGACTTACACCACTTAAAAAAAAAAAAAAGAAAACGGCTCAAATGTTGCTCGAATTAACTAATTACATTGTTTTGCGAATGAGATCGAATAAATTTGAATAGCGTCGTTTATATTGTCCGAATTTACGGCGTCGAGTGTTTCTATCGCCTAAATTTAAAAAAACAAGTGGTCTCTAAATTAGTTCTTTACAAAACGTATATTTGTATCGATTCTTATTGTCACGGATCAGTGGATAGACGGGCAATTTCTTCTTGGCTAGTTGATCCCACGAAAAATTGGTTAGCCAATCACTCATCCGTGGCGGAAGTTACAAATATGTGATCTACTAAAATACTGTATTTGAAAGTTCCTCTTCCAATACAAGTCCACTATTAACGCGAAATTAATTCATCACACGACAAATAACTGTACAATATTAAATTACATAAGGCAACAAATTAAACGGTCAGTATTTAAATCTATTTCCAATCAGTATTTAAATCAACTTTCGGTCAGTATTTTATTACCAAAAAGGTCAGTATAAAAATACTAAACGGTCAGTATGTAAATAAACAAGATATGGTCAGTACATAAATAGCGAATGGTCAGTATAAATAAAAAAACGGTTAGCGTGGAATTAATTACTGGTTAGTATCATTACGACCAGTATGAAATTAATAAACGGACAATATAAAGCAGAAAAAAACACAGTATTAAATCCATTCCATTATAGACTCGTCGTAAGTTGAAAAATAATTACATTTAAAAATGTCTTTATACGTAAAACAAATATATATAGCTTTATGTTTTATATATTAAATCAAATTAGACATTTACAAGCTTTTACTTAATATAAAAAATAATAAGAAAACATGCTTATTATTTTATTTATAAAAATATACATTTTAACATTTTAACATTTTGACATATTAATATATTATAATCTTATAAATATTAATCTGTTACGAGTGCCCTAGTTGCTAATTTCGGTCTTGCCCGTTTCCGTTTTCGACCAAAAGATACTGACCAAATTATTGAAACACTGACAAAAAGGGAGTAAAATACTGAATACAAGCCATTACATAATTTATTTAAACATGTGTACCATATTCTAACATTCGCTTTCCTCGATTTGGTAAAAAAAAAAGTGATTTTTTCCAACAATTTTCGTAACTTCAGTTCTAAAATAGAGTAACTTTTTTAAAATTCGACCAAACGACGCGATTTTTTTCTTTTTTTTTTTTTTTTGAGGAATTGTAAACAATCACTATTGATCGAAATTACGGAGAAAATGAAGCTCAGTTTTTACAAATTTTTTATCCGAGTTTCTGACGAAAATTGAAAAAATAGATTTTGCAGATTTATTCATCACTATTTTGAATGTTTTTTAAATATCTTTTGGTAAACGAATCCCGACTTCTCAGAAGAGAAAAGGACTCACGCAGTTCGGTCGAATTTTAAGAAAGGGTGTGCAAACGTTAACGAGAGTGACTGCACGTATTTCGTGGTCTTATCGCTAATAAATCGAAACGTATGAAACGTCGGAGCACAGAAAAGAAAAAGTTACAACTCTATGCAGATGTGGTATTCGATGTAGTTTTTCTCCTTTCTTTTTCTGCAGTGTGCAACTTCGAGTATAAATTCCCTTCCTCGACACATCGCCCTGTGCCAGTGTTTTGCACGAAGTTAGATCTGACGCGGCAGTGTTGAAACCGCAACTCTTGCATTCGTCCTTACAGTGACAAAACTTCGTTCATTATTCATTTGCCTGTCCTAGCATACGTATTCCTGCGGCTAGTTACTTGTCTTCCTCGATAGATACTCGTATATCATCAATTCATACTTCGAATAATTCGTCTTCCGATATATCATAGTTCGTGCAACTACACGGTGTCATAAAAGAAATGCTACCATTTTGTTTCTAAATAAATTTTAAATAAAATAAGATATATATTTATCAATAGTTTATTCGGTCTTTCTAATTATGCGTGAAATATGACATCCGTCAAATGACTTCCTCTAGCTGCTTTACAAATGAGTGCTCTTTCGACAACATTTTTCATTACATTTTCACACGTTTCTTGTGTTATTTCTTGAATTTCTTGGCGAATGTTGTCCTTCAGCTCCTCCATTGTGGTCGACTTATTTGCATAGACTTGTCCCTTTAACCCCTTAGCCTACAATATCGCGTGAGAGACGTGGTATATCAATCGGGCTACACGAATCATTACTAAAAAGTGTACCGTCGATAAAGTATAATCGAAAAGGATGATTATCGAACGGAGATGTACCAGAGAGACTGCTCGCGAAACATTGGGGTCATTTTCCAAAGCATACAGACCCAACGCCATCCAAATCAAAGCCAGCAAGAGCCTGTAAAGTTTGCACAAAACATAAAAAACGTAGCGAAACAACTTGGGAGTGCAAAAGATGTAAAGTTGCATTACATGCACCAATATGCTTTGAAAGATACCACACGAACGAAGATTATTAAATTTTTGTAAATTTTATCAAGACGTTAATAATTTAAAGTACAATGTGTTTATTAAGAAATTGTAACAAAAATGATATTTTATTATTTATTCTTAATTAGTGTTATTATTATTAATAT
This sequence comes from Anthophora plumipes, assembly GCA_951804975.1. Lineage (NCBI taxonomy): Eukaryota > Metazoa > Arthropoda > Insecta > Hymenoptera > Apidae > Anthophora > Anthophora plumipes. The sequence continues at coordinate 2,891,241 of OX638122.1, forward strand.
TATACTTCAAGATCATAAATCTTTCTTGTTCAATAATCAATTGATAGTAACTGTTTATCAAACATCTTACAAAATAAAATTATAGGAAAAAATTATAGGAAAATATACCCAAGGACAGTGTACAGCTAACGAAATTGTTTATTGTTTGCGGCGACATTCGACTTAGTGAATAGAAAAGGGATGTCGCTTGTGTGGCAACATTCGACCGGAGAGTTAAAAATCCAACATTTCGTACTATAGGACCTAATAATTCCACGGAAATAAAATGATCGTTTGCGACATAATTCACCATTTCAGCAGAAACCTGAAAATTTTCCCAGCTTCACTGTTCCACCTATCGTTACACGTTATGCATGCCAAACGACGTGGTCCAACCTTGCCAGTCAGTCAGCCACGTTTGCGTCGTTTTGTACTTTCACCTGTTGATAAACCTGTTGATGACACGGACCCTCGTCCGTCACATACGATGGCGCGCGTTAATTACACAAGAATCCTTTGTAGGCCTCTCCTTTTCTTTCGTTTGCGTTCTGAAACAAAGGGTGTCGATGTCGCAAACATGAGTTGCGAGACCACGTCGGTAACAACAATTCACCGTTGGATTATTCGGTGAATTTGCATGCATTATTCGCCGACGTACAACCGAAATTTCGTGCAATCCGGACGCCATTTTCCCCCCGTCCTCCGCCATCTTGTCGAGTATTGTTCTCGATACGAGCAGTTATTTCGACGGAGGCAGTGTTTTCGAATCGGAAACGACTTGTTAATCCGTTTCATTTCTCATCCCTCTCGGTTGTTCTCGGTACACCAGCCAACTTGGTTAATCTCTACCCTGTAGCTATTGCGATCGATGTTCAGGGGCCGAGAAGTAATTGATAGGCAAGGTTGTTTACCGCATGATCCATGGTTTCAGGGTTTATACAGTGACTGACGAAATTCATCAAATATTTTCCTTCACTATACTTTTTATTTAATCAAAATGTAGTGATTAATTATAAATTTTTGGAAATGTATTTGATCAATAATTTAAGTCGTTATCTTAACAAAAAAGGATACAGAACATATCGAAAATATTATTTATTAGAAGAATAATTATACAATAAACAAAATACTGAATTTGATCAATAACGTGACTTAGCGTCAAATAATTTTAATATTTTATATATCCGCCTTTGGCGTCAATAACGGCTTGAATTCTCCTGTATCCACAAATTGTTTACATTGTTCAGTTGTAATTTCATTCCATTTTTTTTTAATATTTTCCCATAATAAAGATAAATTTAAATTTGTCTCCTGAAAATCGGCCATCCCTTTTTTTTAATTCGCTCCAAAGGTTTTTAACGAGGTTCAGATCTAGTAACTGAGATGACCACTCTAAAACATTAAAACCTTTACTTTGGAGCCAGTAAAGGTTTTTACTACCATGATGTAGTAATCCGTGCCGTATATTTTGGATTGTTGTCTTGTTGGAGAATACTGTCCCTTATATTTAGTTACAGCTTTTGCATATTTCCTACCAAGGAAGTGTTTAAAATATTTACATAATCCTTTGCCGTCATCCTTCTATCTATACTGATTTCCTCTTCCAAATTTTATTGTAGGGCAAATTAGTCATCGGCTTTACTCTTCATTTTCTTTTTTCTATCTTCAAATCTATTTATTTTAGTTTCATCCGACTAAATTATGCGTCCCCAGTCTTGTGAAGAAAAATTCACGTTGTGTTCGGCAAATTTTTAACGTAACATCATGTGTCGTTTTATTAAGAGCGGTTTTTTTAACTTTGGCTCTTCCCTTCATTGTTGAGCACTAATGTCTATATTATTAAATGCTTCCAACCTATTTTTTATTTGTACGGCATTATCTACTTCTCCTGACCTTATAGAATGGATTATACTACGCTTTATAGTGTCGGAAAGTTTCAGCTTACGGCCAGCTTTATTCTTTACGACATTCTCTGCATACTTTTTCTAATATTACTAATCATTACTACCAAATTTTGATATTTATTTGCTAGCGTTCTGTGCAAAGTTTTACACTTTGAACATCTATATAATTGTCTCTCACAAAATTGATTAAGTGCACTAAGCAACTGTTCGGGCACTAGTAGCTAGATCTGAAGGACCGGATTATCTAATTTCGTATTTCAGACTTTTTTCGAATATTAACTACTCTAAGAAAGCTGTATGTCAAGAAAACTAGAAAAAACGCTAGTATGTGATCAATTTCGCGAGTCACTGTAGGTGTTTGCCTGTGGAGAGATTGGATATTTCCCTTTAATTTCTATGGTTTCCTGTTTCGATGATGGTGAAAAAGCTTCAGGGTTCCTTATTGTCCAGCCCTCTGCTCGAAGCTGAAATTTCTTTCTAGTGCTTACCTGTGTCTCACCTATGGTTTAATTGGAATTCGAAAAATCCAATGGTTAAGTTACGATTCACAGGAACTTGTGCTTCCGTAATTCTCTTTATTCTTCTCGATTGTTCCTCAGAATCTGTAACGTGGATCAGTTTTAGCTATTAGAATCGGTTTTATTTTCATCTTGCTCAAGTGGGAGGGGAAAATCGTCTCGAAAATTGTTTTCTCCAAACGTTAGTGAAAGCAACGACAAAGTTACTATTTCGAACTTGATACAATTGCACGGTGTTTCGATATTTCCGATGTCACTTCTGAACCGTCTACGCAGGAGATTCTCCTCGGTTCGCACTTTCTGCGGATCCGTTTTCCACGCAAACGATTCTTTAACGCTACAACTTTCATCTCTACGCGAGAACTTCCAACCTTATTTACCGTCGCACGTTCTTCCTTTCAAACTTCAAATTGACTTCTCGAGGAGAGAACGCGTTCCCGAGCAATATTTTCGAAAGTTCTAGTTTTCGACCCGTTTTGGTTCCATTACCCGAATGCTGCCAGTAATCCTTGCCAGCCGCGAAATCGGCTACGAAGTTCAACGCGTCAATCCTCGAGACGTTGACGACGCGAGAGAATTTTCGTCGTGTCTCAATAACGACCGCAAGACAGTTTGAAAAGAGAACACGTGACCCGACCTATCTGTGACTTAGTGTTGTGATATAGTTTCTTAACCCTTTGACTGCTATTACTTATCATATTTACTTACTTATCGTCTTTTCTTCTGATCGAACACTTATTTGCATTTTCATTCTTAACTTCGAAACTATGTACTTCATTTGGCTGAAACTTATCTCAGTATTCAATAAAAACGCTGGGAATCATTCGTGTGAAACATTTTCGTTCTTCCACAGTAAACATTTTTGTGATTTTACTCTATTTTTAACCGTAACAATATGATAGATCCACTTGCTCAAGTGACTTAATTTTAATGTTACAATGAGTATTTAATTGTACAGTTGTAGAACTTATGGCAACAACATAAGAGAGCTCCATACTCGATATTTTTACTGTGGCATGTTTAACTATTGAATTTCTCGGTTAGCATTTGGTCGTTAGATCTCTTACTCTCATTTAGACGTTACTTCCCCAATATTGAATTAATCATGGGCAGAAAAGCAGGTTTATCTGTGTACGAAAAAGCGCAAATTTTAGCATTTGAAGAAAGCAGTTTAAGCAATCGCGAAATTTCCCGTCGTCTTGGTCGGTCTCATCATCTCATAAACAATTTTGTAAGAAAAGGCGATGAATATCGAACCAAGAAGTTATCGGGATTATTCTACTGAGAGGATTTTTGAAAACTTCGAATATTAAAAGAGTTATGCTCTTTTAAGGGCCAATTATACGAGCTAGAATGAAACGCAGGTCAAGAATAAAAGGATTATACTTGTACCTATAGACGTGGAAAGTGAAGTTTTTGGAATGCTCACGGCAGATGTTATTTGCAAAAATTGTGAAAGTTTGCACGTGCAATATTTACGGTGCCGTTTGATGAACATATCCGCATGACGCCTCTCTTTACTGTGAAAATATACTTTAGAGAAACCGTTTAATCTGTCAACGAATCGTCCGGCGCAATTTTATTTGTATACTCGGGCATAGATCGATGATATGAAATATTCCATGAATTTTCATCGATTCCACGTTTCTTCGAGCTTAGGTCGCAACGCTGTGCTTCGCGAACGAAGCTCTTCTTATTGAAGATGAAAAGTGCACTTTCCGTGGGAAAAAGTGTGTTATTTGTCGAAGAATAAATTGTCCGAGGATTTATTTTTGTGATTTTTTTTAGGAGTACCTTGGTAACGATAGAACGATAGCTTTTACACAATTCGTAGTATTTTATTTGATACTTTTTTCAAGAAAAAGTTGAGAATGTAAAATTACTGCCTTTAAACTCTAACGATACTGAAATACCGAAGCATCAAAACGCTAAATTATCGAAACACTCAATCCTTAAAACACTGAAATAGAAAAATATCAAAATACGAAACCACTAACTCTCCCTTTAAGTTTATTTTATAAAGTAATCCCTCGCCCAAAGAATACTCAATCAAATTTACATTTCGCGTATACAACATGTCTTAAATAATATTGGATAATACTATTTAACAGTTTGAAAAGGGATTGAAAAGTTGGAATATACTTTGTTGGTTCGGAAAACTGAAGAAAATTACAAATCTATATCATATCATACTCTTGAAAGTATTATATTTAATAAGCGCAAGTTCTTCAAAACTGTTGCTATAAATTTCGCAAAACCCAGATTGTTCCTTCCTTCCCATTTTTCCACGAAACTCCACTATTCTACGCGGGAGAAAGAATTACAGTTCCCGGTCATTTTTCGCCATCGTCAACGACACAATCCTCTCGAGACTTCATACATTGTGCAACGTTCCTTACCAGCTTGTATCTAGGTAATTATACAATTAAACGGTGGCTTAATGGCTCAAAATGGTTGCTGGGCGTTTAATACGCGCCAGTGTCAGCCTGTTCCACGGAAAAAGCACGTATACCTTGTTGCAGAAATTACTTTAATCTTGAGACGAAGATAGGAGCCTCTCTTTGTGACGCATTGTACATACCACGAGAGCTCTACGTCTGTTCTACACCCTCTCCGCCGCATTTTTATGGGTCTCGTAATTTTTTACGAGCTTTTGGAAAAGTTGGAGAAGTTCGGCGATCTCTCTTTAACCGCGAAATATGAAAGTGCGATAAATGAAAGAGTGGTATAGTTAAAATACACGCGAGGTTTGTACAGCGAGTAGAAAACACTTAGTTTATTTATTTATTTACGGATATACATCCATTAGTGGAGAAGTAATTAAATCAGCCGTTTATTTTGAAAGTAACCTAAGTCCGTTTATGTTTAAATTGAGATACTTAAGAATTTGCGTTTCAATGAAATTAAATATATACGTATAGGATACCGATGTATCAGACCCCTTAAGTTCAATTTACAATTCCTATTAAAATAATAGCAATTATTAAGTGAATAAAATGTGTCTTCTTACCAAGTATGGACTTGAGCCACTTTCAAAATTAACAACTAAATTTGACATAAAATTTGAAACAGCCCAAGTCCATTCGATATAATTTAAAATGCTTCAAATTAAAAAAACAATATTCAATTTTTTTTATATTTCATTACAACACTTAAAAAATTCCGGAAATCTTCCAGCTGTATAAATTACATAACAATTTACTGCTCATCTACATTTTGTGTATGCGGGAGGGATTTGAAGAAGTCATGGTGCTCCGATGGTATATATCGTAGTAAGTCCATCATGCCCTTGCATTTCGCTGTTGTAATTTGTCTTATATTGTTATAAAGTGGTGCCGATACAATATTTTCGAATTTTCTTGGTCTACCCCGACGTGGTAATAAATTCAGTATTTTAAACTCTGCATTCTCATCCATTGATATCTTATAGAAAATTTTATATCGTTCATTTCTCAAAAAACGCATCCAACATATTTTTAACCAATTTATTGTTTCTCCGTTAGAGTTTGTGGCCTCGCACCGATACAAAATCGCGTTGCCTCGATGCTTCTGGCTACGCTGCACGACAAATTAATGTTATGCAGCAGATTGTTATTGTCAGTAGACACTAAGCTAAGATACTAGTGGTTGTCTCGATATCGTCGTTTGAAAACCTGGTTGAAACGCGGTTTAAACTAGATAGAAAACTTTCTCTTGCACGAAGAGCCATGTGTACTCTTACTTCGTTGTCTCACTAACTAAGGTAACACCCTGACGCTCACTGTCACTCTGTGTTACCTGAGTACCGATCACTGACTGTACGTGATGTACTCTTTATTGTACTTATGTTGTACTGATTGAATATCGTACTTATGTTGTACTGAACTTTACTGAAGATTGTACTTGTACTTGTACTTATGTACTGAGGTACTGTTTGAATATTGTACTGAGGTACTGAACTGCTGATCTTTACTTGTACTTATGTTGTACTTATGTACTGAGGTACTTAACTGCTGATTTTTACTTGTACTTATGTTGTACTTATGTACTGAGGTACTTAACTGATTGTACTTGACTTGTACTTATGTACTGAGGTACTTAACTACTTGTACTTGACTGAATTCGCGAAGGGTTTCTGCCTATATTTATACTTCTCAGAATGCCAAAGCAAAGCGGTAATAGGTGGATTTCTTTAGGTGGGAGACGAAACTCCAAAACGTTCCGATTGGTGCGGGTGCAGTAGGAACTTTTCCCGAATTTCATAGGAAAGGGAAAGCGCGGTGGTGCGCTCATGAGAAAAATAGCCAAAAAGGTTACGGGACATGATTCGAGGCAGGTAGGCTGCCTCGAGGGTTCGCGGTGTCCCGTGGCGAGGAAAATTAAAACGTGAAATTACCAGTAAGCGCTAACGATCATAGAACGGGACTGCTCTAATCGAGTGTTTTTCCGTCTATTTCGTGAACAGCCTTTTGTGTCACTGAGCGTTAATCAACTCATTTGTGACAATGCCTTTGAATGTCTTGACCGTTACGCGGTCGAACAATGTTCTCATTAGGAGAAAAAGAAAACCTTGGCAATCTGAAGAAGCAGAGAAATATAAGAGCATGTATATTCCGTCGGATGGACGGAACAGAGTTCGTTGCCCTTTTAAAAATTGCATCCTCCAAAAATCCAAAAATCTTGTTGATATGAAATCTTTAAGTTAATAAATGTTTAATATATCAATGCACTGCTAATGTTTAATGTAATATACAATCTCCTATAAATTTACAAACTAACTACAATCTATGTATACAGGGTGTCCCAGAACTAGTGTAACATCCGGAAATGGGGAGTAGCTGAGGTGATTCTGAACAACCTTTTCCTTTACCAAAATATTGTTTGAAGCTTCGTTTTCGAGTTATTAACGAAAAACACTGACCAATCACAGCGCCCAGAGACCGCGGGCTCAACCACGTATGCACGGCTTTTATACACGGGCGCTCGGTCGAGCTCCCGGCACACGTACTGGCACAGCATAGGTATCGCGGAAAATGTTATGTCATTTTAAATTAAGAATAATGTGAAATTATTCGTTATTTATGAATAACAAATAAACTAATAAGTCGTTTAATAACTGCGTTCGATACTTTTATTCGTTATTCGAAAGAAATAAAGCGTTTTATTATTTATGAAAAACATTTTTTTTTAACAGCACATTTTCAGGTGAATAAATTGTTTTAAGAAAAACGACTTGTATAACTAATGCTAGAAAAAAATAATTGAAATATCGTCCACGAAATAGCTTGCTTCGACGAAAGTAGGTCGGTAAGGCTGGATCCTCGTGTCAATCCTGACCTATCCAACAATTTTCAACAGCCGATGTTCTGGCCGAGTCGATGAACTCACTTCGCCGCACGATCGATATTTTTCGGTGACTTCTTAGAAACAGTCGATTTTGTTTTTTCTCCGTGTCTTCGGCGCGGTTCTCTGGCGAAAGGCTGCCGTGGTTGGTGCTTATTCGCCGGAATGATTTATTATTAAACTAATTGTAACATCCACAGTTTTATAACTATTAACTTCAAAAAATTTAGAATTGAATACACGATAATGTGGCTTATAAATTTGAATGGTATATCATCCACATTCACGAACGTGATAATAACTCTGTTCGATACTTTTATTCGTTATTCGAAAGGAATAAAATGTTTTATTATTGTTAGAAAAGTCCAAAAAGCGAAGGCTTGAGCGGGCTGCAGTCTTTCGCTGCGTTTCCACCTCCTGGGGATGGTTCTGCCTCAAGGCTAAGAAAGACCATATTGTCAAGGGGGTCCTTCTGACTAGGATTTTTCAGGGAAGACAGAATTGTATCAGCACTCTCGAAGTATAGTTCAAAATACAAACTTTCACTCTTTTTAACCACCCACGTTCATTTCTTATTCTACCGTTCAGCACCGTTATTCTGATTTTCCGCTCCAGCTATAGAAACCGAGCGTGCTGTGATTGTCGGTTTTGCAGCCTACATAGAGCGCTGGCGCTTTTTGACATAGGAGAGAAACGGTTAAGGGAAGAAGTTTCGAATGTTTCTTCTCCCTGAGAAGAGTCTGTCTAACGAGGATTGTTTCACATTGTTTAAATTATGCCCTAAAGTTCTTATTCCTTGTAATTATCCTCTTTGCTTTCTTACTACATTCAAAAAAATGTGAATTTACGTGAAAATTCGCAGTGTTCTTGTAAAAAGAAAAGAAAAAACCAATCATGTGATGTGAATAAAATTGTATTTTCTTGAATCTTTGGAAAGGCATGCTTTTTGCAATTGCATGTATCTGTTCACGTTTTTTAATATCGATATTATTGTGAAAACGTTATTATTAATTGTCTCTAAATGTTAAAAAGCTGCTTAAAAACTGTCGAATAAGCGATAACGATATTTGTGAGTTAATAATTGAATAAACAATTGAATATTTAGGTAATTGTGTACTACATAAACAATTATATTGTATTTTCACGGATACAACGTTTTATATATCATATCTAACTGCTATCTTCGTGCTTCCTACAATTTGATTTGATCTTAGACCGGTTATCGATTATTGCGTCGGACGTGGAATTCGTGTTAATATCCAATGGAAGTTAATATTGCATCTTATGCCACGCTTAGGGGAAACTTATTATTGCGAGGTTAATGCCAGGTGAACAGTTAATTGAATTTCGTTCGAAGCAGGATTTAATTTTCTCATGAGCACGTAGGAAGGGTGTCTTATAATACCTAATGCGATTGTTTAGTTGATCGTCTACCAACAATCGTAGCAATCACGTCTTGTTAAAGAAAATTACATTTAGGAAAGGTTACTCCTGCATTTAGGTATCATTCTCTTATTTTATTTTGTGGGAGAGTTGAGCGCTCTGCCGTTGCGCTCGCGTCCTTGGATTATTGTACTCTAATGCGCCGTCTACAATAACTCGAAGGACCACCCAGAAGAGATGACTTTTCTGAGACTCTATTGTTTCTGTGGGCCTAGACTGCTTGCTGGGCTTGCAGAGTTAGGACTTCGCTCTATCGTTGCTCAGCGATAACTATCTCGAAAATCGATGATGTTCGTCGACTTGCCGCTGCTAATACTAATTTCTTCCGATTGACTGTTTTCCTGCTTCTGTAAAACATCAATCGGCGTGTCGAAGATGCATCGCGACACACTTCTCTTGCGCCCTCAACGCGCGTTTCCTTAGAGAGGGGGTGGCGATGTCCTTTGCCAAATTGACGAGTGTCTGGCAACAGCGCGGGAATTCCTCCGAGTTCGTCACCTCGGTCCCTTGACCGTTACACGCTGACTCGTGACTCACCCCTTCGGAAGACCCATTTTTTATGGCAGGGCTAGGTTATTGAGGACGAGAGAAAAGGGTTGTAAACCCAACTTTCTCTCGTCGGGACGTAATTTTTACTAAAATTACATGCTGCCAATTATCAAAGTCCCATTCTCAAAAGTCTCGGCACGTCCGTGCCATAAACCGCTGCGCAGACATATTTCATTTGGAAACGATTAAATTTTCACTTTTCTTCATATATGCCATCACTTTAGGTTAATAATATTGGATTAGAGTAGTATTTACGTATTTTTCTCTTCTTTTATTTCATAAAATACACTTTGGTCTGAGAATTCTGAAACACCATGATCAATCGAATTTAGAAACGATTAAATTTACACTTTTCTTTATAAAAGTCGTCACTTAACATTAATTATAGTGTATTATAATAGTTATATTAATGTTATTATAGCATTAGGTTTTGTTCGTTCTGAAATTAGTGAGAAATTTTAGCTACATTTTAGTCCTTTCAGGAATCTTGAACTCTTGTCTGACCGCTGTTTATCCGTTACTACTGACAGACCATGTCTGCCTCTGACTACTGTCAGCATCTAGCAGCTATAATCCTTCCACGTGCGTGATCTTGCATCCAAATACACGTCCATTACTACCACTGCTTGTTACATATAATTACACCATTTTTTACTCTTTATTAGAAAATTAAAAAAATGTCATTAATTGATATATAATTATCAAAGTATTATATTTAAGTTATATATTTACGCAGAGAGAATGAAGTATTGCTAGTATTATATTAGGTGTAGAAATAAATTTTTACCAACTTTTGAATACAGTAGAAATTTTATTTAAAAAGAATAAAAACACATCAATCATTGTAATAATCTCTATTATTGTTGTTAAGTCGTCTTTTGCTATATTTAATGCGTTTTCCAAACACCCGTCTAGAAATTGTGTAAATTTGCAAGGTCGTCAATCACTTTTTCTGTTAGAATTTCCATAAATAAACTCGATTATTCGTTTACTTACATATCTTCATTTCAATGATTATTTTTTACATTAAAAAATACATTTCAGAAAAGCCAACTTCAATCGAAATATATGTAATATCACGTTCCTTCCAAAAATACATTCGAAAAAAGATACTTTTATTTCTAATATTAAATGAATATCTATTTGTCACTTAGAAAAAAATATATTTCGTATTGCGAAATAAATATTTTTCCGTGACATAAAATAAAGACTCGAAGAGAAATATTTCTTTCTGAATTTGGAATAAATATTGTGTGTATATTTAAAAATGAAAAAAGATTCAATCTCTTTCCAATATTGGATAAATAAATATATTCAATATTTTGTACTATTAGGGTTATTTTTCACTTAGAAAAAAATATTTTCTTTCCACTGTTAAATTAATATTTATTTTATACTACGAAATAAATATTTCTCCGTGACATAAAATAAATATTCGAAGAGAAATATTTCTTTCTGAATTTAGAATAAATATTGTGTGTGTATTTAAAAATGAAAAAAGATTCAATCTCTTTTTAATATTGGACAAATAAATATATTCAGTACTTTGTGCTACTAGGGACAGCTCATATTTAACAAATATTTCAACAAATATAATTTACAACTACTGATGCGTGTGTCGAACGTTTAATCTAATTTCTGAGGTTCTAATGTTGAATGTTGAATCTGATCTCCAGTATCGAATCTAATCTCATCTTTGCCATATAATAACGAGTCTCACTCGTGCTGCAGATTATAGTCAAGGTGTGAAAAAAGAAGTATTTATATGTCTATCAAATTTGTATTTTTGTTCTAACTTTAGTTTAAATTCAAGACAGAGGACTTTTAATTAAAAATTGATGTATAATATCTCGACTTTCTTTATTTAAAATTGTATTGGGACAGTGAACATGGGAGACTAAAATACATAGTAACTGAAAATTCGTTAATGTCTATGCATGATGTTTCATAAACTTTGTGTGTTATAAACTTTTTATTCGCTATCTAGATATGTAGTAGAGGTGGTCGAAGTGTGTTTATTGGTATCTTATTCAATATTCTGTCTTAGAAATTTGATATTATAAAACCACTTTGCATGTCGTGTCGTCTAATCCCTCGTTTCGATAAATTTTACGCTTTTTCGACCGAACACACAAACTAAATCACATCGTACGAGCTGGACGTTATTATTGCTATTAAATAAATTGTAAATATTGTCGTCGTTTAAATATAAAAATTGTATTTGCAAATAAGGACACTTTATTTGCTATCTAATCGCTTCACGAACAATGTGAGTGCCAACGAAGTAGATTTTTTATTATTTGTTTTTTAGTAGATCATCACGTCCACGTTGCTGTAAATACAAAGAAAGGAAGGCTGGTTCGAGCCGATGAAACGCGATCGATTAATTTCCTCAGGTGGAGATAAGCTTCTCCTTGAATAGAATTTATTGTGCAATTACTTATGCAGCGACGCGCGATGATGCGAAAGACGGATAAAAGGAGGGTAAATGTCGCGTCGCTCTCGATATAACGATGAATTACCATCGGTAGAACTCCCTTGAAATTGCAATTCATTAGTTACCTTCTCGTTCTAGCTATCCAGATGGAGGATACATTCGCATAAATTAAAAGCAGCTTGATGCTCGAGTCAACTCAAAATTGCTGGCAATTAATCCTACTCTAACACTAGACCAGTGTACAATTATGACTATTAAATATGGCTTGTATTTTACTGGTCAGTATTTAAATATTAAGTGTCAGTATTTAAATACGAAGGGCTAGTATCCTTTGATCAGTATTTATACTAAATTGTCAGTATTTAAATAAATATTTGAGCAGCTAAACACAGACCAATTGATCAAAAACGGAAACGGGGAAGACCGAAATTATCAACTAAAATACTCGTGATAGTTTAATATTTATAAGACTATAATATATTAATATGTCAAAATGTTAAAATGTATATTTTTATAAATAAAACAATAAGCATGTTTTCTTATTCATTAAGCAAAAACTTCTAAATGTCTAATCTGAGTGAATATATAAAAAATAAAACTATAGATACAGGGTGTCCCCCAACTAGTGTAATTCCCGGAAATGGGGTGTTGCTAGGGTGACTCTGAATAAATTTTTCCTTTAGCAAAATGTTGGTTGAAGCTTCGTTTTTGAATTATTAATGGAAAACACTGGCCATGCGAGCGTTGGCTATAAACCGCCGCCCTCGCTCGTGGTGGTGAACAAACGCATTGGTACAGCATGAGTATCGCGGCAAATGTTACATCGTCTTAAATTAAGAATAATGTAGGATTAATCGTTATTCATGAATAGCAAATAAACGTTTAATAACTGTTTTCGATACTTTTATTCGTTATCCGAAAGGAATAAAGCGTTTTAATAATTCAAAAACCTCAGCAATCCCCTATATTCGGGAGTTACACTAGTTACGGAACACCCTGTATTTGTTTTACGTATAAAGACATTTTTAAATGTAATTATTTTTCGACTTACAACGAGTCGATAATGGAATGGGTTTAATACTGCGGTTTTTCTGTTTGATACTGTCCGATTCATTAATTTTATACTAACCGTAATTAATTCCATACTGACCGTTTTTTATTTATGCTAACCATTTGTTATTTATGTACTGACCATTTTTTTATTTACATATTGACCGTTTAGTATTTTTATACTGACCAAAAGTTGATTTAAATACTGATCAAAAATAGATTTAAATATTGACCATTTAATTTCGTGCTTATTCTTATAGATCTAAAAATTTTCAATCGAAAGTCGTGAGAGGGTTTACTATATATCGTTCACTTTCTCTTGTTATAGGGTAATTGATTAATTTGTGGCAGTAAGAAACCGATTAATGAGCTCCCTAAGTCGACAAATTAATAGGCTTCCGGTCGGTAAAGTGTTAAGAAGAAATATGCTCGTATTTTGTGCACTTTGATAAATTTGGTAAATAAAGTGGTAAAAATTTGAACACTTTCATAGTAGATTTATAGAATCCAATTAAGACTCTGGTTTTTTTTTTATATGAACGTCTAATGCTGTTATTCTTGAGAGCTATTTCTCTTCATATCGCTAAATTAATACTTTTTCAATCTTTCTCGAAGATCAGAAAGTGTTTCACGAACGCAGAAACTTGGAGTTTCCACTAGCATCTCTTAATAGTAGAACACGAGGGAATTGCAGACGCTTTAAACCAATAATATTGACACTGCCTAATCTCTTTTTTATTGACAACGATACATTAACTATTTTGACCACTTGGATTTAAATACTGACCAGTAAAATACAAGCCGTATTGAATGGAACGATAAAGTGTTAAAATAACAAATTGAAAAATAAATTCCAAGTAGAGAACGTGGTTCGTAGAGGTATTGAAGCATCGAGTCTCCTTGACTCGACTGCTGTTAGAAAAACGCGAATCGAGCCGAGCAATCTGAAGTGGGTTTTTCTCGATTTAACGAGACGAAGTGTAACGCATCTGTAAAACGATTTCCTCGTCGTGTCGAACAATTACTTGGCTAACAAACGCGATCATAAGAGCGGGAAACATTTACCAAGAACGATCGATGATTTCTTCCTCCTTATCTCTAATTTATGACTCTTTTCTTCGATCGATTTCAGGATTCTTTTCTTTGCTTTTTTTTTCTATCGAATACAATCTTGGAGATTGCGATTTCCATGAATGTAATCATCCAGAGCTATTTTACAGTGAGGAAGGATGATAACGCTTGAAATGGGATTTCGTGATTTAATATTTTCTATCGAACACGTTCGGATTTGAAAGAAACGAAAGGTTAAATTAGAAGAAAATCTCTAATAACCTCAATGATAAATACTCCCTGTGTCTCATAATAATAGTAGCAAGTGAATATTTAAACGAGAATTATTGGCGAATGCAACTGTAACTTATGTTTCATAACGTCTGTTATTTGTTTCGACACATCTTTCTATCTTATTACGAATTATATTTACGAATAATTTCTAATTTCATTCGCTGATCGAAATCAGTTATTTTATTTCAGTTAAATATCAACCCATTGTAAAAGTAAGATGAAAGAAAAAGAGTTTTCAAGCAAAGAGAAAAGTTGCAGGAAGGTGCAATTACATTAGCTGCAAAACAATTGAAGTGCAACAGAACGACCGTATCAAGAATTTGGAAACGTGCTTCCGACAATAATTGTCAAGGTGAATCTTATGCTAATGTTGATTCTTTGAAAAAACAAAACTGTAAATGCAAAGTTTATGGAGAAAAAGCTTGAAAAACATAGACATATTCCTCTTAGCAGAAGAACCACCGTAAGGTCAGCAGCTCACGCCATTCAAGTTCCCAAATCTACGTTATTCCGAATTTTGAAAAAAGGAAAATCCATAAAACGAGTTTCAAGCACCGTCGAACCATTTCTTACAGAAAAGAATAAGAAAGATCGCGTAGAATTTTGTTTTCGCAGCCAAGGGAACCTACCTACAAGTTTAAAATGCAGTAACGAAATTATTGAAAAATCCAGAAACTGTCTGAACACTCAAAATAAAAATCAGGAGTAATATTTTTAACTTATTGTTTAATTTAATCTAGTTTTTTCATAATAAATGTTGCGTTCTATATTTATTTTCTTTTGCTACTATTATTATGGGACAAATTAAATTGATCAACTGCTACTACTATTATGGGACAGAGGGAGTATATTAAAATTAAGATATTTTATTTTGCTTTTAAATTAAAAGTTTCGTTTCGATACTCTTCAGAAAGTGTAGTTTCGAATTTTCAGGAATTCAGGAATTTTCAGTTTCTCATCTACAGTTGTCACGATGTTGCAATATATGAGAATCCATCGATGCGTTACCACATTTGTGCTTCATTCAGTGCATGTGGATGAACGAAACGGAACCGTCTAGTGTAATTTCCCTGTGAATTCGACCGAGTTTGCCTCTCTGTACAATTTCGTTTAATTTTCATATTATTAATTACCCTATTCGTATATCGAATTTGGGGCAAGTTTCTAGACCTATCGAAACTATTTTTATCACTTACACAAACGAAATACGGTGTACGAAAAGCCCAATCAGAATTTGCCCTCTGAAAAATTCTATTTCAAAAAATGCAATTATTATTATTAGTATGAAAATGCACGGTTATTATTTCTATTTGTTATACAAAATTGATCAACATCTGTTTAAAAATCAAGGGAACAAAATGCTTCTCTTACAACGTTTCTACCGGGGAACACGCAGATTGCTGTTACTTTTACCATCTAATCTCCATTTTAAATTCAATTACGATCGAGCTTCGTCGCGGATTGGGAAACATCGCGATGCGGTTTCAGCGGAATTCGTACAAGCCACAGGAACGTGGGGAAAAAACGGAGAAACGAACGAAAAGGCAACAAACAACCTCGGTGATTTCGAATCACATCGTTAAACTGGGAATACAAGCACGCGAATTAAACCGCGACTCGATTTATCCGGTTTGAAAAACGAATTTCCCGCTCGAAAACGACAGAACCCGCGGCTGCATTCACCTGTTCGCGAATTACTTTTCCTTCCTTTGTTTGCCTCTGTCTTTTCCATTTCTATTTTCCCATTCTATCTCTTCTTTTTTCCTTTTCTTTTCTTTTCTTTTTTCCCTTTTCTGTCAACGCAAACAAATCTCGTCCAGAGGCATGTATCGTGGCTGCTGCACCAACTAACTCTTCCTTCCCCTATTCACGCTCAAACTTTCTCCTTTGCAGGTTCCTTCAGTTCTCCTTCAGTTCCCTCTCGTTTGTCTTTCCATCTTTAACCCTTTGACTGCCACGCCGAAATCACATGTTTCGCTCAGGACGACACGAGAGTATTTTTATTATTCAAATCATATAATGGCTTTTAAATGTTTTATTGATGTTCTAATAAAAATTTTTAATTGTTCAATGGGGGACTTTTTATTTCAAAGTATCTTCTAGTTATCGGTTATATTCAAAATGCACTAACTGTCAATTTTCATTGAATTTTTACAATTGTAAAAAGTTCAAGCGTTCCGGTCACCAGTGACCACCGTGGCATCAAAGCGTTAACCACTTACGCTGACTGCTAATTGTGCCCAGAATTATGAAAGTGATCTAATTGTAAGTCATATATTTCTCGTTTCGAGATATTTGAAGGATTAGATTTGAATAAGTTAAAAAACATTTCTATATTATGTAACATTTTAATTTAGAATACTATTAGTCCTGATTAATGAGAATTTATTACGAATGTGAAATTTTCATTCTAAAATAAAGAATTCTCGAAATGAAACTAAGGATTTAAAAACAGAGAAGGAAGAAACATTTCACCATGGAAACTCATCCACCTAAAATAGATTACTATTAGCATCTGTTGCAGTATCGACTAAAAATTTGGTAAAAAAAAAAAAGAAAAGAAGATTTAGCAAATAGTTCGATTTCAATGTAATACAAATGATTGGAAAAGTTCGATGGCTAGTGGTAGGTTCAGAAAAAGCTCCAGGAAGTCGACTTATCGAATTGAAACCGACGTCTGTCTCCCGAGGCGCGACTATCGAAATATTTTGATCGATAAACCGTCGATAGTACCCCGTTGCCGTGATAATGGCTTGTCACTCACACCCTGTCAATTTTCGTTACCAGCTTGAACATGCAAAGTTCAGTTTCTGCTCCACTCAGTGCTGTCACGAGGATTAGAATTTCGTGATTATATAGATTGAACTTGTCGCTGGTAGCTATACCATGTTCGTTAATTAAATTTTATGCGTGTCTCCTAGATAACCACCTCTCCCTTCTTTTTTCTCTCCAATCTTCGAACCCGTTTCATCAGTGCCGTTACTGAAACTCAAGATCACAAGACGAAAAGAATATTCAAAATAAATCGAGATTTAATTCTCACTGGTATTCAGACAACCTTTAAGACAGATTAAACTCTCTAAAAAATAGTAACGGTGGACTTTTGCTACTTTTTTGTGTCTCATCAAAAATCGAAGTCTTTCACGACTTTTCGCCTATAACTTATGCCACAAGCTTTCGTTTCCCTGATTCAAAATCAATTATAATACGTATACGAGTGTTATCGCGTCACAGCGTCGACGAGTATTTCCGCGACGATAATATGACGCGGACTTCGAACTGGTTTCTTTTTTGGTAGATTCCAGTGAAATCTTTCGAACTATGCAAATGGATAGTGGACTGTATTGATTTTTGAATGCATCAAACACAATATTGAACAACGATATAATTTTATTATAATCAGTTTAACGAGATATGTTACAATATTGATGTCTGTGTCGACTGTATAACGAAAGGTATGATGTGTTACGAAATAATTCTCTACTGGAGTGTCTGTGCGTGTTAATTTATAAATTTTGTGTGTGTTCTGATTTGCTGTCTGAATGTGTAGTGGAGGTGGTCGAAATCTGTTCATTAGTGTTTCAATATTCTGGGGGTGGCTGATGTGTCGAGAAGATAGAGAGATTGTTACTAAAAATATTTGTTATATTGTAGGGAATCCCTACTGTTTTCTGGTCGGTCGCTAAATTGGCCGCTTCTGGTGGCCAGATGAGAGGGTTTCGGTAATTTGTGCTGTTACAAAATAAATTTGCAGGCCATGTCACCTAATCCCTCGCCTTGCCTACCTTAGGATGTTTTACGACCGAACAATGAGTATTATCGAAAACAAAAACTTATTGTATGTTCATTTATGAAACGTAACCTCTTGCTGCTATTCTTAATTCGAATCTACGTGTCTCAGGAGATTAAGAATGTACAGTAATTCCCAAAGGACCATTTTCTTCCTTAAATTTTGTCAGTAAGTGTGTATTAAAATATATTTTCTAAATTTTCGTTAGAAGCTCAGGTAAAGGAGTTGTACCAAAGAGACTACTACGTTCCTTGCAATTCCGACTAATTAGAATTTTCTCACACATTATCCAGTAAACTATTCCTTCTAACTTCTCGCGAGAACTCGGTTCGTTTGGTTCAATTTTAAGAAGATTATTTTGGTTCGAAAGGTGTCCGAATATTAATGAAAGTCACTGCATAAAGATCCTCGATTTAATTACACACTTGAGGGAGAAACCGCGGTTTCAGAGATTTGTTTTTACCAAAATTAGTTCTCTTTTCAATAATCTTTAATACCTACGGAAACTGAATTTCTTGCGACACTTTCTCTATAGATTTTATATCGAACCCCTCTCGTTTATAACTAAAAGTAACTAAAAATTGTAAACAATTACTTTGTGTTAATATTTGCAAATATGAATACGATATATCTTACCTTTAATGCAATAATGCATAACGGAGCAATTAAAAGCGAATAATCTCTCTGATGGATAATCGATAAGTTATCGACCGAATGGCAATCGATAGTTGTAAATGCAGAGTTCTTTTGTTTCTTATTGTTAGTTCCTTTGTCGATTTCGCGGCGCAGTCTTCGCCATGCTTATCGCGTTGATGTAACTTCCACGTACTTTCATTTGCGTTATTTTATGTATTAACTTTAACCGTTTGAGTGCCATGGACCTTTGTAAAAATTCTGTTGAAGAATGCCAAGCGCTTCTTTCGTGTTTCCTTTCCTTTTCTCGTTTACGTTATTTCTAATTTTTAGTAAATGAACAAATTCTTTTCAACGATAGCTCGAAGCTTACGAAAGCATAGATTTTCATTTAGTACAACCTTGATAAATGCTAATAGTAAAAAGACGCATCGACAAAGTTCAAACGTGTTGCTAGTTTGATTTTACAGAGCGATTGGCTGGCACTTTTGTGCACTGAACAGGAGAAGCGCGATCGTACTGCTTGGCACTCAAACGGTTAATAAACTATTAAACATATTATAAACTGTGTGTTTATATCCACAAATAACCTGACATTCTCAATAAACTATTGTGTTCCCAGTTCTGGCTAACCAACGACTAGTCAATTCGTCTTTCACAGTCTAAAAACCAATTAAGCGTTTGGCGTTCCTCCTGATTCTAAAATTAATGATATACTGCGAAATAAAATATAGCAGATGCGTCGACTGCATCCTAAACTTGGTATAATTCCCAATCCTAATAATACGCGCAATTAATAAGTGTAATAAAAAGTAGTGCTAAACTTCGTCCTTAATTCTTGGAAATTCTAGCGTGTCTAAAAAAATTCGTTCGAAATAAAATAATAAGAAGATATAACGTCTTTGTCGATTCTTCTATAATGTCAATACTAATTTCGAATGGAAAGGAATATACTTTTCTTAACAAAGTCAATTCCAAGGTTACAAAAATTCTACTTCGTGTTCGTCTTTTTAAGGTTAATAACGATAGTCTACATACATCGATGTCCACGAAGACAATATTAGAATTATGTGACATTGTACAGAAACTTTCGGTGTTACGGGAGAGAACAAGCGAGGTCAAGACTCCATAAAGTTATAATCCCTGTCGCTAAAACGCCAGACCCTGTAACGACAGTGATGTCATTCGATTCGATATTCACGACCTATAACACTCGACGTGGACAACAATAGAATCATAAGACTCGATACTGATGACCAACATGGGGTTCCCCTAACTCAAGTACGTTGAAAAGATGGTACTTAGGGCAATATCTATGATTTTTGACGTATCGTAACAGTTGAACTAATTTCCATATTAATTGTGAATTACTAAAATGCTAGATAATACAATTAAAAACTGTGGAATATTTTAAAATAACTAGAGCGTGCAGTTAACTATAATAAAAACTGTGGCTGAAGAAAATAGTATTATAGAAGGGTGGCGACTTCAAGGAACTGTAGATCGTGGATTTATACAGGGTGTCCCATAATTAGTGTAACTCATTAAATTTACCCATTCGTCCACGAATTAACCTGCTTCGACGAAAGTGGGTCGATGACACTGGATCATTTGTCGATCCTGACTTTTCCAGGCAATCATCAAGAGCTGATGTTACGGCCGGGTTATGTCTTAATTTAAGACGACGTAACATTAGCCGCGATATCCACGCTGTGCCGATGCGTTTGTTCACGACCACGACCGAGCGCGGCGGTTCAGAGCCAAAGCTCGCGTATCCTGTGTTTTTCGTTAATAATTCAAAAACGAGGCTTTAACCAACATTCTGGTAAACGAAAAAGTTGTTCAGAATCACCTCAGCAACCCCCCATTTCCGGGAGTTACACTAGTTACGGGACACCCTGTATGCAAATTTGTACCTTCGAGAAAATATAGTAGAACAGAAATGGAATTTTGGCAAAACATTGTTTCTCTGCTTAACTTCTTCGACATGGAAAGCTAAATCTGTGACGCATTAGCGAGTTCTCACAGTACTATGCATTAACAAATCGCATTGCTGTTGATAGATAAATTGGAAAAGGAAAGAATTCGGTTTGGAACGTAACGGGACACTTTTGAGAAGCTATTTTCCTACGGAGTATTCTCAGATTAATCAAGCTTTCTCCGTTGCTTCTAGAGTTCCATCTTTCACTAAGATTTATGCAAGAGTAGGATTTGAAAATAATTTATGTAAACTAATGGAGATGAATTCTTTTTTCGCCGTTGCACATAGCTTTGAATATTTTCATACGTTAGCTGAAAATCTTCATCGACATCTATCTCGTAGAATTTCCTCATTGAACCTTGCACCGAGGAATAGTTCATGTCTGCGTCGAGTGCTAAGGGTTCACTAAATACGACCAGCGCATTCAACTTCAGTACGAAGTTATAATTAGATGATTCTTAATTATCACGGTGATGACGTTATCCTGATACAAACTTGACAGTGATGTTGTTATTTTGGAGCATCTAAAGTGGAAGCCGCGAGTTTTAGTTGTAGAAGATTACCGGGGAACGAAGTTCCCCTGTAGTTCGGCTCAAGTATGACAGTCTGAGCATACAATGGATAAGAAAAACATTTGTGCACCTTCGTGTCTCCCAATCGTCTATTATCTCAGCTTAATCCGCCGTTTAATTTTCTTAACCCCTTGCCCTACAACAACGAGTCGGACTCGTGGCACAGATTCTGCTTAAGATTCGAGAAAAACAATCATATTAGTAACAAACGTCAATTTTAACTCTAACTTATCGTATAATTTATAACACCGAGAATAACCAATTCTGATTAAACTGTAATACATTAGCGTTTCTTTCGTGAAATGGTACGGAAACGGTAAATATCTGATTAACTTCGTCGAATTTGGATTTAATTTGACATATATGTAAATAAATTTGGATTTAAGACTGATAACAGTCTCTTTGTAATATGAAAAATGTACTTATATTAGGACTTAATTGATCACAGTGGAAAAAAATGAAATAAAGGAGGAAATATTCTATGGAGAGCATGGGGAGAATTATGAACGCAAGCATGCATCATTTTCTTTTTCGTTTTAAAATAGAACTTTTCGTAATTTCTTTGCAAATACTCGCAGTGCAAAGGGTTAATATCGACGTAATCTTTTTTTTTAAATAGAAGTACACTTCCGGTTGTAGATATTGGGACCGAATGTGAAGCAGACTAAAGTCTAACGAAATTTAGAGAATTCTAGTCACAACTGTCGAAATGTACTAAAGTCTGCTGAAATCTATCAAAATCTACCGAGATCTACCGAATTCTATTTAAATCTATTGTATTCTACTAATATCCATTGAAATCTTGTGAAGCTTACTTATTTTGATTCAAATCTACCGACGTTTGCTAAATTTCACTGAAATCTACTTAAGGGAGGATGCAACCCTGAAAGCCTGAAAAAATCGGACGAATCTCACATTCTTTGTCGCCTAGAAATATTTCGTAAAAAAGCAAGATTTTTATAGGGCTCATTAAGCAATATCTTAGCTCTATTTCTATACTTTTTTCACTATCTAAAAGTACAAAATGGTGGAGTTGTGCAACATTCTTTAACTTCGTGCCCGACGAAACCTTGTTCGCTTGCATCCAGCGACAAATGTGTCTGGAATATAATAAAAAGTTTTTCAGCCAACTTAATCAAAAATAGATTGTCTCCAATGTAGCCTATGATTTTTCAATAACTTTGGGAAATATGAAAATGGCGACTTGTTAAACATAAAATTCTTTTCGCTGATGAAAATCAACTTTAAATATCCATAAAAATTCAAATAATCAAGATATCGAAAAAATGTTATGGTATATTATAGATTATTTTATGGAGGATAATGTGTGAAAATTTCACGTTGAATGGACGAAAATTTTTGGAGATCTGCTGGGTGCAATATGGGAAAGCACAGTTTCGAAAAAAATTCACTTGGAGTTTTAATCTTTCTCTAAAATAAAAGAATATTTTCACAAAATTACCGTTAATCTGCTATTCCGTGGGCTTAAAGAGACCCTCCAGTTTCTGAAAATTCGTAGAGAAAAATTGAACAATAAGGGGGCAACAAGAACTGCAACCGAGGTACTTTTCAATTCAAAACTCACCGAATTTTTGGAAAAAGTCGCTGAAAAAGAAATAAATTACGCTAATGATTAACCTTATTTTCGCTTCTTTCCCCGTAAGATTCACACAAGAATGCGCAAAGACTTTTGAAGTGGCCTGATAATTCAGTAGAATTAAATCGAAAATAAGAGGAAAAACTCTCGTCTTTATTTCTTCGCTGTTTACACTCGAAAATGGCAACCGTCTCGATAATTCGTATAAAAGTGACACAAGGTACTCTAGTTTTCTCATGTGAACAGTTGAAAGTGTAGATAAGAAGCTCTGCTCGGCGACTTACTTAAATAATCGCATAAAGAAAACAGGACTAAACGAAAAACGAAATGACCGGACAAAAAGGAACCGCAAGAACCGGCAAGAAGCTGGTTACCGCTTCTCTGATAAAAAAGAAGCTCGCCGCAAAAGCCGCGGCGAGGAAAAAGGAGGAGGCCCCGACACGCGGCGAACAAAGGTTAATTCATAAGAGTCGACTGTAAAAAAACGTGCGGTGCCCGCGAATGACAAAGCTTTGTTGGCAAGTTTCTGGTTTCCTTCTCGCTTTCCTTTTTTATTTTATTTTTTTTCCTTCATTTCCGCCTTTTTTGGACTACCGCTTTCAGATTGTAGCGATCTGAAACTGCTTGAGAACTGTCCATAAGGAAAACAGAGAAGTCTTGTCATTCATGCAAATAGTTTCTTCGTGTGTGCTTTAAGGAGAATTTGAAACCTTTCCTCTTTGTTCCTCGCACGTTTAAATGTTTATTGATTAATTTAGATATTAATTGATAGTTTATTTCATTTAAATACCAATCGATAGTTTATTTAATTTAGGTATTAATTGATAGTTCATTTAATTTAAATACCAATCGATAGTTTATTTAATTTAAAATTTGGATATTAATTAATAGTTTATTTAATTTGAATATTAATCGACAGTTTATTTAATTTGAATATTAATCGACAGTTTATTTAATTTGAATATCAATTGATAGTTTATTTAATTTGAATATTAATTGACAGTTTATTTAATTTAAATATTAATCGATAGAGGTAATTGATTAATTTAAATTAATGATTTAGTTAGTAAACACTGAAATATCAAATTGTTCGATCTTTCGACTAACAATAAGAGTGAATACTATCAAAAGATGAAAAGGAATGCCAAAAATAAAATATTCGAAATGCAATGTACATCTATATTTAACGTCAAACACAAACATTTCTATACTACTATTTTATACATTTCTATAATTCCAAAGTAACAAAACATCGAAACTACTGAATTTATTGTTAATTTGCATTTACAAGTTGCTGTCACATAGACTTTTTTAACGGCAGGAAAAAATTCGTACTATAGAGCAGTGCTCCGCAACCTTTTATCTTCTACGACACAGCAACATTTTTTTTCGATAATTCAGCGGCACACCACAAGTAAAAGCTTGCAAATACATAAATTACAATAATACGTATATGCTTCTATTAAATAAGAAACACAATAAAATAGCTCTGAGTATGTATGTAGATAGTTACTTTTATTTAAATTTTATATAAACCAGTTTGAATTATACACCAACACAAGAACAAAAATATATAGTTATACATTACATGTAAAAAAATTTCCTCTTTAAATTTAAATATAAAGTTTGCTGTTTGGTATTTACTTACGCCTATTTAATCAAAGTTAATTTAAACATAATAACTAATTTATTAATCGGATATTTGAGTTTGTGTTGAGCAAATTTGGCTCTGTATTAGAAAGTGCTAACCGAACTTGAAATTACATATTGGCAGAAAGTTAAAGAAATTTCTAACTGATGTGGTGGTTAAAAAATTTGTTTATTCTCGAGAAAATCATAGTACATTTTTATACAACTGACGTATTTATAGATGGATTATGATCGGGGTAAAACTAAGCCCCTGTCGTGTCCTTAACACGAACTTTGACGCGACCGATCACCCCCACCGTTGACTTGCATCGCTTCTATCTACCTGCCAATAAGGGTTCGCGAAAGGGGCCTTTTTCTAGGAAAGGCGTTGATTGGTCCTTTTTCCGAATTGGCAGCTACGAAAAGATGTATAAAGGTAGCTTTATCAGAATATGTACGGAGAGAACCAGAGCGTGTACGGAGTGTGTACATATTAAAAAACCGAACAATGTAGTTTAACCTAAAACTAAACAACCAGTAGAGAATCACCCACCGTAATATCTTTCAATCGAGAAATAAGATCACGGTAACAAACAGCCCCCATGGTTCATGGTGTGACTTTCATTCACCTAATTTAAATAGATTTAAGACATCAGTAAGGAAAAGAACAAACGTTAAAAGACTACCGCGATGCACGTGTTTGCACCCATGACTCAGAAATAACGCGTGTCTCTACAATTATCCCCACCATGTACCTTTTCTTTTTTATTAATCATCTGTTGCAAAACGGTGATGATCAATTGAACACGTATAAAATGGTTCGAGGAACACTGGGAGGAAGGAGCGCGCGAAGAGTAATTGAAAACGAGTCTCAAACGGTCACCGACACAATTCCAACGGAGCAATTAAAAGCTCGACCAAGTCGATAGTTACCCTTAGGCCTCGGTGAGCTGTTGAATTAATGCGACTTGCACACGCGAGCCGCGTAAAGAACGGTTCGACCACAATCGATTTAAAACTGCGACTATTAACCCTTTGCGCTCGAAGCTTTTCTGCTCAAATACAATTTTTCTTAGTTTCATTTTACCACTGTTACTCGTGTCTTACCTATGATTTTTTCTACTGAAATAATCCAACGATTCTGTTACAATTTACAGAAAAGTCGCTCGTTTTCGATAATGTGGCGCGGAGAAAATATAATACTAAACTAGGAGAGATATGAAATATGCTATTTTTTTGTCCTGCAGTCCCTTTTGGTACTTTAACACTCATAATTTTTGGTTGATATTTTAAGTGCTAATGTTTCTAATTTTTCAGTCTACTTTGAATATTTTCAAATAATATTACAGAGTACTAATACACGTTACGTATTCTCCAATGTCTTTCCGAGTAAGCCCCTATTCTTATAATCTTATGTCGTTTTCAGTGTTAGGATTTTACTTTGTATTTTTCGGTATACCCCTGTTTTCTGAGAAGTGAAAGCTCTTTTCTGCCTTCGTATCGTCCTTTGTATGCGTTTCGTATGAGTTGTCTGGCTAATGTTGCTGGCTTCTGTACTAAAAGTGTTACTGAAATTACGTATTCACGGGTAATCAGCAATTTTATAGTTTTCATTATCAGTCGATTTTATTGCGTGTGATTCAGAGGAATAGCAGAAATTACGGACTGTGTTTTATATTGTGAAAAGTTAGTTAAATTCATGTTATTCTTGGATCCGTTGTAAGTAAATTGTTAGTAAATATTTGGATAATATTCTCGATATAGGTGGAATTAATGCTTGGATTCTATACAAAAAAACTCGCGGGAACAAACATTACCAGAAAGGATTTTTTATTTCAATTAGCAGAAGATCTTTCTACTGGATATAAAGATTCATTCGAAACAGAAAACCTGAATGAACTACTAATGGTACATAGGTACAGCTGAAAATTGTAGACGAAAATGTACATGAAAAAACATTTCAGTTTGTAAAAATTAAACTACTATTACTACCATTTATCATATCATTAAAATAAATATATATATATATAAATTATTTATTAATCAATAATATATTGATTGTAGTTTAGTTCAAAGGTTTATAGATGATTGTATTTAACATTAAACATTAAAAGTGCATTGATTTATTAAATATTTATTAACCTATCTTCCACTTGTTATTTATGAACGTGTAAATGATAGTATAGATGAATAGGATGTATAATAAATAGTTGCAAAGTATGAATATATATGTATATATTATTTTATAAATTATTTATTATTTCATATATATATCTAATTAAAAATCTAGGTGAAAAATACAATTTCTTGTTTATATGTTTTTATTTTTAATTAGTCATTGTTTATATATTAATTTAGAAATACTGAAATATTTATTCGTTTATACATTTAACCCTAAATAATAAATCTTTGATTTTAAAAGAAGGTCAAAATGACTGGTTGGTAAAGATAGGTGCATATCAATTGTTGGTATATCTAGTGTTAAATTCTCTGGAACAACTGTTCACGGACAACTGTTCAAAGTATCTCACCTCTTCATCGTGAAACTAATTAAAAAGGGACTCATCAATATGTAGCATGTAAATCACGCGTGGTAATATCACGTAACGAAACCTGGGCGTTTTTGAACGACATATAGGAAAGCGTGTATTCATATGTATAAACCAATTAACAAGTGAACACGCCTCCTAATTCTGACAATTGTTCTGCTTGCTGCTTGAGCCGATGGATTACACACGAGTCTCGCCGGGCACAGTGTTAATGGAAAGCTGAGTTATGTAAACAAGCCGTGATCATGCATCAATAGTGCATTCATACCAGGAACACGATCAATACGCAAGTCTGTTCAGGATATGTCGCCACCTAATTGAAACTGTTGTATTAATACGCTATTTACACGATTTTTCCAAATTTTTTGCTAATATGGTAAGGTTTAGTCAAATTAAATGTTATATAGCAATGCAAATTTCAAAATAAAATCTTCTGTTTCTAAGCTTGCACATAACTGTTCAGTTGAGCCAAATTAAATAGTATTTTTCGGACGCACAAAATTCCATTTTATTTGTATGTCAGGGGGTTAAGTTAGATTTATATTTAAATCGTAAAATTCGTTTAATCCAATACGGGTCAATAGAAATAAGAGATACTTCACAAGTACAGTAGAATCATCTTTTGAAAGAGTTAAATGAACCTCGCAGTAATTCCACAGTAACACGATTGTAATTCGCTACGTTTGACGAATAAATCTTCACAAGTTAGCCGAATATTCCCTCGCAAACGAATGTTTCCAAAAATTCTTCTGCAATCGTACTCATTGAGATTCTACGGAACATCTAATCATAAATTCCAATTCTGAGAGAGAGAGAGAGAGAGCATGGTTGGCGGTCATAAAGCATCTATTTTGACTTGGAATAAATTACTTTGGTGCGTTTGGCCCCAAACCGGAATTACGAGCAACGAGGACGTCTCAGACGGCAGATATTACCGTCCGCATGAATATTCGGCATCCGACCGATCCTCCAGGGTGCCCTTAAGGATGTCCGCGCGAACTTATCCTATCGCCATCACGTCGCACCTTCTGGAATGATATTTCGCCCCATCGACTTCGAGAAACCACTCTCACAGACGACTTATACCACCCTGAACCACGTTTCGTCGCTCGTTCGTGCCGATAACTCCGATGCAAAGTGGCCACTTTTTACTTTTTGCGAGAAATACGCTGGGATAAATTGTCATCGACAACGATAGCTCTGAATTGGAGAAAATCGTTTGGTTAAATACAGCCCGAGTAACTTGTTCAAATTTAGATACACTACCATATCTGACCACCTTCAGTTTATGGGAAATATAGAAAATATACTTGAAATGACGCATCTCAATGTAACTTTTGCCACAGGCTAGGATATTTCTTTCAGGCATTCGTATAAAGATAATAGTAGGTCATTCAGAAAGTTCTGCGGTTTTTTTTTTATATATATAAATCCAATGCACACATGATTGCAATATTTATTTGAATATTTACTTTTCGGGCTTTTTTGCCGTAAAATTATTAATCAGTTCGTTAAAATCAACACAATTGATTACATCACTTTCAATAGATAATATAGATAAATTTGACAGTTTATCCTGCCCCAAGATATTTCTTAAATAGTTCTTAATTCTTTTAAGGACATTGTAAGAACGTTCTGCCGATACATTGGAAGCTGGAATTGTTAGAAATATTGCTAAAATTACCTCAACATTTGGAAATGTTGAAGTAAGTCCTCTTTGTGTGGAAAAACGTAGAATTTGGATCTTGGATATTGATTTGTGTTTGGAACCTCATTTGCCCAAGTTACCCATAGGGTAACATGCCACTGCCCGGAGTGTAAAAGTATATGATCAATGTTATTTCGATGTTATTTTCCAAAGACTGGATAACTCTCAACCACGTCAATACCATTTCTAAATTTCGATTTTGTCCAGTAGACGTATCACTGTATGCAATAACGTGACTTTGAGTCGTTACATTTTGTAAATGTCTCAGACAGCAAGAAGCTATTTCCTGCGATCCTCTGGAAGCAGTTGTTCCGTCTCACACATACACATTAACTTTATTGTCGTGGAAATTATGAAATCCCTCGTTTGAAAGATACATATTTCGCTTATAATATTCGATTGAAACACAATTTTGGATAGAATGAACTTACATCACTTTCATAATCAATCGCTACGCAATTTCTTTTATTGGCCAATTTTAAACTGAACAAAGTATTGGTATTTTTTAAGATATTAAATATTAACTAGTTATAAATCAAAAGTTTACACTAAATTAATCACAAATTATACGATATCTCATTTTTTTACCAAAATGTACTTACACCACTTTCACAATAAACGGTCCAAATATCGAAGAACGCTTAAAGCAAAAAGAAACAAATTAACTAATAGGTAGAAGCAGAAGATGGAATTCGCCTTTTTCTAAGGGATTCCTCATTGTCAATTATAGCAGCCTGTAATTAATTTGGCGTCCGTACAAACGGCAATCGATTTACGCGTCGATGAACGCTCTGCCGTTAGGTAGCGTTCATCTGCGGTCATGCAATTGCTTCGGCCATTACTTCACCTGTACCGTGAACCACAAATTGCAACGGAAAGCAGAAGGAATGGTTAGAACCGTCGGTATTGCCGCGAGAATAAAAGAAAAAGCGATCGCAGGGATGCAATCAATCAGAATTATTTAGCAAATTAAGCGTACACAGACATCTAACGTGTACAGTTGATTGCCGTAACGTACGTAGAACAATGAAAAAGAAATGATTGCAAAATAAAGGGAAAACTATTCTAGCTGGAAAATTCAGAAATATGAAAAATTGTTAGTAGACAGCGGATGTTTATGCAAACATTTACAGGAAATAGATGCAAAAATGTAATTTGGATAGAAATGTATTTTGTCATTAGAGCGATTCTAAAAGTGTATTCTTTTTATTTTGCATAATTTGCATAATGCATATTCTATGCACATTGCTTAGATTTTGCTTATTTCACACGTGTTGATAATTAGACTATAATTTCTCTATCTTGCTAATGAATGTCGAATCCGTCAAATTAGTTGTTGGCAGGCAGTGAAAGCCTCAAATCTCCAAGTATCGAGTAAAAATTCACTGTCGCTTAAGAAATTTTTAAAAAGTCTCCAACATAAAAATAAAAAACATTCTCTAATTAAAAATGAGCTGAAACTTCACCACAAGAGATGAAAACGATAGAAAAAACAACATGGCGGTAAATACTAGCCAAGGAATTTCCCAAAGCAGGACAAACTAAGACCGAGGAGGTTCTACGAGATCCATAATCCACTGACAAATTCCACGCCGACATCTCATCCACTTAAACAAAAATCAACACTTCCTCCAACATTCCCGAAAACAAACTGAACGTTCCATCCTGCGACCGTGACCCATCGGAATAATGAATTCGAATGTTGAACAACGAACGAGCAAGAAGAAGAAAGAGAGAAAAACGAAGCTTCGAACTTCTGTCGACGAACTCTCCTGGGGCAAACGAGTTACCCCCTTCTTCGACCATTTTCGCAGAGAATAGAACGCGAGGCGTGTTTGCATCGTCGCACGAGACACCATCTTTCCTCCCCTTAAGATCGCCAATATTGACAGACGTTCCAAACACAGCAGAGGGGCAAAAAAAAAGGAGGGAAAATTGTTTCCAGGAAGAAGGGAGGGAGGGAGGGAGGGGAAAAGGTACACAGAGAAATCCTGCAAGGTACACTGTTATATTTTCATTACACCGTAGTATCGCCATCTTGGCAAACAAACCCAATCGCGACGTTTTTCTTCGTCCTTCTTTGACGGGCTAAGCAAGCTCATCTGCAGGCAGAGTCCACGACTAAGCAACTTCTGGGCGTTGGTGCTGCCATGTTGAAGCCGCCGCCGCAGATCTTCTTTTTATTCTCATTCACGCATGGAAGAATCGTGTCGGAGAGTGATTTCACGTTAGAATCTTTCGCCCTCTGGAGCTTCTTCTTCTGCGTGTAATATTTCTTCTTCAGGTCGGACATCTCGTTGCTCATTCGGTCCATGCCGAGCTTGTACTCGCCTAATTGGATCTCGTACATGCTCATTTCAGCGATCATACACTACGCCAGAGGGAAGATGCTTTGAACCATTAAGTGAAACGATTGCTAATTCTCTTTTTTCGAATGATTCATTTGGAAATTAAAGGTCATCCAGGAAACACTGTGTCTTTTCTACAAGCACGTGTGAATGAATAGTTTCTTTAACCCCTTTAACCCCTTTAACCCTTCAACACCTACTATTTACAGACTATTACTTATGCTATGTATACAGCGAGAGTCAAAAGTGAGTGTACACCTTGAGAACATGGTATTTATTTAACAATTATTACAGGGTGTTCCAAATTTCAGGATTTTAATTAAAAATTGTGAATGTTTTATTGATTCCTAAAGTAGACAGTATAGGGTTATGTATGTAAACGGCCTTCACAGCTTTTCTGGCACATACGCACTCTTTTGTCGAAATTTTCCTTGACCGTTTTGCATAAATGTGGCTGAATTTCGTTGATACAGCGCTCAATTTCCTCCTTCAAGGCGTGGGTGGTCGTGGGCCTGTTGGCATAAACCTTCGACTTCAAGAAACCCTAAAGAACAAAGTCCAACGGCGTTAAATCGCATGATCTGGGTGGCCAATTCTGATGACTAGAACGGGAAATTACACGATCAGGACATGACTCATGCAGTAATTGAATTGTTTCTCGGGCTGTATGGCATGTGACGCCGTCTTGTTGAAACCACATGTCGTCCACATCCATATCTTGCAATTTAGGCACAAAACACTGGATTATCATGTCGCGATAACGAGCACCATTAACTGTTATTGCCTGATCAGCCGCATTTTCAAAGAAGAATGGTTCGATGATGCCTCCAAAGCCCAAAATCCGCACCAAACAGTGACACGTTGTGAATGTATTTGTTTCTCAACAATATCCCGTGGATTTTCTGAACTCCAAATGCGACAATTTTGACGATTAACGAAGCCATCGAGATGAAAATGAGCCTCATCGCTGAAAATGATTATGTTCGAGAAATCAGCATCCACTTGTTGTTGTTCCATAATCCATTCAACGCGTTGTTCTTTCGTGTAAGGCTCCATTTTTAATAACCCTGAACTGTCAGCTGTCACGCTGCTTTTTTTTCGTTGACAACACTTTACCGCACAAATGGCGCAAATTCAAATCTTGCGTGAATTTTGGATCACCCTATAGATATATAGACCGTTTATTTTGAAAGTGGTACAAGTCCATTCTTTTTCTAGTTATAAATAAACAGTTTACACTAAATTAATCACAAATTATGTGATATCTCATTTTTTTAAACAAATGGACTTACACCACTTTCAAAATAAGCGGTCCATATGTTTTTTGCATTAAGGGGAAAGTTATTTGAATAACATAAAGTGCAGAGTGATAGGAATTAAAAGTAGAAAACGTAATTCAATGTAATAAATAATATTTGAGATACAACATAAAATATTTCAGAATCGATTCGAGTTGAGGTATGTTTTCGTTGAAAGTGGAATAAGTCCATTCGTAATAGGTGTAATAATAACTGTAAATACTAAATATACTTATTATATCTCGAATTATTCAAGGATTTGCTGTGCATTCTTCTTTTTATTTTTTTTTGTTATACTCGTAGGTATAAAAAGCAAAATATTTTGGGAATCCAAAATACAAGTGTCGCGAATGTTCCAGATAATTAGATTTGTGTATCTCCTTAAAAGAGCGAATGCTATTAATTGCAAAATATTTCTTTAAATTTTTTGATATAAAAATTAAACAAAAAAAATTGCAAAGTTATTGGCACATGTGTTTTTGAACAAATATATTGGATCGATTTGCCTGTAATAAAGTATACTTATTATATAAAATTTTAAATTTTACTCCATGCAATGAGAAACAGTCTGGCAAACCTGCTGAGGTTGATAATGACTAAATATCATCTCTAACCGAGGTTAATTCATTCTACACAACCACAGAGACTGCTGAGAAGTTGAAAATATTGAAACCTAGCACCTTGAAATGGTTTAGGCTGAAAGGAATTCGATGGATAGAATTTCCTGTCCATTGATTTTTGTATTTCAATTATGTCATTTGAAAAGATATGACGTGTAACCACCATTTAAATGTTGCATGTGGATGACCCTTTATTTCTACAAACGATTCTTTTCTTTAGGTTGGAGGGAAATGGTTTTATATTTTTGATATTAAAAACTATTTAATTATTTCAGATATTATATGTTTGTTGTTTTGTTGAAAGTGGAATGAAAACTAATTCTTGTTAAGAAATCTCTGTTCTCACCTTCATTTTTTGTCCCCTCTCGCGCAGCGCCTTCTGAGTTTTGCTGAGGGAAATCGCCACCTGAGGTCCCGGATGCCTGGAGAGGATTTCACGTAGATTCATGTACAGTTTCTCCGTATCCTTGATCTTCTTCTCCTTCTCTATAATATCAGCGGCCATTCTTATCACGCGCTTCTGCAGAATTTGAATCTTCTTCAACAATTCGTAGGTTGCTGGATCGGAGCCCTGGAGAAAATTCCAACAAACATTGTTTCAGGTTTCTGACGAAGACCAGCAAGAGGATCTATATTCTGTCCAAGAAGCATCCGGAATTTAGCATTTAGAAAGATGCGCGTAAAAGATATCGCCACAATTGTTTTTTTCTGTTAGGTGTTAGCACTCTACTGACTTACTACGCAGAATTTGAGTGTTCTACTATTATTACAATGATAAAATTAGTTGAGCAAGGAGTTTGCCTTAAATTTTGTTGCACAAGTAATAGTGCAAAGAATACTGTAGGCTGTTTACAAGGAGTAGAGTGGTGCTACGACTATTACGACCGTCCGCAATTGGTTCAAGAGATTTAGAGCTGACAATTTTGAATTGGAAGACGAAGACCGCAGCTGCCGTTCAGCAACGACGGATACGGACAAAAAAAAAAGAAAGAAACTTATGGGACATCCTAATACCAAGTCCTGCTGGTACGTTAAAACGAAAAAGTACGAAAGAACGACACTCGAAGGTTCTAACTTGGCTATTCGGCGAAAGTTTCAATTATTAAAAAAATAATTGGTCTATGATAAATTGGGGATACAAGAAAATGAAAGCAACGAGCTTGGGGTTCTTCGACTGAACTTTCGCAGAGATTCGTGAACCCCAAAGGTTAGAAAGCAAATTACCCCAATCGATGTAAACAAATTTCACACGATCAATTTCTTTCTTAACCATACCTCGAGCTTCCTCCACCTATGAATGTTCAACGGTGTCTGAACCTCCTCCTCCAGTGCCATCACCTTCAATCTCTCTCTCGTCAGGTCCCTGCTCAAATGGAACACCTCTTGGCGCAGATCGCTCATGTTCGCTATGTTCTTCTCCAGTAACGTCTTCTCCGTTCTCAACTTTTTCACCTCCAGCTTCAACAGTCTAATATCCTCCAATCTGTGATTGTATTGTACCTCTCCTCGTTGAAGTGTACTATGGAGAACCTTGATCCTGCTGTACTGTAGGCTCAGCTCGTCGTTCCTGCGGACCAATTGCGTACCCAGGATGTCTCTCTCGTTCATCACGTTGTCGATGTCCTTCTTGTGCCTCCCAATGTCCGACTCTGCCTTGAGGATCACCTGCCTCAGACTTTTCTCCTCCTGTTTCATCGACTCAATATCACGCTTCAACTCTGACACGTCATTGCGGCTCGATTGCAGATCAACCTTTAGTCCTTCCTTCTCTTTTTCCACCATGCTGCGAACTGTGAAAATCCATCGTACTTATTCGAGAAAACGAACCTCTATTTTGTCGGGATTTCGCGAATTTTGAAAGCTAGTAGTAAGTGAAGCAGAATTTGAATTCAATTGACACTTTGACTGCCATGCGAGTTTAGAGGGAAATCTCCATTTCGAAGGACGAAACCGTGTAAATGTACTGGGTCCTCTGCCCTTTTGCGTGGATCAGGATTTAGATCTGTAATCGAGAACGAAATGTCCGAGCAACAGAGATTCCTAAATTCCTTCTTCGTTTTGAAAAAAGATCTTTGCTGTAGAATAGTATAAATCTGAAAATTTCTGCTCTATTTTTTCTGAAATTTTCTTAAAATATCTGCTCTTGTTTTTTTCGTGAATCATGCTAGAAGGCCTTTTTGTAAGCCTGCTAGGAGCTGTTCAAAGAGGTCCAAGTTGGCCAACTGGTTAAAAACGAAGGAAAACTGTTAGCTTTCTTCTTATACACAGCAATATGTTCCACCTAAATGTCTCCTTCAATTACAACGATATAAAAATTACATTTTATGCAATTGTAGTAGCATCACTACACAGTAATAATTAGACTACAGATTTTCATGCACTTACGGGAAATTTGAAGATAATTACAATATGATTCCGATACATGTGAATCCAATAACACTAGTTTACAAATTGAAAAAAAAATTCTGCACACTGGATGCCGCTATACGTTTCTTATGTACTTTGGTCCGCTAAACTCGAAAATCGCATTAAAAAGTTTTTTATGGATACGTTTTCGAGATATGAATTTTTTAATTTTTGTTTGGATTTTCTCGGAGGTAGTTTGACTATTTGAACCATATCTCGAGTTAGAAGCGACCGATCTGATCGTAGAAGGTACTAAATTAGAGACAATTGAATTGCCAACAAATATTACTAACATTATTTCCCAATCGCTGTAATAGTTTCATTGCAACGGACCACATTATGAAAAAAAGGTGTGTTTTTTTGGCCAAAAGGAAGATTGAAAACTCACTCTATCGCCGGGAAGAAGTAGAAATCGTAGAAATATGCCCAGTTTGTTATTTTTTACGTAGAGTTTGTACTTTCACGAAGAGAACAAGGTATTTGTGAAGAAAATTCATGGATAAATACCGAAGTTATGACCAAATATGTGAAAGTAACGAAATTCAACTTTTTCTCAAAATTTTTATTTTTTTCCTTATTTAATAAATAATTAAATATTTCAATATGATAGGAGATATTTAGAAATAATTTTGGCTTCTGCTTTGTCTTCTGTTATTTTTGGAATCCGTTTCTCTTATGAAGAACCAAATATAATCTCCCATCATTCTCTCTGTTGCGACGCAAAACTAATCGTTAGGACGCGACTTTATGATACGGGCGATTCATTTATGCTATTTTTGAGGATGCTTGACTTTCTAACCTTTTGTTAAATTCCTTTCATTGTAAGCCAAGGTCGAGTTCCAGAAAGAGTTTATGACCGCGGAAACTTTGCGTTTCTGCGGCCCATGTGCCTTTCTGGTACCCGGTCGCCCTCAATAGCAATTAACGTATCGTAAAGTCACTAACACACGTAGCAAAAGTCCCGTTAGGACCGCTCACCCCTTGGGTCTGACTCCCCCGCCACAACGACATTCCACCACCCTGCCAACCAGGGATTTCCAGGGTGGCGGCTTGCGCTTGGCCATGGAGGACTGTTCAAGGGGCAGGAACGGTTCTGATTCGTCAAAATCGGGAAATCGAACTACAAAGATTTGTATAAATAGAGGGCTAACGCTAAAAAGAGAATTATTATAAAAACAAGCTTCAACAACTAAAACATACACTCTGTAAGACGAAAGGGACTCTGCGAAATATCGCACCAGCGACAACCAAGCATTAGAGGAAGCTGAGCATATCACTTGCTCAAACCGACGACGCAACACTCTCGTCCCAAAATCCCTGATAGCGCCGCTCAATGGTCTTCATTTCTTGGTGGAACCTCCCACCATGCTCGTCACTTACGTTACCGAGATTCCCCGGGAAAAAATTCAGGTGCGATTGCAAAAAATAAATCTTCAGAGACATATTTACGCCTGTTGAAAAAATACTTGTCATCCGCTGAGGCTGCAGCCTGGAATTCGTTTAAGTTAATAGTTTCGGATTTCCTTGGAAACAGTAAGAACCCGAACTACGAGATGATTGTTGAAGATTTGCTCCAGAAATATGCAAGAATAGGTATGGAATACTGTCATTCTACTTAATTCTATTTCATTTTCTGTTATATGTCTTCCATTCTTTTTATTTTTCCAACAGGCGTAAACACCTGTTTTACGTATTCAAATTATAATTTGAAGATTTTGTGGATAATAATATTTTTTATTTGAATTGTAAGAATTTTTTATATCTTTCTATTTGAACCATGTATTTAATAAATTTTTTAAATTGTTGATTGTTGTTTTAATTGTTTAATTGTTTAATTTTTAATTTTATTTACTTAATATATTTTTTTAATTTTGTGGATAATAATATTTTTTATTTGAATTATAAGAATTTTTTATAGCTATCTATTCGAACCATGTATTTAATATATTTTTTTAATTATTAATTGTTTAATTTAAAATTTTATTTATTTAATATATTTTTTTAATTTTATGGATAATAATATTTTTTATTTGAATTATAAGAATTTTTTATACCTTTCTATTCGAGCCATGTATTTAATATATTTTTTTAATTTGAAAGAATTTCACACAAAGCACATAACATAAAAAACTATGTAACATATCTAAATTATAAAACTGTTTACGATGAAATAATTCTCTGTCGATATTTTCCATTTTGTATCGTGTTCTCAGAGATATAAATTTGCAGAAATATCCGTAAATAATATACATCAAATCTTGTACAAGTTTCGTGGACAAATCTTGTTACTCTACATCAAACCTGTCTGTAATCTGGCATCCCTAA
This sequence comes from Anthophora plumipes, assembly GCA_951804975.1. Lineage (NCBI taxonomy): Eukaryota > Metazoa > Arthropoda > Insecta > Hymenoptera > Apidae > Anthophora > Anthophora plumipes. The sequence goes on from OX638122.1 coordinate 2,929,243, forward strand.
TAAACTTTTATCAGAGTGCTATCAAAAAGGGATGAAGAGGAGCTTACGGAATTCCTCTTTGATCAGTTGGCCCTCTTTCGTGACGATGTCCTCTTTCAGCTGTTCAATCTGATGGTTGAGCACCTTCAGCTTGTTCTTCAGCTCTTGTATCTCGTCGTGCGCCTCTGTCAGGCTCTTGCCGCATGTGTTTCTCTCAGCTCGCACCGCCTCGAACAGATTCTGCTGCTGACGGTACTTCGCTTCGGCCTCGGCAAGTCGTTTCTTGTAATTCGAGATCTCGACTTGTTTCAGCTTCGATTCACTTATATGTTCCTCCACCTATTGACATGACAACTAGGTTACACCTTCACGTATGCAAATTTCTATGTTCATCTTCGTTGTGCGGATTTTAGAAAAAATAGCTTTTGAGAAAGGTCGACACCATTTTCTATTTCAGTAAAAATATTCTGATATATAGATATTGGTGGATGAATGATCTTTTCACCTGAAAAGCCATTTTGCAAAATTTCAGATCGCTACAGCTTCGTTTAACCTGTTAACTGTAGATGACGAGTTAACTCGTCGTGGATTCAATAATACTTCGAACGTCAATAGCTTATCTATCGATGAATTACTCGTCTTTTCATTGCATTAAGTATAAATACACTATATTTAGATTCGCAAGAACCAATGTAACGCAATTATTTAGAATTTTTGCTGATTTTTAATTATAAACTGCAGATTAAGGGTGATACGAAGGTAAAACCTTCGAATTGTTTTAAAAAAATATCTAAAAGAGCTACAGACCAGCTTTACTTGACATATCTTTCTCACAATTATAGATCAATTATTAAAGGTAGAAAAAGATAATTAATTTGAGGTGGTTTTTATGAACCCTTAGAGTGATCACCTAACAAAAGCTCGCAAATAATGCTTTTATCGAATTATTGCATGTAGATATCAGCGATGGCAAGATACTGTTCGTGAAAAGTTATATCAAGTGCTTCGTACCTTTATTGTTTATAATTTTTTAAATTTAGAACGATTCTATGTATTATTTCAGAATTTTTTTTTCTTCGCTGTCCAGTCAATTCTCGATCGACAAAATCATCGTTAGTTGTTACCAAAAGGTACGAGGAACTCTTTGAAACGTATTTTAAAGTATCTCCGTCATTTTCCAGCGTCTGTGCGAAACGGGAACCGAAAAATTGCTTGAAAGATGGGAAGAAGTCGTCGAAAACTTTGTTCGATACATTGTTGATGAAAATAAATGTATTACCATAATTACACTTACGCGACAAAACTAATGGGAAGCCTTAATACAACGTAGAAAGATTAATTTGCTTTTATAGAGTATAATGATTTAGCAAATGGCGCCCGAAGTGAAAATAGTTAAGTAATGTAAGTAGATTATGAATTATTATTTCAAATGAAATTCATTTTCACGTTTCACCATGACTGTGGACCTCTCGTTGTTCTACTACGTAGAGTGAGGAGTTTTGTAATTTACACGCCAGTCACGAGACATCCCGCGTGAATAATACGTGTTTCGAAGGCCAGGGAAGTTTGTTGGTTGCCGTACAAGCGTTTTGGTAAATGCCTGTCAGACTTTGTCGAGCTTCCATGGAGAATGTTGGAGCGTTTTGTAAATTATTGGTCAGGACACAAGGCTGTTGCAGAAAGGAAATTTGATGGACGCCATGAGAGACGTTGTGTTTGTTTCTGAAGCGAATTATCAAGGATCAAATTTTGCATTTGAAACGATTCCTTTTCTAAACTTATTGAACGAGAGCAAAATGATCAAATTCAAGGTTTTTTAATTACTAAACGATTTCAATAGCAAAATTCGTTATTCTAATAAGTACCTGCAGTTAAAGGGGTAATAAAATATTACAGCGTGGTGCAAGTATTTTGTACGTATTTGCGTGAATTGAATTTGCCGTGTCTGTAGGAAATATCGTCTTGATGGTGATTCAGCTGAACGCATCGTGTGTAACCACATCGTACATGTATGTACAGTTGGAAATTATTGGATGTACGTAACCGGCTCATTTCACGATTGTACATGAAATTGTAATTAATACTAGGTTAATATGTGTAACTGGTGCTAAAGTGGAAATTTACACAATCTATGGGAACGTAGAATTTAATCAAAACGCTCTTTCAACTTTCGTACGAGTATATCGGATAATAATGAAAACACTTTCTGTCTCTTTAACGCGTTCTGTACCAATCGGCTTTAATTATTCGTGAATTAGGTGAATAAAAGGCAACTATAAGAATAAAAATACACTTTGACCCTATATAGTACGAATTCTTTTTTGTCGCAATAAAACAATTTTGTGTAACGTATCAACCTCTAAATGCAAATTAACAATGAATTCAGTAGTTTCGATGATTTTATCATGACAAATACGTTTTGTTACGTTGGAGTTGCAGTAACGTGTGAAATAATAATATGAAACAGTTTGGGTTTGATGTTAAACGCAGATATACGTTGTATTTTCCACCTTTTTGCAGTGTCCACTCTTATTTGAAAGATCGAGCAATTTGCTGTTTCATCTTTTTACGCGTTTTTGACTATATTGTGTGAAAATAATAAGAAAATTATCGTCGAATTGCAAATAAATGGCAGATTATTCATATAGAAACCGAGAGATATTATGTAGGCATTTTCTTATTTATCAGACATCAATAGAAAAGAAAAAAATGACAATTGCACACAATAGTTCCTACAGCCTCCACAATTACAGAATTACAAATAAATTACAAATTATTCATATAGAAATCAAAAGCTGTTATGTAGGCTTTCCTTATTAATCAAACATTAACAGAAAATAAAAAAACAATAATGACAATTGTACAAAATGGTACTTACAGCCTCTACAATTACAGAATTAATTACAGAATTACAGAATTAAAAAATAAATTACAGATTATTCATATAGAAATCAAGAACTATTGCGTAGACTTTGAAGGATGAAGTGATTATGTGGCGTGTTCAGTGAATGTAGCTAAACGGGAAATCCGTTTAAGCCAATTAGACTTTTTGTGAAAATTCCACCGCCCACTCTTTTACGCCCTTAGCGTGTTTTTCCGAGAGTGGGGAAGCAACTTGGTGGGAGTGATATTCCCTGCGTAGATTCGGCAAAACAGCGGGGTGCCCTGCGGGCCCTGCCGATACGTGCGACATGTAGGTTTACGAACCTCAATCGGCAGGCCTTTGAGGGACCCTCGGTTTAGGATTCCTACGAACGCTATTGAGATTGCCGAGAGAGTTTACGTAAGGGACGGGTAAAACTCGAACGTCCTTATTACTGATAGACAAACGACTTCTCAAAAATAGCTTCGCTGGCGTGAGAGTTCTAAACAGTGCTAGCTTGTTCTTGAGATTTCCAAGTGTTTTTCCTGCTAGCCGTCTGCCCGCCGAATGTTTATTACGCAGGTATGTAGCGTGCCGCTACAACTTTTTCTTACTTATCAAACATCGATAGAAATAAAAGAAAGAATGGCAATTGCACAGAATGTTTCCTACAGCCTCTATGTTAGTATGTATTTGATTTAGCTCGTGTGTACTGTCGTACTGAGCCGACTGATAAATTGACAAATGCTTGTTACCTTTCTAACTTTGTGAAATTTATTTTCTGTAAGACTAAGTGTCGCTTTTACTGATAGATGATTTCACTACGGTGACTTTTTCTGAACTGTCCGTCTTTCGAGTGCTCGTCTTAGCCCTCGGAAGCGTTGGATTAGAAGTAGGCTGATTGGTGAATATTTTCTAATATTGATCGCCAATCAACGTGCCTAATTTTCTCGCCAACTCCTTCCAATGCGTCTTTAGCGCGCCTTTCTCTGGTGGAGTGGGAGATGATTCTAAGGGGTAGCCAAATGTTTATAATAATTCGGGAAATTCCCCCGGGTGACTCATCGGCTAGCGGACCGTTACAGACAAATGTACCCTTCGGAAACCCGTGGTTTATAGCATGTTCTTAAGCTATTGAGCGCGAAAGGCACGAATGGCTAAAAACTCTAATTAAGTAATTCTACCGGCCTTCGCTAGGATGGACGTTAAAGCATAAAAATAATAAATTAAATCCTAAACTCAAAAACGGCCTGTTGATGCGATCGTGCCATAACCGTTACTAAGAAAACCTAACACTCTACAATTGCAGAATTAATTAGAGATTAATTACATGATTACAAAATTACAAATAAATGACAGATTATTCATATAGAAAGCAAAATCCATTATTATGTAGGCTTTTTCTTATTTATCAGACAAAAGAAAAAAATAATGACAATTGCACACAATGGTTCCTACAACCTCTACAATTACAGAATTAATTACAGAATTACAGAATTACAAATAAATTAGAAATTATTCATATAGAAACAACCAAGAGCTATCATATAGGCTTTTTGTTATTTATCAATCAATAGAAAAGAAAAAGATAATGGTCCCTACAGCCTCTATCTGCGGATAACTTGCAAAAGTATTTAGTTTGATATCTCAGGTTAGAGTTGACAAGAGTTACCAAATTGGTTATCAAAAAGGCATTGCAGTAAAAAATTAAATAAATCGAAAACTAGGAGTAACTCGTTCAATATATTCTTAAACGTAATCTAAATATTACAAAACAATAAATTATGTCTGCACCTGCACTTCTAAAACACCAAATAATAGTCAGTCTTAAATATGCACGTGAAAACGTAAGTAGGAATTATAATAAACACGTTGATGATATAAAGGAGCATCAATAAGATATTTCATTCCAAATAAATGTTATTTCTACGATTTCTTCGTTACATATCATTTCTTTCCAACCCCTTTCACAGTAGTAATATTTAGAAACCATTAGAGCTTTAAAACTGTTGAAAATTATACAGTGTACATTAGCTATAGAAATAAATTCTTTCGGACTTTAGGGTACAACTAAAGTTTCATTTGAAAAGAATGAAAACTGATCAATAATAGAAACAATTTCCATTATTTTTTATCACCTTTCACCATTTTTCTTGGGGAACACCCAAATAATTGAACAGTTGTATTAACTACATGAATCCAATCTGAAAGAATTGATTTCTATACCTAACACAAGTGACAGTTTCATTACGAGTAACTTCTATTTCTTTATTCTCCTTCTATCTGTTACTGTTTTATAATTCTGTAATTAAATTTGAATTACTTAGATCTAATATACATATCAGTTCTTTCTAACCCTTTTTCTTTTGATATTGGCAATATTTAGAAATCATTATTTAAAACTCTAAAGCTCTTGAAAATTATACTGCTACAGTTACTCTGTACAGTGTAGGTATATTATAAAACTATTCGTGAAAAAATCACTAACATTTCACAGACGCACGTCCATAGTTATGCCTTGAATTGTTCTCGTATCTGGTCGCAAATCTTTCGAGAACACGACGAGCAAGCGCAACCTAACCCGGGATAAACCTAAAATGAACGACTGACCTACGTCTACCTTTACCACCCGCTGACCAACCAGCCCGTATATCCGTCAGAGCAATTCGCTTGATGTCTGAGCACAGAACAGCGACCATACCACCTCGACGATCCCTCAGCTATGCGTCTACTATACAACTTGCCTGACAGCTCACGCTATATCAACACCTATTATTAGATAGATGTTTAACAGCGCGTCTACCTTGACTACTTGCAAGATGCCCGATTACGCAACATACCCTAACAATTCCACTTATCCCTATCGTGTATGCGCCATTTTCTATATGTACCCTCTGATCAGGAACACCTATTCGACTATTACCGCCGATTGCTCGACAGGGAACGAAATTCGACGATCAAGTGATCCTATTTTTTTATTGAAAATTAGCTCTACCGGTTTGTCCAGAAAATTTGTGTCGATTTTTATGTGAATAAGACAATTTCATACTTCGAACCATCTTCTTTTTGCTCTATAAGGTATGTATTAGCTGTTTACAAAGGCTTCTGTCGACTATTGTTCTCATCAGACACTTTTAAGAAGTATATATCAGTGGGTACTTTTTGGTCAGACATCAACTCCTTCATTCCATCCCATTTATCAATTCCTCCATTCTCTATCTATTTATCAATTCCTCCATTCTCTATCCATTTATCCATTCCATCATTCTCTATCCATTTATAAAATCCATCATTCTCTATCCATTTATCAATTCCTTCATTCTCTATCCATTTATCAATTCCTTCATTCTCTATCCATTTATCAATTCCTATTAATCATCGCGTATAATCTACTAACCATCGGGTATATTCTACTAACCACCAGGTGTAATCTATTGACCATCGGGTGTAATCTACTAATCATTGGATATAATCTACTAACCATCGGGTATAATCTACTAACCACCGGGTATAATTTACTAACCATCGGAAATGGAGGAATTGACAAATGAAATTGGAATGGAGAAATTGTTAAATGAGGTTGGTCCATTTAACGAATGGAGGAATTTATAAGTGAGAGTGGAATGAAGAAATTGATGTCTGACGTTTGTAGGTGCGTTTTTGGGCAGACATTTTTAAGTAGTATACGTCGGAAATAGTTTTTACGGTCCGACATGTGTAAATAATGTCACGGGAATACTGAAAGTTCTTCGATTATTACAATTAGCAGGATTAAGTGAATCTTTTCTAATTTCATAAATATTTCGCGGAGAATCAATATCTTTTTTTCGAAAAGCCAAATATCGACATAAAGCTCACCTGATGCGCCAAGTGTTGTGCTGTCATGTTATGTTTATCCCTCTCCTTCTCCGTCGCTACCAATTGTTTCTGGGTCTCTATGACATCTTGCATCGAGCTATCAAGCTCGTGCTCGATCTTTCGTCTACTGTACTCGCACACCACCATCTCGTGATTCAGCCTCTTAATGTGATCACCGAGAGTCTCCTTGGTACGTGCCAGAATGTTCTTCTCGCGTATGATAGCATCCATCTCTTGCTGCTTCTCGATTTGCTGCCTCTGAAATGTGAGCATCTGGTGCTCGGCGTTCTTCGCCCTAGCTAGTACCTGCTTCAACTGCTCCTCCAGAGAAGATCGTTCGTTCTCCACCTTCTGCATCCGTTTCACGGACACGTCCTTCTCCATTTTGTATTTCGACACTTCCTCTTTCATCCTATAAGATTTAATAGGAAAAATGTCACACGATCCCTAGTAACGTTATATAACAACGACTTCGACAATTTTGCATATTAAAAACCGACGAAGTCTTCAAATCACGTGGACAACGTTTCTTTTCGATTTGAATCGCACGACTATTGCGGCAATTTTGCATATTAAAACGGGAGGGGAAGCTCTGAAATCTCACGAAAACGAGTTTTTTCGCTTAAAATTGAAGGAGAACGACCACTTCAGCGATTCCGGATACTCAGAATGTGAGAAGATGATTTCAAATGACGTAAGGAACATTTTTTTGCTTGCAAGTACACGACGACTATTGCGGAAATTTTGCATATTAAAACGGTAGGGGAAGCCCTAAAATCCCAAAAAACGTGTTTGTTCCTTTAAAATCGAAGGAAAATGACTATTTCGGTGATTCTGCGTACTTGAAACGGTAGGAGAAGCCCAAATATCTCTGGAAAACGTGTTTTTTCGCTTAAAATTGAAGGCAAATGACTATTTCACCGATTCTACGTACTTAAAATGGTAGCGGACGTCCTAAAATCTCAGGAAAACGTGTTTGTTCGTTTAAAATCGAAGAAAAATGACTATTTTGGCGATTCAGCGTACTTGAAACGGTAGGAGAAGCCCAAACATCTCTGGAAAACGTGTTTTTGTTTGCTTAAAATCGAAGGAAAATGACTATTTCGGATACTTGACTATTCTGGATACCACATCTAACCGATGAGGAGATCTTCGCTATTCAGCCAATTTACAATCGACAAAATCATCGTCAATTATTACCAAAAAGTTTCGGAAAGCTTTTTGAAACATATTTTAAAATATCGCCATCATTTTCCAGTTTCTGTGACGGTTTGTATGATGATTTCTGTGATACTTGAACATTCTTTAACGCCATTCCATCTGAATACCGCGTAATTGGCAACACTTTCACGTTCATGCGTGACAACAATCCCAAACGCACGGCTAAAATATGTAAAAATTGTTTCTAAGAACTACGAGACACTTCTGAAGCAAAAACAATGAAATCGACTTCAATCGACAAAAAACAATGTCCAAAGTAAAAAAAAAAAAAAAAGAAAAAGAAACCAATTAAGGGATCTTCTAGGAATGGAATGGAACAGTTGAAGAAACGAACAATCAGAATGTAGAAACAGCAATTTTATTAAAGCACATGGCGAATACACTGGTTAACGAAAAAATGGGATCTTTTTTATAATTATTCGTGAGACATTGAACAAATTATTGATCAAACGCGTTTTTTAAAACAGTACAAAATAAAACACATAAAATCGTGTAAATTTCATAGCACTTTTTAGGTACAGTGTCCACGTACTTTTGAGCGGCACTGTACACATGCACACACACAATCACACCACGTAATATTAGTTTGAAGTATAAGAGAGGCGTCCTAATAACGCACACTGTGAATTCCTCTTCTTTTTTTTCTCGATAGGATACAAATTGGTTATACGTTTTGTCAACAGGATAATTCATCCAACAACGGCTTTCTCTGGGGAAATGTATGACAATTTGCATAGCAATTATACAATGGGTGTGCGTATCGACGCGCATTGTAATGCGAAATTTAATGGAAAATAAATTTCATCCTCGTTTCTGGCGATCTGGTGGGCCACGCGCTCGTGAGTATAATTTCACAAATAGCCTCGGCGAATAATGTTTCTCGCGTTAGCTCATGCGCTGCAATCAATTACATTCCGGCCGCGAGCGCGATATTTTATTAGCGGAAATCGGAATAATGCGTGCCGCGGCGTTCGTTTGGTAAAAAAGAAGGAAAAAAAAAGAATACGAGCGTTCTCGATGATTTAAGCTTAATTAAATTGTCAGATTCGAGAGCAATTTGGTATTGATCTTCGTGGAAGGAAAGGTGATACTGTTCAGATTACACAGAGGACTCTGTAACGTTCGTTTATTTATGTACTGTGCGTGAGAAACGAGATACGACACTGTGCTGTTTGAGTATTTAAATATTTAGGTCGAATTAAGTTAACCAGCTGCACACAACCTCTTTCTTTACTTGTAATTGCTAGATCAAGGTCACATGTATCTTGTAAAGTTATTAGTGACAAATGGATTTAATCAGGTAGGAGGACATGATTCTATATACAAAAATGAAGTCAAGAATAAAATTTGTTCATTTGAAGTATTAACGTTTGAGAAAATCTAGTATGGCTATGTTTGAGCTTCATGTTTGTACTCGCAAGCAGTGGTAATGTTGTTACAAGTACTAATACAACAAAACCTCAGTCATTCGAATCTCTATAACTCGAAAATCTCTGTGAGACTATAATTTTGTTCATTCCCTTCGAATACTGACTAGTTTCCTTTTATGTCAGTGCTGTATTTGGTAATGTTTGAAGGTACTTAATATAGAGATTTAATATATTATACAAGGTGAGAAATGGTTTAATCAGGCAGGAGACAATGATTCTACATGTGAAAATCAACAGTAAATCAAGAATCAAATTTGTTCGTTTGAAATCTTGATTTTTGGGAAAATCCAGTTGGAAAATATTTTTGAAAATGACATATTTATAATCCCCATAACACAATTGTTTTGTTTCCAATCCATGTATCGTTCTAAATTTAAAATAAAACCAATGAAACTCGAGCAATCGATGCACAAAGAGACTTGGAAACTACAATCTTCACAAAATAATTGAATAAACAATAAACTGTGTTGTAAAATTAGTTTTTTTGGATAAAAATGTTTGTATGTTAATCTAATCCAATAGCTTCTAGCGTAACCTATTTCAGAAATGAATTTTAACAGTTGAATTTTGCATCTCGGGAGATAAGGTGCAATTTCGAGGAAATTTTGTTCATTATTTTCAAATGTAGAATCCATGTGGGTAGTAACGCTGGGTATAATACCACATTGTTGACCAGGAACGTCTTATAACATCTTTAGATAACCGAATCTAATTGACTAGATATTATACATTTGAATTGTGGTTAGGTTAGGTTAGATTAGGTTATCGTTTATTTTCGTTATATTTTTCATTCTAACGATGAATATATTATTGAGAAACTCTCAGTTTGTAGGAAGACGTAGCAAGTTCAAGTTGTCTGAAATTTTTTCTCACAACATATTGATCATTAAATTGATCGTTAAAATCTAAAAAATGGCGCATCGCTGAAAATTTCGGCAAAATAGTGCATATGTGCCAGCAAAGACGTGGAGACCATTTACTGTACACTTTATGAATCAATAAAACATTCACAATTTTTAATCAAAACCTTGTGTTTTCAATCAAAATTACTTGTTGCGTGAAATTTGGAACTCCCTATATTATGAGGATTCTTTCTTTGTCACTTTTCAGAAAAATCGCCAATCACAGGCGCCAGTTTCTACAAACAACTCCTGATCGACAATGTGATACCATAGGAAAGTGTGATTACCTTGCTACAGCGTGTCTCATCTCTTTCAGTTGCTTATCCTTGTCCGTGACTTCTTTGTCCAAACTCTCTATTTGATTATTAGCACTCTCTAGATCCGTTTCGAGGTTCAGTTTCTTTACGGAGAGCTTGGTTAGTTCTTTCTGCATCTTTTCAGAGGCTATCCGGTTCTCTTTCAGCAAACTCTCCAATTTCAACACGTTCGCAGCTGCAGCTTGTATCGACGCGTTTGCTGTCTAGCAGAACGTTTCAAACGATTAATCATAAATAGATAAACAACAAACGAGTTGTTATTTAACGAGAACAAATTGCTCGCGAATTCAGTAGGTTCCGGTAAATAAAGTTGAAAACATTTTCGTGAATTCTTTGGACCATTTACAATCGTCGAATGGTCCGAGTGAGAAACGATTCTGTTCGTTTATATCGAATAATGGCTTTTTAATACAAATTCGTTGGGTAATTCATGTGAACAGGAACAGAAAAGAATATTTAAATGACATGGAAATGGGCTGTGTATAACTCGCTTGTACAGAGTGCAACATTTCGAAATTATTTTGAATATATCGTCGTTAAAAAATTAAGGATTCAAAAAGAAAAGGAGCAACAGGAATAATAAGGAGAAAAATTCTGTTACTCGTGTATTTATTTCCATAATTTTCCAAAAGAAACTGTTAATTACTAAAATATATTTTTCAATATTCATGAAAATTATAGTTTATATAAGAGCACATGGACTCGACGAATCTTCACGAAAGATTATTCTTTACTTTCGAATTATATTTTTTAAGTAGACCCAGGGATTTTCAAAGTTTTACATAGGTGGGCCAAATTGCAAATTCGAAAATATTTGGAGTGCAAATATTACTGTCTCGTAATTTGATTAAAAAAAATAAATAGAACAGTTTTATATAGCGGTACAATTTATGAGATAAGCAGATAATAAATTGTTATATATTATTATACAGAATATATTTTTTCTTTTTCTTTTTTTTTGCTAACAAAGAAAATGTATTTTGATATGATTTTTTCATATTTTCTTAAAACCTAATGCATTCATAAATTGTTATATAATTATCACGTATAAACGTTTAAACTTAATTTTCATACTAATTCAGTTTTTCAAACAAATCTTTAGATCCAGGGTTAGGTTAAGGTTAGGTTTAGATTAGGTTAAGTTAGGTTAGGTTTTACCTAGATGAGCCAAATTGCAAATTCCAAAATTGTGATTCATTGTGGACTGAAAACAATTGAGATTTCAGCATTTTTAACGAAAGGTGCTATGCGATTTTAAAAACCATAGACGACATTGGTATCGTTATTGGAAATCAATCTAACTAGAGATGAATGGCGATTACAAAGATTGGGAAGACGAAGCCTTGAAGCAACAAAAAAGGCTCGTACAAAGGATAGAATGGCAAATTTATAAAAAAATCAATTCGACGAGCAAAAAAAAGGAATAACTGATTAGTTGTAATTCTCTGATATTTGTTCAATACAAACTTTAAATGCGTTTTTCTCGAAACAACTTTTTCGTAGCTGGTTGACATCATTTAAAAAAAAGTATTGGATCGATCAACTTGAAAGTTGAACTGTATGTTAAGAAAGAATCCTTTTATCGTTGGACCTACAGGCAAGACGATAGGTTGTATATTTTGTTTTTTGATTATCAAAAGTTCGGGTAATTTCTTGCGAAAAATCGAATATCTGAATTTAAACAGTTATCATTTCTCGAAAAATAAATTTTTTTTCTGTCATTGTAGGTCAAACGATAATTATATGTATATAAAATTGAATCTCATTAGAATTTTGATTTCAGATGAACTGGGGGGTAGATATCATGTCAACCATTAATGAAGCAGAGCGTCCTAATTCACGGGCAATTCAAATTGTATTTTTAAGTGAACTGAACTGAAAAAAATTTATGTAACATGACGAAAGTGTAACAGACATATACAAAGTTTCAAATTAATTAATGTTACATTTTTTTTTATAAAAAATCTTAAAGTATCGATATCTTTGACCAACAAAAAAAAATTCCCCCCTTAAACAGACAGTGTTTAGAGAGATTCTTCACCTCAAGATCGGCCGTTTTCGCGGCGAGCTCTTCCTGAAACTGTTGTGCCTCGTCCTCTGCCCTCTGTCTGCCTCGTCTCTCCTTCGAGATCTCGCTGAGCTGCATATCGAGATGCTCCTGCATCTCGTCCATCTGATTTCCAATGACACTTGTCCTCTTCTCGAGCTCTTCCGTGTACAATGACATGTTCTTCAGTCGTTGCTTCAACGTGTCCACCTCGCCCATCAATTTCTCCTTCTCCTGTATCAAATTCTCCTTCTGCTTGCTCACGCTGGTGCTGTTAAACGTTTTAGTTAAACTTCTTCGTATTAAGAACAACGACAATGGGATTTACAGTGACCCTCATTAATATTTCAGCCGTTTATTTGGATAGTGATGTAAGTCCATCTTCCTAAACATTCAGATATTCAAGAGTTCGCGTTTCAATCCACTCAGAAACATTAATGATCGCTAGTAGTCTCGCTTTATGTTTTTTTGTAGTAACAAATATTTAAACTTTTGAGGTAAATCAAATATATCGGAATTGCTTGAAGAAAAATTGGGATTTTGTGAACCCAAATAGACTTACACCACTATCAAAATTATCAAATCTTAAAGAATGTGATTTAAATCTTATTTTATTGCTTGGAATTCAAGGTTTTTTTCCCGAAAAATGATTTTGTACGTAAAATAAAAAGTGAAAAAGAAATATTTACGTTTTAGATTTATTATTACGTTTTAGATCAGGTGGAATATAAAGCAATAAATCTCTGATATCTTTATAGTTAGCCAAGGTTATGGGTATAGAATTTTCGGATAGAGGGGGTACCATTATAATCTGTACGTTGCAGAATTTTATAATAGTTAGCAAATAAAAAAAAATTAAAAGATTAACATATTAACATATCTATTTGCGTTTATTTGACGTACATTTCGATATAACAGAAAATTCCAAATTTTTCACTGTACGAATACTCATTGCTTCTCTATTTCGGTCCATTTGCTGTCTTTTCTTGTTAATATCACAATTTACACAAGTAATTCATTTACGTATACTCACTGCAGACAAAAACTTCGTTAATATACAGCAATTTCAAGATTTTTCTTTCTTTCTTTTTTTTTTTTTTTTTTTTTAATTAATTGCTATACGAATATTGTCTGTATGTACAAATTTGTAGGTTGTAGAATTTTGTAATAGTTAGCAAATAAAGAAAAGTTAAATGGATCATTTAAGTTTACATTTGTCAGATTTACGATTGCCTATTTGCGACTGTGATTACATTTTAATAGCAGGGTTTTCAATTCGACTGGGCCAGAATACAGAGGACTTGAGGGAACTGATACACACGACACGAGTCTCATGGGACACAATAGAGGCGATGCCACTTTCCAGAGACACGATAACGATGTTTCTCCCCTAGAGGAGGTACAACTTCGAAGATTTTCGATTCATACGATTCAGTACTGGTAATCTTTGAAACTTTCGAAATTCTAACGAAACAGTCGTAAGCTCGTTGAATATCCTAACGCGAGTCTTGTGAATCTTTGTAGGATTTTATCGAATTATACAGAAGTCCGTCGTTGAGCTTTCGTAACAGTTGATAAAAGTCATGCACAACTTGTCGTATACGAACTTTAATTTAGAACCATCTCGTATTCACTAAAAATGCTAACATAGGAAATTTCTAATATATACTGTAAGCTTCTATTTCAATTTCTTTTTTGTGCATTTTAAAGGAAACAATTTTTACAATTTGAATGTCAACGAAGTTGGTAAAAAAAGAACGTAGTAATATTAGTATTCCAGGGTTAAAATTCAATATGGGAACTCTGGAATTCGAAAAGAAGAAACTGAACGCATTCTACAGAATTTAGCATATTTTGGCACATTCGAAATTTCAGAAGTTTCAAAAATTAACAGTGCATTGCAATACAGTATCTGAATTTCGGAAAAAGATTTCTGAAACGTCCAGAAACTCTTACAAAAAAGAAAAGACGATCTGAAAGAGAAGACGCGAGTGGAATAAATCGGAGATCATAAAGGAAACCAGAAATTGCGCAAAAGGAAAACAAACGGTACATACACAAAAAAAAGGAGCAAAAGAAACTAATCTCAAAAGCATTGAAAACCGGCGAAAGAAGAGAAATGAATGACACAAATATAAATATAAATATTCGAAAATATAAATCGAGTGCATAACTTTGAAAAAGAGATAAAAATAAAATAACCAAAGCAACCAAAGTGAGAAAAGAAAAAGGAAAAAGAGTAATATACATATGAGAAATAAGTAAAAGGGTTAGATAAAGTTCAGGTTGACCATTCCCATTAACCAATTAGAAGGCTGTAGTGAAACAGACGACATCGATCGACCGTTTTGGCCCTTTCGTGAAGTAGAGTTGGCCGGAAGTGAAAAGATAGTTCCTGCCACAGGTCCTTTGTCGGGAGAAACGAAGCACAACATCTTTACGAGCGGCTACGCCACAAGCTACAGTCCTGTTAGAAGGGAATTGCATTCTGACTGTGTTGACTAAACCGAGGACGCCAACAACGGACACGCTCCTCCTTCCCTAGGGATTAAACTCGAGACATCCTTGTAGCTTCAATCTGATCACGATGTATATACGTACAATATTATACAGGCTGGTTCGTTCACCACGTTCACTACCACGCAGAAATCAAATCTTTTGCTCGGGACGCCTCGAAATCTTTATTATTCTGAGTATATAATGGCAAAGTATTATAGTAATAAATGTGGTTGTATGTGGGTGTGACATTCTTACCCATAAGGCGTTTACCTTGCTGGCGTGGCCACGAGCCTTGGTGTGCTCGATGTCGCATAATTATTTTGGAATATTCATTTACGTTGCAAATATTTGTTTACGATGCTTGTAAAATATATCTATCCGAAGAAAATGACGATATAAAATGCAAAACAAGGAAGGACCAGCATACCCGGTTCAACAATTTTACGAAGAACGTTATGAAACAGATTTTGTATGTTTTTGAATAAAGATTGCTAAAAATCGGACCAAAAAGGTTACCACGTACTGCCCAGATCTATGTTTGAAATGCTTTGATACAATGCACTGCTAGATTGAAGATTCGATGAAAATGAACCTCTCATTTTTGGAAAAGAGAAAAGAAATTTATGAAGTTAATCAATTATATACTACAATAAAAGTCACGAAAAATTTCAGAAAATAACGTATTAATCCTATATATTATGGTAGAATTATTACTGTGGAATTATTGCGATGCAAAAATTTGACGTAATTAATATAGTCTTAAGAGATGAGTCGGAGGGAGGGGAAAAAAAAATACTTAGAAATTTTATTAAATTTTAGAGATTAACTTTAATCTCGAAAAATTAAAGTTGTACGTGATATTTATGGTTGCTTACAGAAGGCTTCTACAAAAACCCTTGAAGTTCGTTAAGATATATTTAAATACGAAAAGGTCCTGATCAATTGCGATTTAAAGGAATTTTACAACCATTTTCAGATGCGATTAAATTAATTTCTGAAGAATGATTATTCTTAAATTTAAATTATATTATTTACATATTAAGACCTATATTTATATCTTTGTTTGCAATAATATCACGATTTTTATAAATTTATCCACTTGAAGAAATAACACAATTCTTCTAATTACATTATTGGGATTAAATGTTTAGCCAATTGTATTAATTCATTGAATTTCAAGTAGTAATTGTACTGTATTAGAATCAGTTCGACCAATTGCTCAAATAATTTCGTTTGAAATTAGATTATTTATAATTGAAGAATTGTTTTGCATCGAACTTAAAACGATTTTCAATTACATCTCGACTAGTCCATTATTTCCAATGCTCTTTCACATTATGCAATTGATTTCTTCTAATTAGTTTCTAAAAGTTGAAAAATCTTCAAAATGTTAGTGGTACAGGTGTACTCCGTAATGCATATCACCTATGGACATTAAAAGACAAAATCCGACCGAATTTTTCCTGATTTTTGGTGATTTACACTTAAGAAATTGTCGCGTCGCGGACCACAGGTATCCACGCATTATGCGTCCAAGGACGAGCAATTTTAATATTCCATTGTATTATAGCAGTAAGAAGTAATCGTTAGCTTTCTAGGTATAACTACCGTCTGACCCTCGTATTTAATTCATTTTGTACATTTTAAGCCTTAGCCGTTAGTCCGCTTCGTAGCGACAATAACTTTATGATACCACGGCAGTTGTAGTTTTTCGCTTTGCCTTTTGTTTCATTTCCAGATAGAAGCTTCGTCCTTTTTTACCGGTATCTTTTTCGTGACCATACGGTCACCAGAGCCGAATCGCTTCTTAAGGTTATTGTCTGCTACGATCATTGTTCGAGATATTCGGAAATTCCGCGTGCGTCACTCAAGGGTACGCTCGGTACCTGAGGGTGACGAATGGTCTGGGGGGTGGCAATTTGTCTAGTTTCCCCCCTTTTTATTTTAACCAATAGGTAGTGTCAGCCACCCTTCCCCACCATAATCGAAAAATAGATTTCCACCTATCCGAATGTCTCACCCCCGCGATGCGTCTTTGCTCCGAGGCATCGCGGGATCCTCTCGCAAAGAGATTTCATGAGTAACTAGCTAGATTTTGATGGATTAACTCGCAAGACTTGGTATAGATAGTTTCATGGGAAACTTAGCATAGATAGCATAGAGCAGTCAGTAGCAACCATTAGTAGAGAAAGAAACAATACGTGTAGAATAACGAGCATTGTAAATCGAATAAAACATTTTATACAGTCCACTAAATAAAATTTCGAACGCACAAAGATAAGTCGGCGTGCGAAGTACGAATTGCGCTATTCAGTAAAAGCAATAGACAAGACGTACGCAACAGAAATGAAATGGACGAAAAAGCAGTGTAATCGAAAACGATCCATTAACAACTTCATAAAGAAATAATTATCATCGCTGTCGATTATAGTTCACGTGACTTTCTGAAGCTTTAAGCTCATATAAAGTTTATCTAAAGATCATTCGTTACTTTGGTATAATTGAAAAATGTTAAAAATATCAATGATGTACCGAAACTTTTGCTTTGACAGCGAAACAGTGGATATATTATCGTAGAATCAGGTATAAAGGTACGAAATAAGAAAAAGAAAGCTTACTCTTCCTCAGCAGCCAGTTGCCTATTCTTCTGCGCGATTTCTTGACTAAGTTGTTGAACGTTCAATCGCATATTCTCGATTATATCCTGCGCGTTTTGCTCGCGCGTGTGAGCCGCGTCCGCTCGTTTCATCGCGTTTATCACCTCGTGCTTCAGCCTCTCGATCTCCTCGTTACTATTCAAGATCGTTCGCCTTAACTCTGACACTTTCTCTTCGTGCTGGATAACTTCCATCTAGTGCAGCGTTTTTATTTTAACTTTCCAACGATCTTCATAATTCACCTAATTCTATCATACGTGTTAACAGAATTCGTATAAATTTTTGTCGAAATTGTCAAAAAGACATTTCAACGTCGCAATGTTGAACCGTTAATCGGTACATATGAACCATTTATTTTGAAAGTGGTGTAAGTCCATTTTGGTAAAAAAATGAAACATCCTATAATTTCTGATTAATTTAGTGTAAACTTTTGATCTACAACTAGTTAATATTTAATATCTTAAAAAATGCAAATGTTTTGTTCAATTAAAAATTTACCAATAAAAGAGATTGCGTAGCGATTGATTATGAAAGTGGTGTAAGTCCATTTACAGCCCGTAAATGTATATATATATTATTTTAGTTAAATTCGCTTAAAAGAAATTTATATAATCAAATTACATATTGATCAATTGGTAGAAACATTGCCAAACTTGACATAATTAATTTATATTTTTCAATTGACTAATATGCTAACCTTTAATTTTCTCGAAACAACAAAAAATGGACTTGCACCACTTTCAAAATAAACGATCCATATATTTAAAATTTTAGTAATTTCCTTTGTTTTGTAGGAATGGTGCTCGTATTTTTAATTAAAAACTCTTTCTCCTTTTTTCTTTTCAAGTTAAAGTTTTTCTTATCCTGAATACTGAGTGTATGAATTCTGCGACGAACGAAGAATTAAATTCTACAGTCGAAGGTAATTATAATCAGAACTTGGTGTTTATACTTTAAAAAATCCATATTAAAAATACGATAAAGTCCAATGAAACAATCGCACGTGCTAAGAAAAAATTTGATGATAACTTTGTGGAAAGTTGAAGATTAGAGCATAGTGACAATACAGTTTTCTCAGAAATCGAATCTCTACTGTTTACAAATAAAAATCGGCAAAAATAATTAATTACGTTATTTCGGCTGTTGCAAATGCGAATTTGAGGGGATGAAAAACCGAGAAATCCATTAATCGTCAAATTATTGTCGTTCTAGATGCGATTGAGCCATTGACGAGTTAACTCGTCATCCGCAGCTACCAGGTTAAAACGTAAACATGGTTGTGAAATTAGATGGAATGTAAAGCCCATATAAATTGAGAGAAGATAAAAATAAAAATAGGAGAATTATGCGTGATTGTAAATCACTTGGTGCAAAAGTGTAGAAACATAATTGTGTTTTATTTATTAGGTGTAGAAATAAATTCTTTCCGGCTGAAGTCACATAATCAAGTACATTCATTCGTATCAAGGTATTTGCAATGATTTTCGTAAGCTGACAGAAAAATGGCAAAATGTCATCAACATTAATGGAAATGATTTCGATGATTGATCTGTTTTCATTCTTTTTAAATAAATCTTTGATTGCACCCAAAAGACTTAATTAGGAAAGAATTTAATTCTGCGCCTAATAGTTTGTTAAATTTCTAAAAGTATGTTTCAATAGCGGTACAAGAGCAATGTTTTAATCGTACCTGTAATGAATTACACTTCTCTGTCAGTTCTTTCTCCGTTTTGATGGCATTGTACAGAGTTTCAAAGAGTGTGGTGTACTCCTGCATGAAAGGAGCCAGCGCCTCGTTGGTCTTCATCTGGCTCAGTACCTGAAGAAGGGAATAACTGCTACAGATTCAATACTGAACCTCGTAACACAGTTAATTAGTAAATGAAAGCATAGCACTCATAGTCAACGACTTCTTTATTAAACCTTTTTTAATTGGACATTATTGCTGTGCCAGAGTAATGTTTCAATATAAGGGAATTGCATTCTCCGACGCTAAAATAATAAAAAAAAGGGGGGGGGGAAAGGAAAAAGAAACGTATCTTCTACAGTTAAATATTTGCAATATGCTACGAATAAATAAGATTATAATTGAAAAGTGTAATAAATAGTGGTACAATACGTTTAAGTTTAATGGCAGAGTGAAATGGTACAGAAGTTAAAATTTTCAAATAGTTTAATAGCACACTTTTCGAATTTTTAAAGGAGAAATATTATTGGAACATGTTTTAATCTAATTTTTAAATGATTACAAGTAATATATCTATAAGTATGTGAAAATTTGATTTATAAACAGGGAGATATTATACAAAATAATGTTAAAGCATTATTTACAGAAATTGTATGATTTGAAGTGGTTTTAAAGTATTGCATTGTAACAGTGAATCATTGCAGATAACTTTAAGGCAGCGTTTCTAGAAATATGCAAATCGAGTGATTTCAAGCAACGTCGTGTCGTGAAAATATATCGTTTGAGATCATTTTAAAGTACTATTTACGAAAATATACTGTTTGAAATAATTGCAAGGTACCATTTATGAAACTATTCCAACCACATTATTCAAATATCTCACGATTTATGTTTATCCATCAAAAATATATCATTTAAGGGAATTTTAATTTACCATTTGCAAAATTATATAATTTGAAACAATTGCAGGGTATTTTTTGTAAAACCATTTAACCACAATATCGAAATATCCCACGATTTATTTTGATCCATCAAAAATATATCATTTAAGAGAATTCTAAATTACCATTTGCGAAAATGGATAATTTGAAGGATTTGCAAAGTATTTTTTGTAAAACCATTTTAACCACAATGTCCAAATATCCCACGATTTATTTTAATCCATCAAAACATCATTTAAGAGAATTCTAAATTACCATTTGCAAAAATATATTATTTGAAGCAATTCTATGGTATCTTTTATAAAACCAGCCAAGTATAATATCCCAATACTTTAAAATCTATTTTTACTCATCAAAAATATAACATACAAATTAATAGTAAAGTATCTTTTGCAAAAATGTATCATTTGATGCAATTCCAAGGTACCGTTTACAAAACCATCCAATCACCATATCCCAATATCCCACGATTTATTTTTATCCATTAAAAATACATCATTTAAGGCAAGTTCGAAGGAACTATTTGCAAAAACGTATAAGTCAAAAAAAAATAAAACTTCCAAGGAATCATTTATAAAACCATCCAATCCAATATTCCACGATCTATTTTTCCTCATCAACCACCACGATCCAATCTCGCTCAAAACTCACACCGTACCCCCTCTCCAGGAGAGACACGTCGCGTCAGCCACGATCCCCTTAATGAAACACTCCTCGAGACGAACAAAAAGCGTCCTACCTTCTCGTAATCCTTCTCGAGGTCGCAAAACGTGCTGCTAGCCGAGGTGCCCTCAGACGAGGATTCGCTACTCTCGCTCCCCTCATCCTGAAACATGTCATTCCACTCTGACAAGATATCCTCCGCGGTTCTTCTTGTAACTTTTTTTTTTTTTTTTGGTTCAACGTCATCGTCGCCTAACCGCGCCACTGACCGCGCTACATTAATCGTCTCTGTCTTCACCTTATTTCGGTAATTTTACGACCGATTTCTCTTTCCAAATTTCCATTTTACTACAGTTCTAATCATCTTCTGACAGCCAATGAGAATTTTAGGTGGAACTGCTGTCAACGTGGGCCAGAATACGGCTTTATTAATGGCGATTGATCCTGCGAGACCTTGCGTTTATCGAGCTTTGTTCAAGACGATATTATGTACATGGAACTGAGGTTTATGGAGATACAGTAATCGAAATAACGATAGGTTCGCTATTTAAAACAGTTCGCTTACTAAATTTTACCTTCATTTCCAAGCTTTTGTTTTAACAACTACTCTAACAATTATTTAAGTTACAACAACGTAAATGGTGAGACATCATTTCTAAAGAGTTTTGTCAAAATGATCCTGCTGGTGAAACGAAATAATCTTACGTTCAAGATGATATTTTCAACAAATAAATTTGGATAGTGCATATTTTAAATACATTTTTTGACGTAGGCACAAAATTTAACCCATTTGCATCCGTAAGCGGAATATTCCGTAAGTTACGATTGTCTTATATCACCGAACGCGGAATATTCCGCAAGCCACGACTGTCGTTTATCGCCAAACGTGAAAAAGTCTGCGAACTTCTCGTGAATAATATATAATAAAATTTGGCACTTTTAGTGCATTATCAGCAACAAGATTTTTCTGTTTAATTTATTACTATACGTAATTTCTAAGCAAAGCTGAAGGTAAAACACTGGTTGATGCGCTGTGATACGGACCGATTAGCTGTTGAACGTCTCTGATGCAAATGGGTTAACGATTTTTAAATATTTTAAGATGAATATTAGTTTCATTTAATGCTTATATAGAGTAATGAAGCATGGTAAACTGCTGAATGATAATGAAAAAGAACAAATCATTGCTTTAAGTGTGGACACCACCCTGAGGCGTCAAAAAATGGCTAAAGTTTGGGAATTTTTTTTATAAATAATTACTAAATGAAAAATGAATGTCTTTTTCAGAGAATACCTTTTAGTTTTTACTTTATCATTTGTACATTCATCCAAAAAATGTCAAGACATTCGAGGAATATCTATTTATTAGACAAAATGAATAGTATAACAACTGACAATTTTTTTTACAAGCGTGTCATTAGCGAGTAAACTTCTAGCAGAAAAGAATTACGCTTGTTGGGACCATTCGCAGAAATAGAATAGAGCTACTAGTTGACACGCTTCTCAACAATGTTATATCAATTAAACAATTCTACTTTTACAATTTACAAAGCTAAACCTAATAAAAAAATATTGATACTTAGTTCAATGCATTCGTCCAATGAAATTGAAAAACGTGATGCTCGTATACCAGAGACAATTAGATTTTACAGTAGCACAAAATTCGGTTTTAGATGTAACCGATCAAATGGCCAGAAAATATAGTATAAAATCTAAATGATGGCCTCTACAGGTATTTTTCAATAGCTTAGATTTAGCCGGGATAAATGCTTGGATTTTATATAAAGAAACGACGGCTGAAGAAATTGAAATTTTTATTTCAATTGGAAAGAGGAGCTTGGGACCGAATATCAGAAAGAGAAACAGCTAAGCAAAGAAGGTTCGTCAAAAACGAGAACAAATACAACTGTAGATTCATCTGAACGGAAAGCTTGTCAAATAAGATATTGTAAATTAAATAAGACTAACACAATCTGTATAAAATGTAAAAAATACATATGTGGAAAATGTGCAATAGAAAATCCTGTAATTTGCAAAAAAAAAAAATGCGCTGAAAACGCGTAAAATGGGCATAAAGCGTTTCTAAATAAAAGAAAATATTTTGTTCCCTATCCAATTGGCTAAAACCTCATTCTGTATTAAGATATGTTCTTTTTTTTTTTTCTTGAAGCAGTCATTTGACTGCTCACGATAGGAATAGGTATACGTGAAATATCGGTAAGTTTAGTGTTAATTAAGAACACAATTACCTCGAGAATATTTTCAAAGTCCTAGTTCCTTGGTCTCAGGCAGAAACCATGTCGAAAATATTAGAGAAGAAATCGCGAGGGACGAGCAAGTGAAGAGAAAACGATGCTATCTGTTGAAATAATTCTGATTCTTTCTTTGAAAGCTTTCTTACCGCAGATAGTCGCGCGGTTAGGTTATTGATACTAGAAAGAATTCATATTTTAATAACAACATCGGCAGGCTTGTCCTGTTCGTTGGTTTTCTCAACTTGCACGGTGCTCGTCATTTTCGCCGATTTAATGCACTCGTTGAACGATGTGGTAAAATTACATTGCACGTGTAAAGAGGGACGAGGGGAAAAGATCTTCAGAGGTTAAAAATGAAGTAGTCGAGCTTCACTTCGAGATAGAGTCGGTTATGATCGATTTATGGTAACAAAGAAATTCGATTAGTACTTCATTCTCTTCCCTGAAAAACTCGTTCGAACGAGCTTCGATTGAGAATTTAATCATTTTGATGAGTAAACTTTTCCAGTTTATTTGGTTATCCTGGTCATTGTTTCAAACACACTCTGTCACATAAGAGAAATCTGAGATTGTGATCATAATTTCATAATTTTTCTTTTCATAAGTATATAACAATTGGACTATAGAGGATTAAATGTTTACAATTATAGTGCAGTCTTTTGCTTTAGATATCGATTTTTGTATAGGGTCACTCTTCTGTGACTGGCTGTATTTTGTGAGAGAGAGAAAAATGATATATTATACTTACGTCCAAACCAGGGTTCATCTCCATGTCCATCATGATGCTGGCTCAAGGGATTCACAGATTGTTAATTTAAAACAAAGTTCGATTAATTTCCGTTGCACTGCACTTTATTAAAAATGTATATATACTTTAATTTTGTAAAGAATTTTGGAAAAATGTACACTAACAAATGGTACCTTATCTCACAATTTAATAAATCTGAAAATAGAAAAAGGAAGCCAGATGAACGTATCTTTTTTCCAAAACGTACACTGAACAAATGGTACCTTATTCGATAATTTAATAAATTTGAAAATAGTAAAAGAAAAAAAGGAAGCCATATGAATACATTTTTTTTTTTTCAAAAGTTATACTAAACAAGCGATACCTTATTCCGTTATTTAATAAATTTGAAAATAATAAAAGGAAGCCAGATGAACGTATCTTTGTTCCAAAACATACACTAAACAGATGGTACCTTATTTCCTTATTTAATAAATATGAAAATAACAAAAGAAAGAAATGCAAGTCAAATATGCTCTCCACAATTTTGTCACAAACTACTTTTTACTTATCTGTAAAAATATTAATAATAGGAATCTTCTGTCACGGTTCTCGAGATCGCTACTTTCGAACTTAGGATTACAAATGAAATATGATTTCTACTGCATGAGCGAACGAATTCTACTGGGTAGCAGAGAGCAACACTGTGTGAATGCATGCTCTGCTGAATAAGACACCAGCATCGCAATTCCTTTGTTGACTGGTAACCATGGTTTTCAATCATCCCTAATTCCTCAACAGTACGTAGAAAATCAATATCCGTGTTATTTTATTAATTTGTTATTTTTAAAAGTTGACTATTAAAAAGAAAAGGTTGACAATTGAAAAGAAAAGTTGACAATTAAAATGAAAAAGTCGACAATTGAAAATAAAAGGTTGAACGTTCCAAAGAAAAGGTTGACAATTGAAAAGAAAAGGTTGAAAATTGAAAGGAAAGGTTGAAAATTGAAAGGAAAGGTTGGCAATTCGAAAAGGTTGACAATTGAAAAGAAAAGTTGACAATTAAAATGAAAAAGTCGACAATTGAAAAGAAAAGGTTGAACATTCAAAAGAAAAGATTGACAATTGAAAAGCAAAGGTTGAAAATTAAAAAAAAAAATGGTTGAAAATCAAGTCTTAATTTTCTGAAACGTCCTTCTTTTGTTTTGTTAAGCTATTTGAAATAAATACGTATTTCTAAAACTTATATGTACTAGCTTTCACCTCCAATATTTTTTCTTTTCTACCGACAGAATTTATTTTCGCGAAGCGAAACCACGCGGGACTAACACTCCGCGAAAATCGAGGGACGAGTGTGATATGACAAAAGAGGACACGTGTGCACAATAAAGGTAAAAGTTCATGGATAACCCTTTGAGTGTTAATTTGACGACACTGCACCTAACAGAGATGAATTACAATGCAAATTATATCATGAAGATTAAAATTTCCAAGTGAGATGATAAGGAAAAAAGTTTTAAAATTACCATTTTGATTTTGTGGTTGCAGAAAACAACGCTTAAATTTTTCCTACTAAAATGTTGGTATATTTGTACATTGTAATGTGTATGTATGGTGACTGCAGTGATATCAAAGTACTATAATGTAGGACTGTTGGAAAATTGCAGAAACACGACTGTTTGCCAAGTTAGAATACAGAACTATTGGAACTAAAAAAAAAGAAAAAAAAAGAAAACAAAATAATCATAAATGTACTCAATGAATCAGTGTTTGTCAAATAATATAGTGGAGCAATGAAATGTTTGTGTTGTACTTGTGTATCTGTTTATTCAATATCTACTGTGTACATTTCTCTATGTGTAGTTGGCAATCAAAAAACACTTGTTCCTTTAAGAATTCTTGCTCAAGCATCTATGCTTCTCGAAGCTGCGCCTACCAATAATCATCGAACAGCAATGGTAAAAAAAGAAAATAAAATCTCAATTCAGAGTACCTAGAAAGTGTTGAGATTTACAATACCTGTCAATTGTAAAGTATGAAATAAAGAATATAAAATATCAAACATTTTTTTCTTTAACATAAAGCAATCCTTCGACATGTTCTTTTTCTGGTCACTCAAAGGATTACAGCAAGAACTGAACACAACCACAGTTTTGCAAAATAGAAAAACGCGATGAACGAAAATATCATTGTATTAATAAAATTGCCATTGTTCATATATATATTAACATTTTACATCGTAACGCTTATTCATATATGTGTGTGTGTGTCCACTAAATTGTCTTAAGCTCTATCTTATAACACACACACACACACACACACACACACACACACACACACACACACATGCATACATATACATATCCAGAGGTGTTCGTAGTACGAAAAGAAAGAGGCCTAAGCATCCGGTATCGAACAACACCTCTCGAACACCTTGAATAACAAATTTTATTTACATTCATGTCATCTCACTGTGTCGATTTACCACGATGATATACAGTGACTCTCATTAGTATTCGGACACCTTTTAAAATAGAATAACTATTTCAGAATTGAACCAAATGAACTGAGTTCTCGCGAGAGGTTAGAAGGATAAGTGTGCTAGATGATGTGTAGAAAATATTTTGAAAAAATTGTAATTAGTCGAAGTTACAAGGAATATGGTAAAGTTCTCTTTTTGCAATTCTTCTATCTGAGATGGTAGAATTTGTTCACAACAAGTTGGCGAGTGAGAGTGTTTATGCTAGGTGGAACGGAATGAGAGCGTAAACACTCTCACTCGCCAACTTGTTGTGAACAAATTGTAACGAAAATTGAAGAAGTATATTTTGTAGATAAATTGTGATCGGTATCACCGTAGTTGGGCTCTGAGGAGAGAATCATTTCATTTTTTTTATGATTCCGACCCTACTTGCCCTCCTTGTTTTATAACTACCGTCTTTGTTTCTTTTCCGCTTCTTTACCACTGATATTATTAATTTACTCGTAATGTTATTTCTTATTTTAAACTGTTCACTTAACAAATAACTCCCAACAATGCAGATTTATCTTTCATTAGAAATCTGTTGATACCGGGACAAGCGACAGTCATTGAAAAATGTCTGAAAAGTCGCGAAAGTCTTCCATTTTTGCCAATTTCAATCGTTTCCAGCTCAATGGAACGTTAATTGATTTTAATGAAATTTCTCAGCATGAGTATAAGTGACATAAATCTATAAAATGTATTTTTCAAAACTGTTTGTACACGTTATTCAGTAAGCTAATCCTCCCCACTTCTCGCGGGAGCACAACTCGTTTGGTCCCATCTTAAAAAAGTGATTCTGTTATAAAGGGTGTCCGAGTGTTAATGGGAGTCGCTGTATATTCGAATATCGACGAAACACTCACGATATCCAATATTACGAATATTACTCTAACCTTTTACTCGTAATTCGCATACATGTATGTACTAACTGCATATCTCTGCAATATGGCCGCGTTCTAAGATCCTTTTTCTGTGATGAAGCTTTTCCTCGTTTCGCCCATCTTCCTTTCTATTGAGAAATTGCTTTTTCCCGTTGAAATCGCTTTTTCCGTCTTGAATCGCAAACTGTGAAGAATCACAGACTTTGAAGAATCTTGAATCACGAGTTTCGTGAAACGCGAGCCACATCGTCGATACACACGATACACACACACGCTTGGGCAAATAATATAAAAATAATTCTTGAGGTACTTTTCTCTCCTCGCAGTCGGAATTTCCTAACTAATTGGCAGATCACGTTCGTCGCGAGTTCTCTCGTGAACGCGACACACTTCTGGGTGACATTTCGCGCCATTTTTACCTCACTTTCACTCCTCCATATTACATCATATCTTTCCTCTCGTTCTTGTAACATTCTTTCACCATTTTTTTTCTCTTCTTTCCTTTCTTTCTTTCAAGTTCGTTTATGTCTGTCTACGCACAGGCTAGCCTGTGACAATTTAGGCACAGGGGAATTCCTGATTACCAGAATGATACGCGCGCGCAAAAGGGGAAAGAACAACTTGGAGCAGATGCCTGCATTCGAACTTTCGATCGATCGTATACTTTCCGATCTTGTTTGAACTTTGAACGTTTTGCAAGAGTTTCTAGACTTTTCTGGATACTGTCGAAGGGAAGAAAGGTAGCTGGAAATTTTCGCGAACGATCTCTCGGAATTCGACATCGAAATATGCGCAGAGTTGAGATCTCGTTCACGTTAGGATCGAAAGCTCGATGCTCTGTAGCAAGACATCGATTACAAGTGAAAAATAACTCTCCTCGAAGAGAAAACTTCCGCTTTTTCAGCTTTGCACAGTCTTGCATAGTCTTGCACAGACTTCCGAAGCATTCTCACGTTGCACTTAGACGTGAACAATTTTACACACATCGAGAAACAACCAATGTTGAACAATTTTCTTTTTCATTTTTCAAACTTTAAATGTCGAAGAGTATAGTAAGTGAACTAAAAGAGGTTTATCGTATTTCTGAGAGTTGATTTTTCCTCAGAATACAGTTGCACGTTTCGAAGAAATTTTTCTGTCAGGTGGTAGAGTAGATAACAACACATTGCTAGAACCGAACGAGTTACACCGAAGCAAGTATTTCTGACAGAAAACATCTCTTATTCTATGATTTCAACAAGTCACATCTTCTTCGACGTCGATAATTTAACCCTTTCAGTGCCTAGCGACGAGATATCGTCGTTTACACATCTCTAGCGAAAAATGCCGACCTAAATAAAGTAAGTATCAAGTTTCTGAATAGATTTTGTAGTTCAGAACTCGTTCGTATCTTTGCAGTTACGATATCATACATAGAATGCGAATTTTTATTTACTTAGAGGAAATTTGAAAATGCAAATTTGCAGAGAAAATGTACGAAATATCCAAATTATGGTAGTTTTTACAAATACCTGGTCGATGAAACAATCTTCTAACCAGGGAACAGCAGGGAAAACGTATTTTAACGCTAATAACGCTAACGCTCGCGTGGCCAGCTTTTTTCGTTGATAATTCAAAAACGAAGCTTTAGCCGACATTTTGGCAAAGGGAAAAGTTGTTCAGAATCACCTCAGCAACCCTAATTTCCGGAAGTTGCAGTTAGAAGTTGGAGTTACGAGACATCTTGTACATCTTGTATTTTTCAAAGTATCGCTTCTTGTAACCCTTTGCATTCGAATGTCCCCGTACAAACGACATCCCTTTTCTATTCACTTGGTCGAACTTTTACACGAATTGCAATCGACATCAATCGATGTAGCGCAGGCGTAGAGCTATCGCAGTCTTGCTTCGATTAGCGCCTTAAGTCTGCACTTGCTAAAATCAGAATTAGTTGCGCGAAAAGTTATCTTGCAAGTCCAAAATATGTCGCAAAACAAGAAAAAAGATTTTATTGATTAAATATCCTACGTTAGGAGCAGTAAAGACAAATTTCTGCTCAGTAATTCCACTTCGAGAAATTTCACACAGTGGAAAGATAGAAAAATTAATGTACATTTTTTGTGTATTCTCAAATGACAGTTATTATTGTTCTTCGGTAAACTCTGAAATTTCATTGAACAAAATATTTTTCGATTAACATCATATATATTTATCACTTCAGTACATCGTTTTATACAGAAAAATATATTCGACCCAGCGAGAAGTACACTTGACAAAGTTCTCGAACGCAAAGGGTTCACACTTTGACCAATCCAATTATTGCACATAACTGAAAAGTAATTCGTGCAAATGGAAATTACTATATTTAACCAAATACTCAATTCACCTGTGAATAACCTTAGATATCGAGACAAGTTGTTCGAATGTGACTGACGTTGCAGTCACAGTGTTAAAGTCACGCTTTCGTTCAGAAAAGCGAGCGAGGGTGTGAGATACTATAGAACTCTTTATACATCGACGATTTCACACCGTGGAATCTAATTATCTTCAGCTGAATGCTGTCTCGTTCGACGATTACGATTCATTTATCGGTTCTATATGTATATACAGCGATGAAAGCTCTGTTGCAAAATGGTGTTCTCAATTACTAGTACGATCAGCCAGCGTAGAGTGAACTGAAATCGGTAGGTAGATGGCGCGTTTATTTATTTCTTCATTGAAACAGGGTAATCACTGAATTCAGTTCTCAGTTTTTCGTCGTCGTTGTTTCAAAAATCACGACATCGTCTAATTTTGCTACTCTATTTAAACACACAGCCTCCATCTCTCTGCGCTTGGGAACTTTTCTCATACTTCGTTCCATTCGAAAGTTGAGGAATTCTTTTCAGATTGCAAAAATTTCAATAGAAGTTACAATCTGTTGCTCTGTTTCTCAAGTACTTTTAATCCTCTGCACTCGAAAGGTGACTCAGTCATTACCGGTTCGATGCAGCTACTCGAATGACAATTAACCCTTTTTATTCCCAGTCAATTTTCTTGTATGAACGATTTGTCACACTTCTGCGACGAAAGATTGGAAAACGAAAAAGTTTCACTCCGAAAGGAAAGGAATTTATTGAGTTGGCAAGAAAGTAATTTCCGTTTTCACAAACAGATTGTATTTTGTTTTCATCTGGTTGACACCTGTCAATGTTATGTTGCTTTCTTTTTGGCATTCGATAGTTCTTACTTTTAGGTTAATTTAGAAGAAAATTACGCATAATTTTATTTAAAACTATTAGTTCGGTGTTAATTTTATCATGGAGTGCAAGAACAAACTTTTTCGACACATTTTGCTTTTTTATTTTCGTAAAGGAAAGAAAGCTGCTGAGGCTGACAAAGAGATATGTGAAATTTATGGTGTTGATTGCTTAACAGAACGCACGTGTCAGAATTGGAAATTTAAAAAATTCCGTTCTGGAGATTTTTCACTCAAAGATGAGCACCGTTCTGGTCGACCTACTGAAGTTGATGATGATCGAATCAAAGCCATAATTTAATCGAATCGTCATATAACTGTGCGAGAGATTGCAAAGAGGTTAAATGTATCACACACAACAATTGAGAATCACTTAAAATGTCTTGGACTCGTTAAAGAACTCGATGTTTGGGTTCCAGATGAGTTGAAAGAGATTCACTTAACCCAACGAATCAATATTTACGATATGCATCTCAAACGCCTCGAAATCGACCCTTTTCTAAAACAAATCATCACTGGTGATAAAAATGGGTTGTGTACAATAACATCAATCGAAAACGATCATGATCGAACCGTGATGAACCAGTACAACGCACATCGAAACCCGAATTGCATCAAAAGAAGATCATGTCAATTTGGTGGGACTACAAAAGTGTCGTATATTTTGAGCTGCTTCAAAGGAATCAAACGATCAATTCAAAAGTTCACTGCCAACAGCTGATAAAACTGGAGGAAGCAATCAAAGAAAAATGGCCAGAATTAGCAAACCGTAAAGGAATCGTGTTCCACCATGACAATGCTAGACCGCATACATCTTTGGTAATTTGAGAAAAATTACTGAAGCTTTATTGGGAAGTGATGTCACATTCATCATATAACCTTGACCTTGCACCATCAGATTACCATTTATTTCGAAGTTTGCAAAACTCTTTGAATGGTAAAAATTTCACAAATGACAATGATCAGCAGTTTTTTGCTGATAAGGACCAAAAGTTCTATGAGCGTGGAATCATGAAGATACCAGAAAGATGGCGGAAGATCACCGAACAAAATGGAAAATATGTAATTGAATAAAGCTCACACTAGGAAACCGAAATTACTTTCTTACCAACCTAATAGTTACTCTTAGCTTTGTTTAAATATAAATAATAAGAGGAAAAGAGGAAGTCAGATGAACGAATCGTTTTTTTTTTCAGAAGGTACACTAAATAAATGGTACCTTAGTTAGTAAATTTTCAAATAAACCATTTTAAATAATCCACTAATAATCCAATCCAACTATCAGACTGGATTTTTCCGTCATCCAGCTACCCTAGTTGTACAACTTATCGCTAAAAAAATGATCTTTACACATAATGTGTATATATTTAGCTCCTTCAACAATAAACATTGGCAGTAATTATTTCGCGTTATACAAATAGTAATTCCCATTTGAATTCAATGATTACCCTAGATAATTATACTTTTCGTTGCATCGCGTTACGCCCTAAATACTTCTTAAATAATTTTAATTAAACTGACCAAGCTGAGCCATTTTATTCTATACCAAGAAATATCCCCTTTTGTCGGAAAAACATTCGAATTTCGACGTGAGAGATTGATATTCCGAAAAAAAGAAGAGATAAAATTACATTCGCATGTTTTCTTCTTCTGTGTCGAAGTTCCTTGCGTTCTTATCACATCTGTATTTTCTGTGATGATTTTTCATTGTTGTATATATAAAGTATAATGGGTGCCTGGTAAAGAGCAGACACTTTTTGTCGATATTGTACGTAAAGTTACGCTAACAGCGACAATAACGAACGAATATTCGCTAACATTTTTCCTTTTTTTATTTCTTTTCAAATATATCAGTTGCGCGAGCAATCGAATAATTTCGGAAAAGTCTCTCATTCATAATTCTCTGTCTCTTAAAAAGATCGAAAGAAATTGACACACGACAAATTCTCACACTTAGCACACATAAATGATCAGTCGAATAATAACAAGCATGTAACTTCAGTGTAACATACTTCCTCTAATTCGCGTTAAAAACTTCACGTTTCTAAAGTACAATATATAACAATAACCAAAGCTTATGTATAAAACGAACTTCACGTCTCAAATGAAACTAGAAAAAACAAAAAGAACTATTTTGCATCTCATAATTCCATTTAAAAATTGCTACTACGAAGGAAAAGAAGAAAGAAAAATTTTACATTGATTTTACTCGTATTCAGTTGAGAAGTATTGCCCAGCCATTTTACAGCTGCAAAAGAGAAGACATAATTATTTGCAAATATCATCGACCCTATCGAAGTGTCTACGATCGAAAGCAGTCTTTTTAAATCGAAATGGCGGCTGTCTTATCGGAAGGGTTTCTAGAGTCTCGCGTTTGGATCGTAACAGACTAACTGCCGATGAGAACCCCTGTCGATGCTGAATTACTTATTAGACGATCCAGAGAAATGTGAAAAATCGATGACAAACGATGGGGGCTCATTTTCGGGACGATTACTATTTTTTAAATTTCTATTCGAGACTTCTAATCCTTTGCGCTCCGAGCACACTTTTCTGCGACGAAAAAGAAAGAGATTTACGAATTTTAAATCACTTTGAAAAGAATGAAATGTACATACCTTGGTGAATTCATTCGCTTTGTTTAAATGTAAATAAAATTTGAACGGATTTAAGATGCATTGGTGCACAAAGGATTAACAAGCATTATTTTCCTGTACATATGTACATCCTCGAATTATTTTCCAATAGCAAAATTATCGAATACGATGACCATACGATGGTATTGAACGGACTGTATTTCATAGTTTCTGTGCAAAACCTATAAAGCTTAGTTTCTTCTGGTTTTACGTAGAACAAAGATGTTCGAATAATGTTGTAGTATAAGTAACGTAAAAAGATTCCTTCGAAATTGACTGAAGTACAAATACTTTCTTCTAGTCCTACAATCTGTGCGTTGAAAACATCTGGCGTTTTGTCATGCACGAGGAAATCATCTCGGCACTCAATTTTTTACTATATTCTCGTAAATACGAATTTGCACGAATCATTCATCTTGAAAAAATAAATTCTCGGTCTAATCGTAGGCTAGAATTAGTAGATTTGCGTTTGTGATGCTGTAGGCGCTTAAAAAATTCCTTTTACGATACTATACGTATTTTTTTTATCATATTACCTAACTGTTGAGACACACAGTTGTAAAACGATCTTGGAAAATGGTAGACAGATAGATTGCATCCACAGAAAGCTTTAATCGATTAGACCAGTGGTTTCCAACCGGTGTTCCGCGGAGCACTGACGTTCCGTAAACATTTCACAAGTGCTCCGCAGATTTAGTCGCAAATCGGAAGTGTACGGCCGTATTCGAACGATCGCATATCAAAAAATTAAAATCATGAAATTTTTCATAAACGAATTTATATTTTTTGTGGACACAAGAAGATCATTCTTTGGAAAAAGAGAGTGGAAGGAAATAATCTCAGTATGTTTCCATCCGTACATAACAATAGTACCGATTGTGTTTCCTTGATATCAGAACATTTAACAATATTAGACAACAACGTAAGAAAATATTTTCCCTCTCTCGACCCGGACAAATATGACTGGGTTAAGAATCCATTTTTTTCAAAAGAATTATATAATAATTCTGAATTTAATGTCTCGGAGGAAGAGGAGCTTATATCCTTGTCATCTGACCGCACTTTGAAAATTAAACACACTGAAATGAATCTTGAATTCTGGATATCCGTCCAACAAGAATATCCACTGATATAAAAAAAAGCCATGAAAATTTTACAACGTTTTTCAATTTCATATTTATGTGAAGTAGAGTTTTCCACATTAACCAATGTAAAATCTAAAAAAAGAGAAAAACTGACAAATTTAGAGGAATAAGGGTTGCATTGTCTTGTATACGTCCAAACATAGAATAAATACGTAAAAAACATCAGGCACAAATTCCCATTAAAGTTATTTAGGTATTTGTTTTTTCTGTCTCAAAAGTGGCGTTAATAATATTAAGGGGACCAAAAAGTAATCAAAATTTCTTCGATGGACTCTTTCACAGTTAATTTATGTCGAGACACGGTCCAGCAAACACGTAAGTTTTATTATTATGTTGAAGTTATGGTTATAAATTTTATTTTTTCTGTTAACAAATTTTTTTCTATCAAGGGAAAGATGTCAAAACCAACAATAGAAGAAGCGCACTTGCGCCATTGTATACTATTTTTGTTCGACCAAGGAATGAAGGCAAACGAAGAACTGAAAAAAATCACCGATACTTACGGGGATATTTTGAAACTAAAGAAGTATCATCGGTGGTTTAAACAGTTTACAAATGGAAATAGGGAGCTCAAGGACGTCGCACGAAAAGAATGACCCCAAAAATTAGATGATGATATCCTGAAATTGATGGTGGAATCAGATCCTCGTCAAACAATCGAGGAATTATCGTTGAGGATTGGCTGTCCATGGTCTACATACCATAATACCATAATCATCTTCCTCGCATAGGAAAATTCACAATCTGTGCATCTCTTCTGTCTCGGTATGAAGACGATCCGTTTTTACAGCGAATTGTAACTGGAGACAAGAAGTGGGTGCTATATAATAATCCTGTACGAAAAAAACAATGGCTTCCTTCCGGACAAGTGCCTGTTCCAACCCTTCGACCAACACTAACAATAAAAAAAGTCCTTCTTTGTGTGTGGTGGGATTTTTCTGGAGTTAATCATTATGAATTGCTCGAACCCGGTCAGACCGTTACAGCGATAGTGTATTGTGAACTTGAACGAATGAAACAAGAGCATAAAAAAAACGATCTGCTTTGGTCAATAACCAAAATAGGATTCTTTAACACTATAACGCGAAACCTCATGCTGCAAAACTAACACAGGAAAAAATAAGGGAGCTTGGATTGGAACCTTTACCTCATCCAATCTATTCACCGGATCTCGCACTGTCGAATTATCACCTTTTCAGATCGTTAGAGCATACATTAAGACGTAAAAAAATTTAACACTGTTGGAGAAGTGAAAACGCACTTAGAAAAGTTTTTCAGTGAAAAATCAAGACTTTTTCAAAAAGGGAATTGAACAATTGCCTGTACACTGGTAAAAGGTGTTGAAAAATGATGGAAATTATTTTGTTGATTAGTATTTAAGATTTTTTTACTAAATAAATGTTTTTCACCAGCAAACAAAATTTTGATTACTTTTCGGTCCCCCTAATATAACTATAAGCAGTGATTTTGAATTATAACTGCCCAATTCTAATAAAATAACTGATGACAAGGTTATGCATTTCATATTAACCCTTTGCGGACGGAGCGGTTTGAAGCTGGGCACTCTGTAGAGCTTCAATACTTACTTTTTATAAACTATTATTTATGTTATGCATATGTGTGTATTTCGGATTTATCAGTTGTGTTCGTTAAACGCATATATGTGTCGATCGTCTGCAAAAGGTTAACTTGAGTAAGTGTTCCGGTAAAGAAAATTGCTCACAAAAGTGTCCCGCATCCTAGAAAATGTTGAAAACCACTGGGTTAGACTGGCAAAGAATTATTTACTATAAACCGTACAACAAGCTGTCATTCGGATATTTATCGCTCCCAGGTCAATTGTGAAAAAATTCGAGAAAAACGAGAAGCTTTAATATCACCTAAACCTCGCTACGAACTTTCCGAGCGACCCAATGATAAAAAGCAGACACTGAAGTCTCGAATAAAAATTTCAGCGATCCAAACGAGTGTGAGAATCATCGAAGGAATTCTGCGTCAATTCTCTGGGCCTCGTTTTCGTGCGTTTAACGAGAAAACTTATTGTCACGTAAATTTGGCACAGAACCTAGTAACGTGTACGCTTCGAAGGATCGTGGGATCGTAGGGACACAGCCTTGTGTTCCTAGGCTCCCGCGAATCGTTGCAGAGCTCTTTAAGCGAGCTGCTTTCAAACGGTTTATAGTATCACGAATGTCGGTGAAAAGCGGGAAAGTTTCCGCTTCGCTCAGACTACGAGCAGTTTTCAGAGCAAAGTTACAAAATTGCAACAGCAGTTATGTCAGTTCGAACGCGAGCAAGCTCATACACTCTGTCTTGCTAATAGAGGAGGGCGAAATCAGTATCACAAGAGGTTGGACGCGATATTTGCGAAACTGTACATCCAACGAGCTACAGATTGTGTTAATGCAAACACTTAACTGTCTATATCTGATACACGTTGCCCTAATCTTTCGTCACCGATAAATACATACCTAACCGAGATGAAACGTTTCGAAGCGGTCTTTCGAAAGAACCAAAAATGAGTGTTGAAGATGCAAAAAAGTATCTGCATAAGTTTCCTAAATGCGTCAACATGTGGATGCAACAATATGAAGAAAGTATGTGCGTCGATGATCCGCCTGATTCAGATTCGAAGCAGGTTATTGCAAAAAAAAGAAGATTGAGTGATCCTACGGTTATTTTCAAAGAATCCGACACTTTCCTCGTGTAGAAAATAAGTTTTCTTCTGGCAAAAGGTGCATGAATATTGGTATTCTAATATGGAAATGTCACTTGAACCGGTGAACACATGGAGAGTGGATAAGGACCCTAAATATCAGAGC
Organism: Anthophora plumipes; assembly: GCA_951804975.1. Taxonomy (NCBI): domain Eukaryota; kingdom Metazoa; phylum Arthropoda; class Insecta; order Hymenoptera; family Apidae; genus Anthophora; species Anthophora plumipes. The sequence goes on from OX638122.1 coordinate 2,966,514, forward strand.
TGTTTGCACTGAGTGGAAAGCAAGAAACTGTATCACGATGTTGGACTGGCTAACATAGTCCAATTGAAGATGGGTGATCTACCATGAGGCATAAACTGCAGGGAAAACGTATTTTAACGTTAATAGTACTATTAGGTAGAGCGAAAAGAAATGTCATTTATTTTTTTGTCGTTTTAAAATCAGTTTTCGTGCGGTTATCGTCGAGTAAGCACGTCAATATTGGTATTATTTTATTGGTACTATTTTCATTTCATTTTTTTTATTTTCACCGATAGTAAAAATGTCAAGATCAGAAATCGCAGAGATGCAGTTATGGTGTATTTTGTTATCTTTGTTCGATAAAGGATTAAAGCTCAAAGACGCTACATAAAATGTTAATGAAACTTATGGCGAAGTCTTGAATATCCGTAAATGCCAATGCTAGTTCGAACAATTTAGAAACGGTGACAGAAACCTTAAGGATAAGCCGAAATCAGGAAGACCACAAAAAATCGATGACGACGTGTTGAAATCATTGGTGGAATCAGATCCGCGCCAAACGACAGATCGGCTGTCCCTGGTCGACTGTAAAAGTTCATTTAAAAAGGCTCAGCAAAACACACAAACAGGGGGTGGGTTTGAGTTCCGCGTGATCTATCGCTGTCGGCTTCAGATCAGCGAGTGACCATTTGGTCTTCGTTGCTAACCAGATATGAATCCGGTCTGTTTCTGAAAAGAATCGTTACTGGAGACGAAAAATGGATTCTTTATAGCAATCCGTATAATACGAGGGTGAATCAAATATAAACGAGACTTTTGTTTCTGAGCGCGTAAATTTAAAGGGAGCGAGCGGCCGCTTCTAGTGTGCATTGGTTGGGATGTCAGGAGTGGGGAGAGCAGGCCGTTGTCCAGTTCAGACACGTTTGGCGGTAGTATTCAAGATGTCAGAGCAACAAGTACACCTCTCAGTTGCGCAACGCATTATTATTAAATTTCTCACACATGAAGGCGTCAAACCAATAGAAATTCTGCAAAGATTGACTGCACAGTTCGGGGATCAGACACTGTCAAGGGCTCGCGTGTTTGCCTGGCATAAGAAGTTCAAGGAAGGACGTGAACTGGTTGAAAATGTGGAACATGATCGTCGTCCTCGAACCAGCATTACGGAGGAGAACATTCGCACGATTCGTGAACTTCTTGAAAGAGATCGGCGTTTGACACTTTCTGAAATGACAGCACAGGTTGGAATAAGTTATGGGAGCTGTCAAACAATCGTCACAAAGGACCTAGGGTTCCGTAAAGTGTGCGCCAGATGGGTCCCTCGCCTTTTGACAGCAGAACAGAAGTTGAGACGTTTCCAAGTGTGTCAGGAGCTTTCAGCACGGTTTTCGGAAGAAGGGGATACATTTTTGAATCGAATAGTCACCTGCGATGAAACTTGGGTTCATCATTACACACCCGAATCGAAACAAGCCAGTATGGAGTGGCGGAGGAAGGAGGAGGCAGCCCCTGTGAAAGCCAAGACGCGGTTGTCAGCTGGGAAGGTGCTGGCAACTGTTTTTTTCGACCGGCGTGGCGTTTTGCACATTGATTTTTTGCATGAGCGTCGCACAATAAATGCTGCTTATTACTGTGAGCTTTTGAGGGAGGCAAAGGTTGCTTATCGTTCGAAAAGGCGTAACCAACCTATTCGAGACGTCATTCTCCTCCACGACAACGCCAGGCCTCATACAGCAGCTCTAACCTGCACAACATTAGAGGAAATAAGGTGGACTCCACTTGATCATCCTCCCTACAGTCCTGACCTATCGCCCTGCGATTTCCATCTCTTCGGACCGCTTAAAGAAGCACTAGGAGGACAACGATTCCAAGACGACGCGGCGGTGGAGGCCTTTGTGCGCAATTGGCTTCTGACACAGCACTCTTCTTTTTACGATGCTGGGATCAAAAATCTCCCAATCCGCTGGGAAAAATGCATTTCCAAAGCAGGAGACTATGTTGAAAAATAATATGTGCTTGGCTATGTTATTTCACTGAATAAAATTATTTTAAAAATAAAGTCTCGTTTATATTTGATTCGCCTTCGTAAAAAGCAACGGCTTTCTCCAGGTCAAACGCCGATTTCAACACCTCGATCATCTTCGACCTTAAAAAAGGTTCTTTTATGTGTCTGGTGAGATATTTCGGGTGTGATTCATTATGAATTATTAAAACCTAGCCATTCTATCATACCCGAGGTCTACTGTGTGCAATTAGAAAGATTAAAGGCGGAATTACTAAAAAAAAAAAAACGATCCATTCTGGTGAATAATCAACGGCGCATCTTGAAACACGACAATGCGAGGTCGCATGCAGCGAAAATTACTCAGGAAAAAATTAAAGAACTGGATTTAGAGTTGCTACCTCATCCACCTTACTCTCCTGATATTGCGCCGTATGATTATCATTTATTCCGCAGTATGGAGCATTCGCTTCGAGATAAAAAGTTTAATTCAGAAAATGATGTCCGAAAACACTTGGATGCCTTTTTCAAGTCAAGGCAGCCAGAATTTTATAAAAAAGGTATCGAAAATTTGCCTAAATTGTGACAAGATACCATAAATAACCATGGAAATTATCTATCGGGATAAATATTACGTATTCTTTTTGCAAATAAATTTTTTTCGCATTGTGAAGAAAACGACACTTCTTTTCACTCTAGCTAATATAATATACTCATGCTGTACAAATGCGTTTGTTCACGACCACGACCAAGCGTGGTGGTTCAGAGCCAACGCTCGCGTAGCCAGTGTTCTTCGTTAATAATTCAAAAACGAGGTTTCGACCAACATTTTGGTAAAGGAAAAAGTTGTTCATTTCCGGGAGTTACAGTGACACTTGCCCATGGTAAACCCAAAAATGCACATGGGGGATTGCTTCCAAAGATATCGCACAATGGTGAATTACAAAATTTAAAATTTATGTTTTATTTACAAGAAAAAAATTATATTCGTAAAATAAAAAAAAATACATTCACAAGCACGTATAATTTTTTCCAATTAAAATAAGACTTCGTGTATCCATTGCAAAAATCTGCTGGAGTTGCTGGTAAGCAGTGACAGAGAAACAAGAGGAGCGCTGAAAATTGAGGAAATGCAATATTAGATCAAATTTATTTTTTTGAATTTGATATTGTTGCTCCTCAAGGACCGACATTTGAATAAACGTGTTAAACAAAATGGACGCCCCGTCTCCACCACGAAACGAAGAGTATTTAGAAATTTCGATGAACACTAAGACTCACTGTTCTCTCTAGTATCGTAAAACTTTCGCCGCTATATTTCCAATATAGTTTGTGACACGAGTCTGACGATGAATTTTCCCCCGTTTTCCCCATTTCTTTATTTTACAAAGCGATTCGATCGAGAATGCGAGCTACTCTACTACGTGATTATGCAAATTACGCCATAAAATGCAGACATAACTTCATAAAACGTATCTAACTGCGAAAATCAAATAAAAGTGTAAGCGAACGTTCTTTTATTCCGCGAATTCGGAGTAACTTTATCGTACCAATGTTAAATTCGATTGAAAAAGGAAACGAAAACAAAAATAAGTATTTACAGGGATATTTAATGGTACAAATATCTTTAATAAAATCATAAAACAAATAGTACAAGTAGCTTTAATAAAATTAGAAGGCTTTGACACGGTAAACGCCACGATCGATGTTAGACTTTTCATTAGAGATGAAACAAAGACATTTTGGAGACACAGGAGGGTCCATTCTATGTTCCTGGACTGACTGACTGACTGACTGACTGATGATGAGTGAAAGTTTTACTGTGTAAACTGTATGCAAAACTTTAATCGCGTTTTCCTCGGAACCATGCTTTTCGAAATGACGTAATCTCAGGATTGACTTCGTCAATTAAGGCCAATTTCTATACACATGTCCAGCACACATATGGCTATCGTCCCTGCAACAATTGTCTCGAAATATTCTTTTCTCAAATTTTGACAGCCCCATAAAGTCGAAAGAAATGTACGAAAATCGAAACTCTATCTTCAAAATGCCGTTATTCTTTAAATATACAGTATTTTCCTTTCATTCTGGTACCGACTACAGCCAAGGACATACAAACAAGAAATCCTCGTGAATTTTTAGTTTCAGTTAATCAGAAACCGTTCAATGTAGTGGACACCCTTTTGGTCACCGCTTTTTATCAAGAGCAGCTTCAAAGCGGTCCACTTTAGTTAATTTCAATGTTTCAGTGTTAAAAAAAAAAATTGAAAGTTTAGTCGAAATGTTATTGAGTATGCAGGAAAAAAATAGGGAGCAGTAACTCTCATGATCTCCTCACAAAAAATTCCGAAATAACGCGAAGAGAACGTTACACTAGGAGACTCCTTAAGGCAGCATTGTCCGCGTAGAAATTTGTAAAAAATTAATTTTGAGCTTTTCGGATTTTATTGTACTGCAAACCTTTCTAAATACGCTTGTTCAAACCGTACAGCGATACGTCATAAAAGTAGTTGAGTTATAGAAAATCCTCGACACACATACTACACTCTAGGACCTTCAAGCTGTGCTTTTGCTACGAGCTGATGTAGATCCAGTCAATTTCATTCTCAGGAACCTGACGAAGTTTTCTTTCTAATTTCGCTTGGCAGTCAAAGCACTAAATAGAAGCTACAGATTCTGAGGAACGATCGGGAAAAATAAAGTTCAGAGACGATGGAAAGAAACCAGAGAATCTCAAGTAGCTGTAAATTGCAAGAGGGCCATTGGATTTCTCGAAACTAGTAATTATGCCAAAATGAAACCAAGAAAAACTCAGCCTCGGTACAAAAGTTTCGAGTGCAGAGGAATATTTTTGTTCGACAAAATTTTTGCAGTTTCAAAGGATCAATACATATAAAAAATTTTAGACGGCTCGAACAGTTTTAAATTTATTCTACTCTAGAAAGAAAGCACTCTGCACGACAATGCTGCCTTAATTCTCGAAAAATTTGCAGCTTCGGTACAAAAGCTTCGAGTGCAAACAGTAATATGTAATATTTTCTTTTTCTACAAAATTTTTGCACACTTTTAAAGGATCGATACATGTAAAAATGTTTAAAATGTTTAAAAAGAAATCACGGACGGTTTTAAATTTACTCTGTCCTTGATTCCTGCTTCAAATTTATCCTAAGCGTGCCAACTACGGCGATATCGATGAAATGAACAAAAGTGTTAAAAATAAATAAATATTCTTCTCAACAGGAATCTTTTGCTTTTCAAAAGTTTGGAGTGCAAAGGGTTAAAAATAATTCCTCATCATCCACCAATGGATTTCACTGAAGCAGTTTGGACTGAAAAGGTATGGCGTTCTAAAATCACCACAGTCTTGGTTTAAATAATTTAAACCTCCTTCAAATAATTCTAACATTTTCAAGAATTGAAGCGTTGATCCTAACTCAGCGTGGCGCTTAACGTGTTGATAAAACGATCATTTTCGTGCGATATTTTATACCACGGTTTCCTTTCACTAAAATCACATTCTCGAAGTTATATCGTACATTTTACAACGCAAAGAGTAAAGAAACGAATGATTGTTCTATCTGAGTGAAGTATAACGCGACGAAACTAGAAACTCAATTGCATACCGTGTATCATCATCCATTATTTAACGAACACTCCTACTGGAAGAAGACCCGAGTACGAACGGAACGTAGACGAAGAGAAAAGGAAACAAAGGCGATATACAAGGAAATACTCTGTACAATACAATCTCGCGTATTTTCTAAGTAAAAAAAAAAGGGAAAAAAGCAACAATCGCAAATTCGTTCCTTTCTCAACACCTTATCGACTAAACTCGCAAGTAAGATTAAATTATGGTACAACTGCTTTTGGAAATTAGCTCCTCTTAAAAACGTTCACTCAACACGACGTGTAAAAATATTAGCGATCGGCGCTTAATATACATATATCTGTTACGGTAAATGTGATTAATCCGGTGATTATGTAAAATTGCCGGTTATTATATATAATCACCGCTAAATTTGGTAAATGTGATAAAAGTCCGTAACTTTACCAAAATTCGTCCAGTTTACGCAGCTGCTTGGCTTCTATCGTAACGTAGACCATTGCTAGGCAATGCGTAAGCAGGCAAGAACAAGTAAGAAAATATAGTACGAGTGCTAAAGAAGGTTTAGAATCACAAACAAACAAAATGTTGAAAGTTTCAAATCTGAAATTTCCTTCTGGTAAAGTTGGCGATACAGTGAAACTACGAGTACCAGACGTTGACAGAGTAAGAAGTGATCCAGGTAATTTATCAGCGGTGATATTAAAAGTTCAAAATGAAGAGCTTTATCAGTTAAAGACAAAACAAGGAAGACTTTCACAATTGTGAAGTTCACAATTTGTGAAGAACAATTTATTTTGCTTGACGATGTTCCAGATCTAGCAATATCACTTCGAGAATGTGTTAGAAAATCATCTCTTTCTGGAGGTGAGGTATATTAGCGACGTGTTTGAAAGGGACAATGCAAATCTAATAAGTGCAAATGTAAAAAGTCTGACAAACTTTGTAATTCTGAACGTCACAACAGTCTAATATGTCTAAATAAGTAAACTTAAAGTACTTAATAATTTGTAGTAGCAGCAATAAACGTTATTTGGAAAAATGTTTTTTTTTCTCTAGAATATGGATTTAGTTTGTTTTTGATATGTATCTATTTTATATAAGTTCTAATAAAAAATTATTTTCTCTACTTAGGTCTTTCACTTGACGAGTCCCTTATTCAAATTTCGTTCAGGTTACATCCATGTGACTTAAAATTTTTGAAACCATTTATTGAATTTTTAATTGTAAATTATAAAATATCGTTATTCGCAGCCTCTCGTGATATAGTGTCCAACGAAAAACTATCCTCCTGACTAGTAACTACTCGAAAAAACTGCGCTGTATTCTACTGGCTCGATCAGTCGAGATATTTATCACATTCGCCATTACAAGTTGGGAATTATATAAACTCGCCGGTTAATTTGATAAATATTTAAGAATTCGTCACATTTACCAAATTTAGTGGTGATTATATATGTAATAACTGGCAATTATACATAATCACCGGTTTAATCACATTCACCGTAACATGTATACTCTAACTTTTCGATTTATTTATACGTTCGTTTATTTTCTGTTTTAAGTGCACGGTAAGTATACGAATAACGCAAAGAGCGATTGAGTGGCGTTGATGATTTCGTTCAACTGTCCATTGGAAATTGTACCTTCGTTCATTGACAATTAGGGCAACATTAACACGTTAAGCCAGTTCCTCTTTCGCTCACACAGCTTTAATTCTCGGAGAACAGCTTGAAATTTAGAAAATATTCGGTTGTCCGGAAAATTCGTGCCAATTTTTAAGTAAATAAACCAATTTTATACTTCAAAGCATTTCTTTGTTTTCTGTAAGGTATAAATTATTCCTTAATTCTACAATTTTTCATCGTTTTTTGCAGCAATCGGAAAATTCTATTTTACTAGTCAAAAGACACGTGAGACCATAATCTTTCAGAGTATATGCGAACTTCATGTTTTTATGTAATTTTATATGTTGTAATATGTTCAAACACTACTTATCGAAAATTGGCACGAACTTTCCGGACAACCTAATAGTTCCTCGTTATGCACTAATGTAATTATGCACTAATCACAGTTTGAACCAAGATACAACTTTCTTTCTTCGCTAAATTTGTCGCGACGTTCCTTGCGAAACTTTGGAGAACTGAAGAGCTAAATGTGTCCGTCGAAATTAACGTGGCGCTTAACGTGTTAACGTTACTCTATTTTCTTTTTCTTTTTTTTTTTAGGCTCCTTGTAGCTGTATACAGTTCTTACAAACAGATTGGCTGAGAAATTAATTACAATGCACCTGTCTGAAATCTCGAAAAACACAGTTCCGTGGAAACTTTGCGAGAACATCCTCCATTTACGCGGTCAGATGGGTTCAGTATTTTTATAAACGATGGTTGAACTTATTATAGATCAGAGAAGCGTAAATTGTTAATTGAACGTGCGAGAAACGACAAAAAGAAGGTCCAGTATAGATTCAGACACCGAATGAAACTTCGACATTCTGAAATATCGCTCTTTTTATCAACCTATGCGAATTTTTTGTAATTTATAGCTGTTTTTTTTTTTTTACATGATCAGACTCTACGCGTAAATGGAGTTACAGTCGCGCGTGATTTCCTAAGCCCTTCGGAACAGTATAATCTCAGTTCCAATGAAGATCGAAGGAACGCAACGCCACCAGAAAATACTTGCAACCTTCCGCGAACCAGGCGAGGTTCAATTAACCCCGGGATTTTAAAATTCCTGTATTTTTCCGAAATATCTGACTGGTTTCTCGAGTAGTTGGGGTTTCGTGTGACGATGACTTAGTCTTGACTGAGAAATTAGGACTATCGTTAGCAGAAACGCGCATAAGGAATGGAACAGATGATCAGAGACTGCTCTGAACTATTTCACGAAAAATCTTGAAGGAACTCTGCAAAGAACGCCTTGAAACCGAGCTAAAATAGCTCAAAAGTATCTGAGAACTAAGGATTCGAGAAATAATTCACCGATATGTTCAAAACACTGTTGTTCTGAGTAAAGAAAGCATCGAATTGTGCAACGAATGATCCTCGAGTGGACCTCGAAAATGTTTATAATAATACTAGAATGTTATTCCACTGACGTTATATACTAGCTACACGAATCACTTGTTTTGAAACAGGTAATCCTCCTGATACTTGCTGCGCATCATGAGATTATCATTTAGTTTTATTAGGTTGCCCCAAAAGTTCTTTTCGTTACATTCACACACTGCTTTGCCTGACAACGTTTCGAGTAAACATGCAATCCAATCTGTTTAAAATTGAACTTATGATCATTAGTTGTCTTCTAGCTTTCCAATAGTATGTTTCTTTTTTGATAAAGTGTCTTTTGGATTTTTCTGTGCCAACTTGAAAGATGGAAAATCAGGAAATCCATTTGCAGCATGTGACGTCATTGTTGCTTTATAAAAGAGAATAGTGCTCGGAATATTGTAAATTAGATTTACACCGTCTATTAAGATCGTACTATAACTGTTCAAACGTTTCATAATGGAGATAAAAAACCATCATGAATAATATTTTGCTAGAAAAACCACAGTAATTTTGGAAAAATCGTATCGCGAGTCTTCCGAAAAGAAAAAGAAGAATGAAAAATCGGAATTCTATAGAATTACACTGAAAATAAACGATTTTATACACCTCATGTCTAACAATAAAACGAAAAAAACTTTTGGGACAACCTAATATGTTTCGATAGTAATAATTTTGTTACAAATAATTGAAAATGAAGTATTTACGCTTTATCCTACGGATACTGCATCAAACTATGTCCAAACGATGATTCTTCTTACTTGCACGTACTGTTTATGAAAGAAAACTGATCTTTCCGTTTTTTCAGATGATTTTGAATAAATATTATTAGTATGATTTTCAACAAATATTGAAATACGAAGAAATTTAAAAAAAAATTAGAAAAAAATTACAAAGAAACGAAGGAAACACGAAGGTCCGTAGCCACTGAAGCGGATTCAAGTATCTCTTTTTTTTTTTTATATGATCGATTATCAGCTTCAGCACACTTCTGCAAAGAAACTTCTGAGAACGTAAGTTCAATTTTAAAAGTTCTATTTTGAAATGAAAAAATGATATATGCTCGTGATATTGTATATTTTTATTTATTTCGTCAATTTGCTTTGTTTCGATAAAAACGAGACTTGTATGAAATAATGGTTCATGTTAAAAATATCGCCATAGCGGCGCCTATATGGAGTGCAAAGGATTAATAAAATGAACGCATGGTTCCAGATTGTAACTTCCATTCACCTGGTTCACGAAAAGGGTTTGCATACTCTGTGTACGCGTGTGTATATGTATATATGTCTAGATAGAGATACTTATGCTCGTGTGTCTGCAACGTTTATACCCTAAGAGAGACAAATCTCGAGAGAAACTCTCATCAAACGGTCGCTAATTACAGATTTCAGAAGAAACGGAACAATGCGCGCGCGTGCGCGCGCGCGGATTTGAATTTTGTCAAACGACACATCGCGAACGAAGTTACAGGACGATTCCCTTAGAGACTCTCTCTTTGTATACCTCATCCCGGTAAAGTTCAGCTCGCTGGTGTCACCTGAGACACGGTGAACGGCGTCACCTGATACAGAAAACACCTGTTGCACACACGAACGGGTTTCGTGTGCCCGTAACGAGGCAGGGGCACGTTATTGCTGCTGCAACGACCACAAAACACCTTGCCGCAATTCCTGCAATGGTGTCTGCGCCTGACCACCGTGAAACCTGCCTGGCACGCCATGCAACGAGGCGCATCGTTGTCCGGTACCCAAGCTGGCGCCCTTTCCACACACTCTTCGCCACGCTCCGTCACGGGGGATACTGTAAACAAAAATGAAATATATTAGAAAAATAATTATACCATCGTAGGTTTTAGAGAAGGAAGTTCTGAGTGCAATGAGAGAGAAAGTGAGCGACGAAAGCTAGGCCTAACTGAAAAAAGTGTGGCTATAAAGTGTGGCGAGTGAGAGGTAAGAACAGTATCGTACACAGTGTGTCAGAAAAATAGCGGAACTTCTTAAATTTAAAGAAAACTACTATCACCAGCTGTTGAAGCAATATACACAAGGTGTCCCGTAATTAGTCTAACTCCCGGAAATGGGGGGTCGCTGAGGTGACTCTAAACAACTTTTTCCTTTACCGAAATGTTGGTTGAAGCTTCGTTTTTAAATTATGAATGAAAAACATTAACCACGCGAGCGTTGGCTATGAACCGCCGCGTTCGGTCGTGGTCGTGAACAAACGCATTGGCACAGCATAAGTATCGCGGCAAATGTTGCATCGTCTTAAATTAAGAATAATATGGAATTATTCGTTATCCGAAAGAAATAAAGTGTTTTATTACTTATAAGAAAAATGTTTTTTTTCTAACAGCACGTTTTCAGGTGGACAAATTGTTTTAAGAAAAACAATTTGGATAATTAATGTTAGAAAAAGCTAATGAAATTATTTAGCCCATACTCTAAAATATGTACTATTATATATATAGTATATATATATACTAAAATATATGATCTGCTGCGTCTGCTCGTGGTTGATCCCACGATCTTTCGATTTTGGCTGATTTTGCACATTTGTACCGACTGATTAATACCTCGAGGAACCACTTCCGTGTATCGGAAAACTAACTATGATCCCAACGTCTATACTTTACAATGTCTGAGTGTCTACCGAGCGAATGAACAGATGTTTCATGAATTTGGACAACTATACATGTTTGCAATTTTTTGTTTTGTATTATGATTATCGACATTAGAATTACAAAACTCAGCTCATGGTGAAAAATGAAATACTGCAGATTCCTGCTGAGTACATTTCAAGCTACGATCAGGCTAATTATACAGAAAAGTGATACTAACTTTGATAATGCATTACTATGAGGAGAATGTCAAATTTTTAGTTTCTTGTTAGAAACAAAAAATTGAGAATCTTTGATAGTTGCACGTTGTACGTCGGAAAAGTAAGGGAATTTTTTAAATTTAAAGAAAACTACTATCGCCAGATATTGAAGCAATATAGAATCTAAAAGCTGTATATTTCCTCTACAAAAAGGGATGACTATCACTGGAATCGATCAACGGATTGTCAAGCTAAAGCGCTTAAAGTGACAGTACCGTTCGAAACACGATGGAACAATAAAGCAAATGTTAAATTTTGCTTCAAGCTTGGTAAAACTTTAACGGAAACAAAATGATCCCTTTTGCACGGATGGAAGAAATAAGTATTGGAAGTTAGAAGAACGTGGAAAATTTGTGGAAATTGAAGAGACTACTACATTTTCTAGGAAGATGAAATAAATAAATTTTAATAATTATTAACCATAATTAAACTTTAGGAATCAAATGATCCCTTTTGAATATTAAGAAGAAGTAATATATTGGAGTTCGTGGAAATTAAAGAAATTATTTCATGATATATTGAAATATGAAACGAATAAATTTTGATAATGCATTATCAACCATAATTAAACTTTAGGAGTCAATTGATCCCTTTTGGACAGACGAAAGCATTAAATATTGGATGTTACTGTATTATTACCTAGAAAGTTGGGAGAAATAAATACTCTGGTTTTAATATACTGGAAAAACTGGAAGTTTTAAAATTAATGTACTAATATTAATAAGATTCGGATGTAATTGCTAAGATTGAATTAACGACAGGGAAGGTGAGAATCTTTAATACGAAAGAAAGTGTTTCACGATGAACATCTCTTGTATAAGTGAAAAATTAATATGTAACAAACGAACATCTATCAAATAAAATATCTGTGCTACAATCTATCTGAAATGAATCAACGACTTGTCAAAATCACTTGATGTCTTATTCTGAAAATGTTCTCAATGCTCTTATTGTTTAATAATTCTTCTGAGAAAGAGAATGCGCATACACAGCCTTTTCCATTAGAAATGAAATCTGATTTCATTAGAAAGAAAATAATAGAACAAATCGGTCGATCATATGTACATAAAATTAAATCAGGAAAGAAACTTTTGCTCGAACGTAACTTATAAAATTTAAAATCGTGTAATTAAAGATTGTAGAATTACGTACTCGTGTTATGCTCAGTTACCGCGATAGTCTCTTCTAAATCATCCTCGTACTCTTGCAACGAATCCTGTCGGTCGTGATTAGTAGCCGTATCGTTCAATGGACTCACAACTTGATTATCCGACGTTAGATTTTCATCCTTCGCCTCCCCGTCTTCCACGGTTTGGCTACTATTCATCAGGAACACACATTTCAGAATATTACGCAGATCCGACGCGAAATTCGTCTGCAATTGATCGGCCACCCCAGCTATACAAACGAACAAACGGTGGACAAGATCCTCAGACGACCTGGAACAAGAAGTGCCAAGAATTAGCGATAAATTAAACGGGATTTGAAGAACTGTATCAGATCACACAATTAATAATAATTACTAATAGTCGCTAAAAAAAAAAATTGATTCGATTGTTTAATTCTCAAACGTAAATCTGTATACAAAAATATATATACTATTATATATAGTATATATGTATGTTACGGGCAATGTGTTTAACGTGGGCATTTTGTAAAATGTCCGGTCATTATACAGAATGCCTAGAGAGTGGTGGTCAATGTATTGAAACGCTCTGATAAGAAAATTAAAAAATATTTTTTTTTTTCAAATTTAATCTTGTTAGAAAAAAAATTGAGAATCTTTGATAGTTGCACATTGGAAAGTGCAAATTATGTTGCAAAAGCGTATGTCATCATTTCGAAAAATATCAATTAATTAAGGGATCGTAGCAGTTTTCTCCAAAGTAAAGCGATGGAAGGAAAAAAAAATTGGACGCCAGTGTGTTAATTCAAAGAAGCGATCAACGTGTTCAAATTAAAAATATACAAGAGCAACATACATTTCTGCTCTGTAATAGCTGTAAATACTTCAAGTAACAAAAACAACATTTATTGTTGTTGATAAATTTCAACGTATCGATACTACAGGGTGTCCCATAACTAGTGTAACTCCCGGAAATGGGGGGTTGCTGAAGTGACTCTGAACAACTTTTTCCTTTACCAAAATGTTGGTTGAAGCTTCGTTTTTGAATTATGAATGAAAAACATTAGCCACGCGAGCGTTGGCTATGAACCGCCGCGTTCGGTCGTGGTCGTGTACAAACGCATTGACATAGCGTGAGTATCGCCCTAACTGTTACATCATCTTAAATTAAAAATAATGTAGAATTATTCGTTATTCATGAATAACAAATAAACTAATAAGCCGTTTAATAATTGTGTTCGATACTTTTATTCGTTATCCGAAAAGAATAAAGCGTTTTATTACTTATGAAACAAATATTTTTTTTAACAGCACGTTTTCAGGTGAATCAATTGTTTTAAGAAAAACAATTTGGATAACTAGTGTTAGAAAAAACTAATTAACCCTTTACGGACGGAACTGTCTGTAGAGCGAACGCCGTTGTGAATGAAAAATATTGGTGCATTTTGCGAAAAATAAACACTTGTCTAATATGTGTTATAAGAACTAAAAATTTCATTATACATAGAAAATGTGTTTTACCAAGTCAGTCTGTTTTATACTGCAGCATTTTACAATACCTCCTAACAGTCGCCTATATCCACCGGTTTAGCCGAACAGGTGACAGTAATATCGGGATACTTTAGACATTGTATATATAAAAATATAAAATTCTTGTATATGTAAAAGCTATGTAGGCACCGATAAATTTTTGTTCGTATTAACACGTTCCGTGCCGTACCGTTTTCTGAAGACTTTTCGTTCAGGCCGCGTCTATACGACCCACACTTTTACGATTAAATAAACTTGTTTTTGATGTACGTCTTACAATTTTGCAATAATACAAAACCATAAGTAGTAAGAAAAGGGTATAGATTTTAATATGCATTAGACAACAAAGCAATAAATTTAATTTTTAAGGAATTAGTTTAGCAAACACATGGTCGAACATTTACTCTACTTCTGAGAGTGGCATATCAGAGTCATCGCTTGAAAATTTTTCACTTTGCATTGCCATCTCTAGTTATAAGGAGTAAAAATTATATCATTATTTGTCTGTAGCACTCAAATAAGTATGTACCTACCGTATGTTATGCATCCTCTGTTTTTTACTTTATATATTGCATTGATTTTACTGTAGAAACAGACTGAACTAAATAAACACCAGCTTTAATGGTTGCTTTAACAACGCACGAATAAATGACGGTCTTAAATAAAATCTCTGCTGTTTGAACAAAAGGTGGTCAAAAAATAACGAACGCAGTATACATGATATTAAGATGCCTATATTTGACTTTACAATAAAGGGTCTAGCAGGTTAAGGGAGTCAAAAGTGCCCTCCAACCGATTTGGTAGTGCGATACACCATTCGATAGGTTACCAAAAGAAAACATGTGACACCAAGTTTCAACCCTCAAACTCAACCGTGGGGGTAGTTACAGGGTAAATTCTAATTATCAGTTTTTGGACTATTTTCCCTATTTAATGAATCGCAAAACTTCTGAAAAAAATCTGACATATTACACACATGAAGGCACATCTTAGGGAATTTTTTCCGATTTTTTCGTTGCAAATCCTAGCTGTAAAAAATAAAAAACGCAACAAAATGCGGATATCTTTTGAAAAAAAAATAGCGCTTTTTTTATATTTTTTTAATAGCAGCGTATTAGCATGATCATCATCCTCAATTTTTTTCATATTTTTTGGATTGGTGCGCCGTTGTCAAAAAAATTAAAAACCGATATTTTCAAGGTATTTCGCGTGAAAAAGTAACTTCCACTTCGAATTTTGACATTTTCTGCATACAGTGTGTATATCGTGCAACCTCGAACATTTTTACATTCGAAGAAACAGTAAAACAGCATACAAATTGAAGAAATTGAATTAATTCAACTAAGAGCAATCTATGTTCAATACATGCCAAAAAATTTAACTTCTTTTCAATGGCGTCGTTGGGGGAGCAGCGGTTAAGGGTTCTGGCTGTGGAATCGCCTGCACATTTTTTAGCCGTGAGTTCGAGCCCTGCCCCTTACACATTTCTTTTTTTTTTATATTATTTTTTTCTTTAATTCCTAACTATATCTCAATAAATAGCATTTATTTAAAAACATTTTACAAATATTTTAGGCAACTTTTTGTCTTAAAATATGCATTAAAATAATTTTGGAATACTTTTTATTGCATCGTTTCTGTGCCCACATATTCTCTTATTCACAGTACTATTTAATATTTCAAAAGTTTTAACTGCTTAAACAAAAAAACTGCCTAAAATATTTGTAAAATGTTTTTAAATAAATGCTATTTATTGAGATATAGTTAGGAATTAAAGAAAAAAATAATATAAAAAAAAAAAGAAATGAGTATGGGGCAGGGCTCGAACTCACGGCTAAAAAATGTGCAGGCGATTCTCCACAGCCAGAACCCTTAACCGCTCCCCCAACGACGCCATTGAAAAGAAGTTAAATTTTTTGGCATGTATTGAACATAGATTGCTCTTAGTTGAATTAATTCAATTTCTTCAATTTGTATACTGTTTTACTGTTTCTTCGAATGTAAAAATGTTCGAGGTTGCACGATATACACACTGTATGCAGAAAATGTCAAAATTCGAAGTGGAAGTTACTTTTTCACGCGAAATACCTTGAAAATATCGGTTTTTAATTTTTTTGACAACGGCGCACCAATCCAAAAAATATGAAAAAAATTGAGGATGATGATCATGCTAATACGCTGCTATTAAAAAAATATAAAAAAAGCGCTATTTTTTTTTCAAAAGATATCCGCATTTTGTTGCGTTTTTTATTTTTTACAGCTAGGATTTGCAACGAAAAAATCGGAAAAAATTCCCTAAGATGTGCCTTCATGTGTGTAATATGTCAG
Source organism: Anthophora plumipes (assembly GCA_951804975.1). NCBI lineage: Eukaryota > Metazoa > Arthropoda > Insecta > Hymenoptera > Apidae > Anthophora > Anthophora plumipes. Next base: position 2,983,016 of record OX638122.1, read on the forward strand.
ATTTTTTTCAGAAGTTTTGCGATTCATTAAATAGGGAAAATAGTCCAAAAACTGATAATTAGAATTTACCCTGTAACTACCCCCACGGTTGAGTTTGAGGGTTGAAACTTGGTGTCACATGTTTTCTTTTGGTAACCTATCGAATGGTGTATCGCACTACCAAATCGGTTGGAGGGCACTTTTGACCCCCTTAACCTGCTAGACCCTTTCTTAAAAATTCTTCGTTTTTCAATGAGAATTCCAAGCGGCGTGAATGAAAAGTTCAGCAGGGATCCTATACGCGGAACGTGTTAAGTGTTGCATTGAGTTCAGTAAAAAAAACAGACGCCAGAGAAAGAAACGCGCGCTAAGGTGCTCAATCAAGTTGTAAAACTTAATAAAGGGAGATAAGATTTGGATTCTCAGAATGCCTGAATCTTTTTCTAGAGCTTGCATTTTGGTTCTGGGTTCATACTCTCGGACTTCACTTACCTTATTGCTTAAACATGATAAATACACATGGGCGGCTATATGTCGATACGCGTCCGTAAAGGGTTAAATTATTTAGCCCATTCGTCCACGAAATCACCTAGTTTGACGGAAGTGGTCGTTAACACTGGATCCTTGTGCCGCTCCTGACCTTTCCAGGCAATCCTCAACAGCTGATGTTACGGCCAGATCGGTCCCTCATCCCTTCATTCCCTTATTTTTTATTCATGAATAACGAATAATTCTTAATTTAAGACTTAATTTGTTCAAGAAGACGAGCGAGCGCGACGGTTCGTAGCCAACGCTCGCGTGGCCACTGTTTTTCATTAATCATTCAAAAAAGAAGCTTCAATCAACATTTTGGTAAAAGAAAAAGTGGTTCAGAGTCACCCCAGCAACCCTTCATATCCAGGAGTTACGCTAGTTATGGGACACCCTGTACAAAACTATTTATTTCTACAATAAAAAAAAAAAAAGAAAAGAAAAGAAGAAACACTGCAATTCCATCGAAATCAACTTGCTCACCGAACCTTTATCAAGAGATTGGAAAGCATAGTGAAACAATCAATTTTTACCGAAATTTCGCTCGTATCTGATTCCTGTTCGCAATTTCTGCGGCTTGCATCGCCAGCGCGATCTCCTCGTCGTCCTGGCAGTCGCTCTGGAACTCGCTGGTTTCCGAACTCGAGTCACAGCAACTCGAGCAACTCGAACTGGACCCAACTTCCGGCTTCTGCGCCAAAGAGTGCTCAGAACTGAAGGACTGTGCTCCTTGAACCGTGGCAGGGTTCACAAGTCTCACTGCTCGCGTGGTCCTCTGCGTGTTATTGTCTTTTTGCATGCTGTAAGACACAGCCTGTGCGATAACCGGCGAAGCAGGTGTTGCTTCGTTATTCGCCAGGCCGCTCTTGTCCGTTCTTGGTCCCAAACCGTCGTTTATCAGTTCATTGGGACTCCTGCTTCCCAGTTTCCTCTTAGTCTGCTCAGACCTTGGATTCGCTCGCTCGTATTTATCTCTCTTCTCGAAGTCTCTCCTCTTCATTCTGCTGATCTGCTCAGACCTGGATCTTCTGTGATCCAACAGCTTCCTATTCTGCGGCGACAAGTTCCTCTGTGCCCTAGACGCAATGCTGCACGTTCTTTGGCCAGATCCAGGTGTGCTGCGTGTTTCAAAGTGCTGCAATCTTGGACTGGCACGTGGACTATGGCTGCCGAAGTTAGGCATCTGTCTGGTGTTCTGACTCGGATGAAGACTCGCCCCGTAGCTGATCAATCTAGGATTCAAACAACGATCCGTTGAATTCGACCTGGAACTCTCTGTGCTGACAGAGGAACGTATATTCTGGAAACTCTGCACTCTATTCTCGTGGGCACCTTGATGAAGCTGCTTCTGAACGTTCCTCTCGTGTTTGCGTTGATGTCGCCGCTTCTGTTTCTCGTCCCTGACCTTCCTGGACGTGCTGATCTTCGTACCGATCTTCTCGATACTCTGCGACGTCGACGGACAGTTCTCGCACTTCAAATCGCTCCAGAATTCCTTCCTCGACGTCGAGGCGTCGATGCTCAGATTCAGGTTCTCCCAGTTCTCGGAATAGTTGATCTGGAAGCTGGATTGGTTCGAATCGCACACAGAGATCTGCCCGTTTCCATAGGCCACGCCGACGAACTCTTCGTTCGTCCCGTCGAAGTTCGACGATATCCGTGGAATGTTCTTAGCAGTCTCGGTACCTGCCCCGTGGAGATTGTGCACGTCGATCGAATGATCCAAAGACGCAACGGCCTTCACGCTTCTCAGGCTACACACGCACGAGGTGTCCGATATCGTCGAGCTCTTCCTCTTAGGCGAGTTCAAATTCGAACAGGAGTAACTGGTGTTCTCTTGCGTGTCTTCGTCATCCAACGTTTGCTCGTCCGGCTGAATCTCGCTGGCGAACGTTCTCTTCTCCTCTGGACTCTTGTCGTAAAGGCTGGTGTTCTCCGAGGAGATCACCGTGCAAATACCAGAGTCCGTTTGTTCGGAGATCTCGTTCTGACATTCGCCGTCCAACAGTAAGTTCGACAATGTTTTATTCGCCTCAGAGATGAGCTTCTTCGAGTCCAAGTCAGGCAATGAGTTCTGAATGTGGACAGTCTCTCCGGTCACGTTGTTCTCGTGTGACACTTGATTCAGCAGATACTGAGTCTGAGGGATCTCTATGTTCTCCGTTGTGCCTAATATCTCCGAGATATCTGAGGTCATGAACTCCTCCTGCTGTTTGTGCAACTGTTCCGCGCGGCTGTTTTCACTGGAACCAGAAATACTACCTTCAGGCACCACCTGTTCAGCTGTACCGTCATTCAGTATGGAAACTGGACTCTGGTTACGTTCTCTCCTCCTAGAATAAGGACTATCCTCGCTGGATAACTGTCTAACCGTGGTGTTCGACGAACTGGCCGACTTTTTCACGCGATACTGCACTTCGTCACCGGCACTGTCGCGTTCACTTAATGTCCTAGTTCCGTCGTAACCATTCGCGGATAAGTTTAACTGATTAGGCCCGATCTCTATGATCCTCGTCAATCTTTCATCCTCCTCGACCTCCTGATCGCTATTTCTCTCGGTTAAACGACCACCGTTTTCTTCCTCCTCTAACGTTCGAACCACGTCGTTCGCCACCTCGTCCATATTGTTCCCCGTGTTTCTTGTCACTGTGTAAAAATCTACGATGAAGTCTTTGCAGTTCGGATAACCAGTATAAAAATTGTGAACGAACTCCTCGAGGTCGGGGATAGCCTGGCAAGCGCTAGATTTCGAAGACTGGCTGATTGGACCCGAGGGCTCCTCGTTCGAGCATAACAGCTTCTCTAACATGTACAGCTCGCGATTGTTCAACGTCCAAAGGAGCTCTCTGATTTTTAGAAGAAGTGTCTGGAAAGAGAAGAAGGATCTCTTGTTAATTGTGAAACGATCGTTGAACTTAATGGGATGTTACGCCGATAATTGTTATATTTGTTACACATGTGTCTGTATTAGTATTCGACATGGCTTCAAGCTCTGTCATACCCTGTCAAATATTTTTGATTCGTAGAAAATCTGCCAACACCTGTTTTCAGTGATTTGATAAAAAATACCGAAGAGCTAGGAGGATGTTTTGAGATCAAAATTAAGTTACTCGAGAGGGTCCATAGCTTACTTGTTCTTCCTCTGTGCACGCTAAGTGCAAATAAATCATTTTAATGTCTCCAAAACAAAGGACAAACTGTGAACCGTTTAACTGAGACTTCGAATAGAAAATAGAGGGAATTTAACTCCTTGCCTCATTATTTACTCTATTAAGCTCAGCTATTCACTGTTCCAATGCATTTTACTTTATATTAGGGTGTCCCACAAGTTTCTTTCGCACCACGCTAGGAATTACTCTAGCTGGCTATGCTTATATGTATAAACATGCAGGCTTATCTATTAGCTATCTATGACATCGATTTCAGTCGTCCCAAATTTTGCAAAATTGTTTTCCAAGCGAAGAACGTTACTTAGCAAACAATAAGACCATTTCCATTCGAATTCTAAAAAATGTATCGTATTTTAACAAAAGTATTTACAACCGTGAATTGTGCTTGCTTGGTCTCATATTCGGCTACTTAAACCCATCACTAGATGACTTCAAAGTGACACCTGGCTGCAAATGGTTAATTATCCTCTGCCGAGGATAATTCCACACCTCTGAATAGCTTACCCTAAAAGGTCTAAACATCTCGCTGATGTTGTCAGGAGAATTGAGGCACAGTGGTCCTCCAGGCGGAGCTAAGAGACCAGAAACAATCGCCAAACGAGGAATAGTAAACATCAACGCCGGTTCGTAATTATCCACGTCCGCCTGGCTAAGTAATCCACGTTCGAGTGCTCTTTGCAACGTCTCCGAAAATAAAACGCACACGAGCTCCTGTTGCTCATACTCTTTCGTCGACTTCACCGGTACCATAGCGCTCACGTAGCATAGCTCGAAATCGGCGAACAGACGGTCGAAGATTTTCAGCGACTCGATCAGCTTCTCCAGAGACGGATCCAGCGGATTCTGCGTCTGAAAAAGATACTAATCAATGTGGAAGTTAGGAGGAGTGTTAAGCTTGTCGTGGATAGATGTGTTATAGCGACGATACCTTTCTTTCCAAGGGTCGTCGAAAGCAATTAGTCTTCGCTATTTTGCTTTCATACTTTATGACAGAGACTTTGTCTGTCTGTGGTCGGTGAGAATGAAAATATGCAGACATCCGGCGATAGTCGAAGTATCGACTCAATCTTATCAATCGTTTTTAATTATTTATTTAGAAAATATTACGCGGCGCAAAATTTACGATGGACAGAGATACATTCTTAAATGATCAGTAACATAATAAAAATAGAACTTATAGTCAGTGTCTTATGGATCATTTTTATTTGTCTGAAAGATAATACGCGACGCAAAATGTAGTATTACGATGGATACAAACACGTTGTTAAATTGTCAGCAAGGTAGTAATAATAGAACTTATAGTCAGTATCTTATCTGTTAGGAAATTTAGTTGATTCTTCGCGTTAATAACAGAAACTTTCACGAAAAATTAGTATTAATGAAATACCAACTAAAATCCCAAGTATCTTATAGTTTTTCGTATAGTATAGTCAAGTAAAAAAAAAAGATACTTTGCAAAAAAAATTAAATAAAACACGTAGAAGTGTTAATTTACCTAAATTTACTTAATTTACTTACGCCATAGTATATGCAGGATTAAATACACAAAAATTGTATAATTGTATAACAGTGAACAAAGAAGAAAATTCGAAATATCTCATAGAGTAAAACTAAGATTTACAATATATTCCATTTGTAAACGAAAGAGGAAATAACATTACCACTCGTTTATTGCGTGAAACTTAGAACATATTAGGTTGGTGCGTATGAAATGTCGGATTTTTAACTGGATATATAAAACTGCATATCTTTTTTCAAAAGCTGTTTATTTAATAAAAAATATGCGCCATTTGCTTCAATACACTTTTTCCAACGAGATTTTAATGCATAAATGCCTGTCTTAAAGAAATTCTGATCTTTAGAATCGATAAACACTGATATAGAATTTTTCAGGTTGTCTTCATTTTCATACTGTTTGCCCCGTAAAAACTGTTCTAAATGTTTAAAAAAATGAAAATCAGTTGGCGAAAGATCTGGTGAATAAGCTGGGTGTTGTAAAATTTAATATTTTAATTCGTTTAATTTTTGAATTGTTTTGTACGACGTGTGCGGCCGAGCGTTGTCGTGGAGAAGTATTGGGCCATGCCGATTAACAAGTGATGGGCGTATAATTTTCCATTTTTCGTGCATTTCATCAATGTACTGGCAGTACTTTTCGGCTGTAATTGTCTCCCCAGTACGAAGGAATGAGTAATGAATTACTCCAGTCACATTCCACCAAACTATTATCAAAATTTTCCGTGGATGAAGTGATGGCTTTGCAGTATGAGCACAACCTTCATCCCTATCCAGTCATCGAGCACACCTTTTCCTATTGTCATAAAGAATCCATTTTTCGTCACATGTAATAATCTGATCGAAAAATGGCTCTCGATGATATCGGGTGAGCAATGATGAGCACACGTTCTACCGATTCAGCTTATGTTGCTCTGTTAGTTCGTGCGGTATCCACTTGTCAATTTTTTTCACCTTACCAATTTCAGACAGGAGTCGCAATATTGTTGTATGGTCAACTTCCATTTTGGTAGCAAGTTCCCTTGTGGATACAGTTGGATTCTTTTCCACCAATGCTTTTAGCGTATCCTTTTTGACAGACATTTTGGGTCTTCCGCGAGGTTTATTTTGTAATGAAAAATCACCAGACCGAAATTTTTCAAACCAACGCTGCACTTTTCGATCGTTAACGGTATTCTCCCCAAACGCCTGGTTTATATTGCGTGCAGCTTTTGCAGCATTATGACCAAGTTTATACTCGTATAAAAAAATTACACGAATATCGGTTGAATTCATAACGGTATAAAATTCAAAATAAATAACAAAAGGGAACACTTTTGACAAAATCTTCTTTGTTGAAATGTGATTCTGGCAATGGACAGTACGACTATAAACGAGGTTATGCCAAAAACAAAAGCATAACGAAAACAGGGAGACAAACGTTCACATGTAAAGAAAAACCGACATTTCATATGCACCAACCTAATAGTACGACACATGACCCTGATTATCAGAAAAATGCTTCTCGTCGCAACAAGGACTACCTAGATATACCGAAAGCAATGACTCGTTTCACCCGAATAATAACCTAGGCTAGAGGATGTGGTAAACGAAACGAACCTAATAGTTTAATCAGCCTTAGATTTCTCCACTTTCGTTTATTTCGCGAATTTCTTTCACTTCGATATGAATAAACTTTGCATTGAATTACGCTCTGTATTACGAATGTCGCTGTATAGGCGCCATTCAAGCGCAAAGGGTTAAATTTTCATTTTAACCGTTTGAGTGCGGAAGAATTTTCTTATGTATATGCTAAAATTGCGGAATGAAATGCGTAGTTATTTTTTTTGGAAAATAATAAAAATGGTTATAATTAACTCTAATTATTATAAAAAAAGTAATTTTTACTAACAAAAATGTTTTTTATTCTCACTTATTACATGAGTGTTTTGCTGCACAAATTCCATGAATTCCTTTTTTACATATAGCACAAATTAAGTTGGATCGTTTAATTCCATTTCCATTTTTTTTACTGCAAACCTCACACTGTCGCAAGTTTCGTCCAGGCAATTTTTCTAAAGAAAACTTTTTACTTATTGGTAGTCTTTCTGTTTCATTTTTGCTTGCTAACCATTCCTTCTCTATAGCATGAATAATGCTTGAAGTAAATTGCAGTCTAGTTAATTTTTTACCCAGACAATTTTCGGAATATATTATGTAAGCGTTTAGCACCATTCTGACAAATATGTTGAAAACAACTTTTTTACAGTATTTGAGAGTTCGTCTTTCATCGAGATATGTATATAACATTTTGTCGGATTCATCAACTCCAATCATAAACCTATTATAATTGTGAATAATAATTGGTTTTTCCTTTACATATTGAATATTTCCTTTCTTCTTTGTAACGGTTATATTTCCTGTTGTGCAATTTGTAGAGATCAATATGACGGGATTTTTTTTAGTTTGTCTCGGTAAGAGCACATAAGTATTTTGTCATTTTTGTAATATTTTGGCTGACCAACCTGTGCAAATTTTGCCTCATTTGGAATGTATTTTCTATTTCTCCGAATGGTGCCAGTTAGATATGTATTTTTCTCTAACAATGCTTTTGCAAGGTGTATGCTTGTGAAAAAATTATCTACGAATAAATGGTATCCTTTATTCAAGTAATTTCCGAGTGTTAACAATTTCTCAACCACTACATATCCGAGATCATTCTTTTTTATTTCATTTTTATCATCGTTTGATTTTGCACCTTGATAACAAGAAAATCCCAAACAATAATTTGAAATAGAATCGCAAATCATCCAAAACTTGATTCCCCATTTATGGTGTTTTTTGTTAGGAAGATACTGCTTTATAATAAAGTGACAGTGAGTACCAACTAATGATTCGTCTATACTCAACTGGCGATGTGGCGTATATTGTTCTCGAAAAATTTTATTGGCGTAATCTGCTAAAAAGTTGAATTTACCGCACGGATCGTAATTTGAATGTCCTCGTGGTGCTAAACTGTTATTGTCTACTAAATGAAAAAAGTTCAAAGTCAATTGAAACCTATCTCTAGCAAACATTTTTCCAAATCACGGGATGTTTCTCGAATCTTTACTCCAATAGGAGTATATTGAAGGTCGTCTTGTAATGCCCATTTCTAATATAACTGCAACAAATGCTTTCATTTCTGTAACAGTTACTGGTACCCAAGATCTTGCGCGTGAACGTCGTTTCAATTTCTTTCCGGAATTCAAAAACTGCTCAGCATAGCGATTCGTTTCCGTTACCATTGTAGTGAAGAGCGAATTTGAAAAAAATTTATTGAAATATTCAATTGGCTTCGCATCAGAAGCAGGGGCATGTTTTGGACCAGGCACTTCAAAAAAACTATTCGATTCATTCGAAAATATTGTGTTTACGGGTAAAAATTCATCGATATTATCGCCATCGGAGGCATTTGCAGCTCCTTCCTCATCATCACTGCTATCACTAATAATTCGCAATCTCTTAGAAGGAATGATGATGTCACTTCCACTATCAGTTTCAAAATCATTACTACACTCTTCATTATTACTGCTCATATCATAGTCACTTTCAGATGAATCAGAATTTGGCATGGTGCTTTTGTAATTATCAGTATAACACTTGTTAAAAAAATGAAAACAATTTTTAATTCTTGTAAACTAATGAAAAGTTTTTTACTACAAATAAATAAATAAAACACAGTGGTAAAATATAGTAGAGCCGTGGATGGTGGTACAATAGAAAAAGTGATCCAATTATTTTGATATAATTTGTTTTTGTATATAAAAAATTTTATTGTAAAAATTATCTCTTGTCCCTATAGATGTAATGATGATTAAAAAAAATTAAAGTCGAAATCTATCTATCTTTTTACATTGACTCATTTTTTCTACCGTACCATGATCCACGGCTCTACTACTATATTTTACCACTGTTTTATTTTAATTTTTATATTACTAAAAACCACAATTAAACGAAATTAATAATTAACTGAAATGGATATAAATACAACTGTTCACAATTAATACGAAAATTATACTAATGAACAGCAGCGTGATCACGCGTCTCCGCATTCCTGGCTAGACAAGAGAAGCGCGATCGCGCTTCTCCGCATTTTTGGCATAGGACAAGCGAAGCGCGATAGCGCTTCACCGCACTCAAACGGTTAAACTCGCATAAAAAATTTGTAAAAAGTAACCTCTATTATTTTTCTGCAATTGCAACTTTCTTACGCGTCAACCAGTATACTAATTCTCCTAAATTCTCGAAAGAATCAATTTTAATAAAGTTATTCTGTTTTAAAGGGAGTACCAAATATTTCTGTGACCCATTCTAGGTTAGATAATTAATATTTTTAGTAATAAATTCGTTGAAAATTTATCGTGAATTGACCCTTTGTGCTCCAAGTATTGCTTTTTGATACGATCAACTATAACACACTTTGTAAAAACCAAAAGCTCCGTTTAAAAAAGGCAAAGTTACACATTTTCGTGGATTTCTTTCACTTCGACATGAATAAAACTTGCATTGAGTTACACTCTGTATAACAAATGTCTCCACAGAGCCTTAGAATACAGACTATAACTATCACATCTATCTACGAAAGTATCGAGTTGACTGATTGTTTAACGCTCGCGATAAATACCTTCAAGTTCATGTGACCTTTCAGCGCGTGCTCCCTGAGCAAATTCCTAACGATGTCCAAAGACTTGGTCAAAGCCTTCGCTAACGGTCTCATAGCTGAACTCTCAACCTCTCTGTTCATGATCGAGGAACCAGCCGCGAGACATTCAGCGCCGAACCATAATTGTCCCGCTAGATTCTCCTGCATCACGTCATCGGGGAACTTTACCCTGAAGTCCCTGTTCGCCCTGCTATCAGGGATCAGGTCGTCCATTATCTGGCTGCATATCGTTAAAACCTTGTCCTGACAGTGGCGTAGTTGGTTCACCAATATGGCGCATCTCTCAGGCTCCTGACGGCCGTCGAAAGAGTCCAACTCGCAGGCGACCGCGTTCAGAGACTCGTCCGCGTAGAAAAACTGGGCGAGAAGGCTCGTGTCGTCCCTCTGTGAAATGGAAAGTGAAATGTTGATTAGGAACCTTTCAACTTTTGCCTACGGTCACCATTTGCCAAGGAAGAGTCATGAAACTGCGCTGTCTAACATTCTTCGAGAGAACTTTTGCGGAATGACACTCAAACGCTTAACTTCGTTTCACGAAGAAGTTTATTGCGACAGTGAGAGAATTTCTCTGATATATAAAGAAAGCGTCTAATATTTTAAGCAGTTTTTTTGTTTAAGCAGTTAAAATTTTTTGTTTAAACTTTTAAAATATTAAATAGTACTGTGAATAAGAGAATATGTTATACAGAAACGATGCAATAAAAAGTATTCCAAAATTATTGTAATGTATATTTTAAGGCCAAAAATATTTGTAAAATGTTTTTAAATAAATGCTATTTATTGAGATGTAGTTAGGAATTAAAGAAAAAAATAATATATAAAAAAAGAAATGAGTATGGGGCAGGGCTCGAACTCACGGTTAAAAAAACATGTGCAGCGATTCCACAGTCAGAACCCTTAACCACTCCACCAACGACGCCGTTGAAAAGAAGTTAAATTTTTTGGCATATATTGAACATAAATTGCTCTTAGTTGAATTAATTCAATTTCTTCAATTTGTATACTGTTTTACTGTTTCTTCGAATGTAAAAATGTTCGAGGTTGCACGATATACACACTGTATGCAGAAAATGTAAAAATTTGAAATAGAAGTTACTTTCTCACGCGAAATACCTTAAAAATATCGGTTTTTAATTTTTTTGACAACGGCGCACCAATCCAAAAAATATGAAAAAAATTGAGGATGATGATCATGCTAATACGCCGCTATTAAAAAAATATTTAAAAAGCGCTATTTTTTTTTCAAAAGATATCGGCATTTTTTTGCGTATTTTATTTTTTAGAGCTAGGATTTGCAACGAAAAAATCGGAAAAAATTCCCTAAGATGTGCCTTCATGTATGTAATATGTCAGACTTTGTTTAGAAATTGTGCGATTCATTAAATAGGGAAAATAGTCCAAAAACTGATAATTAGAATTTACCCTGTAACTACCCCCACGGTTGAGTTTGAGGGTTGAAACTTGGTGTCACATGTTTTCTTTTGGTAAGCTATCGAATGATGTATCGCACTACCAAATCGGTTGGAGGGCACTTTTGACCCCCTTAACCTGCTAGGCCCTTTCCTTTACTTTAACGTAAATAAGATTTGTACGAATAATGCTACAAATATCCCCATAGCGGCGGCTATGGGGTGCAAAGGGTTAACCCTTTAACTGCGGGTACTTTTAGCACAGCCGATCGCTCTAAACGCAAAAAAAAAATGAAAAAAAATAATTTATTAAAATCAAATATAATTCTAATTATTTTATAAATTACAAAAAGTATACAAAGTAAGAAAGTATCATATAATAAAACGTAAACATACAAAGTGTTATTACAGAAATCCAGATCTCAAAATAAAAAAAAAATGAAAATAAGTATATACATTCTAATTTTAAATTATATTACTGAAGTGATATTCTATTTTAAAAGACTTTTTTATTGTATTTATTTTGTTTTTTTATTAGTGGTATATAAGCCACAGTCGCTATTTAATATTAACAAAAATTAACCTGTTGTTTATATACCACACCCGCCTCTGGCTATAATTTTAGCATGTGGTTTATAAACCACACCTGCAGTTAAAGAGTTAAACAATGCGAAGCCTTCCTCTACAATTCTTTCTATCTACAGAAGGAACAAACTTTTACAGTTGATTAAACGCAGTGATATTTTCAATGTATTTTTCTTTAGTGAAGTTCAAATGATCAACGCAGAAAGTTTAGAGTCGGAAATTTTAAATCAGATGAAAAAATATCTTGAATAGTATTTTGCTAGAAAAGCTACAGCAATTTTGAAAAAATCGCATCATAAGTCTTCCGAAGAGAAGGAGAAGAATGAAAAATCGGAATTCTATAGAATTACACAGAAAATAAACGATTTTACACCTCACGTCTAACAATAAAACGAAAGAAACTTTGGGGACAACCTAATATTAACGAAGGGAAGATGTATTCGATCAGAAGAGATCAAAGTTGCTATACACAAATGAGTATTTTCCCAAACAAATTGCAATATGATCTAACATTGTTAGAACAAGAGAATGCTAGTGATTATCCAAGATATGATAAAGATAATTGATAGTTTTCCTTTTGTAATAAATTACAACAAATCCACAGTTGAATTGTAACTGAAGATATTCCAATTGTTTGAAAATAATACGCCTTTCGAACACTGTCCAATGGAAAAGTTTTCAAGATATCTTTATTGTAACTGAACAGAGAACTGTGGAAAGATAAATTGGAAAAAACGGTTGCAGGGACAGTTCGGTTCATAGTTTACTTCGTACAGTTTTACTACGTTTCCACATTTTATCTCGTCTTTCATTTGATTAACTTTTACGTGTATTCGAGGGGTCACAACAGCTATACACGGCTAGCCAATTTTTATCTCGTATAAAAATTCGATAAACCGCTTATCAATGTGATAAACTTCTACTCCAGAATATACTTTGCAACGATATAATTGTTTTCACAACTTCTTTATTCAGATAATCACGCACAATTTGGTGTTATTTATACACCGTTATTAAACGTTCTGCTGTAAGGTGAAAATTTAACGCTGTCAAATCTGACTTTTTCTTCTTTTTTACCGAGAGAAAATCGTAGAATAAACCATTGTCAAGCGTTCTGCTGCAAGGTCAACATTTAACGCTGTCAAATCTTTCCTTTTCTTTTTTCTTTGCTAAGAGAAAATCGTAGAATTAGTTACACTTTTTAATTCCTGCATTTTCGAAGAGATTCAGTTTAAACTTATAATTTTCGTCACCAGTGTCATCTTTGAGATTACAACGATGCCTGAATAAAGCAAGCGTTTGGTGGAAAGATGAATTCTTCGCTTTGAAAGTGAAAAGACTCGAAAACCGGAAAATTCGCAAGATTGAAAATTGCAAATTTCGAGAAATGAAAAATCTGTGATTCAGGAGAATCAAAGTTTGGTTATCTTTAGAGACACTTTTTCTTGCTTGTATTTATAATTCATTTTTTAAATTATTAATTCAATTTTGAAGACAGAGTTTCGAAGGACAAAAGAACGTTGTTGCATTGTGAAATCGCAAGAACATATCGCGTGCAAAATACTTTTCCCGCATATCCCCTTTATCATCTTATCTTCTTACGAATTAACAACACTTTTACAGATGTTTTTGCTGCAAGTGTAAAGTCTCCTCGAGTTTCGTTCTCGCCAATCTCTTCAGTCAACTGAGATTCGCGAAGAATTTATTTTTCCCTTGCAATTTTGCAGAGATACTAACGACAGAATGTCGTTTCAAAATTTGGAAACCTCGACTATAATTTAAACCATTGAACAAATACAACGACTGGAATCTGAAGAAGTTGTAACATTTTGCAATAAACAATTCGAAGAGCCGCGAAATTGGTAACCGAATTAGTAAATGGCGGGACTTGGTGTAGGAAAATTCCGTAATTCGCGTAATTGCAGAATTTACAAAAAACCTTGCATTATATTCAAATGTAGCTTTCTGATAAATGAACAGACGTCATTTTAACTGCAGCTCGAGTTCCACGGAGTTTAAGTTTTCAGTGATTATCGGAAAAGTAAATTATTTCTACTACCTGAGAATTGCCTACAAAGTAACATTTATTTCAACTAATAACAACGTAAAATTATAAGCACGCTGTTTTAAAACAAACGAATTCTAAGACATTTTCTACATTAAAAATATAAATGGTTCGTTTATTTTGAAAGTGATACAACTCCATTTTTTGGAAAAGTTTAGATACCACATAATTTACGTATAATTCAGTATCAACTCTTTATTTATAAATAATTCATACTTAATATTTTAAAATATCCATATGTTCTGATCGATTGAAAATTCGTTGGTAAATTACTTTGTATAACCACTGATTATGAAAATGGTTCAAGTCCATTTTTCATAGTTTAATTAAGTACTACATATACAAGAGAAGAGTAAAACTATGAATTTTACCAACAAGAATGCAATGTAATGATAATGGATGGAAAGAAAAAAAATCTTGTGATCTCTGCATTCAATTATGATTTTGTATGTTCGAATATGTAACGGCAAGTTGTATAATTGGAATAGTATATAAGTAAATAATTAATATTGAGAATAAACAACACTATTTTGTTTTTTGTTCTTTTCCATAAACGACATCAGAATAAAACTTTACTTATTTCAAGTGTATTTTCAAGTGAATTTTAGATAACTGAAATTTAATGATTTTTACAATTCAGTAATTATGAAAGTGGTGTAAGTTCACTTACGACTCAGATTATATTGGTTTAGTTAAATTCGCATAGAATGTCATTAATATAATCAATTTACATATATCTAAATTCATAAAAATATTGTTAAACTTAGTATACTTCATCGATATTTTTAAATCAACTAAAATTGCGAACCCTTAAGTATCTCGAAAGAGAAACAAATGGACTTACACTACTTTCAAAATAAACGATCTAAATAACAGTTACACGATTAAACAACAACAACGCAAAAATATAAGCACGCAGTTTTAAAACGAAGGAAGTCTGAGACATTCTCTATATTAAAAATATAAATAACAGTTACGTAATTATTTTAAATTTAATTTCGTTCTCTGTCTAATCTTCGTATCCCTTCAAAATAGAGTAGGATTCAAAGGACTTGAGTTTTCTTGAGAGATTAGAATTGGTTTACTTACACGATATGTACAAAAAATTGGTGAAAGTCATTTTTGCAATTTTTTTTTTATCTGAACGCAATATAAAAATTTTAAAAGTACGTTTTGCAGTTCTACACATGCTGAAAATTTCGTCTAAACTTAGTTTACGTCGCTGTGAGCTACAAACTGGTTAGATAATTTAATATTTTTAGTGATAAATTTGTAAAAAATTTATCTCGTATTTATCCTTTGGTTCCAAGTATTTTTTTTTTCATATGATCAACTTCAACACACTTTTGAAAACCAAAAACTACGTTTTAAAAAGACGAAATTACACATTTTCGTGAATTTCTTTACTTTCGTTTATTTCGTGAATTTCTTTCATTTCGATATGAATAAAATTTGCATTGAGTTACGCTCTGTATTATGAATGTGTCCACAGAGGCGCCATTGGAACGCAAATGCTTAAATTTTCATTCTAAACTCGCAAAAAGAAATTTGTAAAAAGCAACCTTTATTATTTTTTCCAATCATAACTTTCTCAAAGACTTACTTATGCGTCAGCTAGTAAATTGAATCTCCCAATTTCTCAAAAGAATCAATTTTAATAAACTTATTCTATTTTAAAGGGGATACAAATACTTTAATATTTATATTTATAAATACTTTAATATTTGTAGTAATAAATTCGTAAAAAATTTATTGCAAACTAACTACTACCAGCGCCAGTGGAGCACAAAGGATTAAATAAACGTGGCATAATTTTACTACAGATGAATAAAGATGTACAAAATATACGTAGAATTTATTTCATTTCAAAATTAACAATACTTCGATTTGATTAAACTCAGTATAAACTGATACAGAAATTATTCAACTCCCACGATGTTTATAAACCGTGTCGAAAACATCTCGAAAAATTAACATTAACCCTTTAACTACTTTTAACGCCTATAGGCGTTTTGAAACCTCAGACTCATCACTTTTCCCCTCTGAATCTTACTCTCTCTGTCCAATAATAATGGTAACAGGTGAATATTTAAACGGGAATTATTGGCGAATGCAGCTGTAAGTTACATTGTAGCGCAAAATTGCGAAGCCTTCGATCAAAATCAATGTTTCATGACATCTGTCATTTGTTTCGACGCATCTTTTAATTTTTAGGTCAACCTAATTATTACGAATTGTAACTATTTTTCTAATTTCATCCGCTGATCGAAATCAATTGTTTTATTTCAGTTGAATATCAACCCATTGCAAAAATAAGATGAAACAAGGAGAGTTTTCAAGCAAAGATCGAGTTGCGATTGTTCAGTTCTTGATGCATCGAAAGAAAAACGAAAAGATGCAGGAAGGTGCAATTACGTTAGCTGCAAAACAATTGAGGTGCAACAGAACAACCATATCAAGAATTTGGATACGTGCTTCCGAAAATAATTGTCAAGGTGAATCTTATGCTAATTTTCATTCTTTGAAAAAGCAAAACTGTCGACGTAAATGCAAAGATTATGGAGAAAAGCTTGAAAAACTTGGACATATTCCTCTTAGCAGAAGAGCCACCATAAGATCAGCAACTCACGCCATTCAAGTTCCCAAATCTACATTATTCCGCATTTTGAAAAAAGGAAACCCCATTAAACGAGTTTCAAGCACCGTCGAACCATTTCTTACAGAAAAGAATAAAAAAGATCGCGTAAAATTTTGTTTTCGCAGCCAAGGAATCCTACCTACAAGTTCAAAATGCAGTAACGAAATTATCGAAAAATCCAGAAACTATCCGAACACTCAAAATAAAAATTGAGAGTAATATTTTTAATTTATTCTTTAATTTAATCTAGTTTTTTCATAATAAATATTGCGTTCTATATTCATTTTCTTTTGTTACTATTATTATGGAACAGAGGGAGTATTTATTGCGCGCTTTATAAATTTGAGAAGGATCAATTTCTAAACATTCGAAGGCAATTCGGCAAATTTTGCGAATATCGAACGTCTACCTTCCCACTGACATCTGCCGTAGCCAAAGGGTTAAACGCAATACGAAAGACGAATCCTGAAGAAAACGAAGGAGCTAGAAAGCGTAACGAAGATTTTCTCTCGCTTGTGCCTGCTTGTAATTGCAAAATTCGGCGGCAAAAGTGACGAAGTAAATGTAACAAAAATCTCCCCGCTATTTTCCCTGACAATCATTCGATTCTCAGGATTTTTGAAAAAATCGTGCTCGAAAAACAGCCAAGCGCTTATTTTACTTTATGTATGCAATATAAAAAAGGTAAATCATCGTAAATTTTGTTATTTTTCAATTGAAGATTTATACGATACTTTTTTAAAGAAAGAAAAAAAGAAAAAAAGTGAGATATTCGAGTTACGCTTCGAAGTAAAATGAGTTTATCCACGTCGAAGCTTTTTCGAAAATACAATGCACGTCAATTGAAGTTCCAATCATTCGATGCACAGGGAACACGCGTAATTCGGGGGAAAAAGGAATTAAAGTGCTATCAAAGGTAAAAAATAACAGCGACGGTTTCTGCGTGGGTATTCGTTGTTGGTTTTCCTAGATGGCGGGTACTACTCGAACAAAAGCGTAACGTGCGATGATTTTTGCGCGAAACAATCAACATTGCTGCAATCTCGCGAGAGACTGGATGCCTGGAATTATTTTCCTGTGGAGATAGACAAGAAGAAAGGAAGAGGGGGAAATTGCTCGCTCGAAAATGGAAAACAACACAAGCAGAAGTGAAGAACGCACCAGATTTTATAATTTCGAAGCTGTTACGGTAAAATACGAATCTCGTTTCACGGAATATATTAGGTCGTAACATAAATTTGTCCCGTTTTTAAGTTATTTCCTAAATCATTTATTTCAAATTATGTACGAAACTTTAATCAATGACATATTGGCCACTTTCATTTACGACCACCTTCTCTCATTCTTCTCGACATCTTGAAGATCCCTTTCTTATCAAATTCGGCGGTTTTTTGAAAGAATAAGTGATTCAAGAAGAAAATTGACGCCATTAATTAAGTGTATTCTGTAATGATCTAAAACCATGAAAATCGATGCCTTAAAACGTCCCAATCAAGCTGCAATGATTTATTTTTCGTCTGCATGGATGTGTGCGACCTGGCGTTGTGATGCAAGATACAACACCCTTTCTATTGGCCAACACGGGTCTTTTCTCGTTAATTGCATTGTTCAATTTCTCCAGTTGTAAGCAGTGCACACTCAAATCTATAGTTTTGTTTGGTGGGCGAAGCTCAAAGTATATAATCCCCTTCATATCCCCCACCAGATACACGGCATTACCTTTTTGAGATGTAACCTAGCTGTTGCAGCGGGCTAGGTTGGCTCACCTGGCTTCGATCATGATCGTTTACGACTAACATTATTGTACACGATCCACTTTTCGTCGTCAATGATCAGACGGTTCAGAAAAGGTTCATTCTTATAGCATTCCAATAGTAACTTACAAACAGAAATCCTGTCCGTTATATTCTTTTCAGTCAACTGGTGCGGCACCCAAGTATCGAGCTTCTTAATCAACTCAAGCTATGTCATATGTTCTTATATGGCGGTTTTTATCGATTAATGCTTTGATTTGATTGATATCTGTTGTGATAGCCCGACACGAAGTGCATCTTTCAGATTAAAGTCTCCATCTTTAAACTTCCGAAACCATTTTCTGTATGTCGAATCGTCAACAGCTTTGGTTCCATATACTGCACAAATTAGGACCGCGTGTTTAGGCTTACGCTGCAGTCGATATGGGACAGTGCCGTTTTTGAAGAAGTCAATTTTCCATGGATTGTAAATTCTCTAAAGGACTTGGCTCTAGCTGCAAGGCGACACCAACTTTCTCTCGGAAGAGTGTCCAGCCAGATCATCTTCAACAGCAATTGACTTATCGTAAACCTACACGCACTGAAAAAAGGACTTAAAATTTATGGGCTGGTTTCCTGAACAAAGGATCTTTGTGTGACGTTCTGCAGATCATGTTTACTACACGATGGACGTAACCTGTAGGCGTTGCACAATCAGGAAACCGCCCCAATTCCTAATTGGATAATCCCAAGTCCCACTTTTCTACATTTTCCCCCCAAAAAGCGTCTTGGAGGGAAAATCATCCGAGGTATGGGGGAATGTCTCCGAATCTCGGAGAAGACCAGGACGAAGACAAGTCAGAACGTTTTTGGACCTCAACGTTTTCGGACTCTAAATGTTTCGAACATTTAATTATTAAAAAGAACATTTGCGGGCTTTGTTACCCTTAACGGACATAAATATTTTACACGGAATGAATAACATTATATTAACTGGACATTGTTACTGTTATTACATAAATCGTTCAAGATTGTTATTATTGTTTAAATATAAAAACTCTGCTTGCAAATAAGGACATTTATTTGCTCTATATTCAGCTCCATGAACTTTGTAGGAGCAATAATCGTAAATTAAATTGACGGAGAGATGAACGAAATTCAGGTCACGTTTACTTCGATAGTGGTATAAATCATTTGTCTGATAAATGTATCATTTGCAAAAAAGTGTATTTTTCTATTATGTCAGATAACGATTCAAGTAAGTGAATCTTGTGTAACAATTTGTAATTTATATTAATTTAATGAATTTTATGCAATGATTATAAAAGTGTCATTTTGTTTGCTGTAATGTTAATTCCCATTACTTGTAAATTAATAGCACAATGTTGCAGAAAGTTTATTACAAGAAGATTTAGAAAGTTTACAGAAAATTTATTGCAGAAAGATTTTGTTCAACGAAAAAATTGAACGATACGTTGGAAAAAGAATAATGATGGAAAATCTGTCGGCTTGAACGAATATTTCAGATCTTTTGTTTAGGAAGGGAAGACCAAAAATATAGGAAAGCATACAATTATTTCCATCACATTTCGTTTCAGAAGTTAGTCACAAAAAAGAGATGTAATGGATTATTTTTCGTAATGGATTTATTGTCTTACATCTCGCTGATTTATCAAAAACACTTCAAAGCTCTCAGAACATCGAAAATTGGATCTTTCTTTATCAAAAAAGGATCTTAAAGATTTTGAGAATAATTAAACGCTGTCATAACCATGAATGGTAAACGAATATGCAAAATTTATAGTTTCTTATTGCTATAAGTTACTTTTTTGATGCATTGTTGATTTCGAAAGAGGCCTAAGTTATTCCAGGTTTGAAAAACACATTTCCATGCAAAATTCTCGCAAAATTTTAACAAGCAAAAGTAAATTTCTTATATTATAAGAGTGAATAATGAAGGAACAATTATATATTATAATGGAAAAATATTGTTTAATCAATGTAAACGTAAAAATTTTAGATATCTTGATGCAAAAAGCATGTGACTTTCAAAATTTCAAATATATCTACGATTCAATCATTCCCAGGTGTTTCAGAATGTTCATTTTTGTTTTTTTCATTGAAAATGCAATTTAAACGATTTATCGATTCGATCTCGATGTCTATTTTCTCTGTCAGACACATGTTCCTCCGTTTAGGAAGGGAAAACCAAAAATATACGAAAATATACAATTATTTCCATCACATTTCCGTATCAGTCAATCAGAAAGAAGAAATATACAAACTTGATTTATCAAAAACATTTTAAAGCTCTCAGAACACTGGAAATTGAATCTTTCTTTATCAAAAAAAGACCTCAAGATTTGAGAATAATTAAACACAGTCATAACCACGAATGGTAAATGAATATGCAAAATTTATAATTTCTTATTGCTATAAGTTACTTCTTTGATGCATTGTTGATTTCGAAAGAGGCCTAAGTTATTCCAGGTTTGAAAAACACATTTCCATGCAAAATTCTCGCAAAATTTTAACAAGCAAAAGTAAATTTCTTATATTATAAGAGTGAATAATGAAGGAACAATTATATATTATAATGGAAAAATATTGTTTAATCAATGCAAAAGGGGAAAATTTAAGTATCTCTATGCAAAGGGCATGTGACTTTCATAATCATTAGTACATACATGAAAATCATTATTATTTCAAATATATCTGCGATTCAATCATTCCCGAGTGTTTCAGAATGTTCATTTTTTCTTTTTTCATTGAAAATGCAATTTAAACGGTTTATCGATTCGATCTCGTCCTCGATTTTCCCTCTCAAACGCGCGTTACTTTCGAAAATCCATCTAGCACGTGTTCTATATCCACACGTTCCCTTATCTATTTAAAGCCACGCAACGATACGTGAATTAGGATGCGCAGCGATACGTGTTCGTGCAATTGCGCTTGCATAACAATTGTGTCGATGCACTTTAAATCGATAGCATCGGCTCACGTGAAACAATCTCCTATTTATTGCCACCGTTCAAATGGTTTCCTTCATCAAGTTGAAGGAAAAGCAAACTTTCATACGTCGTAACCGTCAACATCGTACGAAGATTCAAACGGCAAGCCACTGAACATGAAGAAACAAAGCTACAACTCTGTGAAGCATAACTATAACGCCACTAACATTTTTAACATTTTCGATCGGTGTGAAAATAATTCGAGAAAACCCAATTGTATGGTGTGAAAAATCATGGTAAATAATAGATTCTAGACGAAATTCATCGAAGTTGTCTAGATACATACACTACCGCTCATAATTATTCGAACGGTACGTAAATCCACGGTGATGCACAAAGATTGGACCTTGGACCAGTGGAAAAAGGTCCTTTGGACTGACGAGTCCAAATTTGAAATCTTTGGATCCAACAGACGCGTGTTTGTTCGTCGACGTACCGGAGAGCGAATGTTGGATAGCTGTATCGTGCCTACTATTAAACATAGAGGAGGAAACACGATGGTTTCGGGATGTTTCGGTTTAGGATCCACTAGCGACCTTGTCAGAATTACCGATAAACTAACAAAGGAAGGATATAAGAAGATACTGGATGGATAGGAAGATGCTGTGCCATCAGGAATTAGGATTTTAGGTGAAGGATTCACTTTTCAAGAAGACAATGATCCGAAGCACTCATCGCGTTTGTGCAGATCATTTCTGAACGAATTGGAAGGCGACAATATATTGAAACAGATGGTCTGGCCACCACAATCAACGGATTTATCTCCCATCGAACTTTTGTACGTATGTATATGGCAAGATATAATCGATAATCGTTTGACGATCGGTACAAAATAATAGCACCACCTTCATTTCTAACATACTTCAAGAGTTTCTGTTGGAATTTCTTTGCAAGCACCAGGGTTTTTTAGTTAATTGATACAATGCTACGTGGTAGCTACCTTAGCGAACAAGAGCAAGGTTCAATTATAGCATATACATAGAGAACAAGAAATGGGAATACGTGAAATCGCACGTGAACTCAAGCGATCTCATAAAGTTGTATTGAATTTTTCACATGATCCTACTAAATATGGGAAAAATAAGAAAGAGGGGACCTAAGAGGAAGTTATCCCTCCGTACTGAAAGGCAAATTGCTAAGGTTGCGAGCAATACGTTAAAAAGCTGTGAAGATGGTGTGAGGAAGTGTAATCTAAGCGTTTCTCGTTGGACTGTCAAACGTGTTCTGAAACGTATTAAATATTACAAGACAGAAAATGATGTCCTCACCTACACTTCCGAAACGTCATAAAATAGTCAGGCTTGAATACGCACGAGAAAATATCAGCAGAAATTGGAACAATGTAAGTTAACTTTAGACATTTATAAATCGAGATTTTAGCATCATCTTCAATATTCCCTATTTAACCCATTTGCTACCACAATTCCCAAATGGGGATTTGAATATATGTACATACGGGGGCCATTCAATAAGTAACGAGACAAACTGATATAGCTCCTAAAAACTTCGTATATTTCAAGTTGGCATTCCTGTAACGACTTCTGATCAGCTGTTTGACAAGATTTTGTAATCCTAACCTATAATTCAGTCAGTTCGAAATGTCAAGTCCGATTGAGAATTGCACCAGATGAAGAAGAACAACGTGCTGTGATTAGATTTTTAGTCGCAGAAGGTGTTAATGGTAATGAGATCCATGCAAGGATGTTAAAAGTGTACGGGAATAAGTGTTTACACCGTTCGAACACTTACAAGTTTAAAATTGGCTAGTTTAAAAATGGCTGCGAAAGTGTCGATGATGCGCAACGAAGTGGACTCACAAGGCCCTATTTTATGCGATTTTCTTGAAGACCAAAGAACAATCAACAGCCAATACTACAGTGATATGCTGGAAAACAAAATAAAGCCTGCTATTCGTACTAAACGTCATGGACTTTTGACAAAAGGGGTGATTTTGCATCAAATTTTTGCATCTGGAAATTCCATAAGTCCCAATTGGGTATCGATAAAAAATGGTAAAAAATAACTATTTTTTTTTTTTTTTTAATATACCGGTAAAGTAACCTAAATTTAATTATCTAACTCCATTTTCAACCCTAATACACCAAAAATATCAAAAATAAAAATTTGGCGGTTAATGGGTTAACTTAGGTTATTTTCTCCGACGATCTAGATGGATTTAATTCATATTAGAGGGATCGTCGTAAAGAACAACTATATTTGTCGAAGTGCAATTTCGGTGAAGCAACACTTATCGTGTGGGGTGTATTCTGCTTCACAGGCAAGCTCAGATTAGCTTTTCCAACTGCAAGAAAGAATAGTGCAGAGTATATTGAAATACTTGAAAATCATTTATTGCCTTTTATTCGTGCAAACAGTCACATTTCATTCTCACTTATCAGCAAGATAATGCTCCAATTCGTAAAAGCCGACAAACCACAGAATGGTTTGAAACGTATGATGATATCAAGGTATTGAAATGGCCTGCTTGCTCCCCAGATCAAAATTCAATTGAAAACATATGGGGTATCGTGGTACGGCATATTTATGCAAATAATCGGCAATTTGCGACCATTTCAGAACTAGAAACAGCTGTTATTGAAGCATGGAATCAAATTAGTGAAGAAACTTTGAAAAAATTAGTTAAAAGTATGAACAATCGTATTTTGGAGCTAATACATAGAAAAGGAGGTCCTACCCACTATTGAAATTGCTCACTTTAATAATCTGAATGATAAATTTAACATTTTATTGTCATTTAATAGTTATGCACCATTGAAATATTTTATTTATTATCATAGTTCATGTAAAATAAATGTTATTTTTCTACTTTTTTCAATAACTGTAATTTGTTTCTAGTCTCTTTCGCGAGGTGTTATTAATATTTAGAAATCATTACTTAGAACTTCAAAACGCTCGGAAAATTGTAGTGGTGCTATAGTTGTACTCCCGCAGTGTATAAACGTGAAACACGATTGGAAACATTTTGTGCAAACGATCACTTTTATACTGCAATCAATTTCTGATTGAAATCCGCGATACTGTTGCTATTAAGTTCGAAACTAACAAAATTTAATACTTCATAATCCACTGTCGCTTGTGTGTGTTTCGTTTCAATATCAACCCATCGAATTTGTTAGAAAATATTCCGCCAATTAAACACGGTTGCGTTTCCATGAATTTTTCAAAATATATCAATTATACTGTGCGTTGTATGTGTTTTTATGGTTAGAAAAAAAGCTGAGCGATATTCAACCTTGATTTTCGAAGCTTAATCGACACGGTTCTTGATATACAATATTACACAACCATATTTGGAACAATGGACATATATTGGCAACAACGCTGTCGAGGAAATATATACGGTGTATCAAGGCTTTCCTGTTGTGCTTCATCCTTGGTGCTTATTCCACTCTCTCCAATTGCTCGCAAATGTTTCGTGATACTAATTGTTCTAAACAATGTGAAATTGATCCTTGGTATTGCCACGAGAAAACTTCCTTTTCTATTGGCAACTGGTTAAATCAAGCGACTATCATTAATTGGAAAAAATTCAGAAGCAAAGAATTGAATTTTTCTTTAATATTCATATATAATAAATTAATGAAAATTTGACTGGATTATGATTTGAATCAAGTGACTATCATTAATTGGAAATAATTCAGAAGCAAAGAATTGAATTTTTCGTTAATATTCATATTTAATAAACTAATGACAATTTGACTGGATCATCATTTGAATCAAGCGACTATCATTAATTGGAAATAATTCAAAAGCAAAGAATTGAATTTTTTTTTAATATCCATATATAATAAATTAATGAAAATTTGACTGGATCATGATGGTCTCCAAATACCATATAAAGGTAAAGACTGTCTCGTGCCACATAAGTGATAGTGTTTTCTACTCTAAAAGCCCTTAACCATCCGCCGTTCGCGTCAATTGATCTATAAGTGACGCGAAACTGACTGTTTCACGACAAACAAAGGTACCCTCTGCCCTTCCTTTTCTCACTAACAACCGCTAATATCGTACAAACCGCCTTTATTGCATTCCGAAGTCGCATACTGTGTACTATAAATACACTTACGTATGTACGTGTTCATCTTGTCGCATTGAACACTGTTACAATACGAAGAACTTTTTATTAATACACGGTGCTTCAAATTTTAAACGTTTAAATAACATAAGTCTGTTCTCTGTATAGAACCTCTTAAGTGGTACAGATGTACATATGTATATATGTATGCGTCAAGCGAAAATTATCGACGTGGGCTGTGGACATATTTACATAATTCCATGTGATATTTCTTATCTAGAAAATAATGAACAAGTTCTTGATAGTAACATGATACTGAGTTGATTGCAAGAATAATTCAATAAATTAAAATTAAAATACGACTTTATTCAATCAGTTAATTTAAAAAATATAGAATTTTGCTAGATATGCGAAATTTCTATAGTCTCACGTAATATTTCCCCTTAAGATTGCATATTTTATAAAAAAAAATCAACGGGTTCTTAATAGTAACATGATATTGAGTTGATTGTAAAGATAATTCAATAAGTTTACGTTAAAATACGTCTTCGTTCGATCAATTAATTTGTGTGCAACTTAACAAATATTTAAACCAAACAAGAAAAATGAAAGAAAGGAAGCTCTATTTCGAGTTCTATTCATTTCGCAACGACTCATTCCCATTCAGTCCGCAACAACATATCAGTCTGATCAATATCGTCCAAGGACACGCGGTTCTAAGCGACGACTAGAGAGTGGAACCTGATTCGGACACCGAAATCGGTACTCAAAGATCCATAAAATCATTAAAAATGTCATAAAACCTCCAAACTCCGGAAGCATAGACATGACTCACAAGGGAAGTCCGCGAAAAACCAAATGCATTCCATAATCCTGTTGAATACTGCTATTCTGTTGAAAATGAACCAAGATGCCATATTTGCGGTGACGTGGCAATAATTAAATGCGCATGGTATAAGAAATCTTTATGTCTCAAACATTTTTTCGGCGGGTACCACTATTGTCGAAACTACATAGAATAATTGCTATACACACTGTATGTATTTAGGTATAATTTATAAATCGCTCCATCTTTGCCACGATGTCGTAGGTGAGTAACAAAACCAATTAATCTTTTCATTGCTGTTAAGAAACTTGTTACTGTCACTGTTACTTGTTACTTGTTACTGTATAATTTAGTGCAAGCCTACAATGCTTCAATAAAATCAAAGTTAGAACGGCTACTACCATAGTGGATGTGCGCGCAAGATGTAAATCATCAAAATCTGCAAAACTGTAAGAGGCAATTTTTAAATGCTATATACTAATGGATTTGGAATAAAATGCTCGTCATTTTTTGTCATTATGAAAATTTCAATAAAATGAAAAATTAAGTTAATAAATTTTTTTTTGTTATAAACAAACTGTATTTTGTTAAATTTTTTAACACCATGTTATTGTACATAAGAAACCATTAACCTCGCCCATTAACAATTTTTTCGTATGTCTTTCCGTTTTCGAGATAGCCGTTTTGACCCAAAACTTCAAGGGGTGGTTTCACCCCTTAAACTCGAGTTACCGCAGCTAAAAAAAAAAATACGTGTCGATTATTTTTGGCTGCTTTATAAGTGTACAAAGTTTCATCAAAATCGAAGCCGGACCGTTCGCGGACTTCCCTTGTCAGTTGATCACAAAAAGAAAGAAAAGCTCATCATGATTTACATATTCCAAGATTCTAGAGTTGCAGAAGTTCCGAATGGGACCACAAATAACTCTCACAGAAACTTCAGAAATTTTATACTCCTCCTGTCCTATAGTAATAGTAGCAAGTGAATATTTAAACAGGAATTATTGGCGAATGCAGCTGTAAGTTATGTTATAGCGCAAAATTGCGAAGCCTTCGATCAAAATCAACGTTTCATGACATCTGCCATTTGTTTCAACACATTTTTTAATTGTTAAGTTAACCTAATTATTGCGAATTATAACTATTTTTCTAATTTCGATCGAAATCAATAGTTTTAGTTCCGTTGAATATTAACCCATTGTAAAAGTATGATGAAAAAAAGAGAGTTTTCAAGCAAAGATCGAGTTGCGATTGTTCAGTTCTTGATGCATCAAAAGAAAAACGGAAAGTAGCAGAAAGGTGCAATTACGTTAGCTGCAAAACAATTGAAGTGCAACAGAACGACCATATCAAGAATTTAGATACGTGCTTCCGAAAATAATTGTCAACGTAAATCTTATGCTAATGTTGATTCTTTGAAAAAACAAAACTGTAAATGCAGAGATTATGGAGAAAAGCTTGAAAAACTTGGACATATTCCTCTTAGCAGAAGAGCCACCATAAGATCAGCAGCACACGCCATTCAAGTTCGCAAATCTACATTATTCCGCATTTTGAAAAAAGGAAACCCCATTAAACGAGTTTCAAGCACCGTCGAACCATTTCTTACAGAAAAGAATAAAAAAGATCGCGTAGAATTTTGTTTTCGCAGCCAAGGGAACCTACCTACAAGTTTAAAATGCAGTAACGAAATTATTGAAAAATCCAGAAACTATCTGATCACACAAAATAAAAATTAGGAGTAATATCTTTAATTAATTGTTTAATTTAATCTAGTTTTTTCATAATAAATATTGCGTTCTATAGTTTATTTTCTTTTGCTACTATTATTATGGAATAGAGAGAGTGTAATATATAACATACATATGTACGTACATATATACATACGTATATATGTTAGGGTAAATGCGATCAATCCGGTGACTATGTATAATTGCCGGCCACTACATACAATCACCATTAAATTTGGTAAATGTGACAAATTCTTGAATATTTATCAAATTAACTGACGAGTTTATATAATTCCCAACTTGTAATGGTGAATGTGATAAATATCTCGACTGATCGAGCCAGTAGAATACAGCGCGGTTTTTTTTTTAAGTGCAGTCCCTGGCCATCAAATTAGGACCACGTACGGAAATTTCACTTTTATGCCTATAACAGTATGTCATATATGAAAAATTGTCTTAGGTCATTCAAATTATTACTAAATACGTTGATAATGATGTATATATAACAATTGATTTGTTACTATTAACGTTGCTTTCATCAAAAAATATCTCTTTGCTCCCATGGCCAGGCAATTCTCCCGACATGAATGCTATAGAAAATGTCTGGAGCCTACTTAAAAAAATAGTTTATGAATCTCCAAACACCACATTGTCACAGTTGAAAACAAAAATGACAGATATTTGGGAAAATAATGAAGATATAAAGCATATGATCAAGCAAAGTATACGGAGCATGCCGGAAAGGATACAAGCTGTCATCAAAGCAAAGGGTGGAAATACAAGATATTAACATGTGTTAACAATATTATGTACAGTAGTAGTGTATTATGTTAGTAGTTAACAAATTATATCATTACAATTTCAACAAGCCTTTTAATTTTACGGAAAACGCGAAAAATGCTTAAAATTTGTAGTGGTCCTAGTTCGATGGCCAGGGACTGTAGTTACTAGTCAGGAGGTTAGTATTTCGTTGGACACTATATCACGAGAGGCTGCGAATAACGATATTTTATAATTTATAATTAAAAATTCAATAAGTGGTTATTTTAAATCGCATGGATGTAACCTGCACGAAATTTGAATAAGGGGCTTGTCAAATGAAAGACCTAAGTAGAGAAAATAATTTTATTATTAGAACTTACACAAAACAATTACATATTAAAAACAAACTAAACCCATATTCTAGAGAAAAGAAACACATTTTTCCAAATAACGTTTATTGCTGCTACTACAAATTATTAAGTACTTTAAGTTTACTTATTTAGACATATTAGACTGTTGTGATATTTAGAATTACAAAGTTTGTCAGACTTTTTCCATTTGCACTTATTAGAGTTGCATTGTCCCTTTCGAACACGTCGCTAATATACCTCACCTCCAGAAAGAGATGATTTTCTAACACATTCTCGAAGTGATATTGCTAGATCTGGAACATCGTCAAGCAAAATAAATTGTTCTTCACAAATTGTGAACTTCACAATTGTGAAAGTCTTCCTTGTTTTATCTTTAACTGATAAAGCTCTTCATTTTGAACTTTTAATATCACCGCTGATAAATTACCTGGATCACTTCTTGCTCTGTCAACGTCTGGTACTCGTAGTTTCACTGTATCGCCAACTTTACCAGAAGGAAATTTCAGATTTGAAACTTTCAACATTTTGTTTGCTTGTGATTCTAAACCTTCTTTAGCACTCGTACTATATTTTCTTACTTGTTCTTGCCTGCTTACGCATTGCCTAGCAATGGTCTACGTTACGATAGAAGCCAAGCAGCTGCGTAAACTGGACGAATTTTGGTAAAGTTATGGACTTTTATCACATTTACCAAATTTAGCGGTGATTATATATAATAACCAGCAATTATACATAATCACCGGATTAATCACATTTACTGTAACATGTATATTGTAAACTTGTGAAAAGTACAATTGATATCTGTATACTCGCTTAATATATAAATACACAATCAATAATATTTAATTTTATTAACTGTACGTTAAGTTTCAGATCGTTCAAATGTACAATACATCAACTATATTGTATTCCACCTGTGCAGAATCGTCTGTGACGTGGCTCAGTGATCTGTACACGTTGATACAACCGAATTTCATCTTGCAGACTTGAACGATCGTTTTCTGTTGAGCTCTACGAATCCGAGATCGAGTCAATCGAGGTCTATGCGTTCGAGATCATGTTTATTAGGTTTCTCGGATCCAATGTCGCCTGCATTTGATCCTACATTACTGGAATAACGCGTAATATGTTCGACTAATGCTGCAGTATAATTTTACACACACCTACTGATAAAAGTTATCCCTTTTAGTGCCGATGGAAAGAATTGTACCTAAGAGAAGAATACCGAACCAATTTGATGTAATTTAGTAAGGTTTGAGAAAAAAATCACAGCAAAAACGTAAGAATGATATTTACAAAATTAAAAAAGGAACATATTACGAAATAAGGGGAGAATGAATTAATGCCAATTGTATTTCAATATTTGTTAAAAATCATACTAATAATGTTTATTCAAAATCATTAGAAAAAATGGAAAGATCAGTTTTCTTTCATAAACAGTGTTTGCAAGTAAGAAGTATCATCGTTTGGTCAGAATCCGTAGTATAAAGCATAAATACTGCATTTTCGATTATTTGTAACAATGTTATTACTATCAAAACATAAAACTAAATTTTTTACTGTTGAAACCGAAATTGTTTCGTCCCTAGATTTATTAATTTCTGCAGTTATTTCGCTGGCTGTCTCTTTTCTATTTCTTTTACTTATTGTTACAATATAGCGATCTGCCTCAGTCGTTTTTCTAGGTTTTCCAGATCTTTTTACAGAGGAACAAATTCCTGTAGCACCGTACTTTTTAACACTGTAACTCACACAAGATTTTGAAACTTCTACTTTTTCTGCAATATTCCTTATAGAATACCCTTTTTTCGATAATGTAATTATTTGCAAACGCATTTCTACGCTTAATTCGATTCTTTTCATGCACATCGTGCTCTTACAAGTATTTAAACCGAACTAATCTAGACAGGGCACCAGAATGATCCCTACGCTCTTATTTAAGATTCTTCCACTTCAAATCATGTTTCTAAATGTTTAAGTTATTCTTGAGAAGGCAACAGACCTCATTTAAGTGATCTAGTCATCGTAAACTGCAAAAGAAAAGCCTTATAAACTGTACGCACGCAACGAAATATAACGCAGTTTTCCACCCACCCGTTAGACTTTTATTTATTTAAGAAAACTGAATAACTAAATTGTTAATTTAGTACTATTAGAATACATTACATACATATTCATAATAGAATTTAGCAACAAATATTGTTTAATAATAGAAATATACATTATATATCACAAATTTCATAAACGCGATAAGTGTCCACGTACTTTTGAGCGGTAGTGTACATTTGTCAGTCACAGTCTAGCATTCATGATGAAATATTACGACATTGATTATGTGTCCTAAAACATCTGAAATTCCCGAAAGTGAGAGAAAATTAATTGTCAAGTGGCGTAAAGAAGCAAAGACGTATGGTGAAATAAGTAAATTAGTAAATATAAATAGATCTACAATACATTATATTATTAAAAAATCGAAATCTGAAAGAACTGTAAAAAATAAATACCGTTCAGGCCGACCAAAGAAATTAACGGAAAGAGAAGAAAGAGCTTTGATCCGTGAAATAAAAAAAAAAATCCAAAGATTTCCGCTACAAAACTTGCAACGATAGTTAAACAGAACTTCAAGAAAGATGTGCATCCAGAATTATGCAGAAGAGTGCTACGTGAAAATGATTATCATGCCAGGGTTCCCAGAAAGAAGCCGTACATTAGTGATATTAATAAGAAGAAAAGATCAAAGTTCGCCAAAGAATTGATTAGTAAAGATAATGTATTCTGGAATAAAGTAATACTTTCAGATAAATTGAAATTTAACGTTTTTGGATCGGACGGATGCAATTTTGTTCGGAGACAAGCAAATACAGAGATGGAAGCGAAAAACTTGCGTGCTACGATGAAACATGGGGGTGGCTCAGTTATGATCTCGGGGTGTATAAAGGCAGACGACACCAGGAATTTGATCTTCGTAGAAGGAACAATGGATAAATACAAATATTTGAACATTTTACAACAAAATTTAAAGGAAAGTGCAAGAAAATTGGGCATATACGAAGACTTTCATTTTCAACCGGATAATGATCCTAAACATACTACAGGAATCGTTAAAGAATGGATCATATACAATACCCCTCACATGTTAGTCATACTACAAAGCCCTGATATTAACCTGATTCTATGGGCAATAATAGGGAAACAATTACAAAAATTTCATATAACATCCAAGACAAGTTTAAAAGAAAAGGTACTCGAAGTGTGGTATTCTATATCACCAAGTGATATTTGATATGTACAAGAAAAAGATTCAACCAGATATTCTGGATGTTGCATTTGAAAACGCCTGATCCTCCAGGAAATAATGTTAGAACTCGTATTCAACGAGCAAGTAATTTGCAATATCTTTATATCACTAAAGTACCCCGATTTGTATGAAAGTTTCATGAAAATAGCTCGATGCGAAAGTGTCAATTACAAAACGAAATTAGCTACGTAACAAGTAACAACCTATCACACGATAGAAAAAGTCACTAGAATGAAAAAATTGTACAATTTTGTAACCCGTGCTCGGTCAATCCCATTAGCGTGTAACTCAACTGAGAACACTCAACACTAAGCTATTATTACACGCGAATTTCGATCGACAGACAGAACGCGTCCCAATCAATTATAAATATCGCCAGTGTATTTTTACACGATGTTTGTTGGGGAATTGATACGTTAACGAGGGTCAAATAGAATATTCACCAAATTAGAATAGTGGGGGGTTGGAGCAGCATGGTGTAGTAAAGTATATCTGTAAGTACTCACTCTCGAAGATTGGAACTGAAAATATCGTGTATACTTGAGGATTCGCCTGTTGAGAAAAAATATAGAAAAGCGCGTATGGTTTTCTACGGGATTGCACAACAGTGGCGACGTTTCTTCCTAGACGGTTCGTTAACGACGAAAATCGAGACACATTTCCAAGTGGAATGGCAGTCTAAATAAAGAGTGAAACTTAATAAAGTATAATAACCGTTTTATAAAAGTCTTTTCGTTCATTCCAAGACACTGGACTTCTTTTTCCGTTCAGGCGGCGTTAATTCTAGAAAAAGTGAACAGTTTCAAATTTTGTTTCGTCGCGACAAGCGTGAAATACGCGTTACCGTGTATCGATTGATAAGAATGCATCTGGGATTTTAGTTGGCATTCAATTGACGAGTGAAAAGGATACCGATATTTTCTATTATCTTTACTCATGTCTATGAACAAACATTTGTCATTTCTAGCGTAAACGACAAATATTTAAATAGAATCTGTGGATATAATTGTCGCTAATTAAAAATGTACATGACGCCAGAAAATATGTAACTTTTATTTTGGAAAGTGGCAAGTGAAATCTTTGCTTCGTATGGAGATTAATTTGAGATATGACGGTGTTTAATTGCTTTCACGACGCACGTCCTTTTATTGGATAAGTAGGTAGTTAAAAGGTATACTAGGTAGAAAAGTCTAAGTACACTAAGATATGCGAAACTGTTCTTCATTAAACTATGGAAATATTCTTAAATTGAAAAATTTGAAGGTAATATAGAAATATCCTTAGGAAAATCCTTAAAATATAGAAATATCCTTAAATTGAAAAATTTGAAGATAATATAGAAATATCCTTAGGAAATTCCTTAAAATATAGAAATATCCGTAGGAAAATCCCTGAAATATGGAAATATCCCTAAATTTAAAAGAATTGAGGATAATATAGAAATATCCTTAGGGAAATCCTTAAAATATAGAAATATTTGTAAATTAATCTCATTATTTCTATCCTTTTATTGTATATTATTTTTCTATTTCAGATTGTATACTTCATAAACCATTATTTCAAAATTTTTTAAAGTACATGCGCTCTTTTTTCAGATAAGATACTCGATTACGTTCTGTATTTGCTTTCTTCGATTATGAACTTTACTTTATCAAATTCGATTACATAGAAGAGCAAATTTACAAAAGCAAATGTCCACAGGTATTTCCTGTGTTTACTCAGACGATTCAATGACCTAGTAATTGATCCGGAGAAAAAGTCATTAATTGTTTCATAATTATACAGTTGATAATGCTACAATGGAAAAAGGGCGTAATTCCCTAGAGAGAAATTGCTCTTCGGAAAATAAAGCGACCTTTCGACTTATTTAACCCTTTCCACAACCTTTATTTAACATCTTATATAAATAAAAAAGAAGATAACTGCTTCTAAAATAAAAAAATATGCACCATAAAGAAGTCTATAATGTATCTCAACTTTTCAGCATACAGATTCTCAAATTGATTTATTCTTGCATAAAAATCCCTGTAAAATCGAGAAGGAAAAGAAACGATGCTGAAATTGTTTCCGTTTTATCAATCGGTGTATCGATCTGCTAAAATAAACAATCCGGTATCAACAAAATTAAGCATAAAATTCATTCAGCTTGCATCGGGAATGAGAAGTTTCGATTGACTCGATCTTTTGTAATTCAAATGAAGTTGATGGCCAATTGTATGCTAACAACGTATCAACTGGTAAACAAAAATATTTAAGTTCTTCGATGTTGTGACCATTTGAAACTTTTTCAACTGAAAGAAGAGAAACAAACAACGCAGTTGGAAAATTTAATTCCCGAATATTCTGACGAATTTTCAGAGAAAATTTCCTCAATTATGTACAATAAAAAAAAGAAAAAAAGTTGGAAATTTCTATCTGATTTTAAAATAGGGAAAAATACGCAGAAAGTTACATTAGAAAAATCTTGATACCTTCACTATAGCGAGAGAACCGTGAATTTTGTTTTCAAAAAAACTCTATAAATATTTCAGTGTTTGGAAAATATTTTAAAAATGTTTCATACGAATTCTCCCATTTAATTAATAAAAAAAATGTACGAATTGGGGAAAATCTGTTTGGTGTAGAATTCTGTATAAAATGCAGAGACCTTATTTAGCTTTTTACAAAAGTCAAGCTGTAAAAAAGCACACTGGTTGGAACATTCCCGTTTTATCACGTCCAATTCAACCTTCGCGTGGAACGCGTTTCAAAACTTCCAACGTTGATGACTGTAATACGCTTCATGCTGGACTAACCACAAATTGACTTCCTGACATGCTTCGAGAAGAACTCGATCGCGACATTGTTCCACTAATTTCGAGCAGCTATGCGTGGAACGTGAATGCAACAAACGACCACGTCTTTCGTAGTCGAAACCGCTATAGTTCGTCTCTCGATTCGATTCGATTTACTATATGTTGCATATTTATGATCTTATGCATAAACTAACACTTCTATTACATATCCACATTTTCATTTTACCACTGACATGGTAAAAAAAAAAATTGTAATGTAAAACAAATGAAAATTTATACGCATACGAAAATTGAATTTTTTTTTTTTTTAAGTAGTATAAATTTTTGGAAAAAATGAGTTAGGTAGTTTTAGTCAGATACAAATATCATCTTTTTATATTTTTAATCCTTTAATTTTATGTTTACAATATAAAAATTATTTTATACTGTACACCATTATTTATATACATTTTTTTTTAACAATTAAAATCTTACACTTTAAAGAAAATATTCTTTTCCAAATGAAAAATAAATATTCATTAAAAAAAATATTTTTTTCATATTTAATAATGTTAGAAAAAAATATATATTTTCATATTTAAATATGCATGCAATAATTATTCTAGATTTAGACAAAAATACTTTTTTTCGAATATTTATAAAACATTTATTTTATGCCACAGCAAAATATTTTTTTATATTTAATAATATTAGAAAAAAATATATTTGCATATTTAAATATGCATGCAATAATTATTCTACATTTAGAGAGAAATATTTTTCTTTCGAATATTTATAAAATATTTACTTCTTAATGTAAAATAAATATTAATTTAATATTGGAAAGAAAATATTTTTTTATAAGTGAAAAATTCATTTAATATTAGAAGAACAAATATTTTTTCAGATTTAATAACATTAAAAAAGAAATATATTTTGATATCTCATTAATATAAGAATATTTAGTCAATATTTTATGCTACTAGTGAAGGCTCTGTTTTAATTAATTCTAATTATAAGTGTTATTATTCCTCAGTGCCAATACTTTTGACCGCTTATAGTGCTCAAGTAACATATTTTCTCTATTATTTTCTGCGTTACTTTATTTATATTATCAATTCCTGTTATACAATAAACTAAAATACTTAATAAACGAACACGTTACAAAATTGTGTCTTTCGATCAATTTATTTACTACTTATAAGTATTTGTATCGTAACAATACTGTGCCAATACTTTTGTCCAGCACTGTATGTATATGTATCACATTGCCACAAATATAGGTCCCAGACGAGATGGTTGGAATAAAAAGTGATGCAAGGCATGGGTCATACGAAAACCGCCACGGAAACAGCACGTAATCTCATCTTAACAGTTTTAGTTTCAAAAAAATCACCGAATTGGTGGACAAAATGAACCAATTCTCAAGAGTGAAAAAATAACTAGTTATATCCCTATTTCGATTGACCTCTTTTCCTTTTTTTTTTTTTTATTATTCACAGCAATATTATTATTAGAGATGACTTAATGACGTTAGTCACCGTGGCTGACAGACCGTAACAAGTATTGCATCAGAGGGGAAAGAAAATTTTTTCTTTTTCATGCAATATCGTGATTCTCTGGAAATGTTTTATGGTCTTTCCTTGATATTATAGGTTACATAACTGTTCTTTCGAAGAGTACAAAAGAATACCGTGATTTTGTGGTTCTTCACGGATCTATCGCAGTTTTTAGTTAACGTGTTTTTTTTTATTATAAAAAGGATAATATAACAAATAATGTCTACTTATTTATTAAGTAGAAATTTCTGCTCTTCGGACATCAATAAGGCGAAATATCTATGAAGCATCATTGCCTTGTGTCGATCTGTCTTATCGTTTATTATACTTCTGCCATAATGATTGTTTTCGCGGAATTTTTCACCGTCACGCGATAACACGATGGTGTTATAAGCTCGTAATTAACAATAACTCATACCTACATACCACGAACATAACTGAACGGAAGCAGAAACCGTAATCTTATTACATAAATTACACTAAATCTTTATTTTACCTGCCATTAAAACTTCAAATTCTTTATTCGATATCCAGCGTGTCTGTGAAAATTGGAAAGCTCGAAGATACTAACTTTAACCACAAAAAAAAAGAGACGTTTATTCTACAAATAACAAACAATGCAATAATTGCACGAGCTGTAACTTCTAAGTATATATTGCAACATTAACACGTTAAACTTTCCGTTTACGTAGGTGAGTCAAACTGTATTTTTCAAAATATTTGGCGGGCGAAAAAAGAGTGTTATGGAAAAATATGTTTAAATTGATAAAAAGTTAGACACAAGGGAAAGATTTATATATACACGTAAGAGTTTATATACACTAGAATAAGGGTTCCCAAAATTTTACCTAGGTAGGCCAAATTGTATTTTCCAAAATATTTGGTAGCAGAAAAAAAAGTGTTATGGAAAAATGCGTGGAAGTCGATAAAAAAAACAGAAGTAAGGGAAAGATTGATATATACACAAGATTTTAAATATACTAGAGCAGGGATTCCTAAAGTTTTATCTAAATGGGCGAAATTGCAAATTCGAAAATATTTGGCGGGAGAAAAAAAGTGTTATGGGGAATACAGTAGAGTAGGGGTTCTCGATGCTTTAAGTGGGCCAAATTGTAGATTTTGAAATATTTAATAGGCGAAAAGAAAGTGTTATGGAAAAATACGTTGGAAGGACAATGAAATGAATACAGAAAGAAAAAAAGAAACAAAATAAAATAAAATACATTGGTAAATAACACAGAAAAGTAATGCACTTATATTCTATTATTTGTCACCTTCCTATTTCTCAAATAACTGAATAACTATGTACATACACATATACATATATGTAAAATAAATTTGTAACAATAATTATAATAATAATAGTAGTGGTAACGCCAGCAATATAGAAATGTAGAGAAGTAAATGTTTCTTCATACATCACACAAACAATAAAAACAGTAAGAGCACTATCTAAGCAAAATAAAAACATTGAAAATAGAAAAAAATAGCAAAATGTACAAATATAAGATAGAATATAGAATACAGAATATATAAAAATAATAGAATAGAAAATACATAAATAAAAAATAGCAAAATAGAAAAAAAGAACATAACAAATGTATTAATCTATTTCAATTTACAGTCAGAAATTTTTTGGAACCTCTCCTTGTAGCATACACGTGCAGAAAGAGGGAGAGAGAGAAAGGAGAGAGAGAGAGAGAGAGAGAGAAAGGGGGGGAGAAACAAAGAAAGAGAAACAGAGAAAGAGTAAGGGGGGAGAGAGAAAGGAGAGAGAGAGAGAGAGAAAGCAGAGAGAAAGCAGAGAGAGAGAAGGGAGAGAGAGAGAGGAGAGAGAGAGAAACAAAGAGAGAGAAACAGAGAAAGAGAAAGGGGGGGGGAGAAAGAGAGAGAGAGACTTTTCACACTATTCAAGTGTATGGCCACTTGCACTCTACAGCTGCACCGATTAGCCCGGTAACGATTATCACCCTGTCCCCCTATCAAAATGCAGCCTGACACTCTAATTAGGACAAGCATGATATCTCATTTCGCGGCACGGTACACAGTTAAATGAAATTGTCTCGTTGAACACGGACCTAATGTTAAATAAAATTAAATAAAATTAAATATCGTACTTTACTCAAGATTAATATATCTATATTAACTATAAGATTATCAAAAGAATTGTACCAATTGTTAAATTGTATAAAAAATAATATCATTTACTAATTACTTCAGAAAAGAACAACTTTTAAAATAAACTGTTTCAACTTTTTATTTGTTCAATACACACCGGATACTGTATTCGAAGAATAGTTTTAATCCTTTAACAGTAAAATAACTTGCAAACGATGCTTTAACACAAAAGAATAAAGAGAATCGAGAACTTTCTCGAGGGTACATAGGTAATATCTATCGTGGTAAGAAAAGAAATTCTTAATAAGCACACGTTCTTAAAAACCTATTCTTATCGGTATACGAATGGCTCTCTTTGTTACCTTTACAACAGATATTCTGTGATTTCCTTTCACTCCAACGTGGATTTCAACTCGTCGACGCAAAAGGAATATCTAGGTCTTTTGAAAATTTCTATTTCCGGTACGAACTCGTTCTAGTGAATCTTGCGAGTGATAAGTCAAAAATTTAGATCCGTGATACTTCAAGAACCAATAAATCAATGTCCTCGTTCCAGTAGCTTTGAAATGACAAACATTTCTCTAAAGATTTTACCAGTCGTTTAACTTCTCTGCTAATTTCAATTTAATCCTCTTAGAACCAGACAGCCGATATATAAACTGTTTATTTTGTAACTAGTGTAACTCCATTTTTGGAGGAATTTTAGATATCACATAATTTACGTATAATTTACTGTGAACTGTTTTTTTCTATAAACAATTCACACTTAATATTTCAAAATATCCATGTATGAACATTTGTTAGTAAATTACATTGTGTAATCATTGATTAAACGCAGTGATATTTACACTGTATTTTTGTTTAGTGAAGTTCGAACTAATAAATTTTATTTTTTCAACATAATAGGTCTTATTTAATAAAAGTGTACACATGTACTTTCAAAAGTTATTTGTTCGTTGTAAAAATATTGAAAATTTTAAGAAAAAGGAAGAATACTCTTGCGACATTTGAATAAACGCGGTTCGTTTCTTCGTTATATATGTACTGTTTTTCGAGTTTCTTCTGTTTTAATTTGTTTAATTAGCAACTGACGTATCGCATACAAGATTATTTTGTACTCATACAATAATGGGTCGTGCAAAACAGTTAAATAGTAGAGAAATCGAAAAAGTTCAAGTGTTAAAAGAAAAAGGGTATTTCAACGGAGAAATTGCAAGGAGATTAAACAGAAGTGAATTTGTTGTACGTTTATATTTGAAAAATAGTGAAAATTATGGCAAATTATACAAAAGTTGAACTAAAGAGGCCTTGTCGCCAAGAGATAAAAGGTCGCATCAAATTCTATGTATAGTGCAAAGCAAATTGCCGAAAAGCTAGTATACTGTTTCAGCTAGTATACTAACTGTACAGAGATATTTAAAAAAGTTACCTATTGTTGAAAGAAAATGTCTCAGGAAAAAACTATGTTTGAAGGATCGTCATAACGTGGATAGGCTCCTGTTTACCAGGAAACATATGAACTGGGTGACACGTTGGGAAAAAGTAATCCTTTCTAACGAAAAGATGTTTAACTTAGACGGTCGAGATAGGTACTTGTATTATTATCACAATCTAAGAAAAGAAGAAAGAATTTTTTCACGCAGACAACATGGAGGAGACTCCGTCATGATTTAGGGAGTCATAAGCTCTAAAGGCGTCGTGGATTTGAAGGTCACAAAAGGGCGGCAAGATTCAAAAAAATATTTGGAAATATTGCAAACAATAAAAATTAGGATTTTTGACGTTATAAAAGACAACGAATGGATTTTTCAGCAGAATAACGCTTCAATACGTACCGCAAAATTAATTACAATGGCCAGCACTATCACTTGACATAAATATAATAGAAAATGTGTGGGCATACTTATCAAGAAAGGTTTATATAAATAATAGACAATTTTCTTCTCAAGAAGAGCTCATAAGCACTACTCAAAAAGAATGAAACGGCACATCGCTTAACTATATAAAAATATTCTATAAATCATCACCTAATCGTATATTCCGAATTATAAATGATAATGGTGGATATACAAAATACTAATAAAGTATAATTGTTGCAATAAACACCGTAATTTTACGTTTTAATTGCAATGCGTTTATTCAAATGTCACAAGAATATTCTTGCTTTTTACTAAAAATGCGAATATTATTATAATGAATAAATAACTTCTCAAAGTACATGTGTAAACTTTCATTAAATAAGACCTATCATATTGGAAAAATAAAATTTATTAATTTGAACTTCACTAAAAAAAAGTACATTAAAAATGTCACTGCGTTTAATCAAGTGTCGTGGACTGTATATAAAAGAAGTGTAAAACTATAGTAAATTAAATGGATGAAATAAAAAGAATTTTGTCACCTCTGTATTCATTTATAATATTGCATGTACAAACATGTTGTGTAATTGAAATAGTATGTAAGTAAGTAACTAATATTGAGCATAAACAACATTATTTTATTTCCCGTTCCTATTTATAAACAGACTCAGAATAAAACATTATTTATTTCAAGTGACATTGAATTTTAGATAACAGAAAATTGAATGATTTTTACATTTCAATAATTACGAAAGTGGTGTAAATCCATTTACGACCCAGATAGATTACATTGGTTTAGTTAAATTTACATAGAAATCATTTATACAATTAACTGGTATATATTTAAATTCATAGAAACACTGGCAAACTTAGTGCACTTCCTTGATATTTTTCAATCAACTAAAATGCAAACCATTAAATATCTCGAAAAAAGAAGAAATGAACTTACATCACTTTCAAAATAAACGGTCTATACAGGGTGGGGCAAAAAACTATTAGCACTTCAGATATCTTCGAAACTATAAGTTTCACAGAAATATTTGCTAAAATAAAATTGCACAGTACGAAGGAGGCCATCCGGTGGCGATAGTTTTTTTTGCAGGTGGAGGTACTTCGGACATTTGAAGGTCACCTCCATTTTTTTAAATGGATCGATATATTTTTGCTTCCGTATCACGATAGAGGATTTTTAACGAGTTTAACGACATAAGGCCATTGAAGGTCATAGAAAGTAGAGAAAGGCGATAATACTTACGGTTTTGGTAGTAAATGAAACATACTGTACTTTTTTTTGAAACGTACTTTTCATACGCAACAGCGAATTATTGCAGCCTGTGCGTCAATAAATTCTGACGCTGTAAGACTTGCAAGTCAATCAATAGTAAAAAGAATCCAATGGTGCATTGACAGTGATGGTCATCATTTCGAACACCTACTATAAACGTATGTTTCATGTACTACCAAAATCGTAAGTATTATCGCCTTTTTCTACTTTCTATGACCTTCAGTGACCTTATGTAATAGGTCGTTGAACTTGTTTTAAAATCCTCTATCGTAATACGGAAGCAAAAATATACCGATCCATTTAAAAAAATGGAGGTGACCTTCAAATGTCCGAAGTACCTCCACCTGCAAAAAAACTATTATCGCCACCGGATGGCCCCCTTCGTACTGTGCAATTTTATTTCAGCAAATATTTCTGTGAAACTTATAATTTCGAAGATATCTGAGGTGCTAATAGTTATTGCCCCACCCTGTATATCGTCTTACTTTTTTTTTTAATCTCAACGCTTTAACTATTTCAAGATATTCATTCGAAAAAAGAAGAAACTGGTCCAACATCTTTATACTGAATTAGAGAAACTAATAGTCGACAATCCGCTCTCGAGTAAAATTTTTCTCAATACGTTTCGAGAACGCGTTGAACCTGATCCAAGCATGGTCAAGGCACCGTAAACTAACTAAAATCTTTTACTTTCCCACCGCGGCGTAAACTTGAAAAGTGTGCTACAACACACGCCTTTCGTCCACGGCCAACGAAGCTGCAACTGAGAGTGCACACGCTAATCTCCGCAAGAAACCGGTACGCGATTTACTCGACGCTGGATCAAAACGCCACAGTCCAGTTACGCTTATTCGTCGTGATTTTATGTTCAACGCAAGACGAAGAGATTTGGAATACGACGAGAGCTTACCTCTTCATCTATCAGATACGTTAATTCACTGCGAAAATGTGTGGAGCTGAGATGCTTTGCAAATTTTTTAATTTTCAGAATTAACGAATATACAGGCGAATACTTAGAAATATGTAAAAGATATTGTAACGATGAAAAATTTGTAAAAATGTTACAAACTTCATGCAAGTGGTGGTGGTTAAAAGTAATTTTTAAAAGCCGAATTACGCGCTTTCTAGTGCTTAATCTTGTATGCACACGTAGAAAGACGATTTGCAAGTCTTTTCGTGTTTATTTTATATTGTAAAATATTTTCAGCATATTTTACTGTAAAGAAAGCGATTTTCGTGTTTCTCTTGATCACTGCGCGAAGCTTCGTGCCTAGCTTAAATACTTCACTACGAATAATACGCTTGTAAGAAAGAAAATACTACACTGGAAAGCATTATTTCGTTTTCTACCATGAAAAGAAGAAAGTCGATCATTTTTAAATAAAATTTGAAATTATAACTTGAGTAATATTTTAACAACGTATAAATGTTCAGATAGAATTGTTTCCGTTACGATAGACCAGATATAAAGAAAAAAATACGTAAGGAATTAATTCAATTATATTTCTAAGTAATGCAACACGGTGAAGTGTGCAAACTTTTTTGAAAATTTTGAAAAATCTTTCAACAAACTGTGCTTTACTATAATGACGAGCAAATGATTCATAAAAAACACCCATGATACCATGCAACATTATGTAATCAACAATAAAGTTTCCAATATTCCTGTTCAATGTACAAATCACATGGTTCGTGATAATTTGTCATTAAACTGTTAATCACTGCCTTAACATCCACATAATTACATTGAACGAAGAAAATTGTCTCTTGTCCCTTGACATAAAAAAAAAGCTATCTATATTTTTTAACAATTTTAATCTTCTAAGTGCTATGGAAGCATATATGAATCATTGTTTTTGAAAGTGGAACAAGTCTATTTATTTATACATTGAGAAATTTAAAAATTTACGTTCAAATCAACTTGAAAAGTATTGGCAAAAGTTAATCAATTCAAGTAATTTTTTTAAAACTATAAACTTGTTAAATTTCATTACATGATAATAATTAATAAAAATTTTAAAGAAAATAGACGATATTTTAAGTTCAAATGGACTTGTACCACTTTCAATAAGATATTATGAAAAATATAAACAATAGCAATTTTAAATTTATATTTCAATTGAAGTTACCTTTTCTGATATATTTTTTCGTGTAAAAGATAATAATTGAAATAAAAACGTGTAAGTAAACGAATAATCGAGTTTATAAAAATATAATTGTCGTTATGTTTTCAAGCCATTAGCTATTATCCGCTGTAAAGACTGTATTAGTAATTAATACGATTAAAAAGTTGTTTCAACTATTATTATTACAAATGGACTTATACCACCTTACAAAAAACTTCTGCAACATTTCACAGCTCAACTTTCATTTTATTAATTTATAAGGATATTGTACACCACTGTGTGATTATAAATATAAAAAGAGAATATCTATATCTA
Organism: Anthophora plumipes; assembly: GCA_951804975.1. Lineage (NCBI taxonomy): Eukaryota > Metazoa > Arthropoda > Insecta > Hymenoptera > Apidae > Anthophora > Anthophora plumipes. The sequence goes on from OX638122.1 coordinate 3,027,395, forward strand.
ACTAAAACTGCCATTAACTCAGTTTTTCCAAAAAAGGACTTATACTACTTAAAAAAAAAGAGATTGCTCATACGTGTCGAGTGAAAATGATCGACGTGGACTATAAACACACATATGTGTTTTTCAAGTTCGAATATTCAAATCCATTCTAATTTATCTTTAAGTTATTGTGTTTTTGAAACATTAATTTTCTTTAATAAAGAATACATACTACGAATAACAAAAATGTTTAATTCAATCTAGTATAAATAAAGAATTAAAACGGTGATTTAATTACAAGGTTAGGAAAAGTATTCCATTCACATACAGTGATCATCCACACTCCGCACTCAGTCGATAAAATACCGAACAATGTTCTCAATATTCAAACTATCACCACATACATTTTCTAGACCCGTCATTCTACTAGAAAGTAGCAATATTATATTTCACGAAATAACTGTGTCAAGTTACACAAAGAGAAAAAAAAACAGAACAATATATTTCTAACAATACAAAAATTAATTGAAAACTAGTATTAAAATTCCGCGGAAGATTAATTGTAAATCAATCTGAAAACATGTCGCTCGTTTTCATGACAGCTCGTTGAACGCGGGTCACGTGACGCCATATATGTGTCATTCTGAACAATCTACAAACTATCTACGTACACAAGAAACATCTTGTCAGATCCTAATCATCAAGAATCAATTTAATGGAAATAACGGAGAGACGTTCTGTCGTGCTGCATCATTTTATCATCTAGTATAATGATCGAAGCAATGAGGAAGCATCTTTGAAAAGAAGACGGAAACATCGTCCTCATGTCGCGTTTTCACGTGTGCGACGGCGGTACACACCTTCGAAAGCTGACGACGACAAACGACATACAGCCGTGCAACATGGATAGAAAACCTTTTCCTGATACGTGCAAGGAATCCATACAATACTCACGAATATCTCTTCGCGACAGAAACGCGTGATGCGTTAATTAAACAGCGATACATGTCTCTAAGTTAAATCTACAGTCTGATGATTTTCGAAAGAAAAATTCTCTGCCAACGATTCGAGTTATTGAGGTTAAGCGCGACAGACGCTAGTCATGTGATTTCCCCATGTAGGTTATCAGCAACGAAAGAGAAAGTGCCTCGGTAAATACGAAATACGACGCAAACACGGAATGCCTGTGTGGTCTATGTACTTGGAATGTTAATAAAGGAAAGCAGAAAGGACGCGTGTGTCTACTTCTCTCTCTTAAGAAAACGAACACGATCGATCGGTGTCTCTACGCGTTTTTAAATATCTAAAAGTCCCTACGCTGAGAATAAACATCCAAGAAATTTTCAATCGAAAGATAAAAATCACCAGGCCCTATTACGTATCAGCTGATCGTCGCGTACCATGTTCCAAGGAACGTTACTTGCATTTTTCACTTGCTACAGGAAAGTTTCGATAATCCTTACAGAAGAGAAATAACGAACTGTAAACAAGGCCGAGAGGTGTGCGTATCAATGAAGTACGTGCCGTACATCACGCAGGTGTAATACGTCGCCCGAAGCAGCTCGGGATATCGTGCGAATTTCCACGAAACAGGTGGCAACAGCGCGCAGGTCCAACAACACACAGAGAAACATAGCCGAAGAACGAAACAAGAAAAAAAAAAGAAAAAAAAAGAACGAGAGCACGCGTTCGATCAGTACGACGAGAAACGTAGAGAGGACAGCGAAGGAAGGATAAAAAAGGGTACGACAAAATGGTGAATCGAAATATGGTCTAAACAACGGATGTAGGAAAGAACCTGACGGCACGTACCTTAGGTCTGTAGAACCATTTTCTGATCGACTCCATCACAGGGCTGTCGAGGATGTCGGCAGGCACACGGGCGAGTCGTCACTGCACCTCTTTTAGCGAAAACACTTGCAACATAGCGTAACACTAGCAGACACTAGTCGACCGCATACGAGATGAGGAATTTTCTTTCGTCCCGTATATCACCGTTAAACATACAACCATCGATGGATCTCGGCCACACCACGCGTTCGATGTTACACGTCAAACGTCAATCGCGCGTCCGTGAGACTGACTGACGAACACGGACTGCGAAGGCGCAGCTCGCTGATGCGCATGCGCGCGACAGAAACCAATATGGACGTCGTGACGTTACATTTCTACAGCGAGACCCGCCATCTACGATGCCTTTAACATTTTGACTTGTGGAGTACTTTAAATTTGAACGCTTTGTGTGGACGGAGTACTTTTCTTGCGTGAGCTTTGCCATAGAGATCGATGTATGAACCGTTTGTTTTGAAACTGGTGTAAGTCCATTTTGGTAAAAAAATAAGATATTAATTTGTGATTAATTTAGTGTGAACTTTTTATTTATAACTAGTTAATATTTAATATCTTAAAAAATGCCAATGCTTTGTTCAATTTAAAATTGGCTAATAACAGAAATTACGTAGCGATTGATTATGAAAGTGGTGTAAGTCCATTTACAGCCCGCAAATATATATCCTAACCCTGTCCAAAATTATCTGTTCCTATCGCAAATTATAAGCGGAATAAGTATCTTTCAAATGAGGGATTTTATAATTTCCACGACAATAAAGTTAACATGTACAGAGGTTAGGACAAAAGTATTCACACAGTACACAATTCCGCATACAAACGCTCATAACTATTGAAATAATTGTTTACATTAATATCTTTCGTATGTATTTGTATTTACAATATCTTATTTGTTTATACACAAAAAGAGAACGATATTGATCAAATTCAGGATAAATAACAAATAAAAATGTCTACCACGATCGTTTTACACTCGGACAAAAGTATTCGCACGCACTCAGAAATCTTTGTTTCCATCTTCTGCATCGTTGAAATTGCGTCGTTGACCTCTAAAGATTGTCGAAGGTCGTGCTTATAGTCACTCACAAGGAATGTTCGCGAACGGTCAGCTTCGATTTTGATGAAACTTTGTACACTTATAATGCAGCCAAAAATAATCGACACGTATTTTTTTTAGCTGCGGTAACTCGAGTTTAAGGGGTGAAACCACCCCTTGAAGTTTTGGCTCGAAACGGCTATCTCGAAAACGAAAAGACATACGAAAAAATTGTTAATGGGCGAGATTTATGGTTTCTTATGTACAATAACATGGTGTTAAAAAATTTAACAAAATACAGTTTGTTTATAACAAAAAAAATTTGTTAACTTAATTTTTCATTTTATTGAAATTTTCATAATGACAAAAAATGACGAGCATTTTATTCCAAATCCATTAGTATATAACATTTAAAAATTGCCTCTTACAGTTTTGCAGATTTTGATGATTTACATCTTGCGCGCACATCCACTATGGTAGCAGCCGTTCTAACTTTGATTTTAATGAAGCATTGTAGGTTTGCACTAAATTATACAGTAACAAGTAACAAGTAACAGTGACAGTAACAAGTTTCTTAACAGCAATGAAAAGATTAATTGGTTTTGTTACTCACCTACGACATCGTGGCAAAGATGGAGCGATTTATAAATTATAAATACATACAGTGTGTATAGCAATTATTCTATGTAGTTTCGACAATAGTGGTACCCGCCGAAAAAATGTTTGAGACATAAAGATTTCTTACACCATGCGCATTTAATTATTGCCACGTCACCGCAAATATGGCATCTTGGTTCATATTCAACAGAATAGCAGTACTCAACAGGATTCTGGAATGCATTTGGTTTTTCATCTATATATCCGGATTTATACCAGGAGTATTTAATAAAATTTTGGAACCTTGGCGATGAAAATTGATTGTGGACCAAAAATTGAAGTTTGATTATATTATTCCTAGAGTGGAGATTAATGTCGTGATTTAAAATGAGATCTATATCGAAAAATCGGCGGACGAAATTTTTTCAAGTGCGGAAACCGTAAACATCCAGTGGTTGAACATACTTTGTTCCACCTTTTGGTATTATAAAAAGTTTTACGTTTTTACCCTCGGGAGTAACTTCGTTCACTGTCTTGTTACAGTGACCACTCCAGGAATCAAGAATTAGAACTGTTGTGGGCCCAGTATTTGCGAAGTAAATCTCTCTTAACCAGGTCTTGAAATGGTCCGTAGTTAATTTTCCTGACTTTGAAGCTGCAAGATATACATTGTCAGAGCGAAATATGGTTTAAAGATTTTCCTTCATATTTTTCAAACGTAACCAGGTGACCCCGCCACCTATGTCTATGGAAATTTAATTTACACCACTTTCATAATCAATCGTTACGCAATTTCTTTTATTGGTCAATTTTAAATTTAACAAAGCATTGGCATTTTTAAAGATATTAAATATTAACTAGTTATAAATAGAAAGTTTACACTAAATTAATCACAAATTATGTGATATCTCATTTTTTTACCAAAATGGACTTACACCAGTTTAAAATAAACGGTCCATATGTGTCTATCTTAAAAGTTGGTGTTTCCTGTTTTCATGAAAGGTGTAAGATAGAAACAATCGCTGAACGCATATATGCGTCCATAGTAGTCAAAGGGTTAAATTCGTCGAATCGTTAGTGTGGGATGGTTTTTTTACAAATTAACCTTTTTGCACTACAGGTACTGTTTCTTTTTTCTCTTTTTCTTTTTGTAATACCGACGTTTTCAATTCAAATTTTGCAATCAAACTTTGGATAATTAAAAGCTTTGATTTTTAAAGAGAACATTGTACACTGGATGTTTTTTATTATTAATTTGTTTTATTCCTATGTAAATTTTGAACGAATTATTGGCACTGTAACGGTGTCAATGGAGCGCAAAGCCTTAAAATATGAAAAGAATTTACATAAGATCGTACAGATATTTTAGATTATTTCCTTTTTTTTTTTCGGGTTTTTTAAATATGGAGAATTCGATTGTTAGTTAATCCTTTGAGTGCTGTGAACAAGTATACGCCTCAAACGAAAATTATCGTGGACTGTAAACAATTTATTTTTTAGTTTATTACTTTTCTTTAAACAAATGGCACGCGTTGAGAAAAGGGAAAATGTTTAATTCCTCACAAATGAGAGATTGAAACGATAAATTAATAACACGTTAATCAGTGCTCAAAGGGTTAATTATTTTATATTTCGGAAATGCTCAATTTTTAAATTTCAAATTTGTAACGCTTCCCTTAGATGAAAAGAAATTTGAATTGGAAGCAAACTACTTTTTACTGAAAATTATGAAAGTATGTCGTATTTGTTACGAACGATAATAAAAATAAATCCGAAGTAAATTTCGATTCGTCCGACTTGGATTTTAAGATAAACTGTATTAATCGATCAAATGAAAATTTGGAAAATTTTAAAGACACGTGTGCAAATATAGGGTTAGAAAAATAAAACAAGCAGTACACAGAAGGAATTTAATAATATTATCTTCAAATTTAACACATTTTGATCTACGTGACTAGATTATAAAAAAAGCAATTAAAAATGTATGACTTTAACAGTTAAATATTATGGATCACAAATTATGCACATATACATACGTAAGTTCCACATTTTTTAAGTATACATTTGGATTTAAAATTACAAAGTAGGTTCCAACAAATTCACTTAATATTTAAACAAAAAAAAAAGAACTGTCTAAGCCTCAAGTTAATAAGATAATAAAAATAACGCAATGAATTCTACTATACAAGTACACGAATCACATAAACTATAACTTAGAACGAATTGCAATATAATGTTATACAAATTCCTTCGATTATGTTAACAAATTAACGCAAAGCGTAATTCTATGGGGAAAGAAAAAGAAATGAAAACTTACACTACACCTTTACTTCTTGAGATTCATATACGCGGGTAAAGAAGTGGAATGTATACTTCTACTGTAATGAGTAAATAGAATTCTTAAACGTCTAAAGTAGAATTCAAATGCAGATCAATTTGAAACACATTCAAACAAATATCATTTCCGATAAAGTGTCGGGCTTAAGTCTTAATAGAGTAGAAATAGAACACACCTTGTGCTTGTACTCTCAAGAAGTAATACATATAAAGTTAATTTAGTTACTTTGCTTAAAACTTTTTGAAAATGTCGAGAATATATTTAACACTATATCTTCTATGTCCTACAATAACTAAGCTGTAACTAGATTTAAACGTTTCATTTTCAAACATTTTATAATAAAATTATTAACCAAGATACGAGTCCCATTACAACTAATAAATATATATTACGAATTTCTCTTCTTTCTTTTTTCTTCTTTTCTTTTCTTCTCGGTACAAGGCAAAAATTTCAATTTTGGGAATAAAAACTTTCAGGTAGTTAAATACCACCGAACATCATTAACATATATACATTAAACAGTGCTTGGCTCAAAAAGTTATAAGCAAAATGCTTCTTGTAAGTATACATACTCTATGCTCAGTTTTGTGCAATAACATTTTTACCCAAGCCCGCCAAAGCGGGTCTTGCAATTTCGGTTACATTTTCTTTATAATAATTTTCTCAAAAACTGTATGTATTACAGTAAATACTGGTTACGTAGCTACGGGAACATCTAATATTCAATATAAGCATCGCTTTACGTTTGCTTAAAAAATGCAATGTTTTACTACACAGGTGGTAGTATCAATTCTTATTCTTTTTTCTTTTTTTTCTTCTCCTGTTTTAAATGCAATGCACTACCACGTTTCACTTACGATCTATACAAACTCACTACTTATCTAAAGACATCTATATCACTTGAAATGAGAGTAGTTGAGTAACTTCTTGTCGTATTATATTACACAAAATTCTTGTTTCTTTTCGTTTTCTTTTTTGTATTAAAATACTTGAATCACGTAATTCATCCATTTGCAAGCATTCGAAGTCATAATTAATATTGATTGCCACACGATAGTTAAAATATTTTGAACAGTATGATCTAGTAAATATCTCCTAAAGGAAGAAACATCTAAGTGAATTATCCCATATTATTGCACAGTGAATTATATCAGGAAACATTTTCAACAATAAATGAATAATACATTTTTTTTCCTTATCGATAAACAGGCTTTCGTAATTATATCGCAGTATTTTAGAGATTGTATTTAATTTAAATCGTTTAAAACATTGATTTTATCATTCATTCAATAATCAAACAATAATGTTAAATTGTTATAAAATATACAGGTTCTAGTGAAAAGTTTCTTAATAAAATATCGAACGTATTATGTAGATATATTAAACGATTAGAATACATTTCTTTTACTAAAATAAGAATGTTTCAACTCTTTTTTTTAGGCACAAAGTAGAGATACTTACAATAAATAAGTATACGATAAAAACATTTCCGTCAAAGGCTTAAAATATCGGTAAAGTCTAATTATACTGGTATAAACAATTCTTATTTTTTTCAATTTGAACTATAATTTTCAAAATTTTAAGAATTTTCAAATATATTACGTTCAAAGAAAATATCGTAACAATCGAACGTAACTTCATTTAACAAGACTTACAGGGTATAAAAACATCAACATGAAGATTCTGTTAAATTCCTCACATAAATTCCGTCGGTGAAAAGTTTTATAGAGAAAAATCTTTAGAAATTCAGTAAATCACATCCCGTTCTGTTTTGTACCAACATTATTTCCAGCTCAAACATGATCTCTGACGTACAATTAATCTAGAACCAGCGAAAACATTCATGTAAATTGGATTGATGCTACTGTAATAATAATAATTCTTATGGAAAAACACAGCAAGTATTCCCCGCATTGCAAGACAATATTCTAACCTTTTTGATACAACTATAATACCATTTAGTCAATTCCTACTTAACTAGAAAAATCGAACCACATCTTCAGTTAGCATTCAATATCCAATTAATCATAAACTATCGCAGCTCTCGAGAGTGATATCGAACGGCGTGCAATTACACAGGTTTGAGAATCCTTGGAAAATTTGATCACGCACAATTCAAGAGTACTCTCGAGAGCTACGAGAGTTACTCTAAATGAAAATCCTTTAATCGATGTTTTAAATGTGTGGCATGGACAAAATAAGACATGAAAAACGTTTGTCCCTTTTTTCTAATATAAAGGACTAATACAAAATGTTGCTTGTTCACCAAGGCATCCACGCAAGGAAAGGTACATATCAGGGCTGTGGTGAAAATTCAAACATTCGAACATTTGAATAAAGAATTCATGAATTCATTCAAAATTGAATAGTTCGACTATTTGAAGCATCACAGCCCTAGTACATGTAAGAATCCAGTTTGACAACTAATGTACGAAAATATCCGACAACTTTTACCATGGATCGTACATACAAATTTCATTCACAAACATACCCATAAAAAAAAAAAGATAGTAGGAGATATCACACGAAGGATCTCTCAGGGATTATTCAAAGACGCAATACAAATGCACAACAGGTTATAAAAGTAGATGGCACATGTGCTTCTGAAAATTAAACATTAAAAGGAAAAAAAACACTCATAAATTAAGATGCCACTTATTGCAGCATTAGTAACTGATAAGAAAATAGCAGGAAATAGAATAATTGTTCTTACTCGTGCTATTCTCTAGTGAACATAAAACAAAAGTTTTGTTTTTTTCTCTGTGATGTTGGCAAGATGATAAAAATCTACTTTCGTTGACTTGAATGCATGTTTGCTGAGACTGGAGAATCGATTGTCTTTTCTTCTTTAAACCTCGTTGCTTAGCTAAAACCAAACTGCACTTTCCGACACTGACAGAGCCATTTTATTATCCGAGCATTACGCTCCACAATACTCGGAGGATCGCTGACCCTTTGGTTAGAATCGTCGTTGCCCATACCAACGCTGCAATCATTGTTCTGCCATTGACTACCCTGATTCGTTTGGTTATTTCCAGCCCAAGAGTAAATACCTAACGCTGAGTCGACCGAGCTAACGCTATCGAAAAATACAGGCGACGATGACTTCGAATCCGGCTTTGTGATACGTTGATAATTGTCGGAGTCGAGACCCAAACAATCGAAGAAATTCTCGAGCTGAGTGACAGACCGTGGAGGTCGAGCAGGTACTTTGTTGGATCGGCCATTGTCCTGACGCCAATAACGGTCGCTAATATCCGATTTTGATCTCAGTATTGGTCGGCCACGACCCTCCTTCCAGCCATCGGAAAACCTGACGACAAAGAGAGATTATTACTTTCTTGTAATTTAATTAAACGAAATAAATGGAACAATTTTACGCAGCGGTACAATTTGGGAGACAACCAGATGATAAATCGTTAGATATTATTATACAGTTTTTTTTTTTTTTTTTTTTTTTTTTTAATACTAACAAAGGAAATTAAAACGAATTCAGATTTTTAAACAAATCTTTAGATCTAAGGTTTCTCAAAATGTACCTAGGTGGAGAAAATAGCAACTTCGAAAATATTTGGCGGGCTGAGAAAAATGTTATGGAAAATAGAGTAGAACAGGAGTTCTCAATGCTTTACGTGGGCCAAATTGCAAATTCGACAATATTTGACAGACCAAAAAAAAGTGTTATGGAAAATACAGTAGAGCAGGGGTTCCTAATGCTTTAGATGGGCCAAAATTTAGATTTGAAAATATTTGACGAGTCAAAAAGAAACGTGTTATGAAAAATACAGTAGAGCAGGGGTTCTCAATGCTTTAAGGGGGAAAAATTGTAAATTCTTATCATAAATTAGACCTAATTTCATGCAATTTATAGGGTACACATCTACCTTGAATTGCACGTCGGACTATAATCCGTTTGACTGTTGCTGCTCTCAGATTCAGGACTGTAGCGTCTTACAACAGATGGTGGGGTACCGTTAGCGTAACTACCTCTTCTTGAACGATCTTTTTCCGTCGAGTGTTGAGTAGATGCACCGCTGTCACGACGTATATGACTCCAGCAATCCTGAATGAAAATATATTTTACTCGATAAATAGCGGTTTCTATAATTTTCACCCATTTGCATCCACAAACGGAATAATCCGCATATAATGATCGTCTCCTATCACCATATATGTAATAATCCGCTCGCAAGGATGTTCACTTTTCACCAAATTAAAGACAATCAAAAGGATCAAGCTTTCCACATTTATAAATAAAAACTAACGGAAGAATTACTAATATATTTAAAAAGAAAAAAAAGCAAAAGAACTATTGTATAATGACATCATTTATCGATGATTAGAAAAACATCTAAGCGATCAATTACATATTTATCTAAGTCATTTAGAAGGGAATCTGTTTTTAAATGATTTTTCCGATGTACTGCTACATATCGATTATTTTAAAAATTATCATACTAATTAATAAAATTTAATAAACTATTCTAAGTTTATTTACCGTGCAAATGAGTAATACTGTCTTTCGTTCTGATTATTACACCTAATTTCTAAGCTAAACTGAAAGTGAAGAACAATTTATACGATACGGACCAACTGTTAGTAGAGCGGTACTGATTTATGAAGTTAGTAGCGTATTTAGAGCTGTGATGCAAATGGGTTAAAATTGAACCAAATGAACTGAGTTCCCGTGAGAAGTTAGAAAAATTAGTCTACTAGATGATGCGTACAAAATATTTTGAAAAAATTGCAATCAGTCGGAATTGCAAAGAACACAGTAAAGTTCTATTTTTACCATTCTTTTATCTGAACCTGTAATGATAATTTAAAATGTACATTTCGTAGATCTATGTTAACTTTATACACGCTGAAAATTTCATCGAAAAGTATATAAAAATATAAATTAATTTAAAAAACATGCTGAAAATTTCATCGAAAGATATATTAAAATATAAATTAAAAAACAAACACGCTGAAAAGTTCATCGAAAAATATATAAAAGTATAAATTAAAAAAAAAACGCGCTGAAAATTTCATCGAAAGATATATAAAAATATAAATTAATTTAAAAAACATGCTGAAAATTTCATCGAAACATATATTAAAATATGATACATATATAAAAATATAGAAATTTCATTGAAAGATAAATCTTTGGATTTATCGCAATTACAGGCGAAAAAGATGTATCCCATTCAATCGTTTGTAGCTCGTAGCAGCGTCAACCGATTTTAATGAAATTTTCAACACGTGTATAATTACCATAGATCTATAAAATGTACATTTTAAATTTTCATTACAGGTTCAGATAAAAAAGTTGTAAAAGGTGACTTTCCGTTACTATTCTCTTCATAATTCGGACTAATTAAATTTTTTTCAAAACTGTGATGTTCAATGTTGAAAAAGTTCTTCTCTTCTAAAGGGTGTTCGAATATTAAGTGCTACGAGATATCTTTATGTCTCAGCCATACTTGTATTACTGGCGGAGGTTCACTACGAGGTGTACAATGCCCCGACGATCCACCGGAATCTCTCGCGGTCGCTCCGTGGCTTAATTTGCTGGAACCTGATGACTTTTGCGTCCGACCACCGGCTGATAACACGCTACTAGCATCGCAACCACCTGAACCTAACGAACGTCTAATGTGTCTGGAACTGGGATGGTAATAACTATATGAGAGTAATCATTTTGTTTTCTTCGAGCATTTGGAAGGAGATGGAAAATAAAAATGGCAAAGATCAATCGCGATTTTTCTTCTTCCATTATTTCAAGTTCCTTGACTTACAAATTTTCGAAAATTTGAAAGATAACATTTTTTTCAAAATATTCAAGTGGAACGGAAATAATTTTTTGAAAGATCTGTTGTACAGTCATGCGTCACAGCGTGTATTTATCGTATTTCGAATTTTCTTTAATTTCGATAATAGAACGCTGTAAAATTTGTTATGGAAATAATATCAAAAAGTTTAAAACACGCTCGATAAGAAATTGTAGCACGAAAGTTGTAACTTTTTGTGATCATTCTGATTGTAAAGAACAATGTATAACGTATAAGGAAATACATATATTATTGTTTAACACTAGATTTACGGGTGTTAGATTTCATGAGAAAAATTTGCAGAAAGTATTGCTATTATTTCTTAACCGTTTTTAGTGACCTTTATTAATGGTATGATACGAATATATCATGTATTCAAATTCATTCTTTGTATACATTGTCTTATAAACAATTTATGTAATTGTGATTCGTCTACGAATTGTTCAGATGTTTGAAGAGTGTCAATTGGTGTTTCTGTATTTTCCAAATTGTTGAACAAACTGTTTGCTATATTGAGGTAAAAGTAAGGAAAAATCTGGTCATTCATTTAGCAGCTGTGTAGGTCGTGAACTTTTTGGCACAGGCATAAAGTCATTGAGTATTTCATGACTATACAATCCGAGAGGTCGTTTACGACTGAACAAAAGTATCGAAATGTTTTGAATACCTGCGATAACATACTGCATCCCTTTTAAAACTGTGCTCCGAATAGTCCGAGCTCGTTTCACAATCCGGGCAATTACTCGACGACTGATGATGTCCAGATGGTTTCGACGAGTTGGTCGACGCGCGTGGCGAAAGGGACGCCCGTCGTCGCGTGCTCGTATGGAGGTCAGGCAAAGATTTGTGACACACGGTGTTCTCCACCGAGGGTGAGCTCGTCGACTTCCTTCCGGCTCTCCCGGACGTGTGCGAGTGCGAATTGCTACGGCCGAACTTGAAGCGGATATCTTGCTGCGGGTAATGCTATAAATTTGATGGAAATGGAACTTAATATTACTTTCGTTTGTAGATCATTTACTAGCGAGGGTTTTGCGTTCTACAGGGTGATTTGGTTGTACGTTATCGTGGAAATGAAACAATCCTACTTTGAGTAGCTTCAATTCTGAACAACTTTTTCTTTTACCAAAATTTTCATTGAAGCTTTGTTTTGGAATTATTAACGAACCCACTGACGAACGCTGAGGACTCATTTTCTAAATTTCATGCTGTTCTTGAAAACCCAACGCTGTCTGAACTTATGTGGCGTTCAACGTGTTAATTATGCAATGAAGTATTCAGTTTCACCTTTCCACGATCCTCCTCGCGAAAATTAGGCGAAAGGCTTCCCGGCGAGTATCGGAATTTCTCCTCTTGAGGTAAGCCATTCGATTGCACGACCGTCTGCGTCGGGCTGTCGGGGAAAAAGACGTTCTCCTTGCTGTCGGTGTTCAACAGCCGGCGTAATTTCGCCTGCAGCTGATCTCCGCCGATGCTGCTTGGCGGTCCTGAAATTGTCCGACGTTGTGGAACAGGAACCAGGCGCGGACTCTTCGGTGGCAGTGCGGGTGGCAGTGTTTGTTGAGGACTCAGAACTCCGTCCGCTGTTCGACAGAAAAACCACGAATCGCTGTTTAGAAATTCGTCAGGATATTGTACTTTGACTTTTGTCGCGTGGAAGTAATCTATGTGGGAGCGTGGAATCTTGTTCGAGTGGTTTCGTAATTGAGACACGCTACCTGACGAGCAGCGAGTCCTTCAGAAGTGACGAGTTTAGGCGTAAGAATACTTTAATAGCAGAAACTATTGAACATACAATGATTCACAAAAATATTTGAACACTTACCATGAAATACATCATTCAATATAATAAATACATTATACAACACATACTGAAATATTATTAATATTGTAAGGAGATATGACTCTCTAGATTATATACGTAAAGTTTCAAACAAATCGAAATATATACACAATAGATATGAATTATTTCTTGCAAACATAAAGATTGCTGAAGCCACAAAAGTATTTGAACAGGTAAATTTTAAATCTTTAATATTTAATAGGTCCACCTTTGCCACGAATAACATCTTGTAAGCGATTATGCATACTGTTTACTAACTTCTCTGTAACACTTGATGATATAGAATTCCACACTTCGAGTACCTTTTCTTTTAAACTTGCCTTGGATGTTATATGAAATTTTTGTAATTGTTTCCCTATTATTGCCCATAGAATCAGGTTAATATCAGGGCTTTGTAGTGTGACTAACATGTGAGGGGTATTGTATATGATCCATTCCTTAACGATTCTTGCAGTATGTTTAGGATCATTATCCGGTTGAAAATAAAAGTCTTCGTATATGCCCAATTTTCTTGCACTTTCCTTTAAATTTTGTTGTAAAATGTTCAAATATTTGTATTTATCCATTGTTCCTTCTACGAAGATCAAATTCCTGGTGTCGTCTGCCTTTATACACCCCGAGATCATAACTGAGCCACCCCCATGTTTCATCGTAGCACGCAAGTTTTTCGCTTCCATCTCTGTATTTGCTTGTCTCCGAACAAAATTGCATCCGTCCGATCCAAAAACGTTAAATTTCAATTTATCTGAAAGTATTACTTTATTCGAGAATACATTATCTTTACTAATCAATTCTTTGGCGAACTTTGATCTTTTCTTCTTATTAATATCACTAATGTACGGCTTCTTTCTGGGAACCCTGGCATGATAATCATTTTCACGTAGCACTCTTCTGCATAATTCTGGATGCACATCTTTCTTGAAGTTCTGTTTAACTATCGTTGCAAGTTTTGTAGCGGAAATCTTTGGATTTTTTTTTTTATTTCACGGATCAAAGCTCTTTCTTCTCTTTCCGTTAATTTCTTTGGTCGGCCTGAACGGTATTTATTTTTTACAGTTCTTTTAGATTTCGATTTTTTAATAATATAATGTATTGTAGATCTATTTATATTTACTAATTTGCTTATTTCACCATACGTCTTTGCTTCTTTACGCCACTTGACAATTAATTTTCTCTCACTTTCAGGAATTTCATATTTTAGGACACATGATCAATATCGTAATATTTCACCATGAATGCTAGACTATGACTGACAAATGTACATACGATAACGACTAACAGCAATCAATGTTTACATTCAATGCCCGGAAAACTGTGTTTTCATTGATTCTTGGAAATAATTTCTGTGTGTTCAAATATTTTTGTGGCTTCGGCAATCTTTATATTTGTAAGAAATAATTCATATCTATTGTGTATATATTTCGATTTGTTTGAAACTTTACGTATATAATCTAGAGAGTCATATCTCCTTACGATATTAATAATATTTCGGTTAGTGTTGTATAATATACTTATTATAATTAATAAAGTAATGCATGGTAAATGTTCAAATACTTTCGTGAGTCACTGTATATTTATGGAATATTAACTCTTGCTACGGCAATCAATTCGTCGGTTGTTCATCTGACAGTGTAAACGGAATCACAAAGAGCAGTCGTCAAAGTGTAAATAAGAGTGACTCTCAAGCAAAAGCTTAAACCGATCACTACACGTATATACACTGCTACCCAACAACCATACACATAGACTCTCTTCGAAGAAGCTTTCGAAAGTGCTCAGCCACTTGCAGCGATCCCTTTAGTGGCAACTTGCCTGCTGCCATCTTGCCTATATAGTTCTTTAGAACCGTATACGATGAAACGAGAGTTAAACGTCCACGATGACATGTTGAACGAATGAAATCGCGCGAAGTGAAGAAGGGAGAAAGAAAAAAGAAACAGAGGTTGATCACGACTTTTTTTCCAAAAAGAGAGACTTACGCCTGTCCTGCTCGTGGCACGATGCCCAGCAACAGGGTGGCGTCATCGAAGCAGGTGGCAGCTGGGACGGTGAAGTCGGTTGCATCGAACAACTCGATGTGTTCCCGCATTTTCTTAGCAGCCTGGGTGGTGCACTTGGTGCGCTCAGCTGCGACACCTGAAGATGACCGCTGTTCTTCAGCTCCTGCTTCCGATCCAACACGGTCTCGCTCTTCACATAGAACGCCTTCGTCTCTTGAAGCAGCTCCACTGCGCTCTTCCGCTTCCCTATGGCACGTGACGAGGAAACCAGACGGCTGTAAGTGACACTCGAGTAAAAACGGTAAATAACCCGCTTCCTGTAAACGGATAACCGACTGCTTCGACAGATCCCCCCCGTCGACAGAGTTGGGAGACACGTGCGCTGGCACGAGACTTCTTTTCACTGTCTGTGGAAACTATTGTTGTTTGGTTTACCCTATTTTAGAGGCATTGTCAGGTATGATTATCTATAGCCATCTACCGGTGTTACATGATTGCCGTGTATAGGGTAATCATGATGGAAGTGTGTACTCGCTTCTTTTTTTCGTTCGTTTGATTAACACGTTTGCTGCTATAGCTGTATATGTGTGTGTCGATAGTACGGTTTAGTTTGATATTTTCTAAAAGATGTACAGATTGTTCCATAACTAGTGTAACTCCTGGAAATGGGGGGTTGCTGAGATGACGCTGAATAATTTTTTCCTTTACAAAAATGTTGGTTGAAGCTTCGTTTTTGAATTATTAACGAAAAACATTGGACACGCGAGCGTTGGCTCTGAACCGCCGCGTGCGGTCGCCGCAGTGAACAAACGCATTGGAACAGCGTAAGTATCGCGGCTAATGTTACGTCGTCTTAAATTAAAGCCTAACTTGGCCGTAACATCAGCTGTTGAGGATTGCCTGGAAAGGTCAGGATTAACAAATGACACAGTGTCCTCGACTCACTTTCGTCGAAGCAGATTAATTCGTGGACGAATGGGTAAGTTTAACTAGCTTTTTCTAACACTAGTTATCGAAATCGTTTTTCTTAAAACATAATTTATCCATCTGAAAACGTGCTATTTAAAAAAATATTGTTTTCATAAGTAATAAAACACTTTATTCCTTTCGGATAACGAATAACTCCACGTTATTCTTAACTTAAGACGATGTAACATTTGCCGTGATACTCGTACTAATTCGTTTGTTCACGACCACGACCGAGCACGGCGGTCAAGAGCCAACGCTCGCGTTTTTCATTAGTAATTCAAATACGAAGCTTTAACCAACATTTTGGTGAAGGGAAAAGTTGTTCAGAGTCACCACAAAAACGTGTCAAAGTTACTAAATCGATCGTACGAGAAAATTTACTCGGCGCGTAAAGAGTTAACCCTTTAAGAGTCTAATAAAATCATACATTACAGTAAAAGAGATGTAGATTTTACACGTCCTTTTTTTAATAACTACATCATGTGTATTTTTGAAGCACGAAGTTACATGATCCTAGATCACAGTCCTAAAAATAATATTTCGTTCCTTTTTAACTTTTCTTCTTAAAGATATCTCTCTCTCTCTCTCTCTCTCCTCTCTCTCTCTCTCCCCCTCTCTCTCTCCCTCCCTCCCTCCCTAATTCTCGGAGGAACTGTTAAAGTGTTAATATTACAATGTTATTATGTAAAGAAATGCTAGAAACACAAGTTGCAAACTGAAACGAGAAGAAAGTGGAAGCATTTCACCTGTGAATCGAAGTGTAATGCCTATTTCGAAAGCCGTGTACAAATATTACGAATAAAGGCAACCTCGTCGATAGTTTCACTTTGTCATAATTTCCGGGTTAGCCGCAAGCATATCCGGTTGTGCAGTGAATCGCCGGAAACGATGAACAGAAAATGAAACTGAGTTGGTCGTTCAGAAAATGACACGGGTAAAAATCATTCGACTTGTATAAGCCGATATAGCAACATGGAAAGTAACGATTAATAAAGGGATGAATAACACAGATTGCTACGTGTAATTATGCCTTTTTAATACACCGTTGGTGTAATTTTTTTTTTTTTAAATAAATAAAAGTACTATCCTTACAATGAAAATGTTTAACCAAGACCTGTTCGAACCTTTGTATTTAACGTGTGAACAAAATGCTTCAAAAAACGGTAAAAATTAAAATTCAAAATTTTAATTTATAAGTTTTTCTATATGTACTTAGTATTAACATAAAGTGCAATTGGGTGTTTCTTTGTTCAAAATCTGTGTGCAATTCGTCTTATAAAATATCCAAAACTACTGTTAAAAATTTCCTCACTTCTATTTTTGTTAAAAATTCAAAGTTTAAATTTCTAAAAATGTTTCTATACTTAATATTAATGTAAAATGCAATTGGATGTTTCTTTTTCAAAAATCTGTGCGCAATTGGTCCTGTAAAACATTCAGAAGTATTAATAAAAATTTCCTCACTTGTATTTTTATTAAAAATCCGAAATTTAAATTCCTAAAAAATTTTCTATACTTAATATTAATGAAAAATGCAATTGGATGTTTCTTTTTCAAAAATCTGTGTGCAATTCATTATGTAAAACATTCGGAAAGACTAATAAAAATTCACATTCATCTGTATGATCCTCTGAATTCCTACTTAATGTTTAAATTCCATTAGAAATTGGAAACAATGCAGCAAAGGATTAAGAAGTCTTTGGTGGCGAATATAAGGATTTCAAGGTAACCCAGCTAGCAGCAGCTTTGGAAGTTTTTATCATTTGTTTTTCATTCGTCGAGGAAAAATTCCTCGATACTTTTCCAGATTCCTCAAAGAAAAACAACCGCCGCGCACTTTACAGTTCTAGATGCTTTCATGTCATCGTAGAATCCGCTGTGCTTTGAGTATTCCGCCTTCTCATCCTTTTTCTTATCTCTGTTATTATTGCAGCCTGCAGTCATGTCAAAAGGAAGTCTGTTACAGTGTGTCAAACACATGTCATTGGCTACCATGACTGACGAGGTTGATTTGTGAAAGGAACGTGAACCTAACAAGCGTTACCAAGAGATTCCAAGTCGACTTCCAGCATTCTAATCGATAAATGACACGGATAACTGTTCACTTCG
The DNA here is from genome assembly GCA_951804975.1 of Anthophora plumipes. NCBI lineage: Eukaryota > Metazoa > Arthropoda > Insecta > Hymenoptera > Apidae > Anthophora > Anthophora plumipes. The sequence goes on from OX638122.1 coordinate 3,045,930, forward strand.
ACGAATGATTTAGTATAATTGAGAAAAAAATAGATGGAAGTTTAAATGGAACCAAATTTAATTCTCTAGCGTTATTTTTTTTGTGTCCAAACTTCCAGATTATCCTAAGATAGAGAAAATTGAAGAAATTGATGTAATTGAAAGTGTTTTTCTCTGTTAAAATGTTACTGGTGAATTTTTTTATTAAAAACTGTAAATAAAATGTACTTAAAAATTTATTTCCTTGGTACAAGGGCAAGCTGCAATGAAAAATTTATTGGATTGAATATATTTGAATAAAAGGTAGATGTTTCTTTTCCTTTTTCTTGTTTTTCTTTTTTACAAATCGTTGTTAAAGGATTTTGAAACGTCATCTTCGAACAACCACTTTTTCGTATCAACTTCTATAAAATTCGTGTAAAAATGCTGACCGAAATTTCCTTAGTTTTGTTTTTATTCAAAATTCAAAATTTAAATCTTCAAAAATTTTCTATACTTAATTTTAATGTAAAATGCTATTAGATTTTTCTTTATTAAAAATTTGTGTGTAATTCTTCCTATAAAGTGTCGAAAAATACTATTAAAAATGAATACGATTAAAAATAAAATACTATTTTTAAAAAATACTATAAAAAATTCAAAATTTAAATTTCTAAAAATGTTTCTATACTTAATATTAATGTAAAATACAATTGCATATTTCTTTTTTAAAAATCTATGTACAATTCGTACTGGAAAATGGTCAAAAATATTAATACAAAATTCTTTAGTTTTATTTTTATTAAAAATTCAAAGTTTTAATTTCTAAAAATTTTTCTTTACTTAATAATAATGTAAAATGCAACTGGATGTTTCTTTTTTTAATAATCTGTTTGCAATTCGTCCTAATAAATGTCTGAATATACTAATAATAAATTTCTCAGTTTTATTTCTATTCAAAATTTAACATTTAGCTTATTAAAAATTTTCTATACTTAATATTAATGTGAAATGCAACTGGATTTTGCTTTTCTAAAAATTTGTATGCAATTCGTCCTGCAAAATGTCCAGAAACACTATTAAAAATTTTCTTAGTTTTACTTTTATGCAAAATTCAACATTTAAATTTCTAAAAATTTTCTATATTTAATATTACTGTAAAATGCCAATGGATTTTTCTCTATTAATAATTTGAGTGCAATTCTTTCCATAAAATGTCGAGAAATACTATTAAAAATTTCCTTACTTTTAATTTCACTCAAAATTTAAAATTTAAATAGAAGGAGTGCTTTTCTCCGCAATTACAGACGAATTGAAAAGAAATAAAGATAATTAGAAGGACAATATGTAAACACACCTCTTTTTAAAGCTACAATTCTCACAAAATATTTTTCTGCAAGCAATCTTTAATTTGCAATATTATTGTAAAAATTATCACTTTAAGTCAATTGAAGAGTGCTTTTCTCCGTGATTGTAGACGAATTGAAAAAAAAAAAGTAAAAATAATTACAAAGACCGTACGTAAAATACGAGTAAAAATTATAATAATAGAACAAAAAAACTGGATAAAAGTTGCAACAACATGATAAAAAAAATAACACTATTAAGAATTCCTCGTAATTCGTGGAACACTTCCACAAGACAGTGATATCGTTCAAAATGGCACTCGTAATAGCTCAGAAATGACCATAGGAGCCACGATAAATCTTCGTTCCAAATAGCAGTCGATATAGCGACGATTTTCCACGAGCGGTTGGCAACTTGTCAAAGATCGTTACCGTACCGAACAGGCTGTTCGAGCCTGGCGTAAAAAGAAGGATAATTAACAACGATAACGGTGAAGGGTGAAAGATAAAACGGTCCGCTCGATACCAAGTTCGTTCAAGGATGTAACGTTGCCCGCAGGAAGGTTGCCGCGGCACGAAGCATAAATAATGAAGAGTTATGAATCGCGTAAGTCCGAGCTCGGTGTCCAAGGGAGATCGATTCTCGGTTAAGTAACTTTTAATTAAAACGCTTTCTCCCTGATAGTTTTCCTTCTCGTAACAGCGACATTGAAATCTCCTCCTCACTCCGAACTTCGATACAAACCGAAACGGAAGAGTGTAACCGGTGAACTGTAGCTCCACCAGACTGAATCGAACGAAATTTCATTTACAAATGGAGAATATGTTAATATTAATTACCATCTGAAATATTTGTAACTTTTTTCTGCATCCGTAGCTAGGTTTTGCACGTTCAATCCGTCAGAAATGATTCAGGCTCAACTGAAATCGAACGTAAAAAGAAAATAGATACTAGAAATTCCATCGACAAATTGTTGAATTAATCGAGACAGAAATGGACAGTATTAGACCGCACAATTAGTGAAAAGCTGTGAAATAGGGTGATAAAAGTCAAAGAAGAATATCAATAATGAAAAGGAAAACGAACTCGATAAGTTGGAAGGAAAGAAAGAAAAAGTTGTAACGTGATTAAGAATTTTTTCTTTCATATATCATGCAAGATACGTGGACGGTGGATAGAAGAATTGTTACGGTCCTAACCATGGTTTCAAGCCCTTACTTCTGTCAATTGGAGGGTGTTAGAGAGCCGAAATATCTTTACTTCGACACCTGAACGATTTTACCATCTGGCTACATCGTGGCTCCGAGTATACATTATTATCTCTTTGAACAGCCTTTGTCAAAGTGCCTTGTATCCATCGAGAAGAAATTAGATCCCGTATAAATACATCAATCCACGTTCAAAGTGTCTTTTTATATGACGAGTTCCTCTTAGGCACGTTTAAAATAGAAAAAAGTGGCGGAAAACGGTGTTGATCCTGAAAAATGAACATCTTGACCTTCACCCTTGTAGCAGCGTGCGAGCAACACGTGTCAGAGGAAGGAAAGAGAGTGTTTTAATCCCTTTCCGTACCATTTAACTCGACGAAATCCGGGCCCAAGTGGTAAGAGATGAACAATTATACAGGGTGTCTCATAACTCATGTAACTTTCAGAAATGGGGGATCGCTGAGGTGATTCTGTACAACTTTTTCCTTTACAAAAATGTTGGTTGAAGCTTCGTTTTTGAATTATTAACGAAAAACACTGGCTACGCGAGCGTTGGCTCTGAACTGCCACGCTCGATCGTGGTCGTGAACAAACGCATTGGCACAGCGTGAGTATCGCGGCAAATATTACTAGTCGTTTTAAATTAAGGCCTAACTTGGCCGTAACATCAGCTGTTGAAGATTGCCTGGAAAGGTCAGGATCGACAAATGACCCAGTGTCATCGACCCACTTTCTTCGAAGCAGGTTAATTCGTGGACGAATGGGTAAGTTTAATGTTACGAACACACTGCCTTTTCCCCCCACACATACTGACACATGTAACAATAACATTATACAGCGTAGTCATATATTATCTTATATTTATTGTACAATACGATTATATTATTATTATCATTATAATTATTATTAGTAATAACTTCTATTGATTATAACTATTCCGAATATTTATGATTCTTCAGTGGGAATCTAAATGCGGAAATGTCGAGTAATAATCACAGGCAGGAAGAGTCGAAGCTGGGAGAAAACCCAAGAAGCGACGCTCGATTTCAGATCCCTTCTTCCCTGACCGTTGATTGGCCAGAATCAAGCAACCAAACCCCTATAAGAACTCTGTACCCACACAAAGTCACCAGTTTTTCATAATCGATACAGTCGACAACTTAAACATTTAATAAAGGCAACCTCAATCATATTCTGGAATCAAATGTATTCTCGTAATCCAAGACAAAGGCAATTTCAACCGCTACGGTCCGTTCCATAACATTTAACTAGCTTTTTCTAACATCAGTTATCGAAATCGTTTTTCTTAAAACACAATTTATCCACCTGAAAACGTGCTGTTTAAAGAAACATTTTTTTCATAAGTAATAAAAAACACTTTATTCCTTTAGGATAACGAATAATTCCATACTATTCTTAATTTAAGGCGATGTAACATTTACCGCGATACTCACGATACTCACGTTTGTTCACAACCACGACTGAGCGCAGCGGTTCAGAGACAATGCTCGCCTAGCCAGTGTTTTTCGTTAATAACTCAAAAACGAAGCTTCAACCAGCATTTTGGTAAAGGAAAAAGTTGTTCAGAATCACCTCAGCAATACCCCATTTCCGGGAGTTACAAGAGTTTTGAAACACCCTGTATAGTTAGACCAATACAGTTGGATATTTGATTTTTTTTTTACTTGAGCCATCAAAATGCACAGTGCATAGTAGGCCTTCTTTTCTCAAAATCTGTCATCAAATATAACAGAAAGTAGGTCTAATAATCCTGGATCCTCGATTTATTTGAAACAAATTGTTTGAAGCAGATGCTTTTATGCCAGGAGTTTCACAGTATTTCCAAATTATTTTTATGTTTTTCACTTACTGCCAAATCCATGATACACATAATTCACGCATTGTATTTTCCTCTTCACTACTCTCATATACAATTAAACGGTTCATACTTTCTGATTGGTACAAACACGTCGCTATCACTGGATTCGTTATCACTGCTTCCATGTAAACGTTTCGTATTTTGCATTTTGTAAGAGTTTATTAAACCCTACTTCAAAAACTAAAGTACAAAACCATTAGCACGCTTTGTAACGCAGATTACAAGAATCGTGACCAACTCTCGTGACGTAGTGATAAGAATTAAACCACGACTGTAACTGGCGAAAAATCATTCCACGAGTCTGACTCGTGATATTCGTGTTTGGTAGAAAATTTGTATCACGAATCAGACTCGTTAAAGCACGGCAAGGTGTTAATAATAAACGGCAACAAATTAAACGGTCAGTATTTAAATCTATTTTCGATCAGTATTTAAATCAACTCAGTATTTTATTACCAAAAAGGTCAGTACAAAAATACTAAACGGTTAGATTAGGTTAGGTTATACATTAGGATGTCCCATAAGTTTCTTTCGCACCACGCTAAGAATGACTCTAACTGGCTATGTTTATATAAGCATGCAGGCTTATCTATTAGCAGTCTATGGCATCGGTTTCAGTCGTCTCAAAGCTCTTTTAAAGTATGTTTTGTTGATGACACAGTCTCTTTTAAAACTTTTTTCTACACCGTTCAATATGGATAGCCAAAGGAAGCATTTGCGGCATGTTATGCTTCATTGCTTTAAAAAAGGTAATAGTGCAAAAGATACTGCAGTCGAGATTTGTACCATTTACAGAAGTGGTGCTACGACTATTATGACCATCCGCAATTGGATTAAGAGATTTAGAGCTGGCAATTTTGAATTGAAAGATAAAGACCGCAGCGGCCAGCCCAGCAACGACAGATACGGACCTCATCAAAGCCATGCTAGCTGAAAATCCGCGATATAGTGGATGCCACTAACATTCCCAGGACAACAGTACATAATCACTTGATCAGGATGGGATATGTCAATCGATGTGAAGTTTGGGTTCCACATCTATTGACGAAGACTGGCCTCATGAACCGCGTCTCTACGTGCGATTTGCTTCTCCAGCGACATGAAAGAGATCCTTTCTTAAAGGGGCTTGTCATTGGAGATGAGACTTGGATTTTATATCAAAATGTGCATCGAAAACGCACTTGGTCTAAGAACAATAGACCTTCAACTGTCGCGAAGCCTGGACTTCATCCGATGAAAGTTCTTTTGTCCATTTGGTGGGACTAGAAAGGTGTAGTCTATTACGAGCTCCTTCTTCAAGGTAAAACCATCAATTCTGCCAAATACTGCAATCAGCTTAAGCAATTGAAAGCCACCATAGCAGAAAAACGACAAGAATTGTCGAACCAACGAGACGTCGTTTTTCATCACGACAATGCAAGACCGCATGTTGCATTGGATGTAAGACAAAAGCTATTACAGTTTGATTGGGACGTTCTACCGCAACCTCTGTACTCCCCAGATCTTGCACCATCCGATTATTATTTGTTCCTGTCATTAAAAAATTCTCTCCGTGATAAACGGTTCCAATCCGTAAACGAAATAAAAATGCACCTCGAGGAATATTTTGCAAGTAAGCCCCAACAATTTTGGAAAGAGGGAATAGTGAAGCTTCCTGAGAGATGGAAGAAGGTAATAGAGCAGAACGGTTCATATTTAACGCAATAAATCAACCTTAAACAACAGATATCGTGTATTTATTTCGTATAAAAAAAAAAAAAAGAAAGAAACTTATGAGACTCCCTAATATAAATATTTAAGACTATATTTATTTAAATACTGACAATTTAGTATAAATACTGATCAAAGTATACATTACCAAATTATTTAAATACTGACCCTTTTTATAAAATACTGACCAGTAAAATACAAGCCATAATAAATCATCCAGTCGACAAAACTTACCAGTGTGATCGGTATGTCGTTGATGATTCCTAACGTACGGAGGTGCTGGATGCCTTGTCTGCATGTTCCAATAGGAATTGCCGAAGTTATTGACCCGCGGCTGCTGCGAGGACGAAGTTTGCTTGCAAGGCAACCTGGCCATGGCAGTCATCATTTTCTTCTAACACCCCACACGCACGGTCCAATGGATCAGTTCATCGGTAGGCTGGTTTGTTACGCCGTCGTTTCAACCCCATTTTCGAGCGATCGTCTGCTCCCTGAAAAAACGAGCCAGATTAATCAGGCAAGCTGAACTAGCTTTCCTACGACTGTCTTTTGTCATCCTAACGTGGAACATCAATTGCGAGTCTTTCTTTTCTATTAAATATGCACGCTATTGGGATTATACAAGCTGTCCCCCAAGAATTTGCCTTTGACTGCTTGCAAGTTTGCAAAGACTGCCTTTGCATACGAAAATGAGGCGCAGAGTCATTCAACTTGCATACCTGCATGTTTCTTTCTAGTTAAACACAAACTTCGAGGATCATTCGACGAGTAAAGAGACGAACGACTTGTATTCTCATATTGTTGCAGGACCATTGACGAGAACTGAGATAGAGAGGACGTGCTTCATTTCGATAATCCTTAAAATCATAAAACACAAGACCCTTTGCAAATAAAACCCTTTGCTGCTACATGTATGCACTCGTCCTACTAGCTTTACTAGCTTTTCCATGCCGGTAGGGAAAGATTCTTCGTCTAGCTGTCTGAGCCACTGTTACACGTTGGTTTTGGCTTCTTCGTTGCCTGCATAACTTCCTCCCACAAGATGATTCCTTCAGAGGACCAAATGGAAAGAAATCTGACGGGGTCTGAGCCTCCGAGTCTAATTTTTTCAGAAGTTGATTAAGAAGCTTACATTAGGACCTACTCTTCTGAATGACAATGCTCGTCTGCATACGTCACAAACCACTCTACAGAAATTAACTGAATTGAAATATGAAGTCTTACCTCATCCACTATACTTATCAGACATTTCACTAACCGATTATCACATGTTTCAAAAAAATCAAATATTCGACGCTCGTGAGGCTGTAATCGCAGCATCCGAAGAATCTCTTCGCACCAAAGCCATAAAGTTTCACAAAAATGGGACGTGTCAGTTGGAATCTCGTTGGAAATAGATCGTTAAACCTAATGGCTCGTGTTTTGATTGAATAAAGATTGTAGTTTCGAAAATATATCTCTTTTGATCAACAAAAATGGCAATTTCACTTGGTACGATGTAATTTTTTGAATCATTACATGATTCGTAGAATGATTCCTTTCACGTTGAATGTATGTACGCTAACTAATTGACACTCAAGTGCTCGAACTATCATACTAAATGATCGCATCGTGACGCTACGATAAATTGACTTGATTAAAAAGATGCTCGAAGCAGATGTGCAGAAGAGCAGAGAGGAATCGACAGCATCTTGTTGAGTGTCTAACCAACGCCTTGGTATTCATTCTAACCGTCCACTTTTCGATCACAATAATCCAAACATTAGACTACGCTCGTCGATTTACGCGAGTCTCTTTATTAAATTATAACAATTCACGCGGCAGTTTTTACGCGGTCAGAAAATCTATTTTCTTAGAAGTCTAACCCTTTAACTGCGGGTACTTTTAGCACAGCCGATCGCTCTAAACGCAAAAAAAAGAAACTAAAATCAAATCATAATACTAGACAATATAATTTCAATTATTTTATAAATTACAAAAAGTATACAAAGTAAGAAAGTATCATACAATAAAGCGTAAACATACAAGTTGGCTATAATTTTATTATGTGGTTTATAAACCACACCCGCAGTTAAAGGGTTAAGAAACCCAATCTAATGATCAATGTAACAGCGACTACGAAGAAACAGGTTCATTCAGAAAATCTTTGCAAAAGGCTTTGTAAAAGGCTGCGTTTAAAAACAAAAATGCGATTGCATGGGGAAGTTGCATCGGTGCATGTGCAATAAAAGTGGTGTAATAGAAAGATAGTACTTGGTACACCATACAATATTGTCCTCTACCACTTCTATCGCCATTTACAAAAAAGTTATAGCCCGTCCTAGCTTCGAGAATCAGCCTGTATACAGAGTGTCCTAAACTACCCCTGTTAAAACGGTGGAGAGCGATTTTGATTGAAAACTAAACAAATGAATAATCAATTTTATTAAGAATTAATTTCACTTGTATTAAAAAAGAAATAAAAATAGACAAGCGTAGAAACTAAATTACTTCGTTAAGATAACTAAGAATAAAAAAAAACCTTATAATATAAACGTATTTCTCCTTTACACTTAGCATAGTTAAGTATTCATGGTAAATAGGTGGTAAACTCATCATATCGCTATATTTCTCTTTTGTTATAAGTCTTGGAGCCACTGTATAGTGGCAACATAGTAATTTTGCTAAGATGTTTAGGTTTTCCTTGTTTTCCAAATAAAAAAATCACTTTAAATCGAACATTTTCTTCCATATTAGTTTTGTAAACAATTTTGTGCGATTCATCTCTTTTAAACATCATCCAGCATATTTTCAGCCAATTTATAATTTCTCCGTCTGTATTTTTTTCCTGTTTGATATTGCCTCTTTTAGAGATTTGGTTGAGACAAAATCTTCTCGTTTCGTTTCGTACAAAATGAAACAATTTTTTTCGGCAATTCTTTATTACATTATAATAGTCTTGAGCAGTATATAAATGATCCTTTATCTTTAATACTGTTTCCGCAACTTCAAAATCTATATCGTTTGGAAGAAATGAATGACTGGACAATAGAAATTTGTGGTCAATGACATTTATGTCGTTATAATCAATAATAATTGCAATTAAAAAATTGTTTTAATTATGATTATTAGGAATGGACTTATTCCACTTAAAAAAAAAAAAAAAAACAGCTCATATAGTACCTAGAATTATGATATATCATGATCACGATAACTACAAAACAAATTGTTAATACGCAAGATCCCAAATATTTCGCGTATATTTGCATATTTCTTTCTCAAACATCCGGAGTCTAACGATACGATACAAAAATAAGGACAAATCTCTTCGAACGTATCTCAGAATCTCTGAACAAATTCTGCTATCGAGTTGGTAATTTTTCTCTTAACGGATAAGAAACAGAGATTGTGCAGAGATATAGAAAAAAGGAGAGAAGAACACAACATTACTCCAAAACTTCGATTAGCTACGCCAAGGGAGAAATGCAACGTCATACACCATAGATAAAGAACTCAGCAATCTCTCTCATTGCTGCGCAATTTTTCCACTCTTCCAACCATCTGACTTACGAGTCATCTATTCTATCTGAAATCCTCGGTAACGTGCAAAATTTCCAACGCAATGACCATTACACGTCGTGAAACGTCGATGGCGAAGGTTCTTTCGCGTGACTTCGCTTCTACCGACAAGGAAAGATTTCTGAAGCGACGATTTCTCGGTAGCCTGTGCAATCTCGCGAATGACACGAACGAGTAAAGTAATTATATAAATAAAAATAGCGACTCTCGTTTATTGTTAGACAAACGACAGCGTGTTTCGAAAGAGGTGAAGAAAAAGAAATCGTTTTTTCTTTTGCAATATTTGGATTACAATTAATGTTGAATGGTATAATTAGTATATCCATTTCAGTGGTATAATTGATTAGTTTCTGTAGTTAGAGTGAGTCTACAACTCTCGGATTTTTTAAAACTTGCGAAGAACAGCTGAAGTCCGAAAAGAGTGGTTAGTATTTTTTCAATATTGGAAAAAAATGTTTAATCACTGCTTTGTGACCCAGCCGTAACTGGAAGGTTAAAAAGAGAATAATTAGGCACTGTTTTGTTCAGAAGAAAAGCCGGCAGTCTGAAAATCTTAAAAATCGCAGCTCAAAGCTCTCGCTATTCCACGTATTTTTTTTCCAAAAGCCGAAAAATATAACAAAGTCTGAAAATCTTAAAAATCGCAGCTCAAAGCCCCTCGCTATTCCACGTTCTGTTTTTCAAAAGCCGAAAAATATAACAAAGTCTGAAGATCTTAAAAATCGCAGCTCAAAGCCCCTCGCTATTCCACGTTCTGTTTTTCAAAAGCCGAAAAATATAACAAAGTCTGAAGATCTTAAAAATCGCAGCTCAAAGCACTTGCTATTTCACGTTCCATTTTTCAAAACTCGAAAAATATTATAAAGTCTGAAGATCTTAAAAATTGCAGCTCAAAACCCTCGCTATTCCGTATATTTTTTTTCCAAAAGCTGAAAAATATAAATTCTGAAGATCTTAAAAATTGCAGCTCAAAGCCCTCGCTATTTCACGTTCTATTTTTCAGCGACTGAACTCGCGGTTAGTTTATCTTTTAGACACGCGACATCCTCTAATTATTTTGAGCAGTGCACCGTACCAAATCCTCATAAGCACGTGGCCCACACAAGATACTCCAATAACGTCTCGTCTGCAGGCCACCTTATTTGCTCTGGCTAGTCGTCGAGAGCAGCTTACAGCTTGAATCTCCATGAACGAACGAGAAATCTAAAAAACTGCCTATCAGACCGTTCGGGAGGAAATTTTACTCGTGAAACTGGCCGTCCTGCCGTCGAATTTCCGGTTATTTTAACCGATACGAACTGCTACGGCTAGATAAAAACGGTCGAACCAATGAGTCATCCTTTGAGGAACGGAAGATTCGTCAAAACCGCGTGTTTCTGGTACGAAAAATGGGGAAGAAATGTTTCCTTGGATCGTTATCTTGAGAAGGGACCATTTATTGGGAGAATACCTAGTTATGTTCTCAGTTCTGTTACAAGTGCAGTTGAATTGATGTAGAAAATAGGAAATATCGTAGGTTTTGTGTAAGCAAAATTTATCTGATATAAGAAAACAGAAATAAGGGTGTTTTATGTATTAGTCATCTTTTGTGACGATAGATGACACAGGGAATTGGTTACTTTTGTTAAAAACATTTTCGAAGATGTGATCGAAATGCTTTTTCAGAAATTTAGACTGAATTTTCAAGCTTCTCTCTTTTATCTAACTTTTTTTGCAAAATATGATTTCGTTGATTAATTGATAAAATTAAAATATTACAGCAGATCGTTGAAAATTCATTTTTGGTTCAATATCCATTCGAGATAAAATAATATATTGCCCTTTTTTATCTGTATTTTGATTAGAATAAGTTGAGTTTACTAAATTTTGTAACTTCTTTGGTAAACTTTGACCTTATTTCAATAAATATTCTTTTAACCCTCTATGTGACTTAGAAATTACTTATGTAACATGTATTATACGTGCAGATTATTCAATTTAGTACCTCTTTGAACAAATTTCAATGTTTATTAACGAGAAATAAAATATATTTAGTAGCAGAAAATATTGAATACATATTTATCCAATATTAAAAAGAGACTGATCCCTTTTTCTTTGAAGAAAGAAATATTTCTTTCTTGTTTTAAATAAATAAGTAAGAATATATATGCAATATACATTTCTTATTTATACATTATCCCTGTTGCTGGTAAAATAATTGAGAAATAATTTATTAAATTAGATCAATAAAAATATACATTATATATATATATTTTTTTTTATATAATACATGTCTGTTTAACATATAACATATTTTCATTTATTTATTACAAATACATATTAGATACAATATATATGTTATTTACATTATTATAAATAAACATTAATTTAATATTGAAAACAAAATATGTTCTTCTAAGTGAAAAATGAATATACATTTAATATTAGAAAGAAAAAAACAATTTTTTTCAAATGTACAAAAAATATTGTCGAAAGAAATGAGTGTACATTAACTGTCCGTAATTTCTGGTATTAAATTTCACGAAATAATTGGCCCCTTAGCGAAACCAAGATTGTCGGTCTTTGTCTACCAGAAGTATCGATTAATCTCGAGGAATCTCGTTCAAAGTTTCGCAAAGACGAAACGTTTACTAAGTTCTGTAATGTTTTCGTAAATTTCTAAAGGTGTAGAACCTTCACAAAGAAGACTTTTCTCATACGAATGACATATTGAAATGACGAAAAATAAAAGAAACTTATATATATCGAATTGTCCGGAAAATTCATACTTCAAAGCACTAATTTTGTGTTTGCTTTGTTCTATAAGATACGTGTCTTTTCAGTTCCACAATTTGGCGTCGTATTTTCAGCAATTTGGAGAATTCCATTCTGCCAAAAACTTTGTTTCTTTATTTCTTTCGTTCTTTTTGTTCTTTTTTTAACGAAATTCTCATCTTTAGGATGATTTAGATCGAGGAAACGCGTAGCCGCATTCTTCGTTCGTTAGACAAATTTCCTAGCCGTTTAATATATCGGTTAGCAACGACGGAGGTAGGAATACAGTTGAACGAAAAATTCCCACCGGTTTCGAGCGAATCGGTAACGTCGAGACGCTCCGAGATTCACCGACGCCTAGTGTTGCTATGACACCATCGTGTTCATTTCCCCTCGAACCGATTATTTTAGAAGCCGCTTGGGAAAAAAAAACGTAGCGTGAGATGGGCTTAAGGAGACGATAATATCGGCAAATACGTGTCCGTATATTTCCTCGATGCAGCCGACGAACGCGACCGCGGATTGTGAAACCAGGCAACTCCTATACACAAACTCAAGATGTCCTAAGTGTACGTCTACGTGGAGGATATGCATCGGTAATCGTATCTGCCGCGATCTACAGGGTGTTCATCGAGAACATTCGTCATTTTTTGCAAGACAATAGGAAAATTTGTTACGTGAAAGTTATCCATTGGTTCTAGAATTCAGATTTTCGATGATTAAGAGTAAAGTAGCCTAATGCGAGATCCCAGCCTATCTCCGTTACGGAGAAGTCTCGAACGTTGTAGTGATAATCTTTTATTTCAGAACTAATCGTAGATCAGTTGCATTATCCGAGTGTGGGGTAGAAAACGACATAGTGTCTTGAACAAGCGTATGAAAATTACAATGCAGAATGCTCCTTTCACACAGGGCACTATCACTAGATATATTAAGAACTGATATATGAACCGTTATTTTTAAATGTAGTATAAGTCCATTTTTTCATATATCGAGATATTTAAGAGTTTGCGTTTGAATCAATTTAAAAATATTGGCAAAAGTTAATCAATTCAGGTGATATTTTTAACACTATAAACCTGTTAAATTTTATTATGCAATAATAATTATTAATATTATTAAAGAAAACAAACGACTTTTTAGCTCCAAGTGTATCCAATAATAATATATTATAAAAAATAAAAACAAGAGGAAATTTAAGTCCATATTTTATAGACATTGTCTTTACAGAAATGAATTTTTTAGTATAAACAATAATAATAAAATCAAGGTATGTAAGTACACGAATAATCAAGTTTATTAAGAATTAATTTCACTTGTATTAAAAAAGAAATAAAAATAAACAAGCGTAGAAACTAAATTACTTCGTTAAGATAAGTAAGAATAAAAAAAAAACCTTCTTATAATATAATCTTATTTCTTCTTTACACTTAGCATAGTGTTCATGGTAAATAGGTGGTATGTAAGGGAGTAAACTCATCATATCGCTCATCTATATTTCTCTTTTGTTATAGGTCTTGGAGGTTTATACAGTGACAACATAGTAATTTTACTGAGATGTTTAAGTCTTCCTTGTATTCCAAATAAAAAAATAACCTTAAGTGGAGCATTTTCTTCCATATTAGTTTGGTAAAAAAATGTTGTGCGGTTCATCTCTTTTAAACCTCATCCAGCATATTTTCAACCAATTTCTGATGTCGTTATAATAATAATTGCAATTAGAAAGTTGTTTTAATTATGGTTATTAGGAATGGACTTGTTCCACTTTCAAAAAAATGATTTTTGCGATAACATTTTATAGCTAAGCATATAATAAATAAAGCTCAAGTTCGTAACATTAATGTTAATTTGATTAAACTTCATTTTAACCTATTTCCACTAACTGTCCACTTATTTTTGGTCCCCGACTGTATGAACCTTTTAGTTTGAAGGTAATCTAAGTCCAATCTATTATTGATAATGTCAGAAATAGTTTACTGTTTGTCCCCCAAGATTATTATAATGATACGAGAAGTGCCGGAAAATGAAACAAGAGGATTTTATATCAACAAGATTTTTAGATTTTTGGCGGATGCAATTTTTAAAAGGACAACGACTTCTAACGGAGAAACAATAAATTGGTTAAAAATATGCTGAATACGTTTTTTGAGAAATGAACGATATAAAATTTTTCATAAGATATCAATGGATGAGAATGCAGAGTTTAAAATACTGAATTTATTACCACATCCGAGTAGACCAAGAAAATTCGAAAATATTGTATCGACACCAATTTATAAAAATACAAGACAAATTACAACAGCGAAATATAAGGACATGATGGACTTACTACGATGTATACCATCGGAGCACCATGACTTCTTCAAATCCCTCCCGCATACACAAAACGTAGACGAGCAGTAAATTGTTATGTAATTTATATAGTTGGAAGATCTCCTGAATTTTTCAAGTGTTGTAATGAAATATAAAATCAATTGAATATTGTTTATTTCAATTTGAAGCATTTTAAGTTATATCGAATGGACTTGGGCTGTTTGAAATTTGATAACAAATCTAGTTGTTAATTTTGAAAGTGGCTCAAGTCCATTCTTGGTAAGAAGACATTATTCACTTAATAATTGCTATTCTTTTAATAGGAATTGTAAATTGAACTCTGTTAGATACACTTAAGGAGTGTGATACATTAGTATCCTATACGTATACTTTTAATTTCATTGAAACGCAAACTCTTAAATATCTCAATTTAAACGTAAATGGACTTAGGTCGCTTTCAAAATAAACTGCTTATATAATTGACGTTGGATAATCTGAATAAACGAGTTGCTGTTCCAACCAAACTCGATCATGCATCTCGTGCAGGAAAATTTCCCAAAAAACCTGCGGAGCAAAAGGTAGATAGTTGCAGTACCAAGGATAGAACTGACGTCTACACGGCTTTGTTCTGAATTTAGTCTCGTGCTAGTCGTTAGAGGCGAGACCTGTGTAGGTTAAGCTCGGCCTTCGTCCCTCCTGCACCTTGCCCCTCTTTCATCAACCATTCACGATGACAATAATTGGCTAATTAAGTCACCCTCACGCTCGTCCGTTGCCCTCGCCCCGGTGTTCCGGTAATTCAGTTCCAGGCATCTCTTCCTGCCACGCAACAATGTAGGTCAATCGACGCGTGTGTCATAAACTGTCCCTCTAGGCGAATTCATTTCACGCTTCCGACACTACCAAACGAACCTTGTGTCACTATTCAATCTTATTTTCCAACTATCGTTCTATGCTTCGGCTGTGTTTTTTTCTTTTCTCTGTTAATGATAAAACTGTTGGTATTGTAAGGCAAATCGGGATAACGGTAATGAACGGTCAACTCAGAAATAAATATGGGCGGTTAAATTGAGCGAAATCTATATTCTTGACTATTCTTAGCGAGTGCTGATACAATTCTGTCGTCCCTGAAAAATCCTAGTCAAAAGGGCCCCCTTGACAATATGGACTTCCTTAACCTTCAGGCAGAACCATCCCTAAGAGGTGGAAACGCAGCAAAAGACTGCACATGCTGAGACTTTTCTAACAGTGTCTACACTTCGCGATTGCTTCTCGAAATCGTCGATTCGACGGAATTATCGCTAACGAGTTAACCTGCTTTTTGATTTCAACGTATCGGTAAAAATAATTTTTAATTAGAGTATTTTTCTTTTCTTGTCGATTTATAATAAGCTATTATTTATTGGACTGGTATTTTTTAAAAATTTTAATCCGTATTTTAAATAAATGATTAATATTTAAATTATGTCATGAGTAATTACAAAATCGATTAATACAAAAGCTGTCAGTATTTTCATTAAAATATTACTCCCTCTGTCCCACAGTAATAGCAGCAAGTGAACATTTAAATGGGAATTATTGGCGAATGCAGCTGTAACTTATGTTGTAGCGCAAAATTGCGAAGCCTTTGATCAAAATCAATGTTTCATGACATCTGTCATTTGTTTCGACATATCTTTCAATTGTTAGGTTAACTTAATTATTGCGAATTACAACTATTTTTCTAATTTCGATCGAAATCAATTGTTTTATTTCAGTTGAATATCAACCCATTGTAAAAGTAAGATGAAAAAAGGAGAGTTTCCAAGCGAAGATCGAATTGCGATTGTCCAGTTCTTGATGCATCGAAAGAAAAACGAAAAGTTGCAGAAAGGTGCAATTACGTTAGCTGCAAAACAATTGAAGTGCAACAGAACGACCGTATCAAGAATTTGGAAACGTGCTTCCGACAATAATTGTCAAAGTGAATCTTATGCTAATGTTGATTCTTTGAAAAAACAAAACTGTGGACGTAAATGCAGAGATTATGGAGAAAAGCTTGAAAAACTTGGACATATTTCTCTCAGCAGCTCACGCCATTCAAGTTCCCAAATCTACATTATTCCGTATTTTGAAAAAAGGAAACCCCATAAAACGAGTTTCAAGCACCATCGAACCATTTCTTACAGAAAAGAATAAGATCGCGTAGAATTTTGTCTTCGTAGCCAAGGGATCCTACCTACAAGTTTAAAATGCAGTAATTTGAATATATCTTAACGATCCACTAGAAAATAATTAGAAGAAATCGATTGCATAATGTGAAAGAGCATTGTAAATAATGGTCTTCAGATAAAAATCGTTGAATTTTTCTATGTGTAATTTCAAGACGTAATTAAAAATCACAAAACAATTCTTCAATTAAAAATAATCTAATTTCAAATGAAATTATTTGAGCAATCAATCGAATTGATCCTAATATAGCATAATTATTATTTGAAACTCAACCAATTAATACAATTTAATCCCAATAATATAATTTAAAAAATTATTTTATTTCTTAAATTGAATAAATTTATTCATGGATATAAAGATCATAATATTACTGCAAATAAAAATATAAATATTGGTCCTACTATGTAAATAATACAAATTAAATTTAAAAAAATCCAAATGAAGTAATTCCAATCGAAAATTTCAAATTTCCAAAATTTCAAATGAAAACATTCCAATCGATCGAATTGATCCTAATACAGCACAATTACTATTTGAAATTCAACCAATTAGTACAATTTAATCTCAATAATATAATAAAAAAAATTATATTATTCCTTAAATTGGATAAATTTATTCATGGATATAAAGATCCTAATATCGCAAATAAAAATAAAAATATAGATCTAAATGTATGTAATAATGTCATAATAACAATGGAGCATTCGTCGGTTTCAATTTTAAACCGCGTCTAAGCCAGCGGCGTTTCGCGACACATCGATAAAAGATATGGAGGCCAGGAGAATCATAGCGAGACTGCGTGTGCAGAGGTCCGCGATGTCATAGGTCTATGGTTCGAGGCTTAATATTATACGAAGGACGCGACGATCGAGTCACCGAGAGGCTCCGGTAGTCAGCAAAATGAATTAGCTGCACTTGACACAGGCGGCTACCCTAGCAGGAATTCGTAGTCAGCTTCCGTCCACCAGACAGTCGAGCAGACTATGCAAATAACCCGTGGAACTGTAGGCACTGGTTGTGTGTATACGTGAAAGCAACCTAACCGTGAAACTGCCTTGGTGCGCCACATTCTCGCGTGCACGCGCGTTCAGATATCTCTACAGGGTGTTCAGAAAGTTCTACATAGAAACTAATAGACATATTTCGATTTAACTATTAAAAATTTTCACCCTTTACCCGAACCAATGAAAGCTACATTTTGAACCGTGTGGGGTTAATTTTACCTGGATAATTATCCATTTACAAATACATCATTTGAATAAAAAAAAGACTTTAAACCCTCTATAGTTCGAATTTGTTTTTTTTGCGGTAGTAAGAGATTTGTGTAACGTGAAATCGACAAATACGAACTTCTAAATGGAAATTAACACTTAGCCAACCGCATATTTTTTCACGAACGTCGCGAAGTAGTAATCTTCTTCGCTTGAAATACTCAAAGAGTCTTTCTACATTTCCGGTGAGGATGTTTCCTTCCGCCACCCGTTGAAATCTCGTACAAGTTCATATTTTTTTTTAAATCGTTCATGCAGCGACTTCTTTAAAAAACGAGGAGAGATATTCAATTGGTTATTTGAAAACGGAGAGATCTCCTCATGTGGTTGATAATGTGTCAAGAATGAATTCAGTAGTTTGGATGATTTTATCGTAACAAATAAAGTATTGTTACTTTGGAGTTACAGTAATGTGTGTGATAATAGTATGAAATAGTTTGTCTGACGTTAGACGCAGATTGTACATTGCATTTGGGATGTTTTATTTTTGGTACCACTTTCCACCTTTTTGCAGTGTCCACTTTTAGTCGAAAAATCGATCAATTTGCTGTTTTATCTTTTTATAGGTTTTTTTTTTACTATATTATGTGAAAATAATAACAAAATCATTGTCGAATTACAAACAAATGACAAATTATTCATATAGAAACTAAGAGCTATTACCAAGACTTTTTCTTATTTATTAAACGTCGATAGAAATTAAAAAACAAATAATGACAATTGCACAGAATGGCTTCAACAGCCCCTACAATTAGAGAATTAGTATAAATTACAGAATTTTAATTACAGAATTATAATTGGAGAATTAATTAGAGAATTACAGACAAATGACAGATTATCCATATAGAAACCAACTGCTATTATATAGGCTTTTTTTTTATTAATCAAACATCGATAGAAAAAAAGGAAAAATAATGACAATTGCACAGAATGGTTCCTACAGCCCCTGCAATTACAGAATTAATTACAGAATTAGAGAATTACAGACAAATGACAGATTATCCATATAGAAACCAGCTGCTATTATGTAGGTTTTTTTTTTTTATTAATCAAACATTGATAGAAAAAAAGGAAAAATAATGGCAATTGCACAGAATGGTTTCTACAGCCTCTACAATTGCAGAATTACAGAATTACAAACATAATATGTAAAATAATAGTAGAATAATAATAGAATTGAAATGCAAAATAATAATAGAGTGGCAAACATGCTCTTCGTAACTTTCACACGTTTCGGTTCTCTCTGTTCAGCTCGCAAGAGCTTTTCAAAACCTTGGATTTCGAAATTTCGATTCTCCTCTCGAAGCCTCTATATTGCCCCAATGAATACTTTTCAGTATCGTATTCTTCGTTAAAAACGAGTGTTTACAAAGAAAACGAATGGTTCGTTAAAAGGTGAGCCTCTTAACCCACAAAATTAGACTTTCATTCGTTTCCGTCTGGTACTGTTTCCTGCTTTGGTGTTTCAGTTCCTGTACGATAAGTGTTACAAAGAAACTTAATACATATTTCATACGTTTACATGCTCTCGTCCTCTCAATTATTCTGGAAACATATTTTTAATTGCAACGCACATGTACTTACACGCTCTAAATGAACAGTTCGATGTTAACAACCTTTCTATCAGCCTCTATACTTCCTCAACCTATAATTCGACTAACCTTGTGACTCATCCTGTGCCGATAAATGTTATCGATAAGATTAATCATCATCGAAATAGTCTTTTATCAGATTATACGCGGAAGAAGCAACGATGACACTGAGAGGACCAAGATTTCCGTTTAGCCGTTTCAGAACTTCTTTAAAATTGAACATTTCTGAATTTTAAAGCTTCTTTGCGAATCTCGCATTATTTACCTTGCTTTAGGCGAATCTCTCTCTTCCTCTTCTGAATCTCTCAGCATTGATTTAGGTGAATCTCTCTCTTCCTCGTCTGAATCTCTCAGCTTTGGTTTAGGTGAATCTCTATTTTTCTAAATAGATCACTTTCTTGCCCTCTCTCTCAGCTTTACCTTAGATAAATTTTTCTCTCCTCTCTAACTGGATCACTCTCTCTCCCTCTCTCTGTTTTGCTTTAAGTGAATCTCTCTCTTCCTCTTCTGAATCTCTCAGCTTTGGTTTGGATGAATCTCACTTTTCCTCTTCTGAATCTCTCAGCTTTGGTTTAGATGAATCTCACTCTTCCTCTTCTGAATCTCTCAGCTTTGGTTTAGGTGAATTTCTATTTTTCTAAATGGATCACTCTTTCTCCCTCTCTCTCAGTTTTGCTTCAGGTGAATGTTTCTCTTCCTCTTGTGAATCTCTCAGAGCTTTACTTTAGGTGAATCTAGTGTGTTTTATAAAGGTACTAAAACGTATAATGATTTACCTGATGAAGATGTAAAGCAGTGTGATAAATGAAATACATTTAAGAGAATGTTAAAAGATTGTGTTATACACACGGTTACAAGATTGTAATATAACAGTAATTATTTGGATATTAATAGCCGAGAAGGCTAAATAAAGTACAATCATTCAATCTTTCTCTCTCTCTCTCTGTCTTTCTCTGAGCTTTGCCTTAGGTGAATCTCTCTCTCAGAGTGTATCACTCTCTCTCCTTCTGTTCAAAGTGGAGCACTCTCTCTCCCTCTCTCTCAGAGCTTTACTTTAGGCGAATCTCTCGCTTCTCTTGCAAATCTGATAGAGCTTTGCCTTAGACAAATCTCTCCCTCCTTCTCTGAGTGAATCTCTCCCTCTATCACTCTCCCTCCCTCTCTCCCAGAGCTTTACTTTAGGCGAATGTCTCTCCCCCCCCCCTCTCTCTCTCTCTCTCACTGTAACTGTCAGATGTATACTAATAAACCGCGTTGATTCTGCCTACCGCGAAAAAATAATGACTGTTATATTCTCGCAGTAGCAACACAGCGAGAGGAGAATTATAAGCTCGCTACGGAACCTGCTGGGAAATTCCGTTTTTAGAGAGGTGCACTTTGTGCGCGTAGAGACACGGAACACGCTCTGTTGAACAGACCTCTTATTACACTTGATTTCCTTTCAGGAAGACTCTATAAATAAACAATACACACGTTGTAACCTATGTTAAGTAACGCTGCTCGTGTTTTAACAAGGATTTAGGTTTCCCTGAACAGCAGAGACCGATGTGGTTAATCCTACTTGGACATATCGACGTTTTATTGTTCCGTTCAGCTGGCTGGCGTGTTAAGAATAGACTGTTTAATTATTATACGGTTTAGTGACAAGGGTGAAATACCGACTACGGTAGAGAAATTGAATGAATTTGTAAGATAAATGAGAAACGGAGAATAGCTTGCATCAGAAGGCCTTTTGTGGACGTAATTCAGCTCGTTTCGAATGACTATTTCAGGCAACCCTTGTATACTTTTCTTTTTTCTTTTTTTTTCTACAATCGTAATTGCATTATATTGCACAGTGATGTCTGTACTTTTCAAAGAGAAACGAATGTTTGGCTTCTTGGCATAATATATTCCGTGTAGAATGCAAACAATTGATTTCATTGTAATTATTTGAATTTAAGGCACAAAAAGATATGCAGAAAAATATATTGTACCATTATTGTCACACTATACTCGTTGAAAGTTACTAAATTTCT
Source organism: Anthophora plumipes (assembly GCA_951804975.1). Classification (NCBI taxonomy): domain Eukaryota; kingdom Metazoa; phylum Arthropoda; class Insecta; order Hymenoptera; family Apidae; genus Anthophora; species Anthophora plumipes. The sequence continues at coordinate 3,067,749 of OX638122.1, forward strand.
CACAAAACGTATCTGCTTTATGTTAAAGTGTTTGAGTGAAAAGTTAGATGAATTTTCAGTCATAAAATTAGTCGAATTGTCTTCGAAAGTTTGAAAGTTGATTTGCGAAATGTACAAAAGTGTGAATTTATTTCATTGAATTAAAATCGAAGTGTGTAATAAATAAAATTCAGGCGCCAATAGTAATCAAAGGTTAAAAAAGCGTAAACTATTTGATGCAAAACTGAAGGAACGAAAAGTATATATTTTCTAAGGAACTAGAGAGAAAAAGAACTACAGCAGTTTAACGCATAAAAGAATGGAAATAAGAAGTAAAGTTAAAGGTGAAAATTACTCTTAAGGAAACATTCTACATCACAACAATCGTACCTGTAAAAACTCTGTGACTAACGTTCCCCACGATCTGAAAGAAGAACAAGACGAATTTAACATGGAATTAACTCAAATTTATCCTTAAAACTCTGACACTTTAGAAGGAACCCTAATTGCACAAAACATTGGTCAAATATTGTTTTCCAATATTGAAAAAATACTTTTTAATGTCAAATAAATATTTAAAACAGGATTAATCTCAAATTAATCCTTTACACCTTGACACTTTAGAAGGAACTCTAATGACACGAAACACTGGTCAAATATTGTTTTCCAATATTGAAAAAAATATTTTTTAATGTAAAATAAATATTTAGGAAATATTAATTAAATATTCATAGAATATAAAATATATATTTGAAAAATATAAGATAGTTGTTAAAAAAAATGTGAAAATAATATTTGGAAAATATGAATTGGATATTTAAATAATATTGAATCTGAAAATAAGGTTATAAAAAAATTAGAATGTTTGAAATTGCACGCGTTGTCTATGAGACCACAAAACTCTTATTGTACTACTCTGTTAAACAATTTTTCTACCTCAGGAATTTTTATTGGTATACTTTGTTAATGAGCCAGAGATTTGTTGTTATGAATGTTACTTTTTAAGCTTATAAAGGATTCAAATCATAAAAAACAGGACCTAATTAATCAGAAGAGAACTTTTTACGTTAAAAAATAGATAAATTTAACGAATTATTACAATTAAATTACGTAAAAATTAGGATTTCGTTTAGATAAGTTCAAAAATAACGCGTATTAAAACAAATTTTATCGGTTTTAAATTGTAAAATTTTTTCAAGCTTATAGAGGACTCAAATCATGAAAAACAGCATATAATTAATCAGAAGAGAGAATTTGATTAGAAAAGTAATGTTTTAAGTACATTATCAATAGAAAAAGAACACAAATATATTTTTCTAAATACTTCTATCATATATATACTTAGAAACATGCAGTATATTTAATAACTGACAAATTAATGACTAATAATAAAATAATAGCTAATTATTTAACATAAACGGTCGATTATCAACTATTATTTAATTAATATTTCAATCGATATACTGAAAAGAGAATGCAAACAAATATTTCACATCTAACATAAATTAAATATTTTTTCTACATTCGAAAAAAATATTGTATTCTAATATTAAATAAATATTTATCTTTCACTTAGAAAAGAATACTTTCTTTGCAATATTAAATTAATACTTATTCTGTATTAGGAAATAACTATTTCTGCATGACATAAAATCAATACTTTATAAATATTCGAAAAGAAAATATTTCTCTCTAAATCTAAAATAATTATTGTACGTATATTTAAATATGAAAAAAGAGATTTAAGCTGTTTTTAACCCCAGAATGCTTAAGGTTTTAGGTGTAAGGTCAGCTTAAGGAAAGGTCATTTTGTATTCACATGAAAAAGTGTAAAAAATGTATTTTTTCCTGTTCGAAGTACCTTTATTTATATTGTAAAGTAATATCAAGCACTTGGAGTCTTATTAAAATATATAAATTATGGAATTTAACATTTAAACTAAAAGATCTTGAACAAACGCACTTATATATTCTAAATCTTCACAAGAAAAATTTTCATTACAGTTAACAAGTAATAATATAAAACAAAACAAATACATACGTTTTAGTACTAGCCTCAGAAAATATACAGTTACATATTACAAGCCTAAATATCTGTACAGATAGTTCAAGATCACATTTCATTACAGCTTAATGGCTACTAATTTGTCACAATCCTTGTGTCCACGTTGTATTTAAACTGTAATTTTAGAAACAAAAAAAAAACACGATATTCAATCTGTTTGTTTATAATTAACAAGTACAATATCTTTCTGACACAAAACTAGACCATTGTATTCCTACACAAATTCTTTTTTAAAAAGAATTAATATTTTAAATTCTATGGACATTTTTTCACCCCCTCTTAAGCATCTTAAGGTTAATATTGGATGAATACGTATTGAACAGGAATTTCTGGCCGTCAAGCAGCAAAGATCGAGAAAAAGCTAGTTCTAGTAATAAATCTGAACGCGTAGGAAGAGTGAAAACGGTGGAGGGAAGAATGAACGAGCATATCAGTGGTGGCGCTGTCAACGAAACTTGTATTTTCCACGATCGGCTTGTCCGATATCTCATCGAACAAAGCCGGAAATTGGTGACAGGAAAACCGATATATCGAACGTCATCCTTGTCCTTTCTCCCTACTCTTTCCTTCCCACTTTACCGGCAAGGTCATTGCTAGCGCATCAATACCATACGCGTTGGAGAATTTTTCATTTATAGGTCTCACGATCCTTTGACCGATATATTTCTACGTTAACGCTTTGACTGCTACGTCACCCGTATTCGAGTGACTAATTAACCATTTCGTTGGGGCAGATTTTAGTACGTAACGTGTATAGCGAAAGGTAATTGTTCAGTTCTTACAAGGGACATCACCCAAACGTTACACGCCGATTTCGATGAAACTTTTATATATTGTACAACTTGAAAAAATATTTGACACGTATTTTTTTTTATGTGCGAATATCCACTCTAAAGAGGTGAAAACAGCCCTTAAATGTGGGGTAGAAAAAGCTATTTTTACAAATATCTCGGAAGCTATTACCCGTAGGCAAGAAATTCGAAATGCGAATTGTGCTGTTTTAGAAGGTCAATAATATGGCGTAAGCAGATTTTTGAAAAATTAGTTTATTTAAAAAGATGTTAAAAAATTTTGCAAATTTTTTTTGTAAAATGTTGGACTATTTTTATCAAATTTCACATATGTAAACTACAGTTCTAAACAAAGAATACGGATAGATCGGAATTTTTAATTTCGAGTTTGTTTCGATAATTAAAACGGAAGTGAAGATGAAATAGAGGATTAATTAAATTGCGATGAAAGGTTTGCGATGAATGTAGTGAAAGGTTTAACACGTTGATCGCCCACCGTAAATAAAGGTACGTTTCTTGGGAGGCCCAAATTCTTGTTTTACCAATTCACTTCCAGTACAACTGGGATCGTTTTAAATACTTCCTTTCTGATTTTCAATTTTACACATCTTTGCATCTTTGTCTCTTCTTAATGGAACAACGATTCCTTGGAAAGGTAGATTGGTATTTAAACAATATATTCAAAATAAAGTACACTGAAGGCTGTACTTTGTCCATAAAAGTATCAAATGAAAAAGACATTAAATTAAATCCTGAAAATGACATTTTTTCTCGTAAATGCATACATTATAGAAACACATTATTGAAATATCAAAATTTATGGAACTTTTGATCAAGGAATAAGGTTACATGTACTCAAAATATTAGTCCTAGTAATATGTAAAGGGATTCAACCGACGAAAACATTTATATTTATTGAAAGTATACAAATGATCGTGTTACTGATGATTACTGTTGGAAATTTCTCGTAAAATTCTGTTTAATTCGACGAAGCAAAGCATCGTCCACTTATGAATGACGGCGCCTCTACGGAAACGTAACTGTCACCCTTTGGGTGACATAGCAATCAACGTGTTAAGGAAGATTCTAATAGGTATTTGGAAGGATATTCGACAGAATATAAGTGTCTGTTAAATTACCATAAAAGTAATATAAAAACATAATAATAGTAGCAAGTGAACATTTAAATGGGAATTATTGGCGAATGCAGCTGTAACTTATGTTGTAGCGCAAAATTGCGAAGCCTTTGATCAAAATCAATGTTTCATGACATCTGTCATTTGTTTCGACATATCTTTCAATTGTTAGGTTAACTTAATTATTGCGAATTACAACTATTTTTCTAATTTCGATCGAAATCAATTGTTTTATTTCAGTTGAATATCAACCCATTGTAAAAGTAAGATGAAAAAAGGAGAGTTTCCAAGCGAAGATCGAATTGCGATTGTCCAGTTCTTGATGCATCGAAAGAAAAACGAAAAGTTGCAGAAAGGTGCAATTACGTTAGCTGCAAAACAATTTAAGTGCAACAGAACGACCGTATCAAGACTTTGGAAACGTGCTTCCGACAATAATTGTCAAAGTGAATCTTATGTTAATGTTGATTCTTTGAAAAAACAAAACTGTGGACATAAATGCAGAGATTATGGAGAAAAGCTTGAAAAACTTGGACATATTCCTCTTAGCAGAAGAGCCACCATAAGATCAGCAGTTCACGCCATTCAAGTTCCCAAATTTACATTATTCCGAATTTTGAAAAAAGGAAAATCCATAAAACGAGTTTTAAGCACCATCAAACCATTTCTTACAGAAAAGAATAAGATCGCGTAGAATTTTATCTTCGTAGCCAAGAGATTCTTAGCTACAAGTTTAAAATGCAGTAACGAAGTTATTGAAAAATCCAGAAACTATCTGAACACTCAAAATAAAAATTACGAGTAATATTTTTAATTTATTGTTTAATTTAATCTGGGTTTTTTTTATAATAAATGTTGCGTTCTATATTTATTTTCTTTTGCTACTATTATTACGGGACAGAGGGAGTACAATTTTTTGTCAGAAAATAAATAATAAGAAAAAAAAAGTGAATATTAAAAAATGCATTGTACCTATAATATAAGAAAGGTCGTAAAGTTAAATGGTTATACAATAACGCCGTATGCAGGAAATTCTAAACGAAATTTTCAAAACGGTTATTTGACCCCGCGCGTGGTAGGTTTAGTGCTAAATGGTGTTCGAATATCCATGGAAGTCACTGTATTTTCGCTGGTTTCATCTTTCTTTCCTTTAAGCAGTATTTCCAGTCAACTTATGAACTCTATAATTAAATACATTACACAGGAAACGTTAACCATTTCGTGGAAATTCTTGCCTATCTCTTTCTATTTCGCGTGTCGAAGGCTCGATGCATTCAAATACGGGTGGCTCTCGTGTTCCCAGCACAGGGCAGGATGATAGCGGAGTCTTATCTCTTTTTGTTCCTCGCGGCATATGAGGCGAATTCAATGTCAAAAGCGAGATGGAAATAACAGTCGGCTGGTCTGAGAAAGTGGCGTGTATCGATCCCCTCGGTGTACCACGGACTTGTTACAGAGACAAAATGCGTTGGATCCTTATGCTGCGGTCATAGTGGTACGGAGATTGACCAATTCGCCCGACGTTAACCGAAGTCGTCCGACGCTCGACGTCGATCAAAGTCGCCCGATCTTTTCGAACGTATTGGGGAGCACGTGCGTGGTCTCAATGCACGTTTCCACGCGCGTATTCTAATTTTTGCGTTTTGTGTAGATGTAAAGATCACTTTTTCTCGTGCAATATTTGGATTAAGTTTAATTTTAAACGGGTTCAATAAGAAACGTCGATTTCTTTGTAATTTCTTCGCAACTTTTTCAATATATTATTCGCAATTTTAATGATTGTTCAATTTGGAGGGATAAGTTCTTTTCAGGTCCTCTTTTTCTTATTTTTCCTATATATAGTACAATAGTAGATAGTCCAATGCAACTTGAACCCTTTCTCTGCGGCAGATTTTAGCAGGCAACTTGCATAGTTCAATATGTTCAATTGTTAGTTGCAAAATTTGTTAAATTGTTCCCAAAGGTTTCAAAATTTAAAGCTCCTTTCGATAATTAAAAGGGAAATGTGCAAAGGATAGAATGAAGCATTAAATTACGATAAAAGAGTGATAAGAAAAGAATACGAGAAAATCTTGAAAGCGCCTACAGGCGCCAATAGTAATGAAAGGGTTAAAAGATCGAGCTGAAGTGTTAATTCTTATTGCTCGTGTTCTTTACATGCTGAAATTGCACCTGTTCTTTTTTATTGCATGTTGGTCCGTGACATTGTGTAAATTAACTAAAAAACTGAGTGCTCGCTAAAAATATTGCAACAGAAACCCTTGAAGTTTGTTAAGATATATTCAAATACGAAAAGATTCTAATAAATTAGAATTTAAAGGAATTTTATAGGCATTTTTAGGTGCAATTAAATTAATTTCTAAAGAACAAATATTTTTAAATTTAAATTGTATTATTTACATATTAGGACCTGTGTTTATATTTTTGTTCGCAATATTATGATTTTTATACCCATGAATAAATTTATCCAATTTAAGAAATAACATAATTTTTTTAATTACATTATTGAGATCAAATTGTATTAATTGGTTGAATTTCAAATGATAATTATGCTATATTAGGATCAATTCGATGGACTGCTCAAATAATCTCATTTGAAATTAAATTATTTTGAATTGAAGAATTGTTTTGCGATTTTTGATCACGTCTCGAAATTACACAAAGAAAAATTCAACGATTTTCATCTAAAGTCCATTATTTACTCCTTCACATTATAAAGTTGCTCTTTTTTAACTACTTTCGTAAAATCCAAAAGTGTTAAAAATATCAGCGATGCTATATTTCTTCTCTGCAGTGTACCTCATAAGAAAAAGTAAAATTTCACGATAATTTTCCAAAATTCTTAGTTGAATCTCCACGTAATAGATGTATAAATTCAACAAATATAACACTGTTAAAATTACATCCTTCCTGCTACTACGGAACTTTTTAAATCTTACTCTTGACTGATAAGATGAATGAAGAAAACCCTAGAATATACACGATAGTGGTCGTACACAGTAACTTCTCACAGTAGGAAGGAAAGTGAAATCTCGTTTCGATTTTCCAAACATTCCGTGCTGTTAAAATATTGCCTCGACCTACACTAGCCTGTGTAACCGTATCTCCGCTCTTTTCGAAACGCTCGCGTAAGTTATAAAAGGCTGGACAAGAAAACAAGCATGGAAAATGTCATGGCCTTGTCTTCCACCTTCAAGCAACGACAACGTGTATATAAATACACAGGGTTGAACAATTTCCCCCGCTATCTAGCTTCGAGATTTGAAATTACCTTTTCCATTGCTTTGCTGGATTCAATTCTATCCGATATTGAAGATTAAGAATTGTTCTTCAGTTATCTACACCTAAATTTAACCCTTATCGGACGCTAGCTTTTTATACATAATTCTCATTAGGTTGCAGTTGATTTCGGTAAATATGCGAAAAATTTTCAGTATTATAAGAATAACATTTTTGTTGGAAATTATTTATTTTTTGAAGGTATATAACAAATATAAGAATTTCAAATAATTATTTATAAGTTTTTAATGTATGATATTTTTTACTCGTGCTGCAGATTATGGTCATGGTGTAACAAAAGAAGTACGTATCTATACATCTTTCAAATTTCTATTTCTGTTCTAACTTTAGTTTCAATTCAAGATAGAGTACTTTCAAATAAAATGATATATAATATAGAGAGGTGGACAAAAGTATTCACACAGTACACAATTCCCCTTACAAACGCTTATAACTATTGAAATAATTGTTTACGTTAATTTCTTTTATATGTATCTTTATTTACAATATCTTATTTGTTTATACATGAAAAGAGAACGATATTGGTAAAATTCTGGATAAATAACAAATAAAAATGTCTATCACGATCGTCTTACGCCTGGACAAAAGTGTATAAGGTTAAGACTCGTGAAAAATAGCATGTGTGAGTTTTTGCATACAGGGGCTCTCTCTCTCTCTCTCTCTCTCTCTCTCAAAGTCGACTGGCCAACCGTTCAGTGCGTGAAAACGAGACGTTGGCCGGCTTGATGTGTCTGCCACCGTTGCTTTTCTCGTTCCAAAGCGTTCCTGGATCATTTTTCGAGTTAAATTGTAACGATCTTTCAATGTAAAGAGGAAGACAATTTGTTAAAAAAAGAAAAAAGTTATTATCGCCCCCTAATTGTCGTTTGATTTGCTGTATCGAACCAAGTGGTGACTGAGAGACACCTCTCGAAGTGCAAAGGGTTGATAGAAAACTCGAGACAGGTAATCGTTGCGAATAAAGAAGATGTAAATGCACGAAGGAGTGCTTAAAAAAGAAGTTCGAGAATTGGAACAAAATTGTATCGTTTACAAGTTTTCTCACGGAAGTGTTCTTCAATATACGAAGTCAACAGACATCGAAAGAACGTTTCCTTCGTTTAGAAATACTGTTAGAAACCTTCATATGGAGGAAACTATGCTTGGACTGCTAAATTAGGCTTGAGAAATTCTCCTAAATTGCATGGGAACTCGCAGAATTTTCAATGAATCCAGACACACTCGCTTCAACGCTAAAAACAGAGTAGAATCCTTTGGAACTGACTGTAATTCCGTAAATCGAGTATCGCAGTTCTCAACGTCTCGAATAAAACACGACAAATTTGCACAAAAACGATTTCCTTCACAACTGACAAAATTCTCGCTAAATCAAAAGGAAGTCAGCTTTTCCATCGACGAAAACCTTACGAGAGGAATATTAGCTCGATTTCTTCGCGGACCTCTACTTCTCGTCGCGTAGAAATACAGAAGCGAAACATTGAAAACAACGGACTACTCGCAAGCCTCAAGTTTCATTTTAATCAATACTGTCGCGTGGTTGCGTGCAGAAAATTCTTCCACTTATCGCAGCTCGCGCTAGGACGCTCGAGAGTACAGTTAATGCGACAGAAAGTACATTTACTTTCGAGCAAAGCCTCTCTTTCTCTCTCCCCGCATCACTGTTAGACGATAGTCACAACTGTATTAGATAAAAATAAAAAAAAAGGTACTTCTTTTCTGACCGCGTTATCTCGTCTCTCTCTCTCTCTCTCTCTCTCTCTCTCTCTCTCTCTCTGTCTCGTATCGTTTATCTTCCGTTAAGAACGATAACAGAATGATATAACACGCTACACCATGATGCTAACCTTCGGCTGCTGTTTCTTTTCCCCCCTTTGTTTCTTCATTTCTTCTTTTTTCTTTTTTTCAGTTGTTGTTCGAAAAATCAAATAGGATCCGAAAATAAGTGCACCGAAAATTAATGCTCTTCTTTGAAATTTTTCTGATAAAACTGTTTCGAATGAAACAGTCCGAAGAGTACTACGAGCAAATTCGTATAATGGTCGAGTAGCCAGAAAAGAAAACCATATGTGAATGCCATACACCGAAGAAAACGTCTAGAATTCGGCAAAAAGTATATTTCTGAGCCTGCTGAATTTTGGAGAAACGTAATATTTTGCGACGAAAGCAAATTCGATACTTCGGGATCAGATAGTTAGCAAAAAGTGTGGAGAGAACCAAACGAAGAGATGCATCCTAAGAATCTTCGGTTCAACGATAAAGCACGGTGGCGGCAATGTTATGGTGTGGGGTTGCATTAGTTATTATTAGGTACAGGAAAATTAGAATTTATTACTGAAACAATGAACAAGATGATATACTTAAACGTTTTAAAAAGTAATTTAAAAGAGAGTGCTGGAAAAAATTTTGAACACGTTTCAGTTTTATTGAGACAACGATTCAAAACACAAATCAAAACTCGTTCAAGAATGGTTATTATATAATTGCCCAAAAGTTATAAATACACCACCTCGGTCACCTGACTTAAATCCGATCGAGATGGCGTGGAATCGACTTGACGATGAAATAAGAAAACATTCGATTACTAATAAAAGAGATCTGCAAAATAAGCTTGTAGAAGAATGGCATAACATTGTATAATATGTCAGATCTTTTTCAGAAGTTCTGCGTATCACTAAATAGGGAAAATAGTCCAAAAACTGGTAATTCGAATTTACCCTGTAACTACCCTCACGGTCGAACTAGAGGGTTGAAACTTGGTGTTACATGTTTTCTTTTGGTAAGCTATCGAATGGTGCATCGCACCACCAAATCGGTAGAGGGCACTTTGGACCCTCTTAGTCTGTTATACTCTTTAGAAAATAGTTCCTTATCGTTCCTTAACCCCTTTAGTACCGATCGAAAGAATTGTACCTTAGCGAAGAATACCGAACCAATTTGATGTAATTTAGTAAGGTTTGAGAAAAAAAATCACAGAAAAAACGTAAGAATGATACTTACAAAATTCAAAAAGGAACATATTACGAAATAAAGGGAGAATGAATTAATGCCAATTGTATTTCAATATTTGTTGAAAATCATACTAATAATATTTATTCAAAATCATTAGAAAAAATGGAAAGATCAGTTTTCTTTCATAAACAGTATGTGCAAGTAAGAAGAATCATCGTTTGGTCATAGTTTAATACAGAATCCGTAGTATAAAACATAAATACTGCATTTTCAATTATTTGTAACAAAATTATTACTATCGAAACATATTAGGTTGTCCCAAAAGTTTCTTTTGTTTTATTGTTAGACATGAGGTGTGTAAAATCGTTTATTTTCAGTGTAATTCTATAGAATTCCGATTTTTCATTCTTCTCTTTCTTTTCAGAAGACTCATGATACGATTTTTCCAAAATTGCTATGGTTTTTCTAACAAAATATTGTTCATGGTGGTTTTTTATCTCAATTATGAAACGTTTGAACAATTATAGTACGATATTAATAGACGGCATAAATCTAATTTACAGTATTCCGAGCACTATTGCCTTTTATAAAGCAAGAATGACGTCACATGCTGCAAATGGATTTCCTGATTTTCCATGTTTCAAGATGGCACAGAAAAATCCAAAAGACACTTTATCAAAAAAGAAACATACTATTGGAAAGCTAGAAGACAACTAATGATCATAAGTTCAATTTTAAACAGATTGGACTGCATGTTTACTCGAAACGGTGTCAGGTAAAGCAGTGTGTGAATGTAACAAAAAGAACTTTTGGGACAACCTAATAAAACTAAATGATAATCCCAGGATGTGCAGCAAGTATCAGAAGGTTTAGCTGTTTCAAAACAAGTGATTCATGTAGCTAGTATAAACGTCAGTGGAATAACATTCTAGTATTATTATAAACATTTATAGTTATCCGGCTAAAATGCGTGATATTTACTTACTATTGCTTACACAAATGATTTACTTAGCACTGATACGAATAGTAAGGTGCCATCGCACGCGCAACGATACATATATCGTCGTTGGCACTTTTAGCAAGTGTAGCTAACAACGATATATCGTTGTTCGGCACTAAATGGGTTAAAACATACGGACGCAACGTATGCGGTCCGGTACGAAGGATACTTTCCGTGCCTTCAGTGTGGACAGTGCATGTCACGTCAAAAGTCAATTACCACCATGAATTCTTCGTTGAACACTGGTTATTATGTCTATGCTTGACTACGAATCGATGACACACGCTGTATCTCTTTCTCAGTTTTATATGATAACGGAAATGTTAACACATTGTGAACCGGGAACGTCATACGACGTCTTTCAATAACCGAATCTAATTGACTAGGTATTATACATCTGAATTGTGGTTATCGTTTATTTATCGTTTGTTTTCGCTATATTTTTCACTCTAACGGTAAATATATTATTGAGAAACTCTCAGTTTATAAGAAAACGTAGTAAGTTCAAGTTGTCTGAAATTTTTTCACTTACGACGTACTGATCATTACCGTCAAATTTAAAAAAATGGCACATCGCGAAGTTTTTAACAAAGGAGAATTTACCGCTGAATTTTGTGAGGATAATTTGTCTGACTGTCCAAGCGACGTCTATGCTAGTGATTCAAAAAATGATAGTTTTTCAGAATATAATTTTGATTCAGGCGACATAAATATCAGACCAACAAAACGACAGAAAACCTTAGTGATTGATAGTGACTGAAAATGAAGATAACGGTTATGATGCTGGAGAAAATTCGTCTTTTTCCCCAAATGATTGGATCGAAAGCAACATTTTACGAAAATCAGAAAACTTTACAAATGTGCCTGGTGTAACACATTATAACATATGTGTAAAGTTTATAATAAATACATTATGTGATAAAAACAAAAGTTGTTTATATTTATATCATGAGGATTCTTTCTTTGTCACTTTTCGAAAAAATCGCCGGCCGCACGCGCCAGTTCCTACAGAAAACCTTCGGTCAACAATGTGTCAACACGTTAAACATCGGACTTCTCTAGAAAGGATCTAGCAGGCTAAGGGAGTCAAAAATGCTCTCCTACCAATTTGGTGGTGCGCTGCACTATTCGATAGCTTACAAAAAAAAACATGTAACACCAAGTTTCAACCCTCTAGCTCGACCGTAAGGGTAGTTACAGGGTAAATTCGAATTATCAGTTTTTGGACTCTTTTCCCTATTTAGTGATACGCAGAACTTCTGAAAAAGATCTGACATATTACACGTACGAATGCACATCTTAGGGAATTTTTTCCGATTTTTTCGTTGCAGTTTCTATTGTAAAAAATAAGAAACGCAAAAAATGTGGATATACTTTAAAAAATAAAATATCGTTATTTTTATATTTTTTTAGTAACAGTATATTAGCATAACCGTCATCCTCAACTTTTTTCATATTTTTTAGAAGGGTGCGCCGTTGTCAAAAAAATGTAAAACCGATATTTTTAAGTAACTTCTACTTCGAATTTTTACATTTTCTGTCTACTATGTGTATATCATGCAACCTTAAACATTTTTACACTTGAAGCAATAGTATAAAAATTGAAGAAGTTGAATAGAAACAATATGTTTATTAGATCCTGAAACATTTACTTTCAACAGCGTGGTTGGCGGAGTGGTAAGTGCTTAAAGTATTTGTAAAATGTTTTTAAATAAATGCTATTCATTGACACACAGTTTGGAATTGAAAAAAATATATAATAAAAAACATAAGTATGACAAGACTCGAACTCACGACTAACGACGAAGACACAACTTTCCTATTAGGAGTTACAAAATTACCACCTTCTTCGTTCAATTTGTCGTAACACTCTTTACAAAATTTTCGACACTGAAGCGTCGATCGAGATCAATGTGGCGCTGAACGTGTTAAAAAAGTGAAGATTCACCGAGCAAGGATCCACGCGTTTCCATGTTCGCTTTCTTATTCTCATGTTGACGATAACACATTTGCGTTTCTATGAAACGCAGAAGGAGCAGGTGAAACGAGTGACAGAAAAGCGAGAACTTATATGTTACAAACTTGTACGATAGTTGTCTCAGATGGAAAAATTATAGACAGTTCCGATAAGTGCTTTGTTCAAGAAAACATCACATGTTTTTGTATAATCCATCGATATTCGTAAATTTCAAAATCAACGATACCTCACAATATCCATTCGTCAATTACATTTCACTCATTTTGTACATTAACCACTTAACGTCCAGGTACGTAATATTACGTTAATCAACCTTAGTGAAAAAAGACCACATCTCTGGATTTTTCAATGTTTTCTTTTTCATAGTTTTCATTTAACATTTAATTTTGTTGAATATTTTTTTGATGTAATAACATTGTCTTCAATAAAGCTTCTTATAAATTATAAGAAAAAATTAAGGTTTTTTTTACCCGTTTCATGCTTTTAAATAAGGATCTTAAGTGGTTAAGATAATCCTTATAAAAGATACACTTATTATATCAGACTTCTCGCTTTCAAGTTGCAATCAAAATAAAACACATCTGTGGACGAAGCAACAACAACCTATCGTTTCAAAAAATAACAGACCGATGCAAAAAAAAGAAAACTACCGGGTTTCAATTTTGAGCAGAATCTTTCACAGTTCAGTTTTACTTTCGCTGGAATCTCTGGTTACATGACACGCGTATTTTAGCCCGAAAGGAGAAAGAAAAAAAACACGTATATCCCACTGTGTTATGATAATAAAGTGTAGACATTGAAATTCGCGACTGTTAATCGAACAATACGACAAACGATTACTTACAATTGATGTTGCCGGGTCAGCATGGTTTCTTCAAAGGAATAAATACGGATATATGCATTTGTACGAGGAGACAATACAAATGCACACGTTCCCGTGCACGATCATTCAAAGTTTTAACACTAATTTAACAAGAGTCTGCGAGAGACAGCGAATCGTATCAGGACACTGGAATCGTACACGAGCGCGCACTTTGCGATACTTTCGTACACAGCGAATCCCGATAATCGTTTCACGTTCGTAACACCACTCCGTTTGACATAATTTATCTGGTGACCCCACGGCTGGTTACCAGTCGGCCGACGCAAAGCAACGCAGGGAGCTGTTAAACGAGTGGTGGGGATATGGCAAGGATAACGAAAACACATAGATGTCCTCGCAGTTTGTTAGTTCGGAGGTGAAACAGAACCTGATTAGTCAAATGGTCAAATATCTTATCGGTCAAATATGCTGATTGGTCAAATATCTCTTCCCTCTATTTACGCGGTTCAACGAATCTCCTGCCTCTGTGTGCGTTTCATTTAAATCATAGGTTCTTAAACTGTGGTCCGCGGACCGCTGATGGTCCGCGAAATTATAAAAAATGGTTGCAAACAGTTCAAGAAGACAATGAAAAGGCAAAAAGCGTGGAGCAATAAAAAATATATTTTTAAGGCAATAAATAAAACATGAACCTATTATTATTATGTTCTGTGATTTTTATGTATTTTTTTTATTTTTATATCATATTGCTTGAAAGCTATTTAACATTTACATTATTATTTGTATTTTTATCAGAAGTTGATTTTTTTCATGTTTCTGTATTTTATATAACTAATAAACAGTCAAGAATAGGATTGAAGATATATCATGTAATATAAAAGAACAGTTAATTTCAAGAGTGCTCAAAAGTCAATATTACTCACTACAATTAGATGAGAATACCAACGTCTCTAATAATGCTAATTTGTTAGCATTTATTAGATATGAATTTGAATATAAAATACAAAAGGATTTGTTATTTTGTGATTCACTACCTTCATATACTACAGCTGAGGCCATATTTAATAGTTTGAATCGTTTTATACTTAAAAATGAAATCGAGTTGGTTCAAATGTGTTGAACCCAAAGACCATGGTTCTACAACAAGAAATTGCCAAGGTACACCACTTTGTGGGTAACCAGATACAGAAGCAACCACTGCAATCTAGCAGCTTCCCTAGCAAGAGTGGGCATTACAAACAACAGTGGCTATGAGTGCAGATTTGGATACCAGCATCTAAACCACATATTATGAGATTGTCCACAGTACTCGGAGAGCCACAACAAAATGGTGAGGAAACTGCAAGCAGGATTCTCCCAGCCATGGGCGATTGAACCCTTTTTGCAGAACAACATCAAATGCATAAAAATAATAACAGAGTACCTGAAGGTGAACAACCTACAAATATAGATGACACGAGTGCAATAATTAAGTTCCTTATATAAAGACTAAAGAGGAATTAAAATCTCTATTTTTAAGGAAAAGATTATACATATTTATATTTATATTTAGATTTACACACCAAAGTGACTCTACTATATGTAGACTACCTTGTAAGAAATGTATACTAGTTTATAACAACTATGCATGGATCTGGGATAGGTTCTAAGTGTTTCTAATAAAAAAAAATTTGATTTTGTTAAAAAAAATTATATTAAATTTTAATTTATATTTACTAAATATTATCTAAAAAAAAAATATCTAATGAATATGTTAATTTTTTTTTATTTGAATTTTTTATAATATGATTAATATAATATTTATAATGATCAAAGTAGTTGGTCAAGCTGTTTTGGATTTCAATTTCTAACCTTTCACATGCATCAATTAGTATTAAAAATGTATATAATTATGAAAAAGTATTCATTTCTCTTCGAGTACTAATATCTTAAAGTAGATGTTTACAAAAATTAAAAAGTGACGACTATTGAAAGTAATGTAACCAATTGTGTTGATTTTAACGAATTAATTAATAATTTTGCGGCAAAAAAAAGCCGAAAAGCAAATATTTAAATAAATATTGCAATCATGTATGCATTAGATTTTTAATGCTCTTTATACATCAATATGTGTAATTGTTTACCAAATATTTTCTATTTTTATGTAAAAGGTTTTCATGGATGAAGGAGAATTTATTTCACTTTTTATGCAATAATAAATATGTAGATGTTTTTACAATTATTTGATTTTTCCCAACATGAAAGTTATTTAGTTGGGGTTAGGGGCCCTGAAGTTCTACTTTGCCCAAGGCCCCAGCTAGTTATAACGCGCTACTGGATAGATATATATGTGGCTTAAGCCTGAATATTCGAATTCGTTATAATTCATTTTTAAGTTGCAGGATTTTTCAAACTTCTCAGTACTTTTCTCAAACGATACGTGCTGAAGAAAAGAACAATGTTTCGCTCAATTCAACGTGAATGAAGGATGACAACGGTAACTTAATTACATGTCAATCGAAAGAATTTTACTTTAAAGTACTTTGCAATTAAAGGGTTAATCATGAAGGACATATTTACTTCGCTGAAACATACTTATTTCATACTTGTACATGATGTATTTATATGTTGCGATAATAAAATGGAAGTATAATTGATTTTTTTTTATAACTCCTTGTTTATTTACAATCTGTCTCTCGTGACATTAAGTAAATTGTACACAGATATTTTCAATGACATGAAAGTATTCGACCCTCTGGTTAATACTTTTACACTTTCCTGGGAGACAATTCTTATTAAAGAATATATGATTTAATATGCATTATACAATTATAGTTTTATATCTCTTAAGTCTTAAACTGGTTCTGGTATCTTCAAGTAGCTTTGCTGCCAGATGATTAGAGTGTTCTATTAACCTCTCCTTGTATTTCCTATAGTGTGCTTTTATTTCTTCTTTAACTGAGGAAATATTTCAGTCTTTCCTAATGATATCATTTGGTACAAACCAACGGGCATTTACTAAGTTCCTCAGAGTTTTCGATTGGAATACTTTCAATTATTTCGATGTTAGAGGTTGATGCAGATCCCCAAAGCTGCTTCCATACGTCCAGACAGGCTTAAGAATACCTTCATAGATAAGTAATTTATTTTCAAGCGTTAGCTTTGATTTATTTCCTATTATTCAGTACATATTTCTTAGTTTAAGATTATAGTTGTTTTCGTTTGGTCCATATGTGTTTTGTCCAAGTCAAACGCCGATCTAGATACATTCCCAAATATTTTACTTCTTTGCTTTGCGAGTATAATTGATAAATTATTTTTAACGGACTTAGAAATTTCTGCTTAACGTGACAGTTTTTTAGTGTATGGAATGTTTTACATTTAATGTTGAAACACAATAAACAATATTTTTTTAACAAACTGTTTTTAGTGCCCTCTAGTTATTCGTTTTTTGAATACAATATTTGTTATGTATACATGTGTGTAGAATACATTTATAATGTCCCTATTACAGGTTGTTTTGACAGGTGCGAATGCATTGTAGATTTTGTTTGATTGTACAAAACAAATTGTATGAAAAATGGAAAATGATAGTCCTGTAATTTACGGACTTGAATTTCAGGTATACAGTAGAATAGAACAGATTTTAAACAGTTATGATCATGTTTGGTTAGTTCACCTGACAATTAACAAATAACAATTCACGATAAAACATTTGTTACACTCTTACATATAAGTATAATCGATATTTGTGTATTTTATACATACCCGTCTGTGAAAAATGATTATCATAACCAATCGTAACATTATTTATTTATAATATTGTAGACGAGGGCACTGTCGGCCCAAACAGCAGAAACAGATATAGTTAGATTTCTGGTAGGAACGCAGTCGTTGAAATTTAACAACAATCAAGTTCACTTGGTGGAACTTAACGAAGAAACAGGTGGTTTAAAAACTCAAGTATTTCACCATCCCGTTGGAGAAATTTGGTCCTTGCAGGCTTCTCCCACAGAACCCAGTGTGTTTATCACATGTTACAATACTTTAAGCGGTAGTTATTATTTAAACTAATTAAAATGAGAAAATCTCTGAGGTACTTTCAAAGAAATAAATGTTATTAGAGGATTAATGTTATTTAGATGGTGGTTCTTGTGAAATGAAAGGAGCTCTTTGGAAATTCTCAGAATTGAAAGAATACACAAATGATGTAGAAAACCTCAGGAAGTTAGCAGATATTGATACCACACCATATGGTACAGATCTTAAGACTATAACTTATCATCCCATGGATTCTACAAAAGCTGTCTCAGTTGTAGACAATAAATTTATATTATGGGATTTGAACGATAACGGACCACAGGTAATGATGTACATTTAATCTTGAAATAAATACATCTATCTACTATGTTATTCAGGCTACTACTTCTGGTACTTTGGCTAGTAAAGGTCAACCACGTTTCACAAATGGAAAATGGAATCCCCATAACGGTTGCAATCAATTTGTCACACTGAACGATAACAATGTTCGTGGATGGGACTTCAGAAATCCCTCTAAAGCATCTTGGACAATTTCATCTGCACATTCTCAAATAATTAGGTATCAAATAAAACTTTACTGTAAAGTTAATAAGTTCAATAAACAATGTAACATCGTGCTTTACTTTACACTTAGAGATTTAGATTTTAACGCAAATCGTCAGTATATCTTATCTACATGTGGAGATGACGGATATATGAAATTCTGGGACATTCGTTCACCTACAGAACCTATATTGTCCCGTATGGAACACTCACATTGGGTGTGGAGCATTAGAATCAATCGTTTTCACGATCAATTGGTTTTAACTTCAAGCAGCGACTCGAGAGTGATATTATGCAGCATCGCGTCGATTTCTTCGGAACCTTTTGGGCATATAGTATCTCCCGAAGACGAGTGTACACAGAATGATTACAATTGCAAAAAGGAAAAGTAATGATACACTTAATTGTGAGATCTTCGAAAACAATATGTACAAAATTAAATTATGTCATTTCTAGGCTTGAGGATGGTGTTGTGGGCAGATATGAAGAACATGAAGATAGCGTTTATGCAGTTGAATGGTCATCTGCTGATCCTTGGACATTTGCATCGTTAAGTTACGATGGTAGATTAGTCCTTAACAAAGTGCCCCGGAAGTATAAATATAAAATACTTCTTTAAATGAAATTACACAAAATTATGTGTATATCACAATTGTTATACAATTTTACTTGTAATTAAAATATAAAGTCATTTGTAAGTAATGTACATGATAAATTGAAAAGAATCATATTTTAATTACGTAATTCCTTTACAAAATTCGGAGAAAGTACAATACGATGAAATTAATTAATTATCAACTTATATCGATACTTATTTGTAATATTTATTTTATAA
This sequence comes from Anthophora plumipes, assembly GCA_951804975.1. NCBI lineage: Eukaryota > Metazoa > Arthropoda > Insecta > Hymenoptera > Apidae > Anthophora > Anthophora plumipes. Next base: position 3,087,168 of record OX638122.1, read on the forward strand.
ACGCTCTGAAATTCTGCTTGCGATATTTCTCAATTGTCCGTAAACTTTCGATGGAGGGCTGCCCAAAATTAAGTTACATATAGCTCTCCTTGCTATTTGTATATTCTGATAGGAACCAAGTATATGAATTTTACTATCAGCCAATACAATTCTAGTCTTTGTCACGTTTTCTATTGTATATTTTGTCCTTCCGCCCTTTCCTGCTAATCTTCCAATTGCTCTAGAAAGATGATCACCCTTCAAAGGCTTAACATCCTGAATCTCGAATGTTTCTACAAATAAGTCGTCTAAACGCAATAAAGCTAAAGCATCTTCGACTTCGAAACCGCAAATAAAAGCTTTCACGAAATCAGTCCCCTTTTGTAAGTTAGCAATGTCAGAAGTTTCTGGAGCAGTACGCAATTCTACGTTTCGTGTTTTTAAATTGAACCTTATGTGTAACTGCAAGTGTTCAACAACAGGTGTGAATATTTTCATCCAATTCTCTTTCAAAGGAGCATATCTATGTGCAGGTACAGGTACCTAGAAATATTTTATTTTAATGACACAACAAATTCTATGTATACAGTCCACGACACTTGATTAAACACAGTGATATTTCTAACGTATTTTCGGTTAGTGAAGTTCAAATTAATAAATTTTATTTTTCCTATATAATAGGTCTTCTTTAACACGTTGACGCCGGCGCCGATATTCAGGGTTTTCTGTGTGAGGCGGCGTTTGAATGCACGGTCTGCTTCGTGAGGCGGTGCAGCGTTAGATTATACTGTACAACACGATTTTTGCGCGGTAATACCAACTAGGTGGTTCTTATAGATCTCGACAAGCTAAAAACGAATCTGAAATCAGTTTTTGTCTATTACCCTCAGTTTTTGAGAAAAAACTTTCATTTTCTGCATTCGTACCAAGGGCCCGCGAGAAAAACGAGACAGCGGTGTAAAGAGTGTTATAAACGCATTTCTAGAATAAAAGGTAGACAGTATGCCGTGAATAAACCCAAAAAAGTAACAACATATTGTGATCGTTGTGAGGGCCAGCCGACACTCTGTCTAACATGTTTTAAAAAATTGCATAAAAAAATTAAATAATTATGTTAAGTTTATAATATTGAATTGTTATGTTTTTACTATTGAATGTTTGTTTATAATGTTGAGATAAAACAACGTAAACCTATTTTGTAGTACCTACTTTGTGAAATACAAGTGTGACCCACCGTGATGCACGCCGCCTCACGGGACAGACACGTGTGACCCACCGGTGATGCAAGCCTGCGTCAACGTGTTAATGACAGTTTACACATGTACTTTGAGAAGTTATCTATTCATTGTAAAAATATTCGCAATTTTAAGAAAACTAAGAATATTCTTGCGATATTTGAATAAACACAGCTTGTTTCTTCACTATATTTGTACTGTTTTTCGAGTTTCTTCTATTTTAACTTGTTTAATTAGCAACTGACGTATTGAATACGTGTAAACTTTCATTAAATAAGACCTATTATGTTGAAAAAATAAGATTTATTAATTTGAACTTCATTAAACAAAAATAGTGTAAATATCACTGCGTTTAATCATGTGTTAATTAGATACGTGGTGAAAAATTTGTATAATTCTTTGGCATAATACTGTTTCTCAATGAAACTAGTAGTATTATGGTTTTTTATAAGCAATGATAAATGAAAATTGAGGAATACTTTTTAATTGATTTATTTCATGTATATTAATCCTTTGCCTCCGAGTGTTTCGTTTGTACGATCGATTTGTCAACTCCAAGTACACTTTTTCAATGGAAGCTTTTGAAAATCAAGTTTTCGTTTCATAGACAAAAAAATTATACATTTCCACATATTTATTTTTTTTCATTTCAACATAAATAAAATTTGAACGGCGTTATGCCTCCGTGGCGGAGTGCAAAGGGTTAATTTACTTATTATCATTGGAGAAAACATCAATTTCGTTTGCATAAAAAGTTAAACAATAAAAGAAAGGTATACGATAGCTGAGCAACTTATCAAAATATCCCATGAATAACACAATGGGAGTCCCGAGAACACCACGCGTACCTAATTAAGCGTTAAAATTAAACTTCTTACCCTTCTTTGTTCACCACCTTCGACATTTCTACGCTTTTTCGAAATTACACGTGGCTTTGGTTTTCCTTCTATACCATTCACTGTATCAACCTAAGTAAACACGTATCAAAGGATGTTCAGATGATAAATAAGAAAACTTAAATATTTTGGTAATCAATGAACTAATTACTTGTAAATTTCAACATAACCTTGTTTCTTACCTCCATACGTTCGTCATTTGCATGTCGTTTCTTTTTTTCTTTAGCTTCGATAAATTCAGTTGTTCCTAAATGTTTCTCCGATTCTTCTTTATCTGTATTCATCTTTGAAAAATTATGTACTTACTGAAATACGAAGTACAGACTCATTTGTAGGGTACTACTTGCACCATGTGCTCGATCGATGTATTTATAGTTTATACGTCCACATTTTTCTTCGCGATTATATCATATTTCAGTTGTTTGCTACTTTTCTTTCTAGCATTTTGTTCAACTTACTACATTATGCATGAAAAATACATACTAGTATAACAATTTTTACATCGAAAGAAAATTACTGTTTATTTATATTCATTTTCAATTATGAAAAGTTTGTAATTGAGTATTATCGACTTTTAAATTGTTACAATTCTTCGCTCTTCCATATTTAGTATATTTTAATCTTCTTTCTTTCCTTTATAACATACATGAATATATTAAAAAATATTTTTTTCAGATTTATATTTTACTGGTCAGTACTTTAATCCCTTTCTGTCAGTATTTTAATAATTTGCTCAGTATCCTTTGGTCAGTATTTGTACTAATAAACAAATACCAATTGGTCAAAAACGGATACGGGGAAAACCGAAATTAGCAACCAAGGCACTTGTGATAGATTAATATTTATAAAATTATAATATATTAATATGTCAAAATGTATATTTTTATCAATAAAACAATAAGCATGTTTTCTTAATCATTAAGTAAAAACTTGTAAACGTCCAATTTAATTAAATATATAAAAAATAAAATTATATATACAGTGTCCCGTAACTAGGGGGTTGCTGAGGTGACTCTGAACAAGTTTTTCCTTTACCAAAATGCCGGCTAACACTGACCACGCGAGCGTTGGCTCTGAACCGCCACGCTTGCTCGTGGTCGTGAATAAACGCATTGGCATAGCGTGAGTATCACGGTAGATGTTACTTCGTCTTAAATTAAGAATAATATAGAATTATTTGTTATTCATGAATAACAAGTAAACTAATAAGTCGTTTAATAATTGTGTTCGATACTTTTATTCGTTATCCGAAAGAAATAAAGCGTTTTAATAGTTCAAAAACCTTAGCAACCCCCCATTTCTGGAAGTTACACTAGTTACGGGACATCCTGTATTTGTTTTACGTATAAAGACATTTTTAAATGTAATTATGTTTCGACTTACAATGAGTTTGTAATGGAATAGATTTAATACTATGTTTTTTTCTGGTTTATATTGTCCGTTTGTTAATTTTATACTGACAGTAATGATACTAACCAGTAATTAATTCCACACTGACCATTTTTTTATTTACATAGTGACTGTTCAGTATTTTTATACTGACCTTTTTGGTAATAAAATACTGACCAAAAGTTGATTTAAATACTGACCATTTAACTTGTTGCCTTTTTTCATAGCGTAAGTTGCAATGTCAATGAATTTTATGCATGTTTAAAGGTTTAAAAAAATATCACTACAATTTCAGCTCTATAAATCGGTATAGAAAATTTTCCAATAGGTAACACAATTATAATATATCCAAAAGAGCTGTAAGATATTTTGCAAGCTTCGTGGAAAGTGAATTTTAACTTTCAAATATTTTGATCTTAATAAATATTATTTATTTTTTTTTATGATATTGTACTAGCTTTGCTATACCCTGTTAAAAATATTTATTGACTTCGCTTATAGATACGTAACTTTTTCTGTAAATAGAAAATATGATCTCGTGAAATACGTATCGAGATGTTATATAAAATATTGAAGGTCCTGCGTTATTAAGTTATATTTATCAAAATTTTTCACTATATCTCATACCTTCGATAAATTAAATTTAAGTCGTGTGACATTTACAAATTTTTATCCCGCAATTTGTTATCTACCAGAGATAGACATTACTTATAATCAATTCTTAAAAATTACTAATCTTTTTATATTCTAAAATTTTTCATAAGAAAATATGTTAAAAAAGGTTTATACTGGTCAATATTTCAGATGAATTTAACATCATAAGGCTAAAAATATCCAAAAGAATTCATTTAAATCTTTCATGGTATTTTTTTTTTTAATTTTTAAAGGTAATATCTGCAAAATGTTTGCAAAATATTTGCTTTTCTATCACAAAATAATTATTGTAAAATTAAAACTAGTAAACTTGGTATTACTACAGAATGTATTTCTGGTATTATAAATGACCACAAAATTATTTTGATTTGACAAATATGTATGTGGAATATCAAAGTAATTCATGAAACTGGGTATGATACAAAATAAGCAATTGCATATTTTTTTTCTTTTTTTATAACACATTTTTCATTATCTTTTAAGTTTATGGTAATAATTAATAACAAGAAAAAAAAACCTTCGTCAATGTGTCTACAGTAATTATTAAAAGGTACGATTAGCAAATTACTATATTGTGTATCCACTTTGTGTAATAATAGGTAATAATATAATTGTAATATTTTCTTCGTAATCATAGCGCGATTTTCTTTTCACGTGCTCAATCGTTTTCTACAAATATAGTATTGTATCTAATTATTTTTTTTTATTATTTATATATATATTTATATATCCAATTGGATTATTATCAATCATTTACTTTTACTGCTATTTATATCAATTAACCAAATACTAAAAATACAAATGTTTTGCATACAGCAGGTTTTAAAGTCATCAAGTTTCACCTTGGTGCTGGTGATTTTAAAACTCACATCCATATACATGATAGAATATTTGTGGCATTGCAAACAAAATTAAGGAGCTTGTAATACATTCATAGTACATACATACAAATGGGCACAAAAGTGAACATTTTTAATTGGTATAATTATTATAGTCTGCACGAAAGTGTTGGTAAGTTACATGTGTTTATGAAGCACACTATAAACACCAATTATTTATTGAGCGTTACAAATACACCATTTCTTTTTTTATCTTTAAAGTTTGTTGAATATCAACAATTGTCACATATTACAATCAACGTGTGATCTTTGGTGTATCGGTATAATTTTTATTATAATACATACATACTATATGCAATATATATGGCAGACAAACTTTTTAGAAGCTCCTTAATTATGTGAACATGCAGAAAATTTACTTATTTTTAAAATATTTATATTTACACGCAAAGCTTATTTTGTTTATAATCTATACAATCATACAAATGTAATATTCAGTGATAAAATTGTAACATAATAATCCCTAACTTATTTACCTAATTTCAAAAGAGAATATTTTACATCGAAATTACAATTTATTTCTTTCCTGTTTCTTCTTAAATTGTACCGTTAAATTACTATATTTTACATTATACATTATTTTATTACAATATAAGGGCTGAATCAAATTAAACGCAATTTGGATGTTCATTTCTTTATATGTTTTATATACAGCATAAATTCCCACCATGTAAAATAAGCATGCTACTATTTACAATATATGATTCAAGGTCTTTTGAAAGAAATTTCGTTAAACAAATAATGTTCTAACTAAATAATTTAACTTAATATCAAAAATAGAAAAAAAGTTTAACATAATTATAATCCATAGTAGTATGATATCGTTCAATGGATGTACATTTGTCAAAATTTTTCCTATTTAAAATATTATTGAATTCAGTACTCAACGTTCATATGACAGAAATAAATAAATATATATATATATATTTATTCATATATATTTATTCATTTTTGTTTGTTTGTTTAAATATATACTACCTGATAGCCATCAAAGCTTTAATAGGAGGGATATGAAGAAAATATTTTATTCAAGATACTTTATGAAACTTGGAATTGAGAGATGATGAAAGTTCATTGGAGAAAAACAAAATTATCTTTTAAAAGCTTCGAGTGATTCTCTCTCTCTCTACTTGAAGTTAAAATTTATTTATTTGTGAAGTATTAATACGATACAATTTTATAAAGGTTCTCATACGACATTGAAAAATTAAAGTAACCATAACATATTTTCTTCATTTCTGAAATCTAACCTGCATATGCATAGTATTTTACTTAAGAGAAATAACGGAACGTACATAGAATTACGGAAAAATTCATACACATTGATAATGTGACGTATTAAATGCAGATTCTCGATAAAAAAAAAAAGAAAAAACTGCTATGATGGCTATCACAGGTTCATTTAGAAATTCCAACTCTCAACTGTATAATTTACATTTATACAATATAAAACTAGATTATCTGTTCACAAAAACAATTGTTCATATACAATAATTCCATATACATCACATACATACATATATAAGATTATATATACGTATGCATACAAATTCTTGTATGTTTTTTAAGTGATGCCAAAAAGGGTGCTTCTAGTTATTCTCAGTGCACAATCACGAAAAATAATTAATAGTATGACGATGTTGTACAATTTGAATTATCACTAATTTAATAAAAATTTAAACAGTTTCTATATGTACAACGAGGGGTGCTTTATGTATCTTTACAAGAAATTATTTACAAAATATATTCATTTATATATTACCTATCAAATTAACATTGTATTAATCGTTTTTCTATTATAATTATTCTTATTAATTTTATATATATATTTATGCACGATTTATCCCAACGTTCTGTTTATGTTTTATAAATAAAATAAATCCTTCTTAATAATTCTATACCTCTGCTTTCTGCAATATTGTAACTCAAGACGAACTTTCTACTGAAAGACTATGTTTGTTAAGATAAGCACTTTTTTGTTAAATTCATAAAATCATCAGTTATCTAGTTCCATACGTAAAGTTTTTACAATAAATATGATTATCACTGTACAAATTTATAGAAGAATACGATTGTCCCATAAATGTGTCATAAAAGTCTTTCTTTTTTCTTTTTATGAATGTAAATTCAAATAAATATCCCAAACTGTAAAATAAAAGTTGTTTCCTTTCGTATATAGCTATTTGTATGGTACAAATATTTATGCAATGAACAAATTAAAATAAATACAAGATATGAACTAAATAGTCCTGAAACAAAGTCTATCAGTGAAGTTGTCAGAGTAGCGACTTAAGCCCCACCAATCAATGAAATTTGTCCTTGAGAAATGTACATTATTTATGGCAGTAGTCAGATTTCATGTTTAATGCATTAAAAATTTCGACTTTCTTTTACCATTATTAACCTGTATCGAAAATAATTAACAGTGTACTGAACAAATAATTTCCTTAAAATGTAAAATGTTTTTTTTTTAATCGTTCCTAATTGTTTTTGATTTTGATCAAATAATAAAGTTTTTCTATGGTTATTGCAACTAGTAATACTACATATTCAAATCTAAAACTTTTGAATATACAAATTCCGTACATATCGGCAATGTAACAAACACAATATTTTATCAATTTACTATTCAATTAAATACAGGATCATAAAAGCTTGGCAAAAGAAAGTTGCACATTGACTCGGCAGTTTTGGAACAGTTCAGTTACTTAGATTCAAATATAATGCATTGAGCAGATTACTCTGAGTAACTAAACTTTGCTGTTTAGGAGTAAAGTGTAATTGAGAACGCTTAGACGGTAACATAATAACGATAATGATGATGGTGACAATGATAACGACAATGAAATCGACGACGACGACAGTGGTGGTGATAATGATAATAAGAATAATAATACAAAAGTAACTCATTTTTTTTGCTTCTTTGACGAGAGCGTTTTAAATATTTAAAAACATAACAGTGAAATAGTATTCTAATGTTTATAAATTTATTCCAAATATTCGCATTAGTACTATGATGTGTGTGTGTGCGCGCACGCGCGCGTGTAAAGTTTGTACATCATCAATTCAACGAAATTTAATGTATAATTCTATTGCAACGAAAGAAATTTAAATACCATCTAGCACTTCAAACACGATACTCCCGTTAATATATACAGCAGTATTGTGCGGTATTGACGCATGCAGTTTCACCAGGTGGGGTCCAGCCACACGGTGATCACATAACCATTTATAACAAATACACAATCAGTCGGATAGGCCTTGACGAGCGACGGTAGCTAATCACTGTCAAGGTCACTTCCCGAAGGTCATTTGTTTTCTCGGGATATTCGCCTCCGTTTTGCTTGCTCTGCTGCTTCAGCTGTTACTAAAACAATGTTCCCGCTGTACGAGGTGTCTTCAATTAAAATGGTACGTGAAATGTATAATTTATAAGCTATGATTAATTAAATACTTATTAATAATATAAAAAGTTTAGATAATACTATTGGGTTGGTAAGAAAATAATTTCGGTTTTCACAAACAGATTGTATTTCGTTTTCATCTTGTCGACCTCTGTCCATGTTATGTTGTTTTTTTTTTTTTGCATTCGATAGCTCTTATTTTTAGGTTAATTTAGAAGAAAATTACGCATAATTTTGTTTAGAACTATTAGTTCGGCGTTAATTTTATTATGGAGTGCAAGAACGAAGATTTTTGACATATTTTGCTTTTTTTATTTTCGTAAAGGAAAGAAAGCTGCTGAGGCTCACAAAAAGATATTTCAAATTTATGGTGTTGATTGCTTAACAGAACGCACGTGTCAGAATTGGTTTAAAAAATTCCATTCCGGAGATTTTTCACTCGAAGGTGAGCACCGTTCTGGTCGACCTACTGAACTTGATGATGATCGAATCAAAGCCATAATTAAATCTAATCGTCATATAACTGTGCGGGAGATTGCAGAAAAGTTAAATGTATCACACACAGCAATTGAGAATCACTTAAAATGTCTTGGACTCGTTAAAAAACTCGATGTTTGGGTTCCAGATGATTTGAAAGAGATTCACTGAACCCAACGAATCAACATTTGCGATATGCATCTCAAACGCCTCGAAATCGACCCTTTTCTAAAACAAATCATCACTGGTGATAAAAATGGGTTGTGTACAATAACATCAATTGAAAACGATCATGATCGAAGCGTGATGAACCAGTACAACGCACATCGAAACCCAAATTGCATTAAAAGAAGATCATGTCAATTTGGTGGGACTACAAAGGTGTCGTGTATTTTGAGCTGCTTCAAAGGAATCAAACGATCAATTCAAAAGTTCACTGCCAACAGCTGATAAAACTGGAGGAAGCAATCAAAGAAAAACGGTCAGAATTAGCAAACCGTAAAGGAATCGTGTTCCACCATGACAATGCTAGACCGCATGCATCTTTCGTAATTTGAGAAAAATTATTGAAGCTTGATTGGGAAGTGATGTCGCATCCATCATATAGCCTTGACCTTGTACTATCAGATTACCATTTATTTAGAAGTTTGCAAAACTCTTTGAATGGTAAAAATTTCACAAATGACGATGACGCGAAATCGCACTTGGTTCAGTTTTTTGCTGATATATAAGGACCAAAAGTTCTATGAGCCTGGAATCGTGAAGTTGGCAGAAAGATGGCGAAAGGTTACCAAACAAAATGGAAAATATGCAAATAAAGCTTATTCTTTGTATTAAAAAAAAATTCAGTTTTATTTCACACTAGAAAACCGAAATTACTTTCTTACCAACCTAATATATTTAAACATATCTCATAGACAATATTTAAAATATACAGGGTAAGTCACCTAACGTTTGCACCTCAAATATCTTTGCTGTTTTTAAAGATACGTCAAATGTTTTAAGGATAAAGTTGAATGGTTCAATAAATATAAAAAAAATAAATATATAAAATTCTTATATATGTAAAAACTATAAACGTAGAGATAAATTTTTATATTAATTAGATGCTATGTTAGCTTTAGTGAAAGACTGACGGCACAGAAAGAAAAGCGCGCCAATAAGGTATTCATAATCAAGTTTTTATAAAGTTTAAAGGGAAATAAAATATGGATTCTGAGAATTTCTGAATCTCTTTCTTATTTCTACAGGATGTATCCTGGCTCAGGGTGCATATTTTGCTATGAACTTACATGCTTTATTGCATAAAAACGATAAATACGCATAGGCGGCTATATGCCTTTATATATGGCTATAAGTATATATAGGCGGCATATGCCTTATATATGGCTATAAGTATTTTTGGCATCGTGTGAGCCCCATTGAACCATTCAACTTTATCCTTAAGATATTTGACGTATCTTTAAAAACAGCAAAGATATTTGAGGTGCAAACGTTAGGTGACTCACCATGTATATATGAATTGAATATCAATTTGTTTTAAATATGTACAAACTTTACATACCAGCACCACTTCGAGTTTTCCGTCGAGTTATATCTTCCGTAGATCTAGACGCGCCTCTTGTATTGCTTGCTGGCGTGGCCAATGGTGAAGCTGTGTTCTGTCGAACAGATCTTCTTGTTGTTACTTCTCCTAAGGATTCATTATTGGATGCGGAAGTGCCACGTAGCCTTTCCTTTCCGCCGGTTACTACCGCAGCTGTACTCGGTTGCTTGGTGGTTAATAAACGGCTCTCTCTTTGCACTCTATTACTGGCATTGAAATTTGATATATTACTGGAATTAATTTGACTGCCAGAAACAGTTGTGCTTGTATTTGTTCTAGAATAACAAAAATTTATTTACGTAGCGGGGCTCTCAAATCTCTGACATATTCTGATATTCACTGCTGCTAAAAGAATGCTGAACCGATGTTGCTTACTTTTGATCTTTAGACTTTGGAGATGCAGCGGATGTTTCGTCTGATAATCGCATTCTTGCTTTTCCTACAGATTCAATCAATGGCTCATCATCAGACGAATCTACTTCTACCACAATGGGACCTAAAAATATAAAAATGCTCGCATCAAAATATTCTGGCCCAATTTCAGATAACAACAGTAATTAAACATTTGATAAAACTAATTGTTCGTTACTTATGAGAGGCATGACTGAGATTGAGAGATTCAAGTTGTCTAATATTTTATTACTTACGCAAACAAAGCTAATATGAACATATAATATGTATACATTCGTACATATAATATACAGACAAATATATACATATATGATCACAGTTTTGTCAATGTATTATTTTAAATACGAGTAAATTTGGAATGATTAATTATCATTAGCACTTTCATTACCCTGTTTTTGGCAGTCCTTGTTATTTTATAGAAAAATATAAGTAAACAAACACATTTCTAATATCTAGTAAAATTGTCTTGCATGTACATAGCGTTCCATGTAATCTTATCACCCGAAATATTTGCCGTTCTTTTTTTCTTTTTTTTTTCTTAAATCATAAAAAGTGTTTTGCAGGAAACATTATATGACGAAAACAGTTTTATTTTAGGTGGAGGTATCTCAAAGATATTAAGATCATTTTTATTTATATGCCTTGGGAGCACCTGTTAAGACGAGTTCAACGATCTACGAGGTGCATCGAGGTTACTAAAAGTAACCATTAAATGTTGAAATAATTTGTTTAGTAATTTATTCGTTGGTTTGCACTAGAAATTTGTTCTTTATCCTGTCTTGTTCTCGTTCTAAAAACTGTAGACCCTTTTTCACATTTCTTTATTATTATTATTATTGTTGTTCAGTAACTACTGAAAATTTATTTATTTTTTTTTATATTCCATAAAACATCAAAGATTTACTCAGGCCTGGTTATTGCCTGTTTAGTGGTCAGATTTACATACATCAAAATGGCTGAACAATTTTCAACTGTGTCCATTTTGAACACCTTCCGAAGAAATGAGAGAAATATCTTGAAACACTTTGTAGAATAGGTCATTGAACTCACTTTAAAAATTGTTATCAGGTACTGATAAAAAAAGACAAACATCCATTTAAAAAGATGGAGATGACCTTAATATGTTCTTAGTATGTTCTTGACCACCTAAAATGAAAATCTTTGCATCATATGATAATCCTCACAAAACCATACGCCTTTTGTAGGAAAAATGTTTTCATAATTCTAAAAATAGCAATGTTGTAGGTAATAAAGTTACACGAGATACTCTCTGTATATGATATACCAACACAGGAAATGACATTACTAAATTACTGAGTAACAATATAAAATAAAATGATTTAAGATAAACACCTTTTTTAACCTTGGTCAGTATGTTGAATCCTTTCTTTGACTGTTCTTCCTTCACAGGTACTTGTTTCTTTAAAGAAGCAGCTTCATCTACACCCATACAAGCTTTAATAAGTTCTGCAGCATTTTCAGAACATTTTCGTTTGCCTGGTCTTGGTTGGGGATCATCAGCAGTGCTGGATGCTACAGAACTTTCACTTTCTTGACGTTTTCTTTTCCCCATTTTTATTGTCGTATTAGGAGACAACTTAGATACTCCTAATTTAGGACTTGCTTTAGCATATGGAGATATGCTGCGTCTCTCCTCTAATTTATTAGGACCATGAGGACTACTTTTTGGAGTCTTTACAATATCAGGACTGTTTAATTTCTGAGATCTAGTTCTTAACGATCTTTTTTCATTGGTGTCATTTGGTATTTCTATTAGAAGTTGTTCCAGCAATGACTTTGGTGGTCTTTTAACATAGTCATCTGAATTATTAGAGTTTAACCTTTCCACAAATTGTGTTTCATCATTGTCTTCTATACATATTACATCTTGTCTTCCTTCTAACTCTTGTTTTCTCCTACGTTTCCTTTTTACATGTTCAACATCACTGGAATCCACCTCTGGATTTTGTGCTGCTGGGCTTGGAGTTTCATCTCTTTGTAAAACTACCGGATTAGAGTACGTATACAGTGGTGGGGTAATTCTAATCGGCTGAGGATCTTCACCAAGTGGTGACTGAATACCTATATTTATATCACTTGCATCGTTCACAATTTTCTTAACCAAATCGTCTGCAACTTTTTGAAGATTCATAGAAGGCTCTCTAACAGATATTTGCTGATGGCTTTGTACATTAGATTTTTGGTTTTGATCGGAACATTGTTCTAACTTAACAGCTGTTGTGCTTAAAGAAATGCTAGAGCTTTTAGTACTATCTGATCGATCATTTTGCCTTGTATGATCAACTTTTTCATTGACATTAGATTCTACTTTGATTTCGGAACTAAAATTCTGACTACTGGAACATGAGTTGTCTGCCACCACGTTAGCCTCATTTGTAACTGTATTATCAAGTTTCTCTGTCTTTACTTTATTATAAGCAACATGATTTTGTATTACAGGCACACCATTGTTATTTTGTCCATGAGGTTCATCATTTAATCTAATTGCACTATTACCATCTATGACGGTTTTTACATTGTCTTCGGATGCACTTTCGGGGCCTCTCGACACTTCACGTTTAATATTCGTCTTACCCTGATCGTGCTGGTTGATAGAAGCTTCTAATTTAACGCTACAAATATCTTTATCGGAAAAGTCATTTGTTTGCTGCTGTGCGCATTGCAATAAGTTATCACTATCCACGGTATTGGGTAGAGAAGTTGTCACAATAGTCACAGATCCTGTCACTAGAGGGCTTGATACACTTTTATTGTTATCAGTCACTTCTAAACTAGTAATCAAGTCACTATGACCACCAGTTCTTTGTGTTGTCGCAATTGAGTTTTCACTAGATATATCGTTTGTGTCATGTTCACTGGGGTTCGACATATTGCGATTTAAATGATTTTCAAGATAACTTGCTACAGACACAGGACTTAACCTTTGTGGGCCACTGGACTTCAGAAGTTCCGAATGGGAATTTGAACACATATCACTACTACTAGTTGAGGAAGGCACGTTCTTATTGGTGATTGGTAGGGATGATTCCCCTTGAACAACAGCCTTTGTGCTGTTTTGCGTTACTGATTCAGTTGCTGGCCTATGCAAAGGAGATTCGCCTTGATTCGGTGATTTCTCTGATAGAGCATCCATTGATTCGATACCCGAATCTTCACCACCTCCTCCACTGCTCACTCTTTCAACACTTGCATCTACTCCGATTGCAATTGGAACTGTAGTATCGAGTAATTTTTGTTTAACTTTCGCTTCCGTTACGTTAATTTCTCCAATTGGTAAAGTTGGCTTGCTGGAAGGTACCTCAACATTTTGGGATCTGGGAACTTGGTACATCGAGTTTCCTATTGCTGGATTTTGCGCAGTCTTCAATAAACTAATTCTTTGTGTATTTTCGATTTTACTTTCTGCTGTAGGTCGTTCAGCTTGCTTCACGTGATTCTGTATCACTTTTTTGTGACTGAAATGTTCTATCTTATGTCTGTTTATAGTAGTATTTCCATCACTTTTCGAAACCATATGGTTTTTTAATTTTTGACTAATAGTCTGTGTTTTTACTGCAATATTAGAATTCGCTTTACAACTATCCATTTCTGTTTTACTTTTTCCAGAAATAATCCTGTTTACAGATGACTGCGTATTTTTCACGGTAGGTTCTACATGTGCAGATACTTTACTTTCAACATTGCTAGATAAACTTGTATCGTTCTGTGTAGGCATGCTTGAAGGTACTAATCCACAACTTTCATTCTCAAATGATGAATTACTAGTAGATTTTGTATTTGTATTCATACTTGTATTTGTGTTTGTATTTGGAACTGCACTAGCAGAAGAACATTCAGGAATGTTCTTCTGACTATTAAAATGTGTAGCTTCTGCATCTTGAGATTCTGTAACATATTAAAAAAAAATATATTTCATACATTCAAAAGAACTTATAATATGAGATAGAAGATTTAACGTGTAAATATAAATATAGTATATTCGAATTGGAAACAGCTTAAAATTGCAATTTGATATTTACTTCCTAAATGCAGATCTTTCTCGTCCATTAAACTTAATCTTCTTCTTTTCTCTTGACTAATTAAATCCTTTTTTATACCATTCACTTCTGTTAATCGTGAAGCAACGGTATTTAAAGTGTTATTTTTCTCGATTGCGGATCGACTAATATCACTGTCACTTGTTCTTCTAATTTCCCCTACTTTCTTCACAGTATTGAAGTCATTGCCAGCCAAAGGAGTTTCAGCTTTTCTTACACTCTGAATTGAATCAGCTTTGTAATTAAGCTTTCTCCATTTTGCTTGGTTATCTAAAATTCTACCACCAGACAACAAATTTTGTTCACGATGTAAACCATCTCCCGATTCTGTTTTCTTTTTAGAATCTCTTCTTTTGGTCTTTCCTGTAAAATTAACGAGCGATATAAGATATTTCTTAATAGCAATATTACAGAATAAAATATAACTAATATGTAACTGAGACCGTGTTACAATATTCTGTAACAAAAGCAAGATATTAATTACTTTTACTCTGATCTTTGGATATATCTTACCTCCTCCTATTTTATGTTCTTGCATATGATTTTGAACATCTAGTTCGACTTGATTTTTTGTTAACGATTGTTGCGTGTTCAAAGGTTGATTTAAAACAGTAGACTTATGTTTCGAAGGGGATGGTATCCGGCTGTTTAGCGGTATATCGTCGACATCGCTGCTTTTACTTGAACTTGGCTTTGTAACACCAGTTTGCACGCGTCCAACATCCATTGGTAATTCTTGTTTTAAGGCATTCGGTTTTGATACAACTGTCTGAAGTATATTATTCACTTTGCTAATAGAATTAGTACTATTGATCATCGTGGAATTGGATAATGGTAATTTGGATGCGGACGAAGTACCTATAATCATACTCAAAGATGACTTTTTCTGCAACAATTTGTTTCCATCTATGCATTCTTTCATTTTCTTCAATTTCCCCCGTCTTTTTATACCGGTCAGATCGGATTCACCGTCTTTTAGCGATTTCTTTTCCTTTTTTCTGATTTGTACTACCGAAGCATTACGCCCTCTTAAGGAAATGTGTAAGGGAGGCACTCTTGGCTCATCACCAGTTCCTGAGTTTGGAATACCAGTGGTAAACATTTTATTTACCGATTTATCGGCTTTTCTAATGGGTGGTGTGTTCACGAACGAAACATCAACTTTATATGCTGGCGTGACAGGTTCAGATTTTTCTAATTTTAGCCTTAGCTTAATTTTCTCACCGGGCATCGGACTTTGTGTAGTTTCTCTATTCGACTTTATCCTACTATGTTTCAAACTTCCCTCACTGGCAGTAGATTTCACCGTGGTTTCAGAATCCGATTGATCTGTATTTGTTGTTGTATCGTTTCTCCTTGAGAAATTACTGTCTGCATCGTCGTCGGAAAATATCGAATTCGATCGGTCATTCGATGGCGATGGAAAGGAAAAGAAATCATCTTGGTTGTCTACCGCGCTTTCTGGTTCGGAATCAGAACTTTCACTAGGCATCGGTTCTAGATGCCCGGTTAAAGGATTAATAAGAAATTGTCGTATTTTACCAGTCGATGTATACTCTGGTTCAGGCGTCTCTTCTTTAGGCTTCGGAGATTCAGAAACTTCGACCTTTGTAGCAGGCGAAACCACATTACTATTAGAAACGTGATTAGCATGAGAACCGCATTGAGAAAAGGCACCTGAAACCTGATTCGTAGTTGGCACACGGGTAGTATTAACCTGAGCACCTTGTGGAATAGAATTATTTTGTGCGTTCCACGTGGTCCCATTAGCATTACTAGTTGTAGCTTGATAATTTCTGCTCAAAATATTTTGACTTTGCCCATAACGGAAATCGGTCGTGGCGTTAGTGTTAACGTTCATATTTTTTAGTTGATTATGATGTAATTGTTGTTGCACATTCATCACTTGATTCTGTTGTCCTAAATGGGACTGTGGTGGAACCGGTTGCCGCGAATAAGGAGGAGGAGTTTGTTGACGTTGATTGTTTAAGTAACTTAGCCGTTGCTGTGGAACATTCATACCAACCGTGGTGTGTTGCATCAGTTGTTGTTGTTGTTGTGGCAAAAGTGGTTGATTAGAAACTGACGTAGGTTGTAACGATGTATTTACATTTTGTTGCTGTACCAAAGATTGTTGTTGTTGTGCAAGCAGATGCGATGTATTCATATTCTGTTGTTGATGAGTTAAAACTTGATGTTGTTGCTGTTGTTGAAGCAATAACTGCCGCTGTTGCAAAGGTGTTCGAATTTGCTGTCCATTTATCGGATGTCTAATTGGAAGTTGGCCCTGTAATTGTACTTGCGACGGTCTATATGCCAATTCTTGTCTGATGGGAAACTTTTGTTGTATTTGTACTTGAGCATGTAACGAAGCTGCAGGTTGTTGTATCTGTCCAGCAGCAGATGCTTGATGAACCGCTTGCTGTATTATATTTTGTGCGCCGCCACCAATTACATTAACTGGATGCTGTTGGGGAATAGTTGAAGGTTGATTCGCATTAACAGTTGCAAATGCAGATGTAGAAGATTGAGATAAGTCAGGAATGACTGTCGTCCCTCCGATAAGATCTTCTGTTCTAAGAGAATCTAGATTCGGCGGTGACTCGCTAGGGGAGGATAAATCTTTTCTTCTTACTGTTGGCTTTTTAGTAGGTTTCATACGATTTATAAGTCCGGTACTATCGATAACAGCTGGTGGTAACATTTTCTGACCAGGTATCACATTATTCGGGTGCGCGCCAGCATCGTTTTGTAAGAGATTTACAAGAAGCGGACTGGATAAAGCAACTTGATTTCCGTTACCATTCGAATTCCCTGCCAAATTATTATTGTTTGGTGACAGACTAGATGTGGTGGTAATTGAAGACTTGTACTGATTTGTCAATTGACCAACTGATGCAACTGACTGTGTTGTAGTATGACCAGCAGTTAATGTTGTTACTGTCGCCAGATTCTCTTGAGCAGGATAAGGCGGTGGTGGTTGTACATGATGCTTAAATTGCATTGCATTTTTAATTGTAGTCGCTTGTGATTCACGACTATGTATCGCTTGGGCAGCATGTGTCATACTGGCAAATGGGAATGGACCATTATAATTATTCCTAGGCGAAGCACTGGGATTAGTTACTGGTTGATTTCCAGAAGCACCAACATTGCTATTGCCTGATACTGACTGTACAGATTTTGCAAGAAATGGTGGGATTGGATCACAGTCTGTAGGTGCAACTACATTCGGAGAACGAAACTGTGGTGCTTTTTCCGATGAAGTACCTAAAATAACGAAGCATATATAATACAGCACGTATAAATACATCGATTTCGTGAAATATGTGAAAGAAAACATACTGGCTGCAATTATTTGAGCCACATTACGTAATGCTGAAGAAATGCTAGATGTATTACTTGGACCAGGTAAAGCTGTTGAAGATTCATTGTCTGCATTAGTTGTATTGCCAGTGGATTCATTCTGAGATTTGGTACCACTGTCTTGTGAAGGTCCTGAACGTAACACAATCTCCTGTGCCTCTCCACTAAAGCGGTTGGCTATCCTCAATGATATTACCTATCATAATCAACGATAGATGAGTATTGTACATTTTTTTTTTTAAATTCTTTTTAAACTTAACACAACTATAAAAATTCAAATTAATGGATCTAAACACAAAATGTTTAACTAAGTATCATCAATTTATATTACCTGATCTCCCTCAACCTGTACTGAAAGAATTCCAAGTTGTGTAAGCGTTGGAGAACCCTGAGCTGCTAATTCTCGAAGACGTAATGCAGCTTCTCTGGGTATTGAAAATGTGACTCTTACAGAATTCCATGGCTCTACTTTATTTACTCTTAAACCATCTCCCTTGTCTATAAATCATAAAATACAATACATACTATATCTTTATGTACTGTATTCCAACACTTAATATTTAAAATTGATATATACAAAAGTTACCTTTGCAAAGCAAAGATTTAAGACGATCAACAATGATTTTAAATTTATGTGGAAACTCTGGATCTTCTAGGTTACCCTCACACGTTACAACTGTTTGAATTAGATCACCATCACTATCAGCCGCCATGACTACAATGTACAATAAATTGACATTTTATGTACACATATACATATATAGAATTTGTATTTAAAATAAGCTTATTATTACTGTTTTATAAAGCTTAAAATTAATGAAAATTCAAAGTTTAAACAAATCTTTTTTAATGAAAAAAGAGAACTACTGATATATTATGTCATACTTAAATAATAATTAAATATTAATAAAACTATATGCTGTGAAATTCATAACTTTTCATACTTACCAACCACAAATCACATAACTACCCAGAGAGGTTACAAACGCCTCAGGGTATCACTACAATATGTGGTGATAAGATGTTTGTCTGTCGGTTCTAAACCGACAACTCCAAACCACTCCAGCACTAATAAATATGCTTATGGTTTCTAAGGGACAAAATAATACATTTCATTAGAAAACATTGATTAAGATATACTTCATTTGTATTTTGTAACATAAATTATATAAATATTTTCTAACTACTGAAAAACAAAAAGCACAATTTGAAAACAAACAAAAAAATTAATTAATTATAACATAACAAAAGAAAATTATTATAAATTACAATTTGTATATACAAATTCTAATAAATAATTTCAAACTTGTTTCCCCAACAGCTTAATTTGTAGAATATAAAACATTTTTCATAGAATATATACATTTTTTTATAATCAACATGATATATACCTTATTTTATAAAATTCTTTATTGGATACAATTGTTATCGTATAAATAATATATTGTTTAGTGGCTTTGTGGCACAAAAAAAAATTTGTATTAATATAAAACAAATTTTTTTGTAATCATAATTTATAAGTTAAAAATTATTTGAACACTTAAACATACTGATAAAAAATTCAAATTTTACATTAATATTCTTAGATTACAAATTGTTCTATTATATTTGAATATCTATAATTATTTACTATTAATATTATTATCGATATTAATACACACATTAATGTAAAAAGTTTAACAAAAACAATTAACACAATAAAAAAATGGAAGTTTTGATTGGACTCAATAAATAAACATTAGAAAACATTACTATAATAACTATAAATAACAAAATAAAAATTAAGTTTTATAACTTTATTCGTATTATTCATAAAACGAACATGTATTGTTGATAATATTTATTAAATACAATTTTATTTTGTTATGTAAATGAACTGCAAACTATAATATTTCTATATAGCACATGTTTACATACAAATGACTACAACAGTAATCGAAAATTATATATACGTGTGTATATGTATATATACACGCACACACATTTCGTTTAACACAGAGGATATTTAAAAAAATAAATTATCATTGATTAAATGTATGAAAATAATAGCGCAGACTTCAAGTATAATATCGAAAATATCGTATAAGAATATAAAATTGACAACTATTACACGAAATAAAACACAAACGAAAACATAGTGCATAAACAAAAAGTGAGGCCAATGAGCATTACTAGGTTATAATTTGACCACAATTTTTGTCAAATTATAGCGATTAATGAAAAAAATACAGAGTTAACGTCAATTATACTGTCAATATTTACCGATTTCACGGACATGTATACCGTAAAAGATTTCGGACCAAGTCTTACCACTCACGAACTGCAATTAAAATTTTTTGGCCCATAAGACGGGGGCACAACTTCTATGTGGAAGAAAATAGGTTATAGAATAATTTTTCCAACCAGACGTAAAACGTAAATTGCCGCGTTAATCGGAATTTAGTATTCTGATAGAAAAATGGCTTGTTTCGATTATTTCCATGATGATTTTCGAGAAAATAAGGCATCCAGAGCAGTAGATATCGGGGGGCCACCATTTTGTCCGTCGGGGGAGGTGTACGTGAAGTGGGCTCAAGCATGCTCAAGATAGACCGTCAAAAGTCTCAACATTTTTTATTTTGCAGCTTCCTTGTATACTTCGTAATTACGTATGCTTACCGAAACAAAGTAAAAATTCGATAATAAACGGCAACGGTAGCCAACAAAGCCTCACTTCAGTCTTTGCACAGAACGATTTTCATACCGTATGAACACAAGAAAATTTTAACGTTACCCCATTTCTTTCCAACTTCGTGCGGGATTTCTCGCGTTGAAAATGCACGGAGCCACACCACAAGAGCACTAATTTTAATCTAAAGTATGCCGCGCAAGTCTTACTTCACTTTCTGCACACAGCGCGCGGTAGGAATCACGAAAAAACTCGACATAATCGGTAATATAAAGGGACAAGTCATAAAACGCCATGAACAATAACAAGGAGCCGCCATTTGCAATGCGAACAACTGACATGCGCAAATCAATCGCGCGGGGCATACTGGGAATTCGAGAGGCGCCATCTTGCCAATTATTTTAACATTGAAATATCCTAACCTTTCGCAGTTTCAATTTATCGAATTTAACACTAGGTTTACGGCCTTCTCTTGAGAAAACGAGAAACCGAATTTTTCCTTCAAGAAATCGATTTATTAGAAACAATTGTATATTGCTAACTTACTTACAAATTCAGATATATTTTCGTATCATTCCATTAATAAAAGTAAGGAAAAGTTGCTGGAAAATAATAGCAATTGTTTCTGCAATTTCTCTCGTAAAATCGCAAATACGTCAAATTAACGTATCCCGTAAATCCAGTGTTAATATTATACGAATTTCGTACTTTACTTTATATTTTTCAGAGATTCGAATGTTTGAAATCGTATAATTTATCAGCAATGACTTTCTATGTAGTAGAGAATGTATCCTTATCATAAATAAATAGCATATCAATGATTTTCAAATTGATAAATCATAAATTATCACGTATAATAATTTTCTTTAATAAAAACTTAATTTTTATACATATATCGAATATATAAAATAGTTACTTTAACAACTTTTTAACTCTTTCACATTTAGAAGGTACTGAATATATTATTCATGTTGAATGAATTTTACGTATGTTAAACAGTTTAAGTCCTGTGAACGAATCATTATTGTAGAAAAATAAACGAATAATCTGTTAATCTCAATAATACGTAAAAATGAGATTTGTTATTTAACAAACTTTAGATTTATTTGAATTACAAATGTACGAAGTACAATCATTCTCTATAGCATTTATTTATTAAACATAATACATAATTTCTTAAATAAAATTTCACAATACCACTAATGTTTTATTCATACATATGTTTATGAAGGACCAGACTCCATAAGTCCAGCATCATTCATTCTCTGTAATGATTTCATTGGATCGTAAGTTCTAAAATAAAGAAATATTTCTGTTAGAGATGAAAATGAAACACAACAATGTATCATTTATGCAACTTCAGTTACTTGTAAAATTCCTCAACTCTCCGTTCATGGGGATTGGAAACAAGAAATTTGAAGGTCACACCAACTGCAACAGCAATAACTACTGTTCTCACTAAAGTTCCTTTAAGCTTTGTAAGATGCAAGTTTCGAAGTTGAGGTTTTGCTAATTTTCCTTCTGACATCTGAAATATCGATGTAACATTACATACAAAGACAAAATACGTAAATACATCGAACAGATTAAATTTACATAATGTATGTAATAATCTTTATGTAATAGGTTTCGTTAAATACATTTAGATTTTGATCATTTCTACGAGAAATTACTAGTATTTCATATCAACACGTATCTACAACGGCAATTTTAATCAATATTACACAGTTGAATAGTATCTGCGTTCAAATTTATTAGACATTTAAAAAAAAAATTTTAAATAATTAAAAAAAAAAAATAAATCAGTTTGCGATATTTCCTCGCATTTGATATATTTTACGATAAATTAAATATTTACATGTTAAATGTACATTTGTCTATATGTAGCGAATATTACATAACACTTAATATTTTTTTCGAATAAAAATAATAATTGTTTCAATTGCAAACACAATCAAAGTTCACTAAGAAGGAAAGATCATTTACATACTTTTTTTTCAGTGAGATAATATTATTCCTTATTCGAACTACGTAGTTCACACTTCAGCAGCGTCGACGGTATATCACTGATACATCACCTGGAACCTGCTGGAAATCATTCGCAAAGTTACAATCTAAATGCTCGCGATAGAAGCGTTCTGCAATCAGCTTCTTACAAACCCATGCGTTCTTAAAATACTAAAGTTTTATTCAAGTAAAATACTTTTTACATAAAACAACAAAGAATATAGTAACATATGTATTATGTTATACGATATTATTATTATAATCTCTTCTGAAAAAATTACTCGAGAATTTTGTTAACCTCATACGCCGCTAATATTTTAATTAGTTTATTGAAAAATGTGCGAAATACAGACCACGCACTGTCTAATAAATAAATAAATATAAAAGGAATATATTTAAAAATGTAGATTCGTTGTTAAATAACAATAAGATTCAATTTTAGGAAGATTTATAATTGTTAGCTAAAGGAAGATAAATAAGCAATTTGCTTTATCGACATTGTTTTCAACATTTGCCATTTTCAAACGTATCTTACACTATTATTACCTATGGTGAATTTGTACGAAAAACGAGAACGTCAATTCGCTGTTCTAACAAAGAACGTTGGAATGATTAATTGTGTAATTCAGTGATATTGGATCTACAAATGATCTCTATCATGTTTATTTGGAAATGTTGAAAATATGAGAAACAATATTTTGCGTTTGATCTGTTGTTAATATTTATTAAAAAGATGCAGTGATAGTGACAACTGACGAGGAGTCGAGTTGTTGCGTAGGTGGCTACAACTACACTTGGACTGTCTCATTTCATTTGTATGAATAAGAAGCAAAAGTGTCAATGTTGAATCGCGAAGCATATTAGTAAGTTCGAGTTACGTCAAAATAAATCTTTAGTTTATTTAAGTTTGCCGCATTTTTTATTGTTATCATTAGGTTTATGAAAGTGTTTGTAAATAGTATTTGCGGATAAATTTTATGGTACGTAATTAATAACCTTTTGTACAATTTAAGTTGACTGGATCGTTATTTCTACGATATAAATAAGGACTTTTTTAATATAATTTTACGTAAATAATAATTTAGTTTATTAGTATAACACATATTACTCGAAGTATACTTTTTATAACTATATATAACATACTATGTAATATCTCATCAAGTCATTAATATCCATAGATTTACTTTGTTTAACTATCATCTTTTTAATGTCTGCGATATCTCAATACCAACTTATTACAATTAACAGCTCTTTTCTCACACCTGTGTAAAAATATAGCGATCATGGAACAAATGATTGCTCTGAGTACACAAAATCCACTGACTTTATTAGTAAAGTTCGGGATAATGGCCTGGAATGATACTTGTGGAAACGAAAATTGTTCAGGACATGGAGAATGTCACAATGGTACTTGTTTGTGCGAGGTAATACTTATAGAAAAATTACAATAGAATTCGATCCATTTCTTGTATCTTTAAATATAATTTCTACCTTCTTTTCGTAGATCCAGTTCGATGGACTAGAATGTCACGTTCCAAATTTAAGTTACTACATTGCATTCGCAACTATATTCTTTATGCTGGCATTTGTGTGCCTGATACAGCTTATTATGTGTATCATTGCAGAATGGCAGAAAATGAAAGCACCATCCTTTCTTAGAGCTTGCAGGGTCACAACACAGAAAGTTTTATATTTTATTGTGTTTCTTGCATCGTTGATAAGAGGAGCATATTTTACATCCCCGGTAAATATCGTATAAAAAAGAACTGTACAACTTTTTAGTTCTTCTTTAAATACTCACGAAACATTAATCTTATGCTTTCGATAGACCGCATTTAAAGAAGGATGGTCCAGAAGTTTATTATCTGCATATTATCCACTTGTTTTAAGTGGATCCTCGTTAATTGTTTGTTTCTGGGCTGAAGTATTTCACTTGAGAGATATGTCATGGGATAAACCACAGTTTCTTTCAAAATCATTCATGGGTTTCGTTGTGTTTAATATGTTAACATACTCTTTGCTTCTGGCAGAATTTATCACAGCTCAGATATATTCACAAGAGGATCAGGTATCTATTACAATTGTTTATTTCTATAAAAAAAGAAAAGATGTACCATTAGTTTGGATTTTTTCATGAATATACTTTTTCAGAGCTTTTATACCCATGTTTTTAATGGCTGTTATGCTGTGCTCTTATTCATCGTTGTGGTTTTCTTGTTAATCTATGGTGTGGAAATATACTTCAAGGTAAAATAAAATATTTTAAATAATATGAACACTCTTTAGTAAATATATATTATGCTGAAATAATTTCCTTTAGATTCGAGGTGGCTTTTTGAATGAGTATCGAAGTAGTACAATTCTGAATAAACGTATGGTCCCTGATTTAAAGCTAAACGCTGAAGAACAAGTTACTGCAAAATTATTTGACCCTGTGCCAAGTACATCGCAATTATCTCAATTGCAAGAACAAATAAATATTTCTCAATTGCATCAATCACGTGTTGGATTACTATCGCAAGCTTTTATGCTGTTCATTGTAGTTGGATTTCTGTGCAGTGAAACACTTAGCGAATTTTGGAAAGCTAAGTATGTATAAAAATAATAATTGCTGTAACTATATTTTATGTGCTCCATAATTATCCACGTGTTTTATTACAGAGTTCCTATACACAGCAGGAATTGGCATGATGTTGTTTTTCGTGTTATTGAAGTTGGAGTAATATTATGGTTTCCATGTGTCTTGTGGAATTGTTTTAGGTTTGTCCCTTACGTTATTTATTTACTGTATGTATATTAACATAGAATCATAAATTTACATCGTGCTTGTTTGTGTTCCATTTTAGTCCAGAGCAACTATGGATTTTAAATCCAAAGCGACTGTTGAAAAGATTAGATCATTCTAAATATGTGAAAGAAATCGAATTGCAAGATAAAAGTGGAGAGCAAGATGCTGCACTTTTTTCGGACGGAACGTCAATTAGCAGTAAAGATTGTTGGATTTGTTACGACAGCGAAAGACAAGATGCTGGTCCGTTGATACAACCTTGTCAATGTAGAGGTGACGTAAGCGCAGTTCATCATAATTGCTTGCGTCGATGGTTGGTCGAGGTACAAGGATTATCTTCATCGTGTATAAACAGTTTTATACATATTGTATTATTACACATGGTATATACATTTCAGAGCTCTGTAAATGCCGATTGTCTTACTTGCAAAGTATGTGGTACGAAGTACAATGTTGAGCATGCAAGTAGATTGGATTGGCAGAATAGTATAACATCCCGTCATTGTTTGCAAACTATCGCGATCGTCACAACGATGTGTGGATCATCAGCTGCTGCTTGGACACTAATTCAATTGGTAGAAGGTCCGATTATTAGAATGCTTGCTGCTGGTACTGCATTGTTGGTGATGTATGTTTGTATAAGGTAAGTTATAATTGTTCATTTTTATATTCATTGTACGTATTATAACATGTATTAAGGTTTATAGTATATTTATTTTTAGGTTTATAACTTTAAACACAGTTGTGGCATATCAGCGTGCAAAAATTTCATCCTTAAATATTATTAGTTCTGACAATAATGGAAATGCACACGTTTCCACTATTAGTCACACCGTTTGCGTAGACATGGCGAAATCTGAAACAGCCGCGATATAATAGATATTTTTTTTTTTTAAGCGACACAAGGTTTATTTTGTTTTTACTTGTGAAGACATTAGGTAAAGAAGAAAGTTCTCAAAATTATATGGATATACATGTTATGTAAAATTACATATATCTTACACAGAACGTTATTTTAAGATTGTTTGTACAATTTTTAAAATTAACATTAACAGTTATTTAACGAATTGTGGAAAATGTTATTTAAAAATTTAATTGCCAGATTTTGAAATTTTGAAATTTTTTTATATTTTTCGACTAGTCTGTTAAGTTACCGTAAGTTAAATAAATCTAGTTTTGTTTTTGGTAGCAAACATGCTGTTTACATTAATCAAAATGATACTACTAAAAAATATGGGTGTATGCAAGTTTATGTTGTGAAGCACTTAGTTGTTTCATTGAAGGTAGTCTTGAGAATGTTAGCTTTATCGAAGTTACGTAAAAAGAAAACAATATTTCCACAAAA
The DNA here is from genome assembly GCA_951804975.1 of Anthophora plumipes. Classification (NCBI taxonomy): domain Eukaryota; kingdom Metazoa; phylum Arthropoda; class Insecta; order Hymenoptera; family Apidae; genus Anthophora; species Anthophora plumipes. The sequence continues at coordinate 3,114,350 of OX638122.1, forward strand.
ATAAGTTTAAAAGTAATGTTATTTCCTATGTATCGCTTAGATGAGAAGCTTTGTTTTCAAATTTCAAGTATATAACTTTACAAAGTAGAGTTTATAAGTTGAGGCAACTAGAAACGGTAAAAGTTGCGGAAAATGAGAATATAATTATAAGAAATGGAATGTTACCAACGTAAAAGTAATGATTGCATAGGTTTATATGGTTTTTCAAACTACCATGTTTTCATAGATGTAAAAATAAGATACTTTGCCGTAACCGCAGCACTAAATGCATGGAGTGATTCCGTGTTTATAATGGAATCTGACAGGAACACACGCGCGCGCGCGCGCGCGAAACAATAGATCATCTCGAATTGTAAAGTTATGAAATTAGTTCCCATAATATAACTGCATAATTACATGAAATTCGTATTACATTTATGGTTTTATGAAATCAGAAACTTTGTGAATAGTAAAAACATGTTTTAAAAGATTCATCGAAATCTAACGATTTTTAACTAAATAGAATTAAGAGTTACATTGTTTCTGCGGTATACGAATTTTATATTTGAGAATACTCGTATTTCATATGCCTCTTAGTTTCATAGAACATGTATATAGTATCATAATTAAAAAGTGATATATATTTCCTCCTCTAGAAAGGAAATACGTTATATAACATTGTAATACTAACAAATATTTTTTTGCTGCATTTTTTGTAGGAGTACAAAAATATTCTAGCTTTAATAACTTATTACTATAAAAAAAAAACTATCATTTATATGATGGTTCTGCTAATGACTATTAAAGGATACATTTGTAGATTACACAAGTGTTGATGATTAGCAATCCCTTATTAAGCAATGTTAATTAGAAATAAAATATCTGTTTAGTACGAAGTGATAGCATCATGTAATGAAATTAAATAATGTGATAAAAGAAATATCATTTTAACCATCATGTCTATTTTCTTATTATAAATTGGTTGATGTAACAAATTTATATTGAAATCCTGTAAAGTCCATTAAAAAAGAATTTCAACGATAGTCTCTGTAATTCTTTAATTGAAAAATGTTTGAGTTTCATGGAACAAATTTACTTTTAAAGTTCGAAAGTTTGTTGTAACACACTGTTATTATTTTTATTATCCTGCGGATGAAACTTAAGCATGTCATTTACTAACGTATAATTTGATACCAATTAAACTCGAATATATTCTTATAGAAATATAAAAAAAGTATAAATATGTATTAACATCAGCTATTGAGTATGTAGAAAGAAATAATAAGTGCGATATATGATACATACTGAATGGTGTCGAAGTTAATTATTAAATAAAAATGCCAGTACAAAAATATTATTCATTGTTAATTTTATTGTTATGTTTACAAAGACAATACTTAACAATGTTATATACCAAACTAAAATACTGATTATTAAAAGACAAAGTAAATTTTTTGATCGGTGAATGTGAAAGAGCAGATTATAATGAGGTGTCTGATTTTAGGAATGACTCTGAGTACTTTTTATTATAACTATATTACGTTTTAGATAATTATTTAGGTACGTATAAGAAATACATTTTACCAATTAAATCGAATATTTAATAAGTAATATAATTATAGATATACAGATACAGCAGAACTTAAAATATTGTTTAATGTGAACTACTAATTTGATATTTATATTTAACGACATTAGATCTGCTCTGACTGTGCAATAATATTACACTGTTGCCATGTGTAAGTGTGAATGTTTTGCGCCAGGTTACTTCTTGAGATTGAGGTTCTGAATATTGATGGATAAATTTTAAATGCAGTTTTCTCTTGTTCAACCTACGCTGAAATATAGTACATAAAAAATGTAATTTGAAGATGACAAGCAAAACAAAAATTAATGCTTCCATTTAAGGATAATTTTATCGAAATTATTCTTAAGAAAAAAGAATAAAAATAGTACTTCGTATAAGTAACTTTTCTCCTGGGATAAAATAATAAAAATTTTACCTGCAATGCCTGCAATTGCTTCTGAAGCAAAGTATTTCACATCAACATCACTATCTGTGTTGAGTTTATCAAGTATGGGTTTTACTTGAGCTTGTACTGCACATGGCTCAAGGTAAGGGCCGATTTTTTTCAATGTTTTAGCAACGTTAAATCGCACATTTGCGACATTATCAGTGGCCATACCTAACACAGTTGGAAGCATCACCCTTGTTGTTATTTCCGGACCACATACTTCCGCCAATACCTGTAGAAAACGCATAGAACAAAATATAATCTAGTGTACCATGAATTGCAAATATAATCTGAAATTATAGTAACATTGTTTTCTCACGTTAATACAAAACAGGCATGTCATTCTGTGAAGATAGTTTTGATCCCTTGACATTGCTAAAACCTTAGGTATTACAGTATTTTGTGCCCATTCAGGACCAAACTTTTCTACTAGTTTCTTCAAATTTAACGTAGCCGCTTCTCTGATAGCGTAAACATGATCTACTAGCCATGTCATGCACAAAGAATTCAATTTCTCGTCAAAAAATTGAACACCAAGTTGTCCAGCTAGTAATGGCATATATCTAGAATGCATACGAAAACATATGTAGTGTACTGTAAACATACTTCGTTTCCATTACTTCTATTTTAAAGTTCTACTATATTTAATATGCAACTTTTTACAACGAGGTACAAAGAAAAAAATACTTACTCTATGATTGCATATCTTACTCGCCATTTTGAATCCTCAGCTAACTCTACAATTGCTGGTAAAAGAGTTTGTGAAAGTTGTTGTATGCCAATTACTTTGTTCACGCATTCTAAATTACTGATAATGTTCAAACGGACCTCTGAACATTCATCTTTAAGTTGTGTTAAAAATAATGGTAACAGATGTTCGATTGTACTGTGAATTTAAAAATTTCGTTATTGTTATGTCTTCATTTTTCAAGTATGTTTATGTAATATCGTGTAAAATATATTTACTGACTTGCGTTTTCCAACTATTGGACTAAGACCCATTATAACGCTTGCTAAAGCTGTTTTTACATGTTGATTCGCATCTGATACAAGTTCTTTCACTATTGGTAATATACTTGTCATAATGATAGATTCTTGACTGTACATGTCAAGTTTCTGACAAAAATCGCGAACTTTATCAGCTGCTGCAGCTCGTACTTCCGCTTCTATATCTTTTAATACTACTTGAAATGCTGGTACAAGATCTGTTTTTGTAATTTCTGGGCCAACAGCTTCTTGGAGCTGTGAAGAAAAATTAAGATTAAAATTGTTCTTATTAAAGAAAAAAGCTGTGTCGAGAAGAGCTTACTTCTATGAATTTATCGGCCACCATGTAACGTACACGCCATGATTGATCGCTCACGCATTGTCTAAATGTAGGCATAAGTAATTGTTCTACATCTTCTTGTGGCAACAGAGATGCAATGCAAACACAAGCTTCAACAGTCAAAAGACGCACTGAATCCTGAAATACATGAAATATATACATAACGTTATAAACGTTATTAGTGTTATGAAATTGATTGATTTTTACATATTATCTTACTTGTTCATCTTGAGCCAAAATAACAAACATTGGAATTAAGTCTCCCTTTACATATTCAATTTCCATAACTTTAGCAAATTCTCCTAAATGTGAAGCAGCAGCTCGACGTGCCATCGGTGTATCATCTTGGCACAGATTACGAAAATGATTTCGCAAACAGGCTAGAAAATAAAGAATTTGCATAAAGTTGAAATTTATGGTTTCCATTATGTAAAAACATTTTTTCCCTACCTTTAACTGCTGGACTGACACGTGGATAACAAACACTAAATAAAGCACACGCAGATGTTCTTGATGTAAACCAATCTCCTGTAGCCAAATTATCAATCAAACGGACAAACTTCTCTTCCAAATCCTGCGAGCTATGTTGAGCAGCAAGTGTTCTCAAAGATTCAACCGCTTTCTCTCGAACTACAGTTTCCTCGACCATTGCCAAATTCTCTAAAGGTTTCTGCATAAAGACAAATTCTCATTTGTAGATTCCTCGCTAAGTCAATGATACAGTATCTTTATAGTTACTTCTCATTAAATACAAAAATAAAAGATAAAATTGGTATTATCATTTTTACAATCAGTTATTCCTGTTTTATATGTACAATGATAAAAAAGAAACAATTGTATGTGAACAATAATTAGTTGTTCAGCTTAGAACAACGTATGCTTATGAATCATGATATAGTTTACTGCAATGTGAAGATGATTAATACAACTAACATTAAGTGCTTGAAATGTTCTAAATATATCTGGTAGTTTATTAGTCCCAACAAATTGCTAACAACTGTTATAGCAAATAATAATAAAAAATAACAATTTATACCAGTAAACAGTGTACATATTCCGGACCTCCTACAAGAGGAGTAAATTGGCCAAGCTGTTCTGCCAATGCCAGTAGAACTTCATCCTCATCGTACATAGATTCAGCCAAAAAAGGTATCAGTTCACTGCGTGTTCGTTCAATGCCCAAAGCAATAGCAATTGTAGATAATTTCTTTATCGAATTCAGCCGTAACTGTAAAAAGAAAAGAGACTATAAATCAACTCGTTACAATTTATTCATTAACTCAAATGAGTTCCTTCTTTCCAAGCAATAAAATTCATTTCATTTAAGTCTTGGTTGAAGTTTTCTACACGGGGATTGTTACGCAAGTAATCTGCAACGCTAATCGCATTAGCATAAAAAACAAAACGTTCAGAATATAATGACAGAAGATTAAAAAAATATTCAATTGAATCGTACGTTATCGTTGTAGCCGCCTTGACACTCTACTTACTCAAGTGACTGTAGACGGTACAAGTCGGTTACCTCAAAACTGTGAGAGCATCGATCTTAAATACTATCAGAATTACCTGGACATCTTCGTTTTTTAATTCGTCAATCAAAACCGCGATCGGATAAAGACTCTCGTCTGTAATAGAATCGCTTGCTGCCATTTTGCTGCCGATCACACCAGAGCTTGGAAACTCCCGTGTATTCAAGTAGTGTTCAAATTACTGCGCCATCTGATGGTTATTACTGTTACAGAAAACTAGCGGTACATGTAAATTTTATTATTCCGTGTGTTTTATTTCCAATTACAGTGATATCGGAATTAACAGATTTCTAATAAAATCAGTAACAATTATTTTACACCTTCAACACTTCAAATGGGAAAAAAGGATTTCTTTATTTCATATGATGTTAAAAACTTTGAAAATGGCTGACACCATTCTTCGTCGTATCACAGACAGGGTACAGAGTAGACCACTCGTTCAACTGTATTTCTTTTTTTTTTTAGCAAGAAATTAAATAGTCAGTATTTAAATCTATTTTCGATCAGTATTTAAATTAACTTTTAGTTAGTATTTTATTACTAAAAAAGTCAGTATAAAAATACTAAACGGTTAGTATGTAAATAAAAAACAAATGGTCAGTACATAATTTATTTAAATACGGACAATTTAGTATAAATACTGACCAAAGAATATTGACCAAATTATTTAAATACTGACACTTAATATTTAAATACTGACAAAAAGGGATTAAAATACTGACCAATAAAGTACAAGCCTTTTTTGTGTTACATACACTTGGGGATCTATCCTATTATAGAACCCCGTAATCATTCTCATATGATATCTTGCTGTATCGATAGGAACTGATAATATTATTGTGCTATTAGTCATCGGAATTAAAATCAAGAATACTGGAAATTATTAAACCACGAACAATATAACTTATAATACTTCTAGATCGTTGGAATTTATCTTAGTTGCCATAAACGGCATTACATGCGAAATACTAAGTAACACAAGGTATACTTAGAGTCCTAAGTTTATGAGAATTTGAGTGGAATTCGGATACGTGTGTAGTTTTTTTCGCTTGCAAGTACGTAGTTCAGTAAGCATACGCAAATTGACATGAATAATTTAGAAGGTGAATTAAACAAAACGTAACGAACGTGTTGGTTGAATAATTTTTCAAATTTATTTACGCAAAGTCAAGCTTCTTGGTCCTGCCCATGTCCACCATAGAGCGATAAATAGCGATATCAAAGCGATAACACTGCGACTAAAAGATAAATAAGCTTAATAGGTTATACATGTAGATTATACTAGCACTATGGCTACAATGCAGCAAACAGCGCCCCCCAGCCCATCAACGTCAAACGGGACTGGTGGCTCGATTAAATCTTTCTTCGGGAAGGCGCTAACTGGGAAAGAGATAGACGAACAATTGGAAATCATCGAGAAAAGACGTAAGCTAGCTGAAGTAATAAAGGAAATGACTGAAAAAGACACTCTGGCATACCTACAATGCAAAACTTACGGGCAGATGGTGGATAAGAACTTCCTTGCATATTGTGCAGAATTGTTGGAGGAATACTTTGCGAAAAAACATATAGAAGACTACGAGGTTCAGGCAAGCATCATGGAGACCGTTATCCCCAAGCACTTGAGTCAGAAACTGTGTGCAGCTCCACTGTACACGGTTGAAACTGTTAAGCGTGTCCAAAAGTACAATCAAGAAACTTTGATAATTCGAAATACTAGATCTAGTTTCTGTATTATCCTCTAACTTTGAGGGTGATTTTCACATTTTCACGCCAAAAGTAACTTACAACAGTTTTTCGATATATTTCACTGACCGAAGGCAATTTTTCAAAATTCCCTCGCTCTAAGTACACTGTAGGGACTAGCGATCGGCGCTGTTAGCGCTCGACACGCCATCTAGTATTAGCTAGGTTAAGTAGGCTAAGTAACTACTAGTAACTAGTCACTAGGTTAAGATCTTTAGGGTTAAGTAGTTGGTAACCCTATTTCTTAAGAGGCGCTAAAACGAATAAAGAAAGGACGCGCCAGTTCTCCTCGAGACTAGTGAGCATAACGAAGCGCATAATAAAGCCAAACATAAAAAGTAAAAGAGAGTGTCCTTCTTATTATTCCTCCGGGGAAATAAACATTTAAAACCACTACAACACCGTGAAAATGCATACCATCTAGTGGGAAAAAGCAATACCGTAACATTGGTCAATATTTATTATGTATACCGGTTATACAGGGTGTCCCAGAACTAGTGTAACATCCGGAAATGGGGGGTAGCTGAGGTGATTCTGAACAACCTTTTCCTTTACCAAAATGTTGTTTGAAGCTTCGTTTTTGAGTTATTAACGAAAAACACTGACCAATCACAGCGCCCAGAGACCGCGGGCTCAACCACGTATGCACGGCTTTTATACACGGGCGCTCGGTCGGGCTCCCGGCACACGTACTGGCACAGCATAGGCATCGCGGCAAATGTTATGTCATTTTAAATTAAGAATAATGTGAAATTATTCGTTATTCATGAATTACAAATAAATTAGTAAGTCGTTTAATAACTGCGTTCGATACTTTTATTCGTTATCCGAAAGAAATAAAACGTTTTATTATTTATGAAAAAATGTTCTTTTTTAACACTTTGACGTCTGCACGTGTGATAGAAAATCTTTCGTCTGCCGCCGGTATGTCTCGCGTAGATTCTACTATCTGTTACCAGCCTTTTTCGCACGATCGTTCATATTGTAATTACAATGTACCGTATCAAGGCATGAAAATTTTAATAATTCTTACTTGATTCTGTCACCCGATTTACACGAAATTTCGAGGATCTGTATAAATAGATGTAAGCTTTTTTATTACAATAGAAATATTTCTAGGCGACACCAACGTGGAGTCATTGGACGGCATAGTGTTAACAGCACATTTTCGGGTGAATAAATTGTTTTAAGAAAAACGATTTGTATAACTAGTGTTAGAAAAAAATAATTAAACTTAACCATTCGTCCACGAAATAACCTGCTTCGATGGAAATGGATCGTTAACACTGGATCCTCGGTGTCGATCCTGACCTATCCAGGCAATCCTCAACAGCTGATGTTACGGCTGGGTCGGTGAACTCACTTCACTATATATATATATATATATATAGTGAAGAAATATATATACATATATATACATATATATATACATATATATATATATACATATTCAAAAGCAAATTTCTGTTTAAAAGTAATTTATTTTTCTACATCCAACCGGATAAAGAACATTTAAATGTGTGCAGTGTGCTTCTGAAAAATAATTTGCGCGAAGCAAGTATAAACATAAAAAGAAGTAAAGTAATAGAATAATATTTCTGAGAATACAAAATGATATTAACAATAAAGTGGAAGATTGGTAAGTTTTAAATCGGTACAATTAATGGACAACGTTTGAAACTATCGATAGATTGATATAAAAAAAAAAGGACGCCATTCTTTCGAGATATCGATTGGTCGTTTAGCGTCTTAAGGTAAATAGTATGGCGTCGTTTTAGTGTATTGCTTTATAGAAAACATTACTTGTAAATATTTGTAGATTCTATGAAACAACGTTAGTGTTAAAGAACAATTTCAGAATGAAAAAGTCTCCTTTAAGTACGCCAAGCGGTAGCAGAGGAAAGCAAAGTTACAACTGGAAGTTAAACGATCATAGAAACACGACAGGTTATAATAACGTTAAGAGTGATAATTATCAATATTCTACGCCGAAAAGTAGTCAAATACAACTTGGAAATGACTTTATCCCTCTAAATGCTAGTACACCGTTATCGGAACAAAAAAGGTTCAGTGGTAATTGGCATGGTTTTGGTGGTCGTAGTCATCGTAATTCAGGTAGTGGTGGGTTTAACCATTACAGGAACAATTATCATGCAACACCAAAAACAAACTTGAATAATTCGTATTCTCCTTACAAGCACTATGGTAAACAGTTTTACAGCCAGAAGAAGGTAATTCCAAAATTATTCCTACGATCATTAACCCCTTGGCCTATAACAATAAGTCAGACTTGTGGCACAGATTCTGGTTAAGTTTCAAGAAAAACAATTATATTAGTAATAAACATCAATTTTAATTCCAACTTCTTTTATAATTTATAACACTGAAGATAGTCCATTGCGATTAAACTATAATACATTAGCGTTTTTTACGTAAAATGATATGAAAACATTAAATAGCTGATGCTTAAATGTATAATCAGTAAAAGAAATCATAGGTCAAGGGATAACACGTTGACTGTCATAGTACTTTTCAGGATCCTGGTGTAAAAAGTCGATTCAATTTAATCATACCATTAAAAACTCCTATTATAGTACATAGTAATCGTTGAAAAGCATATAAAATGTGTTTATTATCACAAACAATAAAAATATTCTTTTGCTTGTTGATTTTGAATAAACTTTGTATTATCATATTTTTTGTTCATTTATTAATTAATTTTTTGTTCGTGTAAGCCAATAATGATTTTTTGTTCTCTTCTCTGAGGCTATCTATTCATGTTTGCACTGATAGACTACAAATTTCATCATAGCTGCACAAATATGCCAAGTAAACAGACTACGAGTTATCTCGTAGTTGGCAGTCAACGTGTTAAACTGTAACATTGAAAAAAACATTGAACATATTCTTTCACGTTCAGGGATACCATAAGGATACACGCAAGCAGGTCGACATATCAAGTTACGTAGATATGAAATCGTTCTTGGAAGATCCTTGGGCAGAGTTGACTAAAAAGTTGGACAAATCGAAAGAAACGAAAGGGACCAGATCCCCCAAAATTGAACAGTCAGTTCCGTCGCAATTGATTTACATAGATTCACGATCAAGTTCCGAAAGTAAATCTAGAGCAGCCGATGATTCTCGTTTCAATTCAACTTCGGTAAATGTAACGTTGGGGTTGGATGATACGGATGTTAGCGATCTGTCAAGAACGAAAAGCTCAATAGACTTAAAACTTGATGATGTAAGGTTCAGCGAGGAATCAAAAGATAACAACATTTGCAGTAATAACGACAGTACTTGCGATGAAAGTATTCGTCGTTCTTGTACTTCGAAAGCAGATATAATTCAAGATGTTATATAATAGCGAGCATGAACCAAGTGCACTTTTAAGGAGAATATTTGCCAATCTGGTGCATAGTATATTATATATTGTACATATGAACATTCAACGGTTATATATAAGTATCGGAAAATTCACGAGACAGTTGTTTCAGATTTTTGAAACAATATGATAGTATATAGTTAAAGAACTAACGAAGTTTTTTTAGCAACGCGGTTTTCCGTTTTGAAGGTAGCTCTGTTGCAAAAGCATATCTTATACGTATGCAAGATATAATGTATGAAAACTATCTTTCAGATCATATTTTCACATAAAGGCTGTGAAAAAAAAAAGAATGAACGTAGTTTACATGAAAGAAATTATACATGTGCAATTCTTCAATATGTACTAAAGTAATAGTACATATATTTAGGATACAAGGGAACATTAAACACCAATTTCTCACTTATAAACTAAGTCGATAAGAGTTGTTAAATAGATAGCTAAAATGCTACAGTATGAATTAAATTCGTAAATTCATTTGAAATTTGCTTAATCGAAGCAATTGGTAATTGTGCGAGAGATTTATATCTTTAAACATTGTTGAACATTCACCATTGATTTTAGTCTTTTAATATGTGTCTATGTACACACACACACACACACCTCTTTACGACAGTATAGAAATATATGAAGAATTAATGGTGTACATCGTGACATGTATATAGATAAATATATTATAAACGTACAGAAATGTGGAATTAAAGAACCATTAATCATGTGCAAATAATAAGACTTTAATTTTAAATTTTTTAGCTCATTACGTCAGAGTTTTACATACGTATTATTTCTAATTTAAATCCAAGGAATTGTTACATATAGTTTATTCATTCTCTATGTCGAAAGTATTGTAGATGTAACAATTAAACATTTGAAAAATTGGAACAAAAAAATAGAATACTGAAATTTGTATAATTGTTATTTTAGAAATAATAATAACAAACAAATTGCTTCTCCCCGATCTTTACACATTTTTATAGCATGTTTTAGTGAGCATTGGACTGTAGAAAATGATAGAAGTGTTTCAAGTGTTCCATTAATATGCTAACTCAACGTACAAATGATGCTCTGGTACAAAAACTTTACATAACTTAAGAAACTCAGATTTCTTTCGAAATTGCGATTTTACGTGATCGTGGAATACACATAATCGATATCTAAAAACAGTAACTGTATGAGCAATCTGTATAAGAAAAAATTGTATATAAATATACGTATAAACTATGATAAATATTCACTAACTCTGTACATTCTATAGTACTTACATATTTTTCTTTTCACACTTTTATTCCCATTCTCTGTTCAAATGTAGAAAGTTTATTCACTTTTCCCATAATTTGATCTTGCATTTCAAAGTATTCTATTTTACACGATCTTTCGTAAGTGTAATTTGTTTACAATGAATTATAAAAAAATAAAAAAATTAAGATCGAGGACAAAAGGAACAGTTTGATGATTAATTTAATTGAACGACCTTAGATCGATCTTTAACCTTGCGCTTCTAAAGGTAATGATGTAATACAGCGGCAGGATCGGGTAGGTATATGAATAATTGATCGTCTATCGAAATAATCAATATCAGCCATGTATTCCTTGGCATTGAAGTTTTTCACCTCGTTCTTGAAAGTTTATTTTTGACGCTGTTACCTGAAAAACTTTTTTATACCTATAAAAATTAATCGTCAGCTTCCTTTTTTTTTCTTACCTAGATTTTTAATTGTCACAACCTAAGGCGTAGTTTGATCATAAATATTTTAGATAGTATATATAGAAATTTAAGCTTTCCTTGACTCTACCTAACGATACAAGTAAGTACTTGTTAAATATTAAATCGTTTAAATTTATATTATGTTTCATAGATTACTTGGACAGGAGTAAAATAAGGTTAAATAGGGAAATTAAGGAAATTGAAACGATGGTGATAGTTAAAAATGTCTACAGCCCGATTGACTACTTGAGATTATATTAGGTTGTTTGGAAAGTTCATGTCGATTTTCCATAGGTAATGTTTGAATACATTACAACAAATACAATTAGACGAAAACAAATTGATATATATTCTGAAAGATTACTTTTTTCACGTGCTTTTTGATAGTTTATTCGTTACAATTATTAGTTTCTTCTTGATGTTATACTGTCTTGCAGATAGGAGAAAATAGAGTACACTTCCGACATTGAATATTTTTCTTTTGACCAAAAAAAGAAAAGTACTCGTAAAACAATAGGCGAGATATGTAATGTTTAAAGAGGTGGTAATGTATCAGAAAAAATTGTTCGTAGATTGTTAAGAAAATCTAACAATGGAAATTTCAATCTTAAAAAAAATAAAGAAACAAAATTTTTGGAAAAAGAAAGTTTTTTAACTACTGGAAGGACGACGAAAAATTGCAGAACTAAAAAATGCATATCTTACGGAACAAAAAAATTAGTGCGGAATTAGCTTAGTTACTTAAAAATCGGCACAAATTTTCTGGACAACTCAGGTAGGGTTACTTTCTTTGAAATTAATATGCTAGTTATTGGAAAAATTGTGCATTTAAATCGATCTGCTCGAATGCACGTATGAAAATGGAAATATGGAAATGTGAATAAAAGTATTTTGATTTTAGTTAGGTTACTTCTTTAACCCGTTAGCTGTGTACCCAAACGTAAGCCATGACGAGTATACTCGTCATACATAGAGTACATGTGATTGTTGTAATATGGAATTAATGAAATGACTGTTTTATTTATTAATTTTATCACTGATAACTGTCCTGAGGCGACAAATGCGTGCAAAAGAGATTTGTTTAATTTTATTCCGGGTAAAAATTATACTTTTTTAAATAATAATTTTCTTGTAGAATTTTTGGAAATGAAAATATAAATTTAAATAAGTGAAATCGTGTTGTACGATTGTTATTGATATTTGTTTATTTAACTTAAACTTGTATATAGTTTGCATATGAAAAAAAAATTAATAAAAAATAAATTACTTAGAAAGGTGATTAGTTTAATTCGTTGTTGTGGAATGATACTAATTAAAGTTTTAGTGATGACTGCCAAAAGAAAATACATTTATAAAGGAAAGAACTACTTTGTTCATGCTATGTACAGTTTTTTTTATAGTAATTATTTATATTTTTTTTATTTGTGCGTATTCAAAACACTCTAAAATTTGCGAATATATTTTTGTTTTCGCTAAAATTGCAATTTAAACAGCAAATCGTAGCTGCGTTTTACGCACGACGAGTATACTCGTTGTAACACAAAATATTGCCATTCATGACGAATATACTCGTCAAAAACAACTAACACGTAAACAATATGTACTATTATATAATCTTTTGGGAAAATAAATATTAAAAGTTAAGAGATTTATATAGAAAATTTTCACAGTAACAATTATGCAATATCTTTTATAAATACAGTATCATATATATCGTAAAAACTTTCGTCTAAAATAGAGAGAAACCTCGTTAATTTATGTGATTTTTTGCATCGATTTTTCTCTCTCTTATGGAAAAGCGTGCTTTTTATTAAAAGTTCTTAGAACATTTATAACTTTATGAGATTTGATATTGTCTCGATGGGTTATAGTGTACATACAATGAATATAAAATTAACTAGGTCAAGCACACATTTTATATCGACGACTTTGAACGTTTATTTTCATTTTTCATAGTTCGCAACATATTTCCCAGTGACTAGAAGTAACAGTGTTATTCCTCATGTTTAATACGTTTAACACGTTCACGGCGAATTCACTTTATGGCCCCAGAATTACAGATTAAGAGTAATTTTCTAAAAGTTTTCTTTTATTTCTGAGAAAGATTAATTTAGAACACGTTTTTCTCGAAACTGTTCCACCCTTGCACCCAGCAGATCTCCGAAACTTTTCATTCGTTTAACTTGAAACTTCTGCACGTTATTCTCCATAAAAAGATCTACAATCTACCATAAAAATATTTTCGATATCTCAATTCGTCGAATTTCTATGAATATTTAAAGTTGATTTTCGTCAGCGAAGAAACAAATTTTACATTTGACAAGCCGCCATTTTCTCGTTTTCCAAAATTATTGAAAAATCATAGGCCACATTGGAGATGATCTATTTTTCTTTGTTGGCTGGAAAACTTTTTATTTTTTGTATTTCAAACACATTTGTTGCTGGGTGCAAGCGAACAAGGTTTCCCTGAACATGAAGTTAAACAATGTTGTACAACTCCACCATTTTGTACTTTTATACAATAAAAAAAAAAAATATGCAAATGGAGTTATGACGTTGCTTAATGACCCTTATAAAAATCTTGGTTTTTTATGAAATATTTCTAGGGGGAAAAAATTTCAGATTCACCCGATTGTTCTAAGCTTCCAGGGTTGCATCCTCCCCTTAGTGTGTTAATAAAATGATATTTATTATTGATACTTACATTATTGGATCATATTCTGAAAAGAAAGGTGTGCCAAGGATACAAAATAACACGAGTTGCGTTAAGTATCTATAAATTTATATTCTTTCCAATTTTTTCTTCCTTCTTTTTTAATACTTGCCACAAATTAAATTAGTATAGTATGCATGACAGAATTGATTCGATAAAAAGAGTAGTTTCGCCCATTTATCTAGAAGAAGAAACATTAGTTACAAAGATTTACAGAAAAATGGAATTCTTCCAACTTTCACGCTTACATTTGCTCAGTTGTTATTTTTATTCAACATTTCTCTTTTCGTTTATGCACAACGATGTCACGAATATAGATATCTATGTTATTATTGAATTATTCAATAAATGATTAGTCCAAAATATATCATACAGACTTGATGGCTGCTTGTAAAATGATGTGATTTCTTTATTTTTGTTCAATATTTTTGATAATTCACTACCTGATATATATGATATGTTTACGAATGGAATTTTGTCGAGGAAACGTTAAAATTCGAGGTACCAATCGTTTAGTCGTAAGACATCACAGATGATATTTTGTATCATGCCATGGTTTAAACCTTTCAGTTTTTTTACTATCTTCGAGATCGTGTATCTTCTATTTGATACGTTTGCACAGTGACGATTTCTATACTACTTATAGTTAAGTATACCATAAAAATGTAATTATTTATGTAAAAAAATTCAAACGTTAAATAGTATTCTAATGTAAATGACACTTCTTATTTGGATGTTTACATGGAATATATACAAATTTTCATTTTTTATTTTACTGGGTAGCGGAAAAAATTCGTGCGGATTTCTAGTTAAAAATACAAGGAATTTTTAATTCTTAAAAATTAAAAATTTTTAAAAGTTAAAAACTTAAAAACGTTCAAAAATTTCAAATTTTTAACTTTTAAAATGTTTTTTAAATTGAAAATCACAAATTTTTAATTTATAAAAGTTAAACATTTTTTATTTTCAATTTTTAAATGTTAAAAATTTTCAATTTTCAATTTTCTTTAAATAAAAAATTACTGAACCAAATAATTATCCCTTGTTTCTCTAACTTTCCCTTAACACTCTTCATATCGCTTTCAAAGTGCCTATTTGCAAAACTATTGAACACTAATAAACAAGTGATAAAGCACAAGGAGACTAGTCTACACTACAAAAAAAAAAAAGACGTAGCAAAACTACCTATTCATCGTCCTTTATTTTTTGACAAGTCAGAGAAGCAATCTGAGCCTTGTCATAAAAAAGAAAAGCACTTTTCACGTTAACAAATACCAATTGAACATCTACGAAGACAGAATAGACTTCGACGACCAATTAAATAATTAAAACCTTCACTGATAGCAACTTTATGCATCAAATATCGCAAATTAATACTTTTTCAATGTTTTTTGCGCGAACTTTTTCCAATACCTAATATATTTAAATAAGAATCCTACTATGAGTCATGTAAAATTGTTCAATCTCATCTAATAGATAATACAATATCCCAAATTATTATTTGTTACAGCAGTTATTAAATGATCTTCGATTAATCAAATTATGTTCATGTGCACAATTACTTGGTATGATTATATAGTATAATATGTATACATACACACATACACGCGCGCGCGCCCACACACACACACACACACACACACACACACACACACACACACACACACACACACACGTGTATATATATACAGGGTGTCCCAGAAAGAGTGTAGCATCCGGAAGTGGGGGGTAGCTGAGGTGATTTTGAACAACCTTTTTCTTTACCAAAATATTGGTTGAAGCTTCGTTTTTGAATTATGAACGAAAAACGCTGGCCACGC
This sequence comes from Anthophora plumipes, assembly GCA_951804975.1. Taxonomy (NCBI): domain Eukaryota; kingdom Metazoa; phylum Arthropoda; class Insecta; order Hymenoptera; family Apidae; genus Anthophora; species Anthophora plumipes. The sequence goes on from OX638122.1 coordinate 3,130,569, forward strand.
GAGCGTTGGCTCTGAACCGCCGCGCTCGGTCATGATCGTGAACAAATTAATTCTTAAATTAAGAAAATGTGGAATTATTCGTTATTCATGAATAACAAATAGGGGAATGAAGGGATGAGGAATCGATCCAGCCGTAACATTAGCTGTTGAGGATTGCCTAGAAAGGTCAGGAGTAGCACAAAGGTCAGGTGCTAACGACCACTTTCGTCGAACTAGGTTATTTCGTGGACGAATGGGCGAAATAATTCAATTAGCTTTTTCTACGCCAATGCATTTGTTCACGACCACGAGCGAGCACGATAGTTCATAGCCAACGCTCGCGTGGCCAGCGTTTTTCCTTAATAATTCGAAAACAAAGCTTCAACCAACATTTTGATAAAGGAAAAAGTTGTTCAGAGTCACCTTAGCAACCCTCCATTTCATGGAGTTACACTGGTTACGGGACACCCTGTATACAGAGATGTACTACAGTCGCATTGAAACGTGTCTCTACTACATTTTTCCTCTTTTTTCTTTGTATTTCTTTTTTTTTGTTTTCTGCAAAAATTGCTTAATTCGGGACTTTTTAAAACTGACCCTTTTGTAAGAGAATACGAACTCTTCCTTACATATTTGGTCTCTTCGATTTAAAGCTATGATTATTAAGGACTGGAGGCAATTGATTTTCTCTTCGTTCGTTACAGGTCTCATGCTGCTATTTGCTTCTAATTCAACAATCACTGTAGAGAAGCTGAACGTTCTTAAGTATAAATTTTCGTTGTACAAATTTTGGACATCTTGTATACAATATATACTATATTAAATATCTCCTCAATGGGTTTATGCTCGACAAAAAAAAAAGAATTTTTCTGGTTTGTTAAAAGGGACACTTCGAAAATGTTATGTGTATTAACCCTTTGCACTGCAAGATTTTTCAACAAGCAAAAATAATTGTCGAATACACTCCGGATGCTTCCTATCAACTTTTCAAAGATGTCGATTACACTACTTTATCAGTGCAAGTGATATGGTTAGTGAGAATAATAGTGATATGGTTAGTGATTTCGTTAATTTTAGCCGAAGAAAGTGTAAATTTGCGAAAGAAGGACACATTTATGTAGAAATTACAAAATTAATTTCTGCATCATAAAAAAAAAATAAACAAAATTTTAAAACGCAATTTCGTTAGTCTCAGCTAGAAAAAGTGTAAATTTGCGAAAGAGGGGAACATATATGTAGAAATTATAGAATTAATTTTTATACCTTAAAAACAAAGAAAAAAACGGAATCTTAATTCGCAATTTCGTTAGTTCTAATTGTAAGAGATGTAAATTTACGAAAGAAGGAAACATTTATGTAAAATTTACGAAATTAATTTTTACACCTTAAAAAAGAAAAAAACAGAAAATGAAATTTTAAAACGAAATTTTGTTAGTCTTAGCTAAAAAAATATACGAGGAGAGAAATTTTCTCGTTTATTTTCTAAATATCATCGTTAATTTAGCATTTTCGTTGTCACTTGTATTTCCATTGCCCTCACTGCTGCAATATTAACCACGTTGCATGTTTAATTTCTTCAATCGTGAGTCCACAATTCATAGAACTATTTAACTTTCCTATCGAACGAAGAATTACGCGCACCTGTTCCTTCTGTCATCGTTGAAACGCGACGATGTTAAGAAAAAAAAAGGCAACAAATTAAATGGCCAATATTTAAATCTATTTTCGATCAGTATTTAAATCAACTTTCGGTCAGTATTTTATTACCAAAAAGGTCAGTATAAAAATACTAAACGGTCAGTATGTAAATAAAAAAATGATCAGTACATAAATAGCGAATGGTCAGTATAAATAAAAAAACGGTCAGTATGGAATTAATTATTGGTTAGTATTATTACGGTCAGTATAAAATTTACAAACGAACAATACAAAGCAGAAAAGAAACACAGTATTCAACCCATTCCTTTACAGACTCATTGTAAGTCGAAAAATAATTACATTTAAAAATGTTTTTATACGTAAAACAAATACAGGGTGTCTCATAACTAGTGTACGTCCCAGAAATAGGGGGTTGTTGAGGTTTTTGAATTATTAAAACGCTTTATTCCTATCGAATAACGAATAAAAATATCGGACACAATTATTAAATGACTTACTAGTTTATTTGTTATTCATGAATAATGAATAATTTTATATTATTTTTAATTTAAGACGATGTTACATCTGCCGCGATACTCACGCAGTGCCAATGCGTTTGTTCACGACCACGGGCGAGCGCGGCGGTTCATAGCCAACGCTCGCGTGACCAGAGTTTTTCGTTAATAATTCAAAAACGAAGCTTTAACCAACATTTTGGTAAAGGGAAAAGTTGTTCAGTGTCACTCCAGCAACCTCCCATTTCCGGAAGTTATACCAGTTACGGGACACCTTGTATATATAGTTTTATTTTCATAATTTTTAAATTAGACATTTACAAGTTTTCACTTAATGAATAAGAAAACATGCTTATTGTTTGATTTATAAAAATACAGATTTTAACATTTTGACATATTAATATATTGTAATCGTATAAATATTAATCTATTACGAGTGCCTTAGTTGCTAATTTCGATTAAAAAAAAAATTTAAATATGGACCATTTATATTTAAATAATGACTATGTAATATTAAATACCGACCATATTTATTTAAACACTGACAATTTAGTATAAATACTGACCAAAGGATACTGACTAAATTATTTAAATACTGACTCTTCATATTTAAATACTGACCAGTAAAATACAAGTCAAAAAAAAAAAAAAGAAGAAGAGAAAACGATTCCGTTTCGACTCTGATTGTAATACGTTTTCAGTACAAATATGCATGTAGGAGAGAACGTTGCACGAGCGAGAATAATTCGAATATACGAAAAATCGTAGTAATCGTAAGAGTTAAGGTTACACTATCGATTTCTTCTCGTAGATACAATATTTATAGATACATACGCCCTGTAATACTCTATTTAAGTCCGATTAATATGTGCGACAGTATTCCTGCGTACAGACTTCGATACTTGCAACCGGAGAAACTGAAGAAACGTCGGAATTACGCAATTTTGTCTACTACATACAACTATTCTACTATATATATGTGATGTGGAAGATTTACTATGATAAATGCGAAGTGGAAAGGTTGAATAATACAAATAACAGTTCTCCGTAGGCAAACTGGGCCTGTTTAATTTTTTGCACCGTTCTGAACTCTCGAAAAAGATCTGAGAAAGTCGAGAGATACTTATCAACGCTTGAAACGCTTTCCCAGTGAAAATAGAAACTCGCTTCGAGGGAATGCAGGAGTGACATTTCGTCTACGACTGCCTACGGAGAGATAATCTACCTTTTCAAGCTGCAGAAACTGTTTTTCCCATTTTCTCTGCTGAACAATCGCGAAATTATTGGTATTTCGAAAGGAAAATGAAGTCACTTCGCAATCATCATAGGGATGAAGATCCATAACACGCACCTTCAGATATTTGGTGCTATTTTTTATGTACAAATTGTATTTCTTAAATATTTAATCGTTAAAAACCTCTTTTCTTAAGCTTATACCTCGACTTTCCCACAAGCGTGTGTTGATCAACGTTAAAAATATTCTCAATCTATTTATTTTTTTTATTTTTTGCCATCTGTGTATAAATATATAATTTTCCGCTGGTATATCAGAAGCAATTTTCCATTCGACTTCGTAGGTTATTATTGTATATTATATACAGTTCACCGATATTCTACTAGGATGTACGAACGAGTACATTGTCGAAGGAGTGTTGCCTATCGTTTGGAACAATTCCAACGGAAGATTTTAGAGGATAGGATACAATCTGTTCCGATACTGAAGCGATACTCTTAACACTAGATATACCAACCGGTCAAAATGATCGGTCTAAACATTCGCTAATAAAATTTTTATTTTATAGTAAATTTCAAATTTTTCTTTGTTTGTAAGATTATGAAAAATTCTTATTTATATGTATCCGACAGTTATTGGAACGATTCCATTTATTGATTCTACGTTATATTTGCAGCATTAGTCGCAAAAACCAAGTAATGTTGTAGCACATGGTATTTGTAGTGTTACAATCGCATGTAAACACACATCTTGGTGATTTAAGTTCCCAATGTTTCGAAAACAAATGCCTATTGGAAGTAGGTTCCTTACGAATGCGTCAAAAGTGAATAAAAGCAGAAAAATGTAGTTATAAATCCTGTTACGTATGATGGTAAAGTGATTTTTTAGAAGCAGGAATTACGAGTGAAAAACGTACAGAAAGTTCAGAAGAAATGAAGAAACTTTGTAGTTAAATTAACCCTTTACGCTCCTATGATGCCTCTACGGAGACATTCGTAATGTACATCATAAATCCGTTCAAATTTTATTTATACTTAAACAAAGCAAATTGATCAAATAGATAAAAATAAATAAATTTACGAAGGTGTACAATTTTTTTTTCCAAAGTAACTTTTTCGTTTTCCAAAGTTTCGTCGCAGAAGTGTGTTAAAGTTGATAAATCGATCGTATGAGAAAATTTGCTCGAAGCACAAAGGGTTAACAAACGAAGGGAAATCATTTCGAGAAGTAGGGAAAATAGAAAAAAAAGTTGTCGTGGAACTGTAAAAAAAAAATTATAGGAGTTTTTCACAAAAGAATTCTTTACATATTCAGAAAGATTATGTTTCATACAACATAATTGTGTCCAATTTACAGTCAGTATCACAAGAGCATGGATGTATCTATCTCAATGAGATAGAGATTATGTTAACATAAACATTTACAGTCTCCTTTGATACGCGTTGCCATAAAATCTTTTAATATCTTTTCGTCACCGACAAATACAGACCTATCCGAAATAGGTGCTGTGTGTATGTCAAACGTTTTGAAATGGTCTTTTTGTGTCATCGCTCGAAAGAATTGAAAATCAGTATTAGAGATGTAAAAAAATATCTGCATAAATTTCTCGAACGCGTTAATATGTGGGTGCAACAGTATAAAGAAGCTAAGTGTTTCGATGATCCTTTTGATCGAGGTTCAAAGCAGATTATTACAAAAAGGCAGGATAAAGTGATCCTCTGGTATTTTTTTTAAATTCAACACTTTTCTTGTGCAAAAAATAAGATTTCTTTTGGTGAAAGGTGCATAAATATTGGTATTCTAACATTGAAACGTCACTTGGAACGGTGAACACATCGAGAGTACAACGATCCCAAACATTGGAGTCGTGTTTGCATCGAGTTGAAAGCAAAAAACTGTATCAGCATCTTGAACTGGCTAACACAATCCTCTGATGCAAATCCAACTGAAAATGTGTGATCTACTACGAAGCATAAACTGCGGGGAAAACGTATTCTAGCACTAATAGTACTAGTTCGTCGTATTCGAAAAATATGGAGGTCTCTACTTATCTCTGAAGACACTTGTCACCTAAAATGACCTCAAACCACCTCAAACCACCTCAAACCATCACAAACTACCTCAAATGACCTCAAACCACCTCTTACAATCACAAGTCACCTCAAACCACCACAAGAGATCACCAGACACCTCCAATGACCTCAAACCACTACAAACCAACTCAAACCACCTCATCCAATCACAAATCACATGAAACCACCACAAACGGTCACAAGCCACCTCAAATGACCTCCAGCCACCTCAAGCCTTAACATCTAACTCACACGTCGAAAAGTTGATTGACAGTACACCTAGACGTTATCAAGTAACAATCGCTAATGGTGTATATTGGACACATGATTAATTAAGCGTGCATCAATCTTTTAAATGCACTTTCCATCTGCATGCAATCTTTTACAGAAACAACTAATTTTCATAGAGATATCGTGTCTACGCTCTTGTGGTACAGACTGTATTTTTGGATCGGTCAATTTTACCGGTGTTTAACACGTTGAACGCCATGGGGGTCACCGGTGACCGCCGCTGAGTTTGTTCGTAGCGCCATGAGGGTCACCGATGACCGGCGAAGCCAAGATTACTGGAAACCCATAATTCGAATAAACTTCAGTATTTTTAAATTTTTCAATATTATCATCGTTACTACAACAGTGTGAAGAAACTAATGCAACGATAGAACACATAAAAATAGTTGTATATATATATATATATATATATATATATATATATATATATATATATATAACATGTATGCTTAAAAATTATGGGCTCGTATTGCGACGTGCCGTAAATTCATCTTGGCGCTATGGGCAAACCACGTAAAATTAGCGTGGCGTTCAACGTGTTAACCCTTTGGGTACACATTTATTTGAAAGATTTTTTCATTTGGAGCACATTCAATTTTTTCGGCATGTAAAAGCAGTAGATTTAATGCAAGAATTCATTTATTTCATATTATTCGTGATATATACTTCTACATGATAATTAGATAACTTAAGGCAATTAGTATTACGAAACAATTGAAACAAATAAATACAAGTTATAACAAAAAGCAAATTATTAATAATTTTGAAGCGTGTTGTAGTTTACATTTTTTGCACTGCCAGGTAGTGTCCTTCCTAATTTTGTGTTTAACGGATCACTAAAAAGTTCTTCATCAGATTGATTGAATTCACTATTTTCATTAAAACTGTCGCTATCACTTTGATAAAATATATTCTCTATTTTTGCCATTATGAGGCTGTGTATCCCAAACAAGGTTCACCAAAATACTGAAAATAGTTGTTCCGTTGTATCTGATACCAATTACTCTCAAATAAACAAGAATGAGCATGTTAAATATTGTTTCAATTTCAATAACATATCAGAACGTCATGTGCAACATTGGCCAAGGAAATGCATGACGTTCTGATAAGTCAAATCTACCTAAAGGGTTAATGTAACAGCAAAAATAGAGGAAAATAAGCCGCGTTCTCGACATCTGACAGTTCTTTAGATTTCAGAAAGGGAAAGAATGCTGAACATACAGCCAGGAAGATTTCTGCCGTTTATGGAGAGGGTATCGTAGCTAAGAATACAGTTTGGAAGTGGTTTGCTCGCTTGAAAAGTGGGAATTTTCACCTGGAAGACCGAGAACGTTCCGGTAATTATTGATAATGACTAAATCAAAACGTTGATTGGAAATAATCGACGTAGTAAAGTAAATCGTTGTCGTGGAACTGTAAAAAGGAATCATAGACAAGTATAAAGATACAAAAAAGGGGTAGAAAACTTTCCTCGTTTTTGGTCGTCCGAGAAAGTTAAACGAAGCAGATAATCGATTAATTACAGGAATAGTGGAAAAAGATCCCACCATGAATGCAGTTTCATTAGCTCGAGAAATATCTGGAATACAAGAAAAATCTATAGGTGCGAGTACCATTCGTAGAATTAAGTTAAATTCTCAAGAAACCAGCGATAAGTGCGAAGAATCGCGTTTTCAGATTGCAATTCGCAGAAAAATTCATAAACATACCAGTAGAATTTTGGAACACCGTATTATTCACCGATGAAAATAAATTTGAAATTTTTGGAGGAGAAAGAAATACGGAATTAGAAAAATCTTGTTAGTGTCGTCAAGCACGGCAGTGGTAATATGGTTTGGGGTAGCATAGCAGTCTCTGCAGTCGGAGAATTAGCTTTTATCAACAATACGAAGGATAGATTTCACTATCCAGATATTTTAACACGTTCCGTGCCAAGCCATTTTTACCTGACTTGTCGTTCAGGCCATTTGATATTTTGACTAAAGATTGATATATTATCACACAATATTTCATTACATCATCAATACATAAGTAGTTCTCTTGTTTAGAGTAGTTACCACTTGTGGTACACGTGGCGCTGCGATCAGTTCGATTGCAAAAGTCAGTTGGTTCGAAACTTTTCGATTAGTAAAAAACCTGCTGCATTCGAATTTGTTAAATAAAAAATTAGAGAAATAAAATATTTAACAAAAGAAGGAGTAGGTAAATATACGGAGATAACGTTTTTTGTTTTTCATTTGTTTCTGTTGGAAAACAAGTTTCTATTATTTACTTTCATTAGATTATTCTTTCATCTTGTAATTTTTTGAATTGAGCGAGTTATTCAACTTTCATTTTTTAGCCCTGATGATAGGTAATATGGAAGTACACGACGGAGATAGTTCCAGTTCTATTTCCACTGAAATAGAACTCCCGTTTAGTACAAAACGCTCATGTAGATTTATATTATCATCTTCCGATGAGACAAGCGATGCATCAATTGAGGTTACCGCGCGCCCTAGACGAAAATACCGCCGAATTGTATATAGCTCCGAAAGTGAAAATGAAGCACAAAATATTACTAATAAGTTATTAGACCAATGGATAAATCCAAGTGGAAATCAACCTTTACTTATACCATTCACGGGTACACGAGGAATAACATTATTGGATTATTTATGGAAAGAAGAAGATTATTACTTATTATTTGTTACCGAAGAAATGTTCGAAGACATAGCAGAACAGACTAACATCTACGCGATGCAAATATTGGCTCAGAAACGGTCATGTCATCTGAACACATGGATTCCCACTAACAAATGTGAGATAAAAAAACTTTTCGGCCTTCTCATCTGGATGGGATTAGTAAAATTACCTGAAATAAACTTATATTGGTCGAAAGATTCAACATTCGCTCAAAGCTTTCCTCCATCAGTAATGCCAAGAAACCACTTTGACTTACTGTTACGAATGGTGCATTTCGTGAACAATGAAAATTCAAATGTTGGAGACCGCCTCTATAAAATAAAACCTATTATTGATAAACTAAGAGTAAATTATGGAAAATATTATGATCCATCAGAAACAGTATGTATTAATGAGTCCATAGTACCATTTCGCGGTCGTGTCCTTTTTAGACAATATATGAAAAACAAACGGCACAGATATGGTGTAAAGTTATTCAAATTATGCATTAAACCAGGATATACGTACAATTTTGAAATTTACTGCGGTCAACAATCTGGCAACAAGAAAACTACACCTAAAACGGTTGCTATGTCGCTTTGTCAAAATATTTTTGATAAGGGACATACTCTTTGTATCAATAACTGGTATCTAGTAGCATAGATTTAGCCGAAGAATTTATTGCGAGGAACACTCATGTAATAGGAACGATTCGTTCAAATCGTCGTAGAATTTCGAAAGAAGTGGTGCAAAAAAAATTACAGCAAGGAGAAGTATTTGCAAAAGAAAATGAAAATGGAATAACATTGATGAAATGGAAGTATAAACGGGATGTCCTACTATTGTCTACCAAACATTCTGTAGAGACGGCTATTGTTAGAAAAAAAGGATATGATATCGTTAAACCGAAACTTATGATTGATTACAATGAAGCCAAGAGTTCCGTTGACGTTTCTGACCAAATGACAGCATACAGTAGTCCATTACGCAAAACTCTCAAATGATATAACAAAGTAGCATTTGAGCTTCTCTTAAACACATCAGTTGTAAATGCTTGGATATTATAAAATACTCAGCAACAAAGACTTACATCAATAGTAGAATTTAGAAAACGATTAGCTAATTATTTATGTTACTGTGAGGATGAAAACAACATCTCGTCTTCTGAAACTGCGACAAACTTTAGAAAACGACATGAAATTAAAAAGAAAGGGGGCAAAGCGAGGACAGTTAGACAACGTTGCATTTCTTGTTATAAACAAAATATAAAAAAATTCGGTACCGAAGTAGCAAGACAAAAAACTATAAGAGTAATGACGTTTTGCAGCGATTGTCCGAAAAAGCCGTTTCTATGCCTCCCTTGCTTTAACAAAATCCACCATTAAATGTAATTATTAATTATTGTACATATAACAATTAAATAAACTTATGTGTTTTGTACTATACAGCATTTTGTATAATGCATCATTTTTTTGGTTGAAATATATTTTACAGAATTACATTTGTCATCAAATATATGTTTTCAGCTCATTAAATAAATATGACTGCGTGTACCAATTGTGTAGGCAATTTAAGCATTTGGAAAGTCAAAGGCCACGTCAAGCGGGACGATGGCCAGGTAGCGCCGAGAAATAGTAAGAGTACACCACTCTCACCCCCGTCTAGCTTGACGAGAATCAGGCCCTGCAGAACGGGCAACATCGAGGTTTTCTCAAACGAAAAGAGGGGGAGACGTTTTCCCCCTTTAAGAGCGCAAACTAGCACGGGGGCGAGGTTTTTCGGCGAAGTCTTTAGGCGAGGATTGTAAGAACGCGCACACCTTTGAAACAATATATATATATATATCAATAGTAATGTGATCTCAGTTTTTTTTCGACCCTCTCTTATCTCTCTCCTCCATCCTACAGTTGCCAGATTCGTGGATCTTTCACCAAGATCGAGATCCTAAACATACAGCAAAGATCGTTAAGGATTGGTTAGGTAGCAACAAAATGCTCCGAATCAACTGAATTCTCCGGCACAATCCTCAAATCTTAATGTAATAGAGAATTTGTGGGGAATGTTAGATTTGAAATTACGCAAAATAAAAATGACGAGCAAGGAGAAGCTTAAAATTGAACTGTTAAAAGTATCGAATGATATTTCTGTTTCAACAACGTGTAAGTGGTTTGAATCTATGCCAAGACGATTAGCTGCGGTAATTTAAGCTGAAGATAGACCAGCAAAGTATCAAATGTATATAATTTTATTAATAAATTAAGATAAATTATTCTTAATTAGTTATGTATACTCACTTTTGATTTATATTTTTACAGATCCTCAATTATTTTATGCTATATCTCGAATATTATTCATCAGATTGAATTACGTTTCCTACTTTTAATTCCTATCACTTTACACTATGTTTTTTTAAATATATACTGGTATGTAGTAATTGTTAAATAAATGCTGTGTTCTCAAGGTTTTGACTCACTTTTGACTCGCTGTGTATATCAATTCTTGGTATATCTAGTGTTAACCTCTCTCCGTACGAATTTTTAGTTAGTTTTTAAATTTGTTTTGAAAGTCAGAACAAAAATACTTCTCTTGTCACACCTTGACTATAATCTGCAGCACGAGTGAGACTTGTTATTATACGGCAAGGGGTTAAGATGCTTTCTTTTGGAAACGAGGATTCGCAAATTGAAACGAGAAACCCAACAGAGGAAACTTTGAGGAAATAAAATTGGTTGTTTTACTTCTGTGTCTTTATAACTATTTATTTGGTCCCCAATTTTCAGAATATTACGCTGTTTTCTATTAACGGGACTGAAATTAAAACTAAAACGAATCAAATAAGCTAACAAATGTAAAAATAAGTCAAGATAGAGGAATAAAATTTGCTGTTAAAGAGCTTAGTTAGAACTTACTTTTGCTTGCACGCTTAGGTTGATAAATCGCGAGAGAAATAATGCAAATCTTGCAGCTGAAAGGAGAAATTGTACAGGCTTTCGTGCAATCGAAGCGTTAAATCAGTAGAAGTGATTAAAAATTCGAATTTTGTCCTAACTAACATCTGGAAATAAAAGAAAACTGTGAAACAAAATAATTGAAGGTACGCCAACACGTAAAATTATTTCAGAAACTTTGAATAATTCCCAGAAGCTCTATAGAACACTCGCTAATCCGACACTTCAATAACAAAAACAAATTTTCATGCTGAAAAATGATTTCAGAAACTTTAAATAATTCCCAGAAGTTCTAGAACACTCGCTAACACCATACTTTTATGATAAAACAAATTTTCATGCAGCCAAATTATTTCAGAAACTTTAAGTAATTCCCAGAAGCTTTAAAATACTCTCTAACACGATACTTCTACAATTAAAAAAAAAAATTCTCATCCTGAAAATAAGTGATATATCATTTCGAAGTGTTCATAGCAATCTGATCCTTTCACTGTACTTATTAGGCATCCCACACATTCCTGCATCGTTTCATACACTATATTCTCATATTTCATCATACCCCAAGTGCATCCGGAAGTCTAGTTAACCACTAGAGGATCTCTCTTAGCTGTACCCTTAACGGAAGAAGTACTCTGAACGTTTCGTAAGCACTGCAGCTAATCGTGGGTTCGAAGGATGCACTGATACTGGCGCGTGTCTAAGAGAGGTGCGTTATTTAACTGCTCGCTTTTCAGTTCATTGCCTCGCGTTCCACCTCGCTGCTTATCAATCAGTGAGAACTTTTCGCAACAGTTACGCCACTCAAGGGCTGCTAAGATCCTTTCCAATCTCTTTCCCAACCTCTCCAAGCCTTCAATTTCCCTTTCTTTGTTCTTCCCACCTCCGACAACCCTCCGTTGCACCCAGGGTCTGCAAGAGGCCGAGAATTTTCCCTTTCCAATACTCTCTTCACCTCTACCCTCATCTGCCTCCATTTCTGCCCCGTTTTATCTGTACATACTCTGCGCATCTTCATCGTCGAACTCAGTTCTCTTCTCGTCGCCCTCATGCGCTGAACTCCTCAGCTTGAACCGTGAGAACATGCACGCTACATCTGTGGAATTTGGTACCCAATGTGCTGGTCCAAACGTACAGAGTCTCCTCTGATACGCGACAGCCCCAATTCTCTTAGGATCGTTCCTCTTATCAAGTTCAAATCGTTTCTAGATGAGTGCCTTCTCGCACCATCACTCGAAGGGACTCAAAAGGAGTGTCAGTAACTCCTCTCGAGGAAGAATCCGCGACGCGAAAGACGCGCCAGTGTGATCGAGTGTGAACATATCTAGCTGACTCTTTTCTTCGATTCTGGAGGCGTCATTCACTAAGAATTTCCTCCATGAAGAAAGACAGTCAATAGAAATTACTATCCTGAGATGATGAAACGTCTGGAGAGAAAGAGATCGAATTCTTGGAGAGAAGAGCGCTGGAGAAGCGCTAGCGCAAGCATCACTGCTGATGAGAGAATTTCTAGCCAAGAATTCGACACCACTTGCACTCCAACCTCAGTGTCCACTAGAATTACCTCCAACAGACGTTATTCCGGTTTCCTAAGTGAAATCTGCTTGCAAAAGTCACTGTTTTGCATCCTCTGACGCGTTTAAGGAAGATTCGCTAGAAGAGCTGCGCAGCGTTTCAAAAGAAGCACTACAGAAAGCGTTCCTATCATGGCAGAAAGGCTGGATTCGGTGTACAGACTTAGAAACGGATTACTTTGCAGGGGACAAAGTGGCCAGCTTCTAAACAGACGCGAGCAACTTTTGTCTACATTATAAACAGAACCTGACGAATCGAGATTTCAGCTGTTCCAGCTTCCTCTTTGAACATCGCAACTGGTAGATGAGCAACTGTACGATCTGATTCCTTCCTTCGACAGAGACAATCGTAGCGAAAGGATCGATGACTCCTGGCGTGGACAAACTGATCAAAAACGCGGTATTGTTGTCGCAGCGTAAACCCTCTCAATATTACAAAAATTCAATCGTTAGAACGAAGAAATCATGGCCCCCTTTTTTTTTTTTATCGTACATTGATTGGTCCAAACGGATATGTAATAAGGTACTAGGATAGAATGAAATGTACTGCTAAACTAATTGACAAATTGTTCCTGTTGTACACGGCAGTACGAGCAAGTACTTCGAATCTGTCGCACATATTTCACAATCTATTGTTCCCGCGCTTTAATGAGCTTTAATAGATTAGATAATGATCGTGCAAATTCCAAACTCTCTCTTCGTCTTCCTTTCGTCTTTTCGATCACTCACCCAATTTCTTTAGAGCTAATCCTGGAACATTTTGCACGTGTAAAATGAAGGATGTTCTTTGGTTGATTATTTAGTTTAATCTTGTAATTAATCTACCTAGTCTAATTATTTTTAATTTAAAACGATGTAACATTTGCCGTGATACTCAGGCTAATGCGTTTGTTTACCACCACGACCTACCGCGGCGGTTCAGAGCCAACGCTCGCGTGGCCAGTGGTCTTCGTTGATAATACAAAAACGAGGCTTCAGAAGACATTTTGGTAAAGGAAAAAGTTGTTTAGAGTCACCCCAGTAATCCCTTATTTCCGGGAGTTACACTAGTTGTGGGACATTCTGTACACTATTCCGTGCATCAGCAAATTAAGTCTGTTTCAAAAATCTTTTCAAATCAATCGGTACCCAAGGGGTTAACGATGGGATTTTCTGACTGACTCGAATTGACTCCCTTAACCACTTGCGCTGGAAAGACGTGCTACACACGCCGATAGGGAATTGTAATTCAGGCTTGGAAAAACTCGATAAAATTTCAAAACCCGGTTTTCGGTTTATCATAAAGTGAAAAACCGGTTAACAGATTTTTAGTCGGGTATTTTAATAAAGTATAAAAATAAATGGACTATTACTTTAAATATACAATAAAACCTACGTTAAATATAGCGGAGCTATAAACAAGGAAAATAAATAAAAATATATAACACAAAATTTAGCAATTAGAATTATTTTTTATTTAAGAATTATATAAAATAAAAAGAAAATAACATAACTTTATTATTAATATTTCATTATGTAAAACGAATAGAAAAGTAACATAAAACATAATTTATAAATTTTGTTTTTTAATAAAATAATATTTAAGGATAACTAATGCGTCCAACAGGTCATATTTCATGAACGAACGTAATTTGGTACAGAAATTACCGCCGATCGAAAAAACTTTCTCACCGTCTATTGACGTGGGTTGAATCGATGCCAGGACTTTTACTAAGTTTTCGACCGTTACAAATTTTTGTTTTAGTAACACCAAACATTTTCAATAAATAAATTACAATATAAATACTTCATGAATAACAGTAGAAAAATAAAATTATTTATCACTTGAAGAAACAAAAAAAATACATATAATTGACTTTCAGTTTTTCGGGAAAACCTGGGCTTTATGGTTAGGTAAATTTTAACAAAAAACCAGTTAACCGGTTTGCAAGCCCTAATTGTAATTGATTGAAATTGTCAGTCAAAGTAGTTATTCGGTGGACATTGCACATTTTAACCTTTATGGTTTATTTTGCAAGGAAATAGTAATGGCAAAAAGTGTTGACAGCGCAAGTGGTTAAGAGTTTTCAGGACGTGGAAAATTCTGGGAGAAAGTTGGTTTACCTGATTAGTGGTGACGTGAGCTAATTATACAATCAGTATTTTGGCACCAACCTATTCCGTGGGGACTAGGAGGTGCCCTTTGGAGATGGTAGCAGAGTGCTTCCAAATATTTGGCAACGTGACCTGGTGGCTGGCCAGTCTTGGTCTCGAGGTTCTCTGGAAATTCACATGTATGACACCTGCAATTGACTGTTGAGATCACAGAAAAAGAAAAAAAAAACTAGGAAATGTGCAATTTGTAAGCTTAGAGATAAAACGCTCCTCAAAAACAGTTGTGTTTGCATGTCATAAATGTGTTGGCAATAGGCGCGACGAATGTTGTCCTTATGCAAATTGCCAGCCGTCTTTGGAACCGTTAACAGAAATAATTTCATGAACAAGAGAAGAAGAACGAAACGAAGATTAAAGAAATTTTACAGAAATCGATTACAGAAGCAATCTGTATGCTATGTTCTGATTGCTATCAGTCTTTAGAAGAGAAAGTTTGAGAATTTGCACACTCTTCAGAAATGTACCTCATGATTCACTAATATTTATTAACTCGGAAGGATGAACGCTTTACGTGACAGTTTAGTCGAGTTTAATTGCCTTGTCGTGTGTACTGTGAACGTGTAATATTGACTCTGGTTGATTACTACGTTTGAGCATTGGTAGAAAGAGGTTCCTCAACCCTCGGCCACGGTCCTACGAATTCTTTCAGAGATACGACGATTCTACGTCCCTATTGCAGTGGTAACTTTTGCAAAAAAGGAAATGTAATGCAGAGTACAATAGTACTAAGTAATTAGGGTATAATTACACCAGATGTGGAATATAACAGATAATAGAGTGAACAGTTTAGCTTAAATTAACCCCTTGGTCGAGTTAGACTTTGGCTGAGATTCGACAGAAACGTTCGAACTTTCTTTTCAATTTATAAGACCGAGGATTGTTAACCCTTTGCACTCGCTGTTAAAAAAAAAAAAATTCTTTTCATAAGTATTAAAGCACTTTGTTCAGTTCAGACAACGAATAATTCCACATTATTCTTAATTTAAGACGATGTAACATTTGCTGCGATACTAATATAATGCTAATGCATTTGTTCACGACCACGACCAAGCGCAGCGGTTCAAAGCCAACGCTCTCGTGGCCAGCGTTTTTCCTTAACCCCTTGTCATACTTTCACGAGTCTGACTCGTGATGAGAATTTTGGGCCAAACCTGAATATCACGAGTCAGGCTCGTGGTCCAATTTCATGTCAAATGTGAATATCACGAGTCTGATTCGTAATCGACATTTCGAACCAAACATGGCTATCTCGCACTCAGTCGCAAGATATCATGTTTCAAGTTCCGACACTCTGTCTCTGCTTCGGCTCCTTTCTTGTGGATTCTTGCGAGTTAAATGGTATGGCAAAGAGGTTAATAATTCGAAAACGAAGCTTCAGCCGACATTTTGGTAAAGCAGAAAGTTGTTCAGTTGCAAATTTGCAAGAATACTGTTCCCATATTTATCATTATGCTCCCCTATTTATCATTCTTGTAAGTTTGCAGTATTTGCAGTGCAACGATAGTATCTTTCTTTCTAACTTTTTGTCGGCGTAATTATTGGTTTGAACTGTTTCATTCACCAGTTCATTTGTAAAAGAACAACTTGGAAAAATTCCTCAATGGTTCTTTTTCGTCTAAGAGTACACGCGGTCCTGCAGAGGTGCTATCGGCTGTGAACTGTCGAGGGTAATTTCTGTATGACTGAGCCATTCAGAACTGTCTCATTGTGCGTTTTCGCTGTCACTATCTATTATTCTGACTTTTCGCCTTCGTACACTAGAAAGAACTAAGAAAATCTGATCGCTATACGAAGGTAAATCATTTCACACCTCGGAAGTTGATAAATTGTACAACGCTTCGAGTTTTAAAGAAATCAAACGCAAACGAACATCGTGTGAGCGATAGCCACACCTCTCGAGTGCAAAGGGTTAATCATACTCAGCGTTTGCTATGTAAAATGGTACTAAAATGATAAGTAGCTGGTCCTAGATTACTCAGGAAAGGAGGTCACAGGCCAAAGGGTCAATCAGAATCCTCAGTTGAGTGAAATCTTCGGTTCGTAGGATGGATTTGTAAAGAACGTTACCATGCTCGAAATTTTCATGTGATTTCGCACAGGCAACGCACAGTGGCCGACTTGGACAAGAATTTATTAGATTGGCAAGAAAGTAATTTCGGTTTCCACAAACAGATTATATTTCGTTTTCATCTTGTTGACATCTGTCGATGTTATGTTGTTTTCTTTTTGGCATTCGACAGCTCTTACTTTTAGGTTAATTTAATAGAAAGTTGCACATAATTTTGTTTAGAACTGTTAGTTCAGTGTGAATTTTATTATGGAGTGCAAGAGCGAACATTTTCGACATATTTTGCTTTTTTATTTAAAAAAAAAAAAGAAAGAAAAGAAAGCTGCTGAGGTTCATAAAGAGATATGTGAAATTTATGGTGTTGATCGCTTAACAGAACGCATGTGTCAGAATTGGTTTAAAAAATTCCGTTCTGGAGATTTTTCACTCGAAGGTGAGCACCGTTCTGGTCGACCTACTGAACTTGATGATGATCGAATCAAAGCCATAATTAAATCTAATCGTCATATAACTGTGCGAGAGATTGCAGAAAAGTTAAATGTATCACACACAGCAATTGAGAATCACTTAAAATGTCTTGGACTCGTTAAAAAACTCGATGTTTGGGTTCCAGATGATTTGAAAGAGATTCACTGAACCCAACGAATCAACATTTGCAATATGCATCTCAAACGCCTCGAAATCGACCCTTTTCTGAAATGAATCATCACTGGTGATAAAAATGGGTTGTGTACAATAACATCAACCGAAAACGATCATGGTCGAAGAGTGATGAACCAGTACAACGCACATCGAAACCCGAATTGCATCAAAAGAAGATCATGTTGTCAATTTGGTGGGATTGCAAAGGTGTCGTGTATTTTGAGCTGATTCAAAGGAATCAAACGATCAATTCAGAAGTTCACTGCCAACAGCTGATAAAACTTCTTTGTATAAAAAAAGTTCAGTTTTGTTTCACACTAAGAAACCGAAATTACCTTCTTGCCAACCTAATACATTGCTTAGGATCTTCTGAACAGGTTAAACGTCGTTTCACATCGATCGCCCCGCGCGGAAGCATAAGAATGAAAAGAAAACGGAAACAGGGAGACACGAGACCCATACGGCGGGACACACATCACACGGAAACATCTATTACACCACAGAATAAGATTATCATGGAATAAATATTAACGTTCATCGTACGAATAAACTTTTTTTTTTTTTAAGTTACACCTGGGGACATCTGGGGAACTCTGTTTCAAGCAGAGCCTTGTAGATTCGTTCTATCCGCGCAATTGACATTATATAATGATTTCGTTAGCTCATGGTTCCTCCTTTAGACTTCCCTTTCGTCCTATCTATCCATTCCAAGAGCGTTCAACCTTATTCACGACTGTTTTCTTATTAGGTGTATCGATATCTGACGATTTCGCAAATGGAACTCGTTTTCAACCGTCAAAGGGGCTTCTAATCTCCTTTCGAGCTTTCCATGGGGAACCGTAAGCAAGATTCGAGTATCATCAGTGACTGTTCGTGCAATCTCTGCAGTTTGCACGTTTACATTGTTCCATGATACGACTACAGGACCATGGAAAGTTTATCTTCGCCCTCGTGTAACGTTGTTGCAACTCGAGGCAACTTTCCTTCCTTATTTACGGCGCACACGTGTTTGCTTTGTGCATTTGAATCGCTTTCAGAGACATGTACAGTGGTTAGGGGATGGTAGAAAGCGATCGTGACGAAACCAGAGAGTTTTAATGTCGTTTATAGCTCCCCGGAGTGTTATTCACTCTTTATGTTTGCAAAGAATTGGTGTTTTTAGCAGGTTTACCTTCGCTGCACTTCTCTTCGCAAAATTGCACGAGGTGGTGGGATTAGACGAGGAGCTCCTTCAGGAAGTCCTCGGCAAGCAAGTCCTACAAATAATCGTCGACACGGTCATTTTCATCCGGTGGACTTGGCTCGCTCACGCTGAGTATAGGCAGGCCGAAATGTTGGACCTCGATGCTCGATTCCGGTGTACGTCTAGCGTAGTCGCAGCTCTTCGAATGTCGCTCGATCCCGGCACGTCGGTGATAATGATGATAGCGGGATTGACGAGCGTCGGAGTCGCAAGATCGCCGATAACACCTGCGGATTTCAGCGAATACACTTTGCTTAGTTCATTCAACGACCCTTGCACAAGTTGCTTTAAAAGGTCTTTTAACTCGAGAGAGGTGCAGAAGTATCTGCACGGTATTCTTACGATACAGTTTGTTTGAAACGAGTTAGTGAGTGAAAATATTTCCTTCTTTGAAGAAGTTTGGCGATTTACTTGAAAAATGTGAGTTCATTCCCATTTTCACTATTTAAAAACAAAAAAAAAAATCGCGGGAACTTCTTCGGCAACGAGAGGTGGAACGGAGTGAGAGCTTAAACACTCTCACTCGCCAACTCGTCGTGAACAAATTGTAACGAGAATAAGAAAAGTATATTTTGTAGATTAATTGACGTAGCCTCTCAGTTAAACTATAAACTATTAAGAAATTGAAAGATTTCCTTACTTTTACATATTACTGTTAAATCATTGATTAAAATATGATGTTTGTGTGGATTTTAAGTGTATGTTACAAGATTCGAAACTTTCTTGGGAAATACTTTTATTTGTGCGACAAATAGTCACTATTTATTTCTACAACTATTTTCTAGGGTTCTGCAAGTTTATATATTCCTTGTTTGAAGAGATTTGGAGATTTACTTGCAAAACATGAATTCATTCCTAATTTTACAATTTAAAAAAAGAATCGCGCGAACTTCGACGAGGGGTGGAACGGAGTGAGAGCTTAAACACTCTCACTCGCCAACTTGTCGTGAACAAATTGTAACGAAAATTGAAAAAGTATATTAAGAACTTTTTTTGGTATTGAATGTTACTTTGACCTTATTTTCAGACCTGTGGGTACCTATTCTGTATTAAGTAATAAAGAAATATGAAACTTTTTTAAAAGACCAGTCACGTTAAAAACAAGTAAATATAAATCCTTGATTATGTTTAGTATTAATTGGGAGGCTGCACCAGTGCTGTGGAATCTTCTAATTTCACTTTGTCTCGAAGTGCTCGTCGTCGTCCTTTATCGCTGACTGTAGCCAATAATGATAACGCATTAGGAATTAGAGTTCCTTACCGTTCATCCATGGAAGCAGGTTGTCGTACAGGACACCGAACATATTCGTGACTTCCGCTCGCGCGCCATCCCCCGAAACGTCGATTAACGAACGACGATGAGGACGTCACTGGGGAATCCCTGGAATATCGATAGCTATTTGCTTCAATTCACTTTCAAGCTTCTCTCTCTCACAAGGGAAGTCCGCGAACGGTCCGGCTTCGATTTTGATGAAACTTTGTACACTTATAAAGCAGCCAAAAATAATCGACACGTATTTTTTTTAGCTGCGGTAACTCGAGTTTAAGGGGTGAAACCACCCCTTGAAGTTTTGGGTCAAAATGGCTATCCCGAAAACGGAAAGACATACGAAAAAATTGTTAATGGGCGAGGTTAATGGTTTCTTATGTACAATAACATGGTGTTAAAAAATTTAACAAAATACAGTTTGTTTATAACAAAAAAAAAAATGTATTAACTTAATTTTTCATTTTATTGAAATTTTCATAATGACAAAAAATGATGAGCATTTTATTCCAAATCCATTAGTATATAACATTTTAAAATTGCTTCTTACAGTTTTGCAGCTTTTGATGATTTACATCTTGCGCAAACATCCACTATGGTAGTAGCCGTTCTAACTTTGATTTTAATGAAGCATTGTAGGCTTGTACTAAATTATACAGTAACAAGTAACAAGTAACAATGACAGTAACAAGTTTCTTAACAGCAATGAAAAGATTAATTGTTTTTATTATTCATCTATGACATCGTGGCAAAGGTGGAGCGATTTATAAATTATACCTAAATACATACAGTGTGTATAGCAATTATTCTATG
This sequence comes from Anthophora plumipes, assembly GCA_951804975.1. Lineage (NCBI taxonomy): Eukaryota > Metazoa > Arthropoda > Insecta > Hymenoptera > Apidae > Anthophora > Anthophora plumipes. Next base: position 3,151,668 of record OX638122.1, read on the forward strand.
TACTTTCGACAATAGTGGTACTCGTCGAAAAAATGTTTGAGACATAAAGATTTCTTACACCATGCGCATCTAATTATTGCCATGTCACCGCAAATATGGCATCTTGGTTCATTTTCAACAGAATAGCAGTACTCAACAGGATTCTGGAATGCATTTGGTTTTTCATCTATATATTCGGATTTATACCAGGAGTATTTAATAAATTTATGGAAGCTCGGCAGTTAAGAGTAATTGTGCATGAAGTAGATTTACAGCGATAGGCTTTACAAGCGAGAGATATAGAAAATTTACAAACATTTAAAGCTGGACATACTTGGCTACATACTTTTAAAACGACGTTTAGATTAGTGTCCAGAAAAATTACCAGATTTGTAACCACAAATATGGTAAATCGAGAAGACGATATTCATTTGCAATGCAGTGCATTCGTGAATGAAGTAAAATCCTATATAGCCCGAAATGTTTACAATTCCGATCAAAGTGGTTTTAATTTGGAATTACATTCAGGGCGCACTTTGGCTGAAGAAGGTATAAAAATCGTAGAAGGAGGTGCTCAATCAGTGTCATCCACCACTCATAGTTACACCATTCAGCCAACCATTTCAGCTGATAGACAATTACTGTCACCATTATTTATTGTACTCAAAGAGAGTACAGGACATTTCGGGCCGATTGTGAAACATTTATTTCGCCCTGACAATGTATATCTTGCAGCTTCAAAGTCAGGAAAATTAACTACGGACCATTTCAAGACCTGGTTAAGAGAGATTTACTTCGCAAATACTGGGCCCACAACAGTTCTAATTCTTGATTCCTGGAGTGGTCACTGTAAGAAGACAGTGAACGAAGTTACTCCCGAGGGTAAAAACGTAAAACTTTTTATAATACCAAAAGGTGGAACAAAAAATGTTCAACCACTGGATGTTTACGGTTTCCGCACTTGGACAAATTTCGTCCGTCGATTTTCCAATATAGTTCTCATTTTAAATCACGACATTAATCTCCACGCTAGGAATAATATAATCAAACTTCAATCTCTCGTCCACAATCAATTTTCATCGCCAAGGTTCCAAAATTGTATTAAATACTCCTGGTATAAATCCGGATATATAGATGAAAAACCAAATGCATTCTAGAATCCTGTTGAGTACTGCTATTCTGTTGAAAATGAACCAAGAAGCCATATTTGCGGTGACGTGGCAATAATTAGATGCGCATGGTGTAAGAAATCTTTATGTCTCAAACATTTTTTCGACGAGTACCACTATTGTCGAAAGTACATAGAATAATTGCTATACACACTGTATGTATTTAGGTATAATTTATAAATCGCTCCACCTTTGCCACGATGTCATAGATGAATAATAAAAACAATTAATCTTTTCATTGCTGTTAAGAAACTTGTTACTGTCATTGTTACTTGTTACTTGTTACTGTATAATTTAGTGCAAGCCTACAATGTTTCATTAAAATCAAAGTTAGAACGGCTACTACCATAGTGGATGTGCGCGCAAGATGTAAATCATCAAAAGCTGCAAAACTGTAAGAAGCAATTTTAAAATGTTATATACTAATGGATTTGGAATAAAATGCTCGTCATTTTTTGTCATTATGAAAATTTCAATAAAATGAAAAATTAAGTTAATACATTTTTTTTTGTTATAAACAAACTGTATTTTGTTAAATTTTTTAACACCATGTTATTGTACATAAGAAACCATTAATCTCGCCCATTAACAATTTTTTCGTATGTCTTTCCGTTTTCGGGATAGCCATTTTGACCCAAAACTTCAAGGGGTGGTTTCACCCCTTAAACTCGAGCTACCGCAGCTAAAAAAAATACGTGTCGATTATTTTTGGCTGCTTTATAAGTGTACAAAGTTTCATCAAACTCGAAGCCGGACCGTTCGCGGACTTCCCTTGTCAGTCTTTTTCTACCAGTATCATATTGTAACCAATTTATACAGGATATTTTATCATCCAACGGTATCAAATGGAACACTTTTGGTATACGGTCGGGGAGAAAAACGTATCACCTTTTTTATTAATAATCCCAGAAGTAGAAACAATTTAAGAGTTACTTCGATTTTTACGTGTTTTACTTGAAATAGTGGCTAATTTAAAATGACTATATTCACTTTCTTTATTATTAATCCCAGAAAGTAAAAATAATTTAAGTTACTTCGATGTTTACGTGTTTTACTTGAAATAGTGGCTAATTTAAAATGACTTTATTCGCTTTTTTTATTAATAATCTCAAGAAGTAGAAATTACTCTTTTGTTAACAATGGGAAATGCACTTTGCTTCAGCACGAATGCACAGAGCTGCATAATTGCAATGCAGAATGCTCACGCGGTGCTTGTCTATCTTTTCTTATTTATTACTAACTTTGCCCTTTTCTTGCCTGCTTGTATGTAATTTTGTGTCGATTAGACGCGTAATTATGCATTTAATTCTCCATATATACATACGATGCAACTTTCTTCTTATATTCTACCATAATTTAGAGCAGCATGACATTTGATCCTCGTACAACACGCGAACAATACGTAATATTCATTATGCTGCAACACGATCCTACTTATTCATTATCATAAAAAAAATTATACGATGTAGTCCTCGAGTGAATTACGTAATTATTTACATACACGTTCTATTTTTCATCTGAATATATTACCAATGTTTTCATGTAGAAACGCTAAATTTTATTACCGACATTTATTCGAATATCTTGTATACGGGATGTTCGGGAACTATTGGTAGCAAAGGGATTTGAGACACACACGTTCGATGCAACAGGCACAATGGCAGACGAAATACCAATCTTTCTTCGATTTCTGAAATCTCGATGATCGATGACTCGCTTCCTTGCTCGGTCACAGATAAATAATTGACACCAAATACTCTTCATTCGCACCTCGACCTTCCCAGTTGGACCTTCCCTAATAGTCGTTCTCTTCAGAAAGCCCTAGTATTCTCTAAATTATTCAACTCTGGACGTTCCGCCTAGCGAAGCAAATTCAGACTTTTAATTGTGATAATTCAAAAGCAGAACGTTATTTGGGAGTTTTTGAAAGCTTTCGTTAAGCAAAGGAGCGCATAAAGATAAGGAACTTCTGGGACAACCTAATGCATAAAAGCATTTTTCGAAATTTTCAGACTTGACTATCAAGTCTCAGGGAAATTCTCGCAAATAAGAACTATTTATAAGGATTTCCAGTGACTTGAAAGTCAAGTCCAAAAATTTCGCGAAACCTGTTCGCCATTTTCCATCCCTCGCTCTAATTTTGGAAACTTCGATGCATGAGGTTCTTTCTATATGGAGACAATATTCGCGAGGATTTCTAGTGCCTTGAAAATTAAGATACAAAATTTATTTAACCTAATCCTACGTTAACCTAACCTTAACCCTACGTTAACCGATAGAGCGTAACAATTCCATATTATATCTCATAGGTTGAGTTTCTTTTCAACCTTCGAATCGTCAAAAATCCTTCTCGCAAACGTGATTCTTATACAACACGAGAGTTTTTGTAAACTTCTCCCGAAAGTGCGTTAGAAAATTTCTTTTCTTTTGATTGATTAAAATTTCTAAAGTACACCTGCAGTCGAGCGAACCTTCCTACATCAACGAATGTAGGGCAGGTTGATACACAGGGGATATGTCACACAGTGATCCTCCCAAAGCCAACGAAGCTGCCATGTGGCTGTGGTAACTTACCTCGTACAAGTTGCAGAGAAGAAGAGAATGACATTCGGTGCCGCAAATGACATTACAGCCTTTGCGGCACTACCGTTCGCTTCACCACAACACAGGTGAATCTTGCGACCTTCGACTGGCGAAAGCCGGGATTTTACGCTCTTCGCCAAGCCACCCTCGGTTATTCTTCGTTGTTATTGCTCCTGCTGACAGGTGTGGAGGCCCCGATCCCAGACTATGCACACAACACGTACGATACACACAATACACGCAAGTCAATGAGAAGCAATGCAATCCATTATGCACTACCATATTCACAAACACACCGCAACTTGGGGACTAAAGGGAAAGGAAAAATAGATTACACCTACATGTGTATTAACCTTCTGCAAACCAGAGATTTTAAAAATTAGTGTATCTTTTTTGATACATCTGTAATAGGGCTTGCAAACCGGTTAAAACCGAAACCGGTTAATCGATTTTTTGTTAAAATTTACCTAACTATAAAACTCAGGTTTTCCCGAAAAATCGAAAATCAACTATATGCATTTTTTGTTTTGTTTCTTCAAGTAATAAATAATTTTATTTTCCTACTGTTATTCATGAAGTATTTATATTGTAATTTGTTTATTGAAAATGTTTGGTGTTCCTAAAAAAATATTTGTAACGGTCGAAAACTTATTAAATGTCCTAGTATCGATTCAACCCACGTCAACAGACAGTGAGAGAGTTTTTCCGATTGGCAGTAATTTTTCTATACCAAATTACGTTCGTCCATGAAATATAACCTGTTGGACCTATTAGTTTTCCTTAAATATTATATTATTAAAAAATAAGATTTATAAGTTATGTTTTATGTTACTTTCCTATTATTTTTACATAACGAAATATTAATAATAAAGTTATGTTATTTTCTTTTTATTTTATATAATTCTTAAATAAAAAATAATTCTAATTGCTAAATTTTGTGTTGTATATTTTTATTTATTTTCCTTGGTTTATAGCTCCGCTATATTTAACGTAAGTTTTATTGTATATTTAAAGTAATAGTCTATTTATTTTTATATTTTATTAAAAAAACCCGACTAAAAACCGGTTAACCGGTTTTTCATAAAGTGAAAAACCGAAAACCGGGTTTTGAAATTTTATCAGGTTTTTGCAAGCCCTAGTCTGCAATAGTATTGGTTTCTCGAGTAGCTGGAGTGATAACTTAGTTTTGATTTGAGAAATTAGGACTATTATTGGTAGAAAAATATGTAATTGGGGGAAAAATAGTCAGAGATTATTTAGAGACTTAAGTAAACAGTTTTATCAACATTTTGGAGAATTTTGATTATTAAAAAAAAAAAAAGGCAAATTGGACATTCTAAATTTAGTTTTCTGAAGGATACTCTATTCAATTGGAGGTTACTTTATTTTTCGGGCAACCAATCACACTTTTTCTGATTTTTGTAAAAGTATAGAACGATTTTGAAGAACAGAATCGTTTCAATAACGAATGTGAAACTTTTGAAGAGCCACTCAATCTAAGGTACTTCAATCTCTTTTAGTTAAGCATTATTTTATAATTTTAAAGCAGTAAGTCGATTAATTTTTAGCTTAATCAGTCGAATTTCGTTTGTTATGTATTAGTGTAGATTAGTTTCTTTTTTTTTGTAGCTCTGAAGTAGTGTATACTACATGTGTAGGTATATGTGTATCAACATATGTGAATAGAGTAGTTTACGATGATTGTTTTTCACTGGTTTTACGCGTATTGTGTGTACAATGTACGTTGTACAACGTATTCAATGTCAAACGAATAAAACCGAAACTGTTCTCGGAAGCTTAATAATTGCAAATTTTCAGATTTGCAATAGTGCGAAATTTATCTCCTAAAGTACAAAGATTGCAAATTTTCGGATTTTCAAAAGTGCGAATTTTCCGATTTGCAAAAGTGCGAAATTTGTTTCGTCAAATAAAAAAGGCGCGAGGAATAGAACCAAAACTGTTTTCGAAAGCACAAAGATTGTAAATTTTTTGATTTGCAAAAGTGCGAAATTTGTCTTCGAAAGTATAAAGAGTGCAAAATTTTTCGATTTACAAAAGTGTGAAATTTGTTTCGTCGAATAAAAAGGACGCGAGGAATAAAATCAAAACTGTTCTTGAAAGCTTAAAAATTGCAAATTTTCAGATTTGCAATAGTGCAAAATTTATCTCCTAAAGTACAAAGATTGTAAATTTTCCAATTTTCAAAAGCGCGAATTTTCAGATTTGCAAAAGTGCGAAATTTGTCTCGTCAAATAAAAAGGGACGCGAGGAATAAAACCAAAACTGTTCTCGAAAGTACAAAGATTGCAAATTTTTCGATTTGTAAAAGTGCGAATTTTCCGATTTGCGAAAGGGCGAAGTTTGTCTCGTCAAATGAAAAGGGCGCGAAGAATAAAACCAAAATTCTTCTAGAAAGCTTAAAAATCGCAAATTTTCTAATTTGCAAAATTGCGAAATTTGTCTCGTAGAATGAAAAGAGCGCGAACAAGGTAATAACAGAAGAGTACGAGACAAACTCCAAAGGGTTAAAGTCATACTTTACTCTTCCTATCAAAAACAAAATCCTAAGCACACGATACTGGATAGCTGGAATCTAAAGGACTTTTCAGTTTGCACACGCACAATAAACCCAGGATACACATTTGACACATTTCCACCTTTTGTAACCCCCAAACGCAGAGACTGAACGCAATCACTTCTCTAAATATACGAACAAGCTTCACAACCTTCGATGTTTCACGTTTTCCGGTGTTTCAATGTTACACTCAAGGGCAAGCTTTATTTGACGTAGAAAGTTGAACGTTAAGAATGATCCGTGTAAATTTTCTACCAATAGTTGGCGAACATCCTGTATGCAATACATTCGCATACGAAATCTAGAACTGTGAGAAAGGATGAAGTAACTATTCACGAGACGCTTGCAAGGGAAGCTATTTTCGAGATAGAGACTTTCCTTCATCGTTAGCTTGTCTCGATCGTTAACTCCTTGCCGTACAATAACGAGTCTCACTCGTGCTGCAGATTATGATCAAGATGTGCTAAAAGAAGTACTTATACACTTATCAAATTAGTATTTTTGTTCTAACTTTAGTTCCAATTCAAGACAGAGGACTTTCAACTAAAAATTGATATACAGGGTGTCTCGTAACTAGTGTAACTCCCGGAAATGAAGGGTTGTTGGGTTGACTCTGAACAACTTTTTCCTTTACCAAAATGTTGGCTAAAGCTTCGTTTTTGAATTATCAACGAAAATGCTGGCCACGCGAGCGTTGGCTCTGAACCGCCACGCTTGATCGTGGTCGTGGTCGTGAACAAACGTATCGGCACAGCATGGATATCGCGGCAAATGTTACGTCGTCTTAAATTAAGACCTAACTCGGCCGTAACATCAGCTGTTGAGGATTACCTGGAAAGGCCAGGATCGACAAATGGCCCAGTGTCATCGGTCCACTTTCATCGAAGCAGGTTAATTCGTAGACGAATGGGTAAGTTTGATGTTACAAACACACTGCCTTTTTCCCCCACACATACTGACACATGTAATAATAACATTATACAGCGTAATCATATGTTATCTTATGTTCACTATATAATACGATTATATTATTATTATCATCATCATAATTATTATTAGTAATAACTTCTATTGATTATAACTATTCCGAATATTTATGATTCTTTATTGGGAATCTAAATGCGGAAATGTCGAGTAATAATCACAGGCAGGAAGGGTCGAAGCTGGGAGAAAACCCAAGAAGCGACGCTCGACTTCAGACCCCTTCTTCCTTGACCGTTGATTGGCCAGAATCAAGCAACGAAAACCCCTATAAAAACTGTGTACACACACAAAGTCAACATTTTTTCATAATCGATACAGTCGTAAGGACACTCATTTGTTTAACTTAAACATTTAATGAAGGCAACCTCAACCATATTCTGGAATCAAACGTATTCTCGTAATCCAAGACAAAGGCGATTTCAACTGTTACGGCCCATTTCGTGACATTTAACTAGCTTTTTCTAACATTAGTTATTCATCTGAAAACGTGTTGTTCACGAATAACAAATAATTCTATATTATTCTTAATTTAAGACGATGTAACATTTGCCGTGATACTCATGCTGCGTCAATGCATTTGTTCACGACCACGGCGGTTTAGAGCCAACGCCTCGCGTGGCCAGCGTTTTTCCTTAATAATTCGGAAACGAAGCTTCAACCAACGTTTTGGTAAAGGAAAAAGTTGTTCAGAGTCACCTCAGCAATCTCCCATTTCCAGGAGTTACACTAATTCTGGGACACCGTGTATATCTCTACTTTCTTTATTTCACCTAACCAATCGATTGCTAGATAAAACCTCTCTGCCAAAACGTGCGTATATATGTAGAACACATAATCTACTGTAAGAGTAATCGTTGTACGAAAAACCCAAGTATGTAAGCAGTCGATCGAGTAGCGCGTACTTAGACTCTTAGAAAAATAGCAACTCAGCGATAAACTGGATCTCGACAAGCGTACATCGTTATCTTGTCCCCCAATCCTTCAATTGGCGCACGTTCGTGCAAACTCGAGTCTGAACGATCGTCAGATGAACCGTCAGGCTGAAACACGTAGCGTTAAACAGCGTCACGGTGATTATTAATCTCAAACCTAGTTGTGTATCGTCGGAATGCAATTTTACGAGTATAATAATTGGTTAGAGACATGCACCTTTACGTGCAGATAATTCCACAGACCCTAAGTCAGAAACAGTGGCAAAAAATCGCATTGCCTTAGTATATAACGTTCTAAATTTACCTTGAAGACTGTTGCTGGTGATTCGGATCGAGCAACAGAACTTCTGGAGTATCCTTCGGTCCACTTTCGAGGCTGCTCTGCCTCTTTGACTCCGAATCGTCGCACTTCTCCTCCTGCGTTGGCTTCAGAAACGACTCCTTATCGCCGTCGATACCCTCTTCCTTCGAGTTTCGTTGATCTTGTTGCCGATTCGTCGACGCCAGCGGCAAGTTATCTGCACTGCGAACCTTCCGGCACAATTTCGACGTTGAGCCGTGCCGTCGTAGAAATTCCTGGAAAGCAAAACGAGAGGCTCCAATGAACTTTTCTATTCTTCCAAATACCTCTATTAGGTTAATAGGAGATTTTTTTTCACGCACCCTGTGTCGTCACCCGAAATGACCAAAGATGAGTATCAGAGATGCAAAAAAACGTCTGCATAAATTTCTCCAACGCGTTAATATGTGAGTGCAACGACGTAAAGAACCTAACTGTGTCGATAATCTTCCTGAGCGAGGTTCGAAGCTGATTATTGCAAAAAAGTAAGGATCAAGCGATCCTCCAGTTTCTTTTTACAGAACCCGACACTTTCCTTGGACAAAAAGTAAATTTTCCTTTGACAAACGATGCATAAATTAGAGATATTTCAACAAGGAAACGTCACTTGGACCTGTGGAAACTTGGAGAGGCTAACGATCCTAAATATCGGAGCCCTGTTTGCATCGACCGCATCAGCACGTTGGACTGGCTACTACAGTCCTCTAACGCAAACCCAATTAAAAATTTGTGATCTACCACGAAGCATAAACCCTGCAGGGAGAGCATACTTGAACACTAATATCGCCGTCTATGCCTATTGTGGCGCAGACTGTGCGAACTATGGTCCCTAGGGTTGAACAGAACTTCGATGGAGTCGTGGTGGTTATTTCTACGGGTGTGCAAAGGGTCAACGCCTGTGCTCAACGATGTCTCAAGATTTCTTCATTATAACTTCCTATTTAAACGCAGTGGCAATTCTTCCTTTATTTTTGACTGATTTTTCGGCAATCCTGCGCGTTCTATCCGGTTTGGCACTTTAAATCTGAGAACAACGTAAGGCGTTTGCAACGTACAACTGTCTGTTGCTTCTCTAGAGCTTTGAGTAGTAAGGCAAGCAAGGATCAGAGCATGAGAGACGCCTATTTTCCGAGAAATTGCAACAAATCTAAGAAAATTTCGTCGTCGAAAAAACAAATGCAATATACAGCAATCACAAATTATGGTCCATGCCATTAGGAAACGAATTTAACGACTTTCTTGCGAGCAAACCACAAACTCATTGATCAAATGTGAACTACACTTCACCTCCAGCTACATTGAACTTTAACGTTTCACGTGTCTATTTTGTACAGTCTCTTTCACGTTCATTACGTATTTAAATATCTGGCGTGTCAGAGGTTAGCACTTTGGAAATTTTATAGTAAGTTAACTAACAGTTGTCGACATTGACTGTATTAAAACACTTTAACTCACTACGAAGCCCCTCTGATTGTCTGATCTTGTTTCGCATAATTCTTGGGATTCTTCAGCAAATTATGCATACTTTTCGACTTCTGCTAGAACAGCTTTGCAATTCTTTGAACAGAATAATTCTCTGACAATGTAATATCGATTTCACTTCTGTTTGAAGACTTTCCTCGACTAATTGTCAAGATTTAGTGGGAAATGATGTATTAATCGTTTGAGTGCTACGGGTCTTTCTTGTTCCCTAATCGAAAATTGCCAAGGAGCGCGATTGCGCTGTTTTCTGCTTATATGCTTACAGTTTAGTGTTGTTCTGACATCCTTCTGAGCATAAGGTACTTAATGACATCAGTGCGTTTAAATCATATACAAATATTATTTAAACATTTTATTGCATATATAAAATGTATCCATTGTGTTTTGACAAGCATTTCTGAAAATTTTAACTATATTTGCATCCAAATGTTAGATTGAAATTTTAATTCGTTTTTTTATCAGCTGCCTCATTAATAGAAACATATATTTTATTATTGTTTTTTATAGTCTATTCTACATAATTTAGTTCATTATATTATTATAAGTGTAATCTTACTCCAATTTTATCTTAATTTACCTGAGACTGAACGGTAACCGTAAAGTCGCGCATCTACATATAGAAACCGAGCGTGCTGTGATTGTCAGCTTTGCAGGCTATATAGAGAGCTGACGCTTTTTGACAGATGACAAGACAGAAGAAGCGCGATCGTGTGCCGCTTGGCACTCAAACGGTTAAGACACTGGATAAGAACGCATTCTATATTTATGAGTTACGAGTAGACACCTCGATGGCAACTGATGAGAAATCTAAGATCAAAAGAACACGTCAAATGTGCTATTTTGTCCCACCAACTTTGGGTTCTGCACATTTCTGTTCAATAAAACGCAAATTGTTTGAAATTTTTCCAAGTTTTCTGTTTTCGTTGAAAGTATATTTTATTGAAATTATTAGATATAGAAATAAATCCTTGTTGAGTTTTTTTGCGACGATGCAATAGGAAACATTCGACATTTGCAATTATTAAGATCACGTACCTGGGATAGGAAGCCGGCTACATCTATGGCGCTGTTCACGCGTGGTCTCGGGGTCCTCGGCCATCCCAAACCACCTCCGCTATCCAAAGAGTCCACGTGATGGCTCGACCAGTGCAGATGCTGGAAATTGTGGCGATGTAATTAGAACAGCATACGTTGCCGATTAGCATTGATGAAAATTGCATTTCAATGTGAATTTCCACTTTCCTTTAAGCGTGACTTCTGACAAGGTAGACAGTGACGAGGAATTTCTTTTTGTACCCACTAAAAATACCAATTAACTTTCTAAACCGACTTTCTATGATCAAGAAGTTAAGATTAACTTTTAACATCGATTTTCCATGATTAAGAATTAAGATTAATTTTCAAAATCGATTTTCTATGACCAAGAATTAAGGTTTACTTTCAAAACTGATTTTCCACGACCAAGAAAATGATTAAGAAATAAAAATTAACTTTAGAAATCAATTTTCCATGGTTAAGAAGTAAAGATTATCTTTTAAACAGATTTTGTACGTCCAAGAAGTTAAGAGTAACTTTTAACACCGATTTTCCACGATTAAGAATTAAGATTAACTTTTGACACCGATTTTCCATGATTAAGAATTAAGATTAACTTTTGACACCGATTTTCCATGATTAAAAATTAAGATTAGTTTTCAAAATCAATTTTCCATGACCAAGAAGTAAATATTCACTTTCAAAATCGATTTTCTACGATCAACAAGTAAAGATTATATCTTGTTGTAACTATTTTCTAAATTACCTTTGTGTCTCGTGTACACGGTGCACTAATTTGTACAAATAAAATTGTTTAATGCGTTCACTGTCCGCTGGTTACGGTGTTCCCTATTGTCAAACATTCACGTTCTTTTCAATGGTGTTCCTATTTCAATACTTTTCACTCTTTACAACGAATCACATGTAACAAATGTACATATATAGAAGCAAAATACTGCGATTCAGAGCCGCTATTATTTTTAGTGGGTACTATTTCCGAGACAAGACATCAGGACAGTGCTAACATTATTGCAATGCACCGACTTTCGATCGTTCTTATCAGTGCAACATTTGCCTCTTCTCATCTTCACGAGTACACCTGTTTTTCAAGGTTTTCTTTGTACCGTGACTCATAGAAACTACAATTCTCTATCAACATCACGCTTTCATTTTGTACAACTATGTTGTATCAACTGTTACAATTATAATTTGCAACTACGTCAAGTTATACTCGAATGAAGACACAAAAATGTTTTCTTCTCTTCTAATTATGTAACAATTTGATACATCAAAGAGAAAAAGCGAGAAATGCTGCAAAATACTATTTTTTTTCTTATTTTAAACGAGCAGCATTTCTCTCGACCTGTTATTCATAGCAAAACGAGCATTAGCCACGCTGATCACACGTAAATTAGGGGTTTATTATTTGTGATCACCCAAATTACCGACAAACGGTTGTTTCACAAACCATTGTAGTCACTTTTAACCTCTTCCAACATTTACAATGTCAATATTCGGCGCAGTTGAAGAAACAAAAATCTCTTCAACTAGCTATTGACTAAATATCTGAACACTGGTTAGAGAAACTGAATATTTAATACAGCTGTTTGGAAGGGAATTGTTTTTCCAAGCTAGAAACGTTCAACGAGTCTTTAGCTTTCAGAAATTCGAGAATTCTGCAAACTGCGCGAATTATTTGCTATCCTTTTGCATCGTTATTTGAGCCGTTTATTTTGAAAGTGACCCAAGTCCATTTAGGTTTAAATTAAGATGTTTAAGAGTTTGCGTTTCAATGAAATTAAAAATATACGTATAGGATACCGATGTGTCACACTCCTTAAGTTAAATTTACAATTCCTATTAAAATAATAGCAATTATTAAGTGAATAATATGTGTCTTCTTATCAAGAATCGACTTGAGCCACTTTCGAAATTAACAACTGGATTTGTCATAAAATTTGAAACAGCCCAAGTCCATTCGATATAATTTGAAACGCTTCAAATTGAAAAAAACAATATTCAATTGATTTTATATTTCATTACAACACTTGAAAAATTCAGGAGATCTTCCAACTATATATATTACATAACAATTTACTGCTCGTCTACGTTTTGTGTATGCGGGAGGGATTTGAAGAAGTCATGGTGCTCCGGTGACTATACATCGTAGTAAGTCCATCATGTTCTTGTGTTTCGCTGTTGCAATTTGTCTTATATTGTTATAAAGTGGTGTCGATACAATATTTTCGAATTTTCTTGGTCTATCTCGACGTGGTAATAAATTCAGTATTTTGAACTCTGCATTTTCATCCATTGATATCTTATAGAAAATTTTATATGGTTCATTTCCAAAAAAAAAACGCATTCAGCATATTTTTAAACAATTTATTGTTTCTCCATTAGAATTCTTTACTCTTTTAAAAATGGTATCCTTGACAAATCTTGTTGATATGAAATCCTCTTGTTTCATTTTATTTAAAATAAAATTATTACCTTTCCGGTACTTCTTGATAACATTATAATAATCTTGGGGGACAAACAGTAAATTATTTCTGACATTATCAATAATGGATTGGACTTAGGCCACTTTCAAAGTAAATTTTTCAACTATCAAAATAACTACGAAAATTTATATGTCCAAAACTATCGTATACTCTAAATATACTTAACCGCAAAATGTTTTTTATGACAGCTAATTTCAAGTGGTACATGTTACTACAGTTAACAACAAACAACTGACAAATGGACAGACCACTTTCAAAATAAACGGCTCAATTCATTTTTTTTCACTTTTAATCTAGTCTAAAATAGCTAAAAATTTAGGCGGTGGTATAGTTATGCACCGCAGTGTATCGTTTTGCATCGTTATTTACGCGTGAGAAATTCATCCGAGCAAGAGAATGATTATGCATCGATGCACAAATTCCTGTGAAGGTTATTCCTTGACAATGCAATGACAGAATTCATTTGTTCAAGTTGAACAATTCGACACAAGCGTTCCAGTGTGGGCTAAGCGATGGCGCAAAAGCGTTGGTGTTCGTCGTGCATTATTTTCGATCTCGATTTGTGTCGTTTCCGCGCAACACTGTTGCGTTATACGTGCATACAGATCTTTACTAGCTGCGTGAAATTTGTGCACGTTACCGCTGGAAATTTCGTTGTAACAAGACACGTGGCAAATTGAGAGGCGATTGTCGTACTTTGTGATTTCAAGCGGGTCAGATATACAGGGTGTCCCATAATTGGTGTGATTCCTGAAAATGGGGGTTGCTGGGGCAGCTCTGAACAACTTTTTCCTTGACCAAAATGTTAGTTGAAGTTTCGTATTTGAATTATTTAACGAAAAACACTGGCCACGTAAGGGTTGGCTATGAACCGTCGCGCTCGGTCATGGTTGTGAACAAATTAAGTTTTAAATTAAGAAAATGTGGAATTATTCGTTATTCATGAATAACAAATAAAGGAATGAAGGGATGAAGGATCGATCCGGTCGTAACATCAGCTGTTGAGGATTGCCTGGAGAGGTCAGAAGCGGCACAAGGATCCAGTATTAACGACTACTTCCATCGAACTAGGTTATTTCGTGGACGAATGGGCTAAATAATTTAATTAGCTTTTTCTAACATTAGTTATCCACCTGAAAACGTGCTGTTAAAAACAACATTGTTTTCATAAGTAATAAAACGCTTTATTCCTTTCGGATAACGAATAGAAGTATCGAATTCAGTTATTAAACGACTTATTAGTTAATTTGTTATTCATGAATAACGAATAATTTAACGAATAATTCTACATTATTCTTAATTTAAGACGATATATCATCTATCGTGATACTCACGCTATGCCAATGCATTTGTTCACGACCACGAGAGAGCGCGGCGGTTCATAGCCAACGCTCGCATGGTCACTGTTTTTCGTTAAATAATTAAAAAACGAAGCTTCAACCAACATTTTGGTAAAGGAAAAAGTTATTCAGAGTCACCCCAGCAACCCCCATTTTCAGGAGTTACACTAGTTACGAGACACCATGTACTTGTGTGCGAAGGAACAAAGTGTGGTAAATAAAGAAAGGGGGAAGAACAAATGATATTTTCGAATAGAAACCTTTTTTTTTCTCTACGATTTGTAGGAAAGAAAGAGGAAAGAATCAAAGGATTGGCGTTAGAAAATGAGGGAAAAATTAAGAAATCGTGTGAAACTGCTGCGTGTCATATTTTTCAATTGTTCGTTAATTTTCATGCTATGAAAAGTAGACAGGTAAAGTTGGAAAGTGTAAATGTTCGTAGGGCTTCTATTCTTTTCAACGAGATAAAATTAGTGACATTCCTTTGCTAACGTCAAGTGGACTTGGAGTATATTTTTATTGTATTAAATAGGGATCCAGAGAGTGTTGTTTTATTCCGGTTTCAGAGGAAGATATTTTGTAAATTTTACTCCTCTTCCTCTAGCAGTTGCGTCGAAAATTAGATGAATAAATTGATCTTATAAAAAACTGCAAAATTTTGTAAAAAAAAATTGATTCTATGTAGGAATTCCATAAAAAATTACATGAATTAATTGCTAGAATAAAAAAACTGCAAAATTCTATCAAAAAATTGTTTCCACCTAGCAATTATATAAAAAATTAGATCAGTTAATTGATAGATTAAGAAAATGCAAAATTCTATCAAAAAATTGATTCTATATAGTAATTCTTATCAAAACTTAGATCAATCCATAGAATAAAAAACTGTAAAATTTATATAAATTTGCATAATCTCTACGTTTTATTTCCTTTTACCATTGAAGTACCTAATTAATACACTAAAAAGAAAAAATTTTGTTGAAAATTACCTTTGCATTATTTTTTAAACAGGTTACTCTAAAGATAGACATTAAAATAAGGACAGTGAAATCTAATTTCAATAAAACGTAGCTTAATATTAAGTTTACAGTAAACAGATGTAATTAAAATATTTTTCGGATGATTCTTTCCTTAACCCACAGCACGGACATCCATTTTTCATTACTGTATTAAGAAGGACAGTAATTGTAAAAGTTTCTCATAATTATTTTCTAAATACATGAAATAAAAGCAAGCAAAAATTTTAATTACAAAAAAAAAAAAGAACAAAGCTTTAAATGTTCAAATATTCTTCAAAAATTTTTATTTTGACTTTATGAAATTTTTATTTCACGCATAAAATTGCAAAGTACGTTTGAAATAAAACAAAAACTCGCTATTTTTATTAGAATTACCGCGATCATTCAAATTATTGTTAAAATTACCATTTTAAATGAATTAAACAAAGACACTGCAATTTGCTACTAAGTACCTTTCTTTGAATGGGAAATAATTACACAAAGGAGTGGTTAACGAGTCAATCTACGTGTTTTCCCAGCTTCTTTTTTCATCAATCTCTTCCTGCCAGTTTACGTAAAGGTATTTAATTAGGCTCTATCGGCTAAGGGAGAGACGCTCAATTAAATTTAATACGTCTCTCTATCCTAATGCTAACGTACGAGTTTCCTGTCTCTAGCAGATCCGTTGATGTCGTTGAGATTTAGGTCAGGAAGCTACTATATGAGAACTTTGCGACAAGATATATTTAGCAGATGTATCGCTCGTCGAAAGCAATATTTTTCCTATAAACGTCACACTACCAACACACACGGATTTTTATTACACTCTCGACAGTGATCTCCAGCTTTCTTAATACCTTGTCTCCAAGGAATTCTACAGATAACGTCTTTATTACAGTCACCTATACATGTGTCTCTTCTTCCGTTTCACAAATCTCCAACGGAATTGCACTTTTATCGCAATAATTCTACAGAGATGCTATTATTCTCTACACGTATTGAACATCAAATCGACGTAATTTCTGATTTTACGAATTTTTAATTAATATACTAGAGAAATCGATTAATAAAATCTTTAATCATATGCAGAGAGCACGGGAAAAATCCTAATCTTCTGCTAGAGCAAAAATAAGGCGGAGAAAAAGACGAAATAGTCTTGAGCACAGCAGCTACAATTTTCTGTTTACCTGTATAATGTCTGGAGAGAGAAGAAAAGAGAAAGAATAGAATATGTTATAAAATAAAAGACTATCGTTGAAGTTGCGGGCGACATTTTTCTCACCATAGCTCCAGTTAGGCAACCTGAGTCGTATACAAATATGTTGGTATTTTGGGAGGAGAAATTTATATAGGAGAAAGTTACACAGTTCTAGTATAAATGAACCTGTATTCCTAATTTAACGCGTTAAGCACCACGCTGATTTCGGTCGACTTCTCGTTTAAGTTCTCCGGTTCAGTTTCTTGGAAAGTTTCGCGAAGTATTTTACGATGAATTGAACGAAGAGAGTGGCAACTTTGTAACGCATGCAGAGGAAAGCCTTTAAACCATCCTGCATTCTTATTAGGTTGTTTGATACGCTTTTGATCATTGGAAATTGAAGAAGTGGTTTATTTCTTTTGGAACGGTTAAAGTACCCACACAAAGCCGCGAATATCGAAGAAAAGTACACATTTTTTTTTTTAATTTAACAATACGTTACACAAGAAGATTTAAATTACACTATTTAATCCGTTTCTCTTTGAACGGAGTTCCTTTAATTGCCCTAAATCTGGATAGTGTCTGATCTAACTCTTTTCTTCGAAATGTATTTGAAATTTAATTAAAATAACGTAATTATTAATTATAATAATTATATAAATAATAAAAACTGTATATGAATTTATAAAATTAAAAGTATAAAAAATACTTGGATAATTTAAACAATCCTGGTTTCTAATTAGGTTATTTGTTACACTTTTGATTATTGAAAATTAACGAAATTGCTTATTTTTTGAACAACTAAAGTGTAACTGTTTAATAACACACACAAAGGTGCAAATATCGAAGAAAATTACACATTTTTCTTTTTTAATTTAACAATAAATTACACAACAAAATTTAAATTACACAATTTAATCCGTTTCTCTTTGAACAGAGTTCTTTTAAATTTCCAAAATTTAGGTCTGATCTGACTGTTTTCTTCGAAACGTATTCTTCAAAGTGAGACGTTTCAAACAATCCTGTATTCTATTACACTATTATAACTTTGTACTCGTATGAATTACTTAACCCAAGAGTTTGAACTCCAGTTATCAGTTACTACTAAAAAAGTAATCTCGCGTAAAATTTTTATCAGTTTCAAGTTAGATCCTACAACCCACAGCCAGAATCGTCAGGAATACGACAAAATTGAGCAGCGATGATGAAAAGGAAGATTTCTCGCTTGAAAGAAATACAAAAAAAAAGAGTCGAGAATGTTTGGGAGAATGTTTCAAGGTTTTTCACAAACAGAAAGGATAAGTTCCTTCGAAGGAAAATTTTACGAGTATTTCACTACTGGCACCTATAAGCGTTTTGTAAATTTCATTCGTACTCTTCTTTCATCGCCTTTCCGCTTAAATTTCACTTCTTACGCGTTTCCATTAAATGGAACGAATTGTACATATTTACAAATTTGAAAGTTACTAATTTTCAAACTTTCGAAGACAATTTGACAAATTTTACGAACGAAAATCGAACATCTACCAAAATCTGCCGTAGTGAAAGGGTTAAACTGTTTTAACCGAGTCCATTAACACACGAAGCTATTTTTTATATCTAAACCTGTTTTCACGAATTAACGCCGCCTGAACGAGAAGTTTGGCGTCAACGTGGCGCTTAATACACTAACTCACACCTAGCCTAATCAAAATTACTTGAATCACTATTCGAAGCTTCCAGTTTTATAGGAAACAGCACTGCACACGGAAGCATCGAACAGCAATTTATTTCGCCCTAATTTTTCTCGGCAACAAATTAAGTGGTCACTATATAAATCTATTTTCTATCAGTATCTAAATCAACTTTCGGTCAGTATTTTATTACCAAAGAAGTCAGTATAAAAATACTAAACGGTTAGTATGTAAATAAAAAAACGGTCTGTGTGGAATTAATTACTGGTTAGTATCATTACGGTCAGTATAAAATTAACAAACGTACAATACAAAGCAGAAAAAACACAGTACTAAACCTATTCCATTATAGACCTATTATAAGTCGAAAAATAATTACATTTAAAAATGTTTTTATACGTAAAACAAATACAGGTTGTCTCATAACTAGTGTAACTCCCGGAAATGGGGGGTTGCTGAGATTTTTTAATTATTAAAACGCTTCATCCCTTCCGGATAACGAATAATTCTACATTATTCTTAATTTAAGACAATGTAACATCTACCGTGATACTCACGCTACGCCAATGCATTTGTTCACGACTAGGAGCGAGCGCAGCGGTTCATAGCCAACGCTCGCGTGGCCAGTGTCTTTCGTTAATAATTCAAAAACGAAGCTTCAATCAACATTTTGGTAAAGGAAAAAATTATTCAGAGTCACCCCAGCAACCCCCCATTTCCGAGAGTTACACTAGTTGCGGGACACCCTATATATATAGTTTTATTTTTTACATATTTAATCAAATTAGACATTTACAAGTTTTAACTTAATGAATTAGAAAACATGTTTATTGTTTTATTTATAAAAATACATACTTTAACATTTTGACATATGATAATCTTATAAATGTTAATCTATTACGAGTGCCATAGTTGCTAATTTCAGTCTTCCCCATTTTCGTTTTTGACCAATTGCTATTTGTTTAGCCAGTGGGGGCTTCAATCTAGTATAAATTTAGTATAAATACTGATTAAACGACGCTTTAGTATAAATACTGACACTTAATATTTAAATACTAACAAAAAGGGATTAAAATACTGAACAGTACAATAGAAGCCATTTTTCTCTGCTCGCAAGAAGAGAACCATAATTTCGACTGCAAGTTAATTCTGACAAATTTGAACACGTAAAGAAACTGTCTGACAACGCAACGATGCAACAAACGGATGGAAGTGTGTTGTATAAAAACACAGATCAGTATGTAACTCTGAAGTAATACGGAGCTTTCTTCTCCGTTTGTGCTTACGGTCATGCTTCGTAAAAAGTGGAGTCAGTCGGGGTTGAAGTGAAGTACAGAACAGAAAACAGAGCCACAGAGGTAACACACAGAACTAGACGCGTGAAAACACGTATAAAGAACAGAAACAGAGGTACAATCGTGATAACACTGGATAGAAAACAAAACAAACAAGAGGTTAACACTAAACCTACCACGGCCGGTCAAACGACTCTTTCCAATATTATTTTACAAGTTTTCTACATGAAATGTTATTGCAATCGCCATTTAACTTTGTCATTTTTTCTTATAATACACGTACAATGAAGTTTTCAATATTTACTTTTTTCTTTATTGTTTTTTCTTCTTTTCTTTTTTTTTTCTGAAAAAAATATGGAACCTTATTTACAGTAGTCAGTCACTTGACCGATTGAACGATTTATGTTCTTCTGTAATCTTATAATTTCGCGGAAGACTATTCTTATTTGATTTGATAAAAAAAGGTGAACGACGTTAGAGTTTACAAAGATATTTTGAATAGTTAACAGGTGGCATACCTGGTCGATGAACAATTGTTCGATGTATAGTAGTATAAACATGTATAATGGAGTGTAAAAATTAGGAAAATATGAATCAAGGTAATTTTAATGCTTCTACCTCCATTTACAAGAATTATCTTCACTAATACGTTATTTTGCATTATTAAGTATGGAAAAAAATGTACTTCTAAGTAACATAAATATGTGTAATGTTATATAAAAATTAAGAAAAATATGAAACAAGATAATTTTCCTTAAACAACGTATAATGCATATCCAAAAATGCCTCTATTTCCATTTGCAAGAACAATCTTCGCCAATAATAAATTCACCATTGTTAAGTATGAAAAAGTGTTATTCTAAGTTGTATAAATATGTATAATGTAATGTAAAAATTAAAAAAACATGAATCCAGGTAATTTTAATCTCTCTACCTCCACCTGCAAGAATTGTCTTCGCCAATAATAAATTTACCATTATCAATTACAAAAAAGAGTGTAAAACTACAATGAATTCTGAAACAGAGCTACTATATCTCTACGTCGTGACAGATATATTTTGATATCTCCCATTATAAACAGTCTCATATATTAAACTACTTAACCCTCTAAATCATAAGTCATCAGTAGGTTTAGTGTTAAAGTGAGTTTTGTCTTTCTGGAAGCCACAGCTGCTCAGCATAGAAAGAGTGGACACGAAGAAGAAGAAGAAGAAGAAGAAAAGTAGTAGCAGAATAGGATGGGAGTATAGTAGAAGAAGAAGTAGTAATAATAGTGATAGTAGAAATAGAGATTATTGGCAAGTACCGATGGTCACGCGATGTCTGCCCTGTGGAGTAGAGCGAATTGGCAGCCGCACTCTCGGGGCTCTCGGGCTCTTCTCGGGTACTGAAAGCACTGCTCCAAGACGCAACAGCCCCCGCCCCCACACTGCATCACCATATCCGACAACGTCGTCATTACCTTCAAGATTCGTTTGCGGGTGGTACGCTTATTTTTTTTTTTCAGCGAGAATTTGTTAGTCAAAGCGCGAAACGATGGTTTTTTTTTTGTTCAATGGTTCACAGTAAGGTTGAGAGAGGCACACGGAGAGATCAATTCCATTAGAATCGATCCTGCTAATCTATCGCAAGAAACGAACCCTTTGCACTCGAGAAGAGTCGCTGGCTGCTTGAACGACAATTAACACTCTGCCGACTTCGAGAAAAGCTTATTAACTCATTCAGTGACAGTCAAATTTAGATTTGTTATTCGAAGGGAAACTATAATGGTATTTAGCTGCAGATACTGTACCGAAGTGGATTTACAGTAATTAAAAGGAAAAACGCTAGGGGATATCTCGTGTGAATGGGTGTCACGCTCGTCTGCCATTCGGTTCCTCGTTGTCAGCGCAACAAATTCATTCATTAGCCTATTAGTGAGAGAAAGTGGAGTACAGAAAGTCATCTAGCGAGTTTTCAGCGAAGATTTTCAGAGCTCTAGGTTCGTTTAGCTTAAAGAAAGATTAATTTGAAACTTCGAACGTGTGCTTTCCGCCCTTGCACCCAGCAGATCTCCGATACTTCTCGTCCATTCACCTTGAAATTTCTGCACGTTATTCTCCATAAAAAGATCTACAACCTACCACAAAAATCTTTTCAATATTCCAATTCGTCGAACTTTTATGAATATTTAAAGTTGATTTTCGTCAGCGAAAAAAAGGATTATGTGCTCGACAAGCCGCCTTTTTCTTATTTTCCAGAATTATTGCAAAATTTTAGGCCACATTGGAGATGATCTATTTTTCTTTAAGTTGGCTGGAAAACTTTTTACTTTTTGTATTTCAAACACATTTGTCGCTGGGTGCAAGCGAACAAGGTTTCGCTGGACACGAAGTTAAATAATGTTGCACAACTCCATCATTTTGTACTTTCGCACAGTAAACAAAATATGGAAATAGAGTTAAGATGTTGCTAAACAACCTCTATAAAAATCTTAGTTTTTTACTAAATGTTTCTAAGCGAAAAAAAAAAGTCAGATTCGCCCGATCTTTTCGATCCAGGGTTGCATCCTCCCGTAAGTAGATTTTAGTGAAATTTAGCAAACGTTGGTAGATTTGAATTGAAATAGGTAAGCTACACGAGCTTTCAATGGATATTAGTCGAATACAGTAGATTTAAATCGAATTCGGCAGATCTCGGTAGATTTTGATAGATTTCAGCAGACTTTAGTACATTTCGACAGTTGTGACCAGAATTCTCTAAATTTCGTCAGATTTTAGTCAGCTTCACATTCAGGTGTCCCAATTCCTACAACCGGAAGAGTACTTTCATTTAAAAAAAAAATTACGCTAGTAATAAACCGTTTACACTGCGAGTATTTTAACCCTTTGACTGCTATGGACGTATATATGCGTCCGCCTAAAGTTATCGATAAGGACAATGGACGTATATATGCGTCCGGTGATTGTTTCTATCCTATACATACGCTAAAAACATAAATCATCAACTTTTAAGATAGACACACATTTTTATATTATATAACAACACAGAATAAATAGAATTTTGTTTATAACGGCCTCTTACTCTTCGTTTCCCAGGGAATTATCTTTTTCAACGAAAAACGGCTGTGATTATTGCAGTAGCATAACATAATACTCCTTCTATCCCATAATAATAGTAGGAAGTGAATATTTAAACAGGAATTATTGGCGAATATAGCTATAAGTTGTGTTGTAGCGCAAAATTGCGAAGCCTTCGATCAAAATCAATGTTTCACGACATCTGTCATTTATTTCGACACATCTTTCAATTTTTAGGTTAACCTAATTATTACGAATTACAACTATTTTTCTAATTTCGATCGAAATCAATTGTTTTATTTCAGTTGAATATCAACCCATTGTAAAAGTAAGATGAAAAAAGGAGAGTTTCCAAGCGAAGGTCGAATTGCGATTGTCCAGTTCTTGATGCATCGAAAGAAAAACGAAAAGTTGCAGAAAGGCGCAATTACGTTAGCTGCAAAACAATTGAAGTGCAATAGAAAGACCATATCAAGAATTTGGAAACGTGCTTCCGACAATAATTGTCAAAGTGAATCTTTGCTAATGTTGATTCTTTGAAAAAACAAAACTGTGGACGTAAATGCAGAGATTATAGAAAAAAGCTTGAAAAACTTGGACATCTTCCTCTTAGCAGAAGAGGCACCGTAAGATCAGCAACTCACGCCATTCAAGTTCCCAAATCTACATTATTCCGAATTTCGAAAGAAGGAAAATCCATAAAACGAATTTCAAGCACCGTCGAACCATTTCTTACAGAAAAGAATAAGAAAGCTCGCGTAGAATTTTGTCTTTGCAGCCAAGGGATCCTACCTACAAGTTTAAAACGCAGTAACGAAATTATTGAAAAATCCAGAAACTATCTGAACACTCAAAATAAAAATTAGGAGCAATATTTTTAATTTATTGTGTAATTTAATCTAGTTTCTTTATAATGTTGTGTCCCGTCTGGTTTACGGGGTATACGGGATAACTTGGGTTCTGGAGCGTTTAAAGAATAGGGATTCACCGATCGTCGAGTGGAGGAAAGGCTTTTATTGAGTGTTGCTTTTACAGGTTTCGATTTCTTTGTCTATCGGCCGGATGCCCTCGCTCTCCGGCTCTCTCTCTCTCTAATTCTCTTTTAGTTTTTTTTATAATTCTAATTCTGCCCTGCTGGGCAGTTCTCGTGTCTTTTATACAATCGTTTTATGATAAATTCATTGGTGGGGATGACCATATTTGGTCGTAAGTTTGGACGCATGAGTTTAGCAGTTTTTGGTAGCCACGTATTGCTGATTCTGCTTTCGGGTGGAGTAAGTGTGCCGCTAGTTTGCACATTTTTGTTAGTCTCGCGTGTGGACGGTGAGCGCTTATTAAGGCACAACAATAATAACTGTTGCGTTCTATATTTATTTTCTTTTGCTACTATTATTATGGGACAAATTAAATTCATCAACTGCTATTATTATTATGGGACAGAGGGAGTATTTCATTTGTGACGAGTGTAATTTGTTGTATTATTTTTTCATTACTGTGAAACTGTAAAAATATCGAGTAGTTTTGAGTTAACTTGTTTCAAGAGTCGATAGTGAATTAGATGAAGTAAGAATGTATCCATATGCTGGCACATTTTAAGATATTGATATTTTTAAATAAACAGTATACATGCGGTAAAAAATGACGATGGTTCGTTTTAATTTGGCGTAGGTAAAAAGATAAAAGAGTAACTTATTTGTATATTGACATAATTGATTGCTATGGCGAGAAAAGTCCACGTTATACGAAAATCTATTCCGTAGACACAGAGCTTTAAACGCTTGGAATACTCCACAGTCAAAGGATTAAAATGAAAAAAAAGAAAAAAAAAAGAAAGAAAAAATGATCCATACTTGTGGATTTTACATATTTTCATTTACTTCGTCAATTTGCTTCATTCGAAGAAAAATAAGACTTGTACGAAGCATTGGTTCGCTATTTACACGGGTTACAATTTCTTGCAAAGAAGAATTAATGGGATGGAATTGTTAGCTCGAAAAGTTGGCATCGATACACCTTTGAATTTAATTGG
This sequence comes from Anthophora plumipes, assembly GCA_951804975.1. NCBI lineage: Eukaryota > Metazoa > Arthropoda > Insecta > Hymenoptera > Apidae > Anthophora > Anthophora plumipes. The sequence continues at coordinate 3,176,843 of OX638122.1, forward strand.
AAGACACGTATACGAACAAATTTCCGGAGACGTAATTGAATAGGATAGAAATTGTATCATCAGCCAAATATCGGCATTCGTATCAAGCGAATGTTGACTTTTGACCGATTCATATGTCAAATCTATCGCATACAAACAAGATACGGATTCGGATGTGTCAGAGATATCGATTTAATCAGATGCTGGTGAATTTTAATTGGCCGGTAGCAGAGGGAACCAGTGCTCCAAGCGAAAGCTATACATCAAAAAGATGGATTGCCTTGGATCAAATATCGAACCGAGGGATATATTTTCCCCTTAAACACTGCCCACTTGTCTACGTGTAACTTTCCTTCCTTTCAATATCGAGCCGACAATCTTGTATATACGTTTACTATATCTGTACATCGCTATTTATAGCTGACAGATTTGATAGATAAAAGTTCAATTACATTGAATTGTCTTTATTGCACTCTGGTGCTTTTGTAACGCTATTTGGAGAGTGAAAGTTATGTTATTTCGCACGATATATCTCGATTAACACTAGATACGTTACGGTACATGTGATTAATCCGGTGATTATGTATAATTGCCGGTTATTATATATAATCACCGCTAAATTTGGTAAATGTGATAAAAGTCCGTAACTTTACCAAAATTCGTCCAGTTTACGCAGCTGCTTGGCTTCTATCGTAACGTAGACCATTGCTAGGCAATGCGTAAGCAGGCAAGAACAAGTAAGAAAATATAGAACGAGTGCTAAAGAAGGTTTAGAATCACAAGCAAACAAAATGTTGAAAGTTTCAAATCTGAAATTTCCTTCTGGTAAAGTTGGTGACACAGTGAAACTACGAGTACCAGATGTTGACAGAGCAAGAAGTGATCCACGAAATTTATCAGCGGTGATATTAAAAGTTCAAAATGGAAAGCTTTATCAGTTAAAGATAAAACAAGGAAGGCTTTCGCACTTGTATACCAGAAATCAGTTCACAATTTGTGAAGAACAATTTATTTTGCTTGACGATGTTCCAGATCTAGCAATATCACTTCGAGAATGTGTTAGAAAATCATCTCTTTCTGGAGGTGAGGGATATCAGCGACGTGTTCGAAAGGGACAATGCAACTCTAATAAGTGCAAATGTAAAAAGTCTGACAAACTTTGTAATTCTGAATGTCACAACAGTCTAATATGTCTAAATAAGTAAACTTGAAGTATTTAATAATTTGTAGTAGCAGCAATAAACGTTATTTGAAAAATGTGTTTTTTTCTCTAGAATATGGGTTTAGTTTGTGATTGATATGTAACTGTTTTGTGTAAGTTCTAATAATAAAATTATTTTCTCTACTTAAGTCTTTCATTTGACAAGCCCCTTATTCAAATTTCGTTCAGGTTACATCCATGTGACTTAAAATAACCACTTATTGAATTTTTAACTGTAAATTATAAAGTATTGTATTTCGCAGCCTCTCGTGACATAGTGTCCAACGAAATACTATCCTCCTGACTAGTAACTACTTAAAAAAAAAACTGCGCTGTATTCTACTGGCTCGATCAGTCGAGATATTTATCATATTCGCCATTACGAGTTGAGAATTACGCAAACTCGCCGGTTAATTTGATAAATATTCAAGAATTCGTCACATTTACCAAATTTAGTAGTGATTATATATAATAACTGGCAATTATACATAATCACCGGATTAATCACATTTACTCTAACATATTGTATACCAACCGGTCAAAGCATTTGCTCATAAAATTTCTATTTTAAATCAAATTTCACATTTTTCTGTAAGATTATGAAAATTCTTATTTATACGTATTCGACGGTTATTGGAAATGATTCCATTTATTGATACCACTTTTGCTGATACATGTACGTGGTATTTTAACACTTTATCAGCCGGCTCGTTCTATTTAATACTGGCTCAGTTTTTTACTATTATCGCGTTTATTCTTATAGTTCTAAAAATTTGGAATCAAAATTTGCGAGAAGATTTTGCCATGTCGTTTACTTTCCCTTATTATAGGATAGTTAAGACACGGGTCAAAAGTGACCCGGCATTGGCTGGGCGAGGGTTAATTAATTTGTTGCGTTGGCAGCAAAAAGACGATTAATAGGCTTCCGGTCGGTAAAGCGTTAAGTGCTAATGTTTCTAATTTTTCAGTTTACTTTGAATATTTTCAATTATATTACAGAGTACTAATACAACTTTAGATGTTCTCCAATGTCTTTCTGTGTAGGCCCTTATTCTTACAATTTTACGACGTTTCGCGTGTTAGGATTTTACTTTGTATTTTTGGGTATTTCCCTGTTTTATGAGAAGTGAAAGCTCTTTTCTGCCTTCGATTCACGGGTAATCAGCAATTTTATAGTTTTCATTATCGGTCGATTTTATTGCGAGTGATTGAGAGGAATAGAGGAAATTACGGGCTGTGTTTTATATTGTGAAAAGTTAGATTTTTTATTATAAATTCACGTTATTCTTGATCCGTTGTAAGTAAATTGTTAGTAAATATTTTGATAATATTCTAGATGTAGCTGGAATTAATGCTGGAATAAATATTACCAGAAAGGAATTTTTATTTCAATTTGCAGAAGAAAATGGTAGGTGAAGCTGAAAATTTTAGACGAAAATGTTGTCAAATTGGATTTTGCAACGAAAATAAAGCCACAAATATCTGTGCTGTTTGTAGAACATATGTTTGTGGGAAATATACGCAAAAAAACATTTCGATTTGTATAAATTGCGCTAAGGAAGTTAAAAACTGAATTACTATTACTACCATTTATAATATCGTGTATAAAAATCTAAGTGAAAAATATAATTCTTTGTTTTTGCTTTTAATTAATGTAAAACTATGAATGAAAAACAAACATTTAACGCTAAATAATAAATCTTTTATTTTAAAACACAGACAAGGTCAAAATGACCAGTTGGTAGAGATAGATTTATACCAATTCTGGTATATTTAGTGTTAAAATCGATGAGGAAAGGAAGCCTAAAAAAAAAAAATGGTTCCCTAAGAGTACAAAAGATTGGTGAAATATTTGTTTGCAATATTGAACAGATGTTTTCTAAGTCACACTTTATAATATGGAAAAAATACTGGCTCTGAAATTTTACAAGAAATGTAAAATACATATTTAGAAAATGTAAACTAAATACTCATAGTATAAAATAAATGTTTAAAGAACGTGAGGTAGATATTAACGAAAATGTAAAAATAATACTGGAAAAATACGAATTGCATATTTAAATAATATTGAACCTAAAAAAAGAATTAAGAAAAGAATTAAAATTTTCGAAATTGCATGGGTTGTCTATGAAACCACACTCTTGTGCCTTATTGGATTAATTATGCTTTTTTAAACAGTTTTTCGACCTCGGGAATGTTTGTTGGTTCACTTTCTCAATCAGCCATACAGATTTGTTGTTAAGAGTGTCAATGGTTAGCTTAGGTTTTTACTTAAATTATAAAAATCGATTAATTTGAGGAGATTCATCAACTTTTTGCGCTAAAAAAATAGACCGACGAGTTATTGCAATTAAATTACGTAAAAATTAGAAATTCGTTTGGATATGTTAAAAAATAACGCCTATTGAAATAAATTTTATCTACCCACTTTTGGATAGATTTAAATCTACCCATATTTGCCAAATTTCACTAAAATTTTCTGAATTCTACTAAAAGCTATTGAATGTGAAGCAAGCCTCATTATCTTTACGAGTTTAATAGAAAATTATTCGATGCATAAAAGACTACACAACGATCCTAAAAAAGAACGAATTTAAAATGATCTTAAAATTATCTCAAAAAAAATTCATTCTAAAATTAAGTACAAGTGTATATGTATATTTTTGCTGGTATATGACACTAACTTCAGCGAGAAAATGTGATTTCCTGCTTAACCATAATGGGTGTCCTAATATTTATGAACGGCAGTGTGTATATTAACAAATTGCGCGCTGTTTAAATATTGGCTGCTGAAAGCCCGAGTATCGGCGATGCAATTGTTTAAGGGAGAATGGATATTCGAGAGAAAATAAATACTTCATACATTTTCAGGAAATATTAGGTTGTCAATAGACAGTGTTCGAATAAAATCAGAAACATAAAGCTCGCATATGTATTCTGAAAGATTACTTTTTTCACGTCCTTCGAATATCGTATTTGTTACAATTACTAGTTTCATCTTGATATTATACTGTCTTTGATATTAAGAATATTTTTCTTTTAATAAAAAGGGAGAAATACTGGTAAAACATCAAATGAGGTATGCAATATTCAAAAAGACGGTAACATAGCGGGAAAAAATTCTTCGGGAACGGGAATTTCGTTAAGAAGAAAAGAATAAATAAAGGAACAAAGGTTTTGGCAAAATGGAATTTTCCAAATTGCTTGAAAGGCTTAATGGAGAGCTAAATAAATTAAAAAAATACAGCAGCCTATTAGAAACAACTGTCTGCGAATGGTTAACAAAATCTAAAGATGGGAATTCCGTTAAAAAAAATAAATAAATAAACAAAAGAACAAAGCTTTTGGCAAAATGGAGTTTTCCCAATTGCTTGAAAAACCCATTACTACGTGAAGCAAAATATCAGATACCTATTTAGTTCCAAAATTAATCCTTGTTACTCATTTGTTCATTTGTCCATTAATGTTTGCCCTGTACCTTGCGCAAATTCGTTATTAAAAATTACATCCTTAATTTAAAAAATGCGAACTCGTACATTGGAGATCATAATGGAGAAAAATTTCCGAGATAAAATGAGCGTGCAGTCTGAATATGTAATAAAAAGTACCAAGATCCTTAATACTTGTTGGAATACACGACTTCCGGTCTGAAAATTCTATTTCCGGTCAGCATCAGAAACTGCAGCTGTCACCATTCGACAGAGCATACTCGAATTAGTTACTAAAATTTTTTTTAGCCTTCAATAATCACTCAGCGCCATTTTAATAGAGGTGGCCGCGTGTTCTAGCATACCCTGTATATACAGGTTGGCCCAGTAACGTTGTCCACCTCGAATATCTCTGTTATTTTTAGAGATACAGAAAAACTTGTATGAGAGTTAAACGGTTCTAGAGGGGCCGTAATATGCAAGTAATAGTTTTTTTCTAGGCGAAGAACCTTCGAAGATTTCAAGGTCACCTCCACTGTTTTAAGTACACCTTTGCACTCCGAGCCATCCCGGACGTTACCTACCAGCAACTCGGCGCCATTTTGTCGCAAAAACGTGCACTTACGAACCGTCATATTATATAGTACAGCTTTGGAAGCAAGTAAGGTATTATAATGATATTTGATTTATATGAATTTCTAGACATCGAGGAACATATATTTGCAAAAAAGCAAAATCAACATTTTATTTCTTATAATTTTGCACAGTATGATCAATTTTGAAGCATTCCCCAATATGCATTGCAGGCTGATTAGTGCACGTTTCACAATAATAAGTTGTTTGACGTCTTTCACTTGGTATTTTCCTGTCAAAACAAACAATACAGTCCCGTTTTCTTTTTCCCACATTGGGAATATGTAGTTTACTGTTCAGTCTATTGTCCGTCGAAGATGTGGATGGACGTGCTCTTGGTTCATTTTTTTTTTTTATATATCTTAGTAATTGTACCATATTTTGATTTGATTTCTTGTGCCATTTCAACAGAAAACTTCAGGGAAACGTGCATTTCTCAAAAAGTTGCGCTGGAATAAGTTGATTTCCTATAATCACTAATAAACTTTGATGTCCCCTCAGAGGGGACAATGGAGTGCAAAGGGTTAAATGGCACGCTGTATGTTTATATTCCTAGTAAAATAGCAGGTGTTTAAACGATTACAATGACTCCTCACACAAGCTCATCCGATTACAAATAATAGGATAAAACAGAGTGACCCACATTATAAAAGATGCTCGAATTGATGACCATCCGCATTGATGTAACGTTGCAATAGTTGAATCGTTGAAGTCCGTACGCATGCTATCATTTCCGGAGTGATTGCAGCACACGCTATAATAAGTCTTTCTTTCATATCTTTTGGAGTTGTTGGATTTTGGTGGTACGTTTGTTGTAAGTCGTCACTTGTTTGTCGTGTAGTTTGGGTTTCAGCGATTCAACGATTGCAACGTTGCATCAATGCGGATGATCATCAATTCTGTAATCGGATGACCTTGTGTGAGGGGTCATTGTAATCGTTTAAACACCTGCTATTTTACTAGGAATATAAAAATATAGCGTACCATTTAAAAAAGTGGAGGTGACCTTGAAATCTTCGAAGGTTGTTCGCCTAGAAAAAAACTATTACTTGCATACTACGGCCCCTCTAGAACCATTCAACTCTCGTACAGAAAGTTTTTCTGTATCTCTAAAAATAACAGAGATATTCGAGGTGGACAAAGTTACTGGGCCACCCTGTATAATTGTATCAGAAGTGGTTTTCTTTTTCACCAACAAAAATCCGTTTTACTTTAGCACAACAGGAGAGAATCGCGATCAAACGGTTGAACGAGATTACCAAGAAGAGGGAAAGAAAGGAAGAAAAACAACGAAAGGAAATTAAGTGTTACCGTTCTTCCGGTAAAGCTGGGCTATTTAAATGTAAATCGAGCCGCAATTAATACCAACGTGATTTTTCTGCGTTTAAGTAATGAAAGAAATTAAGGTAATGGAAAGTTAGTGTGTAATTATGCGTTACCTGAGAGCAAGTGTGTTGAGTCGGGTGTTGCGTGTACGCGGCGTTTGCCGCTGTGCATACCCCAGTCCCTGGAACCTTCAACTGTTCCTTATAATCAGGTTGATATGGCAGCAACATGCGAATCTTTCCCCAACGATTGAAGAATAGCGCTATAGCGCCCGCCCAAAAGATCAACACCAACACCACTATGCCAACTTCTACGCCACGAACCTGCAAGTCATTCGTTTGTACATTATTTTCATTTGTTTCTCAACCCTTTCGATACTATTGGTGACTATAATCACTCGTTAAAATTTCGAGTTGATTCACAATTTTAGTCAGATATAGGATTATCTTAGCAGATACCCGATTTCTTCTCTTTCGTAATTGTTCCGTTTTCTGTCACAAGCCTCTAATGCAGCACTTGGAACATTCGCAATTCAAATATTGGTACAACTGTGGAAAACACAGTCGTATCGAAAGGGTCAACATGTTTCCGTGTACACGTGGGTCGCATACGTCCCGCGTTATTCTTAATTTAAGACGGTGCAACATTTGCCGCGATTTGTTCACGACCACGATCGAGTGTGGCGGTTCAGAGCCAACGCTCGCGTGACCAGCGTTTTTCATTAATAACTCAAAAACGAGGCATCGGCCGACATTTTGGCAAAGGAAAAAGTTGTTCAGTGTCACCCCAGGAACCCCTATCTACGGGAGTTACACTAGTTACGGGACACCATACACATCTGGTATCTCGGAGAGAGTGTAAGTGTATTTTAACACGCTGCTCGCCACGTCACCCAAATCTGGGTGACAGTTATGTTTCCGTAGAGGTCCCGTCACCCATAAGTGGACGACGCTTTGCTTCGTCGAATTAAGCAGAATTTTACGAGAAATTTCCAAGAGTTTGCATCAGTAACACAATTATTTATACACTTTCAATAAATATAAATATTTCGTCGGCTGAATCCCTTTGCATATTACTAGGCCTAATATTTTGAGTACGCGTCACCTTAGTCCCTAACCAAAAGTTCCATAAATTTTGATATTTCAATAATGTGTTTCTATAATGTGTGCATTTCCAGGACCTAACTTAATATCTTTTTCATTTGATACTTTTATGGACAAAGTACAGCCTTCAGTTGAACATAACTTCGGTAACTTTATTATTTCATACCTGTGTCTTATTTTGAATATATTGTTTAAGGAATTGTTTCATTAAGGAGAAACAAAGATGCAAAGATGTGTTAGGTTAGGAATTACTGGAATGATTCCAATTGTACTGGAAATGAACTGGTGAAACAAGAATTTAGGCCTCCCAGGAAACATACCTGATTTACGGTGGGCGATCAACGTGTTAATTACAGATGACGATTCCTGGATGTTGATTTCAGGAATTGTGGGTGTAAAAGAAGTGAGCTGACGGTAAGGAAAGTGGAAATGAATGGAAACCTTTCTCTTACACGGTGCTGTGACATAAGTTACTGCTACGTGGCCCACTGCATGGTGTCCAGGATTTGGAAAGTTAAAAAGTGTCAGGTAAATTATGGTTTTTGTCCCTTGATTGTCAAACGCGGACTGTCAAATGAAGCGAAGGTCCTCTTTTGTCCCCGTGCCGTCCCAAGTGGAATTTGTTCAGCTCCCCGCTAATAGTGAGGGAAACTGTAATCTAATGGTGGGGGAATCGCCAAAGCAATGGTGAGAGTGTTGCGTACGTCTTGTCTATTGCTTGTTGAATAGCGCAATTCGTACTTCGCACGCCGACTTAACTTTGTGCGTTCGAAATTTAATTTAGTGGACTGTATAAAATGATTCACTCGTACTATTACGATTACTCTACTATTTAATGTTCAAATTCGTTCGTCTACACGTCTGTTCGCCCTAACTGGTGCTGTTTCCCATGAAACTATTTTTCTATGTTTTACGAATAGCTGTTCTATTCTAAGTTTCCCATGAAACTATTTATACTAAGTCTTGCGAGTTACTCCTTCCAAATCTAGCTAGTTACTGATGAAATCTCTTTGCGAGAGGATCCCGCGATGCCTCGGAGCAAAGACGCATCGCGAGGGTGAGACATTCGGATAGGTGGAAATCTATTTTTCGATTATGGTGGGGAAGGGTGGCTGACACTACCTATTGGTTAAAAATAAAAAGGGGGGAAACTAGACAAATTGCCACCCCCCAGACCATTCGTCACTCTCAGGTACCGAGCGTACCCTTGAGTGACGCACGCGTAATTTCCGAATATCTCGAACAATGATCGTAGCAGACAATAACCTTAAGAAGCGCTTCGGCTCTGGTGACCGTATGGTCACGAAAAAGATACCGGTAAAAAAGGACGAAGCTTCTATCTGGAAATGAAACAAAAGGCAAAGCGAAAAACTACGATTGCCGTGGTATCATAAAGTTATTGTCGCTACGAAGCGGACTAACGGCTAAGGCTTAAAATGTATAAAATGAATTAAATACGAGGGTCAGACGGCAGTTATACCTAGAAAACTAAGGATTACTTCTTAATACTATAATACAATGGAATGTAAAAATTGCTCGTCCTTGGACGCATAATGCGTGGATACCTGGTACGCGATGCGACAGAGAGTGCTATTTTCCCCTAGCTGAGGCAGACGATGACACCAGAAGTCTCAAGTTTGCTTCGCCCGACTATGCTCTCAGCTTTGCTCGCGTGAAACGTCTGCCTGAACGGTTTGAACGAACTTAGATCGTTAGACATTTCGTCCAACATGATCAATTTACGCTTGGAAGATGAATTCGAGGCACTTTCTTTGATACATATGGCTACGTACTTAAGTTAGAAGCTTCGTAGAAAACTTTCAGTCAAAATATTTCGAGAAACGGAGGACCATTCTGAAGAATCCTATCAGAATCTTATAGCTCTCTTTCCCAAATGCGATTTCAACACCTGTGCCTTCTTCCCCTTGTTCGATAGGTCTAACATAATGGTATGAAATGAACCAAATACATGTTCCGTATTCTGCTTCACACGTCAATAAAGGTGGCAGTATATTTGATCCGTGACTCCACGGGTATGCAGTAACTGTATCGATGCTTTCATCCCAACAGTTCCGACGTGTGCAGTGAATCATGTATGTAATCGTACATATCGCACGATGCTTTCGCACCGTAAGGAAAATGCATAACAGCGAAACGTTGAAATAAACCACGCCTCTCGTACGTGATATGTTTCAGCTATGGAAAAATTTTACTATTTTCTCGCGGAAACGTGTTTGTTCAAGTGGCTGCAACAAATGTTACACAGCCACATTTTGTAACGGCATGAAAATTACTTATATGAACAATTTCACGAATTTTGCATTTATTGTTTGCATTTGAGTTTATTTGTAAATTAAAATACGTGAATATTATAAATAGCAAAATATTTTCTCGCTTATAATTTTTGCAAAACTTCCACGCGAATAATTTTTAATTTACACGTACATTTATGCTGATATGTAAATTATTTTACAAGTTAGGTTAATTTATAATGATCAATATTATATTGCACTTAAAATTTTACAGTTTGTTAAATTATACATCTAAGCAAATGATTATGCTGATATGTAAATTATTTTACAAGTTAGTTTAATTCATAATGATAAATATTATATTGCGTATAAAATTTATAGTTTGTTAAATTATATATCTAAGCAAATAAAGATGGGTTAATTGTTATAAAGGGTATTAACTGTTAAAATATCTTGTTTATAGTAACGCGAAAAAAATATTCAGAGAGGAAGCGAATGGTGCAAAGGGACAAATATTTAGATTGAAAGACCTTCTACTTATTTTACAAGCTTTCAAGATCTGTTTGTTTAAAATGGATCGATGGTCGTATACCACATTATATATCGTTGAATGCGTTTTTTTGAGCTACGATACTGCAGTAATAAAAAAATGTCGGTGCATTTAGAGAACCTCTGGTGATCCTGCAATCTCGTACAAAAATTGAGTAAAAAAAAAATTTGTCAATCGAAAAATTTGTCTTCTTGCATTTTGTACTTTCTCTTTGAATACTTTTTCCAAAGCAACCGAGATATTTTAACACTCTGCCAACTGGAAGTCTATTGATCGCAACAAATTAATTAATTACCCTATGATATTGATATGATAAGTTCTCTCACGAATTTCGATCGAAATTTTTGCCTTTTCATAATCACCACTTCATCCCTGCAGTCCTACTCGCTTTAACCCATTCACTGGCAGGCAAATTTAGAGCGTTTTGTTCTGGGCGCCAAGATTTTATTTGAGGAAAAACACACAGATTTTCACACAATATAATAAACATTTAGCATATCTCGTAGCTATCGTCGTTGAATAAAATTCCTGTGCTAAGTTAAATATTATTATGTACAACTTCTGTTCATTCTTCCTAATAATTCCTAATTCAAACGGCTTTCTAAGTTCATACTTATTCCGTGACGAATTGCAACCGATCTAAACTTGCAGTTGCCCGTGAATGGATTAATCCGAATCGATCGTTGGAAAGAAAGATCTGAAGGAGTACTTTGTTTCAATTCTTCATTTCTGCTAAACTGAACGATATATCTCTGTCTTCCTCTAATTAACACTTTACCGATCGGAAGCCTATTGATCGGCTTTTTTCTGCCAACATTTATCAACCTAGGGAGCCTATTAATTGGTTTCTTGTTGCCACAAATGAACGAATTACCTTATAATAACAAGGAAAAGCGAACGATATAGAGTAAGCCCTCTCAAGAGTTCTGATTGGAAATTTTCAAAGCTGTAAGAATAAACGCGACAGCAAAAATCGAGCCAGTATTGAATTGAACGAACCGGTCGTTAAAGTGTTAAGAAAATTGATGTCTCAAGAGATTCTGAATATTCGAACTTGAGAACTGCATGTACTTCGAGGTCTAGGATCTACGATAGTTGGGTTTAGTTTTGAAACGGAGATTAGAAGTTGTTCTGTGATATGAGTTCGGGAACTTTTTGGATGGATTGAGTGTGGTATTTGAACTTACTTGTATGTAAGGTTGCGGTTGTTGGGAAGAGGGCGGAGGAGGCGGAAGTGGGCCGCCAGTTACCGCTGCATCTTGCTGAGGAGATGTTCGTGGAGGCTCTGAAACATTCGAGAATATATAAACAAATTTATTGAGTATTTACACAACAATCTGCATTAATCAATTTACGGTTTACTTCTTTCATCAGACGTGATATTGGATTGTCTGAATTTTTAAATAAATGTGCCAACTCTATGCTTCGAAGCGCTAATTTATTTTTTTTTGTGCCTTTTAATTCTACAATTTATGTAGTTCTAAATGTATTAAGTCTTTTCAGCAATTTGGATAATTCCAGTTTGCCGATGTTTGTTCCTTTATTTTTATTTTTTAACAAAATTCCCACGTTTGGATTTTGTTAGCAGTTTACGAAGAATTTTTTCTGATAGGATACCATATTTTTGAACATTGCATATTTCATTTGGTGTTTTGATAGTATTTTTCCCGGTTCCAGTATTAAAAGTGTGCTCTATTTCCTTTTGTCTTCAAGACCTTAGTACTGACGATGAGAAGAAACAAACTTTTGAAAAACACGCGAGAAAATATGTTTCTGCAGAGATCTCGTCACTCGTCAGTTGATAAAGCTTTCCTTCGTCCAATTAGGTTGGATTTTACGAGAAATTTGCAACAGTTTTGCAGATATTTCTTTATTCGCAAAATTAGAATAATTTAAGTATCTTCTTTTCAACAAAGCTGTATAATAGTCATTGTTGTTTCCTTGCGACGTTTGTTGGGACAATTTAAACAAGGTTGGAGTGTCTTAAAGCAACTGGCGCAATACATTCTCACTTTCTTTGCATTTATCTTAGATTTTTCTTTATTGACCTAAGATGTAACGCTCATTGTTGCTTTTCAACGTTCGTTGAAACAATTTAAACAAGGTTAGAGTGACTTAGGTCAACTGGCGCAATATATTCTCATTTTCTTTGCATTTTTCCCAGAGTTTTTTTTTATTAACCTAAGATATAATGGTCACTGTTGCTTTGCGACGTTCGTGGGAACAATTTAGACAAGGTTCCAGTGTCTCAGATCAACTAGCGCAATAGATTCTCATTTTCTTTGTATTCTTCCTAGATTTTTCTCTGCCAGCGCGCGATCTGTGTTATAATTCGCAAGAAAAGGAATTAGCAAGAAGGAAAAGTAACTTACCAAGTGTGCGGAAGACGATCGGTCGACTTCGAAATTTTTTACCAGCTCTGACAGCAGTGACGACCAGCTGATACTGCGTGTCAGCCCTGAGGCCGCTCAGTGTAACCGCTTCGCTGTTTCCTGCGACCACCGCCACCACCCTGTAACTAACCATCTTGCCGTTGTATTTTAATTTTTACATTTACTTCGTACACAACAACATTGTTATTTAAGTCACTACAACTTCCATTAAATGGCTCTGGTACAAATTGTTTCTTGTAACAAAGAATTAACATGTATCACATACAAATTCTTCGCGATTACAGAAATGACGATCTATCTAGCTTGCTTCGAAAGAAACGCTTGTTTATGCAAATTCTACGTGCAAAAATAAGTTGACAAATGAGAATAATATTTGTTTTTTCACCTAACATATTGACAGTCGCTGTGTTTCAGCCGTCATCGCATATTCCTGATTTTATTCGCATAATCAGATGAACCAATGAAGTTTCACACAGTGGATAATAAAATGTGACTATAAAAATCGAAAATGGTTAAAGATATATTTACACTATCTGGTTTTATTTTTTAACTCATTTGTATTGATCTTTTGGATGAGGAGAAAAAATTTAACTTCGATGGTGAGTTTATTTTATATATTTATGGAATCATTTCGTAAAGATTTTCAATACTCTTCGAAACGAAATATCCATGGTGAATATTAAATATTATAAAATTAAAAAATTCTTTTTATTTTTTTCATATTATAAATTTTATAGTTTTGAGTTCCTTCTACTGGCAAGTTTCATTTAAATGTACCTTTCCATCCCTCAAGCATAAGTATCAAGTTGATCGGGAACTTTGAAACTTTTCCTGTCGTTACTTTCCCAGTGTACTTTTTACGAACTTTGTTCCAGGATTTCTAGGTAGATTTCAGTGGAATTCGGTAGATTTCGACAGATTTCAGTAAAATTTGGCAAATTTCAGAGGTGGGCAAAAATATTACCACGATTCTTGTATAAACGTCTGTAATTTTCAAAATAATTGCCGGTATCAATTTCTTTTTATATGTGTCTTTCCTTACATTGTCTTATTTACACACAAGAGCAAAACTACATGTATAAAAACCAAAATACGTTGCAAATCAGAGTTTCAAACGAACGTTTCTAGGAAACTGTGACATGTGTGCTGAGAAATAACTAAAAGAAGCGAAATATTTGGAGTTTCCATAAATAAAATCTATAATTTTACAAAAATTGGTGAATCTATTTGTCTATCGCTGCGTTTAATCAGGTGTCGCTTCGAGGAAGAAATATTATGCTGGAAATTTCGCGTATCTACCAAAATTCCGTATTTTTCAAATTAATTGATTATATTTTAATTTTAATTTATTGAATTATCTTTGTAATCAACTTAGTATCATGTTACTATCGAGAATCTGCTAATTTTTTATAAATTATCCGATGTTAGGAATTAATATTAACCAAAAATACCGAAATTTCGCGTATTTATCAAATTTGCATATTTTTCAAATCAATTCATGGGATAAAGTCGTATTTTAATTTAAACTTATCCAGTTATCCTTGCAATCGATCCAATATCACGTTACTATCAAGAACCTGTTAGTTTTTTCATAAATTATTCGTATTAGGAAGAAATATCAGATGGAACTATGGAAATTTCGCCGTCTGTCCGTAAATCATCGCTAGATCTAGCGTTAAGTACTTGCAAGGTAACAAACTGGTAGATTGGAAAGTATTACAGGTTATTCTACGTAACTATGACTTATCTTCCTACGCTACTTCTTCAAAGTTCTTATAAAACAGGTATTTCTTACACAACTACTTCGGAACGATCGGAAGAAGCGTACAATGCTTCCAACTCTTAAGAAATACTTTAAGAAAGCAATATACCTGTCGTTGTGCTTCCTGTGCGGCAGTAGAAGTGAAAGTATCGATTAATATCACGCCCTCTTTGAAAAATCAACACCAATAGGTTGATATCAAGTGACAAAAGGATTAAAAGTAAACCAAAACCTAATATATCATAATTCTCATTTACCTGTACTTTGTATTCATTAATTTTCCATAATATTCATAAGAACAAGCAAAATAATCTTAAAACATGCTACGTATGTTGCTTTGCGATGTGTAACGACATAATTTTAGGGAATATTCTAATTATTTATCCTATTAACCACGAAATTCTATTTTCCACCGTTTCGTTTCACTTTAATTTCATTTTTTTCTTCTTTTTTTTTTTTACTGCTGTTTCAAGCACTATCAACATTCACACAAAGTGTTAATTAGATTGTACTGTTAACCCCTTGCCTTACAACGACGTGGCTCGTGTGTAGATTATGCTTAAAATGTGACAAAAAAAAGTCACACTTCTGTTAAATTTTCACTTTTTGCGCAAATCTCAAGTTTAACCCATTCGCTCGTTAAGGTATCTCGTAATTTGCGGTATAAGACTGGATTAACTGCTATTTTCCACGGAATAAGTCTACATAAGGCTGGAATAATGACGCTCTCAATCTCTCCCGCTCTTAATCTCTCCCGCCCTCAATCTCTCTCGCTCTCAATCTCTCCCGCTCTCAATTTCTCTCGCTCTCTCTCTCTCTCGCTCTCAATCTCTCTCTCTCTCTCTCTCTCCCGCTCTCAATTTCTCACTCTCTCAATCTCTCTCACTCTTAATTTCTCTCTCTTAATATCTCTCTCACTCTGAATTTCTCCCGCTCTCAATCTCTCTCGCTCTCAATCTCTCCCGCTCTGAATCTCTCCCGCTCTGAATCTCTCTCACTCTTAATCTCTCTGTCTCTTTCTCTCCCCCTCTCCCTAAGCCCGAGTAACCCTGCCACAAACAGTGCCCGCTTAAGAGCTACGTTTGCAGGCTTGCAATCCCACATAAATTTTTGACATGTTCCCCATTTCTCCGGGCAGCAAATGGATTAAGACTGAGGATCGCCAAGTGCGAATCATTTATAATATCCTGACTTTTTTTTCCATATGAAGGTGTATTGAAACAGTGAATAGCTGAGGTCAATACACGTAATGCCTGACAAATCGTAAGGCAAGGAGTTAAATACATGTCACATGTACAGATACTGACAAATCTACGCTAATTTTGGAAATTTCGTTCTGAATAAAATAAAAACATTAACTATCGTTCTAAATAAAATAATTTCACGTAAAATATAATAAAAAGGCACACACACGGATAAGAAACGTTGAAATCGTCAGAACGCACCTGGCATCGGTTGGCTTATACGTGACGTCATATTTTTCGACTTGCTCGACCTGACTGGTACTCCAAGAAACGCGGACAGACGTGGGATTCAAGAACATCACCGTTATATTTTCCGGAACACCAGGAATACCTGTCACCGAGCCTGTAGAAAGCAAAACACACACTTGGTCAAGGCTATTATTGGTTAAAAGAGAAGGCAAGGGTACAATCGATAAAATGTTCTTTGTGATTCCTCCGTAATTAATACACGGTCGTAATTATTGTAACGAGATTTTTAAAAGAAATACAAGATAATACATAACATTGTTTCCTAGATAAATAATCTTTAAAGAACTCGATACAACGTTTCTATCGGTCGCATAATCTAGAAGTTTGAAAATTATTCTGCTCTAAGGCAGTATTGTACAGAGTGCTGTTTTGGAGGTGATCTTTAGGACAGAATAAATTTAAAACTGTTCGAGTTTTCTTTCTACAATTTTTTACATGTAATTATTGATCCTTTGAGAATATGCAGAAGGTTTGCAGAAAAATATATATGTATATATAGTACAACACTACTATGTAATTTATTTTCATCTGTTTGATTCATTTTCTTTGTTTAGCGGATCTATGCGGTATCTTATCATCAGAGAGTTAATCACACGTCATGGAGTCTCTCTAAGGAACGTTTTAACAGTTCCAAATAAAATTCACTGTTAATCTTTCTCTTCTGCGGGGCAAACTGTGCAAACGCAGGAACCTAACAAAATTTCAATTTGTAGGCGCTACCTTGAGGTATCGTCCGCTACGAGGGGTCAGAGCCAACAAACGCTCTATCTCGGGGCAGTGAGCTCAGAGGTTTCGTTCGTTTGAAAGTGCGAGAGGTTCCTAACAACGTGAAAAGATCGCGGATAACAGACGCCACGATCCAAGGAGAGTTTCAGTACTCAGGGTCCCGGAAGCAGACCTGCGTCGTAGTTGAGGCGCGGGATTCGATGGATTTGCTGTGCGAAAAGGGTCCCGAAGCTCAGAGGCCTGTCGAAGTCAAACTGAACTTTGCGTAGTTAGCCAAGCCTAAACAGCCTAAACGCTGTTAGCCAAGCGCGTGAGCTATTCGTGTACGTTCAAGAAATTTTCTAGGTTACCCTATGTTACAAGTTTCTAATTTAAACAAGCTTTGTGACAATTCTGTACACACGTACGATCTTAGCTTTATTTTTTCTGTATCTAGGAATACTCTTCCCTTTTTAACACTACTATGTGATAAATACACATGCACTCCTCATTTTCTTTCTTCCATCTCATCCCTGACGTTCTCCACCACGTGCACGAGTTCGACTGTGACTCACTGTGGGGATATAAATATTCGACAAAGAAAGCAGGACGAACATCAGGGTGCTAGTTTTCCCATTTATATCTGCAACAATTTTTCTTGGCACGTCGATACAACAAACGAACCTAAACCTCGCGAAATAATTCTAGATGTATGTAGCTATTAGTTAACGGTTAGTAGAGATTGGGATTACGAACACGTAGGACAGGCACGTCCAAATTTCCTGATGTACGAAATCCCTCACGAGCTTTCTTCCCATTCTACGTGCCGACGATTTTACGCGCGGAGCATTTATATCTTGAAGAAACGGCGGGTTGTCCCATGATACCGTAAACCCCCTTCAAAAAAATTCACATAAAACGCGACGTTCTATCTGACATCGTCCCTTAATTATGACGTCGAGCGTAATATTTCTGCCGCTGTTAAACGACAAATGATTCTCGAACTGCTTTTAACCCTGAAGGATGAGTTTTTGTATGGCGTGTTCAGTAAAGACACGAATGTGTTTAAAAGGAATTTATTCTATATTATACAGTACGACACAATATTTAAAGCTTTATTCGATTCCCGCAACAGACTGGTCCTCGTTGCTTCGCCGGGCCACCAGCTAGCTTCTCTAGGCCCGTTCGATTGAATTACTTTTTTCTAATTGGCTAAAC
Organism: Anthophora plumipes; assembly: GCA_951804975.1. NCBI lineage: Eukaryota > Metazoa > Arthropoda > Insecta > Hymenoptera > Apidae > Anthophora > Anthophora plumipes. The sequence continues at coordinate 3,194,886 of OX638122.1, forward strand.
GGGAAATCCGTTTAAGCCAATTAGACTTTTTGTGGAAATTCCACCGCCCACTCTTTTACGCCCTTAGCGTGTTTTTCCGAGAGTGGGGAAGCAACTTGGTGGGAGTGATATTCCCTGCGTAGATTCGGCAAAGCAGCGGGGTGCCCCGCGGGCCCGGCCGATGCGTGCGACATGTAGGTTTACGAACCTCAATCGGCAGGCCCTTGAGGGACCCTCGGTTTAGGATTCCTACGAACGCTATTGAGATTGTCGAGAGAGTTTACGTAAGGGACGGGTAAAATTCCAACGTCCTTATTACTGATAGATAAACGACTTCTCAAAAATAGCTTCGCTGGCGTGAGAGTCCTAAACAGTGCTAGCTTGTTCTTGAAATTTCCAAGTGTTTTTCCTGCTAGCCGTCTGCCCGCCGAATGTTTATTATATACGCAGGTATGTAGCGTGCGGCTACAACCCTTTGCACTTGAGAGGACCACTTTTAGTCACCATCTTTTGCGATCCGTTTATGACAGATCGTTACACACGATCCACTTCTCGTCACCTGTTATCGAACACTCGGTTTTCTTACGGTGAAGGAGGGAATGCAAATTCGATTCGGTCAATTCATGGAGTGCCTAGATATCGAGCTTCTGTTCCATTTCCAGTTTATTTAACCGTTTGAGTGCCACGGACCTTTGTAAAAATTCAGTCGAAGAATGCCATGCGGTGCTCTCGTGCTTCTTTCGCCTTTTCTTTCCTTTCCTCGTTTACGTTACTTTGAATTTTTAATAAATAAACAAATTCTTTTTAACAACAGCTCAAAGCTTACGAAAGTACAGATATTAATCTAGTAGAACCTCGATAAATCGTAACAGACACATTTTTTCACGAGCCTAGGTAGTTTTTCTCTCCTTTATTGAGACGGAGAAGCAGTATACGTAGCAAGTGCTCCTCATTCGTGTCCATGTCAAGCACTTACATATGCGCAATAGAGTAGAAACAGCTGGAAATTACATGAATTCAGTAAGGTTTAACAGACTAATCCGACAACCTAATACTCCCTCAGTCGCATAATAACAGTTGCAAGTGAATATTTAAACAGGAATTATTGGCGAATATAGCTGTAAGTTGTGTTGTAGCGCAAAATTGCGGAGCCTTCGATCAAAATCAATGTTTCACGACATCTGTCATTTGTTTCGACACATCTTTCAATTTTTAGGTTAACCTAATTATTACGAATTACAACTATTTTTCTAATTTCGATCGAAATCAATTGTTTTATTTCAGTTGAATATCAACCCATTGTAAAAGTAAGATGAAAAAAGGAGAGTTTCCAAGCGAAGGTCGAATTGCGATTGTCCAGTTCTTGATGCATCGAAAGAAAAACGAAAAGTTGCAGAAAGGCGCAATTACGTTAGCTGCAAAACAATTGAAGTGCAATAGAAAGACCATATCAAGAATTTGGAAACGTGCTTCCGACAATAATTGTCAAAGTGAATCTTTGCTAATGTTGATTCTTTGAAAAAACAAAACTGTGGACGTAAATGCAGAGATTATAGAAAAAAGCTTGAAAAACTTGGACATCTTCCTCTTAGCAGAAGAGGCACCGTAAGATCAGCAACTCACGCCATTCAAGTTCCCAAATCTACATTATTCCGAATTTCGAAAGAAGGAAAATCCATAAAACGAATTTCAAGCACCGTCGAACCATTTCTTACAGAAAAGAATAAGAAAGCTCGCGTAGAATTTTGTCTTTGCAGCCAAGGGATCCTACCTACAAGTTTAAAACGCAGTAACGAAATTATTAAAAAATCCAGAAACTATCTGAACACTCAAAATAAAAATTAGGAGCAATATTTTTAATTTATTGTGTAATTTAATCTAGTTTTTTTATAATGTTGTGTCCCGTCTGGTTTACGGGGTATACGGGATAACTTGGGTTCTGGAGCGTTTAAAGAATAGGGATTCACTGATCGTCGAGTAGAGGAAAGGCTTTTATTGAGTGTTGCTTTTACAGGTTTCGATTTCTTTGTCTATCGGCCGGATGCCCTCGCTCTCTGGCTCTCTCTCTCTCTAATTCTCTTTTAGTTTTTTTTATAATTCTAATTCTGCCCTCCTGGGCGGTTCTCGCGTCTTTTATACAATCGTTTTATGATAAATTCATTGGTGGGGATGACCATATTTGGTCGTAAGTTCGGACGCATGAGTTTAGCAGTTTTTGGTAGCCACGTATTGCTGATTCTGCTTTCGGGTGGAGTAAGTGTGTCGCTAGTTTGCACATTTTTGTTAGTCTCGCGTGTGGACGGTGAGCGCTTATTAAGGCACAACAATAACAACTGTTGCGTTCTATATTTATTTTCTTTTGCTACTATTATTATGGGACAAATTAAATTCATCAACTGCTGCTATTATTGTGGGACAGAGGGAATAGAATATAATTCGAATATTGGTTCGAGGATTGGATAGGATTAGGAATAGTTGAATATTTAGGCTAGAATCTGTTTGGTTTCATCTTGTGAAACAGAGAAAGAAGCTTACCTACGAAACCAGCTCCTTGTAGGAATAGTATAGTGGCCCAAAGGACCATACCGCCAAAATGGCGGACCAGGTATGGACCGCGTATTCTTCCACACACGTGTTTGCTTCCACTTTCGTTTCCTCTCAGAGATGTGCGGTTTTGTGCCTCGCGAACAGTTCCTTGGTGATCTGCACACGCACCTCTCTGAAAGTTGCGGCTCATCTAGCCTCCTTTGCCGTGCTGCATTCTTCTTCTTTCATTCCGCCATACCCACTGTAACAAGAGAAAGGAAAATTGATTTTATCTAACGTAGCTTTTAATTAGCTTCATTTTTCACTCATTTTTATATTAACGATGAGAAACTGATGTTGAAGGTCGAATATATACATATATTGTAGCAATATTAGTTACTAGTGAGCTTAGAAATGTGAAGAAATCGGTTTTTGGACTTTTCGAACGCTAATAATGTTGAAAATATGTTCATCGAGAGTTTTCTGGAAATTTGGGAAGAATAACACAGTTGTAGAAGTCCAAAGGAGACTTATTTCTACTGTATCTAAGGTTTAAATAAAATTTTTAACGCTATTATCTCAAAACCACGTTTCCTGAAGTGATTCCCATAATATCCCAATAACTTACCTTCTAATTACTTTCATTTCTAATTCATTTTTATATTAACGATGAGAACCCAACATTGAGGGTCGAATATGTTTCTTTTCTAGCAATATTAGATACTACTGGCTTAGAAATGCGAAAAAAAATTGGTTTTTCGATTTTTCGAACATTCGCAATGTTGAATCAACGTTGAATCGAATGATCAAATGTTCTGTAAAATCGAAAATTAGGTAAAATCAAGCGTTTAAAATAGATTTACCGTTATAGCAGGACGATCCTCGAGGATCCACACGTGGAACATTGCACTGGCATTTCGGTGCTCTGGTGTCGCGATACCAAACTTATCCCAATCGTGGTCTGCAACAGTTTATTGATACAATCTGTTAAATGAAATTTTTTTAGAATTTCTATTAACTCTACAGCGCCATTTCTAATACAGAGCGTTACTCAATTCTAATTTTATTCACATCGAAGTAAAATTCATGAAATAAATGAGAATAAAAAAATCTATAAGTATCTGTAAATTTTTATTTTCAAAAGGGAGCTTTCGATTTTCGAAAGTGTGTTGAAGCTGATGCTCGATTATATGGAAAAATAAAAATACTCGGAGCGCAAAGGGTTGAAAACTGAGGATGATTCTAGAATCGTGTTTGGGACGAGAAATTTTACAAAATTGCCCAATAAATATTGCAGATCTTTCTGAAGATCATTTGTTGGACGTTGCTATTTTTAATTGGACTGTTATACCTGCGTTAATATAAATTAGTTATTTTCACTAATTTTTAATTATAAACTGGAGAAATGTCATTTCTGTTTCGCATCACGAGTTAATTAGAACCTACTGTATCGCTGACAATGCTCAGAAATTTGTAATGCGAAATTTTTAAAGCCGCCTAATAAATTGAAACACTGCAAGGTATTGGAAAAATTGAAATTTGTGGGCCCATTTTTCAGAAACGTCGCTTATGTCCACACATGCAATTTTCCAAATGTCACGCAAGTGCTTTGATTATCAAAACTAGTCATATTCACAGGTCACTACCAAAAATTGCAATGTACAATTTACCATTAACATTTAAAAAATAATAAAAACAATTTAACAAATTTTTGTACAGTAATTTCGATTAATATTTGCATTATGTTTAATACAAATTATATGCCTATTAAATTTGTACTTTTGCACAAATTTCAGCTCAAATTTAAGGCTGAAGATCGCCAAATATAGGTCATTTATAATATCCTGATTTTTTTAATATATAAAAGTGCATTAGGACAGTGAATAGCTGAGGTTAATAACGGCTAAAAAAAATCGTAAGGCAAAGGGTTAAATTTTCACTGTACATATTCGAAAAATAAAAGCTGATAACTATCTCAGAATTGATTCAGAATGGACACACAGAAATTACACTCCTCACGTATAATCTTTTTGTACAGGATCTTTGCAAAAGTTTCTGTGGCTTATTTTATTTGATTCTTTTTTTTTTAACAAAATTCGTTTATTTGACACACAGTATTGTTGCAATATTTTCCCTTGCTTTCTGATGACGTTCTTCTACCTTATGTTAACAGGTTCGAACCAAGATTATCAGCACTGTCATTTTTGAAAAGCAATTGGCTTAGAATACAACGCGACTCGATCTCAAAATAGAAAATCTCCAAAGAAACTTTTGCAAACTCCTAATATATTCAACAAAATTCTCGTAAATGAGTATGTTTAACTGCATACTACATTATAGTAGAAAAAGGTTTCATGGAAATCGCTTCCTGCCTGTTCAAAATGCAGATTTTTCTGCGAATTCACATTTTCTAAAATACGATAGAAAAATGGAACTTCCTCTGAAAATTGTTTTCTCTATCAGATACTACAGAAAGCATTGTAATCTGAATATTTTATGTATTATTTCATATCAAGTTTCCTATAAATGCGTAGGAATCGAACGATCGAACTTGAACCAAATATTCTCTCCGACGTTTCATTTGACTTTGCGCTACTTTCTCAAAGTGCAATCAGCATATACTCTTAGAGTAGTATAATATTAACGCTAACGTATCCTGCTTCCTTTCAGTGAAATTCTGCGTAAAAGAATCCGCCAGATTCCAATGCGTCGAGAAAGAAATACAAAGGGAAGAAACGACAGACAGCATTTAGACGCTGGGAAATGATTTTAGTCTAACAGCATGCTTTTTTCCCTCCGGTTACTTTGGAAGCTTTCCAACTTCACTTTCTACCGGAAGTCAGTCAACGCTTTCTCGCAGACGGTGAAATAAAAATTCTGTGCCTTCTCTTCTCTTCTTTTTCACTTCGAAGCACAATATCCAGCCGGCTGCGAATGTCTGACTTTCATTTTCTTCGAGGAATGGTAGCGTGGTTAACACTAAACTCATTTCCACCTATTTCTACCGTGAGCGGTCAGATGACCTATTTTAAAAAAGACGTATTTCTTAATATATAGTCAAGATTATGAACAAAATCTTTCCTTATATTTAAAAATAAGCAATGCTCATTTTATTCTTTTTCACCGCATTTTTTACAAATTATAGGATTCTTGATTGCACATTTCCCATATACGTATTTTTCACGTTTTAGTGTTTGAGTCGTTGATTTTCCTGACTTTGATGCCGTTGATTTTTACATTTGTTGACGGATATACTTTAGAAGCAGGTTATATTTTATTATTATTAATATTTATTTATTAATTATTTTATTATTATAAATATTACAATTGAATGCTGACAGGACTATTCACGTCCGGTTCCACCGACTCTTATGGTGTTGAACTCACTCACAGAATAATCGAATGCAGCCTTCAATCCTTCTGTAGGGCCTTTCTCGGTTAGAAACGGTCGACACTGATACTTTTGCATGCGGAGTTTTTTTAAGGATAACGGTTTTACTTCTGTGGTATTAAGTATAGTGATTATAGTTTATTTTAAAAAACATGAGAATAATTATTGAATAAAACATAAATAATTCGACACCGATGTAGCTCGCAGTGTACAGGTCCTTACTTTCCAAAAGCCAACGTCAACTGTCCCTTCTCATAAAAAAAAAACCTTCATTCACCATCTACTCCCGCCACCATGCACTCATCACCCTTGCCTACGCATCGCTCGGAAAAACACTCGCCAGTCCTTGGGCCTGATCTTCGTCAGTCCCTTTCTCTTTTACGACCCTCTTCCTGTCTTTACAAATGTATATATATCTACGTTCCAAACTACGATACTACACTTCAACAATATTTAATAATATTAGAAAAAAATATTTTCATATTTAAATATACATACAATAATTATCCTAGATTCAGAGAGAAATATTCTTTTTTTCAGATACTTATAAAACATTTATTTTATGCGATGGAAGAATATTTATTTCCTAATATAGAATAAATATTAAATTAATATTGGAAAAGAAATTTTATTTAAAAGCAATATTACTTATGTTCTCTAATAACCTGATATTCTTCGAGTGTCTTGACATTTGTTGGGATGAATGTATAAATGATCAAATAAAAGCTACAATATAAAAATGTAGGTCGAACTGGGTAAAACAATGGATAAGAAAATGGAAAAAGAAGATTAAATGTAAAACTTACTACAAGGTATTACTAATTTATTCACTTTTTTTTTTTAAGGACACTCTGAACACGTAATATATAAAATACTAGTAGAATAATAATAGAATTGAAATGTAAAATAATAATAGGCTGGCAAATATGCTCTTTGCAGCTTTCACGTTTCGATTCTTTCTGTTCGGGTCACAAGACTTTACTAAACGTAGCAAGAAGACGACTATAGCCCATACTTTCAAGCCACGGTTTTCTTTACATCGTAGATAACATAACAGAAGACAAAGACCGACTCGTGGAGAAAATAAAGATCATTCAAGCGGTCAAATGACCGTTCGCGGTAGACAGAACAGACTACGAATTGTTTTCAGAAAATAAACGATAAAAAAAAGAAGTGAATATTAAAAAGATGCATTGTACCCTTTGTCCGCAACGAGTTGGCGACCCAAAATATTTACGCTCTCACTCTGGTTCCACCTTTCCTGCTACCACATGCATTGCTGCTATTGGCTATAGTATAGACTATAATTAGCGACAAAGGTCGACGACAGTTAAACTGTCAACTATTGTTGGTAGGTTTAGTATTAACTGGAAGACTACGCCAGTGCTATGGAATCTTCTATTTCACTTTGTCTCGATGTGCTCGTCGTCTGGCTGTAGCCAATAACGACAATGCATTTGGTAGTAGGAGAAGTGGAATGAAGTGAGAGCACATCATCCCACTCGCCAACTCGTTGCGGACAGATATTACGTGTAATATAAGAAAAGTCGTAAAGTTAAACGGCGATGCAATAACATTGTATGCAGGAAATTCTGAACGAAATTTTAAAAAGGATCATTTAGCCGCGCGTGGTAGGTTTAGCGTTAAATAGCTACGGTCACGGGAAAAGCTGAGGTGCAACGCGCTATGTACACAGCTCAAGTTGGAAACTTGTCACCAAGGAGACAGCACGTGCCAGCTCTTGTCGACGCAAGCCTCGTTTCGTCATCGTACCCGAAGATTAATTTTCAAGCAGTGCTTATTGAAGACAGATAGTCTTATTTCTACCCTGTGGTACATTAACGACGCATCTGTACTTTCGTTTGATCGATCCTTTCGTTTGACAACAGAAACAGAAAGAATACGTCAATCTTCATTCTTAAAAATAATAGTTTTTAGAGCAATTAGCTCAACAGTTATCAACCCTTTGCGCTCCGAGTAAATTTTCTCATGCTGTTACACCCTCAAATATTTTCGTCTTTTTCGTTATCTGTATCCACAACTAGTCACCAACTTTCACTATCAGTCACACTGGACCCATCACCTTCCAACTCTCAACTCTCCCACACAATCATATCCCAAAGTTCATTTTTCCAAACCCTTAAATAGCCCTATTTTGCAAATAATTATATCACACATATAAATATAGATTAATTATATTATTATAAATATAAAGATTTGCAAAAGTTTGCAAATAATTATATTACAAAAGAAAAGGACTTTTGACTCGACTTGCACTCTTTTCCAACGAGTCCAAGTTTCATATTGTTCAAAATAATGAACGCACCTTAATTTGGCGGCAATCTAATACCGAACTAGATCGAAAGAACGTTCAGAATAGTGTTAAACACGTTGGAGCGATGCTCTGACGTTGCATCAGCTTAAGTAGGGTCGGTGAGCTTGTTTTCGTTAACAATATAATAGACAAATATGTCTATTTAGATATCTTAACAAATAATGTAAAGAAAAAGCGTGGAAAAATTAAATCTTGGGACATAAATTCTATTTTTGGAAAAAAAGTTTAGATACTCCATAATTTACGTATAATTCAGTATCAACTCTTTATTTATAAATAATTCATACTTAATATTTTTAAATATGCATATGTTTTGATCGATTGAATGTTCGTCAGTAAATTATTTTGTATAACCATGCAAAAGAGCAAAATTACGGATTTTACCAACAAGAATGAAATGTAATGGAAAGTGGATGGAATGAAAAAAATTCTTGTGATCTCTGCGTTCAGTTATGGTTTTGCATGTACGAATATGTAACGGCAAATTTTATAATTGGAGTAGTATATAAGTAAATAATTAATATTGAGAATAAACACCACTATTTTGTTTTTTGTTCTTTTCCATAAACGAAATCAGAATAAAGCATTACTTACTTCAAGTGAATTTTAAATAACTGAAATTTAATGATTTTTATAATTCAATAAATATGAAAGTTCATTTACGACTCGGATTATATTGGTTTAGTTAAATTCGCATAGAATGTCATTAATATAATCAATTTACATATATCTAAATTCATTGAAGCATTGGTAAACTTAGTACACTTTATTGATATTTTTCTATTCAATTTATTAAATAGACAACAACTGAAAGAAATATTGACAATGGAATGGGATAAAATAAGCTTCGAAGTTACGAAAAGATTAGTGTATTCCATACCATGCACTGAAAATATTAACTATATAAAATACATAATAATACACAATAAGTTTGTTAGTGTGTCGATACTTTTGTTTCATTGAAAACTGTCGTTAATAAGTATTTTGTCATTTTTTCTTGTTTTGCAATTGATCAGTATAAATATATTTGTGATATTGCTAAACCATAGATCCAATAGTTATTAATAGAAAGAATTAACCTATAATTTTTCGCTCAGCAACAGTTGTTTCTTTCGCTTTGTGTCCCATTTTGCACATTTTCACAATAATTGAATGGCAAGTGAGAAAATGAATGTTAACGAAATCAGGGAGTTCCCCGGAAAGGAACAGCGTACCAACATTGTAAAAATGTTAGAAATGTGCTGGTTTAAAAAATAAAAATTATCACAATGATTGCAATTTCAAGGTTCTATTATTTATTATCGGACTGCGGATTATTATGCAAATCGACGTCTTTGAGGATGTAGGAAAGAGAAGTAGAACTTCGATAAAAAAAAAAAAATTAGAGGAAGCACTGTAATTTGGATGTTTTCTATATTTTTTCACAACACATTCCAAATTTGCTATAAATGCATGGAAATAAACAGTCCACTTATTGTGAAAATGTTGTCACGTTCTGTTGAAGGATTCTAGAGAAAAGCATTTTATTTCAATATGCAAATATTGTTGTTTCAATTGAAAACTGCCGTTAACACGTATTTTGTCACTTCTTCTTGTTTTGTAATTAATCAATATAAATATATTTGTAATATTCCTAAACTACAGACCCAATAATTACGATTAACAAAAAGAATTAACCTAACATTGTGTTTTTTCTTTAATTTACACGCGTTTCTATAATTAAGAGCCAGGTGTGCCAATACTTTTGTTCGTAACTGTATCTGCTATAACATACAAACGCCTCTTTTTTGCAAATTAGACAAAAGTTAGTGAAAGTGATTCAGCTATTCGGAAAGAATAACCGAGCATAAGCAGAACTATCGAAATCACTTTCGAATTGCACGAACATTGAATTCGATTGTTTATCTGATTTTCTTTAGAACAAAGAATACATAGACACATGCAAAAAATAATTGAATACCTAATTGTAAGACGAACAGAATTCTTGAAGCAAACTACACTTTGCTTTCACTTTTAGTCGACCAGAAAATTGATAAAACGTGATACTTGTATCGTGTTGAACAATAGGAAAGGAGCTGCACGAATTGTGCCGACACTTCGACGCATCAGCATTTACTGACTTCTGCGCCTTCGAATTCCCTTCTACGCATACCTTTTTTCTTTTCTCGTTCGCCAGCGAAGAAAGTGCTATTTCTGCTGCGGGGAAAACCACTTCCCCGGCAGATATGCAAGGGGAACGGTAATGGAAATACACGAAGAAGTCGTGACTTGATGTAGCGAGGAACTATATGCTCTTATGCTTCACCTTCCATTTATTGGAAATAGAAGAAACAAGATGCTTATATAGAATTATTCAGTTCTTGCATAGTGTTGAAATTATTAAATTTTTAATGTTAAAATTAATTAATAAAGAAAAATCTAGGATAATGAGCACAATTTTAACATTCTTCTATTTCCAGCAAATGGAAGGTGAAGTATAAGAGCATACGATTTTATTAATTAATAAAGAAAAATCATTTTTAAGTTTATTAATTAACAAAGAAATTCAATATTAATTAATACAGAATTTATAAAGAATTAATAAAGTCATTCGAGTGCAAATTGTTAATACCTTCAGTTGATAGTTGATATGTAGATTCGAATGATTCTTCGATCAGTAACATATAATTATATCAGATGTACAAAAAAATGTATAGCCTTTGCAATTAATACGTCATTAACGTCACTTAAATCTAGGTGGCAGCTATGTTTCTGTAGAGATCTCGTTACTAATGAACTGGATGAAGTTGTTCTTCGTCCAATTAGGTAGGATTTTACGAGAAATTTCCAACAGTTTTGCAGATATTTCTTTATTCGCAAAATTAAAATAATTTAAGTATCTTCTTTTCAACAAAGCTATGTGATAGTCATTGTTGCTTCCTTGCGACGTTTGTTGGAACAATTAAAACAAAGTTGCAGTGTTTTAGAGCAACTAGTACAACACATTCTTATTTCCTTTGAATTTTTCCTAGAGTTTTCTTTATTAACCTAAGATATAATGATCATTGTTGCTTTGCGACGTTCGTTGAAACAATGTAAACAAGATTAGAGTGTCTTAGGGCAATTGGAACGATATATTCTCATTTTTTCTGCATTTTTCCAAGATTTTCCTTTACTAAGGTGCGATGTAATGGTCATTATTGCTTTCTGAAGTTCGTTGAAACAATCTAAACAAGATTAGAGTGTCTTAGGGCAACTAGTACGATATATTCTCATTTTTTCTGCATTTTTCCTAGATTTTCCTTTACTAAGGTGCGATTCAATGGTCATCGTTGCTTTGCAACGTTCGTTGAAACAATCTAAACAAAGTTCCACCGCCTTAGATCAACTGACGCAATACATTCTCACTTTCTTTGTATTTTTCTTAGATTTTTCTTTATTAACTTGCGATACAATGGTCCTTGTTACTTTGCGATGTTTAGTGGGACAATTAAAACAAGGTTAAGCGTTAAAATTGTACAAGCTAGTGAAAATGCAGCGACTGTCATTGAAAACCACGTCGTTGACACTTCATCGCAGAGTTTTAAAGGTAATTGAAAATGTATAGCACTAATTGGAAATTAAAATTCGTCATCACGTTGACAATGAACAAGACAAAGGCTTTCTTGACAAAATGGACGAAAATCTCCATTTTCGCGGAAAATCTAGTAGAATCGATATGCAGCAGATCCAAAAGCCGTGGAAAATAGCAGAGGACAGCTAACAAAATACTAAATTTACATTTTTTTTTTTAAGTTACCGAAGATGGACGACTTTCAGTGTGACTATCCTTGCTATATGCACTACTTCTTTGTTATTATTCCGCAAAGTTTTCCATTTTTCAGTTATATTCTACAACAACGAATGAAGAATATTTCTGTTGATTATAAACGACTTTTACTTGCGTTTAGTGGATTTTATGAGAGCGGATAGTAAATGAGAGCAGTGGACTGCTCTCACAAATCGGATATTTACATAAATTCGATGTTCGATTATTTAGAATGTCAAAATCAATGATATAAATGAGAGATTTGAATGAAGTAATTGTAATAATAAAAAAACTGATTTTAATAGCACACAGGAGAGATAGAATTCTAATAGTTGCTACAGAAAAATTGCAGAATAGCTGTAGTCTGTAACGAAACCATTGTGCTTTTCGAATTTCAATCGTCAAAACCAAAGTAATTAAGCAGAATTCAGCTTTAACACCAAAGCTTCGAATGCAAAGCGTTCAAATAACAAAATTTATTGTTATACAACCTAACAAAACTTTCCAAAATTCCTCCCACTAGGTCACTTCAGATTCAGAACAAAATATTTGCCGAATCCGTCTCAGTGTCCCTCACAAGAAGGGCGCAAAAAAAAAAAATTTGATAGATTTGCCTATAAAACAAAAAGAAACTGAAGGCGACCTTAATAACTCTTCAAGAAAAGAGCAAAGCAAAGAAGTGAAACATTTGGGAATGCATCTAAATCGGCGTTTGACTTGGACAAAACACATATGGACCAAACGAAAACAGCTAAATCTTAAACTAAGAAATCTGTACTGGATAGTAGAAAATAAATCAAAGCTAACGCTTGAAAATAAATTACTCATCTATAAAAGTATTCTTAAGCCTGTGTGGACGTATGGAATACAGCTTTGGGGATCTGCATCAACTTCTAACATTGAAATAATTGAAAGTACTCCAATCGAAAACTCTGAAGAACCTAGCAAATGCCCCTTGCTTTGTTCCAAATGATATCATTAGGAAAGACTAAAATATTCCCCAGTTAAAAAAGAAACAAAAACACGCTATAGCAAATACAAGGACAGGTTAACAGAACACCCTAATCATCTGGCAGTAAACCTACTTGAAGATGCTAGAACCAGTTCAAGACTTGAAAGATATAAAACTATAATTGTATTAGGTTGTCCCAAAAGTTCGTTTCGTTTTATTGTTAGACACGAGGTGTAAAATCGTTTATTTTCTGTGTAATTCTATAGAATCCCGATTTTTCATACTTCTCCTTCTCTTTGGAAGACTTATGATGCGATTTTTCCAAAATTGCTATGGTTTTTCTAGGAAAATATTGTTCAAAGTGGTTTTTCATCTCACTTAACATTTTCGACTCGAGACTTTCTGCGTTAATTATGAACCATTTGAACAGTTATAGTACGATCCCAATAGACGGCGTAACTTTAATTTGCACTATTTCCTTTTATAAAGCAACACAACGTCACACGTTGCAAATGCATTTTCTGATTTTCCATCTTTCAAGATGGCACAGAAAAATCCAGCAGACACTTTATCAAGAAAGAAACATACTGTTGGTAAACTAGAAGACAATTAACGACCATAAGTTCAATTTTAAACAGATTGAATTGCATGTTTACTCGAAAAACGCTGTCAGCCAAAGCAGTGTGTGAATACAACGAAAAGAACTTTTAAGGCAGCTGTTAAATCATACATTCTTTAATAAGAGTTGACTCCCAAGAAAGTGTAAAAGCATTAACCAATGATTATTATTGAAAATATCTGTATACATTTTACTTAATGTCATGAGAGACAGATAGTAAATAAACAAGGAGTTAATAAAAAAAAAAGAAAAGAGTCGAGCCAAAATTTGGTACAATTACCTGAAAGCTCTCCACTTTAGCTAAAGGAACTTGCAATGGAACCTCCAAGAGCAGAATAAACAAATAAATCTAAGCTTCGTGGTCCAGCACGTACATGAAACGCAAGGTTGTTAACTTTGATTATTCATGAAGTCGTAAAACCGATGATTGCTCACAGTTGGAAAACACGTGGTGATATATAGCGGAGTAAAGTGTTAAACTCGCGAATAGAACGGAATATTGATTCTGTGCAGAGAAAAGCGTTACGTTCTAGTACCGGTGTGCAAAGCACGCGATTCTTCCCAACAACCACAGTGACACTGAAATTAGCAATAACAGTTCTAACGTGCACACTAGTTGTCAATGAGAATGTCGTTCGATAATCATGATCCTGTGCATGGAACTATATGGTTGCTAGACCTGTGCGATTATTTGCATGAGAACTTCACAACCACGAGGACCACGTTATAAAATAATGAAAAACTATACTTCTTTGCAGTCTACTGCAGTCCGTCTCATTTGGTTACGTTCAAGGAAATCAATATAACGCCACAGTAAATTACGCTGTAATAATCGATTTGTATTTCAATGAACTTCTGCATGGTTCTATCGCTCTTTCTCGTTGCTAACAACGGTTTAACCCTTTGCAATCGAGAAAGATGACTGAGTCACCACTTGGTTTGATACAGCAACTCGAATGACGATTAAAAGGCGATTAGTGACTGCTTCTTTCTTTTTTTTTTTTAACAGATGTCTATTTCCTGTACGTTCATAATATAGTCTTCGATGCTTGTAAAGATCGAGCCAAATGATGGAATTAATAACAGTGAAGATAAATTCGATTTTAAATTATTTAAAAACCACATTAATGATATCACAAATGAGAGATCTGAATAATTGGAATAATAGTAAAATGTAAAACTGACTCTGACAGCACACAGGAAATACAGAGTTCAGATCGTGGCTACGAATTCTGAGAAAAGATGAGGAAGAATAGAGTTCAGTGACGATAAAGAAACTACAGAATTGTTGTTATTGGCTGAAATATTGTATTAAGGTAGGTGTTTTGTTTATAATGTAACATAAATTGTTATACTGGTATAATGTATACGTAATTCAACAAATTGATCACATTACACACTGGCCTCTGTGGACTGAGAATAGGCAAAGGTGCAAGGTAATAGGATGGAAGGGCAAATCAAGAGTTATGTGCGAGAAATGTCACATACATTTGTGTTTTTATGTTAAAGAAAATTGTTTTCATTATTTTCATGCAAAGTAAGTTTATTATATGCGATAAAGACTCATAAAATGCAATAAATAACATTTTCTAATAAAATTTTATTATTTATTTCATGACCACCCTCAGAAGTGGTTTAGGCTGATTTGTAATAACCTAACCAAACTGAAGCAATAACCAAAAAATCTCGTTTGGAGTAGTCAAAAATCAAAAAAATGCTCATTACTTTTTACGATTACAAGGAGATTATCCATAAAGAATTCGTTCCAAGTGGTACAACGGCTAATGCTGAGTATTGTCAGTAATAAGCGTTTGGTAGGACGTATTGGTCGTGTTCGCCTTTAATATCGAAAACCTAACATGTGGAGATTACTACACGATAACGTACCTTCTCATCGTTCATCAATTGTTACTAATTTTTTGACCAACAAGCAAATTTTTTTCTTCAACATCCCTCCTATTCACTCAAATTGGCTCCCTGTGATTGTTTTCTATTCCCTAAGCTGCGTTTGGCGATGAAATAAAATGGTTTCGCATCAATTGAAAACATTCAACGGTCAACGATGAGCAATCTCAACACCACTCCACTCAGTAACATAAAAAAGTCATTTGATGCACTTCTTAAACGTGCAAATCATTGTATTTCTGCTGATGGAGAATATTTAGAACAAATAAAATGATTTTTATCGAAATTTTTTTAACTCTTTTTGCTTTTAGGACAGAGAGTGCATTAATATCCCGATATTTATTCAGGATTTATACTGAACTTATCCAGGAGTTCTACTCGTGACATTCATGTTTGGTCCAAAGTTGTAACCACGAGTATGACTCGTGATATTCATGCTAGATTCAAAATCTAACCATAAGTCAGGCTCGTCAAAGTACGGCAAGGGATTAAACACATCGTTGATGGGAGACGCGAATGGGCGTCTTTCATTTTTCAAACGTTATTAACCGAAGACCCGAATCGGCGTTTCTTAAAAGTATAAGGAGAGCCTTGTACCTTGTCAGAATGATTATCTGGCAATATACGTTAGCACACTTTAGAGCTAATTATTGGTAAAGGACAAAAAAGAAGAAGTTCTGAGTAGACTAACAGCCATATATATATATATATATGTTTTGAGGAAATCAGAAGCGATATGGGTCCACCTGAGGTGGTCATGGTACATGTGGTGTGGTTTGAGGGCATTTGAGTTGGTTTCTGGTCATTTGCTGTGGCTTGAGGTGTCCTGAGGGGTTTGAGGAAATCTGATGCGGATTGTGTCCATCTGAGGTGGTTATGGTACATATGGTGTGGTTTGAGGGCATTTGAGGTTGTTTCGGGTCATTTGCTGTGGCTTGAGGTGTCTTGAGGTGGTTTGAGGATATCTGAGGCGGGTTGTGTCCATATATATATTCACGACCTCTTTAACTCTTTGTAAAGACGAAAAGCCTCAGAATGAGGAATGAAATGTGTCGAATAATATACATCCAGCAGAGTTATCGATTACTTATCTTTATACCGCGACGTACTATCATTATTTCCCTAAGGGGTCGAAAAGTTACGTTCTTTAACGTGCCGAGAAGGACTTGAACGTGTAGGAAGAATACAGAAATGATCAAGCTCAAGGGTAACTCGTCCAATGAAACGGTTCTTTGAAGGACGTAAATGTCTCCTCTGAACAATACTTCCCCCTCATTGATCACGGATATTTCATCCCACTGTGCCATTCTTCTTCAAGAACTTGCTTTAATAAGAAGGTTTAAATAAATGTACAAAAGGAGAGGAAATTCGGCTGTTCTGATTTTACTTTACGAGTGTATGCAACCCTGGACAGTCTAATAAAACTCGAGCTAATCTGAGATTCTTTTCTCGCCTAGAAATATTTAGTAAAAAACTAAGATTTTTATAGAGGTTGTTAAGCAACATCTCAACTCTATTTGCATAGTTCTTTTACTGTGCAAAAGTACAAAATGGTGGAGTTGTGCAACATTATTCAACTTCGCGTCCAGCGAAACCTTGTTCGCTTGCACCCAGCAACAAATATGTCTGGAACTCAAAAAATAAAAACTTTTCTAGCCAATCTAAAGAAAAACAGATGATCTCCAATGAAGTCTGCGATTTTTCAATAATTCTGGAAAATAAGAAAATGACGGCATGTCGAACACTGGCGAAAACCAACTTTGAATATTCATAAAAATTTGATGAATTGAGATATCTCAAAAATCTTGCGCCAGATTGTAGATTATTTCATGGAGAATAACGTGCAGAAATTTCAAGTTGAAAGGATTAATTCCTTGATAATGTGCGAGAAACATAGTGTAGCAAACAATTACTAAAATAATTGTATGTTAGTGTTAATAGTTTTGCAAAAAGTAAAGGAGACTGTGGAGCATTGATATATTTTTATATTTCCCAGGGAAAAGAGGAAACAAAAGAGAAGCAACGAGAAGAGTATTTCATGTGCAACACTATTGTCAGGCTGGTGTAGTTAGGTCGAGCAGTTCAAGTGCAAAAGGTTAAAGTACAATTGATACTTGTCTGACCGAGGTTTAGTCTAGCCTCTCAAATTCCCTTATCCAGATACTCAGACATATGTATAGGAGACGCCTGACCGACATTATCAACTATATATTCCCCTCCTCGGTGACTGTACACACCTAGATAACGTATTGAAAGTACACGAGCGGCCTCTGTGTGATTACATTGAGTAACGCGCGACAACTAGGCCAATACTACGTCAGATTGGCATTAAAATGTTCTTGGTAAACTGGAAATTGAGGGTACGACAATACCAGCCCCATCAATCTATCCTATAAGCAATTATCCCCACTAAATACATGATGTTCTTTCAGCTTTGTAGCGATGTATTTGATAGGAAGGGGGGGGGGGGGGAGGCAAGTGTATTAAAATCGCTCGACAAATCGATCATCAAATATTAAGGTGTACTATAGGCTGAGTAGAGGCACCTGTTACAAATTGCTGCGGAAAGTACCAAACTGTATTATGTACAAGTCTAATTTTATAAATTGCACCAAGTGTACGAACTTAACAAAATGGGACTGTTATTTAATTCCTGTGTCCAATCTTTTTACCTAAAAACTCTTCTTCTTTTCTTTCAGTAAAATTTCTTTTCCCTAATAACTACAGTGATAACAGAAAACTAAAGTTACATAAATTAATAAGGAAAATTAGCAACTTAATCGATACATACTCAAGTAATACAATTAAAAGGAAATGAAAAATAATTAATAACGAAAATTAAATTAAATAAACAGTTAAATAAAAGAATTAAGTAAATAAATAGAAGAAACGTTAATAAGATCACAGGCAATAATTAATATATACAATAAAATAACTGAATAGACACTAGTTCGAAACGGCGAGAACTTAATTTAACAATGTTATTTATATTTCTTTTAATAAAGAGACGAATAACTAGCTTTGCGAATTTTTTTAATCGTGTATTATGCAAGTAAAAAGTTTAATTCCTGTGTTTTATCTGTTTACCTATTTTCTTTTTCTATTTTATTGTTTCTCATCGTTGGAAGTAGGTTTATATTTACTATCGCCTCGTTTTCGCATTTTGACACGTTCAAAGAGAAAGAAAATTCGCCAGTTTCCACGAGTTCGACTTTTATTTCCGCCTGAAGCGTCGCGCGTTAAGCATTGCTATCACTAGAAACGTTACGATTTAATCCTGCAAATTCTATCAAATTCTTATTAGATTTAAGCTACTTCCCGAAGCTTATAAGAATCCAATCTCGATTTCAGATTGATTTTCTTCCACGGCATTTTTGTCAGAAACGTGGGACCGACAATTGAAGCGTCCCATAAAAAAAGAACCATAATTTTGAAATAAACAGCACTTTTATCGAAAACATTGCTCTGGAACATTTGTACATATTTATATTTAAAGAATACTATGCTTGGAAGTTGAGTGGACCAGGTTTCTACAAAATTATTTTATTCAAACGTCTGAATTGAAGGGTCCCGTGAAAAAAGGGCCATAATTTTCAAATAAACCGCATTTTTATAAAAAAAAAAACATTGCTCTAGAATATTTGTATACATTTATATATAAAAGATACTATGCTTGGAAGTTGAGTGAACCACCTCTGTACAAAATAATTTAAGTTGTTAATGCTGCTGTGGTATTTTCTTCTATTCCAAATTAAGTGACTTTTCCAAAGCTTCCAAACTAGCATATTTCTTAGAACACATTTCAGCCTTCACGGGAAAATCTATGAGATGGATTTTTAATTATTGCTGATCTTAATTGATTGTATATTAGTGTAGTTTCAATCTGTCACTACTGTCCAGAGTTTCGAAGCGTTTGAGTCTACAGTTTTGCAAGATTCTTAGCAGATTTATTTATCTGTTAACAATTCCTTCTTTTATTGGCGATATTTCGAGGGAATGAGAGAGAACCAGTAAATAATATAGTATATATCGATGGATTCGTAAAAAAGTGCTCTGCAATCGAAGAATTAAGATCGAAAAGAAAATTATTCGGTTTCAAACCGAAATTATTTAATTATGCGTAGAAAGTGTACGTTATAGTGATTATTATGTATACGGGGAATGAAATATGGGCGCATCGTTAGAGGGAAATCTACTTTGAAGTTTTATTGAAGTCAGTAATGTATAATATAACTTCCTGCATGAAATTCCTTTCATCTTGCAGTTTCTTTGCGCGTGAAAAGCTTCGACATGCGTAGGTGACACAGATCGATGAACTATTTTCATCCACAGGAGGGCTACAAACGAATATGCTCCACTTTGTATCCAAATTACGTAAACAATGCGAATGACGCACAAGTGTTCGAACATCTAGGATAAATTAACACGTTAACGTTCGGAGAGATCTGCCGCAGAGAAAAGTTAAATGGGTACTTAAATATTAATAATTCTTAAACTTTCGAAGGCATTTCGTCCAAATTTGCGACTAAAAATGGAACATACATCTATTTACGAAGAGGGTTAAATAGGTGATTAAATATTAATAATTCATAAAACTTTCGAAGGCAATTCGCTAAAATTGACGACTAAAAATAGAACGTCTATTTCTCCACTGAAATCTGGCACAATGAAAGAATTAATTAGGTAATTAAACAATAATTATTAAACTTTCGAAGGCAATTCGCTAAAATTCAGGACTAAGAATGGAACGTCCTTCTTTCGACCGAAACCTGCAATAACGAAAGGGTTAAATAGGTAATTAAATAATACAAATTTGGGTAATCCTAATCTAATCTAATCGGGGAATATACGAATTAAGCTCGCGTAGATAACTCAGGTCTTTCCCTTGATGCAAATTCACTATATAAATTTACTATACTTTTGCTCCGCTGAAAATTTACCTTCGTGTGTATCTTATTATACTTATGTATTAAGATTTATCTACTGAAATCTTAGACTTCGAAGTTATATTTCACAAAAAAGTTAAATAGAAAATCATATATTTTACAGGTTTACAGAGAATTTTATACGAATACCCGGTCTGTGCCAATACTTCTATTTGGCACTGTATATGTATGCTTCCATAGTACACATCGATAGCTTTAGGCAGACGCATATACAGTTGCCTCGAAAAGTAAGTTGACACGCTTTCCAAGAATGCGTTCGTTGCAAAAAAAAAAAAAAGTATTCCGGCGAAGTTTATATGGCTGTTCGCTAACAGTGGCCTTACATTGTTAATTCGTTGCAAATAAGAACAGTGATCAGACGTTGTTCGTGAGTTGTAGTAGAAGATACGACATTAATCTGAATATCGCGAAACGGGAAGAAAGTTGACATGCGTTAATTATTAACCGTTTTAGTGCCACGCAGCGCGATCGCGCTGTTCGCGTACTGTGGTGAACCGTGTCGCTGTTTTTGGTCACGGTCGTCAATTCGCAACGCGCTCGATTCCGAATGTATCTTGTCGCGATTAAAAAATTAACTAACAATCTGAAGCGCGAGCGCGCCGGGCGGCATATTTCAACGAAAAAAAAGAGCAGCGCGACCGCGTCGATCGGCATTACTCGCAGATAAATGAAGGAAGCGCTATCGCGCTTCATGGCACAATCCGACACGGATATTTAAAAACCCCTGGCACTAAAACGGTTAATCTAAATATAATAACATGTACACTGAATATGATTCTTAAACAGTTTTGGTAAATGAAATATAAGAAACATATGAATTTTAGTCTAAGAAATATTCAAAATGCGAAGATATCGTGAAGTCACTCCCGCAGAAAGGATGCAAATTTATAATCGGAGAAACCCTAAGGGCAATTTCTTCAGATTATTATACTAGAGCAGAACCTGCCAGAAATAAATAGTGCACTTTGCATAAAAAATGCTGGTAGTGTAGAAACTAGGGTACGACCAGGAAGGCCACAGAACGACAAGATCGTCTAATTCGGAGGAAAGTTGTTGCGGAACCGTTTATGTTTGTACGAAAACTGAAAGAGGAGTTGAGTCTGCCTATTGAACAAACGCAAATTCGCAAACGAATCCACGCTGCCAACATGTATGAACGGGTAGCAAGAAAAAGACCTCATATTATCAAAGTCAATGCTCCTAAACGATTGTCATTTGCAAAACAATTTGGTAATCATCCACTAGATCTCTGGAAAAGGGTTTTATTCACCGATGAATCCAAATTTGAACTTCGGTCACAAAAAAATGAAAAACCGATATTTTTAAATAACTTCTACTTCTATTTTTTACATTTTCTGCATACAGTGTGTATGTCATGCAACCTTAAACATTTTTACATTCGAGGAAACAGTATTCAAGTTGAAGAAGTTGAATAAATTGAACCAATAAAAGCAACATGTTCATTATATCCTGAAACATTTAACTTATTTTCAACAGCGTGGTTGGTGGAGTGGTTAGAATTCCCTAAGATGCGCATTAGTTACACGATATACACACTGTATGTAGAAAATGTAAAAATTCCAAACAGAAGTTATTTAAAAATATCGGTTTTTCAGTTTTTTGACACCGGCGCACCCTTCCAAAAAATATGAAAAAAACTGAGGATGATGGTTTGCTACTAAAAAAATATAATTTTTTTTTTTCAAAAGATATCCACATTTTTGCGTTTTCTTATTTTTTACAACTAGGATCTGCAACGAAAAAATCGGAAAAAATTCATCAAGATGTGCATCCGTATGTGTAATATGTCAGATCTTTTTCAGAAGTTTTGCATAGCACTAAATAGGGAAAATAGTCCAAAAACTGATAATTCGAATTTACCCCGTAACTACCCCCAGGGTCAAGCTAGAGCGTTGAAACTTGGTGTCAGATATTCTCTTTTGGTAAGCTATTAAACCACCAAATCAGTTGGAAGGCATTTTTGACCCTTAGCCTAATAGACCCTTGCGAGCACGATTGAGAGAAAACTAATCGACGGATCCACTTGATTTTCTTTTTGAACAAAAGAATATAAATGTAATTTCTATGTGAACCTATGATATTGACCTAATTTAATGTTTACAAAAAGTTATAAACAAAATAAGGCGAAAATTTTACGCAAAAATCAAAAATTTCAATTCTATCCGCGAATTTGAAATTTTCTTTGTAGAAATCTTGCCAGATTTTAGGTTCATATAGAAACTACACTCGTTAGCTTTAAAACGGTAGCTTTAAAACGGTTCGGTTTTAGACGATTCTACGAGGCGCTATCGAAATTTTTTTAAGGTGTCTGCGTATTCCAGTTCTAACTTCTGTATATGTCAGTATAATTGCTCACGAAAATTAATTTAAACAGTTCAATATATGTACAATAAATAATAAAAACCGAAAAAACATCCATTAAGTAGTTTTTAGAAAAAAAAATCATGCAGAAAGGCTTTTTTGGGCCTTCTAGACCCCTTTCCCCTCCTAAGAAGAAATAAAGATGCAAAGATGGGTAAGATTGAAAATGAAGAAAGAAGTATTTAAAACAATTCCAATTGTAGTGGAAGTCAGTTGATAAAAGATGTAAATTTGAGCCTGCCACGGAAATGTATCTGATTCACGGTGGCTTACCAACGTGTTACACCAGGATAAGAACTTTTGCAATTTGCACGCTGGACGTGATCTCTCGTTCAGGAAACAGAAAAAGAAAGCTAGAACTCGTTAACTCTCCTCCACCGCGATTTTTCACGCCATCGTGAGCTTTATTCTATTATTAACATCGATGGTACTTCATTGGAATAAAAGAAGAAAAAAAGGAAAAGGAGGAAACGTAGAAAACAGTTTATGCATTAGTAAAGTGAAAAAAAGCCGGATTATCGATTGCATAATTCAGGAAAATTCGATTGCACGTCAAGCTACCTCTACTTAGACTTAAAACATTCAGGAAGAAGGAAATATAGGCTGAATAAAAGTAAAGAGAGTTGACTTTCTTTGAGGAAAACTTACCGTTGGTGAATACGAGTCAGTAGGCACGGTTCTCATGAGAAAGTTCTTCAGCTGGTCGAAACGAGGGCAAATCACCGAGCTTGATCTTGTATCCTTTTAAACGATTCTTCGAACTCGCTAGAAACTATTCCGTGCTGTTTCGTCTCATCACGGACGCTTCAACTTTCAGTATCGACGACGAGTTTCCCATTGGTTCCCTTCGAAATTCCAACACACCCTAAAAGCAAGCAAAAATTTCGATGAAGACGCTGTTCCCGCTCTTCTCGACAGCTTTCGAGTACGTTTCACGTTCTAAATACACGGTTTGATTTGAGAACTATACGCGACACGTAGTGAAACGTAAAAATGAAATACTCTGGAAGTCAGTATTTTAATCCCTTTTTGTCAGTATTTAAATACTAAGTGTCAGTATTTAAATATGAAAGGTCAGTATTTATACTAATAAACAAATATCAATTTGTCAAAAACGAAAACGGGGAAGATTGAAATTAGCAACTAGGGCACTCGTAATAGATTAACATTTATAAGATTATAATATATTAATATGTCAAAATGTTAAAATATACATTTTTATAAATAAAACAATAAGCATGTTTTCTTATTCGTTAAGTAAAAGCTTGAAAAAGGCTAATTTGATGAAATATATAAAAAATAAAACTATATATACAGGGTATCCCGTAACTAGTGTAACTCCCGGAAATGGGAGGTTGCAGGGGTGACTCTGAATAACTTTTTCCTTTACCAAGATGTTGGTTGAAACTTCGTTTTTGAATTATTAACAAAAAACACTGAGAGCGTCGGCTCTGAACCACCGCGCTTACTCATGGTCGTGAACAAACGCATTGGCACAGCATGAGTATCACGGCAAATGTTACATCGTCTTAAATTAAGAATAACGTAGGATTATTCGTTATTCATGAATAACAAATAAACTAATAAGTCGTTTAATAATTGTGTTCGATACTTTTATTCGTTATCCGAAAGGAATGAAGCGTTTTAATAATTCAAAAGCCTCAGCAACACCCTATACCCCGGAGTTACACTAGTTACGGAACATCCTGTATTTGTTTTACGTATAAAGACATTTTTAAATGTAATTATTTTTGGACTTGCAACAAGTCTATAATGGAACAGGTTTAATACTGTGTTTTTTCTGCTTTGTATTGTCCGTTTATTAATTTTATACTAACCGTAATGATAGTAACCGGTAATTAATTCCATACTGACCGTTTTTTATTTATACTAACCATTCGTTATTTATGTACTGATCATTTTTTTTATTTGCATACTGACCATTTGTTTAGTACTTTTATACTGACCAAAAGTTGATTCAAATACTGATCGAAAATAGATTTAAATACTGACCGTTTAATTTGTTGCCTTTTTTGGGCGCAAAGATGCTTGAATGATGAGAATAAGGAACAGGAGAAAGTGTAGCGAGAAAAGAGATGGAAACGGGAGTGTAAACGGTTCTGTGTACACACGTATTTTATACTACACTGTAGAGCAGAACTACAGCAGCGCTAATATTTACAACAGTTTCGAATTTTACGAAAATTGGAAGAAGCTAATTGTGTAGTAATGAACTTCAGATGCAAACCGAACACCAGTTCTGAAGTTAAAGCTTCATAAAGTCACGTGAACTATAACTGACAGCAATGATAATTATTTCTTTGTGAATTTGTCAATGGATCATTTTCGATTACAGTGCTTTCTCGCCCATTTCATTTCTTAAATATGAATCACCCAGAATCACGGAAAATTCGGTCGTATTTTGTCGGTTAACGTCGATAGTTAACATGAATTAGGGAGTACACCTGATATTTTTAAGATTTTTGAACTTCAAGGAAATAATTAGAAGAAATTAATTGTGTAATGTGAAGCAGTCGAATTCTTTTATGTGTAATTTCGAGACGTAATCAAAAATCGTAAAACAACTCTCCAATTAAAAATAATCTAGAAATTCAACCAATTGATACAATTAGGTAAAAATTTAATCCCAATAATATAATGGAAAAAATTACATTATTTCTTAAACTGGATAAATTTATTCATGGGTACAAAGATCCTAATATTACAAATAAAAATATAAATATAGAACTTAATGTGTAAATAATATAATTTGCATTTAAAAATAATCGTTCTTTAGAAGTTAATTGCATAAAAAAAAGAAAAATATTCGGAGCGCAAAGGGTTAATAATATTAGTAATATTTAGAAATCATGACTTAGAATTTCAAAGCTTTTAAAAATTGTAATGACTCTATAGTTATGGTCTGCAGCGTATTACGCTAAATGGATAAATCGATCATACAAAAAAAAGAAAAAAATACTCGAAGAATAAAAAGTTAGTAATATTAATAACACTTAGAAACCGTTACTTAGGACTTCAAAACTCTTAAAAACTATATTACTGCTATAGTTACAAAACAAACTTGCTTCAGACAACGCAGAAACTGTTTTTCTCTTTTCCTTGACGATAAAATATATTTCTGCATATTTAATAAGAACCAACGATCTATTTCCTTCGTCGAAACAATTGCACAAACTCACTCGAACGCTAATTAACAAATACTGTTCCAATTCAAGACATCAGAGAAAAACGTGCAATGAAAAAAGTTTCATTTCGGTCGTTTTAGAGAACTAGAGAATCTCTCTTTCACGCTTCAATTGCTCCACAACAACAAAAAATAAAAAAACAAGGAGAAACTACAATCCACACTTTAGAATCACGTATAACACGCAAGCAACGTTTATTAATCGAAAAAACCACATGGTGAGTGCAAGAAAACCATCTTACATATATTTCACGTTAACACAGGGAAAAAAAATAAAAAGAGAAAGAAACGCAAAGAAAAATATCGAAGAGTACATTCTTTCTTTTCGAATAGGACTTGCAAACTGGTTAAAACCGAAACCGGTCAACCGATTTTTTGTTAAAATTTACCTAACCATAAAACCCAGGTTTTCCCGAAAAACTGAAAGTCAATTATTTTTGTTTTGTTTTTTCAAGTGATAAATAATTTTATTTTTCTACTGTTATTCATGAAGTATTTATATTGTAATTTATTTACTGAAAACGTTTGGCGTTATTAAAAAAAAAATCCGTAACGGTCGAAAACTTATTAAATGTCCTCGATTCAATCCACATCAACAGACAGTGAGAGAGTTTTTTTTCGATCGGCGGTAATTTCTGTACCAAATTACGTTCGTCCATACAATATGACCTGTTAGACGCATTAGTTTGCCTTAAATATTATTTTATTAAAAAATAAGATTTATAAGTTATATTTTATGTTACTTTTCTATTCTTTTCACATAGTGAAATATTAATAATAAAGTTATGTTATTTTTCTTTTTATTTTATATAATTCTTAACTAAAAAATAATTCTGATTGCTAAATTTTGTGTTGTATATTTTTATTTATTTTCCTTGGTTTATAGCTTCGCTATTTTTATTTTATTGTATATTTAAAGTAATAGTCTATTTTTATACTTTATTACAAAAAAAAACTCAACTAAAAACCGGTTAACCGATTTTTTCACTGTATGAAAAACCGGAAACCGGGTTTGAAATTTGTTGGGTTTTTGCAAGCCCTATTTTCGAACGACTGCGCCGGAGTATTCCAACGAGGCGTACGTGACAGTGTTGCCGATCGCACGCAATCGTGAAATTTAAGCGCGTAATGTCTCCCGCGAGAAAGAACCTAGTTTCTACGTAGAACTGAAACTAATTAACCTAACCCGGATCACGCGAATATAAGGGATATACAAAAGGAACAGAGCTCGATCTCGAACACACGCGCGCGCGCGCGCGCACACACACACACACACACACACACACACACATATTATTCAACAATTTCGTACATACCAAGTCTAGCAGAGTTCATTATCGAAGGGACCGCAAGCTTCGAATAAAAGAGCACTGTGTATCGGGTAATAGGTTGAACTTACGTCGCCAACATTTCTCTCAGTAACGAAACTTTGGGGAACACAGCACGGTTAAGTAAATTAGGGAACACACGAAACCGCGAACTATACAAGGGAACACGGTTCACGTAACAAATTGCACACAGAACGATCAAACGTCACTGAATATTCGTTTCAAATACAACACAATAATCGTCGAGATAGATAAGTAATCGTTGTCAGTCCGAGGTAAGGGATTGACTGACTTCGGTTGACACTTTCCAGAAGGTACGAAAAAAGAACGTACACGATAGAAACGCGGACGGAATTCAGAAAAACGCGTTTATAACGCCTTCTACGAAGGAAGCGGTACCACTGAAACTTTAAGGGGTTGCCGCTTCCTCTCACTAGGGCTGGTATATAACTCTGTAAAGCTTAGTCAGGGTTGCTGGTGTGGTGGTAGTAGCAACGGTGGTGGTGGAATCGAGTATCGAAGAATCTCGCTGCACGGAGCCACCTACCGAGGCACCAATACCTACCGAAGTCTCGACCTGTTTCGAGAGGAAATATTGTGGCGGAAAATCGATTCAAATACCGATATACTTCTCGCTGCAATAACAGAACTTTGTCCACGTTGCTCGAAGTGGCGTGTGTTACGTTTTGCAGCTTTATAACCAAGCGCGCGTCAATACGAATTAGGAATGGCTTGTATTTTACTGGTCAGTACTTTAATCCCTTTCTGTCAGTATTTAAATAATTTGCTCAGTATCCTTTGGCCAGTATTTATACCAATAAACAAATACCGATTGATCGAAAACGGAAACGAGGAAGATCGAAATTAGCAACTAGGGCACTCGTAATAGATTAATATTTATAAGATTATAATATATTAATATGTCAAAATGTTAAAATGTATATTTTTATAAATAAAACAGTAAGCATGTTTCCTTATTCCTTAAGTAAAAACTTGTAAATGTCTAATTTGATTTAATATATAAAAAATAAAATTATATACGGACCGTTTATTTTGAAAGTGATATAACTCCATTTTTGGAAAAAAGTTTAGATACTCCATAATTTACGTATAATTCAGTATCAACTCTTTATTTATAAATAATTCATACTTAATATTTTTAAATATGCATATGTTTTGATGGATTGAAAATTCGTCAGTAAATTACTTTGTATAACCATGCAAAAGAGCAAAATTACGAATTTTACCAACAAGAACGAAATGTAATGGAAATGGATGGAATGAAAAAATATCTTGTGATCTCTGCATTAAGTTATGATTTTGCATGTACGAATATGTAACGGCAAATTGTATAATTGGAATAGTATATAAGTAAATAATTAATATTGAGAATAAACAACACTATTTTGTTTTTTGTTCTTTTCCATAAACGAAATCAGAATAAAACTTTACTTATTCCAAGTGTATTTTCAAGTGAATTTTAGATAACTGAAATTTAATGATTTTTACAATTCAGTAATTATGAAAGTGGTGTAAGTTCACTTACGACTCAGATTATATTGGTTTAGTTAAATTCGCATAGAATGTCATTAATATAATCAATTTACATATACCTAAATTCATAAAAATATTGTTAAACTTAGTATACTTCATCGATATTTTTAAATCAACTAAAATTGCAAACCCTTAAGTATCTTGAAAGAGGAACAAATGGACTTACACTACTTTCAAAATAAACGATCCATATATTTGTTTTATGTATAAAGACATTTTTAAATGTAATTATTTTTCGACTTACAACGAGTCTATAGTGGAACAGGTTTAATACTGTGTTTTTTTCTGCTTTGTATTGTCCGTTTGTTAATTTTATACTGACCATAATGATACTAACCAGTAATTAATTTCACACTGAACGTTTTTTATTTATACTAACCATTCGCTACTTATGTATTGACCATTTTTTTTATTTACATACTGAACGTTTAGTATTTTTGTACTGACCTTTTTAGTAATAAAATACTGATCGAAAATAGATTTACGTATTGATCGTTTAATTTGTTGCCATTAGGAATTAGTATAGCTAAGTACGAATTAGGAATTAGTACATCTAAGCGCGAGCCAATCACGTGTGAGTGGTCAAATGGACACTCGTCGTGGTCTGCGTGAAAATTTCTAAGGTTATATTATCGATTAATCAAATTGCTGCAATTGAAACTTGAATAATGTGCTTAATTGTATCTCTATCGTGCAATTTTTCACGAGATTGCAGCTTTGTTGAACAGTAAAAGGCGAAAGGTCGAACGAATTTGAATGGAGGAAACAGTGTAAATGCTTCCTTGTAATGTTCAAAGTTGCATTTCAAGTGCAGAATATTTGAAATCGAGCGACAGCGGCCATACAATATGTCAAAGCGTTAAACCTGTCTGTCCAAGTCTCAAAGAGGTTAGGACTATTTAATTACGTCTGTTTAATTTCACAAATTTTAAAAAATAGCGCGAGTCTTCTATTTTTCAATTGTTTTTCTGAATTAAATGTTTTTGAGCCTCTACGTGAGATTATGTAATTACTCTCAATTCATATTTTCTTTAACACTAGATCTACCAAAGGAGTCAAAATGATTTGTTTGATATATTGTTGTAACGATTACTAATTTTTCGCACATGTTATTTTCTGAAATTTTTCGTGACTTTTACTGTAGTACATGAATGACTAATTTTACAAATTTCATTTCTCTTTTCCTCTTTTCTTCCGTAACATTTACATGTTATAAGTCATTTTAACTGAATGCAGAAAAGATTTTAAATTTATCGGTATCTCAATGATTTCGTACAAAATCTTGGAGTGGCTTTAACGGCTTTCTGAAAAACAGAATAGATTTGAAAATTTATGCGTTGTACAAAAACTGTAGACACAAGCTTGTGTACAATGCTTTCGGATGTACTATCAACGGTGTCAAATAGAATATTATACAAATAATAGAATGAAGAATATTTATGATACATATGATAAACTTATCTATGGTACATGTACTGCTAAAATGATCTTTACATAGTGTTCATAACAACATATGTATGAAAATGCTCTTTCCTTGATAAAGAAAACTTTACGTACGATTATTTAAAAAAATATTACATTTATTTCCAATTCTCATTAAGTGAAACAAACAAATATGTACAAATTCACGTTTCTTCTTTTATTTCGAACGTAACAGACTGGCAGATTATCGTTGTAAAATTAATTAGTCGCATTTGACCGTCAGAATTATAGAAATAATACAAAGAACAATATTTGTGATGCATGTAATAAACGTGTTTATGGAAAATGTACTCCTAAAACAATCTTTACATATAAAAGTGTGCTCGTATATACACTACCGTCCATAAGTATTTGACCACGTGGCGGAATCGAACCTAAAAGTTTATATCAAGGTTATGATGTGAATACTCTTAAGTAGAATGAATATAAATGTATATGATTGACATAGAAGCATTATGATGTATTACATGTTAAGGATTTTACCAGTAAATAGATGAAAGTTATTAAATACTTCGTTCATCAATATATCGATATATCTCGTTGGACAATGGCGGCGTTTACGATTCGAAGCAATCTAGTAACAAGTTTTTTTAACCTTTCTTCCTGAATTTCGTTCCAAGCACTTTATAAATAAGTCCACAATTGTTTTTCTGATTTGGGACAGTTTATTTTGACTTTTCGATCCATTTCATCCCACAGTTTCTCAATCGGATTCAAATCCGGTAATTGTGGCGACTACTTCATAATTTTAAGTTTATTAATGTCTGCTAATTGTTTTAAATAATTTCGACACACTTTTGCATTATGTTTAGGGTCGTTATCCAGCATAAAAATAAAGTTTTCGCCTATAAGTTTTGTTCCTCACGGTACTGCATGATCTTGTAAGATTCTTAAATATTGTTCTTTTCGAAGAATTCCATCTATGTTCACTAATCTGCCCACTTTATTTACCTCAAAACATTATAGAACCCCCTCCATGCTTCACAGTTGGTATAATACTATGGGGTAATAACTTTTCATATGGTTTTCGTGGTACAAAAACACGACGTTTGTTTCCAAATACTTCAAACTTTGACTTGCTGGTCCACAATACTCTTTCCCAGTCAGATATTGTCCAATTTGCATGTTCGTTTCCCCACCGAAGCCGTTTCGTTTTATTCTGAGGTTTTAAAAATGGTTTTTAATTGCTACACAACCTCGTAGTGTGCCTTCTAATAATCGCCTTTTTACGGTTGTTACTCCCACAGGATCTTCTCTACTCCGATTTAATTCATGTGTAATTTCTGGTGCTATCATAAGTCTATTTCTTTTGCTAAGGATGTGAATATAGCGATCTTTACCTTCTGTAGTTTTTCTAGGTCGTCCTGTCCGTTGCTTACTGCTGCAAGTGTCTCTGTTCATAAAGTTTTTAATCGTATAGAGCACTACAGATCGTGAATCATTAATTTTGGCTGCGATTTGCCGGCTTGAATATCCTTCTTTCTTTAAAGTGAATATAGAAGAACGTTTTTCTACCGTTAATTCTATTCCTCTCGCCATAACTGTTACCAAATGCACTGCTAAACTCGAACTGATGCAAGGAAAAAGTTTGCATCGCTTTAGCTCCATATTTATCTCTAACGAATCCCAAACATTTAAAGAAATGTATACAAATCCCCAGAACGTGGACAAAACAACTCTTTCGATTACCTAAAGTTCCCAATAGTGAACAGATAGAGAGTAGAGACACCAGCAAACCACCCTACTCAAGTGCGTTCGCTCGACCACTTTTCGTTCAACTTTTCTTAGTATTCTTTTAGTCACAGTAATTGACGTTGAATATCATCTGTATTATTAATTATTATCTTTATACGAGTATATGAAAGAAATACTGTGACAAAAATTACATTGGGATGCTCTATTTCAAATATATTTTGTATATTTTCGATAAACTGAAGGTGATCAAATACTTATGGACGGTAGTTAGTGTATGTAAAACTTACGTGTACTAGCTTTTACTTCCAACACCCCTTTCTTTCGCACCGACAGACTTTATTCTCGCGATTTTCATTCTTTCATTTCCTTTCCGGAGGCACTAAGAATCTTCTCAACGCGAAAAGTACAGTTATATTATAATTTTCACAGAGTACTTCCTCAGTGTACATGCATAACGCTCTTTCTTTGATAAAGAAAATTTTAGATATGATTATGTTAGAAAATATTCTATTTATTTTCACCTTTCGTTAAGTAAAACAAACAAATATATAAAAATTCACATTGCTTGTTTTCTTTTCGAAAACAAGTCATTTTCACCACTTTGGTAGAAGTAGGTATACACTACCAGTCATAAGTGTTTACCCACCTTCAAATTTCATTACTATTCAAATGACAGGTATTTTATTGTTATGAAATTGTCCATATCATTAAATTCTAATTATAAGGCTAATAAAAACCATCCAAAATATTCTGTACATACACAATGAGGCACTGATTACACTGACAAATGAGTTTACAGTTTTTTATGAAAAACGACAATTTTAGAGTTCAGATAAAGAAACCCATTTTTCTGGAATGTTTATAACGGTCAGTAGGGAATATGAACGCAAGCAATGCGGGTATCTTGTTCTTTTCAGATTTCATACTGCATTAAACTTTCATACAGTAAACAGTTGATTTTCAAGTGCTTAAAGAATTTTGCGAAAATTTCAAATAATGTCGGGGAGAAAAGAATTATCGATTGAAACGCACGCTTTAATAGTGTCCCATCATAGCAGCGGAGAAAGTAACAGAGAAATAGCAAAGCTACTGAAATTAAACTGTAGAACCGTGGACTACAATGTTAAAAAATATGGAGATACTGACAGTTTATCCAACAAAAAGCGATCAAGGCGGCCAAAAATAGCCACAAAAGCAGAAGATCGGGCAATCACAATAATAAGCAAACGTAATAGAAGAAAAACGGCACCGGAAATTACAACTGAAATAAATGCATTTCGCCCTGAACCAGTACGTTTGACAACAGTCAAAAGGCGCTTACGGAAAGCAGGTTTGCATGGACGAATTGCCATGCGAAAATCCCTTCTAGGCAAATAAAATAAAGCAAAACGGTTAGCCTAGGCAAGATCGCATAAAGATTGGACATTGGAAAACTGGAAAAAAAAAGTGCTCTGGACCGACGATTCTAAGTTCGAGGTATTTGGCTCAAAACGGAGGAAGTTTAACCGAAGATCGGCAGGAGAATGAGCCCTTGAATCCTGCATATCACCCACGGTAAAACACGAAAGAGGATCGGTTATGGTTTGGGGTTGTTTTGGGAGCACATCTGTGGGTGACTTGGTCAAAATAGATGGCATATTAAATAAAGAACGTTACAGAGGAATTTTGGAGACGAATGCCCTTCCACCTGGAACACGACTAATCGGAGAAAACTTCGTGTTCCAACAAGATAACGACCCCAAACACACCTCCAAATTATGCCGTGAGTATTTAGAACAATTGGACCAAAAAAAGAAGTTGTAATTATGACCTGGCCTCCTTAAAGCTCCGGCCTGAATCCCATTGAGCTTTTATGGGAAAAACTAGAACGACAGGTACGAAAAGCGGCCCCAATATCTACACAAACCCTCTGGCAACAATTACAAGATGCATGGTCCAAAATAGAACCACTCACACTCACAAAATTATTGAACAGGATGCCGAAAGTATGCGAAGCAATAATAAAAGCTCACGGTGGAAATATCGACGAAACTAAAATTTAGATATAATTGTGATCATTTTTATAACAAAATTGGAAAAAACATTGTTTTTAGAGATGTATGTTGAGCTATTAAACAATAAATTTAACAAAAATTGTTTTTTGATTAATATTTCTCTTGTTTTTGTGTTATTTTGAAGGTGGGTAAACACTTATGGCCGGTAGTGTATATGTATATACATATAAGTCTTCGGTAAATCTAGTGTTAAGTACATGGAAGGAAGAAATACTGATGGAAGGTTAATAAAATAGTCGTTCTACTTGCATTGGTATTTGTTTCTTTGGTAGTTTGGTATCTCAGACATTTTTCTCCTGTTGCCACTGTAAACGCACAGAACCACTTTCTGTTTACTGTGTAAACTAACATGGGATATATATAACACGCGTTAACGTGTCCATAAGATAAACACACGGGGAACTTGAGACAAAGAAAGAAAAGTAGCAAATAGGCTTGTTGCAAGTAAAAAACATAAGCTTGCGCTGAACAATATATCTTCGAGAAGTATTTAGAAATGGGAAAATGGATCGAAAACAGCTCGATCGTCGAGCTAAACTTGGAAACGAAAGTTTCGGTTACTGTAATACTTTCGTAAATGTAATAGAAAAAGAAAAAAAAATCTGTAACATTTAAAAGTTCTACGAAAATTACCTTGCTTATTTGGTATTTTATTTGTTAACTAATTTACATAATAAAATGTACCGTTTATTTTAAAAGCAACGTAAGTCGATTTCTTCTTCTTTCGAGATATTTAACGGTTTGCATTTCAGTTGATTGAAAAATATCAAAAAAGTGTGCTAAGTTTGCTGATGTTTCTATGAATTTTAATATATGTAAATTGACTATACAAATGACTTCTATGTGAATTTAATCTATCTGGATCGTAAATGAACTTACACCACTTTCATAATTATCGAATTGTAAAAATCTTTATATTTCAGTTACCCAAAATTCAATTGAACTTGAAATAAATAATATTTTGTTCTGATTCTGGAATCAGGAGCTATAAACAGGAGCAGGAAATAAAATAGCGTTGTTTATGCTCAATATTAATTATTTCCTTATATACTATTCCAATTATACGATATGTTCGTGCATGCAATATTATAAATGAATGCAGAGGTGAAAAAATTCTTTTTATTTCATCCATTTAATTTACCATAGTTTTTACACTTCTTTTACGTACACTCCCGTCCATAAATCTTCGGAGATTTGCACATTTTGAGCAAAATGACTATTAGAACGTAGATATAATTTTCTGTTACGAGTTTATTGTGTATTTTGTTATATTTATCAATTTTACAGTTATATCTGAATGCGAAGTTAAAAATGTACCTGTATAACTTGAATAAATGTTAAGAAAAGAAGTATTTATTAAATACAGCTCCAGTTCTATACGATGTTATTCTGTATACACGTTTGTTTTGCTTTGACAATTCGAAATTAATTAAAGAGTATATCTGTAGCATCATTAAGTGTTTATTAACAATTTAACAAGGATTTTTGACTAAACAGAGGCAAATATGGTGCTAGGAAACTTCACCATTCGAGCTTCTTCATTTTTAGTTCAACAATCCCTACAATCACAATGAATTCTTCTAGGAAAGAATTCTCTATTAACCGTTTGAGTGCCCCGGACCTTTGTAAAAATTCAGTCGAAGAATGTCAAGCGGCGCGATCGCGCTTCTTTCGTCTTTTCTTTCCTTTTCTCATTTACGTTACCTTGAATTTTGAATAAATGAAAAAATTCTTTTTAACAACAGCTCGAAACTTACGAAAGCATAGATATTAATTTAGTAGAACCTCGATAAATCGTAACAGTAAAGACACGCATTGACAAAGTTCGAACGTGCAGTTGGTTCAATTCTACAGACCGATTAGCCGGTACTTTTTTGTACTGAACAGGAGAAGCGCGATCGTGACGCTTGGCACTCAAACGGTTAAAAAATGTTCAAGTATTGGTTGCTGTTGCAAAAGAAGAATATACTGTTCTAGAAATTGCGGTCAAAATGAGAATTTCGAAGTTCGAATCCTAATGTTACTAAGTGTCTGGTGACTTATGGACGGGAGTACAGTGCTTAATTAGACTACGGAATATGGACTTACACTACTTTCATAATCAATAATTACACGATGTAATTTACCAACGAACGTTTAATTGATCGAAACACATGGCTACTCTGAAATATTAAGTGTGAATTGTTTATAAAAAAAAGTTTACACTAAATTATACGTAAATTATGTGATTTCTTAAGTTTCTCCAAAAATGGACTTACACCACTTTTAAAATAAACGGTCCAAATAATATAGTGAATTAATCTCTGACACAGCTGAGTTTTAGAAGAACGTGATAAAATCACTGCTTTCTTTTATTTTTTTATTTTGCTATGTAAACGTTTCTAATCTTGGACGAAACCTAACGAAACACAGTTTTAAGAAGAAACCTTTATTTTTATGCATAGAGTGAAAATCCAGCTGAGTAATGTTAGGTTCGTACACGATGAAAAAGAATGAAAAGGAGAAGCAAGAAAATTCGAATAAAATAATTAATGTAAAGCAGAAATAATATTACGGAGGTGACTTTTAAGAGATTAAGTTTCGATTTAGGCATTTGCACAGATATATCTGGTAAATATACGAATAAAGTAGATTCTTTAACCGAGCTTCTACTGAAGTTCAACAAACCGATGAAAATGATCTCGAGAAACTCGTGAAAAGTGTATCAGGACGACTAGACACGGTAATTGAACCAAGAGGCTGCAATAAAACGACTAATTTCACATTCTCTAAATATTTATTAAGTGTCTTAAAATTTTATCTAAATTTTGATTAAACGATCGAAGAATCTATTGTATTAGTTAATTGATATTGCTATCCGTTTCGTTAAATTACCCTTCGTTAATTTGAATATTCAATGAGTTCTGATTTATTCAAATTATTTGTCAAATTATACTTTATTAATCATTGTACCTGTCCACTTAATTTTCTCCAGGACTGTACATGTAAATGCATATTCTAATTATTTCCGCAGTTATAAATGATGTATAATATGCTGTATCCGTGTACATATGTTTACATGGAACTTTCTGAGCACTACCATCATGCTCTATGAGTCATTTTAGTTTACGAGATAAGAATTCTATGCGTGGTAGGCTTGTGTATCACGTTACGTTCAAAATCATTGCTGAGAGGCGTTCTAATAAATACTATAATAATTTAATCGTTGTAATTCTGTACTTTCAGTCGAAACGTTGAAATTTCACAGACTTGAACAGTTTACTTTTGTTCTTCTGCCTATTCGTTATCTCGAAATTTCAAAGGTTGCCGAATATCCATAAAAAGTTGATTAATATCCATTAATATTGAATATAATTGTCGACGAAATATTTTACTTGGCGTGATAGAGTGTATAAGTATAGATACAATTTTCAGAAGTTTTGAAATCCTTGGTGATTTTAAAATCTAAATGATTCTTAAATATTACTAATATCGCTAACTCTTTATGCTTTGAGTATTTTTCTTTTTTTTTTTATGAATTGTTGTTATGTATTCGATTATATATGCATAGAAACATACATATTTACGTGTGAATATATGTATGTAAAAAATGTTTCTTATGGATGACTTCGTATTTAAGTATATAACAAAAACAAGGTCCCTTTGGCGCAGAGGATAGCGCGTTGGACTTCTAATCCAAAGGTCGCGGGTTCGATCCCCGCAAGGGATGATCAAGTAGTTTTTGTATTTCATACAAAGCTCTTTTGATAGTTCTTGCATTATGTTTTTGAAAGAAGCATTGATAAACAATCATTTGTGTAAAAGTAGAGCAAATTAATATAATTATTTTACCACTAAAAAAAAATATTCTGAATATATTAAAAGAAATATGTATATTGAAATATTTATACCAATCACATTTATTAAAATTTAATAAATTAAAATAGGATCGTGTAATAAATCGTTGAAGTTTTGCAAATCATTGCATTGAAAATTATTGATCTCTAGACCTATTGAAAATATCGTTTCTAAATTTAAGGATAATATTGATTATATGAAAATAAATAAAAACAACGTTATCCTACTTTTAAGTTACAAAACACGATGTAAAGAGTTTCATTCCTATACTAATATATTTATGCTTGCTCCAACAATTACATAAAAGTTGTAGTCACAAGGTACATAACCAGTTATATGCTGGTTACGTAATTAGATTACTCTACGTTTTATCTATTAGAAATACATATTATATACTATATATATTATTTACATGTATCATTCATAAGCAATTTCGCAAGTAGCAGAAATACGAAACGATAAATTCAAGCATACAGAAATATTTCAATTACTGCGTACGGAACGTGTGGTAGAAGAGTGTTTGAAACAATGACTCATCTAACTAACGGAGAAAATAAAATCAGATTTCTTCCTTGTACATTTCTGTATTTCAGTCAAATAATAACGAATGCTTCTTTAACCTGACCTGAAAACATCAACTCCAATATCTTTTTTCTTCGCGCTCGGCTCTCTTTTTCTTTTTTCGCTTTCTTCCCTTCGATTCCACTCTCTGGCGTCGTACAAAAAGCACAAAAAGGAAGGAAATCGAGCGCTGAATTTTTCACGAAACATTTTTACGCGCCGAGAGTTCTGGCTAGATATAGAGTGAAATTAAGCTCCATGTGAGATACAAAATTCTTTAGATCGCGGTTACCGTTCAGAAATTAGGTTGAGTGTTGTTCGATGCTTCTGTCAGTCCTCAAGGTAGAACGTTAACGAGATAGGATCGAAATTTGTAACAATTAATTCGCGGTAAAATGTAGGAACAGTTGTAATAATGTAACTATTCGACCGTATGTTAATTACAAAAGTAACATGAATGCAATTAGTCTTTTTTTTCTCTTCTTTTACATACTGTTTTCTAATGTTGATATTACGAGAAATATAAAATATTGATAATTGTAAGTTTTTCAGACTTGAAAATGCCTTTTGCAATTTTGAGGTATTAATATGTAAATGTTTCTCAGACATACAGAAATTATATGTTATGTTATTAAACAGATATACATTATATAAAAAACACATAATGTATATTTTTATTTATCTTTTTCCATAAATTATTTATCAATTACTTTACCAGCAACAGAAATAATTTATAAATAATAAACGTAAATAATATGTATTCTTATTTAATTATTCAGTAAATTATTTATCAATTACTTTACCAGCAACAGAAATAATTTATAAATAATAAATGTAAATAATATGTATTCTTATTTATTTATTTAGTAAGTTATTTACAAATTATTTTACAAGCAACAGAGATAATTTATAAATAATAAAT
Organism: Anthophora plumipes; assembly: GCA_951804975.1. NCBI lineage: Eukaryota > Metazoa > Arthropoda > Insecta > Hymenoptera > Apidae > Anthophora > Anthophora plumipes. Next base: position 3,234,346 of record OX638122.1, read on the forward strand.
GTATATAACATATATTCTTATTTATTTACTTAGTAAATTATTTATCAATTACTTTACCAGCGACAGAGATAAATTACAAATAATAAATGTATATAACATATATTCTTATTTCTTTACTTAGTAAATTATTTATCAATTACTTTACCAGCGACAGAGATAATTTATAAATAATAAATGATAGAATTTATAGATAATTTATGAATAATAAATATATATTCTTATTTATTTATTTAAAAAGAGAAAGAAATGTTTCTTGTTACAAAGAAAAGGAGATTCAATCCGTTTTTAATATTGGATAACTATGTGTTTAATATTTTCTGCTACTAGAGTACAAACAAATAATATCTAATATAAATTAAATATTCTTTGTACATTAGAAAAAAAATATTTCCTTTTCTAATATTAAATGAACATTTATTTTTCACTTAGAACAAAAATATTTTCTTTCCAAATATGAAACTAATATTTACTAATATTTATTCTATATCGGGAAATAAATGTTTTCCCGTGACAGAAAACAAATATTTTATAAATATTCAAAGAGAAATATTTCTTTCTTAAAAAAAAAGAGATTCAATCTGTTATTACATTTGGAAAATGACGCAGAAGATATGTGGGCTTGATGACTTAGTTTCCCAAACAAAATCGTATAAAAATTCAAGACGTCTTTTAATTCTTTACAGAAATATCAGTTTTAATAAAAAGACAAGACAGCTAACACAAAATCTCGCACATAGGTCCAAAACCATCAAAAGAATCCTCGTAAAATTCGCATCACATTTATTTATCCATTACTCGATTATAAAAGAACCAATTTTAATTGATACAAATAGGTTAATAAATATAAAAACTCTCAAACACTTTTTTTTTCATCCTCCACTGTACAAAAAAATCGTTAAAAACACCTCCTTCTATAAAATATAAAATATAAAAACTCCCAAACACTTTTGTTTCATCCTCCGTTCTACAAAAAAATCATTAAAAACATCTTATTGCACTCTAGACTGAAAGTGCTTTTTAAATTTGAGCCGTTTATTTTGAAAGTGGTCTGTCCATTTGTCAGTTGTTTGTTGTTAACTGTAGTAACATGCGCCACTTGATATTAGCTGTCATAAAAAACATTTTGCGGTTAAGTATATTTAGGGTATACGACAATTTTACACATATACATTTTCGCAGTTATTTTGATAGTTGAAAAATTTACTTTGAAAGTGACTGGTTAGTTAGTCCAATGATTGGTTAGTCCAATCCATTATAGATAATGTCAGAAATAATTTACTGTTTGTCCCCCAAAATTATTATAATGTTATCAAGAAGAGCGAGAAAGGTAATAATTTTATTTTAAACGAAATGAAACGAGAGGATTTCATATCAACAAGATTTATCAAGGATGCAATTTTTAAAAGGGTAAAGAATTCTAACGGAGAATCAATAAATTGTTTAAAAATATGCTGAATGCGTTTTTTGAGAAATGAACCATATAAAATTTTCTATAAGATATCAACGGATGAGAATGCAGAGTTTAAAATACGGAATTTATTACCACGTCGGGGTAGACCAAGAAAATTCGAAAATATTGTATCGACACCACTTTATAAAAATATAAGACAAACTGCAACAGCGAAACACAAGGACATGATGGACTTACTACGATATATACCACCGGAACACCATGACTTCTTCAAATCCCTCCCGCATACACAAAATGTAGATGAGCAGTAAATTGTTATGCAATTTATATAGTTGGAAGATTTCCTGAATTTTTCAAGTGTTGTAATGAAATACAAAACAAATTGAATATTGTTCTTTCAATTTGATGCATTTAAAATTATATCGAATGGACTTGGGCTGTTTGAAATTTAATGACAAATCTAGTTGTTAATTTCGAAAGTGGCTCAAGTCCATTCTTGGTAAGAAGACACATATTATTCACTTAATAATTGCTATTATTTTAATAGGAATTGTAAATTAAACTCTCTTAGATACACTCAAGGAGTATGATACATCAGTATCTTATACATATATTTTTAATTTCATTGAAACGTAAACTCTTAAATATCTCAATTTAAACATAAATGGACTTTGGTCACTTAAAAAATAAACGGCTGATTTAATCTTTCAACAAAATTGAAAAAAATTTGACTTTTGGCCCCTGTAGTATGATTTCCATTGGCACCGGTGTGTCAGTGTTACAAAAGTGCAGGCGAATTTTTTCTGAAACGAGTGGAGTGGTATCGTACACCTCCATGTTCGAGGTAGGGTCGTAGGAAGTTACCTGGTGAGTTCTGTACGAGCCTATCAGAGGGATGGGTTTAAAGGGGCCGCGGCTGTACAGCTTCGGTTCGCGTGTGCCCTGATGTGGAAAGCCGGTTAGTCGGTCTCAATCCTCCGTGCAAGTCGCATTTGCTAAAACGTTCCAAACTGTGTCCACAGTTTCCAAAACGTAACGTCGAATTTTCTCGCTTAGCTGTTCAACCGTGTCAAATTATTTCCACAAAGTGATCAATCCTCGCGTACAAATCGTTCGTCTTTGTGTATCTGTGTGTGTGTGTGAGTGTGTTGTGTGAGTGTGTTGAGTGTTTATTTCGAACGTGCACGTGGTTGGGATTTATAACAATTCCCGTTCGTCGAGTCTGCGCAATAGGTGGTACGTTGAGACTTTGTTTTTATACTAATTGCTAATTTGCGTGAACGTGAACAGATGCTTCGCATGGTTTTTTGTAAATGAAACGTGAATGACTAATGCTGTTGCTTACGATAGAAATACTTCTAACTGCTAAATTCTTTGAGGCACACGATTTTAAAGAATAAAAGAACCCGAGTTGTAGAGAAAATTTATTTTTTAATATAGAAATGTGGAAGAAATAAATTATTTAACAATTATTCAACATAAAATATTACTAAAAATGAGAAGAGACATGAGAATATTTTAATAAATCCTTTATTAGAGAGTGGGACATAAATAATTCGTACAAAGCTTTTTTAATGATCTTCACATTACGTTTTTCAAAGGATCATTGATTAACAATCATTTATATAAAAATGGGGGAAGTTAATGTAGTCTTTTTACCATTAAAAAATATTCTGAATAAATTAAAAAGAAATACATACATATTAAATAATTATAGCAAACATATTTATTAAAATTGGATAGTTTATTACATCGTTGAAGTTTCATACATCCTTAAAAATGTAATCCATTAGTAATTTTTTGTATTTCGTACAAAGCTTTTTGATGATCATTACGTCACGTTTTTGAAAGAGACATTGATGAACAATTGTTTCTGTAAAAGTAGAGGAAGTTAATATAATATTTTTGCAATTAAAAAAAAAACATTTTGAATATATTTAAAGGAAATATATATATTTAAATATTCATAGCAAACATATTTATTAAAAAACCAAGTATTTTTTATAAAAGCTCTTTTAATGATCATTACATCACGTTTTTGAAAGAAACATTTATAAACAATCATTTCTGTAAAAGTAGAGAAAATTGATGTAGTCTTTTTGCCATTGAAAAGAAATTCTGAATAAATTAAAAAAAAATACATACATACTAAATATTTATAGTAAACATATTTATTAAAATTAGATAAAATAAAATAGAATAATGTATTAAATCATTGAAGTTTCGTACACTGTTAAAAATATAATACCATTGGATTGAAAATATAAGCAATTGCAATTTTTCATATTATGAATATTTAGAAGAATATTTTAAAGAATCGTTAGAAGAAAAGTTGAATTCAAAGGAATTGCGAATTTTCATATTATTATGAATATTTAGATGAATATTTTAAAGAATATTTAGAAGAGAAGTTGTATTCAAGGGAGTTGCAATTTTTCATATTATTATGAATATTTAGATAAATATTTAGAAAGATATTTTAAAGAACAGGTAGAAGAAACGTTGAAGTTAAGGAAATTGCGAATTTTCATATTATCCTGAATATTGTCGCGAAGGAAAGTTAAACTAAAAGAAATTGTGATTTTCCTTATTATTATGAATATTTAAAAGAAAAGTTGAATTCAAAGGAAATCAGAATTTTCATATTATCATAAATATTTAAAAGAATATTTAAAAGAACATTTAGAAGAAAAATTGAATTCAATGGAATTGCGAATTTTCATACTATCGCGAAGGAAAGTTAAATTAAAAGAAACTGTGATTTTTCATATTATGATGAATACTTAGAAAAATATTTGAAAGAATATTTATAAAAAAGTCGTCTACCCTACGTACATATGTGTGCATGTTATCGAAGTGGTGTGCAATTTGTACCCTAAATCTACGTCAGGAGTCTTCCATAGAGCATTCAGGAGACTCAGAATGAGAAATATGTACATCCTGTGTAAAAAGTATCCGGAATTTAGCATTTGAAAGATGAACGTAAAAGATATCACCACAATTTCTTTTTCTGTTAGTTGTCAGCACTGTACTGACTCACTATGCAGAATTTCAAGCGGGATCTGTCACGCCGTGTGTTGATAGATGTTTTTGTAATGACACTTTTGAGTGCTCTGCTATTGTTACAATGGAAAAATCAGTTGAGGAAAGAGTTTGCTTTAAATTTTGTGTTTCGAACGAAATTTCGTGTTCCGAAGGGCTGGAAATGTTTAGAATACATACGGTGAATCGTGCATGTCAACAACACAGGCATATGAATGGTACAAAGCATTCAAAGAAGGCCAAGAAGTGGTGTTTGATTAGCCTCTAACCTAACCTAACCTAACCTAACCTAACCTAACCCTCAACTGCTACGAACAACGAAAATATCGACAAAATCAAAAAGCTGGTGCTCGAAAATCGTCGTATGAGTCTTAGAGAATTGGCTGAAGAGGTGAACATATCTTTTACATCTATTCGTAACATTATCACTGATATTTTGGGCATGAGACGCGTCGCCGCACGACTGGTCCCGAAAGAGCTCAATTTTATCCAAAAACAGCATCGAAAGCAGGTCGCTGAAGACACGATTTCCCGAGCTTCTGCGGATCCCACTTTCATGAAATGCGTAATAACTGGTGACGAGACATGGGTTTACCAGTACGACATACAAATAAGTCAACAGTCTTCGGAATGGCGACTCAAAAACAAGCCGAAACCCAAAAAACCGTGTCAAAGTCACTCGAAAATCAAAGTCGTGTAAAACAGTTTTCTTCGATTACCATGGTGTGATGCACTCCGAGTTCCTTCCAGAGTGAGAAACGGTGAATAAGGAATGTTATTTAACGTCACACTCATTTTACGTGGCTTGCCTATAGCGCCAACATGAATTTACGGCACGTCACAATATAAGCCCATAATATTTAAGCATACATCTTATATATAGAAATAAAACTATTTTTATGTGTTCTATTGTTGCATTAATTTCTTCACACCACTGTAGCAACGATGATAATATTGAAAAATTGAAAAATACTGAAATTTACTCGAATTATGGGTTTCTAGTAATTTTGGCTTTGCCGGTCACCGGTGACCCCCATGGCGTTCAACGTGTTAAGGGAGTAAAGAGGTTAGAAGACCCAGAAAAGCCTTTCTGCATGAATTTTTTTCTAAAAACTACTCGATGAATGTTTTTTCGATGTTTACTATTTGGTGTACATATATTGAACTGTCTAAATTAATTTTTATGAGCAATTATACTGATATATACGGAAATCAGAATTGAAATGCGCAGTCGCCTTAAAAAAATTTCTTCAAATTTTGCGAGCACGATAGCGCTTTGTAGAATCGTTTGAAACAGAAAACCCAGAAATCATTTTAAAGCTAATGGATGTAATTTCTATATGAACCTAAAATTTAGGAAGACTTCTGCAAAGAAAGTTTCAAAATCGCGGATAGAAGTGAAATTTTCGATTTTCGATTTTCGCGTAAAATTTTCGCCTTATTTTGTTTATCACTTTTTGTAAACATTAAATTTAGCCAATATCGTAGGTTCATATAGAAACTACATTTATATTCTTTCGTTTAAAAAGAAAATCAAATGGATCCGTTTTCTCTCAATCGGGCTCGCAAATTTGGAAAACATGGTTTCGAGAAAAACACGTTTAAATTCACGTTGCGCAGTCGAGTACCCATTCTTTTTTCAATGTGATTGATGCACCCATTTTTCACAACAGGAAACTCATCTCCATACGAATTTAGATCTAATATTGCTTTGAAAGTTTTTGAGTCGCCATCGCCCCTATAATTGAAATACTCCGAACCGTTAGGGAGCGCTCAGGACGTTTGGCCCTCATTTTGAACTATTCCAGTGCTTATTCATACTTAGATGTTCTCTGGATAGAATACTATCGATTTAAGCAATAAAAAAAGGTCGATTTTTTTGCCTCTGGATCCCTTTACCCTCTTAAGGGGTTCAGAGGCAAAAGCATTGGGTCGTGAGGCGTTTGCGCAAGAATATCTGCCGAAAACGGTCAAATTGTGGATGGACTTGCACCACGATAATGCACCATCGTTGTGCAAGAGTTTTTGGCGGAAAGCTCCACAAATGTCATCGACCAAGCACCGTACTCACCTGACATGACTCGGTCTGACTTTTTCCTGTTTCCAAAGTTAAGATTACCACTTCGGGAAAGGCGTTTTGAGTCGATTGAGGCCATAAAAGAAAATTCGCCGAAGAAGCTGAAGGCTATACCTCAATCAGCCCATGAAAAATGTATGGAGGATTGGTTCAAGTGCTGGCATAAACCTATTGCACTACTTTGAAGGCGACAAAACAAATTTTGGCGAATAAATTACTTTCTTTGTGTTTTATTTAATCTTATCCACCTGTCCTCTCCGTCTAAATCCTGCTCGCAACCATAAAGGGAAAAACAAAACAGAAAATCGACTTTTTGAACGTTCTAGACCGTGAACCTCCTCTCAAAGGAGTGTTCACGCTGAACAAGTAGAAATGGACGATAAGTTAGAGGAAGAAGAAGCGTAGCGAGATGGCGAGGATATAGGCGATTACATCGCGCAACTGAGACAAAGTAGCTGTAACAGAGAATCGCACGACAAGATCGCGGAACTCGAAGCGGAATTGCGTAGAGCGTACATGACGAAGGAACTTGAAGCTCAACTCGTAGAAAAGAAGGCCGAGCGTTACGTAGAGCACATACGAGCGCAACAAGCCGCGAAACTGATGCAGCTTGAACAGCGTGAGGTCCTGGCGAACGGAGAACCTGAGAAAATCGCAGGATTACAGACAAGAACTGACCAAGCAGATAATACGTAAAGAAGAGGAGAGAAATATGACGATGATGGAAGCTTGCGTGGAAAGGGACGCTCTGACGAAAATCGATAGTACAATGTGTCATGAAAGAAGCGATACGTTTATTTTCTGTCGAGGTTCTGTCGGTAATCGGTTAACAGTCGTGTAGAATAGACCATACAATTGTATCATGGAACATTTCACGCCTCAACAACGTGTTATTGTGGTAAAAATGTATTATCGAAATCAATCGTCTGTTGTGCAAACACAAAGAGGATTACGAGATATTTTCTAAGCAAATCCACTATTCTTCGCATAATTAAAAATTTTGAAACTCTTTTCACTGTGGCTGACAGACCAAAGAATGGTCGGTCCTCGTAGTGCACGGTCAAACGAAAACATTAAATCTGTAAAGAATAGCGTTGCTGAAAATCCAGAGACCTCCGTAAGACGTCGTGCTCAAGAACTTGGAATAAATCGGCAAACAGCTTGCAAAGCAGATTTGCATTTCTATCCGTATAAAACTCAACTGACACAGGAATTAAGAGAAAGTGAGCACAAACAAAGAAGAGACTGGTGCACGAAGCTGTTACAGTTGAATGTTGACGACCCCAATTTTTGGCAGAAGTTAATAATGAGTGACGAGGCTCCTTTTGTCATGAGCGGATTTGTCGATAAACAAAATTGTCGATACTGAGGTTCAGAAAATCCACGAGTTATTCAACAAAGATCATTACATCCACGTAGAGTAACCGTGTGGCGTGGAATTTGGTCAAGAGGCATTACTGGACCGTTCTTTTTTTAAGACGACAGAGGCAACGCAGTAACCGTAACCGGCGAACATTTTCGTGCGATGCTGGAAAATGTTCTTCAGCCTAAATTGTATCGATTAGGCTTAGAAAACATGTGGTTTCAACAGGATGGGGCTGTAAGGCCAAATTTACTTTCATCGGAGAAATGACTGTGTTCCAAAAATTACAATTTTTACTTTTGTACTCCTTTGCAAATTTTAATCGTTTAGCTTTATTAGCTTTACCGACGAATTACTTCTTCCTTGGTACTCTACCATTAAAATTATTTTTCCAATTTTTCCAAAATACTCATTAACCATTTTAGCAAGTCTTGTTGCCGAAATAGTCGGCTCTTTTTTAATTTCGCGAACAATAATCTTCTGTTCCCTTGCACTTAACTTGCACGCTGTTTGTTTACCACTGTACCTTCAGTTTTTAGCTTTTCTATAATATAGTGGACTGTGGACACACTTTTACCTACATATTTAGCTATTTGTCGATACAATTTTCCATCTTTGTGCATCCTCATTATAATTTCCCTTTCGCATATTTGCGTATCTGTTCTCCTTGAATTCATTGTCACTGAACACACGGTAATCGACAACTAACGACGTAGAATTTACCATACGATGTCTAGAGACGGAATCAACTTACGAATGTTTACATATTTTGAAGCAAAACAATATTTAATGAATTCCATGCAGTACGTTTGTACGGGGGCCATTCAATAAGTAACGAGACAATAAATCCTCGTATAATAAATGCTTCTTAACTTCTACATATACTGTTCGATTCACTTGAAATTTTGTACATATTATTCTGACACTTGTGTCTGATAGCAGTTAAAGTGCTATCTTCGAAACTTAACTCTAACATAAATATCTCTCCTGTTTCATTTATTTCTTACATGTGTTCGAACACTTTTGTGAGCCACTGTACATCTTACACAGCATGTGATATCATTGAAATTTTGAAAGAAATTTTTCCTGAACATATTGTGTCGAGAAATGGTGACATTGATTGGCCCCCTTGTTCCCCCGATTTAACATCACCAGACTTTTTCTTGCGAAGGTACTTAACCCCTTGCCTTACGATTTAAGTTCCAATAGCGCGTGGCATAAACAACAAGGTCGGTCACACGTCGGGTCATTTCATGGTTTGCCTGAGCGTTCGAAGTTGTGCAAATCTTACATGTCTTTTGATATATAAATGTGTAAGGTACAACTAATTTTATTTTGCAAGATGTTTGATAAACAATTACTATCAATTGATCATTGCACAACAAAGATTTATTATCTTGAAGTTAATAATAAATCGTAGTATAATATTAATAATAATAACACTAATTAAGAATAAATAGTAAAATATCATTTTTATTACAATTTCTTAACCCCTTGAAATATAAATAAAATGAAATTTTGTGCGTCCGAAAAATACTATTTAATTTGGCTCAACTGAACAGTTGTGTAAGAGTAGAAACAGAACATTTTATTTTGAAATTTGCATTGCTATATAACATTTAATTAGGTTGATACATAACGTTAATGGACAATAATTAAGTAACATTATAAGATGAAGAAAGTACATTATAGACAAAAAACGTCTACGAGGCATAATTTGCGTCTCGGAGACGTCAAAGTCTACAATGGCACATGAAATGGATAACATCTCCCAGACGTCATTGTATGTCGAGGGGTTAATAAACACATATTTTAAATTACTAACGTCTTGATAAAATTTACAAAAATTTAATAATCATCGATCGTCTGGTATCTTTTTCAAAGCATATTGGTGCATGTAATGCAACTTTACATCTTTGGCACTTTCACGTTGTTTCGCTACGTTTTTTATGTTTTGTGCAAACTTTACAGGCTCTTGCTGGCTTTGATTTGAATGGCGTTGGGTTTGTATGCTTTGGAAAATGACCCCAATGTTTCGCGTGCAGTCTCTCTGGTACATCTCCGTTCGGTAATCGTCCTTTTCGATTATACCTTATTGACTGTACATTTTTTAGTAACGATTCGTGTAGCCCGATTGACATACCACGTCTGTCACGCGATATTGTAGGTTAAGGGGTTAAAAGGACAAGTCTATGCAAACAGACTGACCACAATGGAGAAGCTGAAAGACAACATTCACCTAGAAATTCAAGAAATAACACAAGAAACATGTGAAAATATTGTGAAAAATGTTGAAAGAGCACGCGTTTGAAAAGCAGCTACAGGAAGTTATTTGGCGGATGTCATATCTGACACATAATTGGAAAGACTGAATGAACTATTGATAAATATGTATCTTATTTTATTTAAAACTTATTTAGAAACAAAATGGTAGCACTTCTTTTGTGACACCCTGTATAAGGGAGCAACGCGAACGATCCAGGACGTAGAAGAAGAGAAACGAACTGGCGACTAGTATTAGAAGAGAAGGTTTGATCCTCGAGAAGTTGAAGGTAATTCGTCGTCAAGAGGACGCGGAAGATGAGACGAGGAAACGCCATGAGGACAAGGAGTATTTAACACTAGAACTACCGACGATTACTGGTTACCTATATATTAAAACTTTTATGCATTTTCACAAAAGAATATATAGTATATTTTTGTTGAACATTCGCCAGATACGTTTCAACAAATTATTCATGAATTTATTCAATTTAATTTAGTTAATATAATAAATGTTAAAATATAAACCCTATTTCTTAAGAAATATAGATTTTTATTTGTATTAAATTGTATTAACATAAAAATATTAAATAAAATTATTTCGAACATAAATTTATAATGGTGAATTTATTATTCGTAAAGATAGTTCTTGCAAAAGTAGTTACAGGCATCAACATTACCTTGACTCATATTTTTTTAATTTTTACATAATATTATACATATTTATATTAGTTAGAAATACATTTTTTTCGTATTTAACAATGGTAAATTTATTATTGGCAAATATAGCTCTTTCCAATGGGGAGATAGAAGCATTCAAATTACCTTTATTAATATTTTTTTTAACTCTTACACTATATTATGTATATTTATATTACTGAGAAGTACTTTTTTTCATATTTAACAATGGTAAATTTATTATTGGCGAAGATAGCTCTTTCTAATGGAGATAGAAGCATTCAAATTACATTAATTCGCATTTTTTTAATTTTTACACTATATCATACATATTTATATTACTGAGATGTGCACTTTTTTCATATTTAACAATGATAAATTTGTTATTGGCAAAGATAGTTCTTGCAAAAGTAGTTACAGGTATCAAAATTACCTTCATTAATATTTTTTAAATTTTTACACTATATTATATATATTTATATTACTGAGAAGTACTTGTTTTCATATTTAGCAATAGTTAATTTATTTTTGGCGAAGGTAGCTCTTACAAATGGAGATAGAGATCTTTTCGTACATACATGTACCACAAAAACATTTTTTACATCTATATCAGTCCAAAGATTGTCACAAAATTGTATTTATTGCAGATGATTTTTGCCTCGGTAACTTCATAACGAAATTCATAGAAATAATAAGCCAATTTATAAAAATAATTACAGTTATCAATATGGAGAAATTTCTGATATCGTTGTTGCATGAAAACCATTGCAAATTTGAGAAATTTATTCATCATTATTACCATTGCTTATAAGAAAAACAAGAAAAGGAAATTTGGTGTTTTTCTATTTGTCTCACAAAACTTGCCATTCACGAGAAAGCAGAATAAAAACTAATACAACACACGGTATATTTTTACTAAAGTATGCTGGAAACTTTAGTAAAGAAATGTAATTTAAATGACGTACTGCTTACAAACATACTGGCGTCGATTAAACTTGTGTAAATCATAATTAACAAATTCGTTCCAAGAATACTAGAGAGACGGCGCTGATTAATTGATCATTTCACGCTGACGGTGAGAATAAAACTCTCGTCTTATTGAGGCGATTCACGTTGCAATAAAACGAATTCGTTACCGCTGTTCAACCCGGTAATTGCGTTCGATCGCACAAATGAGAATCATACGATGAAATTAAATATTTATCGTGGAAAATTAACATTTCCAACCTGTGAGAACCGTTCTTGATTATTAAAACCACTTGCAAAGATGATGAATCTTTTACTATAAATTTCACGTAATAACTAGATACTCGTAGCTCTTTCGAAGAACGAGCAAATTGATTACAAGTGTTACGAATCGACGATATTGAAATCGACAGGGATATACTCGCAGGATGAACGTTAAAAAATTGTAAATAACATTATCCGTCTGTTAATTAACCCTACGCGAATAAAATGGCACTCTGAACCATGTGGGGTTAATTTTACCCCGACCATTGTCTATCTACGAATACATAATTAACCTAACCCTCTAGTCAAATAGAAGCCTCTAAATGGAAGTTGACAATGAATAACGCGGTGTATCATTTATAGCAAAATCGTATCTTTGGTCTTTCTTCTTTTTGTTTTTTTTTTTTTTTTTAAAGATCAATGAGAGAGAAAATTGCACTCGAGATGAATATTTCACGATCGCTTCACTGTTTTTGTATACCGTTTCTAAATGTTGGCACGGTTTCATACACTTCGTTCAATTCTAGAGATCGAACATGAGGCTCTAATCTAGAGTACCGATAACGAGGAGAACGAAGAGGAAAATTATCATCGTGCTTTCTATTCTAAAATATGAAAAGTGGATAGGAGTAACCTAGATGAAGAAATTGAACGAAACTGAGCGACGAGATGAAGTGGAACGAGGAATATCTGGGATAGCTGATAGATACAGCATCAAATGAAACGGACACTTTAAGTAATTACAAAAGGAAAGGATAATTAATTTCTAACTGCGATTGTCTGCAATAAAATGATAGCTTTAAAGTGGCTTCTCGTTTCGTTCTGCTATGAAATAAAGGGAGAGCATTTAGTGCGCGCCTTTGAGCACTGTATCTATTCAATTCAAGCTTCAGTAACCATGTACACTTCATCGCGTTGTTTAAATGTTGACGGAAACGGCTGTCCTTTATTCTCTTTTTTTTTTTTTTAACTTTATAACACAATTACGGCGACAAAGTGCAGTGGACTGGGAGAAAACAAGTTCCAGGTTTACCTTTCCACATCGGGAATTTATGATGTTTAATAAGAGCAGAAGTCAATTATGATCGATCGGGTATTAAAATCCTATAGGATAACGCTGCCGACAAGGTGGCGGGTTTATTATGTTCGAATTTATGCTTTACGTAAGGTAATTGGGAGAGAAGATGTTTATGGTGCTTTGTTAAATTCAGAAGAAGAATTTGATACACACAATTCTATCGAATTTACTTTAATCAAACTAATTAACAGCTTTAATTGTCTAAATCACACACTATTACCACGTTGACTATTACGCAAATTTCTCATGTTTTTAGAAGCTGTAGGAATTTTTATTATACCTAAACATTACTGTTAAGGGAGAAGATGTTTAAGGTACTTTATTAAATTCAGAAAAATTTAATACACACGATTCTATCGAATTAACTTTAAATATCCAAATCACACACTATTAACACGTTGACTATTACGCAAATTTCTCATGGTTTTAGAAGCTGCAGGAATTTTCATTATATTTAATCATGATTATTTTATGACGCGGGTTTTAGCGTCTTTGGTTGGGTGGGGTTCTGGTCGACTACAACTAAATATCGCAACCTGATGAGAACACTGTGCCACTATTATGTGCACTACCGCACTCGTCTGCAGCGTTAAATGTCTGTTTTCTGTTTGTCTTTGTCACTCGTTCACTATCGCACGTTCACAAAAGGGCGCGGAAACGTTGACTTGGTAGACGGATCTAAAAGTTGCCTCGTGGTCCGGGTTTGTCTACTCCAGGGAGCAAAGTCGGAGCCAGGCAGGATTTTTGTCTGTTTGATGTCCACACAAGGGAGCGTCTTGGGGCAAGTATCCGTTTTTGTCCATAAAAATCATAGATCGGCCGTCTTTTTATCTTTGCTAGGGGTCCTTTGGGCCAGCGCGAATGATGGAGTGGGGGAGTGAGATAGTGGGGGTGTCGATAAGGGAGGGTGACGAGGGAAGTGACAAGGGTGCTACTCTGGTGGCCGCTCGGAGCACTACCCCCTTTACGGGGTGCGTTACAATATTCATTATGCTTAATCATTATTATTAAAAGGGAAGAGGTTTAAGGTACTTTATTAAATTCAGAAGAAGAATTTAATACACACGATTCTATCGAATTAACATTAATTATCCAAATGACACACTATTAACACGTTGCCAGCCACTTTAAATTTCTCATGCTTCTACAATTTTCGAATTTTCAACCATTAAAATGATCTCCGCTATTATTAACATACTATTCGCCAGTTTTCCGCCACAATAGGGTTGCAAACCCTATCGCGAACATTTAGATTCGAATGACTCTACCAATCCTGCAAACTCTACAGCCTAAAAAAAAATGTATTCCTACACCCTAATGGGATATATTAAATTCATATTTAAATGTATAAAGTGGAATATTAAGACAATTAAGATTGCCCGTATATTTGGCAAAGGAAGCAATCCAATCACATAAAACGGCATTTAGCAAGTTGTTCCAATACCGAATTTCCATACGGAAGGAGTGGAAACAAGATTGGTGTCAAGTGGATTGGCAGAGTGTGCAACCGATTGACGGAGTTATTACCCTTTTGACTAGCTTGCTCTCTCACCGGTTTAATTTAGTTACCGCGTTTAAGATTTATCGGGGAAATTAATCAGAAGCCGGAGAGCGTAATAGTCTGCGCCTGATGTACCGGCTTCTGTCATTACTTAAACCATGGTATTCCGCTCGTTAAGAGTCAACCATGGAACAGCGTTATTCTTATTAATCAAATAACAAATCTTTCCAAGCAACTTCACCTTTCTTCCTTTTTCTCTAAAGAGAACGTTGTTTTATCCATCCACGAGGATAGGATTTGCTGCGGTGTTGTAAAATGAAAAAGCAACATTTACAATACAAGTTACAGACGCAAGTAGATAAACACTTGCACAATTTATACGATTCAATTTTCACTGCGATATTGTTAATAAAAACATCGGAAAATTGAAACAATTGACAATACCGAAATAATTCAAGACTTAGACAATAATAAGGTGGTTCCCACGACTCTAATTACCAATTTCATTTTTTAATATCTGTTGAAATAGCTGGTTTCAATTACATATATCATAAACTTCGTCTTCGTAATATACTTAATAATATACTGTTACGTATATACGCGTTCTACCCGAAACGTACGGTGCCGAATGTTTAGTCTAGCACGCACCCCCTCCGATAGTCGCCAAGCTAAGGGATGAGCTCGCATTCCATTCCCACGGAAATCTAACGTTCCCCACCACCAAAAATCTTAGTTTTTCGGTGTATAAAAGGGCATGATTTTCGACGATCGGGGGCAGTCTCTAATTCAGCTTCTGAACATAACGTTACTCTGTCCGTCAGAGTATTGATACGAGCAAGATCGGGTTCCAGTCCCCTTCGAGCATTCTAACGTCGCGTACAACGTACTTCGTAAGTGTCAATCAGATAATACTGTCTACGACTCCTCCGCGCTCTCACCTCCTAAAGTCGAAAAGGAAGATTCTTGCCGAGTCAAAAATCGACTAACTATAAATTTTGTATCGAATCAGTCCTTGTAATTATAATAGAATATAGTAATATAGAGTCATACTCGTGTCTATATTCAATTAAACCTATCCTGAATAGTATAGTAACGTACCAGCTAACCCCACGACAGATATACCTTTACCGCTCGAGGTATATCAACGACTACGTGGGCACACGGCGTTAACCATACGCCGAATGGTCCATCTCCTTCGGCTACCTTCGTTAACCATACGTTGGCATGTCCGAGCCTTTCTATTTTACACCCGACACATCCTCCGGTGTCACACGTCGTTAACCATTCCCGAATAGACCACCTCCTTCGGCTACCTTCGTTAACCATACGTTGGCATGTCCGAGCCCTCCTGTCTTATACCAAACACCTTCATATCCGGTGGCACACGGTGTTAACTATACGCTAGTGGACCATTTCCTTTGGCTACCTTCGTTAACCATACGTTGGCATGTCCGAGCCCTCCTATCTATACCCACGTCTACCGCGAATCGGAAAACACGCGCTTTTATATTAGGACCAAACTCGAACGACGTCACGAGGCTGGTGATAACGGTCGAATTTCGTAAGCACCTAATAACCTACTGACGACCGTTCGGAACGCGAGCCGTAACCCTTAACAAAACGTAGTAATTGCATTTCGATTTAACCAAAGGATGTTTAGGTCTTTCTTATACTTGCAATATTACGTATAAAAATTAGTCGGAGGGAATCGACAGGTATAAAACGTGCGTATAATTCCAACCGTAACAATATCTGTTGCACAAATGAAATTAAAAATTCCGATCTACCCGTATTCTTTGTTCAGAACTGTAGTTTACATATGTGAAATTTGATAAAAATAGTCCAACCTAACCTAACCTAACATTTTACCAAAAAAATGGCAAAAAATGTTAATTTTTGATATATTTTTTAAATAAACTAATTTTTCAAAAATCCGCTTACGCCATATAATTGGTCTTCTAAAACAGCACAATTTGCATTTCGAACTTCTTACCTACAGCTAATAGTTTTTGAGATATTTGTAAAAATAGCTTTTTCAACCCCACACTTAAGGGTTGTTTTCACTTCTTTATACCGTATCGTAAACGTAGGACAATCTGTTGCCCCTAAAAATTCTTCTGGGAGACTTGAATCGTTCACGAGTTCGCCAGTTAAAGTGCAGAAGAGTTTGAGAGGCACCAGAGCAACGTTATGAGTAATATTCGTAAATGTATTAAGTAACCGTCCACAATGACCGGTTGTTTGCATAAGTTATGCGCGAGAAAGTTCATTCCTCCGCCCACTGCGGTAACTATTACTGTACACCAGTGTTTAGTCTAATGTAGGGGAGTATGTGCACGTTTACATACTCCGTTTAGCTTCTAGACATCGCATAATCAGATGTGTTAGGCTATTCGATAATTTCGCGCGGTTTCTTAACCCTTTCGACTGAGGCACGCTTTATTAGAAAAACAAATTTATTCGTCTGTATTTCTGTCAAATTCGTAACAAATTCGTAACAATTTCGTAATCAATTTCAGCTAGTTGAGGATTAGCTTAGAGACGGTCTGCAAAAATGGCGATTTATCTCAGTGATCGTGAAATTGTTATCTCGAGTGCAATTTTTTCTCTTCTTGATCTTTGAGAGAAAAACGTATTCGATAGGATTTGAAAATGAATTGCATTAATATTCGTATTTCCAAAAATCAGCAGAGAGAAAGTATGAAAGAACGGTTTGCTACAAATCATACACCATACTATTCATTGCTAATTTGCATTTAGAGGCTGCAATCTGGAGTGCAATTTTCTCTCTTCTTGATCTTAAAAAAAAAAGCAAAAAAACTTATTCAATAGGTTTTGACGGACGTCAAATTGACAGGTAAAAGAAAGTATATATTTTTAAAAAAAGGCGTTTTACTTGATTCATAAAGAATTTAGTTATGCAGTATTAATAGACATTAGATTTATCCAACGTACTTTTTTGCAGAAATATTCAATTTTATGTATACATTTTTCACAAACGTTCTCTTTACAGTTGATACAAATAAATAACCATCGTAGATACGTTTAATTACAGAAGAGATACCTCCGTTGCATAATGATGTTTATTTAGTATCTACTTTTCGATATTAATTTCACTTGAATGAATTAATGTCAATTGTATTTCAATATTTGTTGAAAATCATACTAACAATATTTATTCAAAATCATTAGAAAAATGGAAAGATCAGTTTTTTTTCACAAACAGTATTTGCAAGTAAGAAGAATCATCGTTTGGTCATAGTTTGATGCAGAATCCGTAGTGTAAAGCATAAATACTGCATTTTCAATTATTTGTAACAAAATTATTACTATCGAAACATATTAGGTTGTCCCAAAAGTTCCTTTCGGTTATTTTCAGTGTAATTCTATAGAATTCCGATTTTTCATTCTTCTCCTTCTCTTTGAAAAAATAATCATACGATTTTTCCAAAATTGCTATAGTTTTTCTTGGTAAATATTATTCAAGATGGTGATATCTCACTTAAAATTTCCGACTCTAAACTTTCTGCATCAGTTATGAAACGTTTAAACAGTTATAGTACGATCCTAATAGACGGCGTAAATCTAATTTGCAGTATTCCGAACACTATTGCCTTTTATAAAGCAACATAACGTCACGTGTTGCAAATGCATTTTCTGATTTTCCATCTTTCAAGATGGCACAGAAAAATCCAGCAGACACTTTATGAAGAAAGTAACATACTGTTGATAAACTAGAAGATAACTAACGACCATAAGTTCAATTTTAAACAGATTGAACTGCATGCTTACTCGAAAAACGCTGTCAGTCAAAGCAGTGCGTGAATACAACGAAAAGAACTTTTTGGGCAACCTAGTATAATGCATGTTAAATCATACATTCTTAAAAGTTGACTCCCAGGAAAGTGTAAAAGTATTAATCAATGGATCCAATACTTTTGTGATATTGAAAATATCTGTATACAGTTTACTTAATGTCACGAGAGACAGATTGTAAATAAACAGGGAATTATAAAAAAAGGAAAAAAAGAAAAGTAAGAGGCAATCGTGGATCGAGGATAGGAGAAGTGACAGGCGACTATTGTTTTCTGTTCCAGATGTCAGGTTAACAGGCAACTGAACGTAGGTAGCAATGTTGCTGTCATCGCTATGAACGAGAGCCGGTGCTACGCTGATTCGCCCGTGCTCACTGAACATCAGCCGTTCAACCGGAATGGAAAGGCACTCAGGTGTGATTATCATAAATGCAGGACATACATATCGTATAATATTACTCGTTCATGTTTAATTGCTCGAGAGAAAGAGAGCACAGAGTGAAACTGTACGCTCCAGGTTGATTTATCTCTCCTAATTGAAGAGTACAAAGTGAATCTGAAAAAGATCGACGTATCCCTCAATTATCACGACTGATTCACCTTTTCTCTCTGTTTTTTCCTTCTTCTTTTCTCAGCTCGACACTTTCTCAACAGATCTCTCAGGCTTTTATCGCGCATCTCGATCTGAGAAACGTTGTTCGAAGCGACGATACAGAGAGTTGCACGCACTCCATGTGACGACAAACTTTCACGCGCTGATTATTTCCTCGAGGCTGCACACGTCGCGGAGAACTAATGCTCTGTTGGCACATTTCAATGCGTTTTGAATTACTTTATGTGCCGATTCGAACGTTGCTTTATCATGCAACTACCGTATAACACGCGACAGGCCTCGGTCGAAGTGAATTAGGCTGTGCGAACGAGGCTGAAAGGACGACATGCTCTCTGTGCCTCGGTTAACTCCGGAACAGAGTCTCCATTCTCAATCTAACCCCTTTGCAATCCGATTTTTCTTTCCTCGGGGAAGATAAACGAGCCGTTATTTTTGAAAGTGATATAAGTCCATTTTTTCACGTGGATCGTTTATTTTAAAAGTGGTGTAAGTCCATTTTTCGAGAAACTTAAGAAATCACATAATTTACGTATAATTTAGTGTCAACTTTTTTTTTATGAACATTTCATACTTAATATTTCAAAGTATCCATGTGTTTCGATCAATTGAACGTTCGTTAGTAAATTACATTGTATGTATAATCATTGATTATGAAAGTAGTGTATGTAAGTCCATATTTCGCAGTCCAATTAAGCACTACGTATGTAAAAGAAGTGTAAAAACTATGGTAAATTAAATGGATGGAATAAAACAAATTTTGTCACCTCTGCATTCATTTATAATATTGCATGCACGAATATACTGTATAATTAGGGTATTATATAAGTAAATAATTAATATTGAGCCTATACAACACTATTTTATTTCCCGTTCCTGTTTATAAACAGAATCAGAATAAAACATTACTTATTTCAAGTGAAATTGAATTTTGG
The DNA here is from genome assembly GCA_951804975.1 of Anthophora plumipes. NCBI lineage: Eukaryota > Metazoa > Arthropoda > Insecta > Hymenoptera > Apidae > Anthophora > Anthophora plumipes. Next base: position 3,254,348 of record OX638122.1, read on the forward strand.
GTAACTAAAGTTTAACGATTTTTACAGTTCGATAATTATGAAAGTAGTGTAAGTTCACTTACGATCCAGGTAGATTATATTAGTTTAATCAAATTCACATAGAAGTCATTTGTATAGACAATTTACATATATTAAAATCCATAGAAACATCAGCAAACTTAGTACACTTCTTTGATATTTTTCAATCAACTAAAATGCAAACCTTTAAATATCTCGAAAGAAGAAAGAATTGTAATAATCAATTCAGCTGATGTTTTTAACACTATAAACCTGTTAAATTTTATCATACAATACTGTTGAAAAAAATAAATGATTTTGTTAGCTCCAAATGGACTTATATCACTTTCAATAATAATATATTGTAAAAAATAGAAACAAGAGGAAATTTAAGTCCATATTTTATAGACATTGGCTTTACAGAAATGGATTTTCTAATGTAAAAAATAATAATAAAATCAAGACATGTAAGTACACGAATAATCAATTTTATTAGGAATTAATTTCACTTGTATTAAAAAAGAAATAAAAATAAACAAGCGTAGAAACTGAATTACTTCGTTAAGATAAGTAAGAATAAAAAAAGACTTTCTTATAATATAAACTTACTTCTCCTTTGCACTTAGCATAGTGAAGTATTCATGGTAAATAGATGGTAAACTCATCGTATCGCTATATTTCTTTTTTGGTATAGGTCTTGAAGTTTTATACAGTGGCAACATAGTAATTTTGCTGAGATGTTTAGGTCTTCCTTGTTTTCCAAATAGAAAAATAACTTTAAATCGAGCATTTTCTTCCATATTAGTTTTGCAAAAAAATTGTGTGCAGTTCATCTCTTTTAAACCTCATCCAGCATATTTTCAGCCAATTTATAATTTCTTCGTCTGTATTTTTTTCCCTGTTTGATATTGCCTCTTCTAGAGATTTGGTTGAGATGAAATCTTCTCGTTTCATTTCGTACAAAATGAAGCTATTTTTGTGTTTCGACAATTCTTTATTACATTACAATAGTCTTGAGCAGTATATAAATGATCCTGTTTCTTTAATGTTGCTTCCACAACTCCAAAATCTCTGTCGTCTGAAAGAAACGAATGACCCCACAATAGAAATTTGTGGTCAGTGACATTTATGTCGCTACAATCAATAATAATTGCAATTAGAAAGTTGTTTTAGTTAGGCCTACTAAGAATGGATTTATTCTACTTAAAAAAAAAAAATATTTTTGCGATAACATTTTGTAGCTAAAATTCTTTTGATCACTTTACCAAGAAATCGTACTCGGTTGAATGTATGATTACAAATATAAAAAGAGGATACCTATATTTTACTAAAATTACTATTAATTCATTGTTTTCCAAAAGTGGACTTATACCATTTAAAAAAAACAGCTCAAATGTCATCGTTGATTGCCACGCGGTGGTTTAACGCTTTGTTAGCAGAATTTCTCTGATTTCGAATATTTGAGAATTGAAAAGCTTACGAATTTGCGAAAATGTTACGTTGAAGAAAATTTCCGAGACGCCTGCAGGGTTAACAATTGTAATAGCGAGTAAAATGTGCTAGATCTGTAAATTAATTCGGTGCTTCTTTTCGTAAATTTTGGACTAAGTCGCCGCAATTTTTGTCAGAAAAAAATAATAGAATATGTAATATGGTATATATGTATATATATATATATATATATATATATATATATATATATATATATAATAATAATAATAATAAAAATGGAAAAAATGATTGGAAGCGGATGATCTAAATTAATCGAGATTATTTATGGATATTAAGGTTGTGTTTAATTTTTCTAAATTAAGTCTCAATAAATTATAAATTATAAATTAAATCTAAATAATCTTTTGTGACGAGAAAGTGGTAGAGATTGATTGTTTATTAAATACAAACGAACGGATACAGTCGGAACTGTAATCAAACAGTTAGGTTATTCCGTGGTTAAATAAAATTGCCAGTTTCTATCATGGAATTACCACGCGTTCGATTGCAGCTGTTCGAATCGTTATCTGAGCGTTGATTTCAGGGGATCGAAGAAGAGTGTGCTGTTTTATACGACCGACTGTGGCGACGAGAAGGAAGATCTGGGACTTAAGCTTCAGCAGCGATCGGTTTCTTTGGTAAGCATCGGCGAAACTAAGAAACTGGCCAACTTTTCGAGAAACTTGACGAAAATAAATCAGATATGTCAAATAGACATGAAATTAATGCTTGGTACCATTAATACAATCAGACTGTGTTCCTCTTTCCGAGGAAAAAATATAATCCAGATTGTGTGTCGTGTGTCGTGTTAGAAATGTTTACTGCAATGGCAAGAAAGTTAGAGAAAATCACGGTATCGTTGTAATGTGATGGTTTTTGTGTAACTCCATGTCTCAGGGACTATCACAATCTGGTAGACTGTTAATTTTTATGTCATCCAGTTTCTGAAATTCAGCTTATGTTTGTTGCTTTGTTCTAGTACAATTTTATTATTTTTCTTCTTCATTTTTTCTTTTTTTTTCTACCGGGAACGAACGGTAATATGTATCGTAGCTGTTTCTTGTGCAAACATACCATTACGTAGCTGGATTCAACACGTAGTTTCTTGTTATATGTACAGAAATATTAATACAGTGAAATAAAAGATAATTGGAAAGTAATTAATATAGTAAAGTTTCTTATTACATGTACAAAAATATTAATGCAGTAAAATAAAGAATGATAATAAAAAGTATTTAATATAGTAAAATTTCTTATTATATGTACAAAAATATTAATACAGTAAAATAAAAAGTAATTGGAAAATAATTAACATAACAAAATTTTGTATGATATGTACAAAAATATTAACCTTGTTGTTAATATTATTTTATGTACAAAAATATTAGTACAGTAAAATAAAAAATAATTAGAAAATAAATAATATAGCAAAATTTCTTATTATATGTACAAAAATATTGATGCAGTAAAATACAAAATAATTGAAAAGTAATTAATATAGCAAAATTTCTTATTAAATCTACACAAATATTAATCTTATTATATGTACAAAAATATTAATACAGTAAAATAAAAAGTAACTGGAAAATAATTAATATAACAAAATTTTGTATGATATGTACAAAAATATTAGTACAGTAGAATAAAAAATAATTAGAAAATAATTGATATAACAAAATTACATGTTCATTATTACATGTTCAAAAATATTAATACAGTAAAATAAAAGTTAATTAAAAAGTATTTAATATAGTAAAATTTCTTGTTATATGCACAAAAATAATTGAAAAGTAATTACTGCAGTAAAATAAAAAAAAAATGAAAGGTGGGGTTTTTTGCCCCCCTTTTTTTCTAAAATTCAGTGAGATGTCAGGGTGTTAATAACGTCATTCGTAGGAACACTCGTTGCTCGAACGTACATACACGTTTGTTCCAGGTCTAAGACGGTCAATGACTCACACATTATGCGATTACCGTGAATACACTTTAAGTGTCTCTCTCTCACACGGTTGATGCTCGTACATTCGTGAGAATTTCCGAACACGTCGAGAAATCGTAATTCTCACAAGCCCTACAATCGGGGCCTTTCGTGTAATTTCTTGACCGGGCTGCATAGTCGCTATTCGCTTCGAGCAATACAGAAAGAGGCTCGCAAATATCTTAAAAATCTATCTAAAAGTCACTTACTTCCCTTCTATGATATTCAATATACAGAAAGTGCCATTCGAATGTACTTAATTGTACATTGTTAGAGACATTTAACAATATACAATTAAGTACATATAAGAGACATTTAAGACATACGTTAGTAGATGCAATACGCAAAACTAATAGATATAGTAGACATAAAGCAGTAAGTATAGTATATTAGTAGATACAATAGGGAAAACTAATAGATACAATAGACATAAAGCAGTAAGTATAGTAAATTAGTAGATACAATATGCATAACTAGTAGCTTTAGTGGACAGAAAGTTGCAAGTACAGTAAACTAGTAGATACAATAGGCAAAACTAATAGATATAGTAGACCTAAAGCAGTAAGTATAGTAAATTAGGAGAAACAATATGTATAACTAGTAGCTTTAGTGGACAGAAAGTTGCAAGTACAGTAAACTAGTAGATACAACAGGCATAACTAGTAGATCTAAAAATACAGTAAACAGGTATCTCTATAAGAAGTATAAACTAGTAGGTGCAGTGTGTATAACTAACAGATATAGTTAAGGCAGTTTTGTAATATTTTATAATTTCTTACATCGTAACTAGAAATTTACATGCAGTGTCTCAATTGTTTATGGAAAATAAATCTTAATACTCTCTCCTCAACAAGTAGTGCTATATTCTTTAATGTAACAAAGAAAGCAGTGCAATTTTTTAGTCTTCGAAATTTTCCACGAATTTACTTTTACATGTATAAATGACTGAAAAATCTGTAAAATCTAAAAAACACTTGGCTCATTTCAGACTGCTCTGCACACTGGAGCTGGGGCACAGCAGCAACTCTTGGAACCAAGGATGGCACAGCTAGAAACCTTGGAAGCAAAGGTAAGAATTATTTTTAAGGCAGAAATTTCTATTTCTAGTGCAATCATAATTATGTACTTAAATGATCTAGCAACGGGGAAGAATTTCATTGGCTAACATTAAGGAGTACTATTCCAATCATACACACTGAATTTTAGAAAAATTCTGCATACAGAAAATTCGAAAATACTCGACAAGTGTTATTTTCTTATTGTATTTACCAATGACGTTATTAACACCCTGATGTCTCACTGAATTTTAGAGAAAGGGCAAAAATTACCACTTTTTATTTTTTGTCTATTTTACTGTATTAATTAGTTTTCAGTTATTTTGTATTTTACTGCATTAATATTTTTGTGCATATAATAAGAAATTTTACTATACTAAATACTTTTCATAATTATTTTTTATTTCACTGTATTAATATTTTTGTAAAAAATAAGATTAATAAAAGAATTAATATTTTTGTTCATATGATAAGAAATTTTATTATATTAATTACTTTCAATTATTTTTTATTTCATTGCATTAATATTTTTAAACCTATAATAAGAAATGTTGGTATATTAATTATTTTCCAATTACTTTTTATTTTACAGTATTAATATTTTTGTAAAAAAATAAGATTAATGTTTTTGTATATATGATAAGAAGTTTTATTATATTAATTACTTTTTTTCAGTTGTTAAATTCAGTTGTAAAATTCGCAGTTAAACCAATTCCACACTTCGAAGAATTTTCTCTTTGTCTTATAAGACATGTACTTTTTAATTTTACAACTTTTCGTCGTTTTCCCAGCAAATTGGAAAATTCTATCTGACCGAAAACTTTGTTCCTTTATTTTCTGTAGAATCGAAATTCTCTCTTTTAGATTTTCCTTTTCGAAAGAGGACTATTCTGTGTCAGAAGTGTACTATCCTTCCATCTTCGGTATAAAACCGAGAAGAAATTAATAATTGCGACGAAGAGACTTATATTCGATAATCTATAACAGATAGGTCAAAGTCGTTAACCATATTAAGTATTATGTATTAAATCGCGGGCCGCAAAACAAATAAAAAAAGACAAATGGAAATAAAGATGAAGCATAGCTTTTATTATAAACAAATTAATACATACAAAATAATAATACACAGAACATAAACATATTAAAAAATACATATGTATGTAGGAAAATTTCTTTTTTTCAATTTAACATTATTTAATTACAAAAAAAATATATATGTATGTAAGAAAGTTTCTCTTGTTTCAATTTAACAGTATTTAAATAAAATAATATCATTTTCTTTTTTTTTAAAAGATACTTGGCAACGTTTTTCATTAACCAAATCTTCAAAATTTGGTTGAATCTGTTGAGCTATAGTTATTTTTAAAATTGCTTGCACATGCTTGTCTATGAATCTAAGACTCTTAGATTCTATAAGAACACTTGCAATATATTCACTGACACAGTCTATCAAAAATCGCGAACTTTCCGAATAAAGAAATAAAAAGAGGCGTTTTGGGAGTTTCGAAGTGCACGGAAAATTTGATAAAGAGCTTAAAAGTAGTGCACTTTCTCCGCGATTGGAATTCCCGAATAGAAAGTACTTACCACATCCGCGATCAGTCTTTCTTTCTTCGTGGCTTTTGTCCACGGGTTCGCATAAAAAGGCAAGTATATGGGAGCCTAACCGTCAGAAGAAACCGAAGGCGAATTTCCACGGTTATTGGCGGGTCCGCAATATCCTCTGGCTTTTTAAGGCTGTCCAAACCAGTGATTTATATGCAGATGCGTGAACGAAACTGTGTTTCGTTCGGGGCCCTTCACTCGAGTTTAGGCCTCTGGGACCCAAGCACACGCGGCTGCCATTAAAACTGCCCCACGTTCACATACGACTGCTCAGTGGCGCAGGATCCTTTGAAACTACCTTTTTTTCAAACTAACTATCTCAAACGAAAATCTGCACTTTGGTACGATAATAAATCCTTGGTTTTTCTATGCAAGAACGCAATTTTGTTGTTTTGTATATTTGTGGAATAATAGTGGAGATATATTTGAAAGTATGGGTTCAAAAAATATTACGTGTTGAGTATTAAAAACAACGGTTTTTATGGTATTTTATTACCGTCAAATTTTCCTGTATTTGTGTATCAACCCTAGAAGTGCAAAATATTGAGTAAATATTTCTTTCCAAATATTTACTTATATTTTTTACTAAATTTTATAAATAATTTTTATATTTACTAAATATCTTTTTTTATTGAAGAAATATTCTTTAAGGCACACTTTATAATATGAAAAAAAAAATTGGATCTGAATATTGTCTGTGCAAGTGTAAAATAAACATTTAGAAAATGTAAAGTAAATATTTGTAGAGTATGAAATAAATATTTAAAGAACGTAAGGTAGATATTAAAAAAATTGTGAAAATAATATCTGAAAAATATGAATTGAATATTTAAATAATATTGAATAAATATTTCATATTTAAAAAATAGTTAAAACGTTGTTGTTATGAAATCACATTTAATAAATCATATGTTTGTATCTTATTGTACTACTATAATCTCTTAAACAATTTTTTAACTCCAGAAATTTTTACTGGTATACTTTAGTATAGTTTCTCGGTGAATCATATAGATTTGTTGTTACGAGTATTAATTTCCAAGCTTATATTCAAACCATAACAAACATGATACAATTAATCAGAAGAGACAACTTTTTACGTTAAAAAATAAACAAATTTAACGAATTATTGCGATTAAGTTACGTAAAAATTAGGATATCGTTTGGATATGTTAAAAAATAAGGTCTATTAAAATAAATTTTATCGGTTTTAAATCGTAAAAATTTGTTCAAGCTTATAAAGGTCTCAAACCATAAAAAACATGATACAATCAATCCGAAAAGATAAAATTTTATTACAAAAATAATGTTTTAACTAAAAATCCTTTTTTTCTAACAAAGTATAGTACATTATCAATAAAAAAAGAGAATACAAATATATTTGTCTAAATACTTCTGTCATATATAAATTTAGAAACATATATTTAATAACTGATAAATTAATGACAACTAATAAAATAATAACTAATTAATCAACGCAAACGATCGAGTATCAATTATCATTTCACAATCCATACTTTTCAATCAATATTTCAATCGATATATCGAAAAGAGGGTGCAAACAAATATTTCATGTCTAACATAAACTAAATATTTTTTATACGTTCGAGAAAAAATATTTCCTTTTATAATATTAAATGAACATTTATTTTTCACTTAGAAAAACATATTTTCATTCTAATATTAAACTAATATCTCTTTTATCTGTTTTCTGTCTCGTTTTAACAAAACTGTCTCGTTTTAATATTGGATAAATATGCATTCAATATTTCTCATTACCAAACAAATATTTCATATCTAATGTAAGTTAAATACTTTTTGTACATTCGAGAAAAAAATATATTTTTTCTCTAATACTAAATTATTAGATCTTATATCGTTTATTATGTATTATATCTGTAATTCATTTATATCTAATATTATATTTATTTTTCACTTAGAAAAAAAATATTTTCTTTCCAATATTAAATCAATATTTATTTTGTATTGGGAAATAAATATTTTTCCATGATATAAAATAAATATTCGAAAAGAAATATTTCTTTCTGCATCTGTAATAAATATTATATGCATATTTACACATAAAAAAGATATTCAATCCTTTTTTAATATTGAATAAATATGTATTCAATATTTTCTGTATACTAGAGTAATATTGAAAGTGTATTTACAAGTAATACGAGTTAAAACATAATTTTATATAATAATATATGTGTTATCCTATGAAAAACAGTGGATTATACAGTATTTTATTACTGCCACTTCATTTCTGTCAGATTACTGCGTAAAATACCAATTTATTTCCGATTTTTAGTAGTAATGTTTCAACGCTGCACTAAGCTGCTTATTGAATCTAATTTTCTCCAAACTATCGTAAAGAAAATCTATATTTCTGTTACAATCCAAATCGTACTTGTAAAAAATACATAAACGGGGAAATGACTAGAAACGCTTATAAAATGAAGCTATCGTAGCTAACAGTAAACGCTTATAAAATTAGGCTAACATAGCTAATTAAATCCTTTGCGGTTAAATAAAGTTGATAAACAAAAAGAGATCTGCAATAATTAAATTTAGCCTTAAAAACAAAAATATCGCAATTAAAAGTTGTTCTATAATAAGTTTGGGAACTTTTCGAATAGACTGTGTACATTCATAGTAACCTCATGATCTTTTTATGCCACCTTTCGCTGTTACCAGCTATACAGTGAGTGATCAAATTATTATGATCACTTCGAAATTATATATTACTTATTTGAGGTTTTAACAAGAATAAAATTGAAAATACACCTATCCCCCGATTTACGCGGTACTTTATTTACACGGTTTTTATTATAAATTTCCCCCCGGCCCGGATCGAGAAGATCATCAGAATTCATCTAACATTAAACTTGAATCGCATCAAGTACTATCGAGTGATGAAAGTGACATCATACCAACCAGGAATAAAAGACTAATAGTCTACGAAAGTGATAACAATAATTAAATTTTTGGTTAAATCTTTTAATTTGTACTTCCTGTTTCTATATGTAAAATGAATTACATACATATACCTTTATATTTTTATCATTTTATGAATAGACCGTTATTCTTATGTTTTTTAAGATATATTTAGTTTTATTTTACGTTAAAATAAATGACTGAATTATGCACATTTTAGTTTCTTTTCGATTTACACGGTTTTCTAAGGAACCTATCTTCAGTGTAAATCGGGGGATAGGTGTACACTTAAAATCAAACCTTATTTTATACTTGTTAATACTTTTCTAATCATGACAAGTATTAGGTTGCCCAAAAAGTTCTTTTCGTTATATTCACGTACTGCTTTGCCTGACAGCGTTTTTCGAGTAAGCATGCAGTTCAATCTGTTTAAATTTGAACTTATGGACATTAGTTGTCTTCCAGTTTTCCAATAGTATGTTTCTTTCTTGATAAAGTGTCTGCTGGATTTTTCTGTGCCATCTTGAAAGATGGAAAATCAAGAAACCCATTTGCAACATGTGACGTTGTGTTGCTTTATAAAAGGAAATAGCGCTCGGAATACTGCAAATTAGATTTACGCCGTCTATTAGGATCGTACTGTAATTGTTTAAACGTTTCATAACTGATGCAGAAAGTTTAGAGTCGGAAATTTTAAGTGAGATGAAACACCACCTTGAATAATATTTTCCAAGAAAAACTATAGCAATTTTGGAAAAATCGTATGATTATTTTTTCAAAGAGAAGGAGAAGGATGGAAAATCAGGATTCCATAGAATTACACAGAAAATAAACGAAAAGAACTTTTGGGACAACCTAATATTATTGTTTCTAATGAAATATAGCAAAGATTTTTTAATTTTTATAAACAATTAAAAATTTGTTAAGCTATATCTACTAACATTTCGTCACTCCACACTTTGCATTAGGTGTAGAAATAAATTTTTTCCGATTTATGTCACATAATCAGTACAATCATTTGCATGGTATTCACAAGCTACAAAAAAAAAGTTAGAAGTTACTGACAATAATACAAATAATTTTTCAATGATGATTTGTTTTCATTTTTCATGAATGTAATTTTGATCGTACCCAAAGTCGAAAAGAATTTATTTCTACACCTAATATCTATAATTTCTCGAGTACGTCCCCATTTATTCTACAGTTTTTTTATTGCCGTGTCATTATGCCATACAAGTTCCTCAAGCAGTTGCTGTTTATTAGTTATCGCTTCTGATTCACTTGAATGCTTTAATAATTTCCATAGACTTTTTATTGGATTCATATTCGGGAATTTTCTTTTTCTTTAGCTAGTTAACCTACCCCGATACAGTCAAATTATCCGTGTGTTCAGAAGCAAAAGAAAATATATTTTGCTATTATTGAAGTCGTGATAGCACCATTACATAAAATACTTAACTTATTTACCTGATCAGAATAATTTGATCACCCACTGTATTTCGCGATCTTCTCGAAGTCGCGATTAATGTACCTTGTCAGGTTTCGTTGATGTGGTTTTTGTATTCTTTCGAGTACGCTGTAAAAATTCATTCCGATGTTTACGCCTGAACGAACCAGCGTGAAGTCGTGTTTTGTCATCCCGGAGGAGAAAAAACGGAAGGGAAAGAAGGAGTAGAAGAAGAGGCGAAAGTAAGAGAAGAGATAAGGAGCGTGCTGTGCTCAGAGAGGGACTACATATGAATAATGAAGAAGAACCTCGACTCGAAGAGGTTGCATCAACCGTTGATAGGATATTTTCCTGTCGAGAAAGCAACGATGTTCTTCACCTGGATGGCCATCTTTCTCCACGGAAAGAAATCCCTCGTTCCTTTCGAACTTTTCATCCAGACATACCAATTTCAAACAATTTCTTATTTTTCTGTTTCATTTCGGGCTCTAAGAATTTTATGGTACTTTTGTGAATAAGTAATGTCATCAACTGTTCCTTACTTGGAAATTTGTCGAATGTGTCAGCAGTTAGATATTTAATTAAGTAACTTGTACTAATAGTATTTAATTTAGTAAATTAATATCCAGTTAAATTTCTTTAAAGTAGAAATTATGGTTGACAATTCTTTTTCCACAAATTTGTTCATACGTGATTGGGTAAAAAAGTTTGCAGTCGAATTAAGGTATCAATCTTAATGCTGATCTCAATCCTAATCGTTATTTTCACTTTTATTAATACTCTAACGCTCTCTAAACCAGCAGAACGTTCTTGAAATTGGATCAAACGACGAGAGTTCCTTTTTAAGAAGTTAGAAGGATTAGTTTACTAGGAAAGAGTAAAAATTGTCTATAAACTTGGTCATACGTGATTAGTAATGCTGATCTTAATCCTAAAACCTTTCTTTCGCTGGAAATACATCTAGCTCTGATGAATTCTAACAGAAAGCGTTTAGAGATAAATAAAAAGATAACGTTCGATATCTTGATAAGTACAACGAAGGTATTTTGCAATCGATGACTCTTTCTCTTTGCTCGTTGCGCTTCCTTTCGAAAGATATGAACGAAAGTCAGGTTACAGTACGCCCTTGGGACCAAAGACTCAGACAGATCTGCCCGGCAAGATTGCAGATCGCGGAGTCAATGCCCCTTACTGTCTGAACGCCAGTACCCAAGGCAAGATTTCGTCCCCTCGACGTGTTCAAAACAGGGCCCTTTCGAAACTGAAAAGGTAGCTACTTAACTCTGGTGAAAACAATCAAGAGAACGAGTGAACCGAAGTTTCAGACTCTTTTGACAAACTGGGAAACTGTTTGCCAATTAACACGTTCGCTGTGATGCCAATATACACTCCTGGCGATAAGTTTTCGACAATTCTTTGCTCCTTTAGCTTCCTCGAAGACATTAGTTTCTTTTTTCTTGTTTTAAATTTCCATATTTGTGATGGAGAAAGCGTGAAAGTATAATAAATGCAACGCACCAAGGGAAGAGCAGTTTAAAATTGCTATCGATTTAAAAGGATTGACCCTTTGCACTCGAAAGGCGACCGTCAGTCGCCATTTTGCTCCATAAAGCAACTGAAATGACAATTAAGAGACGATAATAACCGTTTCCTTTTTTACAACAGATATTCTTTTTTCTTACATTGTATAGGCTATTCAAAGTATAGCATTGTGTTCTATTAAGCTTATTATTTCGTGCATTAGGTTCACTTTAATCGAGCTAAGTGACGGAATTGGTAGCAGTGAGGGTAAGCTCGATTTTAGATTATTTAGAAGCAAAATTAATAATATCATAAAGGAGAGATCTAAATTAATTGATTGTAGCAGGAAAAAAAAATGAAACTGATTCTAATAACACACAGAAGAGAGAATTTGGACAGTTTCTACAGATTCTGAGGAAAGATCAGGAGGAAGAGAGTTCAGAAACGATGAGAAAACAGCTGGGAAATCTGAAATAGTTGGAATCTGTAACGAAACCATTGTACCTTTCGAATCTCAGTCGACGAAACCACAGGTGAAACGCAAGTGACTATGCTGAAAAGAAACGAAGAAGGGGAAAACGTGAAGAGCACACGGAGATTGTCCTTCTTGGTGCAATTATTGCAAGGCGCAATTGTAAAAGGGGGTGGCGGAATTATCTGAGAAATGCGGCTCTCTTCTCCATACAAATTCCGCAATAAATTTCCGCTTCCTGCGCGCACACGGCGGCTATCATCCTCTTACAGCGTAACCCCTGGCACCGCGTTTCTACGTGGGAAAAAAATTCACAGAATGCTCGTACAGAGAGATCGTCGCCCATTCGTTCCCACTTTTACTTCCCGATGAAGAAAAAATGTGTTAGAATTAGTCCAGCGGCAGATTCTGTCGAGTACCAGCTAAAGTAGCTCTGACGTTATAGTGCGTGTCCATGAAATAAGGATTTCAAGACTCAAAATGCATCCATAAAATGTAATTCACCGATATGTCGAAAATACTATCATTCTATGTCTAAAGAATGCATAGAATTATGCAACGAATGATCTAAACCAAAACAGATTATTGCAATTCAAGTTCCTATTACATTTTTAAGGTTGAAAGTTAGAATAGCGATAAAAAAAGACTTTTTAACAAGTTACTTTCAAAGACAATTTCGATCTTCGGCTAAATTATTACGTTTATGTTTCCAAAAATAAGTCGTACAATTCTCAAACGTAAATTCTCGTTCTATTCGAATCTGATCCTATCATAAATTCGGCGAAACAAGATTTTAAAGTGCGTTTCTATTCAAACGGTGGTTCAGCGTGTGACTTTTATCCACCACATGGTTCGCTGAAGATAAATAACACCAAAAATGCACTACTCCCTCTGTCTCATAATAATAGTGTTGCAGTTGATGAATTTAATTTGTCCCATTATTAAAAAACTAGATCAAATTGAACAATAAATTAAAAATATTACTCGTAATTTTTATTTTGAATGTTCAGATAGTTTCCGGATTTTTCGATAATTTCATTTCTGCATTTTAAACTTGTAGGTAAGAATCCCTTGACTGCGAAGACAAAATTCTACGCGATCTTTCTTATTCTTTTATGTAAAAAATGGCTCGATGGTGCTTGAAACTCGTTTCATGGATTTTCCTTCTTTCAAAATTCGGAATAATGTAGATTTGGGAACTCGTATGGTGTGAGCTGCTGATCTTACGGTACCTCTTCTGCTAAGAGGAATATCTCCAAGTTTTTCAACTTTTTCTCCATAATTTCTGCATTTACATCCACAGTATTATTTTTTCAAAGAATCAACATTAGCGTAAGATTCATCTTGACAATTATTTTCGGAAGCACGTTTCCAAATTCTTGATACGGTCGTTCTGTTGCACTTCAATTGTTTTGCAGCTAACGTAATTGCACCTTTCTGCAACTTTTCGTTTTTCTTTCGATGCATCAAGAACTGGACAATCTTAACTCAATCTTTGCTTGAAAACTCTCTTTTTTTTTCATCTTACTTTTACAATCGGTTGATATTCAACTGAACTAAAACAACTGATTTCGATCGAAATTAGAAAAATAGTTGTAATTTGTAATAATTAGGTTAACCTGAAAGTTGAAAGATGTGTCAAAACAAATGACAGATGTCGTGAAACATTAATTTTGATTGAAGGCTTCGCAATTTTGCGCTACAACGTAACTTACCGCATTTAGCTAATTTACTAATTTACTAATTTAGCCGCATTTGCCAATAATTCCCGTTTAAATATTCACTTGGTGCTATTATTATGGGACGGAAGGAGTACATTTTATTAACCACTTTCTCAATTATGCGAAACTTTGTCAATTATACGAAAACCGTCAGAACTGATAAACAGAAAAAGTATTATTTTCCAATAAGATAAAGATAGAGCACACGTTTCGATGAAGAATCCGAGAAAAATGATTAGGCTTTGATTGGAACCTTTTTACCATACTCAGCACTCGTAGCACTCTCTGATTATCGCTCTTTTCGATTTATGCAAAATTAGAGCACAATAGAGGCTTGTAAAAGTTACAGGAGGCGATTCATCGCTGGAAACGATCAAAAGCTTCTTCAGAAAGCGATTACGAAGCTACCCGACAAGATGGCGAAAAGTAATCCATGGAAATACTGCACAAATATAGAATAAAATATTTATTTCTTACAAAATGCACCAAATTTTGATATCATCCAAATTCAAGGAACATGGAATTCCTTTTGTAGTAGCTTTAATGGACAGAAAGTTGCAAGTACAGTAAACTAGTAGATATAACAGGTATAATTAATAGGTCTAAAGGTACAGTAAACAGGTATCTATAAGAAGTATAAAGTAGTAGGTGCAGTCTGTATAACTAACAGATATAGTTAAGGCAGTTTTATAATATTTTATAATTTCTTACATCGTAACTAGAAATTTGCATGCAGTGTCCCGATTGTTTATAAAAACATGAATCTTAATACTTTCTGCTCAGCAAGTAGCGCTATATTCTTTGATGTAACAAAGAAAGCAGTGCAATTTCTTAATGAACAATGAAAAGCTTTCAACGGAGCTACCCGACAAGATGGCGGAGAGCAATATATGGAAATACTGCACAAATATGGAGTAAAATATTTATTTCTCACAAATGCACCAAATTTTGATATCCAAGTTCCTTTTGTAAGAGATTAAATAAATCAATAAATTTTAAAATTTTCTGTTATTACGTATTTTTCAAAGAGCAGCCGTTTCGACTGGTTTTAACCCTTTAACTGCGGATACTTCTAGCACAGCCGATCGCTCTAACCGCAAAAAAAATATTTTACTAAAATGAAATCGTAATACTGGACAATATAATTCTAATTATTTTATAAATTACAAAAAGTATACACAGTAAGAAAGTATCATATAATAAAGCGTAAACATACAAGTTGGCTATTATTTTAGTATGTGGTTTATAAACCACACCCACAGGTAAAGGGTTAATAGTAGGGGTTGCAAAAACCCGGTTTTTGGTTTTTCATAAAGTGAAAAACCGTTTAACCGGTTTTTAGTCGTAGTATAAAAATAAATAGGCTATTACTTTAAATATACAATAAAATAAAAATAGCGGAGCTATAAACCAATAAAAATAAATAAAAATATACAACACAAAATTTAGCAATCAGAATTATTTTTTATTTAAGAATTATATAAAATTAAAAAGAAAAATAGCATAATTTCATTATTAATATTTCGTTATGTAAAAAGAATAGAAAAGTAACATAAAACATAACTTATAAATCTTATTTTTTAATAATATAATATTTAAGGAAAACTAATGGGTCCAACAGGTTATATTTCATGGACGAACGTAATTTGGTACAGAAATTACGGCCGATCGAAAAAAACTCACTGTGGGTTGACGTGAGTTAAACCGATGCCAGTGCACTTAATAAGCTTTCGACCGTTACGGATTTTTTTTTTCAGTAACACCAAACACTTTCAATAAATAAATTACATTATAAATACTTCATGAATAACAGTAGAAAAATAAAATTATTTATCACTTGAAAAAACAAAAACAAAAAGAAATATAGTTGACTTTCGATTTTTCGGGAAAACCTGAGTTTTATGATTAGGTAAATTAAAAAAAAAAAAATCGAATAACCGGTTTGCAAGCCCTAGTTAATAGGAATAGCTTCGTTTAAATTGTCGGTGGTTCTAGCGTTAAGAGTAGAATGGAATGTTTGGCAACGATTACGGAGGATATCCGGTTAGTTGCATATTTTCTGCAAGCGAATCTAGTCGGTGGTCTCGTGTGGACACACTGGGCGTGCAAGGTCTCGTACCGTATCCTCCTCTCTGGTTTCTGAGCAGTCAAGGCCAGCATTGACCTTCTCCGAGGTATATGCCAGGAGGAGAGACAAAGTACTGCTTTCTCAAGGACCATCGAGCATCGTGTGCAGTACTGATGTGGAAGTCCATTAAGGTCGAGACATCCGTTCGAACCATCCTCACAAATCATAGATTTAATGGAACGATAAATTTGTATTCGTACTGCGTGTCGTTTCACCGCCCCCGGTTTCGATCGTCTTTAAATCACACACGTAATGCTAGAATGTCTGTTTCGAGCAACAAGTCGCACAGATTACGCGCAGACTGAGTTTCCTCGAGCAATTCTGCTTTTCAGGAACTCGAAGTAATTTGCATTTGAACTGTGGTACATATGACCTTTTCTCTTTGATTTCGATCAAATAAACGATAAATTGAGTTTCCTCGAGCAATTCTGCTTTTCACTGCTTTTCAGGAACTCGAAGTAATTTGCATTTGAACATTTTGACCTTTTCTCTTTGGTTTCGATGTAGAATAAATGGGGACGTATTCGAGAAATTATACATAGATATTAGGTATAGAAATAAATTCTTTCCGACTTTGGGTACGATCAAAATTATATTCATGAAAAATGAAAACAGATCATCATTGAAAAATGATTTTTATTACTGTCAGTAACTTCTAGCTTTTTTTTTTTGTAGCTTGCGAATACCATGCGAATGATTGTACTGATTATGTGACATAAATCGGAAAGAATTTATTTCTACACCTAACCCCAAGTCTGGAGTGACGAAATATTAGTAGATATAGCTTAACAAATTTTTAATTGTTTATAAAGGTTTTAAAATCTTTGCTATATTTCATTAAAAACAATAATATTAGGTTGTCCCAAAAGTTCCTTTCGTTTATTTTCGGTGTAATTCTATAGAATTCCGATTTTTCATTCTTCTCCTTCACTTTGGAAAACTCATGATGCGATTTTTCCAAAATTGCTATGGTTTTTCTAGCAAAATATTATTCAAGGTGGTTTTTTGTCTCGTTTAAAATTTCCGACTTTAAACTTTCTGCATCAGTTATGAAACGTTTAAACAGTTACAGTACGATCCTAATAGACGGCGTAAATCTAATTTGCAGTATTCCGAGCGCTATTTCCTTTTATAAAGCAACACAACGTCACATGTTGCAAATAGATTTCTTGATTTTCCATCTTTCAAGATGGCACAGAAAAGACACTTTATCAAAAAAGAAACATACTATTGGAAAACTGGAAGACAACTAATGACCATAAGTTCAATTTTAAACAGATTGGACTGCAGTGTGTGAATATAACGAAAAGAACTTTTGGGACAAGCTGATAAAACTAAATGATAATCTCATGATGCGCAGCAAGTATCAGGAGGATTACCTGTTACAAAACAAGTGATTCGTGTAGCTAGTATGTCAGTGGAATAACATTCTAGTATTATTATAAACATTTATAGTTATCCGGTTATTGAAATTGAGTAATATTTACTTATTGTTACTCACACAAATGATTTACTTAGCATTGATGCAAATAGTAAGGTGCCATCGGATGCGCAACGATATATCGTCGTTGGCACTTTTAGTAAGTGTAGCTAACAACGAAATATCGTTGTTCGGCACTAAAAGGGTTAATAGTGTGTAAATTTTCCTAACAGTCACAGTATTAATAATAACTCTGATCGCTTTCCTTACAGATGGCCAGCATAGAGGTGTCTTTATCCACGACACCGAGACGAAAGAAAGGTGGAAGCATTTCCGGTGGCATCACGTCACCAGCTGGTCATCGGAACAGAGATCATTACAAGGAGTTGGATGCTCTTCGAATTGCGTTACGTGACAAAGAAAACATCATTCAAACGTGAGAATATTTTTCATCACAATCGAATAATTAGAACAATTGTTAAATAAACACTTACTGACAGAAGTTATAGAAACGATACAAACGTTGAATAATTATTCTTCATCTTCCGAGATAGATTTGTACCAAATTTTTCTGTCGCTTTCATTAGCCCTTTCACGTTTTGAAAATTTCGACTCGTACTCTTCTATTATCGCCCTTTCGCCTGAATTTCACTCTCCGCGCATTTCTGTTTCGATTCAAACGAATTTTACACTTTTGCAGATTTGAAAATTATTAATTCTTAGATTTTCGAAAGCAATCTGACCTTCTAAATTTCAGTTGAAAATTGTCGTAGCGAAAGGATTGATATTTGAATGCCTTTTAGGAGAAAATAACTTTCTTAAAGTTGAACCAAATGAACCGAGTTCTAGTGAGAGGTTAGAAGCACTAGTGTACTGGATAGTGTTCAAATTATTTTGAAGAAATAAATAAATTTATGAACTTGTAGAATTGTTGCTTTTTAGAACTTTCATTGCAGAAGTGTGTTGGATATGCTAATTCTTTTCTTTTCAAAACTTCTGATTTTGAAAAGTTCCGAAGTTGATGATCATATGAAAAAAGAAGGAATAGAACGCAGAGGGTTAAAATTGGATCAAATGAACTGTCTTCTCAGAGAAGTTAGAAGGATTGGAAACAGAATTACGAGGAAAATTACTACATTAAGGTTGTTTTCCGCAACATTTTTGTCTGAGCCTGCAATGAAAATTTGAAAAGTACAGTTTGTAGACTTGTGTCAATTGTACATGTACTGAAAATTTCATCGAGATCGGTTGATATATGATGTGAAATTTGTCGCTTTGATAAAAGGAAATTTTTTCTACAATTATTATCGTTCGTCTTTCGTTATTATTCCATCCTTAATACACTTATTCCATGGAAAGTAGCAGTTAATCTAATCTTATAGAAATATCTCGTAGTTGGCAGTGATTCTGTTTAAAACAGAGCAATAAATGGAACATTGTGTCACGATTTCTTTATCCTTGTCGTAGCTACTGTTTACACTTATTACGACTGCTCCGGATTAGTAAATTCCCATGTGTTGCAGGTTGAAGGGGCAACTGTGCAACACTCTGAGCAACCGATTAGCGTTACGCAACGGCGCTCCTCCTTTGACCGAGGCTGACAGAAAGGCGACCGAAGAACGGCTTCAAAGGTTGAGGCGCGATGCAGACAACAAACGGCTAGCGATCAAAAATCTGAAACTAGCCCTGGAACGTTTGGATATTACAGAGTAAGTAGAAACAAATAGCTGCAACGTGCTTTATACTGCTAATCCTCCATAGCCAGTTTTTCCGTGACTATAAAAGGATTTATCTGATAAATCAAGGAAATCCGCAACATTTAACCCTTTGCGCCGAAGGTGAATCTTTTTTTTTGGTTTTCTTTTAGCGTAATTGAGTTTCACTTATGGTTTCATGGATTAAAATTCGAAAAATCCAATGGTTTCGTTACAATTTACAGCTAGGTGCAATTCTGCAGTCTTTTCGTCGTTTCTAAATTTTATTTTTCCAGATTTTTCCAAAGTTTCCCTCAGAATCTGTAAACCCTTGCGCTTGAAGCTTTCTCTTTAGCATAAGTGCGTTTTACCTATGGTTTCGTCGATTAAAATTTGAAAAATCCAATGGTTTTCCAGATTTTTGCAGTTTTCCTCAGAATCTATAAACCCTTTGTACTCGAAGCTTTCTCTTTATCATAATTGTGTCTCACTTATGATTTCGTTGACTAAAATCTGACAAATCCAATGATTTAATTACAATTTATAACTGGGTGGAATTCTGCATTCTTTTCATCGTTTCTGAATTTTATTTTTCCAGATTTTTCCTCAGAATCTGTAAACCTTTGCACTCGAAGCTTTCGTTTTAGTGTCATCGTATTTCACCTACGATTTCGACGATTAAAATTAGACAATTCCAATGATTTTGTTACAATTTATAGACAGTTGCAATTCTACAGCCTTTCTTATCGTTTTTGAACGTCACGTTTCCAGATTTTTCCATATAAGAAATAATAAGCTTAATTAAACACGATGCTATAATTTGAATCGCCTATACAATGTAAAATAGAATAAAAGGAAACCGTTATCATCGCCTGTTAATCGCCAGAAACAAAATTAACATACGAAATAACAATTTTAATTAAACAAAATATTGTATTATGAAGTGCAATGCGTGAACTATTTGAAATGTAAAGAGAAAGAACATGTTTTAAAAAAAGGAACAGTTATTGTCGCCTCTGAATTGTCATTCGATTTGCTGCATCGAATTAAGTGGTGACTAAGAGTCACTTCTCGAGTGCAAAAGGTTAAATACAAATTAACCTTCTAGCTCGTTGTTTCGATAATTCCTAGATATACTTTGCAAAATTGTTCTTTCATTTGAACAAAGAGGGAAGAAAATAGCTTGGCTCTTAGGCAGAGGTTCTTTCTCTTTTCCAATCGCTTTTAGGGAGGAAAGATGCATTACGATTATTTGTTTCAGTAATATTGACGTTCGCATTCAACAAGCCGAGTTGGAATACAGACTTGGACGCGAGGAACTCGAACTTCTGACTCTCCGCGAGGAGAGCAGAGCCCTTCAGGCTGCCTTGGAACTGGCTGAGACCCAAGAGAAACAGAAGAACGATACGATATTCAGGTAGTTTTCTCGCAGCACTGATATAATGTCTGATATACAAGGGAGGAGAGAGAGAGAGAGAGAGAGAGAGAGAGAGAAAGAGATTAAGAGCGAGAGAGAGAGAGAGAGAGAGAGAGAGAGATTAAGAGCGAGAGAGATTAAGAGCGAGAGAGATTAAGAGCGAGAGAGATTAAGAGCGAGAGAGATTAAGAGCGAGAGAGATTAGAAGCGAGAGAGAGAGAGAGAGAGAGAGAGAGAGAGAGATTAAGAGCGAGAGAGATTAAGAGCGAGAGAGATTAAGAGCGAGAGAGATTAAGAGCGAGAGAGATTAAGAGCTAGAGAGGTTAAAATCGAGAGAGATTAGAAGTGAGAGAGAGAGAGAGAGAGAGAGAGAGAGAGAGAGGGATCTTCTAATTTCTCTTCATTAACCTGAGCGATTTGGACGTTTTTCTTTTCCGTACAGTCTCTGCACGATTTTTAAATCCGCAGTAAACGGAGAGATGGGTGTATTTTCCTTCATTGAACTTTCTCACGAAAGAAAATAGAGTTGCATACACGTTTGACATTTTATTCACAGTTGTATATCTGGTTCTACGCAAGTGACGATTCATGCGGTGGAAGTTAGCGCAGATCCGAAAAGCCCCCGTTTTGGTGCTGGGCCAAGGGACGACACACCTGGTCTGTACGTCGATTGGGCAGTTGAAGATTCCGGATTATGCAAGGGGGACAGGTAAGGTATAGTTGGTGGAAGAGCTATAGTACGGTCGTAAAATCAGGCAACCACGAAGGAACATGAAATTTGATCGCTCGAAATATCAGTTTTCTTGAGATAAGATGTTCGAGCTTCGTTTCAGGATTGTATAATGTCAATTTCGCACTGGGTCTTCCATTTGTAATGTACAGCGAGTGTAAAAGGAATAATTTCAAAGAAACTTCGCAACTCGGTTTCTCAATAGATACATCATTTATACAATAATACAAGTAATAGATATATATAATAGAAAAAGAATTTATGCACATTTCTGCAAATATTTAGAGTAAATTTCATGGAGAAGGCATTTAGATATTTAAATCAATATTAAGTTTTGAAAATATTCAAGAAAGTTCCACAATAGATAGAAATTAACACGTGAAGAGTATTCTTACAGTTGTTCTTTTTTAACATGAAGAAGAAATTAATATTTCGTAGGATTTACAAGACTGTGTAATGGCTTCACACCTTTTTGGCATAGAAATATAGATAAAACTATTTTTGTATGTTTTGTATTGGGTTAATTTTTTTTACATCATTGTAGTAACGATGATGATATTGAAAAATTTTTATATATTCAAATTCACTCGAATTATTTGTTTCTAAATAGTCTTCCCTGCTAGTACAAAACATTGGTTAAATATTCTATTTTCCAATATTGAAAAAATATTTTTTTAGCCACACTTTTTAACGTGAAGATTGCACACATATACGAGAAATGTAAAATAAATATTTAGAAAATATAAATATTCGCAGAATATAAGATATTTGAAAAATGTGATAAATAAAACATTAAATGAATATTTATTTTTCACCTAGAAAAAAAATATTTCGTTTCCAATATTAATTTAATATTTATTTTGTATTGGGGAATAAATATTTTATAAATATTCGAAAAGAAATATTTCTTTCTGGATCTAGAATAAATATTGTACGTATATTTACATACAAAAAAGAGATTCAATCTGTTTTTAATATTGGACAAATATTTATTCTTAGTATTGGCAATGTGTTAAAGTCCCAACAGAGAACACTTCTTAATTTCTTAATCAAGACTAAGCTATCCAAACCAATTACAGATATTTAAAAAAAAATAAAGTAATTTTAAAACCACTGGGGTTACTTTAACGCCACCTTATTTGCGGAATGTTAATTAAACACAACGATAAGTACACGCTAAGCATAACATTTCGCGTGAAAGCGTAATTATCACACAAGAAAAGAAAGAGAATTGTTCCTTATCTTTCCCTTTCTCTCAGCTTTGTCTTTGACGTCGCTGTCAGAGGAAACCGATGGTTTGTAACAAACTAGAATATCACCTTACGTTAAATAAAACAAAAGGAAAACGAAGGTAACAGAAAAAAAGAAGGTAGACAAATGAGAAACTACGAATTATTAAAGAAAGAGACTACGGTAAACATATAACGCCGTAACACTGTGTTAGATTACTCTAACCTAACATGACTATCAGCGTAGAACAATAACGCAATCTTGGCATTTGGTTCCCAACGGGTCACCGTAGCGTGAAACAGCACCGGAAGTTCGCCGTATGCCCCAGCTAATTGCACCTGCAACTTCACATGACCCCGTCCTTTTCTCTCCCTACCTCTACGAACATTACACGTTACAATTCCTCGTATCCCGTTTTCCAACTCTACTTCACTTTTAACAAATTGAAAGTAGCAGACAGTCATGCTGAAACGGACACTTTTGTCTCGAAGAAGATACCAAATAACCAAAGAAGATCTTATTCGAAGTTTTATTAGGTCATTGCATACAGTGAAATTCGCGACACTTGCTATCCAATGCAGGAGAGATTGTTGCAAAATTGGCAGACTTCTTTGAGACGCGTTGGCCTGAAATCTTTGTTAGAAAAACAGCTTCCGAAGGAGCGAATGTGGCGAGCTGGACGTTGTTTTATTCACCAATGAGGAGATATTCGGTTGGTCAAGTTCGAGCCGTTTTCAGGAAGTTAATATTACGACAATGCAAGACCGCATGTTGCATTGGATGCAAGTCAAAAGCTGTTACAGTTTGATTAGCACGTTCTACCGCAACCTCTGTACTTCCCAGATCTTGCACCATCCGATTATTATTTATTCCTGTCATTAAAAAATTCTCTCCGTGATAAACGGTTCCAATCCGTAAACGAAATGAAAATGCATCTCGAGGAATATTTTGCAAGTAAGCCCCAACAATTTTGGAAAGAGGAAGTAATGAGGCTTCCTGAGAGATGGAACAAGATGATAGAGCAGTACGGTTCATATTTAACGCAATAAATCAACCTTAAACAACAGATGTGGTGTATTCATTTCGTATAAAAAAAAAAAAAGAAACTTATGGGACACCCTAATACAAAGCAATTCTTAATGTAAAGAAATGTCTTTATTCAACGATGTATTGTGTAACGAGGATTATTTTCCATAAGATATTTTATTTATTCATTTATCCGCTCGTTTTCTATCGATTTCTCGAAGCCTCTCTGGCTACTATTACGTCTGCCATAATTCGTGCTTTCAAGTCGAATTTTTAGAGAAAGTATTAGCATTGTCGCGAGTGGATTTCCCTTGTCTTAACCCACGATGCTCATCTCCTTCTTACATTCCAGACCAGCGCCTTTTCCCAATACTGTAGGCACTTTTTAAAAAAATCCGTTTATTCACGACCGCGACCGAGCGCGGCGGTTTAGAGCCAAGGCTCGAGTGGCCAGCGTTTTTCCTTGATAACTCAAAAACGAAGCTTCAGCCGACATTTTGGCAAAGGAAAACATTGTTCAGAGTCGTTTCAACCCGCCATATCCGGGAGTTACACTAGTTAAGAATTTAATTACTACCGTATTTCACGGCTTATAAGACACACCTGCGGATAAGACGCACTGTGATTTATTAGATTAGAATTTACGAAAAATACTTGGATCAGACAGAAAAGGATCAAAGTACCTATGTTAATAATATGACTTTATACAAAGAAAACAGTGTTATTATCGACATTTGTAATAAAAGCAACCATTTTCTATGACTTTGGAGTAAAAACAAATGCATCATATGGGCCACGAAATACGGTAATTAGAAATTGCTAAAGAGAATCCCTGAAAGTAGCCATTATATTCAGCTGTAACCGTGATTTTCCCCTACAATGTAACACGATCCTTCAAACTAGGGACGTATTAACCTGTTAACTGTGGAAGACGAGTTAACTCGTCACTGGTTAGCCGCAATACTTGGAACACAATAGTTCATTTATTAAGGGATTATTCATTTTCAATTGCACTGTTATGCATATATTAAACGTAAGATACATCATGCTCATATTCGCAAATATTAAAATGTAGTAACTGATTATAATTTTTACTCATTTTTAATTATAAACTAGAGAGATTCAATTTCTGTTTGCAAGATGAAGACAGTTAAGAGGTTAATCGGGACACTTCGATTGCATAATCATTCTCAGGAATTTCCAGAAGGAACTCGAGTATCTTGGGACTTATTAGTGAACATTGTCCTCAGGATCGTGGAAGTGAATGGGAAACTTGTAGTGGGAGCAGGAAGAAGCGACTTGGCGAGGCTGTTGGCCGTTGCACCCGATGCAGCGCAAATCGTGGTCCTTCGAAAAGGTGAATCCCTTGCTGCGCTCCGTACACTACGATCAGATAACCTTAGACTGACTCACAGAATCGGATATCTCGAGGAACAGGTTAGGGATCTCCTGGCACCAAGTAGAGTTGAAGTCTCCGCGGATCCTCCGCCGACCCGCCAGGAACAAGTTCAGGTACATGGAACCAAGATGATAAATTATCTTCCTTTTAGAAGAAATTACAGATCGTGTATCAGAGATACCGAGGAAGTAACTTCCTTCCTTTTGATTATATTTTATCCTGCATTTTTTTTATTTTCGAATCTGTTGGCTGTAACATAGGATAGAATACCTTCCACAGTGATTAGTGTGCATTGCTGCATGCGTCTCTGTTGAAACTTAGGCAGACTAATTACACTAGTTTACAAATTGAAAAAAAAATTCTGCACACTGGATGCCGCTATACGAGAGAATATGCAAGATAAAATATGCAAGAATAGGTATCATTCTTGCATATTTCTGGAGTAAATCTTCAACAATGATCTCGTAGTTCGGGCTCTTACTGTTTCCAAGGAAATCCGAAACTATTAACTTAAACGAATTCCAGGCTGCAGCCTCAGCGGATGACAAGTATTTTTCCAACAGGCGTAAATATGTCTCTGAAGATTCATTTTTTGCAATCGCACCTGAATTTTTTCCCGGGAAATCTCGGTAACGTAAATGACGAACATGGTGAGAGGTTCCACCAAAAAATGAAGACCATTGAGCGGCGCTACCGGGGATTTTGGGACGAGAGAATGATGGGAGATTATATTTGGTTCCTCATAAGAGAAACGAATTCCAAAAATAACAGAAGACAAAGCAGAAGCCAAAATTATTTCTAAATATCTCCTATCATATTGAAATATTTAATTATTTATTAAATAAGGAAAAACATAAAAATATTGAGAAAAAGTTGAATTTCGTTACTTTCACATATTTGGTCATAACTTCGTTATTTATCCATGAATTTTTTTCACAAATACCTTGTTCTCTTCGTGAAAGTACAAACTCTACGTAAAAAATAACAAACTGGGCATATTTCTACGATTTCTACTTCTTCCCGCCGATAGAGTGAGTTTTCAATCTTCCTTTTGGCCAAAAAAACTCACCTTTTTTTCATAATGTGGTCCATTGCAATGAAACTATTAAAGCGATTGGAAAATAATGTTAGTAATATTTGTTGGCAATTCAATTGTCTCTAATTTAGTACCTTCTACGATCAGATCGGTCGCTTCTAACTCGAGATATGGTCCAAATAGTCAAACTACCTCCGAGAAAATCCAAACAAAAATTAAAAAATTCATATCTCGAAAACGTATTCATAAAAAAATTTTTTAATGCGATTTTCGAGTTTAGCGGACCAAAGTACATAAGAAACGTATAGCGGCATCCAGCGTGCAAAATGTCTGTAAACTAGTGTTATTAGACATTGAATGGAAGTTTTTTCTTCACCTATCCTATCCATCGGACGCAGCATTCGTAGATTATCACTTGTTTCGGCCACGCAAAAGCTTTTTAATGGGAAATTGTTTAAGGGAGTAAACCTAATCTAACCTAACCCTCGAAGCTTGAAAATATTGGGTTTTTTGCCTACAAATATTTAATGAAAAACCAAGATTTTTATGGGGGTCTTTAAGCAACATCTTAACTCTATTTGCATATTTTTGTTGTTATGTAAAAGTACAAAATGGCGGAGTTGTGCAACGCTGTTTAACTTCGTGTCCAGCGAAACCTTGTTCAAACCTTCAAACAATCAAATTTTAATGCACAATAAGTTCCGTCAGAGAAAAGGATAAACATGTCCAGCGTTTTGCGCTTCGTAAATTTCTCAAACAGAATCTAAATAGCGTATCTAATAAAGTTTGATGATTAATTGTACAGGTTTTCCAAAAGGGGCCACAAGTGACTGCGTTAGTGGCGAATCTTCCTGGTCTCAATGTGAGAAACTCGATGGAGCTGCGGCAAAGCTTGCCGACAGTGAGAAGCAGGCACAACGATCATACAAAACGTTCGATAGAAACAAAGAGTTCGAAAGAACTGGATTTCTCGTCGGATAGTGTTTCCAATCAAAAAAATAGGACAAAACAGAAACAACAAGGACTTCAATTGAGCAGATTAACGGGGAGCTTGGATTGTAAACAGCCGCAGTTACAGGCGCAGTTACAACGCAGAAGACCGCCGCGTGTTGAGTCGGCTATGGAACATTTATCCAAGAACCGCAAGAATTTATCGCAACCACAGCCCTTAGACTTCGATTCTGAGCCAACTTATCATCGATTGCAGGTATTTTGTTGATCCCAGTTGAATTTTAAATTATTGCTGGATTTATGGTCATTATTAAAACGTGCATTTTAATATCGCGTGCGTTCTCTTCACGTAAATACTTTCTGTTTCTAGATTTTTTTAGATATCCCTCTCTCTTTTCACTTTCAGTCCTAATATTTCTTCCTAATATCGGGTAATTTATCAAAAGTTGAAAGGTTCTTGATAATAACGTGATATTGGATTGATTGCAAAGATAATTAAATTAGGTTCAATTAAAATACGCCTTTATCCGGTCAATTAATTTGGAAATATTCAATTTTGTTAAACATGCGAAATTTCTATAGTTCTACTTAATATTTCTTCTTAATATCGGATAATTAGGAAGAAATAAAAAGTTGACATGGTGTGATGAATAATTTTGTTATATTCGGTGATTTGTGTGGTGAAAATACTTATTATTTTGCAAAATTTCTTGTACACGCCTTTCAGCGGCCGAACAGTTCTAACCCATTACTACTTAAGCCGCAGTTACATTCTTACTCGACACACTTAGCAAAATTAACGACGTATGCCTTCGCCTCACCCTTTGGATGATTTTCACCACACAAATCACCGAAAGTTAATTTTGCAAAGTGTGTCGAGTATTACTCATCACACCATGTGAACTTTTTATTTTTAAGACAATTTCCCCGTTAGAAAGCTCTACATCTCCAACAAAGCAGGGTCTTAGCTCGCTCCTGCTTTTTTAGCTATTTTCCTGTTAACAAATTCGAAGAAAACTGAATTAACTGAAAAATGTACTCGATACTACAAAAATATAACAAAACCAATGCTTGCTTGTATACTGAGTAGTACTCACAGTTAAAAATGAGAAAAAATAAAGACCTAGAATGAAACGAAAAATATGAAAGATAATCTAGTATATACTACTTTATTCTAAAGTACATTCGATGGCATAAAATATAGCAGTACCAAAAGATTTTAAACGTTCTTGTGAATGAATTTTTTCCAACGTTGGAAAATAGGCAATTTTAATACACTTCACTTAATATGCTGGTTCCTTTCAGTAGAAGCGATAGAACTTTGAATTAAAATGAAAACAAAAATATGAAAGGTATTTTAGTATATACTACTTTATTTTAAAGTATATTCAATGGCAAAAGGCATAGTAATAACAAACTATTCGAAGTATTGTTGCAAATGAATTTTTTCGAATTTTGGAAAATAGTCAACTTTAATGTGCTCTTTTAATTAATATAAAATCTTTCACTAAGACGAATAGAAATTTGAATTGAAATGAAACGAAAAGTGCGAATGATAATGTGGTGCTTAGTGCTTTATTTTAAAGTACATTCGGTGGCATAAAATATAGAAACAATAAACGATTCGAAGCGTTGCTATAAATTAATCTTTTCCAACGTTGACAAATAGGCAATTTTAATACACTTTTCTTGATTAAAATGAAACGAAATATTAAAAATGAAAGAAAATAAAGACCCAGAACTGTGCTGATTTCTTTAAAATTTGCAATACTGTGTGAATTACTGTGGTGATCAAAATGAAACGCGAAAATCGAGAGTACTGAATGAAGAAAGCCATTCGAATCGAAGAAACAGCTATTAGTGGAACTATTCGAGTCACTAACGATTGAAAATTGAATCTACAACAATGAATAATAAATGCAATTTCAGTGGAACTGTGGAAATTTCAAGATTTCTCGATATTTCAGGATTCACAGTCGCGAACATCGGAGAACTCTGATGCCTCGGTGGTATACAGCTCTTACGAGACGAAATCACGTCCAGCGCCACCTAAGAAGCCTCTCCGACTGTCCCTTCATCGAGCAGCTAGTCTTCAATCTGTGGAAAGTGCACCACCTACTGCTCTCCACGACGTAATCAAGAAACCGACCAAGAGAAACTACAAAGGCGATCCACCGATGGAGAAAAGTACGCGGACCGAGGCGAACGGAGAAACGAATAGTCAAGAGTTACAGTGTAATCCACCGCAGCCTCCATCGAGAACTCCTTCCAGAGCGGAATCCTGCCAGAGTGCATTACGATGGCCTTCTCCTAAACCGAAGTCACATTTAGCGCCAGTTACGATGGAGAAATGGTGTTAAATCAGAAAGAGAGCAAGGAAACATGAATAAGATTAGAAATGTTGGTATTATATAGAGGATTATATATATTTATGTGTTTTTATCAAAGGATTGAGACTATGATAACCGCTGTCGCTCTTAGAGTAACTTTAAATAAATAAGTATACAAGGTTAGTCTTGTAACATGACTTCGAGTATAGATACGTTGGTATTTAAATCGATGTTTATATTTTTGATAAATTGATGAGATACATTGATAGTAGAAGTGGATAGAATACGATTTGATGATATATGGCCTTCCAGTATGAGCGATAGAACTTTGAATTGAAATTAAACGAAAAGTGCGAATGATAATTGTGTACTTAGTACTTTATTTTAAAGTATATTCGATGACAAATAATATAGCAATAATAGACTATTCGAAGATTGACTGCAAATGAATTTTTTCCAACGTTGGAAAATAAGCAACTTTAATGTGGTTATCAAAAATTGTGTTAATCACAAACCTTTTCAAGATCTCTGTTGCAACAATTTTTGCATTATTTGCTACAAAGATATTTAAACGATGCGCCTGTAAATACGATATAACATTTTAAAAGTTCTTATGTATACTTAAAGAAGACTGAATTATTTTCAAGTTGCTCGTGTGCTATTTTCTTTTTATATCTATTTTCATACTTTAAGGTTATGCATATAAGTTATCTAGAGTCTCGTTTGCATTGATTCCATGCAACTTTTCTACACGCACCCTCATTTTAAATGAAACATCGTAGAATGTAGATATGCAGATTATTTCAATTAAATCGTAAAGATCATGTCACTCTAAACGTCGTATATAAACATTTCGTACAATGTTTATAGAAAACGTACCATTACATATTCGTTAATTTAATGTATTTAATATCTTTACGATTATAAAAATTGTTCTTTTCCTATGTGTGCACCTGAAGTCCCGTTACTTTTATCCCCCCCCTTTTTTTTTAAATGACACCAATTAGATTGCTATTAACACTTAACCTGCCTACTTTTTAACCCTTTTGCTACACCAAATTTCAGTAAAAAGTAAACGTTCAATTTTCACTCGTAAAGTTTATCAAATTGCTTTCGAGAGTCTACGAATTAAAATTTTTCAAATGTGTTTCCTTAAATTAAAGTGGAAGTGCTCAATTAATTAAATTCAGAGGAAAAGGCACTAACAGAATAGATCGAGTCAAATTTCCAAAACATCTATAGACGCCAACGGTAATCGGAGGGTTAATTTACAGCCGAAATTAAAATGTCTGTCTGTTGAAGGAAAAACTAGCCTAACTTTTCTTTTCATGCATTACTTTTAGTTATAAATTTCATAGAATCTAAAGAAACCATAAAATCTACTAACTCTATTAATATTACCGATATGATTCGAGTAATACACTTGTTAAATTATTTTATAAATCATTTTTAATGTTTTAACGGGTGGAGGTTAGATGAAGTGCTTGAAAATGAAAGGTTAGGTTGAAAAGGCAGAAACAAAATAGGCTTACGAATTTCTTCTCTTTTTATTTCTTTCGGAAGTATGCTTTATTTCAAGGCAAATAAGATATAAATTGTACATTTTTTAATTCACCCTGATGTCCATACCTTTCGAAACATTCTCCAACGTACATTCTTGATTCATTTGGGCAAGTATTGCAATATTCGGCTCGTTTCCCGCCTTTTTCTTGGCCTTCAGAACATACGCAATCCCTTTTTAAACCTTTTCTCACAATTGCAATGTTTCCAAACGATAAACTTAAACTACTTTTACATATTTCGAAATTAACTACGTCTTGATCTTCACTTCGCTTTAAATTCTCACCGTAACATTCTTCCTTTTCCATGCTTTTATCAATGAAAAAATTGCTGAAAAATAATTTAACCTAAAAATTACAATAGTACGTTATAGAAAATGAATGGCAACACAGCATTTGAAGCTTGAGCTTCTTTCCTGGAATTAGTTTTTAAATGCAAAGTTTGTGAATAGATTGGTAAAAAGCAGATTCAGTTGTCCAAAGAATCAACTTTCTCTGCTTTGAGAGGAAAAATCAGATCACATCGCTAACGCATAAATCGACCATGTAAACACGAAGGTTCTAACAAGCATGCCCGAAAAAGCACGAAAAAAAATCGACACACTGCTCCACAGTTCTTTTTGCCAATATTTCACTGAAGGACAGTTTCAATGTACATAAGTTGTTTCCAATGAGCGATATTATTGTTCGATAATATTACACACTGCTAAAAGTACAGGAAATTAAACGGCTTGTATTTTACTGGTCAGTATTTGAATCTCTTTTTATCAGTATTTAAATAATTTGGTCAGTATCCTTCGGTCAGTATTTATACTGTTCCGATGGCGCACTGTCTTTCTGAACACATTGTATTGTCGGCAACGGAAACCTTATTGTAAATAAATCTAAACGTTATTGTGAACTAGATTTTAAGGAAATCTGAAGTTAGTCCCTGAAAAGATACTTTGAGCGCGATATTCAAACCGGAAGTTAGTCTTTTGTTATCGAATTGTAAATTACCAAGGACCACTGAATATAAAGCTCAATAGACGTAATTAGACATGGCCCAGCCGTGGAACACTTGGTAAAGGAAAATGAAAGGCAATTAGATGACCAATCAAGCTAATCGTAATTGAACTTAAATATCAACTTACAAGGGAACAGCCCAAGGTGTGACGCGAGTTTTTCGATGAGCCTTTGCACAGTGGTAGAGCATGAAAAACGGAAGCGAATGATACCCGGTTTTGGGGGCCGATGAGTTATAGTTTACGAGATATTCAACATTAAAGTTATTATTGTTCCTTACCTACTGAAGTATGAGTAGGTTTGTCAATAGCGAATGCGGTGTGGTTGGTAAAGTGTCAGCGTAGTAACTTTTTTGTCACGTGTTCGACTCCCATTGAAACACTTTTACACTACTATTTTTTTTTCCACTTTCTTTTATAAATACATTTGTTAAATATGATTTATTTATAACTAATGTTCGGATATATTTTTAAAAATAAATAATTTAATTTCCACTTTGAATATACGATGTGCATGAACTTGAGTGATAGTTTTCGAAAAAGCAGTGGAAAAAAAAATTTTAAGCACCATGTAAAAATGTGCGAATACCAGCTATACTTTCCCTTCCAAAGGAAGCGGCAAAATCAAGCGGTATTGCCAGTAGAATTAAATAAACAATTCTGCAGTTGTGAATCTAAAGCA
Source organism: Anthophora plumipes (assembly GCA_951804975.1). NCBI lineage: Eukaryota > Metazoa > Arthropoda > Insecta > Hymenoptera > Apidae > Anthophora > Anthophora plumipes. The sequence continues at coordinate 3,287,178 of OX638122.1, forward strand.
TTCATTCGATGTACATGGTGCTTAAAATTTTTATTTCCACTGCTTTTTCGAAAACTATCACTTAAGTTCATGCACATCGTACATTCAAAGTGGAAATTAAATTATTTATTTTTAAAAATATATCCGAACATTACTTATAAATAAATCATATTTAACAAATGTATTTATAAAAGAAAGTGAAAAAAAAAATAGTAGTGTAAAAGTGTTTCAATGGGAGTCGAACTCGCGACAAAAAAGTTACTACGCTGACACTTTACCAACCACGCCGCATTCGCTGTTGATAAACCTACTCATACTTCAGTAGGTAAGGAACAATAATAACTTTAATGTTGAATATCTCGTAAACTATAACTCATCGGCCCCCAAAACCGGGTATCATTCGCTTCAGTTTTTCATGCTCTACCACTGTGCAAAGGCTCATCGAAAAACTCGCGTCACACCTTGGGCCGTTCCCTTGTTAGTCAACGTTGACGTTGCTAACAGTTGTTTACCTTAGAAACGAAGGGACATATCATGTGTTCAATTAAAAGTTATTACAAAGTTCAATAAGTTTAATTTATTTTAAAGTTCTTAAGATCAGTTACAAATAATTTCGCACACGAACGAGCAGAGCGATTCAGAGCTTTGTTCCCTCAAAATAACTAGAAGATCCGTAACAATACTAATAAACAAATACCAATTGATGAAAAACGGAAACGGGGAAGACCGAAATTAGCAACTAGGGCACTCGTGATAGATTAACAATATAATTAACGATAAAACATTTCGAAATAAAGTAGGAAACAGAATATCACCTCTGCTCACGCGAGGTTCGATCGTCGTTTGTTGTTATCCACGGAAGAATAAGCGCGATAACCTTAATCTTACAGCTGTAAAATGTCACAAGTTCTCTGTCTCCCGTTTCCTGACCCCTAACTTCTCCTTAAACCTTCAACTTTTATTGGTCCACCTATAAATAGTGATCGATATACAAAGTGTCTAAAAATTTGTCTTTCGAAGTACAATAGAACCTCGAACTGTTCGGATAATAGAGGCTCACCCGTTATAACTTGGATACGAGAAACTGAGTTTATTTAATTCGTTTCCATGGTTACACCATCTTTAGGTTAGCTGTACGATGGTTTCAAACGCAGCCAGAATCGAATACAACTCAAGTAGAAGTTCCTGATTGTTTAAAGAAGCTCGCAAGTCTAAAGATTTCAAGTGAAACTTATTTTCGTACATATTAATTATATTATTTACTATTTTTCTTAATATAAAGTGACCTTCTCGTTACGATTTTTATTGCTATTAAGAATTAACCGACCGAGATCTCCCCGTGTTACGAAGAGAATGGATATGCTTAATATATTTGTAAATTTTGCATTGTACGATTGCGTAAATTTACTATTTCGAGCGTTAGCATGCTCTTAAAAAATGCTGTGTTGTTTAACACATTTTTACTTTTTGTTTTAACATTTCACTAAACAAATTACTTTGATTTGTCCTAAGTGATATGAAATATTAGATAATTTTAAATTACTTGCAAACTTTATGGGTGCATGAATGTAAGAATATTCCTAAGTGATAATCACCAATGTTGATGAAATATTGGTACGCAGTAGCTCTCAACAAAATCTTTCACAGGTATTATCCCTTCCATTTTTTTGTTATTGACAATCGTTCATAGTAAAGGGGCAAAAATTGTCCTTAAAGTTAAAAGTAGTGAATATATCTGAACTTAACACCTTGAACATTATTAGAAATAGAGGAATGGTGTATATCGACGAATTTTATATTTCTCAATATCAAAATCTGTAAGCATCGCTCGCGAAAAATACACGCGGTTGGCAAAGTGTTAAGAGTCAAATATTCTTCACCTTGTAACTGAATATTATTTCACGTATGTGTGTATTACACAGTAAATATTCTGGAAAAGTTACGCAAGAACAAAATATATCGGTGATCCTTACAAAATGCACGTTTATATGTATAACCGAGCTCACTTAATTCGTATATCTGAGGTTAAGTTTAAATTTGTTTCTAATGAAATTATTTCCTTCTATTCTCTTTTTTCAAAGAATGATCTTCTTGTGGACACAAAAAATATAAATTTGTTTATGAAAATTTTATGATTTTAATTTTTTGATATTCGATCGTTCAAATACGGTCGTTCACTTCCGATTTGTGACTAAACACGAACACTTGTGAAATGCTTACGGAACACCAATGCTCCGTAGAATACCGGTTGGGAAACACTGTTCTACTGTAACTGCTGAACTACAGTTGATAGGAAAAAAGTTTTCTTATTGCTTTTCATCTAAGATGTAACGTAAAGAAAAAATGTTTCGTTCAATTTGACAAGATTATTGCTTTTTTTCTTTTGGATAAAATGCCGTAGTTTTGTCCTAGTATAACGAGAGCAAAAAAAAAAGAGGAACTCAGAAAGCTACTTTGCACAGTATATACATAATAAAATGCTTTTAAACATTCGAAACGATCATTACTCACTTTTAGAATACAATTTTTTTTTAATAAAAGAAAACGTAATACAAATGTACAAATAGTTTAATGTTTCTTAAATATAACTTTTACATGTACACACTTAACTTTTAACCCTGCATAGCCCTCTGACAAAGTCGTGCAAGGAGACTGTTCATTTGCAACAGACTGTTAATTCCATCTACAATTCCCAAATGAGTTATTCCAATTTCCTAAAAATGAAGAAATTCTAATTTCCATGCATTTGCATTAATAGATAACTTCCATGTATAATTTTCACTTGCCTTTATGAAATCTAATTTTAGCGTTTCATCAACTGATAGACTTTTACAAACTCTGAATATGTTACTGATTAAATCTTCCGCAGAATATCCCATTTTCCATAAATGTTCCATTACCTGTAAATATTTCACACAGTATATCCTACAAGAATTCGTTAAATTACAAGATATCTTACCCTGTATGCCTTGGAAATGTTACCCTCCGTACAAAACTGAAGCATTTCCTTAACAAGTAACGGATGAGGTTCGTCGCAAACTTTAAAAACATTCTCGCTGTTTACATGCCCGAAACCATTATACGTTGATTGTAAATTGTTCAATGCCTGTCTCATGTCACCTTGTGCAGTAAACACTATAGCTTCTAAACCATCGTCTGTATAGGACACCTGTTATCGTGTGAATACAGAATTTTTATCGTCGACGTTATCGTTGACACGTTAAGCGACACAGTTTCGAAAATTTCAGTGTTATGACACATTTAGCGGAGAAAATCGAAAATTTGTTAATGCCTATAAACGAAAGTCATTGACGAACGATAGAAACGATTTGGATAGAAAAATCTAGCGTCCTTGTGGCGCTTAACGTATTATCTTTATTTGTGCAAGAGTAAAGGTTTGTCGTACGTTTTCCTTCTCACAAACTTCGATAATTTTTGCTAGAACTTGCGCATCCGACAACTTCCCATATCTTAACATAGCACAACGCGACTGTATCGGTTCGATAATCTTTTCGCTGTTATTACAAGCTAACGCAAATCTTGTTGTGTTGCTATAAATTTCCATTGTTCTACGCAATGCCTGCTGCGCACCCTCTGTCATACTGTCAGCTTCATCCAAAATTATTATCTTGTGCTTCCCTTTCGGCAAATTTACCTAGTTTCAAAGGAACAAGATCAGTTTATCACGAGAAAATGAGGATAAAAACGCAGAGTGAAGTGTAAGAGAATTTCTCACCCTTTTCTGTGCGAACATTTTAATTTTGTTCCTCACAACATCAATTCCTCTGTCACTGGAGGCATTCAGCTCCAGTACAGATTCCTTGAAAGCTGGTCCTAGGAGAATATGCGCTAAACACAATATTGTTGTAGTTTTACCGACTCCTGGTGGGCCAGCGATAATTATGTTCGGGCAGTTTCCATGTTGCGCGAAAACTGAGAGTCTCGATACCGTGTCTTCGTTACCAACGATCTCAGAAAAAGTTTGAGGTCGATACTTTTCAATCCTATAAAAAAAGAAATATAAAGATTCGATGTAATCTCTTTTAGATTCGAACTTACGCACGTTTGTACCGTATTGAATAGAAAGTTAACCTCAACAGTTTTAATCTTCGTAATTCAAAAAGTGTATTTCTTTTACAACATACCATGGTAAATGTAATGGTTTAGTATTTTTTTCTTTACTTTTTCCATTGTAACCACTCGTCGATGGCAGAACTTCAAGATCCATAGATTCTTCTACGCTATTTTCACGCTTCGTCTTCGAAAGTTGCAAAAAACGCGGGAAAAAATTTTCAACTACCTTACTTGATCATAAATTAAATAAGAACGAAGAGGGACAAATTTCGATCGTTTCTGTGCTAGTAATAGGAAGGTTACATTACCGATTCGTCCAGGTTAATCGGTAATACAAAAACAACACGGACGTATCAGCAGTCTTAGAAATAGTAGTTTTCAAAGTACTTTTTATAATTAATTGTACAACAACGAACGAAGTGAACGATATTAGAAATGTAGAATGAATAGTAACTTTCTAATAATTTAAATTTATTAAATTATGCTGCTTGCACGTATATCAATTGGAATATGCATTTAGAAATTAATTTTTTAAGTAATTCAAGCGGTTCAGCCAATATAAATTAACATATAGATTAATTGCACGCGAATATAACCCTCTACACAGCGAGTACTTTTTTGTATGATTGATGACCAATTCCAACACACTTTTGTAACGAGCTTTTCGAAAAACGAAAGCTCCTTTTCGCAAGAAAAAAATTGCATGCGTAATTACCAATTGTTTACTTTCATTTATTTTAATCTAGTATGAGTGAAACTTGCATGGGGTTGTCAGGGAATAATTATTGAATAAATTCAAATTTAGAAGAGTAGAAAACTGGAGAACTGTAGAACTGTAGATAACTGGATTGATAAAATCAAACCATACATTATAAATGTATTTTATATTAGTTTTCTTTATTGAAGTTCAACTATTAATTATGGCAACAAATTAAATGGTCAGTATTTAAATCTATTTTCGATCAATTTAAATCAACTTTCGGTCAGTATTTTATTACCAAAAAGATCAGTATAAAAATACTAAACGGTCAGTATGTAAATAAAAAAATGGTCAGTACATAAATAGCGAATGGTCAGTATAAATAAAAAGACGGTCAGTATGGAATTAATTACTGGTTAGTATCATTACGGTCAGTATAAAATTAATAAACGGACAATACAAAGTAGAAAAAAACGCAGTATTAAACCCATTCCATTATAGACTCGTTGCAAGTCGAAAAATAATTACATTTAAAAATGTCTTTATACGTAAAACAAATACAGGGTGTCCCGTAACTAGTGTAACTCCCGGAAATGGGGAGTTGCTGAGATTTTTGAATTATTGAAGTGCTTTATTACTTTCGGATAACGAATAAAAGTATCGAACACAATTATTAAACGACTTATTAGTTTATCTGTTATTCATGAGTAACGAATAATTCTACATTATTCTTAATTTAAGATGACGTAATATTTGCCGCGATACTCATACTAATACAATTATTCACGACCACAACCGAGCGCGGTGGTTCATAGTCAACGCTCGCGTAGCCAGTGTTTTTCGTTAATAATTCAAAAATGAAGCTTCAACCAACATTTAGATAAAGGAAAGTTATTCAGAGTCACTCCAGCAACCCCCCATTTCCAGGAGTTACACTAGTTACGGGACACCCTGTATATATAGTTTTATTTTTTATATATTAAATCAAATTAGACATTTACAAGTTTTTACTTAACGAATAAGAAAACATGCTTATTGTTTTATTTACAAAAATATACATTTTAACATTTTGACATATTAATATATTATAATCTTATAAATATTGTTTTATTAACTATGTAATATTAAATACCGACCATAATTTATTTAAATACTGACCAAAGGATATTGATCGAATTATTTAAATACTGACACTTAATATTTAAATACTGACAAAAAGGTATTAAAATACTGACCAGTAAAATACAAGCCATTAATTGGACCGTTTATTTTGAAAGTGGTGCGAGTTCATTTTTTGTTGTTTCGAAAAAATTAAAGGTTAGCATATTAGTCAATTGAAATATATAAATTAATTATGTTTCTACTGATTGATCAATATGTAATTTGATTATATAAATTTCTTTTAGGCGAATTTAATTAAAATAATATATTAGACTTTCATAATCAATCCTTACGCAATTTCTTTTATTGTCCAATTTTAAATTGAACAAAGCATTGACATTTTTTAAGATATTAAATATTAAGTAGTGATAAATAAAAAGTTTACACTAAATTAATCACAAATTATGTAATATCTCATGTTTTTTAGTAAAATGGACTTACACCACTTTCAAAATAAACGATCCAATTATCAGTGTTTTCCATAGGAAGAATCTTTTCCATCTGTCGATTATAGAACATTTATCGAGTACCATGAAATTTTGTAAGAGGTCACCAGTATCGGAGGTCGAGTTTCTTTTTGAAAATCCCGCAAGATCGTCTCTCTTTCGCAAGTAGTTCATCGGTGGCTTGCAGAATGAGATTCCAATATGGTTGCCGTCGTGACATCTGCACGAGTCAGTGTCGCGGAAATTTTTTGAACTCGTTGAGTAATCGCGACAACCGGTCGACGTACAGCGCATAGGTTAGTAAGGTGAAACGACATTTTGTCCGTGTATTCGCGTTTTTCATCGAATCGATCAGTTTGTGTCAGGAAACCGGGCTTTCGCGAGTATCAGTTTTTCTCGTACGTTTGTCCCGTTGAAATACAAGTTCGGCCGCAGTATCGTTCCAATGCAGTCATAGGTTACCTCAGTCCTTTTTTTATTTTCCGTTCCTCAATCATATCGCGTTCAAACGAGAATCCAGTATCCGTTTCGTTTAACGATATACATGTAACACCACGTATGCTTTTTGCGATTTGTATGTCTGATTGTGTGTACGTTTTTCCTAGCGAGGACAATACGTATGCGTGTCGTGTCAGGTGTGTGGATGCGGTTTGCCGATGCGTGAACGTGTATGCCTGTGAAATGTGTTAGAATTGTCGCCTTATCTTTCCTATTTGAACGAATTGTTGTTTCGAGTATTGCGCGTGTTTAAAACATCAAGAAAGAAGACTCGTCGTGTGCGTTCTCTTCTTTTTTCTTTCTCTCTTTGACACATCCTCGCCATGCTGAATGAACGGCGTGGTGCCACGGCCAGCTACGTGCTGAACAATCTACTTAGGAGCGGCGTTTGGTAAGTTGATGCATCTTTTAATTTGTAACTTTTCCGTCCTTGATCCTCTTAACATCATTCGATCGCGGAAACGTTTCGTGACAGGTGTTTCTCTCGCTATCTTGTCCTTCCCGAGAGAAGGATAATCTTATTTAAGGATTCTGGAATATTTTGAATACACGGTACTTTTCGTTTATCCCTTTCGTTGGTTCTGTTGAAGATTAAGTAATTATGTAAATTGTCGATTGCGTTATGACGTTCTGTTTTTATTTTGATACACACCGATAGTCGCTTCCGGTTGTTCACGATATCTGAGATATTCGAACGTTGGAAGGACGTGATTCATTCATTTATATTAAGTTCACGTCGTTCTTAACGTTTCTGTAATATTGACATTGTTTCGTTTCTGTAGTAATTAAGATAGCAAGCTGTACTGATTATAATAAAACGAAGCTTTGTTCGTTTATTCAAATCTATCAATTGTATATTATTTTTGAGTATATACATATACGGTGATTAAATCGATCCAGAAATAGTGAGAGAGAATTAGGCATACATAACCTTTCGTGTAATTCACTTTTGATTAATTTTCATATTTAATTCGATTAATGATATTCAGGCGCAAAGTATTTTGTACTTTTCGATACGAAATTAATTCACTCGTTTGTGTGTTGGTACTGATTTAAAATTTGCTGAAAATTTGTTCAATTTCCAACGTTCGTTCACAGTTTTTCTGGAATACGTATACTCGATCTAATTTTAATCCACAATCGTTTTGTGTTCGGTATTGTCGTCGTGGTTATAATTCTAAAAGTGCACCAGCACGACTCGTGTCTGCTCTACCTAATAAATAATTTCTCTGCATCGGAACAATTGCCGCGCGTTTAACCGTTGCCAGTTACGTTTGAAAAAAAAGCGCGATTTGAACGTTCTGAATTTACGAGAAGCTGCTGAGATTTCACACCTCGCCAAATACGTATACTCTAGGTAGATAAAGTCTGCGTAGGCTGAGGAATGCGAAACTGTTTTTTATTATACTATAGAAATATCCTTAGGAAAATCCTTTAAATATAGAAATATCCTTAGGAAAATCCTTTAAATATAGAAATATCCTTAGGAAAATTCTTCAAATATAGAAATATCCTTAGGAAAATCTTTAAAATATTAAAAAATCCTTAGGAAAATCCTTAAAATATAAAAAAAAATCCTTAGGAAAATCCTTAAAATATAGAAATATCCTTAAATTTAAAACATTTTAGGATAATTTAGAAATATCCCCAGGAAAATCCTTAAAATATAGAAATATCCTTAGGAAAATTCTTAAAATACACAAATATCCTTAAATTTAAAAAATTTTAGGATAATATAGAAATATCCTCAGGGACATCCTTAAAATATAAAAGTATCCCTAGAAAAATCCTTAAAATAGAGAAATATCCTTAGAAAAATCCTCAAAATATAAAAATATCCTCAGGAAAACCCTTAAAATATAGAAATCTCCTTAGGAAAATCCTTGAAATATAGAAATATCCTTTTCAACTTATACAATGTACATTTACAATTCTACAAATGTTACATTAACAAATTAAAATTAACAGTAACTTAAATAAACAAAATCAAACGTAAAATTCACCAGAAAAAGTCTGTGCACAGCTGTAAAAAAATTAAAAATAATACAAATTAATGTAAATTTAATAGCTTGTAGGATATCCTTTTCTTTTTAGCACCTCCTGCAATCTTTTTCACCTAGAATTAGTGTTAACTATGCTACTTCAATTTTATTTGACGGAAATACACAAATTTACGTGCCCTTTCCAGTAAAATTGTTTGTCTTTTCAGCAGCACACTTATGTGTGAACACTTTTCTTCGAGAATGATTTATAATAAGTGAAAAATTCGAACAAACTAATACAAATTCGAACAAAGTAATATTTACGTCAATATTGATCTCGTGGTTCAATTACAAGTACATTCTTCACGTTAAATTTTTGCTCTTCCATTGTATTATCAAATTTATCTGAAGTTCATACCTAAGAATTATATTATAAATAAATATAACATAATATGAATCAGTAACCTGTTTTAACTCAGTTAATATCAGTTCGTTTTATTCAATAATTTGGTCTGGGCCTTGACTCGGATGCAGAAAGATAATTTTGCCCCTAAATTAGGAAAGGTTGCCCATGCTTGATCTAAACGAAGAGTGTAATCTCTGCAAACAATTAGCCCTTTGCACGCTACAAATGCACTCACAGTAAACTCATAATATCAATTCAGGTATTACTCACATTGAAATAAAAAGAAATCCACAAACACATGTAACTTTTTCCTTCCAATACGGAGCTTTTGATTTTCAAAAGCGTGTTCGAAGTTGATGATGGATATGGAAAAAGCGTATGTTATATCTTTTTCAGCGTGTCAAATGAAAATTATTGTACAGAAATCGAAAGAAGAGGAAGAAGATTACTTTTACAATGTTTGATATATCAATGGTGAATCGCTGCACGTTGCAACTTTTGATAATGGCGCTTAGAAATCATAAGAGAGCACATACAATGTGAAGTTTCGTGTCTCATTTGGGCAACAGTTAGAAACAAGAGAATCTGGACCTTGTTAGAGCCACATGATGCTGATGTGCAAAGTCATAAATGAGCCGCTATTTTCGAAACTGGTATAAGTCCATCTTTTCATATATCGAGATATTTAAAGGTTTGCGTTTGAATGAATTTAAAAATATTGGTAAACGTTAATCAATTCAGGTGATGTTTTTAACACTATAAACCTGTTAAATTTTATTATGCAATGATAATTATTAATATTGTTAAAGAAAATAAACGATTTTTCAGCTCCAAATGGATGTATACCACTTTCAATAATAATATATTATAAAAAATAGAAACAAGAGGAAATTTAGGTCCATATTTTATAGAAATTGACTTTAAAGAAATGGATTCGTTAATGTAAAAAATAATAAAATCAAGACATGTAAGTACACAAATAATCAATTATATTAGGAATTAATTTCACTTATATTAAAAAAGAAATAAAAATAAACAAGCGTAAAAACTGAATTACTTTGTTAAGATAAGTAAGAATAAGAAAAAAACCTTATAAACTTATTTCTCCTTTACACTTAGTATAGTGAAGTATTCATGGTAAATAGGTGGTATGTAAGGCAGTAAACTCATTGTATCGTTATATTTCTCTTTTGTTGTAGGTCTTGGAGTTTTATACAGTGGCAACATAGTAATTTTGCTGAGATGTTTAGGTCTTCCTTGTTTTCCAAATAGAAAAATAACTTTAAATCGAGCATTTTCTTCCATATTAGTTTTGTACAAAATTTTGTGCGGTTCATCTCTTTTAAACCTCATCCAGCATATTTTCAGCCAATTTATAATTTCTCCATCTGTATTTTTTTCCTGTTTGATATTGCCTTTTCTAGAGATTTGGTTGAGATGAAATCTTCTCATTTCATTTCGTATAAAATGAAGCTATTTTTGTGTTTCAACAATTCTTTATTACATTATAATAGTCTTGAGCAGTATATAAATGATCCTGTTTCTTTAATGTTGCTTCCACAACTCCAAAATCTCTGTCGTCTGAAAGAAACGAATGACCCCACAATAGAAATTTGTGGTCAGTGACATTTATGTCGCTACAATCAATAATAATTGCAATTAGAAAGTTGTTTTAATTAGGACTATTAGGAATGGACTTATTCCACTTTCAAAGAAAAGATTTTTGCGATAACATTTTATAGCTAAAATTCTTTTGGTTATTTTACCAAGAAATCGTACTCCGTTGAATGTATGATTACAAATATAAAAAGAGGATACCTATATTTTACTAAAATTACTATTAATTCATGTTTTTTTCCAAAAGTGGACTTATACCGCTTAAAAAAAAAAACGGCTCAAATTTCTCAACTTTATCGCTCACAGTTATGCACTATAACACGATCTTATTGGCACACTGTCGACTAACATGCATGCTTATCTTTACGACTGTATTGAATCTGTCAGAAATAACCAATCGGACTCGCACTCTGTCCGCTGATTTTACGACCACACTAACTGTAGCGTGTATTTAAATATTAGTCATCTTATTTTGGGTAATTTCGAAGCGAAAGAGTGACTTAACGCGTTAGAAAGGGAAATTGATTCGTGAAACACATGGTTGGGAAGTAAATCTCGAGAGCATTAGCGAAATAGTTAATCGATTTGGGCTTATTAGCGGCTCGTTTGTCGGATAAAGTAAATAATCGAGTAAATTTTTCATCGGTGTAATTATTGAAAAAAACTTTGTTCGATTTCAGCAACCTAACCGGTAGCAAATGCCGATATCTGTTCGTAGAACTCATTTCAGAGAGAATTTATTATTTTCTAACACTTGTTTGGACTGATTGGAGGAGATTACTTGAGAAATAATTTCGATTTCGCGAGTAATAGCAAAGTGATATAATAAATTGAACTAAATGAAGTGTTTGATACGTTAATAACATAAATTTTGTTAAAATTTCATGTTAGGAATGAAGATCGATAGGGGTTGGTACACTTTGAAGTAATAAAGTATTTAACGCTCTATAGCCAGGCGTGACTTTAAAGTCACATATTAATATATCGATATCTCATTGATTTGTTTAATTTTTTACTGCAGTGTCTTTTTGGTAACTTCAACTCTACAGTCTTGTCAACTCTAACCTGAGATATTAAAGTAAATTCTTTTACAAGTTGTACGCAAATAGAGGCTGTAGGAAGCATTTTGTGCGCCATTATTCTTTTTTCTATCGATGTTTGATGGATAGGAAAATGCCTCTATAGTAGCTCTTAGTTTGTGTGTGAGTAATTGTCATTTGTTTGTAATTTGTATAATTCCGCAATTAATTCTGAAATGGTAGAGGCTATAAAAATCATTTTGTGCATTCCTTATTGTTTTTTTTTTTTTTTTTCTATCGATGTTTGATAAATAAGAAAAAAATCCTATAGAACAGCTTTTAGTTTGTTTCTAATTCTGTAATTGTAGAAGCTGTAGGAATCATTCTATGCAATTATTATTATTTTTTTTCTATCGATGTTTGATAAATAACAAAAAGCCTACACAATAGTTCTTAATCTCTGTGTGACTAGTTGTCATTTGATTGTAATTCTATGATTCTGTAATTAATTATGGAATTTCAGTAATTGTAAGTGGAAAGGTTGTAGGAACCATTTTGTGCAATTGCTATCTTTTTTTTATCTCTGTTGGTGTTTGATAAATAAGAAAGAATCCTACACAACAGCTCTTAATTTGTGTGTGAGTAATTGTTATTTGTTGGTAATCCTATAATTCTGCAATTAATTCTGTAATTTCTGTAATTCTAAGTGGAGAGGTTTTTTTCTGTGCAATTCTCATTATTTGTTTTCTATCGATGTTTGATAAATAAAAATGAAAATTCTACACAATAGCTCTTAATTTCTGTGTGACTAATTGTTATTATTTTCTATTTTTATTCTATTATACTATTATTTTGTTACATTTGTTACAATAAAATCATCGAAGCTACTGATTTCATTGTTAATTAGCATTTAGAGGTTGGCATTTGTCGATTTCACGCTGGATCATTTTTTCTATAGCCACAACAACAAAATAGCCACAAAACAAAAACAAAATGGAGGGTTAACATTGTCCTTTGGATTTTCTATTTTAGCGAATGAAGTTATTGTACTCGTTTTATTCGATTTTGTCGTAAGTATTATAGGATAATCAGTATGCTAAACGTTTGTCGTTCTATTATGTAGATTCTCTTATGGGAACGCTTCTGTCTTCCAATTAATTCGTATAACAGAGGTTCTACTTGTGTATAAATGTTTACGCGTAAAAGTACTCGAAGGTAATAGATCCTAATTTTAGACGATTTTTCTGAATATATTTATTATTCAACGTCTGATGTTATATAGGAACAGTGTATTCGAATTACCATGGAAATGAAGAATGTTGTTAACTCTATAAATAACAATTTATTGCGATTGCATTGTCTCTGTGTACTGTGTTTAGAGCCGCATCTAAAAGAGGATACATGTGCCGTGGTTGTTTCTAAGAAGGGAGAATACTTAATAAATTTCGACCTCTTTATACGCTAATTTTACAAACCGATGCATATAGATCTACAAGGGGATATAATGCTATCGTAATATCTACGTGAAATGCATACGTCACGCTTTTATCATCTAACATCGGCAAATTTCCTTTTCTGTTACAATTTAACGAATGGAACAATTGCGAAAAATTCAGCAATTATGTAAATCCGTGTAAAACTTCCATTTTTATGCAGATTTTGCAGATAGAACTGTTGCTACTGGTTCCTTCTGTTTTTTTATACATCGAAATCATTTCCCATTTCGAAATAAAGAACCTTTGGCATTGCGAATATTTTACGTACATCTACTTGAAAGAACTGTACCGGAGATTCTTCCATAGACATGTTTTAATTTAAAGTTTTCACGTAAAAATAATATGTCATCTTTCTTCTCTTTCTCTCACACATACTCACACTCACTCACTCACTCACTTTCACTCTGTCACTCTTTCGTTGAAAATAAGTGTTAAATTTATAGCAACGTGGGTCGAAGAATATTAAGTATAGAATCAACCGTGTAAAAAGGCGCTTAAAATCCTGCGTTAGCATTCAGACGCATTTTCGCAATTAAAAAAGGCGCATTTGGAGAAAAATTGTACTAAAGGTTCTCAATTTATAACAACATGGTTTGAAGAATATCAGGTACAGAAACAATCGTGTAGAAAGGCGCTTGAAATCTCCGAATTGTATCGAGATGCAATTTAAGCGCATTTGGAGAAAAATAAACGTTGAAGGCTTTCAACTTATAGCAATGTAGTTCGAGAAATATTAAAAGCAGAACCAACCGTGTAAAAAGGGGCTTAAAATCTCCGGATAGCATCCAAACACAATTTCGCAATTGCAAAAGGCGCATTTGGGGAAAAATAAATGTTAAAGGTTCTCAATTTATAGCAACATAATCCGAAGAATATTAAGTATAGAAACAATCCTATAAAAGGGCGCTTAAAGTTCAGCGTTAGCATCGCGACGCAATTTCGCAATTGAAATAGCCGCATTTGGGGAAAAATAAGTGTTAAAGGTTCTCAGTTTATAGCAACATAATTCGAGGAATATTAAGTATAGAAAGAACCGTGTAGAAAGGCGCTCGAAATCTCCTGATAGCATCGAGACGCAATTTCGCAATAGCAAAAGGTGCATTTGTGGAGCAGTCGGTAGCCGAAAACGATTGCAATTAACGCGAAAGCTTTTCAAAAACTGCGTCCCCCCGTTGCATCCCGTGCTTTCTAAAAGTGCAACGAATGAAAAGATGGTAACGAGCCAAGTGACGGTATATCGTGTGATTGCTAGTTACACAATTCTCTTCACCAAATCTATGGATCAACCATCTTGGCACTATTTCGCATTGCGCCCTGCCCACGTGTAGACCTTGTTTTCGTCGTTCTCCCGTTTGAACGTTTAAGGTGCTAGAAACGCATTTGCACCACTTTTGATACTTCAAAATTACTCTTTTCTCTCTGTTTTTTATTTATTTATTTATTTATTTTTTTTTTCTAAACGTGTTTAACTCGCTGACTGTTGCGAATCGAGTCAGAATAAGAATTTACTCCATGTTTGCAACGTCACAATAGACACACATACACACACCTATCGCAATAATGCATTAATTATTTAACCCATTGACATTTTGACGGCTGCCCCTATCATCACGGCCGCCGGTATTTTTTTTTTCTTTTTTTTTTTTACAAGTTTGCAACATTATATAGACCAAAAATATGTTTGAAAACGAAAAGTCGAACAAATAAAAAAAACTGCTAGACTAAACGCGTTCTTGAACATCTTTGAGTTTTAAATTTGCATTTTATTTGTGAGAAAATTAGGGAATCTTGTCGTTAGTAATTCTCACAAAATTGGAGGCAAAGAACTGACCAAATTAAAGAAGACAAGATGGAGTAAACGTGTCTTTGGTCATCTTTGATTTTAAATTTGCATTTTATTTGCGACGAAAATCAGAGAATCTTGCCGCTAGTATTTTTCACAAATTTGAAGACAAAAAACTGAACGAATTGGAAAAAGAAAAGATGGAGTGAATGTGTCCTTGATCATCTTTAACTTTTATATTTGCATTTTATCACTCATTATTTAGGTAAAGATCAGAGAATCTTATCTCCAGTATTTTTCACAAATTTGAAGGCAAATGTTGGAAGACAAAAAACAAAATCAAACGAATTAAGAAAAAAAAATAGATAGTATAAATATATCCTTGACCATCTTTGGATTTTTAAACTTGTATTTTGTTACTCGTTATTCACACCAGAATCGATTTGTCGTTTGTTCATCTGGTTGTGCGAATAAAATCACAAATATGTGACGCCGGCCGAAAAACGCTAGTTGAACGAAATCGCGCAAATGTGATAGCGGCCGTCAACGTGTTAATCCTTTTAGTACCGATCGAAAAAATTGTACCTAAGCGAAGAATATCGAATCAATTTGATGTAATTTAGTAAGGTTTGAGAAAAAAATCACAAAAAAAAAAGTAAGAATGATATTTTCAAAATTCAAAAAGGAATATATTACGAAGTAAGGAAAGAATGAATTAATGCCAATTGCATTTCAATATTTGTTGAAAATCATACTAACAATATTTATTCAAAATCATTAGAAAAAATGGAAAGATCAGTTTTCTTTCATAAACAGTATTTGCAAGTAAGAAGAATTATCGTTTGGTCATAGTTTGATGCAGAATTCGTAGTATAAAGCATAAATATTGCATTTTCAATTATTTGTAACAAAATTATTACTATCGAAACATATTAGGTTGTTCCAAAAGTTCCTTTCGTTTATTTTCGGTGTAATTCTATAGAATTCCGATTTTTCATTCTTCTCCTTCACTTTGGAAAACTCATGATGCGATTTTTCCAAAATTGCTATGGTTTTTCTAGCAAAATATTATTCAAGGTGGTTTTTTGTCTCGTTTAAAATTTCCGACTTTAAACTTTCTGCATCATTTATGAAACGTTTAAACAGTTACAGTACGATCCTAATAGATGGCGTAAATCTAATTTGCAGTATTCCGAGCGCTATTTCCTTTTATAAAGCAATACAACGTCACATGTTGCAAATGGATTTCTTGATTTTCCATCTTTCAAGATGGCACAGAAAAGACAGTTTATCAAAAAAGAAACATACTATTGAAAAACTGGAAGACAGCTAATGACCATAAGTTGAATTTTAAACAGATTGGACTGCAGTGTGTGAATATAACGAATAGAATTTTTGGGACAAGCTGATAAAACTAAATGATAATCCCACGATGTGCAGCAAGTATCAAGAGGATTACCTGTTACAAAACAAGTGATTCGTGTAGCTAGTATATAACGTCAATGGAATAACATTCTAGTACTATTATAAACATTTATAGTTATCCGGTTATTGAAAATGAGTAATATTTACTTACTATTACTCACACAAATGATTTACTTAGCATTGATGCGAATAGTAAGGGTGCCATCGGATATGCAACGATATATCGTCGTTGGCACTTTTAGCAAGTGTAGCCAACAACGATATATCGTTGTTCAGCACTAAAAGGGTTAAGTAACCACGGCGGCAGCTGAATATAAGTGTTATCAGGCATTTCTTTTTGGCGAAATTGATTCTTCTTTTTAGCAATCTTTAATACCTACAGAAAGTACAATTTGAATCTTGTTTGGAGACGTTAAAGACTCACGTGGATAAGATTTTTTCCCCTTTTGTCTCCCAATGATCTGTAACGAATAGAATAAAACCGGATGTCGTGGTGTTCCCGATGATATTAAAAATGGCCGCGATATTAACGCGTTTTAAAAGCCAAGGTTGATTTTCGTATCTCGTCCGGTCGAGATAAAGCGTACAAAGAAAGCGTCGGAGGCCACACCCTCGGAAAAGAGGAAAACCTATTCGTTCTCATTAACTGAAGAATCGTGAGGTAAATAGGGTATAACTAACTCTCTAATTAAGAACGGATAATTTTAGGTGATGTCTGTACCCGAAGAAAGTGTACACTGGTTGCACGTGAATGCCCTAGCATTTCCTCGGCTGAAGCTTCATTTATACTATCAGATTAGCTCGCACGAAGCGTGTTTCTTCGAGAAACAGTTGATATATTTCATCCAATTCATTTACACGCGATTCTATGTTTATTATGATCGTCGCCTATCAGCTTGAGATACTTTCCAGTTTCAAAACTCTCGAAAATTATAATGGTACTGTAGTCACGCTATGCACCGTATTTTCAAAACTTAGTGGCAAAATTACCATGCAATGCGGGATTTCCGGAAAGCAAGAGGAACGAACTCGTGGAATAATAATCGCTGGTTAAATTATTTATCGCGATCGATTTAACGGATAATAATCGCAAGGATTAAATTTAACGTTTTATATGAATTTCGTGTAATTAAAGTAAGGATAGAACTTCCAAATAGCAAGGTTTCAACGAAGTATCATCGTGGTAATGTGATTAAAGTGTTTGAGTGATATTAGCCGAGCAGTATCGCCCTTTGCTCAACGTTACTGCACGTGTTCCGTTAAAACAGGCAGCTTGCAATAAATTATTTTTATAATTATTTATACCTACCACCTTGACCTTTTTCTTCAATAGGAAGGTAATACGATGGCGGAAGATTGCTTTATCTCTTGTATTACAAGGTTATTTATTGGGTAAACATGCAATGTATATGCAATCTTGTACGCGTGCGATTGTAACAATTTCAAAACCTGCTTGTATAGAGACCAATCTTAACCCTTTCTCTGCAACAGACTCGCGGTAAATATTATCCAACAAAATCGACAGAAAAATTCCTTTCGAAATTTCTTTTATTCAATTACGAGCTGAGAAAGTGCGCGAAGGATAGAATTAACGATTAAATCAATCGTTTACACTCTGAGAATTCTCTTTTCACTTGATTCATCCATCAACTTCAGCATACATTTGCAATGGAACTATCGAAAATGAAAAGTTTCATTTTGAAACGGAAAAATGATGGTTGAACAGATTTGGTTAGTTTACTCTATTTTAATATAAATCAGGCTTGCATGGAGTAACAGTTCACGTTACAAATGTCGCCATAGCAGTGTCTATGGAGTGCAAGGGAGAAAATCCATGAACAGCAAGCTGTGAGGAAACTTTCAAAGTGTCTTGACAGCAATGAAAGGATTAAGCGCTTAGTATGTAAGATTAGAAAAGTATTTTGTTAACTAACTCATTGTTAGATTAGGAAACTATTTTTCTAAGGTACTCAAGGCGTCCTGTCTAACTTTGCTACCCTTAGCAGTTAGCTGCTTAGGACGAGTATACTCGTCGTGCGTAAAAAGCAGTTGCAGTCTGCTGTTTAAATCGGAATTTTCATGCAAACTAAAACACACTTCAGAGTAGTCATACACGAAGATTTATACATTGCTACAAAAGCAATATAAAGAAAAATTCTTGCTTTACTCGATATCATTGCACAACAGCAGATCAATCACTTTTCTAAATAACTGATCTTTCATGAATTTTTTCTTTCGTATGCAAATTATATATATGTGCTAAATAAATAAATAAGTGTTAGTAATTGTCGTACAACACTTCTCTCGTTTAAAGTTATAGTTTCGTTTCCAAAAATTTCAGAAGAAAATTATAATTTTTTACCCTGAGTGAAATTAAACAGCTTTATCTCAAGAAAATTTCTTCTGCACACATTTATCACCTCAGGGGAGTTATCAGAAAGCCCTGTCATTGATAAAATTAAAAAACGAAGCAGTCATTTCGTCACAGTTTAATTCTTTATTGCAACAGTCACGTGTACTATTAGGTTGGTGCATATGAAATGTCGGTTTTTCTTTACATGTGAACGTTTGTCTCCCTGTTTTCGTTATGCTTTTGTTTTTGGCATAACCTCGTTTATAGTCATACTGTCCATTGCCAGAATCACATTTCAACGAAGAAGATTTTGTCAAAAGTGTTCCTTTTTGTTATTTATTTTGAATTTTATACCGTTATGAATTCAATCGATATTCGTGTAATTTTTTTATACGAGTATAAACTTGGTCATAATGCTGCAAAAGCTGCACGCAATATAAACCAGGCGTTTGGGGAGAATACCGTTAACGATCGAAAAGTGCAGCGTTGGTTTGAAAAATTTTGGTCTGGTGATTTTTCATTACAAAATAAATTGGGTCTCGCGGAAGACCCAAACCGTCTGTCAAAAAGGATACGCTAAAAGCATTGGTGGAAAGGAATCTAACTGTACCCACAAGGGAACTTGCTACCAAAATGGAAGTTGACCATACAACAATATTGCGACTCCTGTCTGAAATTGGTAAGGTGGAAAAAATTGACAAGTGGATACCGCACGAACTAACAGAGCGACATAAGCTGAATCGGTAGAACGTGTGCTCATCATTGCTCACCCGATATCATCGAGAGCCATTTTTCGATCAGATTATTACATGTGACGAAAAATGGATTCTTTATGACAATAGGAAAAGGTATGCTCGATGACTGGATAGGGATGAAGGTTGTGCTCATACTGCAAAGCCATCACTTCATCCACGGAAAATTTTGATAACAGTTTGGTGAATTGTGACTGAAGTAATTCATTACTCATTCCTTCGTACTGAGGAGACAATTACAGCCGAAAAGTACTGCCAGTACATTGATGAAATGCACGAAAAATGGAACATTATACGCCCATCACTTGTTAATTGGCATGGCCCAATACTTCTCCACGACAACGCTCGGCCGTACAAAACAATTCAAAAATTAAACGAATTAAAATATTAAATTTTACAACACCCAGCTTATTCACCAGATCTTTCGCCAACTGATTTTCATTTTTTTAAACATTTAGAACAGTTTTTACGGGGCAAACAGTATGAAAATGAAGACAACCTGAAAAATTCTATATCAGTGTTTATCGATTCTAAAGATCAGAATGTCTTTAAGGCAGGCATTTATGCATTAAAATCTCGTTGGAAAAAGTGTATTGAAGCAAATGGCGTATATTTTTATTAAATAAACAGCTTTTGAAAAAAGATATGCAGTTTTATATATCCAGTTAAAAATCCGACATTTCATACGCACCAACCTAATACCTGTTCAACGAGTATACTCGTCACTGTAAAGAGAGCTAACTTGTTAATTGCTCTTATTTGTCACGATTAAAAAAATAAACTTGTTTGGAGAAACTGTTACTGTATTTCAAGGGAATAATTGGGCTGTGAGAACGAGTGTCGCATTTTTTTTTTTTAAATTTTACCAATAGTGACGTTTCTCTGAGAGGAATGGCCATATTTTTTCTGTTTTGTTTATCATTGAAAGTTACAATGACCTTGAGATCACTTCGGACCGAAGGTTCCACGAGTTGATGATCAAAGCGGAGGCTCTCAGGGAATAAATTGTATTAACAAAATAAACACCTTAATCCCACGAGTTGTTATTTTAACGTGTGCTCGAATTATACTCTGCCAAGCTCAACACGTTTGATACACCAAAAAGTTTCAATTTACAGAAACTATAATTTCTTCTTGTCTCGAAGATGCAAGGGAAATAACATTCCACTTCTGAAGGGTATACTCTGAAAATTTATTTAATTATTAAAACATAGAAAGCACAGAAAATTTAAATAATCAGTTAGCTGTCTAATCTTTGGAAAGTTAGCTCATTGATCAAGGAAATAACATTGCACTTCGACAAAAAAAGCAGAAATTCTAGTAAAACAACTGAAGTATGTAATTGTTCGAGTAGAAGGTACTCTATTCAGGAAAAATCATTTGCAAACGGTGTGCAAATTTTAAAGGTGGAAATTTCGATTTTAAAGAAAATAAGGACAAAAAATTAGTATTTTTTTGTAATGTATACCACTTACAAAAAAAAATACTAATTTTGTGTCTTTATTTTCTTTAAAATCGAAATTTCCACCTTTAAAATTTGCACAAAGTGGTATAAGTAAATTACTGAAACGTTGGTAAATGTGTAATCTTTCTTTGAGTTTCAACTTGACATTAGTTATTTGAATTTCTGACCTTCGTAAGTGTACGCGAAGTCTTTGAAAAGCGGCATCTCAAAAGACTCAGAGCTGTCTAATCGATAAATTGTTCCTTTCTCGTAGCGCCATCGTGCTCCTGGCTGCATTAGATTTCTCACAAGTCGCAAGGATAATACAGGTAACTGCAATGCAGTGGAATTACCTTATCGACCATCTGCATTCTGCAGTTATATTTTAGATGGCGCCACACGTTCGAGCTCAGTCGCACTTCGATTTCTCTATTCGTTACGCTACGGAACTGCGAACCATTAAGTCTCCCTTGCTATTTTCTTCGTTATTCGACTTTCACACAATTCGCTATTTTGCACATTTTTAAAAATTCGATTTTTTTATGATTTTTGTCGATAATGCAAAATTTGTTCGCTTCGAATAATTTTATATGTATAATAAATTAGAAAACATTCTTTTTCTTTTTTTTTCTTTTCTTTTTTTTTTTTAATAATAAAATCTGCAGCAGTAAATAAAACCTTCATTCGGAAAGAAATTTTTTGTAAGGGTGAACTTAATTTAATAAAATTTAATTATACTCAATTAAACAATCAGTTTCTGAGTGGAATGATAAAAAATTAATTTAAATCATCGACAATTATAATTATATAAATTAATAAATTTTTCAAAAAGAGGCTAGGATTAGGTACCCTACTATAAAATTATAATTAAATGTAAATCATTGAAATTAATAAATGTGGCGGCCTTCTGTTTTTATCACAGGAACTTGTGATTTAATAGACAGTTCAAAATTGTTCGTTAACTTAATCATGTACGTTTTTATTTGACAGACTTGAAACGATTTATCATAGTTTATCTTTAATTTAACTCGAATTTTCTTCCTATCCTAATAATATACTTACATAATGTTGATAAATAAATATTGTAAATATATTATTGATAGATAAATATTTTAGAATACAATTTTTGATGTTTTTTTACATCTCTCTACTTTCGAACATTCAACATTCGCATATATTTTCGGAAACCAATTATGCAGAAAAATCGAGGGCCGCCTGTAATTGGATATTTTTCCAAAATACTTTTACCTGCAATTTAGGCAGTCTAATCCTAACTTCTCGCGAAAACTCCATTCGATTGGTCCACTTTTGGAAAAGCTATTCTGTCTTTAAAGGGATCCCAATATTAACCAAAGTCACTTTCAGCTATTTCAGATCGGTTTTTATTTTATTTATCGGTTTCACGTTGAGCTCGGACAGAAGGATTTATTATGGGAATTCCTAACGTGTGAACAAACTGATAAGCGTGATCAACGAGAATAAGTAGGTTTAGTGTTAACTACAGCTGTTTTTAGAAGATATATCTGCCTTGAAGGCAATTATTGAATCTCAGGAGAGGTGAACGTCGTTAGAATAGTATAAAGAAATTTTTAGGTGAAATTACTATACTTTTGCAGTATTTTTTCTTTCTTTTTTTTTGGCTGTCTCTCTTCTGTATTGATTTTTCGCAGATCTCTGTTCACATGAACTTTTAAACGGCAGTTTTGGATTAACAAGTTCGCATATTTTACGTCCTTGGTTCCTTGGATCCTTTGGATGCGTATCTGTGCGCGCGATTCTCTGAAAACCGACAGGAAGCAAAAAGGAGAAACTTGGCAAGTATAGACACTGCAGATGTAATCTTATTGATTCTCGAAACTGTTAGTTATTCGGGAAAGAAATTGGGAAACAGGAGAGGAGGGAGCATCAAAACATATTTTGACGTTCAAACAGTTTATAATTTTATTACTCTCCCGTTTGCGACGTCTTGGTCATCTGTCCCTTCCGAATTCTGAAAGCTGTTGTTACATTTTTGATCATTGGAGATTAAAAAAGTGGTTTCTTTTTTTGGAACGGTTAAAATACAACTGTTTAATAACACAGATTTGCACAAAGGCGTAAATATCGAAGAAAATTACAGATTTTTTTTATTTAATAATAAATCACACAACAAAATTTAAATTATACGTTTATTTAATTCGTTTCTCTTTAATTAGAGTTCCTTCGTAATTTAAATTATTGTAAAATAAAAATTAAAAATTATTAAATATAAAATAAAAAAATATCAAAATAATGTAATTATTAATATAATGACTATGTAAATAGTAAAAATTGTATATAAATTTATAAAATTTAAAATATAAAAAATACACTGACGGTTTAAACAATCCTGGTTTTTAAAAATTCAAAAGTCTAATTACACTTTTGATCATTGGAGATTATAGAAGTTGTTTCCTTTTCTGGAACGGTTAAAATAATTTGGAAGACGATTTGGCCAATTTACGAACGAAATTCGAACATCTAGCTTTCTACCAAAATCTCTCTCAGCGAAAGGGTTAACACTTTAAACGCCACGCTACACTCTTCGTTTAGGTGGTGTTGATTCTCGAAAAATCAGCAGCTGCAAGTTTAAAAGATAATTGCTTATCATTCATTAATGGATTTCATTACATTAGTTTCGAGAAAGATATGGTTGCCACTTTCTTCGTTAAATTGATTGTAATATTCTTTGCAAAATTTTCGAAACGGAACCGTTGATCGAAATCGGCATGGCGTTTAAAGTGTTAAATAAGTTTCAATATAAACATCTAATTTCTAGTGATTTTTTCAGCGTTGCACGTACACAGAGAATTGAAAAACGAACGCACGCGTTTCGAACGAGAACTGTTGATGCTGCATTAATTCACATATGTACAATCTCCCTTAGAAAGCTTCCTTTCGATACAATTTTCTACAGCTCCTTTTCACCGAATTCCTATCGCATCGTGTCTGCAGAGAACATTTGAAAGTTCCGACAGTTCTTTTCATTTACAGTAGGCGACTCTTTCATCCGCAGCGATACTTATTCAGCTAGCGTAACATCCGACAGTTTGCGTACGCCATACAAATAAACTGTCGCTCCGTTATCCTTTATGGATAGAGTACGTAGAGGAAAATGATTAGTACGAGTTAATATCTAAAGGAAGTCATTCACCATTAACATTGCGTTTCTAAACATACCCTACCCTCTTCATTACTATTAAAACGTATATTATTATCCTACAGAAATTATTCTACGATTTAAATCACACTTCTTCGACCAAAGTTAGCATTGCATCGCCACTTTGACTCTCTACGGGTTCCATGTAACTTTCTAGTCACGTACTTCATTTTATTAAATGATTCAATTTTTGTTCCACACGATAAAAACAATTCCTGGTTATCAGGTTTAATCTGAAATATCAGAGTTAGATAAACAGAGCTTTTGCAAGTGTCTGCAGATAGAAGATGAAGGAACAACCTTGTGCAATTGTTGTTATTTTTTTTTCTTTTATTTTTTC
Source organism: Anthophora plumipes (assembly GCA_951804975.1). Lineage (NCBI taxonomy): Eukaryota > Metazoa > Arthropoda > Insecta > Hymenoptera > Apidae > Anthophora > Anthophora plumipes. The sequence continues at coordinate 3,311,831 of OX638122.1, forward strand.
TGACATTTGTGGAAAATAGTACAGCGAGAAAATGGATCGAGGATTCAGAGATTGATAGAAGAAGGCTTGTATTTTACTGTTCGGTATTTTAATCCATTTTTCTCAGTATTTAAATATGAAAGGTCAGTATTTGAATAATTGGGTCAGTATCCTTTGGTCAGTATTTATACTAAATTAATACTAAAAACATACTAACCGTTTAGTATTTTTATACTGACCTTGTTGGTAATAAAATGCTGAAGTTCTGGGGAAGGTTTCCCTAGTTTGACTTGTATAATCTAGCATAGTCGTTTCTATGATTGCGCGGAATCATCAACCCTTCGGCAGTCAACTAATAAATTGCGATCTTTCCCTAAAGAAAAGCGGCTTTTGTTTCCATTTCGCGAGATTACCATTGCTGTCAGTGCTCTGTAGCCTATTCATTCCCGACATCTGTTTTTACGGGATTGTCTCTGTGAAATAAGGAAAACATCGGTTCGCTGAATTGCTCGTTAATTTCAATTTAAATATCCTGCAATCAGAACGATGAGATACGCATTACTGTAATCACGAAGAAATATAGCTAAAATCATAAATTGGATCATCTTTTTATCGTTTTTTGCTTTTTCTTTTTTTCTCGTCAGAAGTAACTTACTATTTGATTTTGATAGGTTTCCCATCCTATTGATTATAAGCTTTAATTTATGGAAAATATATTTTTTCGTTGTTTTTGTGTAAAACGAGATTTAATTTGTAATAAAATAAAAGAAGAGGGATAAAGATATCTTCATTTTCATGAAAAGTATATTAATTTCATCAACTGTTTTCAAAAACGCATACTTTTCTGGGTATTTTTTGGCTGGTGCCTAGAAAACTTTCTAAATACTAAGAGGATTAAGATTTGTGTCTTTTTATTACAGTGATAATTGCGGGAAGAATTGCACGGTTCGTATGGAAATAATAATTCAAGATTCCCTCAAAGTCCGTTGTTTATGCTTTTAAAATTAAACATAATTAATGTAAAATTTAGCAGATTAACGGTCACTTGGCTACTCAACATTTGCATCTTTTTATTACAGCAATATTGCGTTATTTAAAAAATTGTATACTTTAAAAAAAAAAGAAAAAAGAGGAAAATATTCACCCCTATAGCTAAGGACTGCTCTAATAAATGCACTTGCTTCAAGATCTCACAGTCTATTTAGTTCGAAAACTTTCTTTATTGAGAAATAAATGAGATCTGAAATTGTAAAAATTAAATTATAATATTTTATTTAGCAATAATAAATCTGCAAATCGAGAGTGAAACTTCGATAGCTGTTTCCAAAGTTCCACGCAAAAGTATTCCCAGTCGTGATCTTTTTTTCTATTTACATTGCAGCAATATTGCGTTATTTAAAAAATTCTATAATTCTGAAAAAAGGAAAAAAAGGAAAATATCGACCCCTATAGCTAAGGGCTGCTCTAATGAATGCATTTGCACAAATCTCTCGCTGTAGATTCATTTCCAAAACTTCCTTTATTGAGAAATAAGTGAAATCTGAAATTGCAAAAATTAAATCGTCGTTTAAGTTATAATATTTTGTATAGTAATGATAAATCTGCAAATCGAGAGTGAAACTTCGATAGCTGTTTCCAAACAATGTTCCACGCAGACGTACATAGGTATATTCCCCAGTCGTAGTCTTTTTCTTCTTTTTTAACGCGCATGTCGGAGCAAGAAGAAAAGATAAAATTGGAACAACCACGTTGCGTTGACTCGCGTCACCTTTCGCATATCAGATTGCAGATTACAAATGATACATTGATAAACGTATATCGCATCGAAGGCTTGATTCTCGATTGCTAGTTCTGGCCGCGCCGCCCGCATTGCGTCGGACTGCTTTCACGCCGGCGCGCCTTGCGCCCCGTTTGCTTTTCTGCCGCCGGATTCGGCCTTCTCTTCATCCCCACCCATGCTATCCCTTTTCTTTTCCTTTTATTTTCCTTTTTCCTCGACAACGCCCCTTCCAGTGTGCCCTCTACGCAACCAAGATGCTCGTGAAGAGTTTCATCCCCCAGCATATTTTCTTATTTGGCAATATCGAATACTCGAAAATGCATACGACTGACATACTTATTTACCATCATCACTGTACACCATTTGTGCACGTGTGGCAGCCTCTCTGAGACCCTATGGAAATCCTATTACAGACGCACTTTATTTGCAGCACTTTCTCATTCGTTGAAATTGAAAATTCGACTTGTTTATCTCTGCTTCCGATGAAATTGCTCGAAAACCTATCGCACCCGATTTTCCAGAAATTTTGGAGGCTGATTTTTAGCATAAGAAAACTACGTTTTACGAAAAATATTTTAATTTGATCTAACTGAAGCTATAAAATACAATATGGGTATATTTATGAGGATATACAGCGGACGATCGAATTATTATGATCATTTTGTAAGTATGTACCATTTATTGAAACTTTGAATAAGAATATAATTGAAAGTACAACGAAATGTTCTTTCTTTTTCGTTACGAAAATTATTATGCACGTGCGGCTGCCTCTCTGAGACCCTACGAAAATCCTATTACAGGCGCACTTTATTTTCAGTACTTTTTCCATTCGTTGAAATTGAAAATTCGACTTTTTTTTATGTCTGTTTCGAATGAAATTGCTCCTGAGATTTTCCTGAAATTTCGGAGATAGTATCTTACGCTAGAAATCAGACTGTTTCACGGGGAGGATTTAAACTTGATCTGACTGAAGCTATAAAATACAACATGTACTATTCGGGATAACATATATTACTATCCGATTTGTCATGCAGTGGCTCGTACATGGTTGGTCCACGTCCTTACTCACGAGAGTGCACGTGAATTCGTGTGATAACTGTAGCGATAACGTGTAGCGAAAACTCCTACTAATTTGCACGAGCAGATTACAAAGTTAGAAGCCTGCGAGGCAACACTGATTGCGAGAAAGGACAGTAGCAGCATTTTCAAATAGAAAATGAATATGTCGTCCTCTCTAGTTTTACTGGAATCGTTGTGTCGAGACCGGTTTTGTTAAAAATTTTCGAGAAACTGATCCCTCTGGAAGGATCATTAGCTTAACCCTTTGGGTACATTTCTTACGAAATGACATTTGATGCGTCATTGAAATTGACACAATATTTAACATGCTCATTCTTGTTTATTCGAGAGTAATTTGTATCAGTTACAACAGAACAAATATTTTTAGTATTTTGGTGAACCTTGATTGGGATACATAGTTCCATAATGACAAAAATAGAGAATGTATTTCATTAAAGTGATAGCGACAGTTTTAATGAATGTAGCGAATTTGATCAATCTGATGAAGAATTTTTTAGTGATCCGTTAAGTGATAATGGTGAATTTCAAAATGATAGTGATGAAGACTCTAGCGAACTAGAAAGTGATAATGATAGTGAAATAATACCAAGCTGTAAAAGACATACAAGATACTTATCAACCCGTGATAGTGAATCTTCTCGTGAAGAATTCAGAAAATTATTGATAATTTGTTTTTTGTTACAACTTGAATTTATTTGTTTCAATTGTTTTGTAATACTAATTGCCTTAAGTTCTCTGATCGTCATGTAGGAGTATATATCATGAATAATATGAAATAAATGAATTTTTGCATAAAATCTACTGCTTTTATATGCCCAAAAAATTAAATGTGCTTGAAATGAAAAATTTTTCAAATAAATGTCTACTCAAAGGGTTAACGAACCCATCGAGCCTTAAGTAAAAGAATAAAGCAACTTTTGGTACAAATAATTATCCATTAGTTATGAAAGTGTTTAAGAAAGAAATGTTATTTCTCTCAGGTCGGTAATTTTTCGTTTCATGAAAGAATGTTTCGTTTACGCATCTTTGTTGGTGCTTTTGTTGGAGATTAAGGCACAACAGGAGGCGTCTGTTAAACAGCTCGTTCAGTTCTAGAATTTAGAAAAGCACGTTTCCATTTTTAGACCTCTCCTCGCCAGCCTTATTAGCCGTCCGGTGGTTAAAAAAAATATGAACCTAATTTTACATGTGTTTGAATTTTGTCGAAATCAGCGCTCTCAATTTTACCCATATTTGTTTCTAGCGTCCTTGCTTTTTTTTATGTGCATCATGTGAATAATACGTCTAGTTAATTTTTGTATACAGCATTTTTCATCTCAAAGTGTGATCTGGTTGATGTAAAATATTGATCTCATTCTAACCATTCTGAACAATTAAAATAAACCTTCAGAATCGCATTTAGTTTGCCCGAAGTAACACTGAGAAACCAAATGTGGGTCACTGATGAGCACATTTGTGCCCATGATTATAAAAGTGGTCTAAGTCAAAATTTAGAAAAAAAGAAAACTTAATTTATCAGTTATATCACATCATACTATTTCAAACTATATTAATTCAATATAATTTTTACGATATTGTCAAAAATGAACCGTTAAATAGTGCTTGTTATTTCAAAATTATGTGGAACTCGTTTAGTGTTAATTATGAAAGTGGTGCAAGTCAAAATTAAAAAAAGAAAAATGAGTTTATCAGTTATTTCACATCATACTATTTCACACTCAATTAATTCAATGTAATTTTTACGATATTGTCAAAAATGAACCGTTACGTAGTGCTTGTTATTTCAAAATTATGTGGAACTCGTTTAGTGTTAATTATAAAAGTGGTCTAAGTGAAATTAAGTTGATTTTGTTAGTTAATTTTGAAAATGATCTAGGCCAATTGAAACTTTAAAAACATTTTCACACGAGATTCACACAAAATTATATATATATATATATATATAATAATAATGATAAATTCTCATTAATCACGGCTAATAAAATTCTAAATTCAAATGTTACATAATATACAAATATTTTTTAATGCATTCAAACGTAATCCTTCGAATATTTCCAAACTAGAAATGTATGACTTGGACCAATTTCGTAATTATGGGCAACATTTGGCAGTCAGCGTTTCATCCTATCTTTCATACTCGTCCAACTTTCAATTTTATCGAACGCTTCAGTCTCGAGTCAATTCGAAGCTATAAAATGCTACTTGTAACATCTACAAAAGTCGAACGTGGCTTCAATTAAAGCAGATAAATGTTACAAATGACTCTCGTTTAATTCTATTTTGAATTCTTGCTCACGACTTCGTGCACACGGATAGAAAAGTTTCTTTTACCACTTGGAACGATAAGTGGCGTTGCAAACTTTTGCAACTTCCGCGCTGGCAATTTTTTTTTCTTTCTCTCTCTCTGCACAGAGGAGAGAGATAACTCTGAACGCAAATTAGCTAGTAATTCTCCGGGATATTATAAAACTTTGTATCACTTAGGACGATACGTTCCCAGCGGCCCTTCTATCCCAGTGAAAGATGGATCGTTATGATTCAAATTCGTACCGTAGCATTGGAATTAAAAAGATCCGAGCGTTTTGAAGCAATTGCAAAATTTTTCCAGCTAAAATACTGGATGGATAACGAAAGAGAAAGTGAGAAAAGATATTTACCCCATTAACTGTGAAATTCTTATTTTTCATAAAGCACATGTGGGACGATACATCCGAGTCCAAACACCACTTGTCTTCATATTCTGTTACAGCTTTCATTGTTACTTCGGCCCTTTTTGAGGTCTCGAATTTATTTTCTAGTAGCTTTGACCTGCATGTTTTTGCGAAATGTCCGGGTTTTCCACAACGATAACACTTAAATTGTACGTTGGTCTTACTCTGAGTCGGTTTTTCCTTTTTCTTCTCAACATTACCTTTTCGTTGTTTCCAAACTAGCATCGCTTCAGAATTTTCGCTGTCAGTTGAACGTTTTCTTGCTTGATATTCTTCCAGTAATTTTATTTTAAGCTCTTCCGGCGTTGGCAATTCTTTTCGAGATTTGATGGCTATTCTTAAATGTTCGTAGGATTTCGAAATGTTCGTGGAACACTTTTTGTGATATATTAATTTATTTTATATAACGATAGACATACAACACGATACATGATACATTTTGAAAACAGTAAACAAAGACAATGGACTAACGTCGTCGAGCCATATTCAAGTGGTGTCATCTGACATAAAGAATAAATATTAATTCCTTATTTCTCTAACATATGGTACTAGAATGTACTGAATACTAGAGTGTAACTCTGAATAACTGTAAAATGTAAGTTTTAAACTATAGTAATTCATTACATTTCCACTCTAGCCACGAATTACACCGTCTAACTTTTAACAATTGCAATTTTCAATTCTTCTATATTTGTATACTGCTGGTTATTTGTAAAAATCTTGGTAAATATCAATTATAATATTAAATACAATATTAACTATAATTTGTAAAAATATTAATATATATTCTCCATAAATTTTCTACGAGGTCTATTATTCAGGACAACGTTCAGGCAATTCTGAAACTTTTTAAGCGATACAATTGACCCTTAGGGATGCTAAATAAAACATACAACAACAAAAAAACAACGACATTTCTGGTAACAGAAATATATTCTAGATTGGCATGTTAACGCTTTCGCTATGACTGATATTATTAGGTAGCGTGTGTGGCGAAAGGGTCTAGCAGGTTAAGGGGGTCAAAAGTGCCCTCCAACCGATTTGGTAGTGCGATACATCATTCGATAGCTTACCAAAAGAAAACATGTGACACCAAGTTTCAACCCTCAAACTCAACCGTGGGGGTAGTTACAGGGTAAACTCTAATTATCAGTTTTTGGACTATTTTCCCTATTTAATGAATCGCAAAATTTCTAAAAAGAATCTGACATATTACACACATGAAGGCACATCTTAGGGAATTTTTTCCGATTTTTTCGTTGCAAATCCTAGCTCTAAAAAATAAAATACGCAAAAAAATGCGGATATCTTTTGAAAAAAAATAGCGCTTTTTTAATATTTTTTTAATAGCAGCGTATTAGCATGATCATCATCCTCAAATTTTTTCATATTTTTTGGATTGGTGTGCCGTTGTCAAAAAAATTAAAAACCGATATTTTTAATGTATTTCGCGTGAAAAAGTAACTTCTACTTCGAATTTTTACATTTTCTGCATACAGTGCGTATATCGTGCAACCTCGAACATATTTACATTCGAAGAAACAGTAAAACAGTATACAAATTGAAGAAATTGAATTAATTCAACTAAGAGCAATCTATGTTCAATATATGCCAAAAAATTTCACTTCTTTTCAACGGTGTCGTTGGTGGAGCGGTTAGGGGTTGTGACTGTGGAATCGCTGTACATTTTTTAGCCGTGAGTTCGAGCCCTGCCCCATACTCATTTCTTTTTTTTTTATATTATTTATTTCTTTAATTCCTAACTATATCTCAATAAATAGCATTTATTTAAAAACATTTTACAAATATTTTGTTTAAGCAATTAAAACTTTTAAAATATTAAATAGTACTGTGAATAAGAGAATATGTGGGCACAGAAACGATGCAATAAAAAGTATTCCAAAATTATTTTAATGTATATTTTAAGACAAACAAGTTGCTTAAAATATTTGTAAAAGATTTTTAAATAAATGTTATTTATTGAGATATAGTTAGGAATTAAAGAAAAAAATAATATAAAAAAAAATGAAATGAGTATGGGACAGGGCTCGAACTCACGGCTAAAAAATGTACAGCGATTTTTCCAAATTTGTGAAAATTCAAAATTTCTTTCATTCAATTAAAATAAAGGTGCGCAAAAGGATAGTGATAAAATTAACCCTTTGCGTTATTATGGCGCCTCTACGGAGACATTCGTAACATACATCATAAATCCGTTCAAATTTTATTTATACTTAAACAAAATAAATTGATCAAGTAGATAAAAATAAATAAATTCACGAAGGTGTACAATTTTTTTTTCCCAAAGTAAAACTTTTTCGTTTTCCAAAGTTTCGTCGCAGAAGTGTGTTAAAGTTGATAAATCGATCGTATGAGAAAATTTACTCGGAGCGCAAAGGGTTAAGGAGGAAAGGCGGTAACAGAAGAGACCACGACCAAATTTCCAAAGTGTTTATAGGCAAGCCAACAGCAATGAAAGGGTCGTCTGACACTAAATCGTCTTCTAAAATATTAACACATTTTGCGCGGATTTCACATCTTGAGCGGGAAGCGACTAAAGTCGTTTTTCACGGGTTATTGATGGATTATTGTTATCGATGGGTTTTTGTGATGTTTTTACAATAAAATCGGATAGACCTAATGTTTAAAAACTACAGCTATTTTATGCAGAAGGAATTTTGCGTCTGAACTGTAAAATATCGCCCGCTACACGGTAAGACTTTGGCGGTAAAGTGCCCGCGTAAGATGTGTTAACATCAAGTTCTTCGCAATCTAATACTTGATCCACGTTATCGGCAGATAGTTCAACTATATCAATGGTTACTCGTTCTAATTCGTCAAAAAGTTCATCATTTTCGAATAATTCTTCTATTTCTCTAATACTAAGAAATTTTCTTGAAGCCGTACTGTCAAGGAAACTAGAAAAGTAAAAGGAAAAAAAACCACGAATTACTAAAATACTTAAATATTATCAATTTTTATCATAGTACATTCCATGAGCTCCAAATGAAGAAATATAATATTTTATAGTATATTTCTTATAATAAGGATTATATTTACTTACATGCAATTGTGCTATCAATTAAAAGGATGTGTTAGTAGTCTTACACACGAATATGCCCTAAAAATGCGAACAAAAAGTTCGCTAGGAAACAACGTAAACATCAAAGTTAATTTTACCGCACGGATTGTAAATTTATATGTTAAATACTTTTGCAAGTTAGACAACATTGAAACAAAAAATAATTTTTACTAGAATGCAAGTGTTTACCGAATACACATTTTATTTAATATAATCCTAATGCAAGTGATAAAAAAATATATACAGTCAAACCTGTTTTTGTGCGGTCCCTTTTTATGCGATTTTATTTTTGTGCGATTAGTTTTATGCGATTTTATTTTTGAATTCCAATGGTATTGACACCGTTGTAATGTTTTCTTTTAGTGTACATACATATGTACACTGCAAGGCGTTTGTCGCATTTAGGCGTTCATTTGTTACGAACAGTCTTGCGACAATGCATATTCAGTCGCTTTCTTTCGACACGGTAACAGCATACGCTTCGTATCCCAAGTTTTATCCACGACTCGCGTGATTAAGGATTCATTTTATAGTGAGATTAAAGGTAAATAAATTACTTTTTTTCATTTGTATGTAGTTTTTATGATTTTCATTTTGTTTTTAAACAAAGTACTCCCTTAAAATGAATAATTGTAGGCAAAAAAAAGTGAAAAGAAAGACAATTGCATTAGAAACAAAAAGTGCAATCTTAAATAGACTAGCAGATGGTGAAGGATCCACAGCTGTTGCTAACGAATTTAAATTAGGTGAATGTACTATAAGAGCTATATACAAACGGGCGAGTAAAATAAATGAATCTGTTAATAATGCAACTAACGAAAGCAGTAAAAGAGCATCATATTCAAGAAATAGTGTTATAAAGAAAACGAAAAGGTCTCTAGTGTTTTGGATTAAAGATTTAACTAAAAAACGAATCCCCATTCACGGAGATTTGATTAAAGAAAAAGCTAAACAATATTTCAACCAGCTGAAGGATTTAGAATCATCCAGTTCCACATCCTGTCCTGAAAACTTGAAATTTTCTGTGAGTAATGGCTGGTTAACTGGCTTTTTACGACGGTACGCACTTCACAATGTGAAGATACAAGGCGAGACTGCGTCCGCCGATGAAACAGGTGCTAAAAACTATTGCAAAATACTAGCAAAAATCATTGAAGATGGTGGATATTGCCCAGATCAAGTATTTAATGCAGATGAAACTGGGTTATTTTGGAAAAAGATGCCTAGTCAAACGTTCATTGCCACGTCCGAAAAAACTGCAAGCGGTTTTAAAGCTGCAAAGGATCGAATTACACTCCTTCTTTGCAGTAATGCATCTGGGGCAAGAATGTTATTAGGTGTACAAATGAATAATCCAAATTATTTTAAGCAGTTATGAAATCAATTTTAAAATCGATTGATTTTCCCGCTCTTTTGCAGTTATATAGTGTTGACATATAGCTATTAAAAATAACATATAGTTTGGCGAAAGGCCCAACATAACCTTCAAAAGTATTTAGTTCAGTAGAGTCCAAAATGGCAACAGATAAGGTGCATATCCGACACTGCATACTTTACGAATTCCAACAAGAGAAGAATGCTGCAAGAGCGTGCAAATCGATTTGTTCCTTTCTCGGCGAAGGTGTTGTATCGTACGATGTGTGCGCATTTTGGTTTAAGCGGTTTAAAAGCGGTGATTTCAGTTTAATCGACAAACAATGCCCTGGAGGCCCTCGGAAGTGCAACCACGATGATTTGGAACAACTGCTCGCTGAGAATACGGCACAAACGCAAAAAGAGCTTGCAGAACAGTTGGGAGTAACGCAGCAAACGATTTCCAAACGCCTACATAAGATGGGAAAGATCCAGAAAGAAGGAAAATGGGTTCCGCATGAACTCACTGCAACCAACAAAAATCAACGAGTGGCAGCGTGTCTTTCTCTTCTCAATAAGCAGCGCCGAAAGTCTTTCTTGTGGAAAATTGTTACGGGTGATGAGAAATGGATACTCTATGACAATCTGAAACGCAGAAAGTCATGGGTAAATCTCGGCGAAGCATCAACATTGGTCGCAAAACCCAATCGCTTCGGAAAGAAGGTTCTTCTCTGCATTTGGTGGGATATCAAGGGCGTGCTTTATTATGAGTTGTTGGAACCGGGTGAAACAGTTACTGCGGACTACTACCAACGTCAATTAATCTGCTTGAATCAAGCATTGGAACGAAAACGCCCGTATACTGGCAAAGGAGAACGTCCAGTGATACTGTTGCATGACAACGCCCGGCCACATATTGCTTCCAATACAAAAGACACCATAATGAGTCTGGGCTGGGACGTCTTGCAACACCCGGCGTATTCACCAGACATTGCTCCATCTGATTACCAGTTGTTCCGGTCGATGCAACACGCTTTGTCAGATATGCACTTCCAATCAGTGGATGAGATCCGAAAATGGTTTGACGACTTTATCGCATCCAAAGACGTAACATTTTTCCGAGATGGAATTCATCAGCTGCCTGGAAGATGGCTTAAAGTTATAGAAAGCAACGGCGAATACTTTGATTGAACAATTCAATTTACTTTCTTTTAAAATAAACCTTAAATGTAGCTGAAAAAATTGGATTATTCATTTGTACACTTAATAAAACCACTTATTATAAATAAAGCTTTGCTGCACCCACGTGCGCTAAAAGGAACAAATTTAGCTGAACTTCCGGTCCATTTCATGGCCAATAAAAAAGCAGGGGTTACATCTGCTGTTTTTACAACATGGTTCAACGATTGCTTCGTACCAGAAGTTGAAAAATATATGATAGAGATGGGTTTTTCGTTTAAAGTCTTGCTAATTGTTGACAATGCACCCGGCCATCCTCATTTAGAACATCCTAATGTACAAATAGTGTTTTTACCACCAAATACGACTACCCTCGTACAACAACTGGATCAGGGCATAATCACAACTTTTAAGAAATATTATGTAAAGTTAACTTTCAGCTACATTTTGAAAAAAAAAATCGAAAACGATGGAATAAGCCTGACTGAAGATTGGAAAAAGTTTTCAATTTTAGACTGCATAAACCACGCTACTGCAGCAATTGCTCAAATAAAACAACATACATTAAATTCGTGCTGGAAAGCGATCTGGCCTGAATGTGTAATTAATAGAAACGTAACCGAAAACACGTCCATGTTAGTATCAGAAATTACTGCGTTAGCACATCACATCAGCGGAGAAGGCTTTGACACTTTCAGCAAAAAAGATCTTGACGAAATGATTGAGGACGAAATAATCAATGATAGTGACATTATCAATAATTTGATAAATTATGAAGACGGACAAGAAGAACTGGATTCTATGACAGCGGACAAAATATATGCAGGGATCCAGCTTTTCAACAAATTAGAAAAGCATTTTGTTAAAATAGATACTAATTCCGAAAAAAGTTTGAAATTTCAGAAAGAGCTTCGATCATGTATATCTGGTTATCGTGACGTTTACAAGCAACGTTTACAATCACTGACTTTATGGTCACAAAAAATAAATCAATTGACATTGTATCTTCAAGTGACGAAAGCGATTTTAAACCAATTCATCACAAGAAGATGCGCGTTTTGGATTACGATGAGTAGCAGTAAATTATGTATGCGCATTTTGAAAATTTCTCCACGTGTACAATGAGAAATTAAATGTTTTTAAAATGTTTCAATATATAATTTAATTATTTATTTTGTTTGGAAGCACTTTCTCATGTATTTCGTAAATCTCTGACGTATTTTCTAAGTGCGACTTTTTTTATACGGCCCTTCTCCACCGCATAAAAAAATTTCTCTAGTATGTTGTAAAAAATTGTTTTATTAGTATCTATGAAACTTCCGAATATTTTTTTTTGTGCGGTTTCTTTTATGCGGTCCCTATCTACCACACAAAAACAGGTTTGACTCTCTCTCTCTCCACCCCACCCCCCCTCTCTCTCTGTGTGTGTGTGTGCGCGCGCGCGCATATATATATATACAATATATACAGGGTGTCCCAGAACTAGTGTAACATCCGGAAATGGGGGGTAGCTGAGGTGATTCTGAACAACCTTTTCCTTTACCAAAATGTTGTTTGAAGCTTCGTTTTCGAGTTATTAACGAAAAACACTGACCAATCACAGCGCCCAGAGACCTCGCGCTCAACCACGTATTCACGGCTTTTATACACGGGCGCTCGGTCGGGCTCCCGGCACACGTACTGGCACAGCATAGGTATCGCGGAAAATGTTATGTCATTTTAAATTAAGAATAATGTGAAATTATTCGTTATTCATGAATAACAAATAAACTAATAAGTCGTTTAATAACTGCGTTCGATACTTTTATTCGTTATCCGAAAGAAATAAAACGTTTTATTATTTATGAAAAACATTTTTTTTTAACAGCACATTTTCAGGTGAATAAATTGTTTTAAGAAAAACGATTTGTATAACTAATGCTAGAAAAAAATAATTGAACTTGCCCATTCGTCCACGAAATAGCTTGCTTCGACAAAAGTAGGTCGGTAAGGCTGGATCCTCGTGTCGATCCTGACCTATCCAACAATTTTCAACAGCCGATGTTCTGACCGAGTCGATGAACTCACTTCGCCGCACCATCGATATTTTTCGGTGACTTCTTAGAAACTGTCGATTTGGTTTCTTCTCCGTGCCTTCGACGCGGTTCTCTGGCGAAAGGCTGCCGTGCTTGGTGCTTGTTCGCCGGAATGATTTATTATTAAACTAATTGTAACATCCATAGTTTTATAACTATTAATTTCAAAAAATTTAGAATTGAATACACGAAAATGTGGCTTATAAATTTGAATGGTATATCATCCACATTCACGAACGTGATAATAACTCTGTTCGATACTTTTATTCGTTATTCGAAAGGAATAAAATGTTTTATTATTGTTTTGAGTGGGAAATGTGCAGTCTTTCGCTGCGCTTCCACCTCCTAGGGATGGTTCTGCCTCGAGGCTAAGCAAGACCATATTGTCAAGGGGGTCCTTCTGACTAGGATTTTTCAGGGAAGACAGAATTGTATCAGCACTCGTGAAGTATAGTTCAAAATACAAGCTTTCACTCTTTTTAACCACCCACGTTCATTTCTTATTCAACCGCTCACCACCGTTATCCTAATTTTTCTTACATTATTTACGAAAAAAATGTTTTTTCTTTTAACAGCACGTTTTCAAATAGATAAAATATGCTGTGAAATAAAACGATTTCGATAGCTAATGCTAGGAAAAAATAATTAAACTCGCCCATTCGTTCACTGGCACGTTTTGTGCCATTCTGACGGCACTCTTAGTGTTCGTCTCACTACTTTCAAACCACCACTTGCTTTTTCAGCGACTTGCCTCGCTTACTTTGTAAGCCCTTATATACAGGGCCTGTATATCCCAGAACTAGTGTAACACACACACACACACCATTTGAATCATTTCTTTTGAAATTTTCATACTGCTAGATCTTGCTACGTTTGAACGAGTTTTTATCCGTTTTGCATAGATCTCGAAGATCATTTTTGTGTATATTTCAGTTGGATATTGCAAAACGGTATTAATAACTAGTTCCAATTATAGAATAGTCGAAACTCGCGGAGATAATTTGTCAGTGCCACTTCCTTCTTGTATCTGAATCGATTTCAGAGTTTAATTAACCGAGCTAATTTAAATTTATGCACGATTGATCTCCCCGCTCATATATTCCACCTCCGTTACAATGTCAACCTCATAGTTTATCTTATGGTGACTTAACCCTCACCTGTACAGAAATGTCATCAGTCAATTGATTCTTCAGACTTGGTAATTATTGCAGCAGAATTTATTTTCGCGAAAGGGTGATAGATCTGTACAGTGAAGTATGTATATAGGCTCCATAATTCGAAAATAATAGCACATTAGAGAAATTAGAACTTCCTGTGCGATGTATTCAATTCGTCAATTCGTCATTTTGGTACATGAACCTTTTTTATTTTTTATTTTTTTTTCTTTTTTTAGAAAGGTCTTGAATTATACTTGAACTTTTTTTATCAATAATATTATTACTTTCATCTGTTTCAGGTACATGGTTCGATACTTGCAATATACATCGAAAAAACCCAGTAAGGTAAGTAATAATGCTAATTTTAATATCTGTTTGAAATTTTAATAACAGAACAGGTATTTTAACTGTAACATTTATACTTGTATTTTATGGTCTATTAGTAGGCTGTAAATTTTCATGCATATTCGCATTTTCGAGAGTACAAGGAAAAATGTAGCACTTTGATAAAAAACATTTATATTTAAACAATCATTTAACATTCATATTTAATAAAAAATTATTTATCATTTAACATTTATATTTAAAAAATCATTTAGCATTTATATTTAACTAAAAATTATTTACATTTAAAAAAATCATTTAGCATTTATATTTAATTAAAAGTTACTTATATTTAAACCATTTAACATTTATATTTAGTTAAAAATCGTGTAACTTTTATACTTAATTAAAAATATTTGCATTTAAATAATCATTTATATTTAAAAGATTACTAATCTTTCTGTAAGGTGAAAGTGCGTTAAAAAAAAAATTGTACTTTAATTGATAAAAAAAAAAAAGAAAGGGCAAATTGAATTAGATCCTAGATAATTATAAGCAAGAAGCTCGCTATCTTCTTCTGTTAGTGCCCATGCGTTTGACCAGTAAGAGGTCAAGCAGTGCAATTTTTCGATTAATCGCTCTCTCCAATCTAATTTATAAACGCTTAGTTACCTTGGCAGCAAGTACGTCATAACTTCGCTACGTGTAAAACACGTCGTCGACGACGTAGAAGGATATTGATTTCTTAACTCCCTGTAACTCAGACGTTACCCAAAATCCAAACGTTACAATAAATTACCACTCGATTACCATTCACTAAAACGCACCATTGTCTCCATACTCGGTTCAACTTCTCCTTTTACCATTTTTCTTAAATCTTTGCATTTTCTTACAACATTCGACGAATAGAGACGACGTACAATGATCCTTTCAGTTTAGAAATCAATTACTTAAAAAGTTACGCGTTCTTAACCCTCGCACGGCCCATGTCGGGTCACTTTTGACCCATCTCATAAACTAAGCAAAGAAACAGGCAAAATATTTCGCTCTGGTTCAATCTCATTGCTGTAACATGAACAAATGATTAGATTGAGAGTTCCAACGTTACTGGAAGACAGTATTTAACCCTCTATTACATGAATTTTTATGACGAGTTGAAAAAAATATATATGGCTGTTAGTCTGCTAAAAAATGAGTGTGGTCATGAAATGAATAATAAAATTTTATTAGAAAATGTTATTTATTGAATTTTATGACTGTTCCTCTATGGGAACTTTATACATATGCAGGTACAGAATGAACCAAATAAAAAAAAAATCTACGTGTGAGTCTTTATCGCATATAATAACCTTACTTTGCATGAAAATCAGGAAAACAATTTTTTTTTAATATGGAAACACAAATGTATGACATTTCTCGCACATAGCTCTTGATTTGCCCTTGCATCCTATTACCTTACACCTTTGCCTATTCTCGGTCCACAGAGGCCAATGTGCAATGTGATCAGTTTGTTGAATTACGTATACATTATACTAGTATAACAATTTATATTACATTATAAACAAAACACCTACCTCAATACAATATTTCAGCCAATAAATCGCTCTTCAGTATTGTCTACTTAATTTACTGTAGAACATTTAAAATTTAAGTCCACAATTGGGAACGGAATGCAATAGAGGGTTAGTGCAACAGCGAGAAGGAAAGATCGGAGAAACTGCAATACTCGCTTGCATTTAATTTCGAAAATACTCGAGATGCTGCGTATGCATATACAGTGACTCACGAAAGTGTTTGAACACTTACCATGAAATACTTTATTAATTAAAATAAGTATATTATACAACACTTACCGAAATATTATTAATATTCTAAGGAGATATGACTATCTAGGTTATATACGTAAAGTTTCAAACAAATTGAAATATATACACAATAGATATGAATTATTCCTTACAAACATAAAGATTGCCGAAGCCACAAAAGTATTTGAACAGGTAACTTTTAAATCTTTAATATTTAGTAGGTCCACCTTTGGCACGAATAACATCTTGTAAGCGATTATGCATACTGTTTACTAACTTTTCTGTAACACTTGGTAATATAGAATTCCACACTTTGAGTACCTTTTCTTTTACACTTGCCTTGGATGTTATATGAAATTTTTGTAATTGTTTCCCTATTACTGCCCATAGAATCAGGTTAACATCAGAGCTTTGTAGTATGACTAACATGTGAGGGGTATTGTATATGATCCATTCTTTAACGATTCTTGCAGTATGTTTAGGATCATTATCCGGTTGAAAATAAAAATCCTCGTATATGCCCAATTTTCTTGCACTTTCCTTTAAATTTTATTGTAAAATGTTCAAATATTTGTATTTATCCATTGTTCCTTTTATGAAGATTAAATTCCCGGTGCCGTCTGCCACCATACACCCCCAGATCATAACTGAGCCACCCACATGTTTCACCGTAGCACGCAAGTTTTTCGCTTCCATTTCTGTATTTTCTTGTCTCCGAACAAAATTGCGTCCGTCCGATCGAAAAACGTTAAATTTCAATTCATCTGAAAGTATTACTTTATTCCAGAATACATTATTTTTACTAATAAATTCTTTGGCAAACTTTGATCTCTTCTTCTTATTAATATCACTAATGTACGGCTTCTTTCTGGGAACCCTGGCATGATAATCATTTTCACGTAGCACTCTTCTGCATAATTCTGGATGCACATCTTTCTTGAAGTTCTGTTTAACTATCGTTGCAAGTTTTGTAGCAGAAATCTTTGGATTTTTTTTTTATTTCACGGATCAAAGCTCTTTCTTTTCTTTCCGTTAGTTTCTTTGGTCGGCCTGAACGGTATTTATTTTTTTACAGTTCCTTCAGATTTCGATTTTTTAATAATATAATGTATTGTAAATGTTAACGCTCGTGGTCGGGTCTCAATGAGATGCCTATCGAGCTTTGTAGAAATTGCACGCGATGTGCCGACTAGATTTCACTATCTATATCTCGAAGGACCACTCTTAGAAATATAAGAGACTATGTAAATTATAATAACTCTTCTTCACCTATTTCTTAGCAACTGTGTTCTCTTTACTATTGACTATTCTTAACAATCTTCGAAGACACGTTCACGCATGTTTTTAGAGCATCGGCGATGCGCTGATTGGTTAACAGTGGAAGGGAAGTGGAAAACGAGGTGACGAAAATGCGAATGTTGAATTGGTGGACGGAATTGTGGAAAGGTAGCGGGGAGGATTCGGAGCGGGGATGGTGAGCGACTTCTCATCCCTACGGGAAAAGGCCCAAGGTGACGTCAGCGTGGTAGTATTAATCGGTTCACCGAGGGTAGCGGGAAGGATTCGGAGCGGGGGTAATGAGCGACTTCTCATCCCTACGGGAAAAGGCCCAAGGTGACGTCAGCATGGTACCGTTGATCGAGCCATCGTGGCCGTCCGACTCTTGGATTCCCTAAAGCTTATGACACGGTAATTGCTATTGAGAGAGAAAAAAATAATTTCGCTAATGCTAAGGTCACGTACCACCTATTCAGGTACGGGTAAAACTCTGCCTTCTCAAAAATAGCGTCTATAGGCGATCGTATCATAAACTGGTTCTAACGAAGCCTTAACAGTAAACCTATTTATATTTACTAATTTACTTATTTCACCATACGTCTTTGCTTCTTTACGCCACTTGACAATTAATTTTCCCTCACTTCCAGGAATTTCAGATGTTTTAGGACACATGATCAATATCCCAATATTTCACCATGAATGCTAGACTATGACTGTCAAATGTACATACGATAACGACTAACAACAATCAATGTTTACATTCATTGCCCGGAAAACTGTGTTTTCATTGATTCTTGGAAATAATTTCGATATGTTCAAATACTTTTATGGCTTCAGCAATCTTTATATTTGTAAAAAATAATTCATATCTATCGTGTATATATTTCAATTTGTTTGAAACTTTATGTATATAATCTAGAGAATCATATCTCCTTACAGTATTAATAATATTTCGGTATGTGTTGTATAATGTACTTATTTTAATTAATAAAATATTTCATGGTAAGTGTTCAAACACTTTCGTGAGTCACTGTATAACGATAACAAATGCAGTTCGAGATATGCAAAATGTAAATTAACTACGCTTGCTACACCTTTATCTCGTGAATTAACCCTTTGCGATCGGTGCCACTATAGTGGCGGCATTTCAATTTTGTTCTAGAAATTGGTGTCGCCGCTATGGCGAAATGATTTTTGTTTTGTGTGCAAATCTGTTATTTTATGATCGAAAGGTATTGTATATATTAACCCTCTATGGGCCGAATTGTTTTCTTAAATGTAAAAAAATGTATGCAACGGAAAATCAACCATTATAAACCTATATATGCAGGTTAAAAAAACAATTTACCAGTTTAAACAATTTTATTATAATTAATTTACTTTGTAACTTTGAAGTAACAACGGCTTACAATGTTTGCACTTCTGTGCATGAAAGCTTAAGCGTGAAATTCCATAAAACAGTTTGCACTTGGCGTTAAACATAGATGTACGTTGCATTTGGAAGATTTTATTTGTATTGGTATAGTCAACTATGTCACTTATGATTTCACTGTCAAATAGTTTTCGAAAATATGTCACAGGAGAGTTAGGGTCCTTCGTTGTCTTCAGGGTAATTTCCTCTCCAAGGGCGATGACAACTATTATTCGTCTAGGATACTGATTGCCAAACAATTTTTTGTGGTCCTGAATTTTCCTCATCTGTGATGACGATTCAGTACTAAATTCATCGTCACTGTCAATAATATTTATGGCGTCATCGGGTAAATATTACTGGATGATCTTCATCGGACTCAGAATCTAATAAAGAATCTTCGGATCTGTTACTGCTAATGCTTCTAATTCTAATTCCTCTTTTATTTTTACGTGATTTTGTATCCATATTTTGGGTGTATGATATATAAACCTGAAAATAGAAGAATGCACAAGCATTATCCTAAATATAACGAAATCTACCATAATAGCCCACTGTAACCTGAAAGTCACAAAACTGTATCATGTACAAATAGTAACAAAATGATTATTGAAATGCAATTATGTACTAGAGCTATTATGTACGCTTTTTTTGTTTAGTAAACACCGACAGAAGCACAAATAATGTCAATTGTACAAGATGGTTCCGTTGATTTCTATCTGCAGACAACTTACAAGGTATTCACTTTGATATTTCAGGTTGATGGTGCTGCCAATCGTTATCAATGGTCATTATTGGTTATTTCAGAGACATTATATAATTAAGACGTATACGTCATCTTGTGAAAAAATTAAAATTATTTGGTAAAATATCGATATATTAGCTGATGTTGACTTGTGAAAGTCAACGGGCTCATAGAGGATTAATTACTCTTTACTATCCCTCCCTAAGCATTTGTGTGAAATTTCTCAACTCGCTTTTTAGGGAATTCTTTGTCTAGAGGATTCCCTTCCATCCCTAAGGGATTCCTAGCTTTTGGATACTCAGTATGTTGTGCATATTGCAAACGGAATTCGTAATCAGTCTTGGTTTACCGAGAAACTGGTACGATTCTCCGATAGTCTCTAATGATAAAGTTTGAATTGAAAATTTAACGAGCACACATTCTGATTCCCTGAAAAGGAACTAGTTTAGTGATGATTTTCTAGAAAACGAGAGTAATAATGTGCAGAAAATTATTAAGAAAAAAATTGAACAAGAAGATTCTGTCGTTTCCATATCCCAAAAAGAATTATACATATTATTTATAACAAATGAACTGTGCAAAAGTAACTTTAAAAATCTAAGTTTTCTCCGACTAACTAGTAGTCCCATCAGAGAAATGTACCGATCGAAAAGTATTAAAGTGTTCAATATGATCCATGAAGGAGAAGCGTTAATGAAAAATTATTTCACGAAAAATTAACACATCTTGCGTTGCAACTAGGCCAGTGGTTCCTAATCGGTGTTCCACAGAGCACTGGTGTTCTGCAAGCATTTCACAAGTGTTCCGCGGATTTAGTCGCAAATCGGAAGTTTACGACCGTATTCGAACGATCGAACATCAAAAAATTAAAATCATAAAATTTGCATAAATAAATTTATATTTTTTGCGGTCACAAGAAGATCATTCTTTGGAAAAAGGGAGTAGAAAGAAATAATCTCAGTTTGTTTCCATCCCTACATAATAATAGTACCGATTGTGTTTCCTTGATATCAGAACATTTAACAATATTAGACAACAACGTAAGAAAATATTTTCCCTCTCTCGACCCGGACAAATATGACTGGGTTAGGAATCCATTTTTTTCAAAAGAATTATATAATAATTCTGAATTTAATTTCCCAGAGGAAGAGGAGCTTGTATCCTTGTCATCTGACCACACCTTGAAAATTAAACACATTGAAACGAATCTTGAATTCTGGATATCCGTCCAACAAGAATATCCACTGATATAAAAAAGGAAAGCCATAAAAATTTTACTATATTTTTCAACTTCATATTTATGTGAAGTAGGGTTTTCCACATTAACCGATGTAAAATCTAAAAAAAGCGAAAGACTGACAAATTTAGAGGAAGAAATAAGGGTTGCATTGTCTTGTATACGTCCAAACATAGAAGAAATATGTAAAAAACATCAGGCACATATTTCCCATTAAAATTATTTAGGTTTTTTTTTCTGTCTCAAAAGTGGCGTTAATAATATAACTATAAGTAGTGATTTTTAATTATACCTGCCCAATTCTAATAAAACAACTGATGACTAGCTTATGCATTTCATATTAACTTAAATAAGTGTTCCGCTAAAGAAAATTACTTACAAATGTGTTCCTCACCCTAGAAAAGGTTGGGAACCACTGATCTAAAGCTGTTATGGGGGGAATAGAGCGAGTTATAGAGAGTTTATATTTCGATTTACAGAAGTGGAATGGAATGAATAAAATTCTAGTCTCGTAGGAGCTTTCGAATTTAGCAGTTGAATTGTGTATTGTGAATAATTCAAGAAAAAACACACGGTGGCGAGATAGAAATGGAATTTGAAACTTGGGAAGAAGACACATGTGATAATTGTAGTGTAATTAATCGTATTAAATAATCGTTGGAGTGTTTTACAGCTTCTATAATGTAGATATTTACTGGCTGCATTCACCGTAAACGCTTCCATTATAGCCCTTTTTACTTCCCCACATTTCGCGCTATATACACATAATAGCGAACGTAAAAGAGGGAGAAACTCTCGTATACACCAAGATCAGAATGGCTATTCTTGCGTATCCACCATGGATCCGCATAAGCTAACGCGAAACACCTTGATCGAGTGTTATACTGACTTCGTTCTTGTCTGTTAACCGATTCGTACGAAATATATTATATACCCTTACCGCTAGATTTTCTTTTTCAACCCTTTGCAGTCGAAGACTTTTTCAAGTGCATTTCTCGCTGGGTCGAATATGTTTTTTTTATTGAAGCTTTAAATGTATTATGTTAATTGGAAAATATTCTGTTGAATGGAATTGTAGAGTTTATCGAAGAACAATAATAATTATTATTTGAGTACAGCTTTTGTATTTTTTCGAAATTTAATGAAATTATTTTCTGCAGCTTGTATGGCGACATTCGACCGCAAAGTGTTCAATCTAAGTAGAAATATTTTACAAAGTGTCGCAAAGTTAATAATAACTCTACAAATCCTCGGATAATTGATCAATTTTGAATGTACACCTCGAAATAGGAATTTTGTCTGCAATTTCTAGAACAGATAAGCCTTCTTTCGCAAGAATAAGAATACTGCAACTTTTCTTGAACAGATAATTCTTTTTTAAAATTATATTGATTGTAGAACTTCCAGTTTTTTTTTTCTTCCTTTTTTATCTAGGATCTTATGTTTTATATTTTTCTTATCTTCTCTGTTTCCGGGATAAATGAAGATAGGGATTGTGACGATGACGATGATCTAACTTTGGTAGAAAATTATTTTACCTACCAGATATTACAAAGAGTACTTCAATTTCAATATTTTGCACATATTCTGGGATCTCATTTTGTATCTTTTCTATTTTCCTATTCTGTTCTCTATTTCCGATCTGAATAACGATAAGGATCACGCTGATGACGAACCTGTTAAATTGTTTGACTCTTTTTGTGAAACCTAGTCAGAGTCTAGAATTACCGTGTCGTCGAGAAAAATAGCACTGAGAATGTTGTTCATCATCGAGAACTCTGATGTGCAAAGATTTACACAAAAATGGCCTTAGGACGCTACCTTCTGATAACTCTCGATACGATCGAGAAAAAGGTCAGTTGCCTTTCGACTTTGAGCCATCTATCTATGCGGTAGGATTTTAGTATGGCGTAAAACATGGAACAATAATCTAGTCACGAAGTCTGCCCTTTCGTTTCTACCCCGCTTTTCCCCCACTGTGCTAGCGCGTCTTACTTTCTTCGACTTTCCAGGAAAACGCTCATTGTAGCCGAGGTCTTTTCCTCCTAACCTTTGCACATAAGCATCTAGCACACACCCCCGTAAATATAATCCACGCAATCTTTCTGCTTCGTAGCTCCCTCCACCTTCTCTTCTGTCTTCCCTTTATATCCTGCCACCTCAGCCCCTTCATCCTTTCTTCTAGGCCCAACGTTCATCCTGTAAACCATCGAGTAGAGGTAGAAAGAGAAGAGAGAGAGAGGGAGAGAGAGAGAGAGAAAGAGAGAGAGACTCCAAGTGGGTGGAGAGATCGATAGCACCGCGACCTAGCTTTACCCGAACAGACCGGGGAACCTCGTTGCTGCTGGTTCCTGTGATCTATAACGTACGTGTGTACACAAACACGTAGATCGTCATAACAAGCATGTGCTACGGAAAGTAATTAGCGCTTCTTACGTGTGTAACCAGCATTCTTATTGTACTCACCGTTAGACCTGTTTTGTTCGGTGATTATACAGCTGTTATCGTCTCGCAGCAGCACACTTGTGCTGTGAAAGCTTGTCATTTCTTGGGGGGAGGGAAATACAATGTTGCTATTTGAACCAAGTGAGAATAACTGTCGTACGAACCATCTCTGGGCTAAATTTTTCTTCCCACTGTGAAACATATGGATATATGAGCCGTTGTTTTTGAAAGTGGTATAAGTCCATTTTTTCATGTATCGAGATATTTAAGGGTTTGCGTTTGAATCAGTTTAAAAATATTAATAGTTATTAATATTGTTAAAGAAAATAAACGATTTTTCAGCTCCAAATGGAGTTATACCACTTTCAATAATAATATGTTATAAAAAATAGAAACAAGAGGAAATTTAAGTCCATATTTTATAGACATTGGCTTTACAGAAATGGATTTTTTAATGTAAAAAATAATTATAAAATCAAGACATGTAAGTACACGAATAATCAATTTTATTAAGAATTAATTTCACTTGTATTAAAAAAGAAATAAAAATAAACAAGCGTAGAAACTGAATTACTTCGTTAAGATAAGTAAGAATAAAAAAAAAACCTTATAATATAAACTGATTTCTCTTTTACACTTAGCATAGTGAAGTATTTATGGTAAATAGGTGGCGAACTCATCGCTATATTTCTCTTTTGTTATAGGTCTTGGAGTTTTATACAGTGGCAACATAGTAATTTTGTTGAGATGTTTAGGTCTTCCTTGTTTTCCAAATAGAAAAATAACTTTAAATCAAGCATTTTCTTTTATATTAGTTTTGTACAAAATTTTGTACGGTTCATCTCTTTTAAACCTCATCCAGCATATTTTCAGCCAACTTATACTTTCTCCGTCTGTATTTTTTTTCCTATTTGATATTGCCTCTTCTAGAGATTTGGTTGAGATGAAATCTTCTCGTTTCATTTCGCACAAAATGAAGCTATTTTTGTGTTTCGACAATTCTTTATTACATTACAATAGTCTCGAGCAGTATATAAATGATCCTGTTTCTTTAATGTTGCTTCCACAACTCCAAAATCTCCGTAGTTTGGAAGAAACGAATGACCCAACAATAGAAATTTGTAGTCAGTGACATTTATGTCGCTACAATCAATAATAATTGCAATTAGAAAGTTGTTTTAATTAGAACTATTAGGAATGGACTTATTCCACTTTCAAAGAAAAGATTTTTGCGATAACATTTTATAGTTAAAATTCTTTTGATTACTTTACCAAGAAATCGTACTCCGTTGAATGTATGATTACAAATATAAAAAGAGGATACCTATATTTTACTAAAGTTGCTATTAATTCATGTTTCTTTCCAAAAGTGGACTTATACCGCTTAAAAAAAGAAAATGGCTCATATACTGCCGTATATTTTTAAGACACTGATATTTTTATATTCATTGCGCTTTATATAATCGATTAAAATCGAAGAAAAAGTTTGCGCCACGCGAAAAAGCATTCCGTACGCAGAGAGTGTTTAAAATTTGGAGGACACCGCAGTGAAAGGGTTAAAAGTAACGCTACACTGTCACAATTGTTGCCAGCAATGTGTTTGAATCATTGACCACGATAGATTAAATCCACTCAACGCTGAAACTGAGATTTCACAGAAACGAAGGAAAGTATCTTAGAAACGGCCATGTTCCCGTCATCAGAGTCACGAATACCACAAAGAAGAGACAGACGAAGACACTATCGAATTCCTCGAACGCAATCGTAGAAGTTAAAACAACTAGAATCTTATCCGGGTTAGGGATAATATGTTTATGTATAAGGGGTATTATGTTTATGTATAACAGAAGATATTGCAGGAAAATACAGGCACAGTTTTTAGATGAAGAATGCAGGAATAAGACTTTGGGTTAAAGTAGCCTGACTCGTTTCTTTGAGCAAGCACAATTCTCGATGAAAAGTAGTTGGATTAAAATACGATTCATGTTTCGAACGTAAGATGTGCACACTTTGTAACGAAACAGACAGAGTTCCATTGTAATAAAATAAAAATGACATCCATAATACGTGGGCCGTAATTGTTAGGTGTTTTTAAAAGTTTCATATACAATATTTTTCACTGAAAATAGTTTCCCACGTTTAACACATTAAGCGCTGAATACAGTGAATTTCTCGTCTAGCAGTTCAATTTTTAAAATTTCACAAAGAGTGTTACACGATGGATTTACCAAAGAAAATTGAAACTTTGTTAACGTCTACAGAGGAAAGCTGTATCTTTGCTCAGAGTGTCTCAATGAAGCCCACTGATAAATGATAAGGAATCATTTTCTAAATTTCATGCTGTTAGTTCTTCTACCTGAACGAAAAGTCTAGCCGGTGTCGCGCTTAGCGTGTTAAATAAATAAGAATAAATTCACGAATGTGTACAATTCGATTTTCGAAAATTCCTGTGCAAAAGTGTGCTGTAGTGTGCAAAAAAGAAAATATTCTGCGCAAAGTGTTAGGGTAAAGTAGCTGAATATGAGAGCCATTTTTTCAAGGAAGCACAATTCTCGATGAAAAGTACTTTGATTAAAATACGATACATGTTTCTAATGTAAGATGTGTACACTTTTGCGACGTATTAGAAATAACAAGACAAAAACTGCTCGTCTAATACTAGACCCAGGTTTCATCTTGTCGAGACTTACTTTTTCTCTGTTTTTTCACATATTGGGCGTATAAAATTAATCTCCTGCACCCAGCGGTAACATTTTATACACTGAACTTATTGTTCACCATGTACATCTGAGGATTAAAGTCCTGTGCAAAAGAAGCATAATTTTCATAAGCTTGCTCAAGACACTACGTTGTTTTCTACGCCACGTTCGGCGTGTGCAACTGAACTACGGTTAGTTCTGAAACAAAGGACATTCGAGACCTCCTTAACCCTCTATGAGCTCGTCTAACTTTCAAGTCACATAATACTATATCAACATTTTATTAAATAATTCAAATTTTTTTCCACACGATGGCATACACATACACTACCGGCCATAAGTGTTTACCCACCTTCAAATTTCGTTACTATTCAAATAACAGGTATTTTATTGTTATGAAAATGTCCGTATCATTAAATCCTAATTATAAGGCTGATAAAATCCATCCAAAATATTCTGTACATACACAATCACGTACTATAAATGAGTTTACAGTTTTTTATGAAAAACGACAATTTTGGAGTTCGGATAAAGAAACCCATTTTTCTGGAATTTTTATAACGGTCAGTAGGGAATAGGTACACAGGTAATACGGGCATCTTATTCTTTTCAAATTTCATACTGCATTTCATACTGCATTGAACTTTCATACAGTAAACAGTTGATTTTCAAGTGCTTAAAGAATTTTGCGAAAATTTTAAATAATGTCGGGGAGAAAAGAATTATCGATTGAAACGCGCACTCTAATAGTGTCCCATCATAGCACCGGAAAAAGTAATAGAGAAATAGCAAAGCTATTATAAATTAAACCGTAGAATTGTGGACTACAATGTTAAAAAATATGAAGATACTGGCAGTTTATCCAACAAAAAGTGATCAGGGCGGCCAAAAATAACCACACCAGCAGAAGATCGGGTAATCACAATAATAAGCAAACGTAATAGAAGAAAAACGGCACCGGAAATTACAGCTGAAATAAATGCATCTTGCCCTGAACCAGTAAGTTTGACAACAGTCAAAAGACGCTTACGGAAAGCAGGTTTGCATGGACGAATTGCCATGCGAAAACCCCTTCTACGCAAACAAAATAAAGCAAAACGGTTACACTGGGCAAGATCGCATAAAGATTGGACATTGGAAGACTGGAAAAGGTGATCTGGACCGGCGAGTTTAAGTTTGAGATATTCGGCTCAAAACGGAGGAAGTTTGTCCGAAGATCGGCAGGAGAACGAGCCCTTGAATCCTGCATATCACCCACGGTAAAACACGGAGGAGGATCGGTTATGGTTTGGGGTTGTTTTGGGAGCATATCTATGGGTGACTTGGTCAAAATAGATGGCATATTGAATAAAGAACGTTATAAAGAAATTTTGGAGACGAATGCCCTTCCATCTGGAACGCGACTAATCGGAGAAAACTTCCTGTTTCAACAAGATAATGACCCCAAACACACCTCCAAATTATGCCGTGGGTATTTAGAACAATTGGAACGAGAAAAAAAAATTGTAATTATGACCTAGCTTCCTCAAAGCCCCGACCTGAATCCCATTGAGCTTTTATGGCAAGAACTAGATCGACAGGTACGAAAAATGGCTCCAACATCTACACAAATCCTCTGGCAATAATTACAAGATGCATGGTCTAGAATAGAACCACTCACACTCACAAAATTATTAAACAGGATGCCGCAATTATACGAAGCAGTAATAAAAGCTCACGGTGGAAATATCGACGAAACTAAAATTTAGATATAATTGTGATAATTTTTGTAACAAAATTGGAAAAAACATTGTTTTTAGAGATATATGTTGCGCTATTAAAAAATAAATTTAAAAAATTGTTTTTTGATTAATATTTCTCTTGTTTTTGTGTTATTTTGAGGGTGGGTAAACACTTATGGCCGGTAGTGTACATCTTGTTGTATAATGTTTCTTTAACCACCAATAACATTCTTT
Organism: Anthophora plumipes; assembly: GCA_951804975.1. NCBI lineage: Eukaryota > Metazoa > Arthropoda > Insecta > Hymenoptera > Apidae > Anthophora > Anthophora plumipes. The sequence continues at coordinate 3,340,126 of OX638122.1, forward strand.
GTAACGATTATCAGCTCTAATATTAAATATGAGAGCAAATACTTTTGCAACTTGTCTGCAGATAGAAGCTAAAAGAACAACTTTGTGCAAGTGTTATTATTTTTTCTTCTATTGGTGTTTGCTAAGCAAGAAAAGGCGTACATAATAGCTCTTGGTTTTTATATCAATAATCTCTTATTTGTTTGCATTTCAACGATCATTTTGTTACTATTTTCATATGATACAGTTTTATGGATTTCAAGTCACAATGAGCTGTATTGGTAGAGTTTAATGTATTTATAACAAGGCTTGTATTTTCCTTGCTTTTTAGTTTTACATGTATATCAGAGGCCTAAAATGTGAATACAAAATCATATAAAAATAAAAAAAGAATAAGAACAAGAAGTATTAACGGCAATAAGTCTGAAGATTCTTTATTGGTATTCTGACTTCCGGTGAAAGACGTGCTAAAAGATGAAATAGCATATTGGCCAATTTTTGCAGACAAGAGGGGACGCTGCAAAAGTCGGGGTGCAAAGGGGTTCAAAAAATAATAAAAAGGAGTTCAAAAAATAACATCAAGCGTAAACTGTTTTATGGAATTCCATAGTTAACTTTTATACACGGAACCTGAAACGTTGTAAGCCGTTGTTACTTCAAAGTTACAAAACGTGTTCGTTATAATAAAACCGTTGAACCTGTTGAATTCATTGTTAATCTGTATTTATAAGTTGATATGTGTTGATTTTACGTTAAATACATTTTTTTATAGTCGCGAAAAAAATTCGGCCCATACAGGGTTAAGAGAGCTAGGCTGAGGTCTCATATTAGGCTACTTTACGCTATTAATCTATCTGCATCCTTCAGCGAAACAATCCGCTAGCGACGACTGTCACTTATAGCGAAACCTCAAAAAGTCTGTGAAATTCTCGTGAATAATACGTAGTGTTAGATTCCAATGTTAACTATTTATTATGGTCAACTTTTACACAGAAATCTTACAAGAGACACTTAGTTTCTAGAGCCGTTGCGATGCTTCCTATACTGTACGATCTTTGTAATAATAATCATGTGAAAAATGTCTTTCTAGTCCTTTCAAGGGTTCGGTAGTTTGGTTTAGAAGGTGGTGGGGATGAGGAGAAGGGCTGATAGGAATTTTAGGACCAAGGAGTCAGGCGTACGATTCAGGGTTGGTGAGTGACGGATCCAAGGGTCGTATGCGTAACTATTATATGTGCAGAAGATGAAACAGAGTTTGGAGACAACTTATCTTAACTAAACACTAACATAAAATTATTCACTAGCCTAGCGCGGTATCCAACAGTAGTAAAAACAAGATTTTTCTTTTTAGTTGATTGCTATACGTAATATCTAAGCAAAACAGAAGGTGAAACACTGATTGATACGGTCTCTGATGCAAATAAGTTAATATAAAACGATACAACACTCGCAAAAGTGAAGAATTCGTTGCGCGAAAGAAGGAACTTAATGATACGTTAATAAAATATCAGAAAATGTACGGAACATTTTTTTTAATATACACTGAACCGTTCTTTTTCTTCATTTTAACAATCGAACTATCACAAACCAGTCGAAACAGCTGGTTTTGAATTTTCATTGGAGATTTAATCGAAGAAGATTTAATTCTGCAGTTGAGTTTTTATATGATCATTTCTTTCTTATTATTTCTTCATTGTTACTTGTTTGTTAGTCATAGTTTGGACATATTAAAGGAATATTAGGAATGCTTTATACGGAAACGTGGATAGTGATGACGAAAATCGATAGTCCTGGGTTTCGAGCTATGTGTCGCGTGAGGTAGACTCGTTATACTATAACCGCCATCAATCTCTCTCATTTCCTCGTCTCTTTTCAATCTACCTTCTGCTCTATCAACTTCTTTCACTATCTAAAGGTAACACACACGTATTGTATTTTCTTTATCATTCCTTTCTCTGTTTTAATGCTTTCGATCGAACGATTGAGAACTACGAATTTCTAAATTGCATTTTACTTTCTGCTCTCTGCGAAATTGCCAGTCCTTTTTCTATGCAAACGTGCACGATGAATCATGTGTACTGTTTAAGTAATAACAGGTGTTTAAAGGCGAGAAAACGTTGAAATTGAAAAGCAATTTCATGCATGCATCGCACGATGTCGTTTCCTATTCCTTGCAACAGTTAGAACCGAAACAACCTTGCGATTGTTGTACGTACATGGTTCATCTCGTTGTAAGTTTGATTGTTTAGAGCTACAGTGAACTTTCATGCGAATTTTTTATACAGGAAATCGTGCATTACGCGAATTTTTAATTTTCTAACACGTGCAATCTAAAGTAACATTTTTGAAGCTAACTTTTATCTTCTACAGTTCATCAAACAGGACAGTATTTTAAAAACAAGCAGTTGATTAAAAGAGACGTATCACGTCACATGTTTTTGTCTTTAAATTGTAAAAAGTGAAGGAAATATTTCCCTTCTTTCCAGATCATTTCTACCCACAAGTCATTAACATCACATATTTGTGTCTGTATCATAAAAAATAAAGTGGCCTGTTTTATCTGATACATCCTGTACATTACGAACCTAACTATTATCGAAAAATAGGTTACAGAATCGATGTAACATCGGTTCTGAAGAACTGAAGCGGAAACCGATTACAAATTAGGTTCTGTACATTTTATCTCTGTTCAACATACCTCTGCCTTTTCGATAAACGTGCATTAAGTCTAATTAATGAAAAAAAGAAAAAAAGAGTTGTTTCCATCCGAGAAAGTAAAATTGCAGTGCCGCGTGTCGATTAACGGAGACGAAACTGTACCAATAGAGTTGCTTGCAAGAGGAAATCGTGAATGCCACAGTTCGCTAAACCGTGGAAAATTTGACTCTCCGCGATATTTGTTTTATCTCCATTTAGAACAAAGCTATGACCCGACCCAGTTACTAAAATCCCCCTGTATACGTAGCTATGTAGCTGTTTATGTTACGACGCTGCACAAAGCTCATAGGCCTAAATTTTCCTGACATTTCCGCCTTCGTTTTTTCAAATTCGAACACGTTTCGAGGCACCTCGACAAAGAACCAAGTCTTCCAGGTTGATATTCAGATTATATATTTATTTAAATTCTATAACACTTGATCTCCATAAAAATTAGAAGAAACATTAAGGGGAGAAGACCCTATAAATCGATCGAAAAATCGAAAAAATTCTTTTCCCATAAATCGCTTTTAAAACATTTCAAAAATGTATTCTCAAATTTATAGACCAAAATTCAACTTTGTATCGATACTATGGCCTGATAAATCAGCGCGCCTCCGATCTCGGAGCACACTTACCGTGCGTGTTCTCAAACTTTAAACGTATTTTTCTCGAAACCTTGTTTTCAAAATTATCGCCGGTGATAACTTCAAAACTATTTGACCAATCAACTTCAAATTTTGCACACTTTTAGTTTATAAGATTCCTAAGAACATGAACATAAAGGTTTAACCAAATTATTAATTTCAACCATTCTTTTTAGCAAATAAAGTACACATTTTGTGCGAAAATCACACTTTTTTGTTTGAAGTGCCGTTATTTCTTAAATATGCAATTTTGTTGCACCATTTTAGGTTCATATTCTTACAATGGTTAAATATATTGAAAAAAAAAAACTTTGTTGGCCGCTTTTAGATAACTACCAAGGTTGCTACAACCGACGCCGTTTTACACGTCGATAAAAAACTTATTTCTGATATTGCTCTATTTCTTTTATAGTCATCATAATTTTACCGTTGTAACAATTTTTTTTTGTTAGTTATAATGTTAAAAAAATACCCTTAACGTTCCGACAGTATTAGCGCATTGGTTTCTTTGTAACATATTCCTAAAGGTTGATAAAAAATTAAGCCGTTTATAGGAACTTCCCCCCTTAATGTTAACCCACTACACAAGGAATTGAAAAGATTTTTTTTTACTGTTGTCGATGTTTGTCAATGAAACTTTCACACTTTTACACTTTCAATTGTTTCTTCGCTTATTACTTTGTAATAATAAGTGTTTTTTCATACACTTGAATAAAACCGTATTTTATGCATTCAATTTAAGATCATTTTAATAAAATTTGTCGAACAGTAACGTTAAAATCATTCCAGATTTCAAATGGGCGTTAATGGTTTAATCCTCGAACTAATAAAGTATTAAATATAAATTTTTCATCGAAAACTATCTTTTCTGACCTACTCAAATTTAACACCGAATAAGTAAATAAACTAAAATAGTTTCAAATAACAATTACAGATATCAACGTAGGAAGAAGAAATAAAATCAAATAAAACTCAATAAAAGTTTCTATAAAAACATAAATTGAAGAAGAACAACTGAATTAAAGTTTTAATAATAATAAAAAAATCTTAATATTTATATTTATAAATTAGAAAATTAAGTCGTTAGAAGGTTTAATGTGGAATTTGTTTAAAAAATCAGGAAACTTGTTCCCACAGGTTACCATCGGCTTATTTTTAAGTAGAAACCTAATTTCACAGATTTGGTTACTCGAAAAGATCGCTTTTATTAAAACGCTTTGCCTCCCTGATTACTATAGTTGGGATAACGAACGTTTTGTTATAATAATTAAAAAAAAAGAAAAAGGAGTGTCGCAGACTGTTCAGAGTGTGATTTTATAGCGATTAGGCGTTAGAAAAGACGCAATGCGCAATATTCTCTATGGAAAATTTCCATCAGCCGTGTTAGGAGCACGCAAGCTCGTTAATAAATTTATGCATTTCGTTGGAACACGCTTTCTTCCGTCCGGCGACTGCGCTTACGTCATTTGTAAAAGTCGTAAATTATTTCGACTGCGCGCGATTTAAATGGCACTTCGGGTTAATCGAACGTCAAAAACAATTCGGTCAGAGGGGATTAGTGAAACGTGTGTGCCAATCATATTACGATTCCTCTTTTTTCCTCGGCGAGTACGCGAATGAATTCGCGGTTGTCGCGATCCCGAAGGAATTCACGAAATTTGTGTCATGGTTGCTTCTACCGGTTAAAAATAATCTCTGAAATTAATCAGCGGAGAAATAGCTGATGGAATATACAAACTGGTGATGACAGCGTATTCGATGCATCGTTTTTCTGATTCAGATTCTTGTTCATTACCTAATTCAAGTGTTAATGATTCTTGGGTTGACGTGAAATGGATTGTTTTCACGGTCGATAGGAGTTTCTTGATCTCTTGATTAATTCTTCATGTTGCAAGGTTTTATTCGAAGGCAAACACGAGGGTACTATTGAGGCCTGTGCTTCAGGCTCGCAAAAATTTGCATATGGGCTGCCAATTATAATTTAAACCCTAGGAACGTCTAATTTGTTACTACACCGAGTCTTGTTTTCTATCGAGTAGAGTGCAGATTTTTATGCAAATCCATATCTCTCAGAAGCTTTCAGTAATGATAGTTATTTTTACAATACAGAAGGAAATTGAACCAATCGACCTAACAGTTTGTCCTCCACCTATTCACAGACATTCTCCATTCGTTTTTAACGCTGAAAAATGCACATTTATATTCGAACGCTCTTTGAAATGAAATAACTTTTTTAAAAATGGACCAAATAAATTGAAATCTTGCAAGAAGTTGGAAGGATGAGTTTATTACACAGTGAATTGACTTCTAGCGAGAAATTCGGGTCAATTTATTACAGAATGAATTAAGTTCTTGCGAGAAGGTGGAAGGATCATTTTGTTACACAATATTTCAAAAGAATTTTTTTAAATTGCAAAATAAATAGTAGAGGTCCCTTTTTATAATTTTTTTTTCTAAAGTAGGTAGGTTTGTATTCGTTTTTAGCGTCAAAAAACGTAGCAACTGCCTTTAATATTCGATCGCTCTTTGAAACGAAATAACTTTTTTAAAAATGGACCAAATAAATTGAGATCTCACGAGAAGTTCAAAGGATCAGTCTGTTACACAGTGAATTTACTTCTCGCGAGAAATTGGGATCAATTTATTACACAATGTGTAAAAAGAACCTTTCCAAATTGCAAAATAAATAGTAGAAGTCGTTTTTCATCATTTCTTTATTTGAACTTGCGATGAGAATGTTAAAAATATGTTTTGTAGACTTATATTCGTTCCATGGACGACTGAATATTTCATCAAAATCGATTAATACACAAACAAGAAACAAGAAAGGTATATATCCTTCGAGTTTTCGCAATTAGAGGCGAAAAGTTGCAAGAGACTTCGATTTTTGCCAATTCCAATGGTTAACTAATTTCAATTAAATTCTCAACACGTGTATAATTTACACAAACCTACGAAAAGTACTTTTCCAATTTTCGTTACAGGCTCAGCGAAAAAGTCGCGAAAGACAACCGTTGCTATTCTCTTCGCAATTCGGAGCAGTGGGAATTTTTTCAAAACTATTTCAACGCGTCATTTAGCAAACTAATCCCTCTAACTTCTCATGAAAGCTCAGCTCGTTAGAACCAATTTTAAAAAAGTTATTCCGTTTTGAACGGTGCCCGAATATTAATGGAATTCGCTTCGAGCGATTTACATTTCAGATAAAATTCCCTCGATTTCACGTCGAGCTCGGAAAGAAGGATTTATTATGGGGATTCATAACGTATAAACAAACTGATAAGAGATGGTCAACGAGATGTTAAGGGTACGTGCGCGATTAGAATGTATCCTGTGTGTTACGAAATCGTTAACGATCCTTCTGATCAAATCGCTTCTCTGTCATTATCTGATTTTTTTTTTTTTTCTGTATACAGTACTGGAGATCACAGTTGTAGTAGTATTTTGTCACTTTTCACATTGTGACGACTAAATTATAGTAAACAGTGCGTCATCGCGTGACAGAGTCGTGTATTTTCCGCGACGAAAGAGCAACACGGGCTTGGAACTATTTTTTCCTAAACTGCAACCAAACCTTTAGAACATTTCAAAATATAGGCATAATTATAACAAACACTAACCCTTACAGGCCCTACGAGGCTATTAACTGTTCGACGTAATCAACACTAATCCTACTACATCAGGTCAAATGACCGTTTTGAAAATTTCGTTTAAAATTTCCTACGTACGACGTTATTTCATCGCCATTTAACTTCACCGCTTTTTTTATATTATACGTACAATGCATTTTTTATTCTTTACTTTTTTCCTTACTGTTTATTTTCTGAAAAAAATTTGTAGTCTGTTTTGCCTACCGATTTATGTTCTTTACATTAGTCATTCTTTATCTTCTATTATGCTATCTACAATTAAAAAAAAAAAACATGGCTTGAAAGTATGCCTAGCTGTCTTCTCGCTTCGTTTAGTAATACCCCTGGCAATAAGTTTTTGACCAAACGCAATAGTACGAAGTTAATAGGAAATACCCCAAAATAGTGCGTTTAGAGCGTAACAGGAAGGGGGTGTCAATGCATCGGAGAAAAACAGATTGGTGGAAAATCGTTTTGGAAATCACCAATCGAGGTGTTTCGGGAAGGAACGTGGCTTTCGTGAATATAGACCACGAAAGCTTGAGACAGTGTGCACCAAGTCCTCATCAAGAGAACAGTCTAAGCTAGAGTCTCTCAAGAGACATAATAAATTCAAACCTCACCAAGAGCAACCAGTGAATCGATTCTATTTTTTTGAACACCCTTTCCTACGTCATCAAGTTGCCGTCGGGAAAAATACTATCTAACACAGTGCTTAATCTGGACGATAGATAGAACTATCTATAGGATCCGCAAATCAAGTTCAGCTTGAAGACTTGTGTGCATCAACAGCGAAGGGAGTGTGATTCCCAATTGGCTCCAATTCCTCGGAAATCGAGGTAACGCTAGTTTTAAGACGATTATGGATCGTCGCAGACATAGAACTTTATTGAACAGAGATACAATCATACGTGACTGAAAACAGAGACTAACTCGAGGATGGAGAAAGTAGAGCTATTTAAGGGTTTTAAGAAGGTGAACTTTGGGGTATGACTGTGCGAGAGAGTTGGAAGATCAGTCCAGTATGAGTGATGACGAAAGTTGGTCGATACAGATAACGAGAAGGAAAATATTCGAGGATATATACAGAACGAACTCGCGAAAGTGGAAGAACGACACAACTACGTTGAACGATGGTGATTGTGCGACACGCGAAGGGATTTCAGTTGCCCTTTAAAATGCCGAGGGTCGCCGCGGATATTATCCACCCTGCCGATCTTAATTTCTCCTTACGAGAGAGAGAACGTCAAGGCTTCCGTGGGTTGCATTTATTTTACACGAGTCGCTCACGAGCTAAACCTGTCCCCCGTTACGGTACACACTGTCGTCCATAAGTACAGTAAGCGAAATTCGCATAAACGTACTTGAAAATCTGTGAATTCTTATCGTTTACGGAGATCTGTGATCCTGTAATAAATTGTAATAGATGGATAACATGCGGCAATGTAGGACGTTATTACAGCGCTTCGTTTTGCTCCAAGATTTCACGGCACGTGCAGCTTTAATAAAAGCCAAGGCACCTCGGTTTCACGTACAGGATCAGATTTATTTGTACGTTTAATGCAAATGCATGTCGCGTGTGGGATTCGAGCGATAGACTGCGTTTCAAATCCACAACTTCGAATTCTGTGGATGATATACTTCCGTTTCAATTCCATCCATTTGTTTGAGCTGTTATGAAAAATTCAATATGCATATCTATTCGGGTGTCTCATAAGTTTCTTTCTTTTTTTTTTTTTTTTTATATACACGAAATGAATACACGATATTTGTTGTTTAAGGTTGATTTATTGCGTTAAATGTGAACCGTTCTGCTCTATCACCTTTTTCGATCTCTCAGGAAGCCTCGTTATTCTCTCTTTCTAAAATTGTAGGGGCTTACTTGCAAAATATTCCTCGAGGTGCGTTTTTATTTCGTTTACGGATTGGAACCGTTTATCACGAAGGGAATTTTTTACTGACAGGAACAAATAATAATCGGATGGTGCAAGATCTGGGGAGTTACGGAGAACGCGGTAGAACGTCCCAATCAAACTAACAGCTTTTGTCTTACATTCAATGCAACATGCGGTCTTGCATTGTAGTGATGTAAACCGGCGCCTTGTCGGTTCGACAATTCTGTCCGTTTTTCTGTTATGGCGGCTATCAATTGAACAAGCTGATTGCAGCATTTGGCAGAATTAATGGTTTTACCTTGAGGAAGGAGCTCGTAGTAGACTACACCTTTCTAGGCCCACCAAATGGACAAAAAAACTTTCATCGGGTTAAGTCCAGGCTTCGCGACAGTTGAAGGTCTATTGTTCTTAGACCAAGTGCGTTTTCGATGCACATTTTGATATAAAATCCAAGTCTCATCTCCAGTGACAAGCCCCTTTAAGAAATGATCTCTTTCATGTCGCTGGAGAAGCAAATCGCACGTAGGAACGCGGTTCATAAGGTCGGTCTCCGTCAATAGATGTGGAACCCAAACTTCACATCGATTGACATATCCCATTCTGATCAAGTGATTATGTACTGTAGTCCTGGGAATGTTAGTGGCATTCACTATATCGCGGATTTTCAGCGAGCATGGCCTTAATAAGGTCCGTATCCGTCGTTGCTGGGCGGCCGCTGCAGTCTTCGTCTTTCAATTCAAAATTACTAGCTTTGAACCTCTTAAACCAATTGCAGACGGTCGTTATAGTCGTAGGACTACTTCCGTAAATGGTACAAATCTAGTCTGCAGTATCGTTTGCACTATTACCTTTTTTAAAACAGTGAAGCATAACATGACGCAAATGCTTTCTTTGGCTATCCATATTGAACGGTGTAAAGAAAAGTTTTAAAAGAGGCTGTATCACCAACAAAACGTACTTTAAAAGTGCTTTGGAACGACTGAAACCGATGCCATAGACGGCTAATAGATAAACCTGCATGTTTATATAAACATAACCAGTTAGAGTCATTCCTAGCGTGGTGCCAAAGAAACTTACGAGACACTCCAATATATTGAAGATTACCTAGAAAAGTCAGGATTAATGACCCAGTGTCATCAACGCACTTTCGTCGAAGCAGGTTAATTCGTGGACGAATGGGTAGTAACTAGCTTTTCCTAACATCAGTTATCCAAATCGTTGTTCTTGAAACAATTCATCCACCTAAAACGTGCTGTTAACAAAAAAATCCTTCATAAGTAATAAAACGTTTTATTCTTTTCGGATAACGATTAAAAGTATCGAATACAGTTATCAGACCACTTATTAGGTTATTTATTATTCATTAATAACGAATAATACCACGTTATTCTTAATTTAAGACTCGTTCTATGCCAGCGCATTTCTTCGCTCGATCGCGGTCGATAGTCAACACTCACATGGCCAGCGTTTTTCGTTGATAACTCAAAAACGAAGCTTCAACCGACATTTTGGCAAAGGGAAAAGTTGTCATCTCAGCCCTCTACATCTGGGAGTTACAAGAGTTGTGAGATACATAGCTGCTTTTTCCTCTTTTTCTTTTTGAAGACCGAAGATCTCGTCTTCGACATTTCACCACTGCTGCAAGCTAGAAACCTTAATTGTCAAACCAGATTAATTTTCAAACCTTTCTAAGGTGAAAACAAGCACGTGGTGGCTAAGAAGGACCAAAGTTTTCCACTTCTGTGCCACAAAAAAGTGACGAAGGTGGAGTACGTTGAATACCTCGCAATAACGCACAGAAATGGGCGAAATTGAAAAGTTACAGGTTCAAACTGCGTGCGCTGTTCTCGAGAAGAAGTGAAGTAGAATAGGATAAATTTGGCGAATTTTTCCGCAGCTACTAGCGATAGGTTGAGGACGTTCAAACAATGGTGGAGAACAATGAAGTGCCGATACTTACGGAGGGAAAAAAAGGTTCTCTGCTCGGATTCGAAGTAGAAAGGAAAATGCGTACGCGGATCCACAGGTCTTCTCTGTCTTTTCCAACGGTTCAACTTGCAGAACAAAACGACGTGCTGCTTTCGAAACCACAATCATACACGCATGCACATACAAAATGGACGTTTTTCCTCCTTTTTTCTTTTTCTTCTGGAGGAATATAAACGAGAGAAACAATAGCGACCCTGTCCCAGTCAATTTCAGTATCCGTGACCCGATTACTCGACGTACCCCGTATTGACGTTACCTACAGTTTTCAATAACGAGTCCGTTAATCGATATTACTATTATTTTATCGTTTTAGATTCACAAGCGGTTTGCCAGTTTCGAAGCTGTTTGCTTTTGATCGATATTTATTCGCGGAAGATACAGTGTTTTTCTAAAATTATGCTTTCTGAAGGTACACTTGCGAAGAGATCGTTTATAGACAGTTCTTTCGAAATCATTTTCATATTTTTTCTATCGAAAATACGTTCATTTTCAAATTAATTTTTTTAAGCTCGTTAAAAAAATTTGCGTGCTGAAATTTTTAATACTGATGCTTCGTCGTTGTTAGGCTACGGTCTGAGTGATAGTGACGAGGCTTTGTAACAGATATTTATCTCTGTGAGCACTTTGATGGTCACGTTTCTGTGATTTCGTTCAACTAGAGTATTTCGCCTGGACTCGTATATTTGTGATTTTATTTACAAATGAATTTTTTATTTAGAGATTCATTTGTTAGATGAATAAACGACGGATTGATTTTTGTGTAAGTGATAAGTGGATAAAATGTGAATTTGGAAATTGAAGGTGGTTAAAGATAGATTTACACTGTTTTCGTTTTTTTTTTTTAATTCGTACCATGTACATGTACATTTTTTAAACAGATTGTTTAATTTTATATATATTTTTCTAAATACTTCTATTATACATAGATTTAGAAACATACGGCATATTTATTTAATAAAAAAACATTTTGTTGTAATATGTAAATATACATTTTTTAAATAGATTATTTTATTTTATTTTATTTTCAATAAAACTCAATATTTCAAGCGATGTATTGAAAAGAGAGTGCAAACAAATATTTCATGTCTAATATAAATTAAATATTCTTTGTACATTCGAAAAAAAAAATTCTTTTTTCTAATATTGAATGAATATTTATTTGTCACTTAGAAAAAAAGTGACAAATTTTCTTTGCAATGTTAAATTTAATATTTATTTTATACTAGAAAATGAATACTTTTCCGTGACATAAGATAAATATTATAGAAATATTTGAAAAAGAAGTATTTCTTTCTGAATATCGAATAAACATTGTATGTATATTGAAATATGAAAAGGAGATTTAATATTTTGTGCTAGTAGAGGTCATTTTATGCTGATTATCTTCTTCTTTCGACGATTAAGGGTAATTTTGTAAAAATATTCTTTTATTTTAGAGAAAGATTAAACGCGTTTTTCTCGAAAGTGTGTTTGCCCACCTTGCACTCAGCGGATCTTCGAAACTTCTCATCCATTCAGCTTGAAATTTTCGCACGTTATTCTCCATGAAATAGTGTATAATGTAGCGTAAGATCTTTTCAATAACTTAATTCGTTGATTTTTGATGAATTTTTAAAAGTGATTCTCATCAGTAAAAAACAATTTTATGTTTACCAAGCCGCTATTTTCTCATTTTCCAAAATGATTAAAGAATCTTAGGCCACATCAGAGATGATCTATTTTCGTTTAAGTTGGTCCAAAAATTTTCAATTTTTTACATCCCAGAGACTTTTATCGCTGGGTGCAAGCGAGCAAGGTTTCACTGGACACGAAGTTAAAGAATATTGCACAGCTCCACCATATTGTATCTTTAAACAGTAAAAGAAAATACAAAAATAGAGTCAAGACATTCCTTAACGACCCTCATGAAAAGCTCAATTTCTTACTGAATATTTCTAAGCGAAAAAAAAAATACAAAATTACTCCAATTTTTTAGCCCTCCAGGGTTGCATACCTCCTCAAAACCCCAAAAAACAATTATTATCGTCCTCAAATATCATTCTAATTACAACAACGGACCAATTGGCGACTTATGGTCGCCTCCCAGCCCTGAAAGACACAATTTCCCTGTCACTCTTCCAGCCCAGCAACTTTCCCGCCAAAAAAATCGTGCGTACTCGCCCCATCCTCGACACGAGTATAACGCGTACCGGTTCTAACCGTCAACGCGCATGTACCTCAGAAACCACCGAAAGAGTCGAAGAAGGCGTACCTCGAGCGTCGAAGAAGAAGGAAGAGAACGGTTAACGATAGCGGCAGCGCCGTCGGTGGTGGATGCGGCGTTGGAGGATGGAACAGTGGTGGAAGCAACGTAAAACCGTGGGTGTGGGACAGGTGAGGTGTGTGGGGGAGGAGAAGGATAGAACGGTGGCTGGGGAGGGTGTGTGGTGGGGAAAGGTGGGGTGGCAGCAGAGGTGGCTCGTTTAGCACGCAGGATCAGCTTCGGGGAGAGCCTCGCTCCGTCTCTTTCGCTTCGTGCCTAGCTAGTACCTCCGCCGCACTCGTACGTGCTACGAAAAACACGCGTCCGATAGTAACCGCGCACAGGCCCGTAGGAATCATCCACAAAATTGCCCTACGTGCATATCAATTCGTTCTCTCTTCGTATCTCTCGCTCCACCCTCTCGATCCTCCATCACACGTCCCTTTAAATCCGAACGTTCACCTCTCTACGCTCAGTTCCTTCGTTTCCTCTCTCTCCCCCCCTCTCTCTCTGTCCCTCTCTCTCTGGTTCTCGCCAGGTCTGTAGTTCGATCTCCTTCGTTCTGAAACGCCATCGATCTCTGCACGCATGGAGGTACAGTTTCGATCCCCGGCAGAGGGAAAAAGCCGATACAGACGGAGAAAGGAAGCAAGAGGTTGTCTGGCTGCGTCGTGATCGTCTCTCGAGTACGCACGCTCGTTCGGAGGGACAGAGAGAGAAACGAGTTAGAAACGTTCTAGTCGTCTCGGCGACGATTGTTATTATATCAACGTATCTTTCAGTGTGACGGGCACAGTGAGAGAAACGGAGAGAGAAAGAGAGAGAGGGAGAGAGAGAGAGAGAGCAGTGTGGGAGGGTTAGGGGAAAAGGAGAGAGAAAGTGGGAGACAGATAGAGGAAGAGAGAACTTACAGGTAGAGGAGCGTCAAAGTCGCGGCGTTAGTTCAGCGTAAAAGCTTAAAGGGCACCTGGTACGCTTCCCAGCGGGACTTCTAATTGCTGCTGGGACTTGTCAGCGTTCTCCAAGCGGCGAGGAGAAATTCAGCCAAGATACCAGCCGTGGAAAGGGAACACCTTGTGCTTGGTGCAGTTTCTGCGGACTTTCGATCCTCTTGCAACCTTTTCTCGTTCCTTTCTCGTGCAAAGGCGATGCCCTTGCCTACACTCGCCACGGATCCCTATGAAACGTCTGCAGACCTGCGGGAATAGTACAGCCGTGTTTCACGGGACGCGTGGGCGTTTCACGATATCTGGATCGTCGGTGAATTATGCTTGCGCGTGAAGGATAGCGGAGGGTATCGACGAGAACAGTGGAGAGATCAAATAGTCGTTGAGGACTGGAATTCGATCGTGTGTTTGTGAAAAAAAAAAAGAAAGAAAAGTTCGGTGCCTGTTGGAAACTGTGGTTCTCGTTGTTCCATCTATCGTCGGCCACTTTGCACTGTGTTTTGTCGGCAAACTGACGCAGAGGAAACCCTGGAATTGCTAGGAAGCAGTAACGACGACGTTAGTATCGTAAGCCTCCTGCATAAATCGGGTAAGATTCTAGTTGTTTTAACTTTTACGATTGCGTTGGAGGAATTCGATAGTGTCTTCGTTTGTCTCTTTTTTGTGGTATTCGTGACTCTGATGACGGGAACATGGCCGTTTCTAAAATACTTTCCTTCGTTTCTGTGAAATCTCAAAGTTTCAGCGTTGGGTGGATTTAATCTGTCGTGGTCAATGATTCAAACACATTGCTGGCAACAATTGTGACAGTGTAGCGTTACTTTTAACCCTTTCACTGCGGTGTCCTCCAAATTTTAAACACTCTCTGCGTACGGAATGCTTTTTCGCGTGGCGCAAACTTTTTCTTCGATTTTAATCGATTATATAAAGCGCAATGAATATAAAAATATCAGTGTCTTAAAAATATACGGCAGTATATGAGCCATTTTCTTTTTTTAAGCGGTATAAGTCCACTTTTGGAAAGAAACATGAATTAATAGCAATTTTAGTCAAATATAGGTATCCTCTTTTTATATTTGTAATCATACATTCAACGGAGTACGATTTCT
This sequence comes from Anthophora plumipes, assembly GCA_951804975.1. NCBI lineage: Eukaryota > Metazoa > Arthropoda > Insecta > Hymenoptera > Apidae > Anthophora > Anthophora plumipes. The sequence goes on from OX638122.1 coordinate 3,355,260, forward strand.
TGGTAAAGTAATCAAAAGAATTTTAACTATAAAATGTTATCGCAAAAATCTTTTCTTTGAAAGTGGAATAAGTCCATTCCTAATAGTTCTAATTAAAACAACTTTCTAATTGCAATTATTATTGATTGTAGCGACATAAATGTCACTGACTACAAATTTCTATTGTTGGGTCATTCGTTTCTTCCAAACTACGGAGATTTTGGAGTTGTGGAAGCAACATTAAAGAAACAGGATCATTTATATACTGCTCGAGACTATTGTAATGTAATAAAGAATTGTCGAAACACAAAAATAGCTTCATTTTGTGCGAAATGAAACGAGAAGATTTCATCTCAACCAAATCTCTAGAAGAGGCAATATCAAATAGGAAAAAAAATACAGACGGAGAAAGTATAAGTTGGCTGAAAATATGCTGGATGAGGTTTAAAAGAGATGAACCGTACAAAATTTTGTACAAAACTAATATAAAAGAAAATGCTTGATTTAAAGTTATTTTTCTATTTGGAAAACAAGGAAGACCTAAACATCTCAACAAAATTACTATGTTGCCACTGTATAAAACTCCAAGACCTATAACAAAAGAGAAATATAGCGATATGATGAGTTCGCCACCTATTTACCATAAATACTTCACTATGCTAAGTGTAAAAGAGAAATAAGTTTATATTATAAGGTTTTTTTTTTATTCTTACTTATCTTAACGAAGTAATTCAGTTTCTACGCTTGTTTATTTTTATTTCTTTTTTAATACAAGTGAAATTAATTCTTAATAAAATTGATTATTCGTGTACTTACATGTCTTGATTTTATAATTATTTTTTACATTAAAAAATCCATTTCTGTAAAGCCAATGTCTATAAAATATGGACTTAAATTTCCTCTTGTTTCTATTTTTTATAACATATTATTATTGAAAGTGGTATAACTCCATTTGGAGTTGAAAAATCGTTTATTTTCTTTAACAATATTAATAATTATTAATATTTTTAAACTGATTCAAACGCAAACCCTTAAATATCTCGATACATGAAAAAATGGACTTACGCCACTTTCAAAGATTACCTCATTGTTACGATACTCGCTTAAGTCTGGGTTCTTCATCTAATTCACTATCATAAACAAGTTTCTTTAAAACTACTCGATATTTTTAATATTTCATTTTTATTACTTCAATAAAAAATAATATAAAAAATTACACATACCACATGTGAAATATGATATTGCAACAATCACAACTCTCAGTCGTCGGAACAAATAACTCCCCGAGAAACAAGGAGTAAGTGGTCAATATAAGCAGAATTCTATTTGTTCTCGTTGCTATACAATATAAAGATGTGTGTCTATCTTAAAAGTTGATGATTGTTGCTTTCATCGAACGTGTAAGGTAGAAACAATTGCTGGACGTATATATGCATCCATAGTCCACATCCAAAGCTTCAGGGAGACGCATACATGCGTCCATAGCAGTCAAGATGTTAACAAGCGGTGTTCCACCAAATTTTATTCAGTAGCGATTTTTCTAACGCAGTTTTTAATCTATTTAACCGTTTCAGTGCCAAGCGGTTCTCCTGTCCAGCGCCAAAAAGTATCAGCTAATCGGTCTGTAGAATTAAACTGACTGCACGTTCGAACTTTGTCAATGCGTGTCTTTACTGTTACGATTTATCAAGGTTCTACTAGATTAATATCTATGCTTTCGTAAGCTTCGAGCTGTTGTTAAAAAGAATTTTCTCGTTTGTTAAAAATTCGAAGTAACGTAAACGAGAAAAGAAAAGGAAAAACGAAAGAAGCGCTATCGCGCCGCTTGGCATTTTTCGACTGAATTTTTGCAAAGGTCCGTGGCACTCAAACGGTTAAACGACTTTCTACGAGGTTAATTTTTTCAAACTATACTTCTGTCCGTAATCGTATTCTTTTGTTTCTAAACAGATTTGAGGAATAAAATTGATTAACCCCCTAATTCCTAGCTCCGCCTCTAGACGGGGTTTACGCGAGTTGTTATAAAACATGTATTTCATAATTTTTTAACAAAGTTTTTTTTATTAGAGCGTAAACCAAGCTTCATTGTACATTTAAGTTTCCTCGGTCTGGCAATACCACGCTCCGTATAACCACCGTTACAGTTGTAACGGAAAATTGCACGTGTTTGGGCGTTTTTATATACATATACAAGGTGGTCCACCTAAATGTAGCCACCTAAATATCTCCTTTATTTGTGATGACATAACAGATATTTTTAATGCAATGTAAATGGTATTACAAGATGAATGTGATCCTCTAGATACTTATAGAGTATGAACATTGTATTTATTTACATATCTACAGGTTCTCGTTGGAAATGAATTTCATATCTCATTTCAATTTTGAAAGTCAGAAATCACTTCAAGGTCATGTTATTAATATCTCTGAATGCGTTTTAATGTCAACTACAATATGCAAGGGTAAAAAATATACATTTGCAAGAAAAAAAAATATCGATGACCTTGAAAACTCTGGAAAAAATGACCTTGAGAAAAAAATAACATTTGCTAAGCATTCATCTTGTGAACACCATTTACATTGCATTAAAAATATGTGTTATGTTATCACAAATAAAGGAGATATTTAGGTGGCTACATTTAGATGGACCACCCTGTGAATTTTTTTGAAGTTCTTCCAATTTTTCCTCAATTTTCTTGCCCCCTTTCGGTCGTATCAGTAAGTAAATATTTTTCAAATCCGGAAAGGATTTCAGTAGCTTTTCGGTTAGACAGACGCTATCAATAAGATCTATTCAATAAAAATAAATTTAAATTTGCTTAAGATGAACTTAAATTTTATAAAACTCGTTCGTTTCGTTGAGACTAGGACTAGTGTCCGCGGCGCTAAAGTTGCGTTTTTGCTAAAAGTGTGGTTAAATAACTGGCGACTATTTAACACAATTACGGAACTAACATGTCACTGTTTAAAGACACTTATGGAGCAGAATGTTTATCGAGTGTGATGCTTTAAAGATCTTGGAATCCGCGTCGTTTGAATAGTTCTGTTAAAAATGAAAAAATTAGTTTCGAAATAAGTTGGAGCGTAAATTAATTTCTGAAAATGTTAGTGAGTGTTAATACAGCTCTCGAGAGCAATCTTCAGCCATTCTCTGAGACTCCCATTAACCTTCTGAGCTCCGAGTATGTTTTTTCACACTTTCGATCGATTTGTCAACTCGATTTTGTTTTTTCTTTTCTTGCAAATCCTGAGAAACTTTGGTAAAACGAAACTGTTCTATATTAAGAGAACGAAGAATTGTTTAATACCGTTGCAGGAGTAGCACGACTAGTTTTATACCTTTGTTGGTAAGAAGCACAACGCGTGCCAATGTCATCGACATCGTTTCACTCGTTCGTGTTCCAGATCACCTTTAACGTTTCGATGTCATAGCATAATATTATCGTTAAACAACGTCACTCCGGAGCTGGCTGATGAAATAAGCGAGTTACTTCAATTAGACCATTCCATTTGTAGATTAATTTGGAGTGAAATGAAATTCACTGAAAGAATTTGTAAATTCGTTTATTTTAATAAACTGTAGAACTTGTACGGTGTATTTTGAACAGTTTTATTTTTGATACACCTTTCCAACTTTTTTGCAGTGTCCACTGTTATTCGAAAGATCGACCAATTTGCTATTTCAGCTTTCTGTATGGTTCTTTTTACTTCTGTGAAAATAGTCAAATGATTGTCGAGATACAAACAAACGGCAGGATTATTCGTATACAAACTGAGAGCTATTGTGTATGCTTTTTTTTATTTATTAAACGTTGATAGAAATAAAGAAATAGTGACAGTTGCATTAAATTATGACTACAGCCTCTACAATTACACAATTATAGAAATTACAGGAGTATAGAATTGTAGAATTATAAACAAGTGGCAGATTATTTATCTACAAACTGAGATCTGTTATCTACGCTTTTTCTTATTTGTCAAGCGTCGATAGAAAAAAAGAAATAGTGATAATTGCACAAAATGGTTCCTACAGCCTCTGCAATTACAGAATTAATTACAGAATCTCAGAATCACAAACAAATGACAGGATTATTCATATAGAAACCAAGAGCTATTAATTAGGCTTTTTTTAATCTATTAAGCATCGATAGAAAAAAAAAAAAAAGAAACAACGACAATGGCTCCAAATGGTTTCTACAGCCTCCACAGTTACAGAATTAATTATAGAATTACAGTCAAACGTCAGGATTATTCATATACAATCCAAAAGCTATTATCTAGGCTTTTTCTTATTTATCAAACATCGATAGAAAAGAAGAAAAATAATAACAATTGCACAAGGTGGTTCCTACAGCCTCTAAAATTACAGAATTACAAACAAATAACAGGATTAATCGTATATAAGCTATTATCCAGGCTTTCTCTTATTTATTAAATATCGATAGAAATAAAAGAAACAATGATAAGTAGCGTCAAATGTCCCTACAGCCTCTATCTGCGGACAACTTGCAAAAATATTTCCTCCAGTATCTCACGTCAGAGTTGACAAGACTGTCATTGGTTACCAGACGTTGCAATAAAAAATTAAGTAAATCAAAAAGAAATCAAACTCACACCTAGCTGTAAAGAATTAACCTGCTAACTGTGGATGACGAGTTAACTTATCATTGGTTCAATAATGCTTGAAACTCGAATGCTTCATTTATTGTTGGATTACTATTTCTTTAATTGCACCCTTATGCTTGTATTAAATATAAAATACACCATATTCTCATTTGCATAGACCAAAGTATTTTTAATTACGATGTGTAGCGACTCGATTCTTGTTTAACAGGCGAATCCAGTTAAAAGGTTGAAAAAAAAAAGGAAAATATTTCGTTCACGAAATAGACACGTAGAGAATGTATAAACACGATACTGTTTTTTCAGCAAGAAAAGCCGATTAATTGATATTTACATCGTTAACTGATTGCACACATGAGATCGTGTATTTTCATTTCTGGAATGCCGTTTGCTTTTCCGGATAGTATTTTTATATTACCGTGAAATAGCATATCGGGCTAAAGTTAGCCGAAGTTCTCGAAGTCTAGTCGTAAGTTGCCTCCACAAAAATAGGCCAAATATAAGAGAGAATACAAGAGTGGCTGAGGGCGGGATCAAAAGCTGAAGGTTGCACGCTGTCGAACTAACGATTCCACATTTTTCTCAAACTTTTCACGTCCTTTTTTCAACATATCAAGACCGGCTAAGAGTGTTAGATGTTTACACAAATGTACTTAATTCTTCTTGTCTCCTCATTTTGCAAAAGGAATTAATTTCTTCCTTTTTTTTTTCTTTTTTTTTTACTTTCTATGATTTGTTTCTTCGAATAGGTTCGAAAACAATTATTAGGAAAAGTATGAAAAGTGGTCGATTTCAACGTACGGGAATATTTTCACGAGTGAACCGCAAATTTTTATGCATTTAGAGGAAATTTAAAGGTGCAAAGTTGCGTAGAATGCACATGATACGAAAAAATATATAAATTTTCATAAATTCTAGTGTTCTTTTCGGATACCTGCCGGAAGAGATAATTTTCTATCCAAGTTCTACTTGTTTTTATTGTATTCTTGATGATACGAATTCGCATAAAAATCTGTAGTCTATTTACGAGTGGTTCGTGTAATTTTTGTAAAGTAGAGGGAGTAGATTGTAGAATAAATATTATAAGACAGTATTAATGACGAATAACGAATTGTCGAAGTTTTATTCAACTCTCCAGAGGCAAATTAGGGTCGAGGGTGACCCGAGACACATTTCTATTCGTATGTTTGTATTAAAAAATAATCAAATAAAAAAATGAATCTGTAGAAAATGGATATCAAAATTTTATTTAACTCTATAGGCAAATTAGGGTTACTGGTGACCCGAGAGATATTTGTATTCGTTAGATTTATGTTAAAAAACAATAAAATATAAAAAACAGATTTATTAAAGATAAGTAATCAAAGAAATGTAGTAGTACAGTTTAGTTAACACGGTACATATGTTATCTCATCACTTTTGTATATAAGCAAGGTCTTATTGAACTCTCTAGACGCAACCTGGGTCATTGGTGACGCATCGCGAATGATCGTAGCGTAAAATTCTTTTTCAGTTTTCTCAAAACCTCAGAAGTGGTCTAACTCTTTAACCACTTAAGATCCCTATTTAAAACCATGAAACGGGTAAAGAAAACCTTAATTTTTTATTTTAATTTATAAGAAGCTTTATTGAAAACGACTTTCTTACGTTAAAAAAATTAAATCTTAAAAACTATGTAAAATCCAGAGATGTGGTTTTTTTTCACTAAGGTTGGTCAACGTAATATTACATACCTGGACGTTAAGTGATTAAACTCAGGGGTAAATTTATCTGTGCTTTGAAAAAAAAAAAAAAGAAAAAAAGAGAATACACTATCGGAACGAGACACGTATTCACAATGGTCGTAGACACGTGAACGCACGCAGACAAAATGTTGAATTAAAGCCAAACGCGAAGGAGAAAAAGTGAAAGCGGCGTATTTGGCATGGACACGATAGATATAAAAATAGTCAAACATTCTACGCCCCATTTAAACTAGACGAATTGAATCTATGTAATTTTAATTTCGCTGAGTATCTACCCGTGACCCAGATTTTCTATTAATAATAATCCAGAAGATAGTAACAGGTATTGATTTTCTTTACGATTACTGTACTACGAGAAATAGAATTTAACTGGCTGACATTCCGTGCGCCAATGAATATTTCGCGAGGATCACTCTTTATATAATCGAGGAAAAGCGTATAAAAGAATTTAAGTATGCGAGGTTACGCGTGGCGTTTCAGAAAGTCTTGAAATCAAACGAAAAAGAGAAAAAACAAGAGAGAATTTCAATCTGTTCGAAGTTCACGAGAGAAAAGGGAAACTGAGTATCTCGGAGTATTTAAAAAGTTTTATGATACGAAGAAGAAAAATAGCAAAAAGAGAAAAGGATAATATAAAAAGAGTCACGAAAATAAATATGCATAGATTGTTGCATATCCAAGTATAATTTTTTCACGATTCTAGGGCAAAACTTTTGGTATATACTATCAAAGTCTCTGCAACAACATTATGTGCAATCGTTCAAGTCAAGTGTTTAGAACACTTCAATAAAAATGAAACTAAACATTTGTTGCGGACAACCCATGTTGGTTAAATAAAACTTTGATCCTAATCGAAAGTGTGAAATAATTCATTTCTACACGTAATATATCCACAATACTAACTAAGTTTGACTGTGAAAGTTTTCTAGTTACCTGTCTTCTTGTTTTTGTATTTTTCATTGCTAAACGTGAATGCAAATATCTCTCGGGTCATCGGTAACCCTAATTTACCTGTGCAAAGTTAAATAAAATTTTAATATCCATTTTCTACAGATTCATTTTTTATTTGAGTATTTTTTGATATCAACATATGAATACAAATGTGTCTCAGGTCACCAGTGACCCAGGTTGCCTATGGTGACTTAAATCAAATTTTGACGTCCATTTTCTAAAGGTTAATTTTTTATTCGATTATTTTTTGATACAAACAATGAATACAAATGTATCTTGGGTTAGGTTGAACTATATTTCGAGCTATTTTTCGGTTAGCTGTAGTTCAACCTGAACACTCGTTCATAAGCAGTTGACAATTCTAGTAAACCGTTCAAGGATCAAAGATATATACGATGATGAATAATTTCTCGATCACTTTTGCACAAAGAAAATGCGAAAGAGAGGTAAATGCAACATCACTTATACTGGCGTTCTTATCAGATTACAGTCCGAATATGTTCCATCGTTTTGCAAATATGGTTGTAACTTTCGAAATATCAAATATTTATTTATTAAGCTTCGAAACGTTTTGCCTGACTGTAACCAAGCCTTGGAACGTTAAAGACAATTAATCGATGAGACAGAGAAATAAAACTAACAAGTAACGATCATGTATGAGGAAAGCTAAGAATGATAAAGAATAAAATTCATTTCTAGCCTGATATGTGTACTTTGCTGACAAAAAGTTTAAGCATACTTGCACAAAAAAATGAAAAGAATGAGCATGAAATGATTTTCTTTTGCTTCGAATATGATCAAAGCACGCAGTATTAGCCTAATCGATAAGAAATATCATTTTTAGCGTATATAGGGTGTCTCACGCAACTGGAACAGGCTGTACCTCCTAAACGGTTGGGAATAGAAGAAGCTGCTATAAATAAAAGTTAAATGGTATCAGACGATGCATAATACGCAACTAATTTTATGCACTTTTGTGCATCGGTGCATCAGAGAAAAATGCAACTGCACTTTTTTTAAATGGAAACCTGTTTTTGACTGCACCAATCGATGCAGTTACTTGCGCTCTACATGCAAGTATTAACACATTGCGTACGGGAGACGAGATATCTCGCCTATAGCAAACCAAACGTTGTGGCCGGGCGACGAGATATCTCGTTTTCATATTTTTTCGACTCAATCGATGACTTAAGGAATTAAAAATAGATCTTCTTGTTACGTTACCAGAGTAACAAAGTCTCGCGTATTCTCGTAACAAATGATTAGCGAATAAATGAATTTCGACATTCCGAGAGCGTAAAAATCATTCGGTCAGTATAGTCATTGCATCGGTAGATCTATGTCGATCGTGTATCGTACCTTATACAGTGTTTTATTGTTGTACAGCATTTTGTTATTTCAAAATAACATAATAAATAGATGCATAAAAAATATATAGTAATATTTCAGAATACCTTATGTGAATATAAAACCAAATGCGCATTAAAAAAGTGCATATATGCATCGTATAAAGTGTTTCTGGAGCGCGCAAAAATGTGTGGGCCCTGGAAACGTGTTGACCGAGCAGAGTGCAGTACGCAATGTGTTAACATAACATACTTATACCCTAAATTTATTCGTTGGGAAATTATCGAAGCTAAAGTTTCTCTGAATTATTTCGGTCTTTCGGCAAGTGTTCCGGAGTAGCTACGTTACAACAAGTGTTCGAACGATCCTCCATTGCAGTCCAAGCATTTTTCCATCCGCTTCTCGACGTTGCGCCTTGTATACTTTTATGCAGAACACAAGAAACTGTATCGTCTGATACCGTTTAACTTTTGCTTATAGCAGCTTCTTCTACTCTGAACCGTTTAGGAGATACAGCCTGTTCCAGTTGCATGGGACACCCTGTATATTGCATCACATATTTATCACGTCAACAATAACGATACTTGTTACGTCACTAGACGTTAACATGTTGGGAGATTTAAGCGATTTGGTTTGCGAGGCGTTTACGTGTTAACTCTCCGCTCTCACTTGTAGTCACTCGATGTTCTTCCGCGTTCACGTTTTCCAGGTGTTTAAAAACGAAAACGAGAAAGAAGAGAGCCGTGTACACCTCGTAATGAGATTCGTAATTGCACGCTCCTGGAAAACTAGTACGTGTTTTCCAATCTCTAAAGATTGCGTGTGAAAAGCACGAGGAAAGGATTTATTTCATTCTCCGGGCATAATAATTTCGTTAGATTCATCCCGCATTTTAATGAAATTTTAATTAATATAAATTTCAGCCCTTTGCCTCTTCGAGCACTTCATACGATCGAACTCTGACACACTTTTGCACTGTATCTTTCGAGAAGCAGAAGCTTCAGTTTGTAATGAAGCAACGTGAAACTGTTTTTCAAGGAGTTTCGTCGTAAAAGTGTGTTGGAGCTAATAAATCAATCGAGCAAAAGAAAAATACTTGGAGAATAAATAGTTAATATACTTTATACTTCGTTCTATTCAGCTGCAGAGGTAGGAATTGGTCTTTGCTTTGCGTTATCCTATTTTTACGAGATTATCTGAAATCAACAATGAGAAACGAGGCAAAAGTGTGATAATTTCCTTCCTTTAGAAACGAAACTTTTGATTTTCATGAAGTTCCATTGCAAAAGTGTGTCGAAGCTGATAAATCCATCATAAAAAAAAAAATACTTGGAGAATAAGTGGTTAATATAGTTTGTACTTCGTTCTATTCAGCTGCAGAGCTAGGAATTGGATTTTGCTTTACGTTATCCTATTTTTACAAGATTATCTGAAGCCAACAATGAGAAACGAGGCAAAAGTGTGATAATTTTCTTCCTTTAGAAACGAAACTTTTGATTTTCATGAAGTTTCGTTGCAAAAGTGAATTGGAGCTAATAAATCAATCGCACAAAAGAAAAATACTTGGAGAATAAATGGTTAATATAGTTTATACTTCGTTCTATTCAGCTCCAGAGGTAGGAATTGGACTTTGCTTTGCGTTATCCAATTTTTCCAAGATTATCTGGAATCAACGATGAGAAACAAGGCAAAAGTGTGATAATTTTCTTCCTTTAGAGACAAAACTTTTGATTTTCATACAGTTCCATTGCAAAAGTGTGTCGAAGCTGATAAATCGATCATACAGAAGAAAATACTCGGAGTGCAAAGAGTTAGTAATATTAATAATATTTAGAAATTTAAAAAACTTACGACTTGAAAACTCTTGAAAATTGTTCTGGCGCTATAGTTATACTCTGCAGCGTTGCAATGAAACATTTGTGGTTTCAGCTGTTTAAAGATCGTTGTCTATAGAGCGAGTAATACGAATACGTAGTACAGGGATGTGTACTTAGGCTATCGGTGGTTTGAAGTAAACTGCAGCAGTTACGGTAGCTGTATCATTTCAGAAATGACTCGCTATTATCTCTGTCTTCGATTCGCTCGTCTCGAAAATGCACGGGAACAGTGAAATTCCATTTACGTATTATTCAGTTGTGTATACTGCCGTGTTTACAGAACCAGTTCAAGAGCTCAGGATTCTACATCTTCTGTGGGATACAAAATGACGTCGGATGAGAATAAATTACACCGAATTCTCCATTTTCACGGCACTTTTGCGCCAAAATAAAAACCATATGAGAATAGAACACAGTCTTTATGGAAAAAATAAAAAAATAAAATAATAGTTCCACATCTAGAACAAACTGACGTAAACGGAGCATGGGAGAACGTTGAATAGAACTCTGCTTTATTTTAATTAGACTTTTTACTTTAACCCTTTGCACTCGAGGACTTTTTCGCTCGAACTAGCAACTCGAGACGATTTTGGTTACATTAGGCAAGTGTTTTACAGGTACTTTAAAATGATTTCTACTCGTATACAAACGTATACAAATAATAAAACTCGGTTTGTCAGGGCACGTATCGCAATAATTTGAGGTTTCTCGTCTACAGCCAGGCTTACTTCGATCAGAGCAAACCTTGCAACAACTTTGAAAATAAAGTTCTCACTGCTATGACTGTAAAGTTCAGACTAACGCTAAGAACCCACGCCGAGCCAGGTCCACGACAAAAATTGATATAAAAGTATCTTATCGCCAGTGCAAGAAATACGGTACCCGGAAAGAAAGACATAGAGCTCAAGAATTTATCTACAAGTAAGTACTGTTTTTATTTCTTGGAGGACACGAAAAGTGCCGCTGCTTAGTCGTCATCAGAATTCCCGCATAATACGCTAGGGCGCCGTAGCGGCGCCTCTCGAGTGCAAAGGGTTAAATACCTGTTTGTAGGATAATACAGCTGAGCCTCTTTTTATATGAGATAGAGACTTAACTTATGTTGAAAAATTAGACCAAAGTAACCTAAAATTGCGTGGAAATAGTGATGCATAGAAGTTCGACGAAACAGGAATGTTTGCGAATTCTTACGAAAATTTGAGAGAAAATGGCGTGAAACTTAAGATACATTTTCTTACGAACACTATTCGATGGATTTTATTGAAAAGTAACGGTTCTTTTTAGATATTTTTCTGTAAAAACAGGCGTCGCTGTGTGACAGCGTTGAGCGCCGTTTGCTAACAGGTACCAGATCACTTTCATCGAAATAGAAAGAGATAATTTAGAGAAAAGTATATTTTTCAATTTAAACAAAGGTGGCTCTGCATTCGTCAATTAATTCCCAAGATATTCGCCGCGCCAGTTTGTTAAAAAAAAAATAAAAACACCTAGAGAAAAATGCGTTTTTAGTTTTAGGCGATGAAACGTCCACTTGGAGCAATATTTTCCTCTGATCTCTAAGTCCAACAATTCTAATCTAGAAAAAGTCCATTAATCTCTAATCTCCAGCCTCAAATGCAGATCTAATGATCGAAAGCGAAGGCGGAAGCGAAATTTGCAAATTGTTACGAAAATTTGATAGGAATTGGCATGCAACTTAACGGGAGAAGACCCTATAAATCGATCGAAGAATCGAAAAAATCTTTTTTCTATAAATCGCTTTTACAACCTTTCAAAAATGTATTCTGAAATTTATAGACCAAAATTCAACTTTGTATCGATACTATGTCCTGATAAATCACCGCGCCTCCGATCGTGGAGCACACTTACCGTGCGTGTTCTTAAATTTTAAACATATTTTTCTCGGAACCTTGTTTTCAAAATTATCGCCGGTGATAACTTCAAAACTATTTGACCAATCAACTTCAAATTTTGCACACTTTTAGTTTATAAGATTCCTAAGAACATGAACATAAAGGTTTAACCAAATTATTAATTTCAACCATTCTTTTTAGCAAATAAAGTACACATTTTGTGCGAAAATCACAATTTTTTGTTAGAAGTGCTGTTATTTCTTAAATATGCAATTTTGTTGCACCATGTTAGGTTCATATTCTTAAAATGATTAAATATATTGAACAAAAACAATTTTGTTGGCCGCTTTTAGATAACAACCAGGGATGCTACAATCGGCGCCGTTTTACACGTCGATAAAAAACTTATTTCTGATATTGCTCTATTTCTTTTATAGTTATCATAATTTTACCGTTGTAACAATTTGTTTTGTTTGTTATAATGTTAAATAAAATACCCTTAACGTTCCGACAGTATTAGCGCATTGGTTTCTTTGCAACATATTCCTAAAGGTTGATAAAAAAGTTCCGTTTATAGGAACTTCTCCCCTTAAACCTATCGTTCGTCTGCATAGAGATATGTTCTCAGTGGTTTAAAGAAACACGCTTCGCCGGTGCTAATTGCACAACACACCTCATTTCCCGACGCAGAACGATACATCATCGTTGAAGGACGCACAGTGTTCACATCAGCACGCGTGGCATTCGTGAATCACGATGGAAGAACGCTGTGACCGCTAATTAACATGTTAGACTGTCCCAAAAGTACTTCTCGTTATCTTCACTGCATCGTTTGACAGTGTTTCGAGTAAACATACAGTCTAATCTATCTAAAGTTGATCTCTTACGATCATTAGCTGCTTTTCACCTTTCCAAAAGCGTGTTTCTTTCTTGGATGTTCCTGTGCCATCTCGATTTTTCGAAGTTTAATGGGCGAAACTGAAAAAGGAACTAAGAGAAACGCTTCCAGTGCAAAGGGTTGAGAGATACGAAACTCTGCCTCGTCTGTTATATTCATGCCTACTCATTATCAGTTTCTCAAACAGCCAAACCACTTCCTCAGCGAGACAAACGTTTAGAACTTGAGAAACGGTAGTTGAAACACTAATCGTCACCAGAGCTCCGAATTTTTATCAAAATGGAACTGAGGTAGTTCTGATCAATTGGAAAACGCGTGTGGATTGGTTCTTAGATCGATTGATAAAATTTTGATGCATTGAGAAAGCTATGTTCGTTTAACTCTTTGCGGTCGAATGTCGCCATACAAACGGCATTATATTTCAAAAAATAATTTCGTTATCTATTTCGTCATTGGATATATTTTCCTGCTTGGCAATACTTTGTTATTATTATTGCATTACAACTTACTTTATAAACCGTTACTTTTTTGCTTCTCGTTTTACATCACGGTGTTGCTCTGATTACTGACTTAACCCTTTGCACTCGAGAGGCGACCATCAGTCGCCGTTTGGTTTGATACAGGCAACTTGAACAACAATTATGAGTTCGACAGTTTTTTTTAAATAGATATCCTTCTTTACAGTTTAAACGTTTAATTAAAATTATTATTTTATACGTTAAATCTGCCTTTAATGCATAAACAAATCGATCCAAACGATGGAACTAGTAACAGCGAGGATAAGTTTGATTTGAAGTTGTTTAGAAAACAAATCGATAATACAAATGAGAGATTCGAATTAAGTAATTGGTCGAGGGAGACGAAAGATTAGAATAAGAGAAGGTAAAAGTGAAATCGATTCTGATGTAGCAGAAGAAGAATAAAGTTCAGGAACGATGAGAAAACTATAGTCAATTTGGATTTTGAACTTGAACCAATGGATTTTTCAAATTAGTTTTTCACTCAGCGGGTTAATCGACGAAACCATAAGTGAAACGAGCAATTATGTTAAAAGGAAGCTAGAAGGGGCAAGAGCGTCGTTGAAAAATTCAACAGCTTCGAGTGCAAGGGGTTAAGTTTACATTTGCCAAAATCGAAATTAGTTTCGCTGAGATTTATTTTACAAGACTGCAATATGTCGCAAAATAAGGAAAAAGAAGGTTTTATTAACGATGAGTACGTTAACAGTGAAGACGAATTTTCGTTCAGTAATTTCACTTTGAGAAATTTCACACTCTGAACAAACGCAAAAACTAAAACTAAAACGAATGTGTATTCTCAAATAATAATTATAAAATTAACAAAAATATATTTCACATTTCAGTATGTTAGAATATCCTTATATTATCCAGAGCACGCAACGCGAGGTGTACGCCACATTGGAACAACTGCGTGTGCGAAAAACAAAAGAAGAAACAAAAGGGGGGGACTGAACGATCCGTTGATCGATTCGCAATCCGGAACGCTAGACGGAAGCTCAGTAACGCGCATACCATAATTTAAATTTAAACATCCAACATAGTACACGATATATCAGTTTATACAAAAAATATATCCGACCCCAGCGAGAAGTACAATTGAAAAAGTCTTCGACTGCCAAGTGTTAAAGTTACCGCTTAAAATGAGTGAAAACAAGAAAAGAATATTGTATAAATGTGAATGTCCGCGAATGCTTGATAAAAAGGTTAGGATAAAAGTGTGAAACCGACGTATCACGTTATAGGAGAGTGTACTGTGTTGAAAAGAAAAATGTAGAACCCCTGAAAGTACTTTTTAGGACATTTTTCGCTACTACACTTTCCCCCCTTCCTTCTCTCTTCTTTGTTTTCTCTGTGCTCAGGTTCGCTAAATATAATCGTTTTACGCTACTCATCGTTATCGATTTTCCTTAATTGACTTTCAACGGAAATCTTGATTTCCATCTCGTTTATGCGCAACGATGCCCGCGTTCACCAGAGCAACAGATATAACTTGTTTCGATAATAGAGATCCATTATTCGCCTATTATGTCGCCACTATCTTTCACTCATCGATTGCAAAAGTCGGATATTACTGAACAGGTAGCCACGAGTTAAGGCTAATTAATATGTGTATTTCGTACAGGGTGGATCAAAATCAAATGTAGCAAGCTATTTTCTCAGAAAAAAATTTTTTTTTTAAATTGATGCAGAGAACTTTCAAATGCGAGAAATATTTCGGGATTTCCAAGGGAATTAAGAAAGTTACGTATTTTCAAGTAAAATTTGAATAAACTTCTTAGGATACGTGTAGATTTTAACACTCAGCCAATGGCTGACTCGCAGATGATTTTAAGGGATAAATTATACGTGACAATGATCCTGCGTTGCGTGTATTGGATGCAAAGTGTGAATGAGAAAATCAGTTACATAGTTTGAACGTGGAATTAGAAGTAAATAATGTAATTTAGTTTATACGAAATGTACAATTAAAAATAAGTTGTGCAACTTAAAAATCAGGAATAAATAATGTAATTCGGTATGTTTTTGTGGTTTATACAAAACGTGAAATAGAAATAAATTATACAATTTGAATGTGATGCTAGAAATAAATTATATAATTTAAACGTGAAGTTTAGAGTAAATAATGTAATTCAGTACGGTTTGTAGTTTATACGAATCGTAAATTTAGAAATAAATTATATGTATAAAGAATCAATCTTTCATTTCAAGACATGCTTCCAACTCTATCTGTCGAAAAACGCCACGAACATTCTTTTCAATCTAATATACATGGTGTTTTTCATTTTACTGAAAGCCTGGCTAAAATAATTCTTGGAAAGTCAAGTTCTCCTGCCGGTGTTAATGATTTAAGTACATTTCTCGAGAAATTTCATTTATCCTTCTGAAGGCTTTACTTTCTCTCTTGGTTCCTTCCTATTCGCCGCCCTAGGAAAATCATGAAATGGATTAAAGTGTCAAATGGTTGCACGTCCAACTCCGTAAACCAGAGAGGCAAGCTTGAATACGTCAAAACAAATCAACTATTCTGCGAGTGACTGTTGTTTCACCGCTCCGTGCTAACGTACGAATTTCGGGAGAACTAAAGGTTAGCAAACCTCGTTAAGACAGAGAGGTAAATTAGGACAGTGGACAGAAAGTAACGAAACACTATGGAACGATAATTAAACCACCTAGCTGAGTTTAACAGCTCAGATTTCTGTGGTTAATGCATTATTACATTCTACCTAACAATTCAACGTTCACTCTCCGTTTTACAAATTTTATATTTGTATTTGCGAATTTAGTACTTCCATTCTATCCTACTCCTTCTGTCCCATAATAATAACAGCAAAAGAAAATAAATATAGAACGCAATATTTATTATGGAAAAAAACTAGTTTAAATTAAGCAATAAATTAAAAATATTACTCCTAATTTTGATTTTGAGCGCTCAGATAGTTTCTGGATTTTTCAATAATTTCGTTACTGCATTCTAAACTTATAGGTAGGATCCCTTGGCTGTGCGAAGCTTTGCTTTCCCTATACGTGTGAGCTAAAAATTATTGAAACCATCGTTCTTCATTGCTTCCAGCATACCTTGTTAAAGTGACAGAAACGTATTATCCAGCATTTCGAGAGAAATATTACCAAAGGCTGTGTTTACTGCTTCTATCGATTCATCAATATTATTGGGCGAGGCTTGATGTTGTAGTGACTGCATTGAGTTAAAAAAAAACCCAAGTCTAACACGTTAAAGTCTGGATTATTTGGTGACTGTGATTTCATTTGTATTTTCCATCCATCACGAAATCTCTCCTCTGATAGTAACGGATCATCACCTTTTAGATATGGATTTGCGTTATCCTGTTGAATAAATATGGGACAATGTCTTGATCCTCTTGCACATTTTTTGGGAATTGTTGGCAGTATGTTTTCAAGAAACATTTTCCGTATCTCTGTACTAGTAACAGATTCTACGGGCTTTGTAATAAGTGTTCCTTTTGTTTGGTTCTAACTGTTTCTTTGGGCTGGTGTTTGCGTAACGAATGGCCATATGCCAATTTTCCGTGGATATTTTCCGCATTTTTTACGTGGATCTCATCTAGGGCGAGCTACTGCTGCCATAAACATAACCTTTGATATAAATCTCTTACTTTTGCATGTTCTATGTAGAGTTTCTTCATCTAAAAGCACATAATAAGATCGCTTGCATTTTGTTAAGTAGAACCACTTTTAATTCATGTAAATAGGAGTGTAATCCTTAAAGTGCATAAACTTTTGCGTCAGGAAGTACTTTTGACAGACAAAATTCTACGCAATCTTTCTTATTCTTTTCTGTAAGAAATGGTTCGATGGTGCTTGAAACTCGTTTTATGGATTTTCCTTCTTTCAAAATTCGGAATAACGTAGATTTGAGAGCTAGAATGGCGTGAGCTGCTGATCTT
The DNA here is from genome assembly GCA_951804975.1 of Anthophora plumipes. NCBI lineage: Eukaryota > Metazoa > Arthropoda > Insecta > Hymenoptera > Apidae > Anthophora > Anthophora plumipes. Next base: position 3,372,977 of record OX638122.1, read on the forward strand.
GTGGCGCTTTTTCTGCTAAGAGTAATATGTCAAAGTTTTTCAAGTCTTTCTCCATAATCTTTGCATTTACATCCACAGTTTTGTTTTTTCAAAGAATCAACATTAGCGTAAGATTCACCTTGATAATTATTTTCGGAAGCACGTTTCTAAATTCTTGATATGGTCGTTCTGTTGCACTTCAATTGTTTTGCAGCTAACATAATTGCACCTTTCTGCAACTTTTCGTTTTTCTTTCGATGCATCAAGAACTGGACAATCGCAACTCGATCTTTGCTCGAAAATTCTCATTTTTTCATCATACTTTTACAATGGGTTGATGTTCAACTGAACTAAAACAATTGATTTCGATCGAAATTAGAAAAATAGTTCTAATTCGTAATAATTAGGTTAACCTGAAAGTTGAAAGATGTGTCAAAACAAATGACAAATGTCATGTAATATTGATTTTGATCGAAGGCTTCGCAATTTTGCGCTACAACATAACTTAGAGCTGCATTCGCCGATAATTCCCCTTTAAATATTCACTTCCTACTATTATTATGGGACAGAGGGAGTAGTTGTTAATTTCGCGCAAGGATTTTCGAAATAGAAACTTCGAATCCCTTGTTTTAGAAAAATAAACCGAGACGCTCAGAATTATTCCATCAAGATTTCGTAAAATTTTGAAAAGTTGTCAAGAGTCTTTCGCTGTGTATAAATTCCAGATTGTACGTTGAAGTTTGGGCGAAAGTAAGTCCACTGTTAGCTGTGAATGATAACCAAGTGAAAGAATAACGTTGGAAGTTTCGTTTAATTATTAGGAAAGGTCACTTGGAGCGAATATTCACGGTACATCCTCTTTGGAAGTCCGAACTTTGCCACATCATCTGGGCTTTCCTGGATGAACAGACAAGTTTCTTAACTTCTGATCCTCCGTAAACCAACTGTGACTTCTGAGCTACAGTAACTTGGTATTCACAGCTGCGAAGACTTAACGAACTGTTACGTTTCTGAATTTCCAAACTCCGGTAGTCAGTTTCGCGGCCGGAAAATTTCGAAACGGCAACAGAACTCCACCGCCCAGGGTTGGAGTACAGCAGGAGGATATACGATGGTTAAACCGGTTAGAAATCGAAGTGACGTGTTTCGTGGTGTGATTCATCTTCGAACTTATTTGACTAACAACTCGCCAACCGGATTTCTATTAACGATTCTCACGTATGACTATTATTTTCTATAAAAGGGGGAAGTAGAAATTTCGGGTAGCTAAACTTTTACACTTCTTCGATGCTCACACTTCTCTGGAATTCTCAAATCATTTATTTCCTCCACTATAATAATATGGAGTAGAGCAAATTTGTTTTAATATTTAAACCTTTTCATTTCCGGAAGTCTGAAAAGTATGAAAAAGAAACATACAACCTTTTGCAATTTAACAAAATCATGATTTCTGATTAAATCTCTGTACTTAAAATTTTCATTGAAATTTTTATAACAATTGAAAAAGAAAAAACACGTTTCAACGATCGACATTGTATATTTTATATTTTTCCTCCGTCGAATATATTCATTTGCAAATAACAAGAGAAGCACTTTAGTGATCGATAAATTTATCGAGTAGCACGTTATTGTGCGTGAAAGCCGCGTATCGTGATTGCAGCTTCCTGGATGGTCCATTCATGTGTAGATAATGAAGCTGAATGGTAATCGATGCAACCTGCTGTACACAAGTCGCAAGATTTCAACAGTTCAACAGATATATCTTTCGTTTGTAACATAACCAATTCAATTCAATTCATTGATCTCGATGTCGATTAATAACTGTACATCATTTATTTCTAAGAAAAGAATTCGCACAGTATTAACTCTTTGCGCTGCTATGGCGTCTCTACGGAGACATTCATAACATTCACCATAAATCCGTTGAAATTTTATTTATATTTAAACAAAGCAAATTGAACAAATCGATAATAATAAATAAATTCACGAAGGTGTACAATTTTTTTTCCCAAAGTGACACTTTTTCGTTTTCCAAAGTTTCGTCGCAGAAGTGTGTTAAAGTTAATAAATCGTGAAAATCGGGATCGTTGGGAAAATTTACTCGGAGTGCAAAGGGTTAATATTACACTTACCACCTTCTATGAATAATCGAAAAACAGAAAAAATAGATTGAAAACACGAATTTTTCCTTAAAAAATTGATTCGTTTAATTTGGAAGCGACTTAATTAGACACTATTAAATTAGTCATACATTTGGATATATTTTCGTGATGTTTCATTAATGGAAAGTTAATAAATATTGCTGGAAAATAAGAGCAATAGTTTTTGTACTTTTGCTCGGGGAATCTGAAAAATGTCCCGTAAAAAGTATGCAAGTTTCAAACAGAACTTTTTTTTTTAACGCGAAAGATATTCGAGGGACAACTTCAAGCTGCAAAGTTGAACCCCTTTCATTAACGCCATTAGTATGACACTTATTTAGTTTCATTTATGTTAAAATAAAACCTTCATTTCCATGAATATATTCGCGAGCGTGTATCGTGTCTTCTCCTCGCAAGAAAGTTTTTGGAATTCTGTCGATCAGAATATTTGGCGACCTTAAAATCTCCTAAAGAAAAAAAGAAAAAAAAATAAATTCTGTCGATCAGAATATTTGGCGATATTAAAATCTCAAAAAAAAAAAAGAAAAAAATTCTGTCGGTCAAAATATTTAATGACCTTAAAATCTCCTTAAAAGGAAAGAAGAAATTCTGTCAATCAGAATTTTTGGCGACTTCAAAATCTTGCAAAAAAAATTTGTGGATCAGAACTTTTGTTTCTTTGAACCATTAATTTTCCCTCCTAATATTTTCTCCGTACAGAAATATACAGAATATACTTTTTCTACGTTCTCTTGTACTATCCTGTTCTTATAATTACATATTCCATAAACAAATATAACTTTCCTTACATATAATATATAATTTTAAACACATATATCCTATAACATTTGCAAAATATCAATCTTAATCATACAATACGCTATAACATTCTTAAAATGTCACACGCTTGTTCATCAAGTCACTGTGAAGACTAAAGTGCAATGTAAGCGTGGAAAAACAGCAGGATTAAAAAAAATTATTCTATTTTAAAGAGGACACGCCGATACTGATCCAACGTATCAAAATCGTTTGCCCTACGAATTTTTAAACGTAATCCCGTTTATTATAGGAGTGATATAAAGGAACAGGTGACAAAACGAAGAAAGCAATTGGAGAATTATGTAACTGGGATTAATCTGATTTGAAACAACCAGGAAACAACTTCTTCGTTCTCCTGGAAGCATAATTTCTTCGGTACACCTTTAATTACATCTAATTTCTCCAGGTCCGCTGCACTAAGTTGCTGTTTATGCTAAGCGCGAGCTGACGAAGCAATTAGTCACGTGAGAAATTGAAATATTCTGTGGGTGTGCGGTATCGCTTTTCCTTCATGCACACCCGGAAACTTCGAAGCTGATGTATGCTGCGTGCATTTAAGTAGCTAAAGTTTCGAAAAGTTTCTCCTTGGAAAAGTAATTTGCATAACTAATACAGAACTTGAAAGAAATTCGAAAGGCTACGAAGCATAAGCAACTGACGCATAACGCTAAAAGTGTTAGCCTCCCTCCAAGAATAATAATTCTACCAATTTTCACCAATCTCTGTTAAATATCCTCTGCTAGCATTCCTTATAATCCTTACAATTAGACTGCGGAGTCTTGGTGCACTTGTAAGAAGTTTAGAGGCGAAAAGTTGTGCAGAATGCACGCAATATGAGAAAATATGCGTAATATTTACGGTGTTTTTTTTTTTTTTTTTTTATAATACCCGATACGGAAAATAAACGAGTTATTTTCTTCGCGACAAAAGTGTAGAGACAGTAGCTTAAACTTCGAAAGTTCCGTGGAACTTAAATTTAATTCGCCGAGACCGCCGCTACAGAAATCGATACAGGGTATCTAACTCTATATATCTCATAACTTTTGTGACTCCTGGAAATGGGGGGGTTGCTGAGATGATTCTGAACAACGTTTTCCTTTGCCAAAATGTCGGCTGGAGCCTCGTTTTTGAGTTATCAACGAAAACACTGGCCACGCGAGTGTTGGCTTTGAACCGCCGCGCTCGGTCGTGGTCGTGAACAAACGCATTAGCACGAGTATCGCGGCAAATGTTATATAGTCTTAAATTAAGAAACATGTGGAATTCTTCGCCTGTTTTGAAACGACTATCGGTGAAATAATACACCAATGATTGGAACAAATGGAAATCAAAATGTGTCGCCTTAGGGAGAAGCTTTTATCTAAGGAAATGTATAATACTATATTAGGATCACCTGCACAGTTCCTTGCATAGAGTTGTTATGCTCTGCAGTGTGATTGTTTCGGGTCGCTGTATCTTATTCTTTGGAATATTGCTCGCTTCAATTGACAAACGAAATACAACACACGGATATTCCTAGGTTAAATAGAAATCTCACAGGGGGATTCTGGTCTTGGCTTGATTCTATCCTTCCCTTATGTAAAGCAACGAGCGTAGCTGGTAGCAAGAGTGGCTGCATTCGCATTTATGCACACAGGACAGAGAATGCTGTGTATCGTGGACATGTTGACACATTCATCAGAGCTGTGAAAGGTTCCCGAGGGGTCTTGTGCCCAAGCAATCTACAGGGAAATACGTATTCACAAAAGGATCCGGGACACGTCTACACGGAGATTTTCCAAGATCTAGAAACAACTGTCCATCGTGCTTTAAAAGTTTTCGGGATTATCAGGATTTTGCAGGACCTATCGGAAAGAAATCGCGAGTTTTTACAGCTCGTCGAGATGGCTTTCATTATGAAAACTTCTCAGAGCACTTGGGATCAAGAAGGTTCCCTTCGAACTACAAAACACTTATGATTTTAGCTAGCAAGCTTCGAGAAAATTCGCTTAAAAGTGCTCTGCTGACGAACGTATCGACGCGAAAATAAAAGTGACGATTTTATGGTGTAATTCACGAGTCCAGATGAAGGATACACGTGTAGCTGTGGCTCTACTAGTTGGATTCTAACGTTAGTGTATGGTAGTAGCTCGAATTATTAAACTAGTCACGAGTTGCCCCGACTTCCTCCCTTTGGGCACGGGACACGCAACTCTTTCTAAGTACCGAGCAGGCAACTTGCTCGAAAACTACCTCCTTTCTCGAAACTCTTCATTCAGACTGCGTATCGACCGCTTGTTACGACATTATTTTACGTCTTCGTTTCTCTGCGCGTGCTTGCGCTTTTGATAACGTTCTCTTTCTCTCTTTCTACACATATCTATCTATCTCCCTTTAACAAACCTTTGTCCGCTTACTCGTTCGTCTACTTTCTCTCTTTCTGTGCCTTGTAATTCGTTTTAATATTCCTCTGCCCTCCTTTGACTAAATTTACAACGATTGTACGTACTACAACGCGACACTTGATTAAACGCAGTAATAGTTCTCGTGTATTTTTGTTTAGCCAAGTTCAAATTGATAAATTTTATTTTTCCAATATGATAGGTTTCATTTAACGAAAATTTGCACATGTACTTTGAGAATTATTAGGTGTACAAATTAATTCGTGGCCCCTGCGATTAAACAGCTGTAACTTTATTTTGAATTGAAACTTCTTTGCCCCTGTGTTAAGGTTATAAAACTGCTTCTATTAGCAAAACAAAACACTATCGAACTTGATGTGATTAATGACATAACCTAAGAAACAGTGGAGAACACTATGTCGTCGGATAAACAGCATATCAGACACTGCATCCTTTTTGCATTTCAACTTAAAAAAAGTGCTCTTGAAGCAAAGGAAATGATTTGTTCTGCTCTGGGGGAAAATGCCGTGGCGTAAAATGCCTTCAGCACTATCTAACCGATTCAAAATTCAAAACATATGAAGATGTCAATAATAGTATTGCTGATTTCATACGTTCGAAACCGCCATCATTTTTTCGAGAGGGAATTCGCCAACTGCCGGAGAAATGGAATAAATGTATAACAAGTAATGGAGATTATTTTGAAAATTGAACTGTACTTTAGTTTTTTGCAAATAAATAACAAATCCACGAAACAAAGGCTACGAATTAATTTGTACACCTAATATTTATTCATTATAAAAATATTCGCATTTTTAGTAAAAAAAGTAAGAATACTGTTGCAACACTTGATTAAACGCAGTGATACTTTCGATATATTTTTGTTTAGCGAAGTTCAAATTGATAAATTTTATTTTTCCAGTACGATAGGTCTTATTTAACAAAAGTTTACACATGTACTTTGAGAATTATTTATTCGTTATAAAAATATTCGCATTTTTAGTAAAAAGTAAGTAGGTAAATAGTCTTACTTTTTCCTAAAATTGCGAATATTATTACAACGAATAAACAACTTCTCAAAGTACATGCGTACACTTTCATCAAATAAAACATATTGTTCTTAAAAACTAAAATTTATCAATTTGAACTTCACTAGAGAAAAATACAGTGAAAATGTTGCTGTATTTAATACGAAACAGAGAGGATAACACTCTGTTCTGATTGAAATTTCTTGTCGAATGATCGACACTAGATTTAATTAAAATTGCTCACTCGATATGTCCTTGCGGTGATTGTTCTTTCACAAGAGATTGCACAGAATGCGCGTAATATGCAGATTAGAGTGCCGCCTTTTTCATCATTTTCTACGAGAGTTTCGCTTCCTCCGCTGTATTCTGAAAAATTTCGCAAGAGCAATAAATGTTTGGTGAGAATTTGTAGAGAAGTGTCATAGAAGAATGTATTATTAATTGTTGCAGATTGCAAAATGGGTTGTTTTGGGAGCAAAGACAAGTTGAGCAAAGAAGACATGGATTTTCTTAAGTCACACACGAGATACGACGAAGCAACTATAAAAGAATGGTACAAAGGGTTTAAAGTAAGTTGATATTCGTAACATTATGCATATTTCTACAGATTCTTTGGAAACTGTGTCAGAATTAGACGAACAGAAGGATCTAGATTACTACTAGGTTTACAGACTTTTAAAAATAAATTTAAAAATACAAGTTTTATATAAAACCATATAGTTATATTGTTATAGTAAACTTTAACTTTACTTTTATAGTTATATTTTTATATAAAAATATAAGTTTCTTATATACTCATTTTTACAGATTCGCGTCAAATTGACGGATAAAAGAAAATACGCATTTTCTTTAAAAAATTGTTTTATTTAATTTGCAAACAATTTAGTTATACGATATGTACAGACATTACATTTATGTAACGTGACAACATATTCAATTTTATGTATATTACATTTTCCGCGAACGTTTTTCCTACGCTTAACACTAAACCTACCGACACTTCTTGTATATCTGTTCCTACCGTGCTCAGTTTTTAAGAAGAAAGCTACTGTTTTTATAATCAAACATACATAATTGTCAATTTGTCACCGAATGAATTAATAAATGAACAACTTTCATAAAATGAAGGACACAAATTTATTTTTATATCATTTCAAGGGACCAACAAGAAAAAAAAATGAACGGTAGTTATATAGTTTCCTTCATTCACATACAGGATATGTACACGTACATACACGTTATTTCTAAATATATAAATAATATACAGGGTGTTCGGAGATTTCTCTCGTAAATGGTAGATATAAAAAATAAAAAATATGAAAGAAGGAAAAGTGATACTGTTTTTTACACGCAACATAACGAAGCATATAAATCTCTCGAGTTTACACTAATTTCTGAGAAATGAAAGCGACCTTCAGTTTTTCAAATGGAATCGTATATATTCTTTTATATCGTACGAAAGCGCATATCAAAACAAATTCATGTATCTTAGGAAAAAAATATAAAAAGAGAAGTAGATACTGAAAAATATACAGCAAAAGGTATAAAGTTTGATAACGTTTAATAAGTATGTGAAAGTTGTACGAAAGTTTGAAAGCGGTCGATTTGACCGGTAGCGGTAGGTTCAGTGTTAATATTTAGGGTGTCCCATAAGTTTTTTTTTTTTTTTTTTTTATACGAAATGAATACACGATATTTGTTGTTTAAGGTTGATTTATTGCGTTAAATATGAACCGTTCTGCTCTATCACCTTCTTCCATCTCTCAGAAAGCTTCACTGTTCCCTCTTTCCAAAATAGTTGGGGCTTACTTGCAAAATATTCCTCGAGGTGCGTTTTTATTTCGTTTACGGATTGGGAGGCTAAGAAAGGCCACATTGTCAAGGGGGTCCTCTTGACTAGGATTTTCAGGAAGAATAGAATTGTATCAGCACTCGCGAAGTATAGTTCAAAATACAAGCTTTCACTCTATTTAACCGCCCACGTTTATTTCTTATTCAACCGCTCATTACCGTTATCCTGATTTTCCTTACATAATATATAAAATAATAGTAGAATAATAATAAAATTGAAATGCAAAATAATAATAGACTGGCAAATATGCTCTTTCAAGCTTTCACGTTTCGATTCTCTCTGTTCGGGTCACAAGATTTTATAAAACGTAGCAAGAGGACAACTATAGCCCATACTTTCAAACCACGGTTTTCTTTACATCGTAGATAATGTAACAGAAGACAAACACCGACTCGCGGAGAAAATAAAAATTGTTCAAGCGGTCAAATGACCGCTCGCGGTAGGCAAAACAGATTTCAAATTTTTTTTTTCTAGAAAATAAACAATAAGAAAACGAATGAGTATTAAAAAAATGCATTGTACGTGTAATAGAAGAAAAGTCGTGAAGTTAAATGGCGATACAATAACGTCGTATGCAGGAAATTCTAAACGAAATTTTCAAAACGGTCCTTTGACCACGTGTAACAGGTTTAGTGTTAAGTGGTGTTCGTAATAATGGTGAATTGTAATAAAATATCACAGACAGTCCCTTTTTTCTTCACGTTGCAGCAAGATTGCCCGAACGGCAGGTTAACGCCAGCAAAATTCGTCGACATGTACAAAATGTTCTTCCCGTCTGGAAACGCGGAGGAATTCTGCGACCACGTCTTCCGTACATTCGACATGGACAAAAATGGCTACATCGATTTTAAGGTAAGAGCGATTTCAATCTGCTATTTTGTTGCTTTCCGGACGGTCGAGTGTATTTCCCATCGGAAGCACTTTCACCTCGGTTATTCCGAATGATTAAACTTGATCGCTTCTCTAAAGGAACTCTGTTGTCTTCGGCACTCGCGCGCTTGCGATTTTTAACCTTTTGAGTACGGTACACCACTATAGTGGCTTCCATGGATACCATCAATTTGAATTGTACGCCAGTATAGTGGCTTTCCGTGGATATCATCCATTTGAACGGTACGACACTATAGTGACATTCGTGGATATCATGATTTTGGATGGTATTATACGATTTTTTCTTTATTTCTCATTTGTTTTCTGCCATCTGTAGCCAGGCACGCCGTCTCAGGGAGACGTTGGTGTTCGCGGATCAAGTACAGGGAAATTGTTGAAAAGGGGATAGAAAATTGGTAGATTTGGACGCATCAGAAAATAGAGGGCTTTCTTCATCAGATTGATCAAATTCTTAGCACTGTACTGCAGTTAAATATATAATTATCGTTTAACCCATTTGCATCAAAGCGCGGAATATACCGCGCGCAGCGACTGTCTTCTATCACCAAGCGCGGAATATTCCGCGAGCCTGTGACTGCTTTTTATTACCAGTCGCTAAATATTCTTCAAATGCCACAGATCACAGGTGTAGGTGGTTTAGACCGACGGTACCGAAGTGCCATAGAGTATTTCTTGAGTACCTATCGTCTACCAACCACCCGGATACTCCAGTATTAAACAGTACATTTTTAATAAACTCTATGAACAAATTAGATGTCATTTACTGCACATACGACCGACCGCGCGCGGTGATATGGGCCAGTCGTCAGCTGAACGTCGCTAATGCCTGCAAACGGGACCTTAAGGGGAGAAGTTCCTATAAACGGCTTAATTTTTTATCAACCTTTAGGAATATGTTGCAAAGAAACCAGTGCACTAATACTATCGGAACGTTAAAGGTATTTTATTTAACATTATAACAAACAAACAAAAATTGTTACAACGGTAAAATTATGATAACTATAAAAGAAATAGAGCAATATCACAAATAAGTTTTTTATCGACGTGTAAAACGGCGCCAGTTGTAGCATCCCTGGTAGTTATCTAAAAGCGGCCAACAAAATTATTTTTTCCATATATTTAATCATTGTAAGAATATGAACCTAAAATGGTGCAACAAAATTGCATATTTAAGAAATAACGGCACTTCAAACAAAAAAATGTGATTTTCGGACAAAATGTATACTTTATTTGCTAAAAAAAAAAATATCGATACAAAGTTGAATTTTGGTCTATAAATTGGAGAATACATTTTTGAAATGTTTTAAAAGCGATTTATGGAAAAAAAATTTTTTCGATTTTTCGATCGATTTATAGGGTCTTCTCCCCTTAAGTAGATTGTCATCTCCCCATGATGCAAATGGGTTAACACTAGATATACCAAGAATTGATGTATACTCCTTCACGACTCTAGGCTTGCAATTGCTGGAATCTGCAGATTCCTTGTTTCTACGTCGACCGATCTCGATAAAATTTCCCAACCGACACAAATCTACGATTCTCAAATAAAGAATTGATAAAGTGGGACCTTTACTATTAGATTGTAACACACGAAGTGTCCGGATTGTTATCGGTAACTTCAAAGAAACATTTCTATTCCTTATTACTCCCATCCTTTGCATTTCCTACAATTCCCACGCTTGCTCCAGGGCCTGGCCTGGGCCTGGTTAGTTTCCACTCTTAAGCCCTCGCAAATCTCTTCACTTTCCCTACTTTTTATCATCCTTTTCCGCCATGTCTTTCGCTCTCCGAAATTTTCCACAACTTCTACGCTTTCCCCTACTTCTCGATTTTCTCTCTTCCTCTCTACGATTGCCTCTCCTTCTGTATCTTTTCCCCTTTTCTGAAGAAGGACTTAAAAGGAGAAGTAAGGAGGCTAGAGAGAAGAAGTTATAACTAAGACGCCGCGACACGCGCCACAAAACGTCCGTTATATAGTGAAATAAATAACAGTGGAGAATTGTATTAGTAGAGTAATAATACCTTAGCCTACCTGTCCTCGATTAAATTAAAAAGAATTTCAAAGTTAAAAGAACTCTTGTTTTAAAGGGTTGTTGGATATCGCTCTAGGCTAATGAATAATTTTATGATAGTGTTTTGTTAAGATAAGTTGTCTCCAAACCCTGTTTCATCTTCTGCACATATAATAGTTACGCATACGACCCTTGGATCCGTCACTCATCAACCCTGAATCATACGCCTGACTCCTTAGTCCTAGAATTCCCATCAGCCCTTCTCCTCATCCCCACTACCTTCTAAACCAAACTACCAAACCCTTAAAAGGACTAGAAAGACATTTTTCACATCATTATCATTACAAAGATCGTACAGTATAGGAAGAATCGCAGCATCTCTAGAAACTAAGTGTCTCTTGTAAAATTTTTGTGTAAAAGTTGACCATAATAAATAGTTAACATCGTAACTGCATCTTAGAAATTGAAAAAGTCATTCAGGCGACTCCGTTTTTAGCTGACTCATCCTGCAATACTGCACAATACGAGCTTTCCTCGTTTCCTTCCTGTGTTTATTAAATAAAAATACTTGGATCGAATATATCTGTACATTTTAAATTGCTTTTTTCTATAATTGACCTGGTTGATTCGGGGACGACGATATTCGACAGAATTTTCTTTCTCAGTTGATGAAAGAAACGTTAGGATGCAACCTAGCCACCGTAAACGTTTATTTCGCACCTTGCAGGATTAATTGAAAGGAGGTGTGTACAGGTAGTTGCCACGATAAATTTTCACAAACGGCCAGTATAGAATATCGTGAAATAAAGAAAGCGTGTGCTGCCGTAAACCATGAATCACATTCATCGTACGCTTCTGCTAAAGCATAAAGGATGACATGAAACTGTCTGACCATTGTTACGATGAATACAATATGCCTCGGTAAACTTATAATGCAGACGTTGTGTATTGTGACGCGGGAATATCGGACGTTCTCTTCGAATAAAGCTCTAATAAATTCACGATTTCGTGAAAGCTCCAGTTTTCATCGATAACCCGATTTCAAGGCGGATCAACCATCAAAATGCTGCCTCTGTCTTCATTTAATTGTGTTAAAGTAAACCATTAATATTTGTTATATTTTGTGGAAAACTCCATTATCCACATCCTAAAGAAATTGAAAAATAACGGATACTCTTTCCCGGCTAGGAAAATTTTTAATTAGTAAATTAGGGTTTAGGGACGCCTGCGAATGTTCCAGGTATAAAAGTACGCATTGTCACCATATTTTACAGAGTTCTAATCGTGCGCCCGTCTTGTACACTTCACCTAGAACATCTTTATATATATTTCTTCCATCGTCCTTTTTAAATACAATTATTATACCTTGTGATCAAAAAGTACCCGGAATTTGTCAATAAAACGAAAACGGTTCAATTATTCATCGATGTTTATTTTGTTCCCTTCAAAGTAATCTCCATCGCAAGCAATACACATATTCCAACGCTTCTTCCAATCTTCAAAACACTTTTCATAGGCCGATTTTGGAATCGCCTTCAGCTCCTTCTGGTAGTTCTCCTTTATCGCCTCAATCGTCTGAAAACGCTTTCCGCGAAGTGGTAACTTGAGTCGTGCGAAGAGGAAAAAGTCATACGGGGCCATGTCAGGTGAATACGGAGCTTGCAGAACGGTATTAACGTTGTTTTTGGTTAAATAGTCGCGTACAAGATGAGATGTGTGAGCCGGTGCATTGTGCTGGTGAAGAAACCACGAGTTGTTTCTCCACAATTCCGGCCTCTTGCGACGACCATTCTTCCTCAAACACTTGTGTACGCTCACATAATACTCCTTATTTACTGTTAGGCCTGGCAGAAGGAATTCGGAGTACAATTTTTTTAACTTTTTCGATGTATTCGTTAGTCACAGAGGTAGATGGACGACCGGAACGAGGCAAACCATCAACCACAGTACGGCCCTCTTTTAACTTTTTGTACCATTCGCATGCTTGTGTTTTGGACATTGTCGAGTCTCTGTAGGCTACCGTTAACATTTTCAACGCTTCCGCACATGATGTTTTGTTAGAAACACAAAATTTCAGGCAGAGTCTTTGCTCAACTAAATTCGATATAGAGAAATTCGCAGAGTACACCAAACATTGACTTGTTTACAAGGCTATTACGCACAAACTATCTGACAGATTACGCTTAAAAGAGACATGTAAACAACTGATAGATGTATCAACTTAGAAAAAAAATGATTTTGACAATATCTCAAGCGTGGTTCGTTTAAATGAGAAATTCCGGGTATTTACTTCCGGGTACAAGGTACATCTTTTACTGTACACGATTCTTTTATTTTATATAACTCCTCAACAAATTGTGACAAATATTCGTTAGATCAAAGATTTCCACAGTGCGGCTCGCGATCTTGAATTTACAGAGATAATCTACATTTTTACAAAAAAAATAAATAAATAAATAAATTTTATATGTAATACATCTTGTTGTCCTATAGATTTGTTAAACGGGAAAAAAGGAATTTGATAAACGTTTCAATGATAATCACGAGGAAGAATGCACTTCATGTTCCGATCCATTTTCTTGCGAACCGATCAAAACGTTTTCGATCTAATCGCGTTACAAGAAAATGTCGAAGCTAAGAATTCTTATCAATTCTTATAAAGGATCATCTTCACAGGATTTTTAGTGATGATGCAACGATTCACACTAAACACTTTTGCTATGTCAATTTTTTTCTTGCCTTCCTTAAACATTTCAACTACTTTCAACTTTTCAGCTTCCGTTAAATGTTGCCTTCTTGTCATATTTAATACAAACTATAATATCAACTGGACTCAGCGATGTCAGAAAGGAAACTAAGTGTCTCGGAATATGTTTTTTTACATTGTGTGCTCAACTTACCACAAGATGTTTGTATGTTTCTTGACTTTTGTCACGCAACTTTTGTCTTGTTTCTGCGATTCAATTTAATTGTCGTCGTTGTACAAGTATGTTCGAGAAAAAAAGCTCATTGTTTATTGATGTATAGAATGTTTTGTCTTATTATCCTATTTCTAGTTTCAACCTGTGTATCTCAGAAGGTAGAAAATTTACCAAAGGATTACGTTGTTTCTTAACTTTTGTCAGTAAGTGTGTATATGATTCTTTCGTGACATATCGACCCAAAAGACAGACCAGTTGTATGGAAATCCGACCAGTGGAGGAGGGTTAATAAACCGAGGATAATTGACACGAGTTGACTCTATCTGCGCGAGATTACACCTAACGCGAACTCGATCTTCATCGAGCGAGGAAGTTGCGATAACACTTGCCCTTGTTATTAACCCTTCGCGAAACGGAGGATTACGTACCACGTCGAGATATTGATTACTTTTATAACATACAACTAGGTCACTACTTCAACTGCTTTTTCTTTTTCCGCCTCTCCCTACCCTAGGCTAAATCGTATTGAAATTATATTTCACTCGATTTTGCGATGCGAGGTCGCGCCAATTATTTTTATTGCTTAAAACTCCGCCGAGCTTTTTTATCGCAAGAGACACTTTCAGTATTGTTTGAAAGATTGAGAGTGTTGGATAGACAAACTCGGGTCATAGCAATGGAAACCAATTTCGATGAATTTTTACAGATTTCTCATTGTGGACTGAAGTAAGAAAGTAGCCTAAAAAGTTTATGTTTCGAAAGATAGCAATTGCCTGTCAACATTTCAGCCATTTTGGACGCTCAGTTGCTGTTTGACAGTCGTTTGTTTACGTCGATATCAGCGTTTTCGTAAAAATGGGGAAAAAATCGAATATCGTGGTTAAATTGTTGCATTTGCGAATTAAAACCGAGTTGGACGCTGTTTACGAGGGCTCTGCCCCATCGTTTGCCACCGTAAAAAGATGGACAGCTGAATTTAAACGTGGTCGTACCAGTTTGGCTGATGACGAGAGCTCGGAACGCCTGAAAACTGCGACCATCACCTATAACATCGAAAATGTTCACTGAATGGTACTGAACGATCTTCGAATCAAGATTAGAGAGATAGCAGAGGCTATGAGGACTAGTAGTTATTTGTAATGAATGTAAAAATGTTTAAGGTTGCATGATATACACACTGTATATAGAAAATGCAAAAATTTGAAATAGAAGTTACTTTTTCACGCGAAGTACCTTGAAAATATCGGTTTTTAATTTTTTTAACAACGGCGCACCTTTTCAAAAAGTATGAAAAAAATTGAGGATGATGATCATGCTGATATGCTGCTATTAAAAAAATATAAAAAAAGTACTATTTTTTTTTTTCAAAAGATATCCGCATTTTTTGCGTTTTTTATTTTTTACAGCTAGGATTTGCAACGAAAGAATCGGAAAAAATTCCCTAAGATGTGTCTTCATGTGTGTAATATGTCAGATTTTTTTCAGAAGTCTTGCGATTCATTAAATAGGAAAAATAGTCCAAAAACTAATAATTAGAATTTACCCTGCAACTACCCCCGCGGTCGAGCTAGAGGGTTGAAACTTAGTGTCACATGTTTTCTTTTGATAAGCTATCGAATGGTGCATCGCACTACCAAATCGGTTAGAGGGTACTTTTGACCCCCTTAGCTTGCTAGACCCTTTTGTATGGTTCCTCTTCATAGAGAAAAATATTTCACGCAAAGTACTAGGAAAAGTACTAGAAACTTTGGTAAAATTGATTTTTAAATAAAATTTTATAACTATTATTAAAAAGCATAATTTTCATCCTATTCTACAATTTCTGAAAGTTTCACAAAAATTGCTTCATAAATAAAAAAGTTATGATAATTTTAGTAACGTCCAAATTTTCCCAAAAACGTGCGGCTAGGGCTTGCAAAAACCCGATAAAATATCAAATCAGGTTTTCGGTTTTCCATACAGTGAAAAAACCGGTTAACCGGTTTTTAGTCGGGTTTTTTAATAAAGTATAAAAATAAATAGACTATTACTTTAAGTATGCAATAAAACCTGCCTTAAATGTAGCGGAGCTATAAACCAAGAAAAATAAATAAAAATACACAACGCAAAATTTAGCAATTAGAATTATTTTCTATTTAAGAATTATATAAAATAAAAAGAAAAATCGCATAACTTTATTATTAACATTTCATTATGTGAAAAGGATAAAAAAAGTAACATAAAACGTAACTTATAAATCTTGTTTTTTAATCAAATAATATTTAAGAAAAACTAATGAGCCCAACAGGTCATATTTCATGGAAGAACGTAATTTGGCACAGAAAAATTACCGCCGATCGAAAAAACTCTCTTACTGTTAGTCGACGTGGGTTGAATTGATGCCAGTACATTTAATAAGCTTTCGATCGTTACGCATTTTTTTTTAGTAACATTAAACATTTTCAACTATTTTTCGAAGAATGACTCAAAAAAATATAATTGACTTTCAGTTTTTCGGGAAAACCCGGGTTTTATGGTTAGGTAAATTTTAACAAAAACCCGGTTAACCGATTTGCAAGCCCGCTAATGCGGTCCCAAGTGTATTTCTTACAAATTTCTTTGCGGTCCTTAACGTGTTCAGTAGATGGAGAGAGAGTAAAAAAAGGATGAGGTGTTTAGGTTTTAGAAAATTAAAAAAAAAAAGGAGATTAGACATGAGAGAAAGAAGGTAGTAGTTTAATAATTAGAAAGTCGGAACAATGGATAGTAAAACTGAGTTCTGGAAACGTCGTTTGGTTATGAGTTTACCGTTTATAACGGTCCCGGCTAATCCTGTGGGTCGCGGATCCTTCAGACCCGGACAACTTCTTTAGAATATTAAAATAAAGAAAAAGAAAGATTCAATCCGGAATAAACGAAATGTTCGGTACGGAACAGTGTGTTCAGCGGCCTAACCAGGAAAATGATCGAATGCAACCTTCGCTAGCATTGAATCGATCCTTAGCAACGATGAACAGTGGTTCATCATTGGAGAATGAAAGTAAAAATTTTAGTAGAGAAGTTGTGAATCTTTAGAGCGTCGATGGAGGTGAGTTATGACCTAGGAATTGAGCGGGAGTTTCCATGGGGGTTGCAAGTGCTGGACATTGTCCAGGCGGTGCTCTCATGAACTTGGAAAAACTTAGCCGTTTGGAAACGTGTGGCGCCTAATATTTAGTCTGGCACGCACCCCCCCGACAGTCGTCTAGCCAGAGGATGAACGAACATTCCATTCCCACGGAAATCAAACGTTCCCCACCACCAAAAACCTTAGTTTTTCGGTGTATAAAAGGGCATGATTTTCGACTCTCGGGAGCAGTCTCAAATCCAATTTTCTGAGCATAACGTTACTCTGTCCGTCAGAGTATAGATACGAGCAAGATCGGGTTCCAGTCCCCTTCGAGCATACTAACGTCGCGAACGTGTTTCGTAAGTGTCTATCAGATAATACTGTACTGACTCCTCCGCGCTCTCACCGCGTTAAAGTCGAGAAGGAAGATTCTTGCCGAGTCAAGAATCGACTAACTATAAATTTGTATTAATTAGTCCTTGTAATTATATTAGAATATAGTGATATAGAATCAATTTCGTGTCTATATTCAATTGAACCTATCCTGACTAATTTAGTAACGTACTAGCTAACCCCACGACAGATATACCTTTACTGCTCGAGGTATATCAACGACTACGACTCGTGAATACCAACATACCTTGATACCCGGTGGAACACCGCGTTAACCATACGCCAGTGATCCATCTCCTTCGGCTCCCTCCGTTAGCCATACGGAGGTTCGTCCGAACCCTCCTGTCTATACCCCTATCTACCGCGAATCGGGCAACGCGCGTTTGTATTAGGACCAAAAAACCGAACGACGTCACGAGGCTGGTGATAACGGTCAAATTCCGCAAGCACCTAACAGTCAGACTGACGACCGTTCGGAACGCGAACCGTAACCCTTAACAAAAGGCGACACCGGTGCGATTAGCCGCCCACGCCTTAACAAACTGGTGACAACGGTGGGATTAGCCGCCCACGCTTTAACAATACAAACCCGTCCCAATTTACGTGAACTCGTCCTGTACATTTCTAAAGTCTTTAGAGAAAGCGATAGCAGTGATTGCACGTTGAAAACTACACCCGATTGACAGAAGTTGGTCAGAGTGCCTAGGCACATCGATAGGGTCAATATAAGAAGTAGAGATACTCAAAAGGTCAGGAAGAGCAAAGAGCCGACTCGCCCTCGACTTGCTTCTTTAAAATACTCACCGTTTGTCTACCTCAGGCGTCAGGTGACCTAATTCAGCCTTAGATACTCGAAATTCCCTGTGAACCTGGCGTAAGAGCATGCAGGGTGTCCAACAATTCACGTATCACTGTACTCGCCACAATCATAACCTTCTTTAACCTGCTTTCCTTTCTTTTTTTAACCCTTTCTTGTGCAATGCACACATATACACGTTTAGCAAAATTATTAGGGATACCCATAAGTAATCAATTATTTTGCATTCATAGACAACTTTTTTTTTTTTAAATAACATTTTTATTTTTTAATTGATTATATAATCACCGTCATTATCGATAACTTGTTGCCATCGTTTCTGCAAAAGTTCAATCCCCCTTTTGTAAAATTCTGACGTGTTTTAACATCAGCAAAATAATTAAAGGTTTTATTTTGTAGCGAATACTCCAGAGACTTGAATAAATGGTAGTCCGACGGTGTGATGTCTGGGGAGTATGGAGGATGCGGTAAAACTTCTCAGCCTAACTGTTTCATTTTTTGTTGAGTGAATTTCGCTGCACGAGGTCGGGCATTATCGTGTTGGAATATTACGTCTTTTCTGTTGACCAAAACTGGCCTTTTTTCTAGGAATTCGGACTGCAGCCGTTGTAATTGTTGACAATACAAGTCAGCAGTTTCCCCAGGTTTCGATAATTCGTAATAGACTATACCTGAACAGTCCCACTAAACACACAATGAAACCTTCCTCAGGGATAGGGTTGGCTTAGAGAGGGATCAGCAGTGGTATCTCGTTTGCAGATAGCCATTGTTTCGAGCGCTTCATGTTATCACAAAGGACCCATTTTTCATCTCTAGTCACGATTCTAGACAAAAACGGATTCCTACGTAGCCTGGTGAGCAAGGAATTGCAAACTGTTCGCCAAAGATCTTTATTGGCCTCAGATACTAGGTGTGGAACTCGTATCCCTTGTCAATTTCATTTAGACACCTAAATGATGCACCATGTGGACCCAAGGCTTCTTGATAATTCCTGTATAGTTAACCTTGGATTGGACTCCATTAGAGATTTTAAGGCATCATTGCAGGCAAACATTGAACTGGGCGTCCACTTCGATGCTTGTCTGACAGGCCATAATCACTAGCAGTGAATCTTCTGAACCAACATTGACATTTGTTCACTTTCAACGCATCTCCATATGTATCACAAATTTTCCTTGTTGTTTTTGTTGCACTAAATCCGGCGTGAAAATGAAAAAGTACACAATTACGAAGATGGCTTTCAGAAAGTACAAAGTCCGCCATTTTGTTGCAGGGCTATAAAAAAGATTCATATTGCTAGAAATAAATAACTAACAAACTGATTGTAGAATAACACTAAAAAAATTTATGCTTACACTTGTCTGGTTGTCACAAGACTAATGAGAAGTAGAGTGTTGAGAAAATAATTAGGGACACTTATGTGCGTTTATACCCTGAAAAAGGAAAATATTTAACATTCGCCATCTGAATTTTCTGTTTTCTGTTCCAATTCGTTTATTTATGTATGTATTGTTAGAAAAAGGTTGGAAAGGTACCAATAATTGCGAGAGAATGTCGTTTTTGGAGCTTCTTATGGCGTACTTCGTCGCCATGTTTGAACTGACCCTGAAATTTCCTAAGCAAATTGCTCTCATCTCAGTTGTTAACAGATTAGTACCGATTTTTTAGAATAAATCACGATATTTTATCACTGTAGCTTTTGTATGTAACTTGTTGCGTCTTGTACTTCGAACAAGCAATATGTTCGAGAGTGGTGGCGCTAAGTTGTTGCTGGTTCGCTGATGTGGTCTTGATGGATGGTGTGATGTAGGTGAAAATGAAGCGTGTCACACGTATTTTAATGTTATATTTCAGAATAAGTTACTCGGTGATGTAATCTTAGTGTGGTGTGCGTGTGAACGTTGATCTTTATACAATTGTTAATAATAATAATTCTGAGGGTGTTGTGTCGCTATTTATATAAAAAGTGGATGTGTGGGAGGTGATGGTGTGCGCCAATTAGAGCGTGACTACCCCTTCAGACAGTCCTCCAGGACCCGCTAGCATACCGCCCATCTTGGAAGTCCCAGTTGGCAGGGTGGTGGTATGTCGTGTTGGCAGGGGCATGAGGTCCAAGGGTAGCTCGCTCGTAATGGGGCTTGCGCGGCCAGGGTGACGAGGAAGGTTTTATAGCATGGCACTAATTATTCGGCTGGTCACGAGTGGGCACCAGGAAGACATGTGGCTCGCAGAAACTTTATGCTGCTACCGCCATAAATGCTTCCTGGGCCTCGCTGCCAGATTAAATATTTAGTCAGCTGAAGGCAAAAAAGGTGTTTATTCAAAATCGTATGAAAGAACGTCCATGCCATAAACCCAATCCCTAACATAACTGTTTGTAATAAATACATTAACTCTTTGATTACTGCTTTACTGCTGGCGCCTGCAGACGTTTGTCGTTCGTACACTTTGTCTCATCGTCCTCTCGCCTGAATTTTATTCCCTCCGCGCTTTCTATTAAACAAATACTACGTTTTCACGAATTTGAAAATTAATTCTTAAACTTTCAGCCCAATTTGACAATTTTTCCGGTTGAAAACCGATCGTCTATCTTCTCTCGAAAGCTATCGTAGCGAAAGGTTTAAGAATAGGGTAAAGGTTTAAGGGTTAGATTAGGCTAGCAACATTTTCTGAACTTTCTTTGAATCAAGTTTTTTATAATGCACACTGAAACTTCTCGAGTTTGGGCAGTGTAATCGTATAACGCGTTTATTATTCTCATTGCATTAATATCATTTTTATAACTAACTTTTCGCTAATTTCATTAACGGTATTTAGCGAATTTTTGCGTTAATATTATCCGCGTTATTTGATAAACTTTTATTAAATAGTGAATTGTATTTGCGTTGCTTCATAAACTTTCGCGTTAATTTTTTTTATGTTGTTTAACTTTGATGAACTTTTACGTTGGTATTACTTCAGTTATTCAATCAATTTTGTCAACATTGTTTAACAAATATTTGCTTCAATATTATCCGCGTTATTCGATAAACTTTTATTAAATGCTTACATGGATATTATTTTAGTTATTTAATCAACTTTGCGTTAATTTTACCAACATTATTTAGCGAACTTTTGTATTAATATTATCCGCGTTATTTGATAAACCTTTATTAAATATTTACGTGAATATTACTTTAGTTATTTAATCAATTTTGCGTTAATTTTACCAACATTATTTAACAAGCTTTGTACAACTTTTTGACGACTCAGGTCATTCGGTCCAATTTTTAAAACTTATTATTTTGATCTCTGATTGCAGAAAGAGAAATTTGACCCTCGTTGACCCAGGTTAAAGTTTGCTTGTTCTCTTTTGTTACAGGAATTTCTGCTAGCCATCGATGTAACATCCAGCGGAACGCCAGAAGAGAAACTAAAATGGGCTTTCCGCATGTATGACGTTGATGGGAATGGTGTCATCGATATTCAGGAAATGACGAAGATTGTGCAGGTATTACGCATTTTTTAATTTACCGATAATAGTACCTGAACATACGCATACTTATAGAGCTACTGTTGCTTCATTTTTCTCGCGAAGAAGCCGGTGAACCAACTGTAAGAAGACAAACGAAAATACTGTTTACGAAGAGTCTCTGAAACCCTTGAATTGAATTGAAGCTATTCAAATAATAACACTGTTGTAACATAATAATGTAAAATTTCGTTGTGTAATATCGAGTTTATCGCTCTGAACGTGATTCTGCCGAGCAGAATCGCTCTCCCATGCTCAATTTAAAACAAAAAACCGCGAACTTTTGTAAAAATGCACGCTTCGCGCAGAGAAACGTAAGAAACTACAAATAAGTTTCGAAAGATGCAGAAAAGGTTCCTAAATGCGGCAGCGCCTATTGTTATCGTAGCTTTAGATAGAAACACAGATCCCTCTCGGGTCCTAAATTGGAAGAAAAATGAGTCCCAATCGCAGCTGGCAAAGCTGGACTCGCAGTCCATAGCCTCGAGCTCCGATTTTTTTCGCGATCGTCACTCCTAATAAATACACAGAGCTGCTACATTAGTGTTATTTGATATCTGAGTGTACCTAATTGGCAGGAAAACGCTACCATTCTTATTTCCAGGAAGATCGTGCGCCAACTACGTTCATGAGGAAAGTACCCAACGAGTTTGACGAAACAAACGATATTCTCTCTGTTCGCAGGCAATATACGACATGCTCGGAGCATGTTCGAGTAACAGACCGGCAGATAGTGCAGAAGAGAGAGCAAAGAACATATTCGCAAGGATGGATGAGAATAACGACGGTCAGCTAACCGAAGAGGAATTTTTGAAGGGTTGTCTTCAGGACGAGGAACTTTCGAAAATGTTGGCACCTTAATTCATGGCTCACGGTTTCGTGATCGGTCATCCGACGATACAACGCTGTTCTTGAAAGACATTCATTAAATACCAAACCTAACCGAGCAATATCGACGAAGACAACATCAAAATACATCTGTGTCTTTCATACGAGCCATTCTTAATGCAATGTTTCTATACACTCGTACCAGCGCATTATTTGTGCACACACACACGTACACGTACATATACACGAAGAAATGAACGTAAATATACAGTACAATTTCGTTTGCAACGGTTTAACGTGAGAACCCGACTGAGAACGCTCTCGATTCCCAGACGCAATCGACGAGAACGTTCGCTGAAATCATTCTCTTTCCGTTCCTCGATTTGAAATCCGAACCGTGTCGTTTGCAGAGGACTCGTCGGTGGATCACAGCTTTGAACAATCGTATTCGAACCTCTGCGAATCGCGCGAAGAGTCTGTCGTTGATCTAGAATTACCGAGACTGTCCAGTATCCGAAAAGAGTTAAAAGCACATTAGAAAATTGAAATTCTAAGGTTTAGAATCCGTAGAGAACGTCGGAAAGATCGTTTGAACTTTTTCTAGCGTTGGGAGTGTAGGATCTAACTGAACTTCCTCAAGTACCTTGGAAATCGACACGTTCGAGGTGAAAATTAATCGCTGGTAGATGTAATTCGACAGAATTTTCCAACGTTTCGAAATAAAACGGTTAGACTCTCTCCCTCTCTCTCTCCCCCCCCCCTACTCTTCAAATTTGAACAACGACGACGAAGTGCTAGAACGTTTACTGAATGACGGTAACACAACGAATCGCAAGGAGGATACTGTCGAATAGGTAGGGGAAATTTTCGATCGAGGGATGCAGTTTTATATTGCACGATATACTTCGCACGGTACACGATGTGGAAAGGTATGTCATATTATAGAAAAAGTTATCGAGTACAAGTAAACGTAGTAGTTGTAACAACTTTTCCATTCAGATAGAGACCTGTATTTATAGGAGCTTTCATCGTTGTGTCTTACGCCTCTCTAACTCACGCTTTAGTTCGTTTCTCATTCGTTACTTCCAGAAAATGCGATGTACACCGTATTAGAATTTTTATAGACATCATTGTATCAATTTCCGCGTTGTAGTTAGAGGAACGAGGAAATATAGTACACAAGGTGCTTCGTTTTTCTTGTACCTTTGTACAATGGCTCTTATTAACCCTTTGCTCTCGAGACCTTTGTGTTGCAGTTGAATTTTTCTTAGATGTGTTTCATCTGTGGTTTTGTCGATTGGAATTCAAAGAATCCAATGAATTCTGTTATAATTTGCAGCTAGTTGCGATTTTGTACCTAAGCTAACCTAAACTGAGCCTTCGTGCTGAAGTTGAATTTGTCTTAGGGGCTTTTTCGCATATTTCCTTGTGTTTTGTCGAATAGAATTCGAAAAATCCAACGTTTCTCTTATAATTTGCAGCTACTTACGATTCTATACCTAACCTAACTTAACCTAAATTTTTGTGCTGAAATTAAATGTTTCTTAGTTGCTTTTTCACATGATTTCTTGTGTTTAGTCTATGGTTTTGTTGATTAAAATTCGAAGAATCCAACGTTTCTCTTATAATTTCCAGCTAGTTGTGATTCTGTACCTAACCTAACCTAAACCTTTGTGCTGAAGTCGAATGTTTCTTAGTTACTTTTTCACATAATCCCTTTGTGATTTGCCTATGGTTTTGTCGATTAGAATTTGGAAAATTCAACGTTTCTGTTATAACTTATAGCTACTTGCGATTCTGTGCCTAACCTAACCTAACCTAAACCTTTGTACTGCAGTACAATTAGTTCTGAAGCAAAGGATTGTCACTGCGACGTTCGAGACTTCTCCGTAACAGAAGATAAGGTTGGGTCTCGTATTAGGAACAGTCTCGTATTAAGCTACTTTACAAGAATTAGAGTGTTGAGAAAAGGGAAAAACCATAATTAGAGTTCGTAACACTTAGTAGTAGGGAAATACGAAAGCATAGGGAATTCTGCTTGGAGATTTCTATCACAGTTGTTTAAACAACGTGCATGCCAACCTTCTGCTACTCTCTGTACTCTTAGAATCGCACTTGATAATTCCATTCATTTTTTTTTTTTTTTTTTTTTTTTTTTTTGTACTATATACGAGCGATATTCGAACTTCTCACGCACCTACGTGTTCCTTCGGTTTCGTAGTGGTCTGTTTCGATGCTTCGCGTAGCTTGTTGGACAAATGAGAAGTGAAAACGTGAGTAGAACGATAATTGTACAGTACGTAAGAACTGCCCCTTTGCGAAGGGCAGATGATGTACACGTTTCTCGTTCTTTTCGAATGTTCGCTGATATTTTCACTTTGAACCGTTGGAATCTTACTTTCCGCGTGTACTGTGAGACACTGAAGACAAGTTCGGTTATGGTCTTTCGTGTGGTACCATTTTTATTATATCCTCTCGCGGCAATCTATTTTTACGCGGACTCTTAAAGATCGTGCAGAGTCTGTTTCTATGAAGAGAAGAGCAGATATAAGTTATAAAACCATCTAAATTGCATTAATTATTTGAAAAAAAAAAAGTGCAATGGTATTCCAGAAGAGTAGAATAAGTTCTGTAGCCCCCTTTTTGCGTGGACTCTTTCAAAAATCGCGCAGTCTGTTTCTACGCAAAGTTACAAAACCATCTAAACCGCATTAATTATTAAAAAAAAATTAACAGTGATATTCTAGAAACACAGAATAAGTTCTGTAGTTCCATTTTTACTGTCGTCCCGCGTCCCTCCGTCTTTTAAAAATCGCACAGAGTCTGCTTCTACGAAAAAAATCAGATATAAGTTACAAAACCATCTAAATCACATTAATCGATTAAAAACAAGAGCAATAATATTCCAGGAAACCATAATAACTTTTGTAGTTCCATTTTTACCATCGTCTCGCGTCCCTCCATCTTTTAAATATCGCACAGAATCTGTTTCCACGAAACGAAAAGCCAGATATAAGTTACAAAACCATTAATCAAAAACTAAATCACATTAATTAATAAAAAAAAAAAAGAGCAATGATACAAGCAGTACATCGAAGTGTTAACACTTTGACTGCCACGTTGGTCATATATGACCGGCCACGGTTTCTCCTGTGACGCCATAGTGGTCATTGGTGAACTTTTTACAATTGTAAAAATTGAATGAAAATTGACAGTTAGTGCATTTTAAATATAACCGATAAATAGAAGATACTTTATTGAACAATTAAAAATTTTGACTAAAACATCAATAAAAAATTTAAAAGCCATTATATGCTTTGAATAATAAAAATACTCCCGTGGCGTCCTGAGCGAAGCATGTGATTTCGGCGTGGCAGTAAAAGGGTTAATAGACACGATATTGCTCTCTTTTTGTAAAGTACCTTTGATAGAAATGAACAACGGCGAAGAGAATTCGCGAACGTGAATTCATCTCGTTATACAGTTTTGTATAGACGAAGAGAATGTCGCACGAAAGAGTATTATCTTTTGTTTCTTCTCGAGGTACCTTTCCACTTTCTGCGTTATGTTTCTTCGTTTCTCTGAATGAAGGAGAAAACCGACGGTGCGTCAGAATTTATTCCGAAATCGAAAGTGCAGCATTGACAATCGAAGTAACAAGTTTCTTTATTGAAAGAGTCAATGGAATCATAGACGAGGAAATTTTATAAAGCTTAAGGAACAAAACCCCGAAGTGCATTATATATTATGAGAAAAAAGAAGAAAAAAATGAAAAAAAAAGAAATAGAGAGAGATATGTCTTTACCTCTCGGTTTCTGTGTTTCAGTCTTCACAATTTGTGGCAAAACGCGCTAACGAGGAAAATGTAGTCCGTTTCCTTTGTAGAATTACCTCTATCGTTCTTCCTTGGTATCAGACAGCTGAGAAATGGAATATTAATAACCTGTTTGATGTATCTACACTCACACATACGTGTATACACAGGGTGTCTCGTAAGTGGTGGTACAAGGATCGATTCGAAGGTGTAGAATAGAATTAAGTTCGTTTCGAGCTTCGTTTTTCAGAAAAATCAGTCAAGTACGCGTGTATCTGATCAAGTTCTAATTTTTTTAAATTAATTCTACGTTCCAATTTTTTAAACTAGAAGAAATACTTTATTTTCTGATTTTTAACTATAGACTTGATTAATTTGGAGAGATTTGCCGATTTTTTAAGTAAAAATTTATAAATTTGAACGAATTATTGTAATTAAGTTACGTAAAACTTAGGACTTTAATTGACTAATTTAAAACTTAATATAATTAAGGGAGGAATTATTTTTCACGTAAGATACAAACCATTGCAATCAAATTACGATTTCAATTAAATAATGAAAAATTGAAAATACTTGAGGGAGGAATTATTTTGCAGGTAAGATACAAATTATTGCAATTAAATTACGCAAAAATTGCAATTTCAACTGAATAGTATAAAATTCTATTGGAATGGAATAAATAAATAAAAAAAATGAATTACAGAGCAATACATTATCTTACGTTCCCTTTAAATAAAGCTCCAGGGAATAATTTTGAACATTTAGCGTAACAAAAATAAAGCAAATATACCTCACACGTTGACTTTTATTTATTCCATTCTTCTGAATTAAACGTCACATTGTGATACATAATTGAACTCGTTTAAATGTCGACTGCAATTATACAAGGAAAACACTACACAGTTCCATAAAAAAAGAACGTTATAAGAATAAAAATACCTAAAATACCTAAAAAAATGACAAAAAAGTAATAATAATATGGCATCCTTCGAAATCATTCTGATTCTGATGTAATTCTGTCTAATCAATTTTAAATCCAACAAAGATATTCACCCAGTATACACGCGTGTGTGCGTGCACATATATTAAAACAGATTGTCTCATAAAATGAATTTTACGTACAATTATCACGTCTGATGAATCGACGTACTTTTCGTTAAAGTAATTCGAATATTGCAGTAGTAGAACATTCTAATTACGATATGTCTAATTCTCGAAGCGACAGCTTTCCTAAACTAATCAAATTTTTGGTTTTATTTCGAATAAATGCGTCACAACTAGGGCTTGCAAAAACCCGATAAAATTTCAAACCCGGTTTTCGATGTTCCATACAGTGAAAAAACCGGTTAACCGGTTTTTAGTCGGGTTTTTTAATAAAGTATACAAATAAATAGACTATTACTTTAAATATGCAATAAAACCTACCTTAAGTATAGCGGAGCTATAAACCAAGGAAAATAAATAAAAATACACAACGTAAAATTTAGCAATTAGAATTATTTTTTATTTAAGAATTATATAAAATAAAAAGAAAAGTCACATAACTTTATTATTAATATTACATTATGTGAAAAGGATGGAAAAGTAACATAAAACATAACTTATAAATCTTATTTTTTAATAAAATAATATTTAAGGGAAACTAATGCATCCAACAGGTCATATTTCATGGACGAACGTAATTTGGTGCAGAAAAATTACCGCCAATCGAAAAAAACTCTCTCACTGTCTGTCGTCGTTGGTTGAATCGATGCCAGAGCATTTAATAAGTTTTCGACTGTTACAGATTTTTTTTTAGTAACACCAAACATTTCCAATAAATAAATTACAATATAAGTACTTCATGAATAACAGTAGAAAAATAAAATTATTTATCACTTGAAAAAACAAAAAAAAAAGAAATATAATTGTCTTTCAGTTTTTTGGAAAAACCTAGGTTTTATGGTTAGGTAAATTTGAACAAAAAAAAACTGGTTAACCGGTTTGCAAGCCCTAGTCAGAACTGCATTGATACAATGTGAGTAGTATTCTTGTGTCTTAAGAACGGTTGCATTAATTTCGTAACGCGTATCGAACTATAATTTTCCAATTGAATTCGCATAGCGCGCAGTCTGGTCACTTGAATGGGTTTATATCGCACTATTTATACACAACCCTGACGTAGAAGTACCTAACCGTGATCAGCTGTGAATTCGAGGAATACAGTCAATTCAAAATAAATATCTTACGAAAGGGAAAAGAGGGAAAAAAAGAAAAAAAAACGGAAAAAAAATGAGGTGAAAAGTTTCGAACGAAAGAAATTGAAAAAAGGGCTGAATACCTAACGCTAATTCCAGAAATCTATGCTATTTTATATTTTTCTACGCCTTCCATTCTATCCTCCTGACAAATCCATCAAACTTGTTCAAATACAGACACTTTCTTCCCTCCAATCTTCGCTCCTCCCTTTCTACGTAATCTCCATCTTTTTTTAGGGTTTTTTTGATAAATTATGCATTGAATTTGAAAAGTCTCCTACCTGTAATAAGTAAACTTGATGAAAGTCGAGCTCGTTTGTTCGTTATGCCACTTGTGCGCTATTTCGTAAACTGCTGGAAGAACTTAACCCTTTGCACTCCACTGGAGACGTTTAGAATGTGGACTGTAACTCTAATCAAATTTTATTCGCGTCGAAACGAAGCAAATTTGTGAAATGGTTAAATACAATTGTAATTTTTTAATTTTCTAATTTAAACATAAGCATAAGTATAATTTTTTTCGTTTCGAAGAGGGGCTTTAGATTTTCCAGAGTTTCTTTGCAAAAGTGTGATTACTCAATCCTAGAAAAAAGAAATGCTCAGAGTACTAAGGATTGAAACACCTATCGTAATTTTTCCTTTCGAAGCGAATTTTTGAATTTGTTCAAAGTTTCTCTGCAAAAGTGAGCTTAAGAAAAAAAAAGAAAGTGCTCAGAGCGCTAAGTTTGTACTCTATTGGAGACATTTGTAATACGAATTATACGAAAATTAGTGAAACAGATAAATTCACGAAGGCATCTAATTTTTTTTATTCGTTTCGAAGCGAGTCTTTAAATTTTCCAAAATTTCTCTGCAAAAGTGAGCTTAAACGATCCTAAAAAGATCCTAGGAAATATGTTCTATACTGAAAGAGCAAAGGGTTGAAAGCTCTATCGCCCGTAATTTTTTAATTTCGAAGCGAATCTTTAAATTTTCCAGTATTTCTCTGCACAAACTGAGCTTAATCGATCTTAAAAAATGAAAAATACTCAGAATTCAAAGGGTTAAAAGCTCTACCGCAAGTAATTTTTTTATATCGAAGCGAATCTTCAAATTTTCCAAAGTTTCTTCACAAAAGTGTGCTATATCGATAAAAAAATACTGAGAGCGCAAAGGGTTAACGTAGGGTAGACGTATCGATTATTTAACCTATTTGAACTTGTTCTTCCAAAACCTCTCCCCTTCAACTCTCACACATTTTTTATCCAAAAGATCCAAATCCTTAAAATCAAATATTGAAAGTCGAAAAGTTTACTTTCTAAAAACATTTTAATTTTTCTTCTTCTTTTCCATTTTAAACAGTACACAATACACGATACACTGTTAAATTCGATTGCGAGTAGAACCCAAATTCGTTGCGTTACTCTCACCTAAATTCATCGAAGAATCTCAAAAAGGAAATCGTCAATCGAGAATTCTCGCATCGAAGGTAAACACTTTGTAGGAATAAAATCTGTCCCGTGATTTTCCCCATCACGGAACACGCGTGTATTCGGCAAATCGAATTGCAATCGGAGAGATACACTCCCTCCGTCCCCTAATAACAGTAGCAAAAGAAAATAAATATAGAACGCAATATTTATTATGGAAAAAAACTAGTTTAAATTAAGCAATAAATTAAAAATATTACTCCTAATTTTGATTTTGAGCGCTCAGATAGTTTCTGGATTTTTCAATAATTTCGTTACTGCATTCTAAACTTATAGGTAGGATCCCTTGGCTGTGCGAAGCTTTGCTTTCCCTATACGTGTGAGCTAAAAATTATTGAAACCATCGTTCTTCATTGCTTCCAGCATACCTTGTTAAAGTGACAGAAACGTATTATCCAGCATTTCGAGAGAAATATTACCAAAGGCTGTGTTTACTGCTTCTATCGATTCATCAATATTATTGGGCGAGGCTTGATGTTGTAGTGACTGCATTGAGTTAAAAAAAAACCCAAGTCTAACACGTTAAAGTCTGGATTATTTGGTGACTGTGATTTCATTTGTATTTTCCATCCATCACGAAATCTCTCCTCTGATAGTAACGGATCATCACCTTTTAGATATGGATTTGCGTTATCCTGTTGAATAAATATGGGACAATGTCTTGATCCTCTTGCACATTTTTTGGGAATTGTTGGCAGTATGTTTTCAAGAAACATTTTCCGTATCTCTGTACTAGTAACAGATTCTACGGGCTTTGTAATAAGTGTTCCTTTTGTTTGGTTCTAACTGTTTCTTTGGGCTGGTGTTTGCGTAACGAATGGCCATATGCCAATTTTCCGTGGATATTTTCCGCATTTTTTACGTGGATCTCATCTAGGGCGAGCTACTGCTGCCATAAACATAACCTTTGATATAAATCTCTTACTTTTGCATGTTCTATGTAGAGTTTCTTCATCTAAAAGCACATAATAAGATCGCTTGCATTTTGTTAAGTAGAACCACTTTTAATTCATGTAAATAGGAGTGTAATCCTTAAAGTGCATAAACTTTTGCGTCAGGAAGTACTTTTGACAGACAAAATTCTACGCAATCTTTCTTATTCTTTTCTGTAAGAAATGGTTCGATGGTGCTTGAAACTCGTTTTATGGATTTTCCTTCTTTCAAAATTCGGAATAACGTAGATTTGAGAGCTTGAATGGCGTGAGCTGCTGATCTTGTGGCGCTTTTTCTGCTAAGAGTAATATGTCAAAGTTTTTCAAGTCTTTCTCCATAATCTTTGCATTTACATCCACAGTTTTGTTTTTTCAAAGAATCAACATTAGCGTAAGATTCACCTTGATAATTATTTTCGGAAGCACGTTTCTAAATTCTTGATATGGTCGTTCTGTTGCACTTCAATTGTTTTGCAGCTAACATAATTGCACCTTTCTGCAACTTTTCGTTTTTCTTTCGATGCATCAAGAACTGGACAATCGCAACTCGATCTTTGCTCGAAAATTCTCATTTTTTCATCATACTTTTACAATGGGTTGATGTTCAACTGAACTAAAACAATTGATTTCGATCGAAATTAGAAAAATAGTTCTAATTCGTAATAATTAGGTTAACCTGAAAGTTGAAAGATGTGTCAAAACAAATGACAAATGTCATGTAATATTGATTTTGATCGAAGGCTTCGCAATTTTGCGCTACAACATAACTTAGAGCTGCATTCGCCAATAATTCCCCTTTAAATATTCACTTCCTACTATTATTATGGGACAGAGGGAGTATTTCTTATTACGTCAAATATTTCACGATACCTAGTGAAATTCGCCTAACAAGACGAAGAAATACGAAATTTTTTTTCCTAGGAGAAAGTCGTGTAGATATCGCTTCTAAATAGTCGTCGTACTTCCAGTTGAAACGAGCAACGCACTATTCTATTCTATTTCATTTCTTCGTTCACCTAGGAGCAATTTCGCTGAAGATCGTTGATGATTCAGCGAAATATCGCTAACCAAACGTATTTTATACACTTAGAACTATCGAAACGTAAATGAAAAGCTTCAGAATTATCGTACAACACACTTTAATCGTTAAATAAATTATTAGACTGTGATTCATTGCTCTGTATTCACAATACTTCGAGGAAGAATGTTCTTCTCGTCAGACTTCAAACAGTAAGTTAAGTCTCGACGATAGATTAAGAGTTTACGGAAATAATTTTTCTTTTTCACTTTTAACACGTTGATCGCCCACTGTGAATCAGGTACGTTCCTTGGAAGCCCCAAATTCTTATTTTACCAATTCACATTTCATTACAATTGGAATCATTTTAAATACTTCTTTTCTAATTTTCAGTTTTACACATTTTTACATCTTTGTCTCTTCTTAACGAAACAACGATTCCTTGGAAAGGTAGATTGTGGTATTTAAACAGTATATTCAAAATAATGTGTTCACAGGTTATGAAATGATAAAGTTACCAAAGTTATGTTCAACTGAACGCTGTACTTTGTCTATAAAAGTATCAAATGAAAAAGACATTGAATTAGATCCTGAAAATTAGCGTTGCATTTACTTGTTGAGATTCTTCTCGTAAATGCACACATTATAGAAACAGAGTTTATGAAACTTTTGATCAAGAAATAAGGTTACGTGTATTCGAAATATTAGTCCTAGTGTAATACGTAAAGGGATTCAACCGAGGAAAACATTTATATTTACTGAAAGTATATAAATAATCGTGTTACTGATGCAAACTGTTGGAAATTTCTTGTAAAATTCTGCTTAATTCGACGAAGCAAAGCGTCGTCCACTTATAGGTGACGGAGCTTCTACGGAAACATAACTGTCATCCAGATTTGGATGACGTAGCGATCAACGTGTTAAATACACCCATACCTCGCTTTACAGCCTAGATACGTTCCGGAAAAGTTAGCCGTAAAGCGAAAATAACGAATCAATTGTTTTTATACAAACCCGTACAAATTCAATTGAATCTGTTCCAAGTTTTTATAAAACAATATAGTTTTCAGTTCATAAAACATTTTATTCTTTTTATTTCCTATAAAAATGCGTACATAAAAGTAAAAGTACAAAATAAGTAATAATAAACAGAAATTGAAAAACAGAAAAACAAAAGAAATCGTATGCACATATGTATAGAATAAAAAACATAAAATAAAATGTTTAAAAACTGTTTTAATAAGCTATAATAGTTAAAAAAAAAAAAAATCACCTTCCAAATCCTCAAAACCAAGATTGTTTGTTAAGCTTAATATGTTTTGTCGAATTTTTTTTAAATCGAAAAAGTGCCATAATTAAGAAAGGACGTATAGCGAGTTATGGGTGTAAAGATGTTCAGTGTTAAATTACAAATGTAAGAGCTTCAGATTTTACACGTGATAATCAACGAAATGTATGCTTTCAGACAGCGTGAAGATTCGATACGAGTATCTGTTACAATTGTTTCGCTTGTACCTTTGATTTCAGCGTACCGTTTACGTGAATCGGTTCGATTGAACACCTACGATCGTGGAAACGTGCAGTTTCGAGCATAGACACAAGGTGTGAGATAATAATTGAACGATCTGTCGTAAGAATCCTCGATAGTCTGATGTGCAACGAACAAAGTACATTTGCATCGATGGACAAGAGTGTGCTCGAGATTGTATTTGGAACGGAAATATTTACCGAAAAAAGATGCGATTTGAGATATTAATACGACAGAATCGGACATTTCGCGTGTCACAACTTGACAGTAGTGTTTGTACGTATCTTCGTTTGAACAAACGTTCACGATCGAGGTTTAGAGAGGAGTATGCAACCCTGGAGGCCTAAACAAAATCGGCTGAATTTCGCATTATTTTTCGCCTAGAAATATTCAATGAAAAACCGAGATTTTTGCAAGGATAGTTGAGCAACATCTTAACTCTATGTACATGTTTTTTTTACTGCGCAAAAGTACAAAATGGCGGAGTTGTGCAACGTTCCTTAACTTCCTGTCCAGCGAATCCTTATTCGCTTGTATCTAGCGACAAATGGTTTTGGAATATGGAAGATGAAAAGTTCTTGAAGCAACTTAAATAGAAATAGATTGTCTCCAATGTGACGTAAGATTTTTTAGCAATTTTGGAAAATGAGAAAATGGAGGCTTGTTGAACAAGATTTCTTTTTTCGCTGACGAAGATCAGCTTTAAATATTCATAAAAATTCAATGAATTGAAATATCGAGAAGATCTTAAGCTACATTGTAGATTATTCTATGGAGAATAATGGGTAGAAATCTCAAGTCTAATGGACGAAAAAATCCAGAGATCTGCTGGGTGCAAGCGCGGAAGACGTGCGTTCGAAGTTTCAAACTCATCTTTCTCCAAAGTGAAAGAATATTTTTAGAAAATGATCCTGAATCTGCAATTCTGGGGCTGTAAAGTGATCCCTCTGTTCCTAAAAATTCATCAACCGCTTGTTTTCCACTTGTCTTTCTTCTATTTCCTCACAAATGTCGCGCGCACCCTTACCAATCTCAGATTCCACAAGTTTCGTCCTTAAAAACGTTTCTGCAGGCATCCTTGAACACACCAACACAGATAAATCGTGCACACTGTAGAATAAACATCCTCGTTGCTATTTTACCCAAGAAATACGCGCTAAAAAGTCGCAACTGTTACATTGACCCTTCTTGCTCATGTCTCGCAGCTCCGCCATCTTTAAAATTTCGGGAAATCCTTTCCCTAACAATTGAAGAAGAGAATTCCGTATTTTTCAAGCCCACAAAGTTGCACGCGCCCTTAAACGTAGCAAAGGTACTTGTAAAAGTGGCGATTTGTAACGATCAAGCGTTTAAATTAAAATTGCACCGAATTCTTGTTACAAATCGGCAACTTTAGCTCCTAAAGTCGGCATCTCTGCTTAATCCTTGGATCCTAAAAGCTTGGGGAGGAAGGAATCTTAGGTAACTTCTCAATTGTTCCGCGTGAAATTCGTTCGACGAGAAGGATCGTGATCCAACAATTAATCGTGTCTATTATTAAATCGACAGCTCAGTTGTGCACCTTGAAATCACGCCGAGTGATCGAATACAGTTCAGAGCGATTGATCACTGATGTATTTCACAATTCCGCGTGATTTCCATGGAGTAGAGCGTATCGATTCGTCGATTTATGTTAATACACGTGTTGTACATCATCACACGTACACTTACGTGTAACTATTGTCAATTCCTTCGCTCTGTTAACACTTAGCCGACGTTTATTCTCCTCTTCGAGAGTTAACACACTCTGAAACAGTGGTGTGTTGTTGCAACAGAGTTCTTTCAACGAATTACATCGATTTGTCTGAGCGATAGGAGGTATTGGATCGTTTCTAATTATCTGCACGTTTCGTGGGTGTGGTAATTAACAAATACGTTAATTACGGATCGGAAGCCTATTAATCGGCTTTTTGCTGGCTACGTTTATAGAGCTAGGGAGCTTATTAATCGGTTTCTTGCTGACAACGCAACAAATTAATTAATTATCCTATATTAAGAAAAAGTGAACGATATGGCAAAATCCTCTCGCGAATTTTGATTTCGAATTTTTAGAACTGTAAGAATAACCACGACAGCAAAAGCTGAGTCAGTATTGAATAGAACGAGCCTGTTGGTACAGTGTTAACTATTGAACATAACGAGAGATGTATGGGGTGGTCGTCCGGAAAGTGCGTGTCGATTTTGAAGAAAAATTGATACGCAGTACATTTAAATTTCGGTATACATTTATTAACCCTTTGCGCTCCGAGTAAATTTTCTCATACGATCGATTTATCAACTTTAACACACTTCTGCGACGAAACTTTGGAAAACGAAAAAATGTCACTTTGGGGAAAAAAATTGTACACCTTCGTGAATTTATTTATTTTTATCTATTTGTTTAATTTGCTTTATTTAAATGTAAATAAAATTTGAACGGATTTATGGTGTATGTTATGAATGTCTCCGTAGAGGCGCCATAAGAGCGCAAAGGGTTAAATTATATAGGTGCCATTCTGTTCCGCAACCTTTCTCGATCTTTCAAGTAACTTGAAAATTCCGTCCTTCCAGAACCTCTTAGGTTTTTCGGCGAAAAACTTTTCTATATGATTTTTTATCTCGACCAAAGAGTTAAAGTTTTCTCCATTAAAGGAATTTTGTGACGATCGAAATAGGTGGAAATCTGAAAGCGTGAATATGGTTAATGAGGTAGAACATCCCAACCGAGCTCCAACTTTTGGATTTTGTCCCGATAAAACACGACGCCCTTCCGATTCGCTATTTCTGGACGTTTTTATTCAATTGCTGTCTTTAATACATCTAATTGGGAGCAATACTTTTCTAAATTTATCGTCTCGTTGTTTGGTAAGAGCTCATAATGCAGGATTCCTTTCCAATTCCACCAGACACAGAGCATGACCTTCTTAAGATGAAGATCGGATTTTGGGGTGGCCAAAGGTGATTCATTCCGCTTTCCCTAAGACCTTTTCCGCTTAACATTATTATAAATGATCCATTTTCCATCCCCCGTCACTACTTATTTCGAAAACGATATCTCCTCGTTGCGTTTGTAGAACGAGTCGCAAATAGAAATGCGATCCGTCAGATTTTTCTTCGTTAAATCGTGGGGAACCCATACATCAAAACGGTTCGTCTAGTCAAGCTTCACAAAATGCTCGTGGATGGTGGATTTTGATATTTTTAACATTTCTGCTAATTCACTTGTCGTATAGTGTTCTAATCTGATCTTCATCTGTGGTGGAGGGTCTACCTGGGCGTTCTTGATCTTCAAGATTGAAATCACCAGCTTTAAATCTAGAAAACCACTTCCTGACAGTTCTTTCAGTTACAGCACCTTCACAGTAAGCACCATAAACAGTGCATATCTTGTTTGCCGCTTGTGTAACATTTTTGTTTTTTGCCTTTCCAGTATAATACCTATAATGCACTTTGCTTCCATATTCAAAGGCGTATACAACTGACAAAAATCAACGTATCGTAACCAAACTTTTTTACAAATATGCCTAACTAACCGTCTTTTAGAATATGTACACGTGTCATTTGTTTTCGATCATTCTGATATATTCAGACCTGTCCTTATGC
This sequence comes from Anthophora plumipes, assembly GCA_951804975.1. NCBI lineage: Eukaryota > Metazoa > Arthropoda > Insecta > Hymenoptera > Apidae > Anthophora > Anthophora plumipes. The sequence continues at coordinate 3,410,257 of OX638122.1, forward strand.
CATCTATTGAAAATCGACAGGAACTTTCCGGACGACCCAAAATATCAATGATTTTTACATTTCTGAGCGTGAAAATTTGCGAGCGTCTGTCGGCAGAGTGTTGACAAAGCGAGAGAAAAGTATGCAAAGACGGGAAAAAGGAGCAGAATGTTTGTAAGAGTGAGATATCGCGGGCCAGACGTAAGAATACGCAGAGTGTTACCTATCTGATACCATTGACACCGTTAGTCGATAATTTATCACAGTGGTACGAATTGGATAGCGTATGAAACGGTTCGAAAGTTCTCGATGAACCTAACGACAGAATGATAATTGTCGATCGTTATTTCTACGCTTGACGAAGCGGCGTTCAGTTTTTAGGCGATTGCGGAAGGCGATAGAATTGATCAAAGAGAAATTAATAGAACGTTTACATTTAACGAATACGAAATTACTCTATGTCAGCTGGATTTCTGGCGAAATACGAGAGATCCTCGCGAAACTCTTGTAACCCTTCAGGACTAGCGAAAGCTATCCAAAGCAATTGATTTATCGTTCGATCGAAACGAACATTAATAAAGCCCGTCTCTTTTTTTTTCTCTTTTTTCTCTTTACACTTTCCTCCAGTTGTACCGACAGAAACGATGGAAAAAAGAGAGAAAAAACGGTTGGATATTGCACGAATTTCCAAAAGAGAGAGAAAAAACAATGGAAAAGGTACAAGTTTGTATGCATGAAATGGTTTAGTAAGAATTAACGTGTACTTGCGTGCCAGTTGATCAGTCGAACTTTGATCTCGTTGGCAAAGCGTGCACGCAGGAAAAGAAAAAGGAAAACTCGCATTAATGATCGTTAAAAGTAATATTATTATAATAATAAACCACACTATGCTCTAAATGTATTTATCACTATTGTTCTTGTAATCATTATTATCATTGTTACAGTCTCATCGAGCATTTTCTTCATTTTTCTTCACATCTCTTCGATTACGTTCTCCTTTCTCGAACGTTCTTTATTCTACGAACGATCTCGCACATTCTGTTCGTTCTGTTACAGTTCTGTGAGTGTTGTATGATTGTGTACGCGTAAATGTTGTTGCACACGGTAAGAATGCATTCGCCGGTTTTCACGTTCTGCGATTTCCTGCAGATCCAACGATTTTGCTTCGAGTAATTTCGATGCACTCGATCCGAAAACAGTTGCACGATAATTACAGTGAGTCACAAAATTATTGGCACACGCAGGGAATTAACGGAAATACGAAAATAAAAGAACTTTCAATACTTTCGATTCAAAAAACATAATATTTATACTTTTGAACTAATAAAACTGTTTAAGAAAACAACAATATTATCACTTATAATTATGAAAAAACGAAATGCAACAGATCCATGCGTTAAACTAGGTCACAAAATGATTGGCACAGGTAACGTATTCTGTGAAAAACAATTGAACTACCCAGTTCCGATCGTCTTGTGTTTTTCTTTACTATGCAGAGACTCGGTATAAGACGTTGTAACGTTCAATTAACATCGGAATAAACAGTTTGTAGAACTAAATAAAAGAATATACATAACAGAGTGATACCATGATTGGAAAAGGACAAGAAACTACTTTAGAGATAAGAAACGTAGTCATTTTTCATTGGAAAAATGGAAAATCATATAGAGAGATTGGAAATATCGTAAATAAAAGCTTTACAACTGTAAGAAATATTATTAACAGACTTGTAAACGAAGGCAGAATAGAAAATCAGACTGCTCGAGGAAGGAAGAAGTTGTTATATCCACATGAAGAACGATTTGTTGTTCGAAAAATCAAAGAGGATCCGAAAATAAGTGCACCGAAAATTAATGCTCTTCTTCGAAATTTTTCTGATAAAACTGTCTCGAATGAAACAGTCCGAAGAGTGCTACGAGAAAATTCGTATAATGGTCGAGTAGCCAGAAAAGAAAACCATATGTGAATGCCATAAACCGAAGAAAACGTCTAGAATTCGGCAAAAAGTATATTTCTGAGCCTACTGAATTTTGGAGAAACGTAATATTTTGCGACGAAAGCAAATTCGATATTTCAGGATCAGATAGTCAGCAAAAAGTGTGGAGAAAACCAAACGAAGAGATGCATCCTAAGAATCTTCGGTTCAACGATTAAGCACGGTGGTGGTAATGTTATGGTGTGGGGTTGCATTAGTTATCATGGTACAGGAAAATTAGAATTTATTACTGAAACAATGAACAAGATGATATACTTAAACGTTTTAAAAAGTAATTTAAAAGAGAGTACTGGAAAAAATGGGCATTTTGAACACGTTTCAGTTTTATCGAGACAAAGATTCAAAACACAAATCAAAACTCGTTCAAGAATGGTTATTATATAATTGCCCAAAAGTTATAAATACACCACCTCAGTCACCGGACTTAAATCTGATCGAGATTGCGTGGAATAGACTTGACGACAAAATAAGAAAACATTCGATTACTAATAAAAGAAATCTGCAAAATGAGCTTGTAGAAGAATGGCACAACGTTGAAGAAGATTATTTAAAAAAATTTATAGAATTGATGCCGAGAAAGACTCGCAGATGTAATAAAACAAAAAGGACACCCCACAAAATATCAATCGCAATAAAATTCTTAAGTTTTTCAATTGTTTTTCGTAGAATACGTCACGTGTGCCAATAATTTTGTGACCTAGTTTACATTTCGTTTTTTCATAACTATAAATGATAATATGGTTATTTTTTTAAATAGTTTTATTAGTTATTATGTTTTGTAATTAAAAAGTATTGAAAGTTCTTTTATCATCATTTTGTTTTTCATATTTCCGTTAACCCCCTGCGTGTGCTAACAATTTTGAGACTCGCTGTATACAACGATTTGCAATCATAAATACTTAGCATTCACTTTTAAAGTTTTACTACTTCGTTAAATCTGTTAGATTTAACATTCACACGATCAATTTCTCTATATCTGTTCTCTGTTTTCTCTAATTCCTGTGCACGTTGATCTATCACCGTCTTTTATTTTAAGAAGAAAAATCGCGAAAATCCCGGTTTCCGATGAAATTTGTTCTTTCATTTTCTCTCGCCCGAAGAATCTTCCGGTAGACAATTTTAGAAGCATTTTACTCACGTTCTTCTTCATTTTGCAGGCGTGTTTGGTGGAATACTACCAGCCACGAAGTGCCATTCTAAACGACACCAGTGTAGAATAGTAGACTAGCTAGAGATTTGATAATCGACGAATTCCGAGATTCGGTGAGACTCTAAAAAGGGACATTGGACAGCCATGGGCAAACAGAACAGCAAGTTGAAACCGGAAGTGCTCGAGGACCTCAAACAGAACACAGAATTCTCAGGTACTCCACTAAATGTAATTCAATTTAATCAATTTCCTACGCAGATTCTTGGCGCAGGTGTGAGATCGAATTAACGAAATTTCAAAGTAATATACTATATTCTACATTAAATGTATATTTCTTTTTTTTTTGTTTTATTATAAATTTATTATCTATCGTTAGAAAGATTCTTTAACCCTTTACACTCCTTTGTCGCGTCACAGTTTAAATATGCATTATATTTTATAATACTTTTTTCTCGTGGAAGGACAGAAGAATAATAATTGTGCTTAGTACAAAATTCAGATCTATGTTCCACAGTGCCTTTAGAAGGGAAGGACACTCCGATAGTGTAAGGGAAATAGTACAACAGGAAATAATCGTACATTATAATAAATACTATTTTACTTCTTTATCTATGAAATGAAACATTTTAATTTTTTTCGTACATATTCTATTTTTTGTTTTTTTTAAATATCAATGTCTTAAAAACATGTCTATTCATCGTTACAATACTCACTTAAATCTTACTCTTCATCTAGTTCACTATCGTCACTTAGAACAAGTTCTTCAAAACTACTTGATATTTTTTAAGGGTTCGTAGTAACAAAAAAAATAAAATAAAAAGTTACATATACTGCAGGTGAAACGTTACGATATGATACTGCAACAGTCACAATCGTTTTATCATAGGAAAAAATAACTCCCTGAAAAGCAAAGAGTAAGTGGCTGACATGAACGCAATTCTATTTATTCTCGTTGTTATACAGGGTGTCCCATAACTAGTGTAACTCCCGGAAATGGGGGATTGTTGAGGTGACTCTGAACAACTTTTTCCTTTACCAAAATGTAGGTTGAAGCTTCGTTTTCGCTGTTAAAAAAAATATTTTTTTCATAAGTAATAAAACGCTTTATTCCTTCCGGATAACGAATAAAAGTATCGAACACAGTCATTAAACGACTTATTAGTTTATTTGTTATTCATCAATAACTAATAATTCCACATTATCCTTAATTTAAGACGACGTAACATATACTCATACTAATGCGTTTGTTCACGACCACGAGCGAGCGCGACGGTTCATAGCCCAACGCTGTGTTTTTCTTTAATGATTCAAAAACGAAGCTTCAATCAATATTTTAGTATAGGAAAAAGTTCTTCAGAGTTACCCCAGCAACCCCCCATTACCGGGAGTTGCACTAGATACGGGACACTCTGTACAATATTTAAGATATACATCTAAATTAAAAGTTGATCGTTGCTGTTGTCAGATATATAAGATAGGAATTGTCACCGGGCGTATGTATGCGTCTATAGTCCACATCGATAACTTTAGACGGACGTATATATGCGTCCATAGCAGTCAAAGGGTTAAATAACTGTACCTCGACGAATGATCTCAGTCGATATGCAAGTCATTTTTATACGTCGACGTCTTTGAAACAAGAACGTCTCGACGTGGCAGGTCTTTCCACGACGTGGCAAGTGGTTAAATGCACTGTTCAGCTTTCTCTGGACGGTAAACGTAGTTTAAATAGTACGTACTATACGTATTTCAACGAGGACGTACATTTTTAAAGATGCCGAAATTCAAGAATGGTACAAAGGCTTCTTGAAGGACTGTCCGAGTGGACATCTCGGCGTAGAAGAGTTCAAGAAGATATACGGAAATTTCTTCCCTTACGGCGACGCTTCCAAGGTGAATTAGATAACACTTCTAAATTTCTTTATCGTTTCTGAGCCTTGTAAAGGCTTTCGAATGAAAACTATCAACCGATTTTATTTCCAAATCTCGCGGTAGATTGCTATTGTCTAGCATCGTAGAACGTTCATAGTTTATGTATTCGATGCGTATTACATGTGCCTAGATGCAAGCTTAAATTCTGCAAAGCTTAACCCTCTATTGCATTCCATTTCAAATGTTCTATAGTAAACTAAGTAGACAATACTGAAGAGCGATTTGTTGGCTGAAATATTGTATTGAGCTAAGTGTTTTATTTATAATGTAATATAAATTGTTATGCTGGTATAATGTATACGTAATTCAACAAACTGATCACATTGCACACTGACCTCTATGGACTGAGAATAGGCAAAGATGTAAGGTAATAGGATGCAAGGGCAAATCAAGAGTTATGTGCGAGAAATGTCACATACATTTGTGTTTCCATGTTAAAAAAAATTGATTTCCTGATTTTCATGCAAAGTAAGGTTATTATATGCGATAAAGACTCACACGTAGATTTTTTTTTATTTGGTTGATTTTGTACCTGTATATGTATAAAGTTCCAATACAGGAGAACAGTAATAAAATGCAATCAATAACATTTTCTAATAAAATATTATTATTTATTTCATGATTTTTAAGTAGACTAACAGCCATATATATTTTTTTTAATTTGTCATAAAAATTGATGCAATAGAGGGTTAAATTCTTAAAGGCGGATAAAAATGTAGATATGAGCATGCAAGCAAAATTAACGCAAAGATGTCCTAGAGAACCGTGGTCGGAGTGTGAGAGAATCTTGATCAGTTTGCAGAGCATGTGTTCAGGACGTTTGACGCAAATGGGGATGGGACGATCGACTTTCGAGAATTTCTCTGTGCCCTCAGCGTAACATCCCGTGGTAAATTGGAACAAAAGCTGAAGTGGGCGTTCAGTATGTACGACCTCGACGGGAATGGCTACATATCGCGGCAGGAGATGTTGGAAATCGTGACGGTAAGAATGAATCGATTTGGGAATATAATACAGTTGCAACGTTTCAGATTATTACGCGTTTTTTCCACGCCATAATGAAAAGAAAAGGAAAATAAGGAGCAGTGGACTTGGAATCTTTATCATACTTGAAGAGTAACTTATTACTCTCGTTCTGCAACTATTCGCGTATTTACTACATATAGTTGCAACGTTTGAGATTATTACGCGTTTTTTTTTCACGCCATAATGAAAAGTAAAGGAAAATAAGGAGCAGCGGACTTGGGATTTTTATCATACTTGAAGAGTAACTTATTACTCTCGTTCTATGACTGTTAACATATTTACTAAACGTGGAGCATACTGAAATTTAGTGAATGCTGTCAAATTCTACTGTATTCTATTAACCCTTGTCGCTCCAAGTGTGATAAAATAAATATGTTAGACATTAATCGTGAGATAATAAAAATAATATGAAAATGATGGTAATAATGAAAGCTACTCCAGTTAGCCATACTTCATTTTCCTAGCTTATCATCGCTAGCCATTTATCTTTGAATTCGTGAACGTTTTCTTTATTCGCATTTCTTAATAGCTTTTTATTTTTCTGTGAAACTGTGCATCTTACAGAGAAGTCAGAGTATATAAAGACTGTAATTAAATAAGAGTCTTCCTAAGGAAAATATAGGTAATGATCTCGAAACAAGCACGCGTTAAGCTATAAGGGTTAATGGATATATTGGAAATCTTTCGAAGTCTACTGAAATCTGCTTGCTGAAATGCGAAACAGGCCTTGTTGTTGTTGTAAGTTTAGTATAAAATTATTTTGACATAGGCAGAAGACGCTACAGGATCGTTAAGATCCTAAGAAACATTATTCACTCTAGAATCTCGAAGTGTAACGTGTATATACAGTTACTTCTATTCGTATTCGTACACCATACGGATATTTAGCGTAAATATAAAAAAAGACACTTTTCTTAGGGTATTTTTTTATTTATGTTCAAAAAAATTCAATGTTACGCTATTTGACGTCTATTTACAAAGCAGCTCTATTTTTCATTACTTGGAAATATGATAAATAGAAAGAGAATGTTGCTGTCCATAGAAACCATCTTGCATTTGACATAAATTTAAAAAAAGACACTTTTCTTAGGATATTTTTTTATTTACGTTCATAAGAATTCATTATTACTCTAATTACTCTATCCTAAGTGTATTTACAAAGCAGTTCTAATTTTAATTACTTGGAAATATGATAAATAGGAAAAGAATGTCAGCATCCATAGAAACCATCTCGTATTGAGCATAAATTAAAAAAAAAAAAAGGAAACACTTTTCTTAGTGTATTTTTCAATAGAATTCATTATTGCGCTATTTGACAACTATTCACAAAGCATTTCTATTTTCTATTACTTGGAAATATAATAAATAGAAAGTGAATGAAGCAGAGAAGAACCATCTTTAATTTTCAATGAAAATTCGCGAGAGGGAATTTTCTCTGTTACTATAGGGTACCTAAGACATGGATCAAAAGTGACCCTGCATTGTCTGGGCGAGGGTTAATTAATTTGTTGCGTTGACAGCGAATAATTAACAGGCTTCCGTTCGTTAAAGTGTTGAAATAATCTTCCTCTGAATTAATATCAAGGAAAGAAAGGATTTGATTTGTCAACCCTTTGCGTACCAATATAAAACACACAATAAATCCGTTAAAATTTTATTTACGTTTAAACAAAGCGACTAAACCAAATAGATAAAACTAAATAAATTCCCAAAGGAGTATACTACTTTTCTTCTTTACGTTTGTCCAAAGTTCCCTCAGGAAGAAGTGTATCAAAGCTGATGAATCGATCATATAAGAAAATTTACTCTCGCAAAGGGTTAAAAATTAAATTCTGCTCTATTTTATTTTTCATATCCATGCCGTGGAATCGACGTACTTTTCAAACATTCCTTTCCTTAACCAGGCGATCTACAAAATGGTGGGGTCCGTGATGAAAATGCCGGAGGACGAGTCGACGCCGGAGAAACGAACCGATAAGATATTCCGTCAGATGGATAAAAACAAGGATGGCAAGTTATCGCTGGACGAATTCATAGAGGGTGCAAAAAGTGATCCATCTATCGTGCGACTGTTGCAGTGCGATCCTAGTGCACAAGCTCAGTGAGGCCCTGGACTATTACACAAGTATTAATTACATCATTAATAATATACCTGACTACGGGAACCGGTCCGATAATTCTCCCATAAAAATATACATATTACGATCATAAAGAAATTTTCTCCATCTGGTCACTTGTCCCGCTATAATTTTCTCCTTTACGTTTCGGTATCTTTCGAACGATTCAATTTTCCCGCGTTTCTTATACAATACCAAATCCCGTGAAATAAACTTCTTTACGTGAAATAAACTCTTTGCTCGGTATTTACCTCTATCATTGAACTGAATACAAAAAAAAAAGAAAGACATTTTGACAAGTTTCCATGAGAACGATCTTTATGAACGCAAATGTCGCTCGCAATTGTAGATGCAAGAGACATTTGTAAATTGGACCGGTGCCCGGAAGTGGTCCAGGGTCTCCGGGCCCATGGCGCTTGCGCATACCGCAAGCTAGTCTACAAGACTAGTCCAGTCGCTTCGTCTCGTGCGCAGTCTTGAAAACAAGAAGCTTCGTATGGTTTTTTTCCCCCGGTAGTACTGATCCTCGTGTGCTGCGTAAAGACGAGTGATCTTGCGATCGAAAGTGTCTCCGGAACACGCAGAAACTCGAAGAAAATACTCTGGTTTAGAAACCAGTATCGAGATTCTGCGTCGTTCGGCATTATTCCCTATTTTTTTCCAATACTGTCGATGATATTTGAACAATTTACTTTTCCCGCCTCCGTAATTGATATATCTTTATCACAGTGAATACGAGAATATGTGGTAATTTTATGATACGCACTTTACGATTACTTTATGAACGTTCAGTTTTATAGAAGCCGTTGGAACACGTGGTTTTTTGAACTACCGTTTGGCACAATGGCGGGAACTCGCGTTCCACGAGTTTTGATCATGCTTAATACCATCGACGTATTTTTCGAGCCATCGTCTTTTGCACAAGTCTCCGTCGTACGCAGCTCAAAGGTAAATTTATTCTCAAACGCGCTAACGTGACTTTTTGTAAGAGCATGTTTCACGAGATAACGGTAGTACACTTGCGTTATTTCTCGTCACTCTCGAAGAGCATCGTTGATTTTTACGGTACGCATTGTCACAGATATATTATTAAAGAAAACAACAAAAAACGACTCATTTGCATGGTATCTTATTATATTAGCAACGAATCTAAGCGAATAGTCACCTTGCTAACAAAGGTCATTGGAAAGATACGTGAAAAGTGGAAAGAACTTCCTGGTAAAATGTTCGCTTAAAAACGCGATATTTGCTCAAATCGTTGCTTTGTGTTAATACATTGCCAACCGCGCGTATTTTACAAATTTAACGTTGAAAAATATAGAAAATAGTCAATATACACTGTTCCTCCATCACTAATAGTGTTCGAAATATTATCTCAAATATGTTTACTACTTTTAACTCTGAAGGTGGTTTCTATCCTTCGACTTCGGACGATTGCCGACAAAAAAAAAGAAAAATGTGTATAAAAGGCTTTTATTTTACTGGTCGGTATTTTAATCCCTTTTTGTCAGTATTTAAATATTAAGTGTTAGTATTTAAATAATTTGATCAGTATTTATACTAAATTGTCAGTATTTAAATAAATATGGTCGATGTTTAATATTACATTAAACATTACCGAAATTAGCAACTAGGGCACTTGTGATAGATTAATATTTATAAGATTATAATATATTAACATGTCAAAATGTTAAAATGTATATTTTTATAAATAAAACAATAAGCACGTTTTCTTATTCGTTAAGTAAAAACTTGTAAATGTCTAATTTGATTTAATATATAAAAAAATAAAACTATATATATATATATACATATATATTTGTTTTACATATGAAGACATTTTTCAATGTAATTATCTTTCGACTTACGAGTATAATGGCATGGATTTAATACTATGCTTTTTCTGCTTTATATCGTCCGTTTATTAATTTTATACTGACCGTTTTTTATTTACATACTGACCGTTTACTATTTTTATACTGACCTTTTTGGTAATAAAATACTGACCGAAAATTGATTGAAATACTGATTGAAAATAGATTTTAATGCTGACCATTTAATTTGTTACCTTTTCTAAAGTCTGCCAGCATTCGAAATAAACAAATTTATGGAACGAGTACATCGCAAAATTCACAGATATATCAAGAATATCCATTTTTTTCCCAATATAGGGAGATCTCCCTGAACAGTTGGCAAAGTGTTAATAGGTAATAGAGAAAACAATGTAACATGCCCACATATTTTATTTCAAGCACTACTTTGAAATATACTTGTTCTGTTTATAATGTTTAACACAGTTTCGCGAATATAAACTAATTTAAATACTGGAAAGCCTTTTATAAAGTTACCCTCAACTGTTTAAATCTTTGTAATGTGATCCACGAACTTGCAGCCCATTATAAGTGGGATTTAGAAATTTCTTACTTCCTGTTACAATCAAATAGCAAAAGTCTATTTCTTTTTATCTTTGATTTGTATTCCTCTAAATACATTGAGAAATTTGTGGACATTGGACAAATGTGAAGTACAAAAGGATGGATTTAGCGAAGTTAGATGAAATTTTCCATTACTATACAACTGTTGAAATTTACATGGAATTAGATTCTTGTTGGAAGAGTTACGATCCCATGACCTTTGTTGCTTCACCGATAAGTGTTAATTTTTAGAGTGAATAAACGTGAAATTAACCGTCGCTTTGTAAACGAAGGGAAAGAGTAAATAAAGCCTTATCGCCTGTTCGAGTGGCCGAACTCATTGCGATTTTCAGTTACTTTTAAGTTACCGAGATTTCGAGTCGAAAGACGGCGGGGAAAATTTGGCGGGAAGAAAGGCGAACGCTATGCTCATGCGCGTCAACTAACTTTAGAGATTTATTTTTTTGCGAATGCGTATGCCGCGTGTACGTGTGGAAGAAATGCTATGTGTGTGGCTAAGTATTATAATGTCCAGTAATGAGGTTAAGACGAAAGGTAAAGTTACGAGAGGAAATGAAGCATAAGAAACCGAGAAACGATGCAAAGAAAAAATAGCGAAATCTCTCGTCTGTTCAATTAGGGTTGATTCATTTTCAACACGTTCTACGTGTACATGTATATGCGGCATTACAATTCCGTTAAATTATTTTTAACCCTTTCACTGCCAGCCAAATTTAGAGCATTTTGTCCTGGGCGCCAAGATTTTATTTGAAGGGAAACACATAGATTTGCACAAAATATAATAATATTTCGTTGCAGATATATTAGTACTAAAATGAATTTACAGTAACTAACCCTTTCGCTACGGCGGGCCTCGCCGCAGAGTCCCTCGTGTAGAACGGAGCGCCGTGCCAGAAGTGGGAACATTAATCAGTTCACTGCGACATTTTATTTCAAAAATCCCTCACGGGATGCGTAATTAAAATCAACTAATAACGAGTGTACACGTCGAACGCAGGGCAAATGCTCCTATTATACATTTTACGAGAAGGGTAGAGCAAAGCGAGGTAGAATTACATTTTCATTCGATAAAAAATGAACAATTCCTTATTGAAAAGGTTATTGTTATTAAAAATTTAAAAGTCGTCGAAAAATAATAAAATTCATGAACAAGAAAAATTAAAGAAAGAAATATAATTTTGAGAAATGCAATTGACTTCACTGTGGTAGTTTTCAAAGCAATGTGTATTGGGGAAATTATTGTTATCAGAAACTTAGAAGTTGTCGAAAAATAATAAAATTCATAAACAAGAAAAATGAAAGAAAAAATATAATTTTGAGAAATTCAGTTGACTTTACTGTAGTAGTTTTCAAAGCAAAGTGCATTGGGGAGAATAATCAACTCAGTTTGTAAAAAGCAATATATTATACGAGATATAGATATTTTTTTTATAAAATAGTTTCATTGGTGATGTAAAGGAAACATACCAACAAATGGCATTTTTATTACTTCTTACTGAAATCTGTAGTTTTTATAGTAAATGGTAAGTTTTTACTTTACACGACGGGTATACGCGTCAATTGCACCAAAATAAAGTTTTGGATTGACGTGTATACACGTCGAACGCAGTTAACTGGTTAAGCATGCGATCTTCAGCATTCGGGGCCAAGTCTTTTGTCTGAAAAACGCCGTTATGACACTGCTTTTAGAAGCAAAATGATTTGTGTTCATAACAATGTATCTATAATTTTTCCATGAACGTATCTTTAATTCAACGATACAATTAATATTTTTACTTTGCATAACAAAATAGTAACTATAATCATGACAAAATCATTGAGCAATAACTTTTTAATAATAATATTCTGTATGAAATGTGCTTGCAATTGTTTGTGAACAAAGGTGAGCGAAGCAATAGCACTTGTCTTAACTTTTGGCTCCATTTTTGTAGCCGGTGACTATAATCACCCGTAGTAGCGAAAGGGTTAAAAAGAAAAAAAAAACTACGAGATATCTCGTAGCTGACGTCACTGAAAAAAATATTGCAACGGCTTTATAAGTTTATATTCCGTGACGAATTGTAACTAATCTAAACTTGTGGCGCGAAGTACGAAATATCTCGTAGCTGGCAGTTTTGGTACAGATGCTTACTATGAGATATCTTGCAGCTGGCAGTGAATGGGTTAACAGCAACACTATACAACGTTTCGAATGCAGCAACAGCGGAGATAAACGTGTAACTTATACCGGTTTTTTAATTATAGCACGATTAGTTGACCTTAAATTAAGAAAAAAGAAGAAAGCGTAAGGAACGCATTTCGGAAGAAAAAATAAGTGCAGAGGAAGTATATATATGTAGTTTTTAATATATATCGAAAGAAATTTTAGATAATCGATCGTTGTTGCCAAGAGATTCGAACTTCGATTGATTTTTAATTTACTATTTTTTTTTTTTACGATATGTCACGAAAAGGTTCGATTACTTAAAAATTACTCTGTTCTGCTTAGTATGATTAGTGTGATGATTAGGGAAGCGACAAGTACGTAATAGCTTTATGGTTAGTCGTTACACTGGCAGTATTGTGTTTTACGGAAGAGCAACGTGTTACGAAGGATACAGATTGTGCGTATACCCGACATATATGTACATTTGTATCTATACATATATATGTCTATTATACTTTCTAAGATGTACATTCATTCATCTTGTGCTCATTACTAATTAAGGATAAAGACTATATAGTTATATCTTTTATCCGTATAGTCATTGTATAAATTAAATAACTTTATTAAAATTAATACGTAAGATTCTAAACAAATCTTGAATTTTTCTGGCTATTCAACGATTAAAAAAAAAAGAAAAACGGAAGGAATTAGTAATTACGAACAAAAATTTGCCTTCAAAAATATAGAAAAACAGAGAGAAAGAGAAAAGGGAAAACGGAGAAATTGTATTTAGATAAAGTAAAATTGATATTTTACATTCAATGCTAGTTGAGTCAACATGTAATTATTGTATCTCAAATCAGAAGAAGCAATAAACAAAGAAAAAGGTAAATATATCGCGACTTAAATTAGCACGACTTTAAAAAAAAAAGAAAAAGAAAAAAGTTATCGTGTAATTTTGATAATTTCACAGTCGCCTTGGTATTTAACATTTTCTAACAATTTTTTTATGAAAAGCATTCGAAATGAATCGTGTCAATTTGTCGAAGCACGAATAGTATTAATCCAGTTGATATAAAATTAACGAATTAAAATATAGAACCACAATTAAAAGTGATGATACACGTTTGAAAGAATGTTATGCATAATTTATTACATGAAACTGCTTTCAACTACGTTTATTTTATATAGTTAAATAATGTTACATACTTAGGTTAATAAGACCTTTTTTCCATTGGACACAATGTAATATTTCAGTACAATATTCTGTTCATATTATGCATAGAAAATTACAAAAAGTAAAGCATATTAGATATGCGATTGATTTCAATGACAAATGATATGCACAAAGTAATTTCAAAGACGTAAAGTGTATTTGAATACACAGTTATCAGGAATGTAACAAACGTATATAAATATATTGTGCTGTACTGTAGATAAGCAAGTTCTATAAAAAAAAAGAAGGTAAATGCGACAAAAGCAATTATTTCTGAATATTTTCTCTGGATAGCTACATATACTCTATTTGGATCGATAGTCTGTCTTTTCTCCCTTGAAAACAATTGATCTTTCTCTTCATCTGTTCGTTTATTTTTTTTAAAGAGAAATCATGCCAGAATAATTATTCAGAATGTACTAAACGTATTTTTCAATATATATGTGCTTTAAACATACAAATTAATAACCATAATACAATTAATTTACAATATAGGAGAAATATATTTACAAAATCATGTAAACCGTTCTTCGTGACTTCTAATATTCATGAGTTTCGATATTTTTAGTGCTTGTACACAAATGAATTCACGTTGCATTTTTAAAAAGGATATTTTCGATGTTGCTAAAACCTGGAGAATAAAAGTTTCCAATTTGCAAGCTTTGTTTAGTACACTATTATAATTATTACGATCAGATTGATTTTGTGGACAATATAAAAAAAAAGAAATTTGTATCTAATTTCTATAAAGCTCCCGAAACATTCTCTAAACCCTTAAATGGATCAATGTTAAATTAACTTTTTGTATAATAAAATTACGTTACTATAGCATTTTACATTTTTAATTTATTAAAGTGATAAATATTAAAATGTCTCAGAAAAGAGAGTAACAAAATAATGCCAAATAAGTGAAATAAAAATGTATACATTCTGTAGAACAATGTATCTAGAAAAAGGTTCATCAACTAAAATGAAAAATAAATTAAGAATGTAAATCACAACAAATATTGCTATAAGAGATGTTGCACTTTTTTATTCTTTTGTACTGTATGTTAAATTTATTGTATCTTAAACAACAGTCTTTGTATGATTTGGCTCAGAGGAAGAGTATCAGCAAAGCAAGGAAAAACATCAAAGTTTTGTTAAAATCATTGGTACAGATTCTTCATGCTACTAACACTAATTTATCATAACACGAGTCAATTGATAAATCATGTTATATAGTATATAGAATCACAGTATATGTTATATACTATTGTTCAAATGTACGAAAAATACTTCTATAAATTTTTCAATACTGAAGTAACGATACCAACTAACAATTAAAACAAAATACTATCCAGTGGTCGTGTTTGTCTGAACTATATAATTTCACTTATAATTCATGATTTGATGTTTAAATGAAGGAATAAATTGAAAACTTCTGCAAAAGTAAAGCGTAGTAACTATTAAAAGAAATAGAATTTTCCTTTCTGAACAATTTCAACAAATTTCAGCACTTGTTACATATTCAAATTTATCTATACTATATTGTAACTTTTGCCTAACACCTATTCCTAATTAATTAGAGCTTCTTTAGAATACCAATAGTGTTGTAATCAGATTACTGATATTTCTTGTACCAAGGATTTATCGCTGATGGTTTAGTAGTACTTCTAAAACATACTTCTGATCTTATTGATATCTCGAACCTTGAAGGTTTTTCTGCACTTACGTATCAAAATCTTCCAATTCCTATCTGAACGATAGAGTCGTATAGTTTCATAATTAAAACAGTCCAATACTTTCCCCCTTTGTAAATATGCAATCATACAAAGTAGCTGTTGTAATTTGTAAGAATTTCTGATTTTTTTCTTGTATTATCGCTGCTTTCTGAGCAAAAAAAAAAAATTACTTTCACGTACATTCAACTGAAACCATCGTTTACTTGTCGAAGCAACAATTCTATAATGGAAAATAAATAACAACCAGTAACGAACGGAATGTACTAGCATACATGTAAATATGAAGATTTAAAATAATTATGTAAATAGTTTCAAGCCCGTTTTTATTGTAGAAAACGTTTATTACTCTCGTAAACTGTTACAATAAACAAATATACTTTTTGTAGGATAAAAACCAAAAGAAAAAAAAAAGATTACAAACTATACGACTCAGATTTTAGCGGATTAGAGAATGTACGCTACAAAAGTTGTTGTAATACTCTACCGGTGTTTTTCTCATAGATTTAAGCCTTAAAAATAGTAAATGTTCTCCTGTTGATGTTAACGTTGTATTTTCCTTTTGTCATACCTTCAGATTTTTTTAATGATTCCTAATATCCTCAGAAATCGATGATCCCTAATGTGGATTCCCTATATTTCTTTTAAATAAAATTGTACCACTACTAATTATTACGAAACCCTTTGTCCTTTCTTTGTCGCAGGAGAATTACTGACGAATTGTTATTTTATTATGTAAGGATAATTTATTATTAATTTTACATGTATTTATCCGGTGCTAAGTGTGCGTGTAAAAGTACAAAGCGCGTATTATTGATATTGTCAGTACCAATAATTTCGCAAGATTTTGCATAACCACTTCTGTATCAGAAATTCTCTCGATCACGTTAGAACTGACTTGATCTTGTTTGTTAATGATAGATAGCTTGATTGAGAAGAGGAAGACACATTAAAAAAAAACAAAATAACGTTGAAGGTACTGAAGTGGCTTATGTGAAAACAAAATGTTTTATATATCGTAGTATCTTTAATTATAGGAGACGATTAATTAGACGATTCAGGATACAGCTAATTTATGGTCTATATAACAGTATAATGTAAGACACTAATATCGTACAAAACGAAGGAATTAAAAAAAGAAAAAGAAAATCAAAGCGCAATTCATTTTTGTTAAGTTGTACTGAGACTAGAACACCGGTAAACTAATATTTGCGTACAATGTTGATTATAAGATATGAAATATTGATTTGCTTTATACCTCTTATATATATATATATATATATATATATATTATATATATTATATATATATATATATATATATAAGTAATAATTATTACTAGTGGTTTATTATAAAGAAAGATGAAGTCACTTGTGTATCAGTTAATTGCTACATTAAAGTGTTGATATTATACTCGTTCAACTTGAGTTTTAATGTGTTTCTTCATGACACCATAAAGTGGACGTTTATAAAGATATGTATTTAAAAAAGAAAAGAAGAAGAGCAAAGGATTGAAAACGTACAAAACTGATTGTGTAAACTACAAAAGTGTGTTCTTTGTTTTATTCGATACAGAAATATCTAATATTAAAAGAAAAATGTTCCAGAGCTCGATGTCACTGCGTCATATATAAAGGTGTTATGCACTGGTTTATATTGATTTGTAACAAATTTGATAACTTCCTGAGCTGCAAGACCGCCTAAAAATGCTGACACCGAATGCAATTCTGATCCACCAAATCGGCAGAATTCGTGTACATAATCGTCCTTTGCCAATGATCCACAACCCCATTCACTCAAGAGTTTCGTTATACAAGCCTAAAGAGATAATTATACGTTAATTCAACGAACTTGCAAGTTTATATCTACTCCTTGTGTCCCATAATAATAGTAGCAAGCGAATATTTAAACGAGAATTATTGGCGAATGCAGCTGTAAGTTATGTTGTAGCGCAAAATTGCGAACCCTTCAATCAAAATCAATATTACGACATTTGTCATTTGTTTTGACACATCTTTCAACTTTCAGGTTAACCTAATTATTACGAATTATAATTATTTTTCTAATTTCATCCGCCGATCGAAATCAATTGTTTTAGTTCAGTTGAATATTAACCCATTGTAAAAGTATGATGAAAAAAAGAGAGTTTTCAAGCAAAGATCGAGTTGCGATTGTTCAGTTCTTGATGCATCAAAAGAAAAACGGAAAGTAGCAGAAAGGTGCAATTACGTTAGCTGGAAAACAATTTAAGAAGAATGACCATATCAAGAATTTGGAAACGTGCTTCCGAAAATAATTGTCAAGATGAATCTTATGCTAATGTTGATTCATTGAAAAAACAAAAATGTGGATGTAAATGCAAAGATTATGGAGAAAAACTTGAAAAACTTGGACATATTCCTCTTAGCAGAAGAGACGCCATAAGATCAGCAGCTCACGCCATTCAAGTTCCCAAATCTATATTATTCCGGATTTTGAAAAAAGGAAAATCCATAAAACGAGTTTCAAGCACCATCGAACCATTTTTTACAGAAAAGAATAAGAAAGATCGCGTAGAATTTTATCTTCGCAGCCAAGGGATCCTACCTACAAGTTTAAAACGCAGTAACGGAACTATTGAAAAATCCAGTAAATATCTGAACACTCAAAATAAAAATTAGGAGTAATATTTTTAATTTATTGTTTAATTTAATCTAGTTTTTTTGATAATAAATGTTGCGTTCTATATTTATTTTCTTTTGCTACTATTATTATGGGACAAATTAAATTCGTTAACTGCTACTATTATTATGGGACAGAGGAAGTATTATTATAGAAAGCATACTTTAAGTTTAACTATGTCTGGTTCTACTTGGTCATCAAATTCTCCAGGATAAGAGTTGTATTCTGCTTGGAATTTTTCAACCCCTCTGAGAATAACATAGTAAATCATCATGCTCTCTGGATTTTCTAAACTTTGCACTGAAAAAAAGTATTATTAACACACACGCACAACTCTATCCACGTTAAAGATATCTTTATCATTCCAAATAATGCTTTGTAATGAAAGCAACACAATATCTCGGATAAAAAGTTTGATAAGTTTGCATTTTCAAAATTCGCTATTCTAATTTATCCAAAACATTGACAGATCTTCAGATTTCCTACGTGTGAACGAGAGAAATTCTTTCGCTCCTGGATTTACCTATATTGCTTGCATCTAAGATTTTCGAATCATATTCATCGGCGATACGCGTTCCCCTTTCCACATGAATGTTCGAAGCGTGTCTGCAAAATAGTTTAACGTCTTTTTCAGAGATAGAATCCGACGATTTTCCCAATTGCCGTAATAACTGTAACGTATGTCGCCATACTGCTTCCGCATCAGCTGCTGCTTGTTTGTGATAACTGTATAAATGTAACAAGAGAGAAATGAACATCTTTATAACAAATTTTTCGTGGAAAAAAAAATCGTACATTTGTTGGAGAGTTACATATTTTTCCGTGTCTGCTGTCATATCTGGTATAGTACCTTTTAATGGTAAGCACCCGCCTCCTTCGTTCTCGACGAAATCTCGCATTGCTTTTGCGATAATCCAAAATGAACTGCTCTGAAAATGTATGAAGGCAATTTGTAGTTATTCGTTATATAAATACATTAATATTTGTTTCTTATACCTTGGCTGTTAAATTAATACACTGGTCGTCGTTAAGGATATTCATCACGTTCTCTGGAATTTCGGTACATCCTACACATGTGTTAACGGCTTTGATAGCTTCTTCGAAATTCTCTTCGCTGTTTGCAGTGTCGCTCTCTTCTCTTCTCATTCCTTCTTTTATCATTTCTCTTAATTGCTGTTTCTCTTTATAGGTCTTAGGTAAGTCCCTCTTATTTGAACGCCATTTCTCTAAAAATTTATACAGTATAACTAGATATGGTACATGAGAATGATCTTTGAAGCTCAATTCGTCAAGATTTATTGTATCAAGATGCTTTTTCAGTGTCTCGAACGGTCTATCCAAACGTAAATCTGGAATTTCATTATCTGGATGTGTTTCTATTACTGTATGTTCTTTTACTTGAACTCTCATGTATGCAATGAATCCTATGCTTCTGCATACTATTAAAGGGATATTCAATTCCCAGAGTCTTTGCGACAAAAGAATTAACGATCTGAAAATTGGTTTCTTTTAAAATGCATCATTTGAACTATTAAAGAGTCCAGCAGGATAAGTATAGGCAAACGGCCGCCAAACCATTTTTCGTTTTTATTGGTTGCTTTTTACCTAGCTAACTAACTAGAAACTTTTACAATACAATAATACAATAACAGAACATTATTTGCGATGTTTTGTAAGGTGGTCGCTCTAAAAATTGCTCACAAACACCACTCTGAAAAAATTTTGTTCTACCTTTAATAATCGATCTATAGCTCTGAAAAAATACCTCAAATAAAGTTAGTCTGTAGCTCTTTTACACATTTTTTTCATTTAGATATCTTAAGCAATAACTGAGAAAATAAATAAAATAGTTTAAGGATTTTACCCTTATATCACGCTTAAACGAAGGAATGGCGATCTGAACTTTTGCAGAAAGGTTTTTCAGGTAAAAAGCATCATTGAGCAGCCAAAAAAAAAAGAAATGAAAAATTATTTGGGGGCTGTTTGTCTATTCTGCTAGGCTCTTTCTGCAGTAAAGATTTCAGCAAAATTTATTCTTACTTCTCAGCCAGTGAAGTAGCTATAACAACTGTGAAATTATTGAAAAAGTCTGGACTATTATACAGAATTTGTTCAGGCTCTTCGTCTATGTAATCACCTCTAACATCTGAGTTCAGTTCTAAGAGCATCTGTGTTGCCACCTGTGCCCTTGATTTTCCTACACTATCTGCTTCTAGAAAGAAACTATTAATACATTTATTTAAAATTAAAAATTACATCTAACATGTTAACAAATCAGAATAGTGGTATTTTTATATACATACTTTGCTCCAATATCTTCATTAGTAACTTTTTTGCCATCCACAATCGTAAATGCTCCAATGCCTGGTAAGACTAAAGATTTTAAAATTTCTGTACCAAGTCCTGTAGCATTTATCACACAAACGTGAGCTCCTTCTAGTGCAATTTGACCGTGATCACCCCATAACCTATATAGTAATATTACATACATCGTTGTTACGTTATATAATTTAAATATATGATTAAACCATTTTAATTATTTTTTAATCATTAATCTTTTGACAAAAAAGGAAACAAGGTGGTAATTAATTTGTTCAGTGCCGAAAATAACCTTCTAGTGCTGAAGTAAATGCAATATCAGATTCTGTACCTTAATTGTCTATCATATTTCCTATTTCTTTCAGATTGCTCCGGTGATTTGGGTGCTGGCGATGCCATAAGTATAAATTAATAAAAATTCTATAATAATATACACTTTACTTTAAATCCGATAAAATATACTTGCTAAACTGCATGTACACACATGACAGTTATACTTGCATATAAACTTGCATGCACAGCCATGAACAGAATACTTTTATAGTTAAGACATTATAAAGAAACAACAATACAATTTGCAAACGTAAAGATTTCAGGTGAGAAATGAATTTACGATCGAAGAGGACTGTAATTAATCCTGATAAATGTGATAAAGTTATTTATTGTATAGAAATTGTGAAAATACAATTCATGTAATGGAGTAGATTCGACGAAATCAATTAACTGTTAATTAAAAAGAATATACACTCGTCCCTCCATTTATGCGGCGTATCTATACAAGAGAAAAAATATTAGGAATAAAAGCTAGCACAAACAAGTTCTAGAAATACATATTCACTTCAAATAGCTTAGTAGAATATTTTCTGGCCGCGTAAGTTAAAATTGCGCGCGAAAAGTACGCGTAAATTGCATTTTTCCCGCGCCAAAAAAGGTCCATTTTTAAGGTAAAAAATATACAACATAAATTTAGATGAATAAAATTAAAATTCAGAAAAAAAGAATTAATCGAGTTTACTTTTCAGATTACAGCTATACATGTACAAAGTATTTTGGCGAATAGTTATATGAAATATAAAAACATTACTACGACGTTGAATTCCTTTCGTAGTGAATTCACACGTCGGTCGCCAGATGTCTCGAAAATCGCCGTGGAAACAAATCCTCGGTTTTCTTGCAAATATTCGCACCAGTCCGCTGCTTGGCTTCTGCAACGAAGTGTTTGTACGCGAAGTTTCTGCATCCAAGTGTCCAGAGTAGCGATTTCGAATTATTTGCACAAGTTCCAACAATAATACTTAACCCTCCTTGACACCACGAGCCTTGGAAGTTATTTATTCACTTATCTATCATATGTGCAAATTAATTCAGTGCCTTTTTCCACAAACTTTGATATTTACTTGCAAATTTTAACGTTTAAAATAATCTCCACTATGTTGGATAATACAGTTAGTACAACTGGTCAAGTAACCGAAAAATTCTCGGAAAAAATATGGTGGCTTTTGCGCAGACTTTATAAAAATAGGCCTGGAATCAATTTATACATTTACTCCCTTTGTCCCATAATAATAGTAGCAGTTGATGAATTTAATTTGTCCGTAATAATAGTAGCAAAAAAAAATAAATATAGAACGCAACATTTATTATCAAAAAAACTAGATTAAATTAAACAATAAATTAAAAATATTACTCCTAATTTTTATTTTGAGTGTTCAGATAGTTTCTGGATTTTTCAATAATTTCGTTACTACGTTGTAAACTTGTAGGTAGGATGCCTTGGCTGCGAAGACAAAATTCTACGCGATCTTTCTTATTCTTTTCTGTAACAAATGGTTCGATGGTGCTCGAAACTCGTTTTATGGATTTTCCTTTTTTCAAAGTTCGGAAAAATATAGATTTGAAAACTTGAATGGCATGAGTTGCTGATCTTATGGCGTCTCTTCTGCTAAGAGAAATATGTCTAAGGTTTTCAAGTTTGGCTTCATAATCTTTGTATTTGCGTCCAGTTTTGTTTTTTCAAAGAATCAATATTAGCGTAAGATTCACCTTAACAATTATTTTCGGAAGCACGTTTCCAAATTCTTGATATGGTCATTCTGTTACACTTCAATTGTTTTGCAGCTAACGTAATTGCACCCTTCTGCAACTTTTCGTTTTTCTTTCGATGCATCAAGAACTGGACAATCGCAACTCGATCTTTGCTCGAAAATTCTCATTTTTTCATCATACTTTTACAATGGGTTGATATTCAACTGAATTAAAACAATTGATTTCGATCGAAATTAGAAAAATAGTTATAATTCGCAATAATTAGGTTAACTGAATAGTTGAAAGATATGTCAAAGCAAATGATAGATGTCATGTAATATTGATTTTGATTGAAGGCTTCGCAATTTTGCGCTATAACATAACTTACAGCTGCATTCGCCAATAATTCTCGTTTAAATATTCACTTGCTACTATTATTATGGGACAAAGGGAGTAATAAACTTTACAACTCTTATTTTATTTCTTTACTGTCGCATTATATTACTGTACCGGTACATATTATCCTTATGGTAATCATACATTCTTTCTTCTCTTGTTAACCAGTTAGGTTTTAAAATTGGTTAAAATTTTCAATTTGATTTTATAAATCCCTCGCGGGATGCGTAATTAAAATCAACTAATGACTAGTATATACGTCGAACGTAGGACAAATGCTCCTACTATAAATTTCACGAGAAAAAGTAAAGCAAAACAAGGAAGGATTATGTTTTTATCCGATAAAAAATGAACAGTTCCTTATTGGAAAAGTTATTATTATCAAACGCTTAAAAATTGCCAAAAAATAATAAAATTTATTAACAAGAAAAATTAAAAAAAAAATAATTTTAAGAAATTCAGTTAATTTCAATGTGTACGGGGAATAACTGATAAACCAAGGAACATAATCAAAGTTTTTTTTAATAAAATTCATAACAATATAATATAATATAAAGGAAACATACCAACAAATGACATTTTTTATTACTTTTTACTGAAATCTGCAATTTTTGTAGTAAATGGTAATTTTTTATTTTACACGACGAGAATACACGTCAACTGCACCGAAATAAAATTTTGGATTGACGTGTATACACATCGAAAACAGTTAACTGGTTAAAACGCAAAGTTGTAGTCAGTGGTGATTTTTCTTCTCGCGAATAAAGAAAAATCAGGTTATAGAGGGAATTTCAACAGGAAAAGTGGCGTTTCTTTTTGTCTCTCCTAACCACTACGCGATACTTCTTAAGTAATACCTAAATAATAAAAGAGTCGATAAATATGGAAATGTGTTGTAAATTCCTCCTATATAATGTAAAAACGTAGTTTCTTTTTTTAATAGAAGATAAACGTTTCTTTAATTCGTGAAAAAAGTATGATAAGATAGATTCAATATTTAATATGCTTCGAGATTTTATTTAAGAACCTGAAAGTGAAGTGTCATTTCTTTATTTACGATGCCATCTGGTCACGTGGAAAATCGTTCATCGGTGCTACGACGCTCAAATTGTGTGCAAAATGCTAATCTCGTATTTCATTCTTGTCTTCACAGATGAGAGACCACGTTTGTATATTTAATTACACTTAATTATCGCATAGTTTGTTCTAGTAGCAAAGAAATGTATTTTAAGTAGCTGAACTGATTGATCGCCTTAATTACTGTACGTTATTTTATTATGTTTATTTTACTAATTGTAGAACAGTTTCACTTTTATCCGTCAATTAATTTTATTTAAACTACTGCCTTTTTAACCTTTTAAATTATAAAAAAGTTTCATTTGTAACGAGTTAAACGATTGAACTAGGTCTTCATTTTTCTGGAATTGTTGGCAAATACGAGTATTAAAAATACACGATTACTTTGAAATATTATGCACATGCTACGAAGCTTCTATAAAAAACATGCTAACGTAAATAAATAAGAAAAATAAACGTGTAATAATTCTGAGTACGTTGTAATCTATCGTAATATATCGTAATCAGCTCCGATTAAATTAGTGATAATATCAGTCTGCAAATATCGTCCAAGTAGCACCATTTAAACGTAAAATATCCTGTGGCATTGCAGTAGTGAGGATCAAAAAGGTGCAGTAATTGCTATTAAAGAACGAAGAAAAATAATTAATTTGCATAATCGATACTGACGTTTATTTGAAACTTAACGTATCGTAAAGAGACTGCGATCTATGTAACGAGCTGTTATTTACAGGTTACGAAAAAAGACTGGAAAACAATGTAAGTGGATATTCATAAACAATTAGTGAACGTAACTGCTGTTTAATTAATTAAAGAAAAGACTATGCGACATGGGGAAAAGGTTAAGAGTACAAATATCAGAATTTATAACCTATAAGATGACGATATGAATTGTTGGGGATTTGTATATATTTAATTAATTGAATAATTGACCACCGTGTGTATATTAACATTTTACGAATACGTATCTCCATTGTAGTAATTTAATTCAAGAATGTAAATTGTACTTTCACGATCCCCATAGAGCTATTAACCTCATCGAACGTTTACTCGATTTTTTGCAATTATTCCAAGACGTTTCTTCTAAAATAAATTTATAAAATACTCTCAAATAAAATAGAATAATATATTCAGTCACGCTTAACCTAATTTAATCTTTAAAATCGTATCGAATGAAAGAAACTTTACACAAAACACTGCTTTCCATTTAGATAGATTTTTAAATTTTTCTATCCGAGGCTTAGTGTTTGAAAATCACTAGTTTTACAAATTTCTTAACTGATGTAACGAAATACTTTTATATTTGAACCGAATAATCCGTAAAAGTCGCATGTGTGTTTAGCTAAGTAGGTTAAGATTGAAACTATTCTCTAATTAAACTGTACTTAAATTTCAGTAGGCAGAATTAAACGGTATTCGGTATTAAACATGCAGAGTGACTCAAAGGGCTGCAACCGCAAAATTTTATATTTAAAAAAATATAGCACACCGTTTAATTTTGCCTTCTGAAATTTTTTAAAAACACACACAGCTCCACTCAATCGCGTGAAACACTCTGGCACTGTGTTCACATACGCAGAAAATATTTTGCAATTATCGAGAATAATTTTATCATCGAAAGGTGAAGTGAACTTGAGCACAAAAAAAATCCCACAAATTCCCATAAACATGTACGACACAGTATTGAAGAATATATGTTGATTTTGATGATTTACATTGGAGAAACATTATTGTTGCAGTCATGCACGTTTCAATACGAATTTATATGTGTAAACAGCGTTTCTATTAAGTCGAAGTTACACATTCGTATTTTGGCGGGAAAACACAATGATAATCTTTAAAATATGATTTTGCTATAACACGTAACGCGTTTGCCGAAAAAAGTCGAAAGAGCACGAAACTTTTTACGCTTGTTACACTTGAACGCGCATCTATTAAAACGTAATTTTAGTATAAAAGTGTCGGTTGACAGTTAAGTGACAAGTTACTCGCTCCTTCACGTTTTTCGTTCTATTTTTTTTCTTTTTTACAATGTACAACACGTAAGTTAAATCAACATTTAAACAACATTTAGACACACAACTGTATAACTCGTTGTGTATCATCAAAATTATTGTAACACGATTACACTTGAAAATATTTAACGAGGAAATAATTCGATATGTAAAATATATAAATATTGAAATCAATTAATTCCTATAATAATTTAACATTTAGCATGGAGCAATTTAATTCGTAAAATAGAACTTCGAAGCAAAATCAACATTTACTTTTTATACTGATTAATAAGCGATTTTTCAATATTATCATATTGTTGTATTTATGCTTTTGAAACGATTGAAAATATCGATGATATTACACAATGACAGTTAACTATAATTCAATTGAACTTTTCAAGGTAAAGGTTACGCCTGTAGGTATTTAAAAACTTGTAGATTTGTAAGAACAAAAACGAATTGAGTAAATTTTAATAGAAAAAGATTATTTTTTACTTAATTTCGAATTATGTGCGTTTAAGTTATGTATACATTGCACTAAATACGTGTAGGTGTTTACTATAGAATAAAACTAGAGAATAAAAACAATAGTGTTATAAATATAATTTGTCTGACTTGAAGAACAAAAATTTCTTTAGAAATTTCCACTAGGAAATTCGTCAAGAAGAATACAACACGTGACAAACTGGACGATAATAATTATTACATAATTTGACAATTGTTATCTGCCACCTAATAGTACAAAGAAAATGCTGAATTTAATAACACGATTAAATCGTAGGAAATCAATCGATCACTGAATTTATAGTCAATATTTTACCCACAATCGAAAATTTAATTGCTCCAGATATTTGTTAATTTTAATAAACTTTTCGATTACTTTAGAACAAATTTCATAAATTTCTTTTAAAATTGGTTACATAACCAAGATAATAAGAAGTATTTGCCATGCTCCGTTTGTTTTAAAAACGATAGTGTCTTCATAACCTATTTTGCTTCTCTTCACGAGTTTCATCACTCCCATTATTCATGGTTTATTCGAAATCGAGCAGCATTAAAGCAGTTCATACAGCATTTCATATTGCAATATTTTTACAATTGAAAAATTTTGTAATCGTGTTGAATTGAATTTTTATAATTAATCTTTAGCTATTGTAAATAAAAAATTTTCTATTACAAGTTGATTATCATAAATATCGAGGATTTTGTCCTAACAATTTCTTAATATTAAGACGGTATCGCAACGTTCTTTTTCTATTCAAATTTTCGTTTAGTAATTTTGAGACACGTGAAGACACGTAAATAAAATGAATATACATTCTCTAGAACTATTTTTGCTACAAATAAAAGCGTATTTTACTGGTAAAATCGTTTCATAGTTTATAAGCATTTTGCGAGTAAGAGAAACATGTAAGTTATTTTTTTCTCACTGTTTTTTGTTCCGTAATATCTATAATTATATATAAAGTACGTCTAGGGTTATTGTTACGTGAAATTTCAGACATTTCGGAAGTTATTTGGACGTTTGGGAATTGTCATTGTCATCATCATTATCATTTCATAAGATCTAACGTTACATCGATTCATTTCGACGGATAAATCATGAAACATTTGTCCTCCTTCCATTTCACGCATACCTAATTTCCGACGAAATTGTACACGTTAACTTGTCTTCGAAAATTTTGAAAGTAGCGAGCAAAATATTGTAAAAAATTGAACCTCCTTTAAATTAAACGTTTTACGTATTTGTACTTTAGATGTGACATATTTTTTCTTCTGTTACACACTTTGATATTAATTGTAAACTCATTCGGTTTTTTTTTTTTTTCAAACGAACGTAAATTCCTGACGGAAAAAAATGCGTAGAATATTCATTGATAAAGAATGTACGAAGATAGTTCAAAGTTCGTTTGTTAAGTAATCCACTATAGATAAAAGTGATCGTTATATCTTATTCAAAATTGTATTAATCTGCTTCACTGTTTTACATGGATACTTTGTAATGACACACTTGAACTGCTGTTATAAATCAAGTATAATTAATGCATTGTAAATAATTGTGTGTAAAAATAAAAATCATATTTCATTAAGCATTAGTATTGTAATATGCTTGCCTCTGAAGTTTATATTTTTATATATTCTGTACCAAGTTCACCTGTATTAAGTACAATTCTTTTTCTATACAATTCATCAAAGGTAGCTGTGAAACTTCTTTTCATTTTAAACATTTCATTGGACTCTTGTAACCCCTGTAAATAAAATTTTCATCCTGCAGGTACAAATTGAAATGCACAGTAATAAGTATAATGTGATTAGTATTGTATCTCTTAAAATATATACCCTAGAAAAATCTTTTTTAACAAGTATCTTTTGTTAAAATGTACAAATTTATATATTGTTTTTTTGTTTTAAAGAGAAAGAACATGATCGCTCATCTCTTAAGAAATAGCAAGGGTACTCTATCTCATGTTAGAGCCTAATTAATAGTATGTAAAATTAATAAATTTGTTATCAGTTAAACAAAGTTGTACAATGTTTCGTCGACCTGATGGTTCTGTAGAATTGCTAAATGATGAACGAATGATTGCAACTGTTATTTCCAGATGTTCCTTGAAACAGTGAATAATTTTCAACGATTTCTCTGTAAACACAGTATGAAAAAACAATTGACAAACAAGAGAGTCATCTGTTTGTCAGTCAGCAACTTTACAGAGCTATAAAACAATAATCAAATAAAATATGCCGATAATAGTATCGCTATAAGCAAAGATGTACATAGGAATAAATAACAAAATGCATTTTGCAAACTAAACACACCCGTCCCTCAATTTACACGAATGAAGAAAAAAAATACTGGAAATAAAAGCTAGTACATATGAGTTTTAGAAGTACATATTTATTTCAAACTGCTTAGCAAAATATTTTCCGGTAAATTAAGACCGCATAAATTGTTATAATTTTTCTGCGTAAATTAAGGGAGGAAAATATGTATTACGAATAGTGTAAGAGAACACAAAGAAAAGAATAAATCTTTCAAGTATATTTAATAACTGCTTAATAAATCAACACAGAAATAAACTATAATTCTGCCATAATTGTTTGACTTATAATTACAGGATATTATCTATCATCTATTACACTACGGGGCTTGTAATCGTGCTCTTCACCTTGACATTTCTTCTTTCATGTGAAAGACTACGATATCACCTCAAGTTCTCTTGTTATACAGCATCCATTTTTATATCAACATCTCTACATTTACCCTTTATGTTCCTACGAATCAGAGATTGGAGGAATGCGCTGTAAGCCATAAAAAGAAAAGTATAAGAATATTGCAAACGACATAATATTAAAATAACTATATAATGAACCTATGCAGTAAGAGAATTTTATTATGAAACATGCTCAGAATGGAGTCAGAGGTTCCTCTTATGTTATGTAATGATCTAACAACACAGCTATATATTATTCTACCAATCTTTCATTGGCTAGCTGGAATATGATTAAAAGAGGAACCAGTTTCCTACTGGAAAACATATTTCACAATGAAATTTCTCCATTGTGTTTTACGGACAATCAGCTTACGTGTAATACATGTTTTAGTCTGACTGCATGGTGTATTAGACAATGTTGTAAGTTTCTGGGAATAACGTATTGCGTTCGTGGGGAAGAGAATATCGTTAAAGACTCGGGCAGCGTTATATTGGTCAATCATCAAAGTGCGTTGGATATGACTGGTAAATACTGTGCATTAAAAGGAACATTCAAAGCTACATTTCCTATGATTACAATTAAAAGATGAACAAGCTAACAATAAGTATAGTTTCTTTGTAAAGAAACCAGAATGAATATGACGTATACGTAGTACAAATAAACAAACTTGTATTTTAGTTATGGGCGTGTTATGGTCGTTAATTGGAAAATGTACAGCGATCGCTAAAAAAGAGATTCTATATGTAGGAACACTTGGTGTAGCATCGTGGTTATGGGGAACTATTTTTATCGATAGAAAAAAGAGTGAAGAGGCTCAAAAGATACTGAATGCAACTGCTAAGTCTATTAAAGAGTCAAAGGTGATCCGTGTCTTTCATATACTTGGGCGTACAAAGAACACCGTTTCATATCTTATCGTTTTTTTCTTTTAGGCACATATTTTAATATTTCCAGAAGGGCATCGCCACTCTAATCGGACACTCTTGCCTTTCAAAAAAGGTGCTTTTCATTTGGCAATCAAGTCACAAGTGCCAATTCAACCTGTAGTCGTTTCAAAGTATTATTTTCTCAGTGACAAACTTAAAAGGTTTAATTCAGGTCAATATTTATATTATATTTAAAATTATATTATATTTAAAATTAGCATTACAGTGTCAGTGTTGAGGAATTAGAAAAATATCTTTTGTTTCTATATTCTTTTGGATCATTTAGATATCTATGTATATTAGCTTGGTGGAAAATAAGATACAATTCTTAGGTGGCGCTTTTTCTTTCAATTTCTGCGATTTGATGAATTAACGAGGTCAATTCATAGTAAAATTGATAGAAACATGTTTATTAGGTCCTTACACTGCTAATGTAGTACGAAACAGTGATAAAATTAATTAAGAGCTCGACAATTTGTTTGAATTAAAAAAAAAAAGATAGGGTAAATGTATCGTTGATTCATCTTTTATTTTTAAATCTGCATTTTAACACTATTTTACATGAAGATCAATTTGTCGTGTGTTCATGTAAATGAACATCGTGCGTTCTGGCTGCGTGAATGAAATCGCAAATGTACGATTGGTTGAACGAGATCACGCAACGTGATCGTGAAATTAGTTTTAACTTTTTTAGATATTTATTAAAAATTCTTTTATTAAATAAATATAAACATTATAGGTTAATACAATTAATAAAAAATCTGTTCAACATATAGTTATTAAATTATCATAATGAATACGTGGAAGAACATCTCATATTTAAAGAATTATTAATATATGAAAATTTATTGAAATAATAAATTTAATAGAATATAGATTATATCCATAAAAAAAAAACTGTTACAATGAATCTTATAAAAACAATATTTGAATATTCAGATGAGAAAATTAAAACCAAAAATCTATTATAATATTCTACATTAAATCCTGATACTAACTGTGATTCTTCTTCAATTAGATCAAAAGGAGTTTGATTTAATTCGATTAATATTCTAATAAAAGGAATAATATAAATTGGTAATAATAATAGTATAAATTTAATATTATTTTTATTTTTAAATAATAAATTAATTGAGTTAGGTTATCAATTAATATCATAATTAATAACAATATTAAAATAAGACTAATTTGATGGCCGTGAAATTAACAACTGAAATCTTGAGCTTAAATGATCGAGAAGTATCGTAAATGACTAACCGGGAGATTCTCTATATTACGTAATAAATGAGTATGTTGAAAAACTTTTTCTTTAACTCTCTTTTGTCATTGTTATAACATTGTTATAACATAACTCGCAGATCGCGAGTTGGTGAAATTGCAGCCAAAAAGCACTATTTTACAAATAATGTACCAAAGTAATTATAAACGCTCGATCGAGAGATAAAAAAACCACTTGTGAGACTAAATACGGATTTTCTTATCGTAATTTTGGACATCGATCGATCGTTTATTTTCCACCAATCTAACATAACGATATCTGTTTGAAAGAGTGATTTATATTACCTCTATAAAACATATGTTTCAGGTGTGAGTTACATTACAATATTACCTCCAATTCCTACCAATGGTTTAACAGAAGAAGATCTTCCGAAGCTTTTAGATGATACGTATAATATAATGAATAAAGCGTTTCTTGAAACATCAGAAGAAGCGCTGAACGAACACATGAACAATATGAAGGGTGAATAGTACGGAAATAACGCTGTTGAATGTTTTGTTATAAAGTGCGGTGGTTATTCGGTTTTTGAAACTGTCTTAACCGATTTGCCAGAAGCTTTACGAGACGTTATTTAACTTTAGATAAGCTTGTGTTTCGACTGACGGAATAATTTTTTTTTTTTTAATTAAAATTGATATAATTGTTAGGAAATATTTGTACTTTCTGTGAATTAAGGGTGTTTCTTAATCGGTTCAAATGGTATTTTAAGCAATCATTACATCGTCGATTTTTCAAACAATTCGTTCACGAATTACCACTCTCGAGATAACCCTATTTGCGTTATTAGGAAACTTGGAAACAGGAACTTTTCGATGTGAAATTCTGTTTCCTTCAGGCCAACGTCAATTGTAACAAAAACGGATTCGATTCTAACAACAAATCGTAATAGGATATGTCGAATTTTTTATACATTTATAAGTTGAATACACGCAAGTATAACCTAAATAAAGAGGCATTTTATTATAAAGATACACTTGTTTTTATTGCTGTAGTGTTACAAGATCGGTAAGTTTAATGTCTGTGAGAGATATTTTTCGAGTCAGTAGCAAAAATTGGCATAAATTTCTCTGTCAAACTATAAGTTTACGAAATTCAACTATGAAACTTTCACTTCTCATTACGGTACTGTTTTTTTAACACGTTGTACGTTAAACGAATAGTTTTCAAAGAGGAAGAATTTTTTTCCCTCCTTGTCGAAAATAAAGAATTTCTCTGCCACTTTGAATACGGAGCGTTTAAAAGTTAAACACTCTAACACTTTCCCGAATCATGTAACTGAATCACCGTTCTAATTCTTTATTCACGGAAATCAATATTTCAAAAACACCATAACTTGAATATTCGAAGTTGAGAAACACATGCATGCTTCCGTAGCAGATACAAATATTCCACGAGACTCGTGCATTCGTTTAATATCAGAGAATCTCTGTTAATTTGGCTTCATTATCATGATGCGATCATGCTGACCGACAGATGCGCTACATGCGTGCGCCTTAATGCAATTTCTCTACAAAATTAAGCCTTTGCACTCCGAGTATGTTTTTTTCCATATGATCGATTATTAACTGCAGCACACTTGTGCAAAGAAACTTTCGAGAACAAAAAGTTCTATTTTGAAACGAAGAAACGATACATACTTATAATTCTATATATATATATATATATTTTAATTTTGTCAATTTGCTTTGTTTTAATAAAAATAAGTTTAGTATGAAATAATAGTTCTTGTTACAAATGTCGCCATAGCGGCGCCTATGGAGTGCAAAGGGTTAATGTAACGTTTGTATAAGGCAATAAATTAAACGATCACTATTTAAATCTATTTTCGATCGGTATTTAAATCAACTTTCGGTCAGTATTTTATTACCAAAAAGGTCAGTATATACTAAAAGTCAGTGTGTAAATGAAAAAATTGTCAGTACATAAATAGCGAATGGTCAGTACAAACGAAAAAACGATCAG
Source organism: Anthophora plumipes (assembly GCA_951804975.1). Taxonomy (NCBI): domain Eukaryota; kingdom Metazoa; phylum Arthropoda; class Insecta; order Hymenoptera; family Apidae; genus Anthophora; species Anthophora plumipes. The sequence continues at coordinate 3,443,830 of OX638122.1, forward strand.
TGTGGAATTAATTACTGGTTAGTATCATTACGGTCAGTATAAAATTAATAAATGAACGATATAAAGCAGAAAAAAACACAGTATTAAACCCATTCCATTATAAACTCGTTGTAAGTCGAAAAATAATTACATTTAAAAATGTCTTTATACGTAAAACAAATACAGGGTGTCCCGTAACTAGTGTAACTCCCAGAAATGGGGGGTTGCTAAGGTTTTTGAATTATTAAAACGCTTTATTCCTATCGAATAACGAATAAAAGTATCGAACACAATTATGGAATGACTTATTAGTTTATTTGTTATTCATGAATAATGAATAATTCTACATTATTCTTAATTTAAGACGATGTTACATCTGCTGCGATACTCACTCTGTGCCAATGCGTTTGTTCACGACCACGAGCGAGCGCAGCGGTTCAGAGCCAACACTCGCGTGGCCAGTGTTTTTCGTGAATAATTCAGAAACGAAGCTTCAACCAACATTTTAGTAAATGAAAAAGTTATTCAGAGTCACCTCAGCAACCCCCCATTTCCGGGAGTTAAGTTAGTTACGGGACACCCTGTATATATAGTTTTATTTTTTATATATTTAATCAAACTGGACGTTTACAAGTTTTTATTTAATGAATAAAAAAAACATGCTTATTGTTTTATTTATAAAAATACACGGTTTAACATTTTGACATACTAATATATTATAATCTTATAAATATTAATCTATCACGAGTGCCCTAGTTGCTAATTTCGATTTAAAAAAAATTTAAACATAAACCATTTAGTATAACTTTAATATAAATACTGACCAAAGGATACTGACCAAATTATTTAAATACTGACCCTTCATATTTAAATACAGACCCTTCATATTTAAATACTGAGACTTAATATTTAAGTATTGACAAAAAGGGATTAAAATACTGACCAGTAAAATACAAGCCTTTGTATAACTGCACTCTCTAACGATGTGTTCTCCCGTTTGAACTATTTCTATCCCAGAGCGACATTTTATGGGGATGGAGAACGATTAAGGAACTTAAAAATTCTCTACTCGTGGACAATATTCTTACAAATTATTAAAATATACCAGTGCAAATTATACATCTAGATATTAAAAACGTGCTGTTAAAAGAAACAATTTTTTTTATAAGTAATAAAACGTTTTATTCCTTTCAGATAACGAATAAAAGTATTAAACACAATTATTAAACGACTTATTAGTTTATTTGTTATTCATGAATAACGAATAATTCTACATTATTCGTAATTTAAGACGACGTGACATTTGCCGCGATACTCATACTAATGCGTTTGTTCACGACCACCACCGAGCATGGCGGCTCATAGCCAACGCTCGCGTGCCCAATATTTTTCATTAATAATTCAAAAACGAAGCTTCAACCAACATTTTGGTAAAGGAAAAAGTTATTCAGAGTCACCTCAGCAATCCCCCATTTCCGGGAGTTACACTAGTTACGGGACACCCTGTAGATTATTAAAATATATCTGTGCAGATTATAAATTTAAATATTAAAAAGGCCATGGCATTCGAAAGATTTTGAAAGCGTCTCGATCTAAAGTAAAATTGTGCTGAAAGCATAGAACAGTGATTAATTTGAAATCAAGTAAGTGTGTACTTAAAAAACATTGAAATTTATAAGAGAACTTGAAAAAATCGTGTATCGGTACATTCTACGCTAAGAAGAGGTAATTTCCGATGAACTCATCGATCTTGTGAAATAAATATTGCTTTGATATTTTAGAATGTCTGATTTGAATTTTGTTAGTTTTAAGAATACGTTTGTAAAATTATTTGCATGATACACGAATATAATATACACTACGTACTAATAATATACAAACACATTGTGCATTACGAAATATATTACGTTTATGTATATCTAATTTGATTTTTACGCAATTTCGTGATTAAATATAGTTCGAAGAAGTTTCAGTAAGACCACGTTGAAAAGTACAATTTCTGTATCGAATTATATAATTATCTATTAATAGATTGTATGATAAATTATATTTTGATTCTTCATTCGATATAGTAAATCAACAATACAGCATGTCGCTAAATAAAAAATAGCTAATTTAAATTGCACCATGCGAGTTATTAACGAAAAACACTGACCAATCACAGCGCCCAAAGACCGCGGGCTCAACCACGTATGCACGGCTTTTATACACGGGCGCTCGGTCGGGCTCCCGGCACACGTACTGACACAGCATAGGTATCGCGGAAAATGTTATGTCATTTTAAATTAAAAATAATGTGAAATTATTCGTTATTCATGAATAACAAATAAACTAATAAGTCGTTTAATAACTGCGTTCGATACTTTTATTCGTTATTCGAAAGAAATAAAATGTTTTATTATTGTTAGAAAAGTCCCAAAAGCGAAGGCTTGAGTGGGCCATGTGCAGTCTTTCGCTGCGCTTCCACCTCCTAGGGATGGTTCTGCCTCAAGACTAAGAAAAACCATATTGTCAAGGGGGTCCTTCTGACTAGGATTTTTCACGGAAGACAGAATTGTATCAGAACTCGCGAAGTATAGTTGAAAATACAAGCTTTCACTCTTTTTAACCACCCACGTTCATTTCTTATTCAACCGTTCAGCACCGTTATTCTGATTTTCCTTACATTATTTACGAAAAAAATGTTTTTTCTTTTAACAGCACGTTTTCAAATAGATAAAATATGCTGTGAAATAAAACGATTTCGATAGCTAATGCTAGGAAAAAATAATTAAACTCGCCCATTCGTTCACGGGCACGTTTTGTGCCATTCTGACGACACTTTTAGTGTTCGTCTCACTACTTTCAAACCACCACTTGCTTTTTCAGCGACTTGCCTCGCTTACTTTGTAAGCCTTTACACGCGCACACACACACACACACACATATACATGCATACATACACACACACGCGCTCACTTATTCACACCCGAATCCGGCGGTCCTCAAATGTTTCCGACTTATCTGTTTTGACTCTTGCCGGCGCAACGTTTTGCACCGTCGGTTTATTTGATGTTTATTTGAAACTGTTTCGTGTTTCTCATGGCAGTACAATAAACATTTCTTTTCCGTTGTATTGTAACTATTCCCCTTCCTTACCAAACGTCCACCTAGGATCCACAAAACGCTTAAGCTCTCAGATTTATTTTGCTAACTGAACGAGCAACATGCCGCGTACGAACGCAGAGTACTACGAAATGTTTTTTATTTTTTTAAATAATATAAGGAAAATCAGGATAACGGTGGTGAACGTTTGAATAAGAAATGAACGTGGGTGGTTAAAAAGAGTGAAAGCTTGTGGATTGACTATACTTCGCGATGGCTGATATAATTCTGTCTTCCCTGAAAAATCCTAGTCAGAAGGACCTCCTTGACAATATGGTCTTTCTTAGCCTTGAGGCAGAACCATCCGTAGGAGGTGGAAACGCAGCGAAAGACTGCACATGGCCCACTCAAGCCTTCGCTTTTTGGACTTTTCTAACAATAATAAAACATTTTATTCCTTTCGAATAACGAATAAAAGTATCGAACAGAGTTATTATCACGTTCGTGAATGTGGATTATATACCATTCAAATTTATAAGCCACATTATCGTGTATTCATTTCTAAATTTTTTGAAGTTAATAGTTATAAAAGTGTAGATGTTACAATTAGTTTAATAATAAATCATTCCGGCGAACAAGCACCAAGCACGGCAGCCTTTCGCCAGAGAACCGCGCCGAAGGCACGGAGAAAAAACAAAATCGACAGTTTCTAAGAAGTCACCGAAAAATATCGATCGTGCGGCGAAGTGAGTTCATCGACTCGGCCAGAACATCGGCTGTTGAAAATTGTTGGATAGGTCAGGATCGACACGAGGATCCAGCCTTACCGACCTACTTTCGTCGAAGCAAGCTATTTCGTGGACGATATTTCAATTATTTTTTTCTAGCATTAGTTATACAAATCGTTTTTCTTAAAACAATTTATTCACCTGAAAATGTGCTGTTAAAAAAAATTTTTTTTCATAAATAATAAAACGCTTTATTTCTTTCAAATAACGAATAAAAGTATCGAACGCAGTTATTAAACGACTTATTAGTTTATTTGTTATTCATGAATAACGAATAATTTCACATTATTTTTAATTTAAAATGACATAACATTTTCCGCGATACCTATGCTGTGTCAGTACGTGTGCCGGGAGCCCGACCGAGCGCCCGTGTATAAAAGCCGTGCATACGTGGTTGAGCCCGCGGTCTTTGGGCGCTGTGATTGGTCAGTGTTTTTCGTTAATAACTCGAAAACGAAGCTTCAAACAACATTTTAGTAAAGGAAAATGTTGTTTAGAATCACTTCAGCTACCCCCCATTTCCGGATGTTACACTAGTTCTGGGACACCCTGTATATCAACTTCGTTACATCTTTAGTAACATAATATTAAATTTAAACTGTAATAAAATATGAAAACCGAGAAATATTGGTATCTTATGTTTCCATAGAAATCCCCGAACATCATATATTCGAGTAATTTGGAAATAAATAACAATGTATAATGTTCACAATTTATTTACGTGTAGAAATCTTTAAATATTAACATAAAAGATTATCCATTATATTAAGTAGCCTATCAAAATGTCTGATGATTTTTAATAACGTTAAATGTGAGCAGAAAAGTATTTAACGTGAGATTTAAAGAATTAGAAAATAGATTCTTGTTATCGAGAAATTATTTAAAAAAGAATATGTGATTTTAAATTGTATATTGCAGGATTAATTTTCATTTGGATAGTATTATGGTATATTTAGTGTTTCATTTTAAGAAAACAATAAAGTTTGCAATGAAACAGAGAATAGAATTAAAATGCTCGATGTATTTGATGTTTTTGTCATATTTAATTTGCAAAAACTTTCTGAATTTTTTTTCCGTACTGAAATGATAAGTTGGCTACACTGAAGTTTTGACTATGTATACGCACTATCAGTGTATTGTATACAATACGTACGTTTGTATTTGTAAACAACGTTGTTTATTTGGTAACGATGATAGCGAAAGAGTTGAAATTATGCGTTAAATATTATTCAATTAGAAATATTGGAATTATATAAATTGTACATTAAGTATGATTATAATGTATTAACATTATTCAATCTATGAATTAACGAGGAAAGGAAATAGGTAGTATTTTAGACGACGATATTCCGCAATTTTTCTATTAACATGACAACGTTAAAAGGCATTTTTCCTAACTTAAGTAAGTACGATTATTTATCAAATTATTCGAAAACGTTAAAACGACAATTTGGTATTTTCATACTGTTTGTTCTAGCTGTCGTAAATTTTTATTTAAAGAATGTTTAACAAATTAATATTATTCATCTTATAGAACCAGTGAAAGGAAAAAATTTTATACATGAAAATGTAAAAAATCTTCGTCGTATGAAACATTTTCATATGAGCAAGGAAGAGGAGATACCAAAATTACAAGTATACAACTGGAAAAAGATGATTAGTAATAATAATAATCATAATCACAATGTTTTGTCTAAAATGACCTCAAATTGTCGAATAAAAAAGCACGTAGGGAACGGTGGTATGAATTCAGTGATAAATAATAAATTAGATGAACCAGAACTGCGCAAAAAGTCTGACACTTTGATATTAAACAAAAGCAATGTTTTAATTAAAGAACCAATAAATGAGAATTCATTATTTAAACGAAACAAGAAACAGCATAAAGGGTTGCATAAATCTATGCAAAAATTACAAGAGAAAGCATCTGAACATCCCAAGTTATCGTATACGTTAGCAGAAGATGTTGATAATGATACAAAAATCATTAAAGTGAAAAATCAAAGTATCCAGACCTTGGACACAAAGGAAATGGATGATTTGTATTCCAAAGGGATTGTCAAGTATGTATTCAAAGAAATTACAGCATTTGTAATTCACTGATAGCAACATTTTTTATGTAGATATCCATCGAAGAATTGTTTGAATCACAATGAAACGATGAATAAAAACGAGACAAATGAACAAACCGATGCATCTTCGAGAAATATAACAAATTCACCTTTGGATAGAGGAGATGTTCAAATCATTGTGAAGAATATACAGAGCAACAAAACTGATGCAAAAAGTTCGAAATTATCGTCTAAAGAGGAAACAGATTTTGTTAAATTAAACAAAGAACGTACCGTTACGTCTAACAAGACAGCAACGCAAATAAATAACAGTAACAACACAGTTCCTACAAATTATCGCTTGGGTATAGTTCCAAAGTATGTTAAATGAAAAGGTTCAATTTTGCAATTTTGTTTTAACCGTATTTTGCGGCGAAGAGATTGTTCCATTAAAACTGCTTTGTTTATTAGGTATATTAAAAGTAGGAAAGAAACACAACAGAAAGCACAGAAAGCCAAAGCAGAAGAAATAGATTCTAAGTGTCCAAATGGTCACGTTCCTTTGCCCGACAGTGAACGCAAAGAGACATTGCGAATATTGAGAAAAAGTACGCAATTAAAAACTTGGTTTACGCAAAATTATTGCTCAACACTTTACCGACCGAGAACCTATTAATTAATTAATTAATTAATTACCTTATAAAGTGAATGATATAGTAAATTCTCTTATGAATTTTGAGTGAAAATTTTTAGAGCTGTAAGAATAAACGCTATAGCGAGTATCGAATAGAATAAGCCGGTCGGTAAAGTGTTAACGAACGTGTAAAATTTAGCTAGCGATAATTTATCCGTTGTTACAGATTATCAAGATTATGTAAATGAATTAAATATGCTGCCTATAAAGGTAGACACGCTTAGGGCACAGCAACGGAAAATAGAAATAGAGAAACAGCTGAACAAACTAGAAGAAGGCATAAAGGTTTTCTCCAGACCTAAAGTTTATGTAAAAATGAATACTTAAATTATTTATCAGTTGAACACAGTTGTATCTGTAGATATTTGTAATGTACATGTGTGTTCATATTTATAATTGTGTAATACATGCACGAACAATTTTTATTCAAAATAAATTCTTTATTAATAAATTACTCGGTAAAAGTATTTATTTTATTTACGATAGTCATTACGTTATCTGCTTTTTAGTCGTGTTTATAGAACTTTTATCGATACTATGCAGAAAGGCGACAGGATCGAAATGAACTTGGCCTAAATTGTAGTATTTCTCTTCAGATTTGTACCATTTCTTTATATCAAAATTTTCGAAAAATATTCTTATTTCTTTTACTGCGGACTCTTCAGAATCTAAAACAACAGTTGTTCTGTAGGTTGCATGAATAACACAAATAGGTTTCTTAAAATGAAAGATTTACCAGAGCCGTGTGCTGCATTTCTTGTATCTGATAAACCAAACATTCCTCTAATCGTATCAGGGGCAGTATATTGTGCTTGGTATACTTTTGTAGGACCTATTAATTTTCTCCATTTAGCAATAGCATCGTAATCGGTTAAAATATGAACATCCGACGGGCCACTGCACATAAACGTCAAAAGACGATTATAAAAAAATTTATCTTTATGCTCTTCGTAAAATAATTCTGCTTCCTTTTGTGTTATTATCGTCCTACGTGATCTGACAATTTTCAAATTATTGTCAATTATTAAATCTCGAATCTTCTGAAAATTACAATAATATCTAAATATTACCATCGTTTTGATTCAGAAATAAAAGCCAACTGTTCTGTCAATCCTGTTTGACTGCCATTTAAAAATTACACATACGCATGTCCTATGTAATTCTACGAAATTAGGTTATAATCTTCTTACCTGAAGCACAAAAGGCGATTTAACAATATGTGGCTTAATTATTGCCAAAGTTAACTGGAGATACTTTTGTGATTGCATTTTAACATTATTTTTAATTACCTACCCTTTCTGTAAAACCTGAATACTCGCATGGTGCAATTTAAATTAGCTATTTTTTATTTAGCGACATGCTGTATTGTTGATTTACTATATCGAATGAAGAATCAAAATATAATTTATCATACAATCTATTAATAGATAATTATATAATTCGATACAGAAATTGTACTTTTCAACGTGGTCTTACTGAAACTTCTTCGAACTATATTTAATCACGAAATTGCGTAAAAATCAAATTAGATATACATAAACGTAATATATTTCGTAATGCACAATGTGTTTGTATATTATTAGTACGTAGTGTATATTATATTCGTGTATCATGCAAATAATTTTACAAACGTATTCTTAAAACTAACAAAATTCAAATCAGACATTCTAAAATATCAAAGCAATATTTATTTCACAAGATCGATGAGTTCATCGGAAATTACCTCTTCTTAGCGTAGAATGTACCGATACACGATTTTTTCAAGTTCTCTTATAAATTTCAATGTTTTTTAAGTACACACTTACTTGATTTCAAATTAATCACTGTTCTATGCTTTCAGCACAATTTTACTTTAGATCGAGACGCTTTCAAAATCTTTCGAATGCCATGGCCTTTTTAATATTTAAATTTATAATCTGCACAGATATATTTTAATAATCTACAGGGTGTCCCGTAACTAGTGTAACTCCCGGAAATGGGGGATTGCTGAGGTGACTCTGAATAACTTTTTCCTTTACCAAAATGTTGGTTGAAGCTTCGTTTTTGAATTATTAATGAAAAATATTGGGCACGCGAGCGTTGGCTATGAGCCGCCATGCTCGGTGGTGGTCGTGAACAAACGCATTAGTATGAGTATCGCGGCAAATGTCACGTCGTCTTAAATTACGAATAATGTAGAATTATTCGTTATTCATGAATAACAAATAAACTAATAAGTCGTTTAATAATTGTGTTTAATACTTTTATTCGTTATCTGAAAGGAATAAAACGTTTTATTACTTATAAAAAAAATTGTTTCTTTTAACAGCACGTTTTTAATATCTAGATGTATAATTTGCACTGGTATATTTTAATAATTTGTAAGAATATTGTCCACGAGTAGAGAATTTTTAAGTTCCTTAATCGTTCTCCATCCCCATAAAATGTCGCTCTGGGATAGAAATAGTTCAAACGGGAGAACACATCGTTAGAGAGTGCAGTTATACAAAGGCTTGTATTTTACTGGTCAGTATTTTAATCCCTTTTTGTCAATACTTAAATATTAAGTCTCAGTATTTAAATATGAAGGGTCTGTATTTAAATATGAAGGGTCAGTATTTAAATAATTTGGTCAGTATCCTTTGGTCAGTATTTATATTAAAGTTATACTAAATGGTTTATGTTTAAATTTTTTTTAAATCGAAATTAGCAACTAGGGCACTCGTGATAGATTAATATTTATAAGATTATAATATATTAGTATGTCAAAATGTTAAACCGTGTATTTTTATAAATAAAACAATAAGCATGTTTTTTTTATTCATTAAATAAAAACTTGTAAACGTCCAGTTTGATTAAATATATAAAAAATAAAACTATATATACAGGGTGTCCCGTAACTAACTTAACTCCCGGAAATGGGGGGTTGCTGAGGTGACTCTGAATAACTTTTTCATTTACTAAAATGTTGGTTGAAGCTTCGTTTCTGAATTATTCACGAAAAACACTGGCCACGCGAGTGTTGGCTCTGAACCGCTGCGCTCGCTCGTGGTCGTGAACAAACGCATTGGCACAGAGTGAGTATCGCAGCAGATGTAACATCGTCTTAAATTAAGAATAATGTAGAATTATTCATTATTCATGAATAACAAATAAACTAATAAGTCATTCCATAATTGTGTTCGATACTTTTATTCGTTATTCGATAGGAATAAAGCGTTTTAATAATTCAAAAACCTTAGCAACCCCCCATTTCTGGGAGTTACACTAGTTACGGGACACCTTGTATTTGTTTTACGTATAAAGACATTTTTAAATGTAATTATTTTTCGACTTACAACGAGTTTATAATGGAATGGGTTTAATACTGTGTTTTTTTCTACTTTATATCGTTCATTTATTAATTTTATACTGACCGTAATGATACTAACCAGTAATTAATTCCACACTGATCGTTTTTTCGTTTGTACTGACCATTCGCTATTTATGTACTGACAATTTTTTCATTTACACACTGACTTTTAGTATATACTGACCTTTTTGGTAACAAAATACTGACCGAAAGTTGATTTAAATACCGATCGAAAATAGATTTAAATAGTGATCGTTTAATTTACTGCCTAATCTTTTATGTTAATATTTAAAGATCTCTGCATGTAAATAAATTGTGTACATTATACATTATTATGTATTTCCAAATTTCTGGAATATATAATGCTTGGGGATTTCTATGGAAACATAAGTACCAGTATTTCTCGGTTTTCATATTTTATTACAATTTAAAATTGGTATCACATTAGTAAAAATGTAACGAAGCTGATATAGTATCGAAATCTCTGTAATATCGAAACCAAAGTAATTATCAACGTTATTCTGATATTATTTATGATATGATCGCGAGATGACAGAGAATTCAATGTTACAATTGTCGGAACATTGATTTAAAACTAAGTGGTTAATACATTTGTAACTTCTCATGCAAAAAAGGGATAGCAGAAAGAAATATAAATAAGTGAAGATTGTTCCTCGAGAACGAATTCATTCTTGAAATTTATTTATTTACACAGTATTCTCATTAGTTCATTAACACGATATCGTTCGTTTATTACTGGACTATTAATTTGCTACTTTATTAGTTAGTATTTGTGCACTATGTATAAAGAAGAAACAAGAGTATAGCTTTCAAAATCGTTTGATTTTTAAGTTTTAAGTCCGTTAATTTGCAATATTTAAAATATAATAACGAAACTATATGTACACGACAATCATATAATTTATACATGTAAATTCATTTCACATATTTTAATACAGGTACACACGTGTAATATATCTAAGAAAAAAAATACAGACTTAAATAACAGAAAACTTGTGCAACTTCTACGATTATAAAACCAGAATTACTCAAAGTTAAAATTAAAAATCATAAGAGTATCGTTCATTTTTAAGTTCACCTAAACATTCGAAGTATACATTTGTATTTCAGAGATACAAAGTGGATCAAAGCTGTACTTTTGTAGCAAAAAGTTCACAAATTGTGTCTCGAAGCTTGTACTTTCCTAACATTGCTTTTTTTACGAACAGTTTAATATATTTTATTTATTTCTTACTTAAGTAGACAAACCGTAAAACACTATTCTACTGAAAATCCTGGAAATCTCTTCTAATTGTAATATTTTTCTACGTTAATTTCTGGCTGTCTTTTGGAACGGCGTCCATATCGAAAGTGACTTTAGACACATCGAGAAATGAATATCGTATAGTCAACGGTTTTCGTACGGGCGTCAGGTGAAGCCCAGAACAAAATTAATATTTTTTTGTGCAAGATTAATTGTTTAATTGCCAGTTAAACAAAAGAAACAACGAAGGTTACAGTGTGTGCAATAATTAGTTTAGCTTCAGTCAATTATTGACTGTGATACATTAGTTTAACAACGTTAATCTAGACGAAGATTTTCCTATAGGTGCATAAAATTTTTGTTGCCGACGCAGCTCCGTATTTTTCTTACGATTTCATTGAAGGTAACGTACGAATATAATTTAGTAATCTTAATCGTCGTTCATGAAACTTCTGTTCTCTGGGGAAGATGATACAGGTCCATAAATATCGTTTTCGAAAAAGGTTGTTTATGTATCAAATTGGCGTCTTTTATTCTACTAGCCAATTACACAAAAGATGTTTTCCCGCCATATTAGTAAAGCTTGTTACGGGTATGAAATTTTTATTAAATAATATATTTGAATTTTAGCGAGAAATGCATTTAAATATAATCTGAATTACTATGATTTCATGGTTATTCGAAGATAATTCCTTCGTAACACATTACGATAAATCTGAGGGACCCAATTGAAAGATTTTTTTTATAATTTTACTATGTTTAATGTTTATCTTTAATATTCACGTTATTCACATCTATGATAGATGTACAATAAGAGAATATTCGATACATTGTATTGCGTGGTTGTTTGATGGTTTTCTGTTTACAGCTGAGTAATGTGCTTGCAGTTATTTTCCCCATGCCTAAAACATCTAGAATATTTTACTCGTTAAAGTGAAAATATTGTACAATAAATAATAGATATAAAATAAAAATAGTAGTCATTTTTTCTTAATTGTAAATTGTTTTGTTTCATTCCCCATCTAAATAATAATTAAAGGATTTGAACATTTATTGAACACCATTCAATTCTATAGTTTATGTTCAATTTTTTCTTTTTTTTGCACAGAAGTTTTGTTCATTAAATAACAGATTTTCTATGAAGTTGAAGAGTAAAGGGGATCTTTATAGAATACATCTTAAACCAGCAAATTTGTATGTGTTAAAACAATTTTGTAACTCATTAAAATGATCAAACGATCAATTTTTATGTTTACCTTTTTTTACCTGTGATAATATGTTGTACAATAGAGAAAAATCTTAATTTTGTTTCCATTAAATGTGAATGTATATTTTGTAAGAAATAAAAGTTCACAATTTCTTCTTAAAAATCATCCGTCTGTGGTAATATAATCATTATTGTTACTATTCAAATTGCAAGGTTTACCAATGACAATTATATTTCTGTATTTTACAGTTATATAAAACACTGTATCAAAATGAGTACAGCAGTAGAAAATGGAAGCGGTGATAATTCGTCGAAGAAAAAAACTATCGAAGGAATATATCAAAAGAAATCTCAGTTGGAGCATATTTTATTGCGTCCCGACACTTACATCGGCTCGGTTGAATTATTAACAGAAATGATGTGGGTTTATGATAAAGAAAAGGAAACAATGATACAGAAGGAAATAAAATACGTTCCTGGATTATACAAAATATTCGATGAAATTTTAGTAAATGCGGCGGATAATAAACAGAGAGATCCTAAAATGGACACCATAAAAATTGAAATTGATCCGTAAGTACTTAACATGCAAAGAATTAAAAAGGTAAATTTAAATACAGTGATTGTACTTTAAAATATAACTTGTAGAGAGAATAATATTATATCAGTATGGAACAATGGTAAAGGTATTCCAGTGGTAATTCATAAAGAAGAAAATATGTACGTTCCTACCATGATATTTGGTCACCTGTTAACGTCATCTAATTACGACGACGAAGAAGAAAAAGTAACAGGTGGTAGAAATGGTTACGGAGCGAAATTATGTAATATTTTTAGCCATCGTTTTACCGTAGAGACCGCGTCTAAGGAATACAAGAAATGTTTGAAACAAGTAAATTGTTTATCTAAATGTAGATTTAAAATAGACAATTTTCTATCGTGTAATACGATTGTTTTTTATTTTCAGACGTGGTGTAATAACATGGGTAGTGCAAGTGAGCCTAGAATTAAAGACTTTCACGGTGAAGATTTTACAAAAGTAATATTTTCACCAGATCTATCGAAATTTAAAATGCAATCTTTAGACGACGATATAGTTGCTCTTATGTCTCGAAGAGCTTTCGATATAGCAGCTTCTACTAGAGGTGTTAAAGTCTATCTTAATGGTACTAGGATACCTATAAAAAATTTCAAGGATTACGTCGACTTCTATATAAAAGGTAAAGAAGACGACATCGGTAATCCTTTAAAACTTGTATATGAAAATTGCGGCCCTCGCTGGGAAATAGCTATGACTATATCTGACAAAGGTTTCCAACAGATGTCTTTTGTAAACAGTATTGCAACAACGAAGGTAAGAAATATCGAAAGGCGACAAAATTAGAATGTTTCTGTACTGTAAAAAGATTTTTTTTCTAACAGGGCGGACGACATGTAGATCATGTTACAGAATTAATAGTAAAACAATTAACTGAAACTTTAAAAAAGAAGAATAAGGCTGGAGTGACGATTAAACCGTTCCAAATCAAAAATCACCTATGGATTTTTATTAATTGTCTTATTAATAATCCTACATTTGATTCACAAACTAAGGAGAACATGACGCTACAGCCGAAAAGTTTTGGATCGAAATGTGTACTTAGCGATAAATTTATTACATCTGTAAGTGTTCAACCACAACTTCGTTGATTTAACGTTAGTTTATATATCTGTAAGAAACTTTTATTTATACGTAGGTAACGAAAATTGGAATTGTAGAAGCAGTTTTAACGTGGGCAAAGTTTAAAGCGGATAGTCAGTTGCAAAAATTAGGACCCAAATCGAAGCAAAGAAAATTACAAGGTAAACTGTGCACAGGGTGAGTTAGAGATAGAAAAAGCTGAGGAGTGTAAGATTTATACACTTTTTTAAAAGATTAACGTGTAGATCGATTATTAGAAACATTCTACATTAGTGTGCAATGTTGAAAAGTCAGTATTTCTCAAATTTTCAACATTCGATCGCTTAAGGATGTAGACAATATCGACACCGTGGTCAATTAGATACAGGAATCGATTTACCGTTGCATTTATGAAATAAAAAAGTAAGAGAGGAAGATGGACTTTTGTATATATAAAGTTTCTTCTTCACAGCTTTTTTTCTATCTCTAAGCAAACATGGAGATATAATCATCTTGAAAAGGGAATTTGAGCTCTTTTAATAAAAGATATAATAATAATTAAGATATAGTTAAATTTATATTATACAGAATTAAATTTCAAGAATTAAATTTTGTTATTATACAAATTAATATTAAAAGGCAAATATCACCAATTTAAGATAATAGTTAAAAATATGCTTTATTATTATTATAATAGATAATTAAACAATTAAACAATAACATAACTCCAATTGCGCGACTGACACTGTGTAAGTATATATCATATAGACATGTTTAATGTTCTACACGATCTGTATCAATCAGGAATACCAAAACTGGAAGATGCTAATGATGCAGGAACTAATAGATCATTGGAGTGTACACTTATATTAACCGAGGGAGATTCAGCTAAAAGTATGGCTGTGTCTGGATTAGCGTCGATAGGCCGTGATAAATATGGTATATTTCCTCTAAGAGGTAAAGAAACGTGACTGAATTGCTATAATCCGAAAATATCCCATAAGAGCGACGCGAAAATAGGCGACCAAACTTTGCTCCCATATTCTCTCCTTAAGAATGAAAAAAATGTACAAACAGAGGTCCGAAAACTCTTTCTTCTCGAGACATGGACAATTTTCACATCGAAAATTTATTAGAACAAATTTATAGAATTTCACTCGAAGAGAAAAATTCGGAATAATTCGAAACACTTTCTTTGAGTCAGTTTTAGACATTCCTACAGTACTCTATATTTATATCTCCACAAGGAAGAGTTTTTGACATTTTTTTCAACCTTGGAAACAGTAGAATACGGTATCAACGTTTAACCCACCTATTTCCGTGTCACCATGGTGTATTTCACTATATCTAAATCGTTTCCCCATAGGTAAAATTTTAAACGTTAGGGAGGCAACGCATAAGCAAATTCTGGAGAATGCAGAAATAAATAATTTAATAAAAATTCTTGGTCTCCAGTATAAGAAGAAATACGAAACGCGAGACGATCTGAAAACGTTACGTTACGGAAAAATGATGATAATGACTGATCAGGATCAGGTTATTTGTTTAATAAATATACTGTACATGCATATATGTGTATTACACATAATTTATAATATTTATTCACATAGGACGGTTCCCATATCAAAGGCTTGTTAATTAATTTCATTCATCACAATTGGCCGTCGTTGTTGAAACTAAATTTCGTGGAAGAGTTTATTACACCTATCGTCAAAGCGTCGAAGGGAACCCAATCATTAAGTTTCTTCTCGATGCCAGAGTTTCAGAAGTGGAAGTCCGAGACGAGTAATTTTCATACGTACAAAATCAAATACTACAAAGGTTTGTGTTTTCAATATTTCGCGTACTTTGTTAATTCGTATTCCACGAAGCATGTAAAAATGTCCTGCTTCAGGTTTGGGTACTTCCACTGCCAAGGAAGCGAAAGAATATTTCGAGAACATGACGAGACATAGAATCAGATTTAAGTACGACGGGGATCAGGACGATCAGAATATCATTATGGCCTTCAGTAAAAAGTGCGTTGATCAACGTAAGGACTGGTTAATGAATCACATGGACGAGACGAAGAGAAGAAGAGAAATCGGGCTTGGGGAACGCTATTTGTATCAAAAGGATACGCGTACCGTGTCGTTTTCTGATTTCATTAACGTTGAACTAGTTCTGTATAGCAATTACGACAATGTGCGATCTATACCTAACATGATCGACGGTTTTAAGCCTGGTCAAAGGAAAGTGGTGTACACTTGTTTGAAACGTAACGATAAACGTGAAGTGAAAGTTGCACAGTTAGCTGGTTCTGTTGCTGAACATTCGGCGTATCATCATGGCGAAGTTTCCCTTATGTCAACTATTATCAATCTTGCGCAGAATTTCGTGGGAAGCAACAATATAAATTTACTTCAACCAATTGGTCAATTTGGTACGAGACTCGCGGGAGGAAAAGATGCAGCTAGTCCTCGATATATTTTCACGATGCTTAGGTATATATATATCTATACTATAGAATTGTACACCATTGATGGAGGTATATAGTTAATACACGTAGCTTTATGTATTATCCGTAGTCCATTAGCGAGATACATATTTCACAAACACGATGACGCTTTGTTGAAGCACGAATATGACGATAATCAAAAAATAGAACCGGTTTTCTATGTACCAACTATACCAATGATATTGGTGAACGGTGCTGATGGAATTGGTACTGGATGGATGACAAAGATACCGAATTACAATCCTAGAGAGATCATTGAAAATTTATTTAGAATGATGGACGGCGCCGAACCGAAACCTATGGTAATATTTTTCTAAAAGTAACTACATCGTATTCGTTGTTTATATATTTTTGTTACAACATATTTTCCCGTAGGTACCGCATTATAAAAACTTCAAAGGCGTCATAGAAAGCTGCGGGGATTATAGATATGTTATTAATGGAGAAATTTCAGTGATAGGACCAGACAAGCTTGAAATTACCGAACTTCCAGTTGGGATTTGGACACAGACGTATAAAGAATCGGTGTTGGAACCAATGTTACATGGAAGCGACAAAACTCCGGCTATTATTACGTAAATATCACTTTTGCTGTTTAACATTTAATACATTCGCTGCCTCCGTCGAAGCATTATCGGCTGTGTGCGTGTGTGTCATCGTCAACATCAAAGTTGATATCTGTGTGATCTGAGTAAATTTATAGTGCACAATACAATTTTCTGTTGGCAGCAAACGTGTTAAATTGTAAAGTAAGTGATTAAAATATCATGTAATATTCGTATCGTACGTAATGCTATTTGTAGAGACTACAAGGAATACAATACAGATACAGAAGTACAATTTATAGTAATTTTAAACCGTGATAAGTTGGTAGAATTAGAAAGAGACGGTCTTCATAAAGCATTTAAGTTACAAACGACAATGACTGTCACGTCTATGGTAAGAAATCGTAAATTTTACTTAACACTTTACCGATCGGAAGCCTATCAATCGGTTCCTCACTGTCTAATTAATTACCCTATGATGAGAGAAAGTAGAACCCTCTCACGAATTTTGATTGAAAATTTTTCGAGCTGTAAAAATAAACGAGATAGCAAAAACTGAGCGAAGTATTGAATTAAACGGAGACTGTCGGTAAAGTGTTGAAACGTTCAGCAATATATTGAACTATAACGAATGCACTTGTTTTGGATAGTGTGCATTTGATGAGAATCTATGCCTTAAAAAATACGACAGTGCTCTGCAGATTTTAAGAGGTTTTTATAAAGTAAGACTAGAGATGTACCACAAAAGAAAGGACTATTTGGAAGGTATTCTACAAGCGGAGGCGTCTAAGCTCTCGAATCAAGCACGGTTTATTTTAGAGAAATGTGATGGTACTATAGTGATAGAGAATAAAAAGAAAAAAGATATGATAGCTGAATTAATTAGACGGGAATATGAATCTGATCCGGTCGTTGCCTGGAAATTATCGCAGAATAGGGAAGAAGTTTTAGTAAGTATTGTATCTTTATTTCAAACTAGCAAGGTTTGTAATTCATTAAAGTTCACTTGTTCTGCTACATTAGGAAGCTCAAGTAAGTGATAGGAAAAGAAAAAGAAAAAATGATCGTAATTTTATTTTCAATATAGACGTATTAAATGATTATTATATGATATATTAATAGGGAGATCTGACAGAAAATGCGGATGATGAAACGGCTATGCAATCGAACGTTATAGCAAATGAAAATTTCGATTATCTATTAGGAATGACCCTATGGAGTTTAACAAAGGAGAAGAAAGACGAGCTATTGCGTCAGAGGGATGATAAATTATTAGAATTGAAAAGATTACAAGTTCGTACACCTATGTCGTTATGGAAGGAGGATTTAGATAATTTGTTGAACGAATTAAATAGGGTAAGTAGCTTTTTTTACGTAGCAACGAATTTCTCTGATATGACAACTATATTTTATTGTAGTTGGAGGAGAAAGAAAAGAAAGAAGAACACAAGTCCAAACAGACCAATAAAAAGCCACCATCGAAGTTCTATA
The DNA here is from genome assembly GCA_951804975.1 of Anthophora plumipes. Lineage (NCBI taxonomy): Eukaryota > Metazoa > Arthropoda > Insecta > Hymenoptera > Apidae > Anthophora > Anthophora plumipes. Next base: position 3,462,421 of record OX638122.1, read on the forward strand.
GTAACGATGATATTCGTAGAATAGTCCCTACAATTGACACTGAATTAAAACGCAAAATAGAAAGAGCAGATATCGTGTCTAAAGATAAGAAGGATGGAGTAAAGAAACTTCAAAAGGTTTGCTACACGTCCTCAAGTTCATTTATTTCTAGTAGAACTTAGATGAAACTTTCCTCTAACTCTGAAATTTTGCGATATTAGGTAAAGAAAGAGTTGCCAGAAGAGAAAGACGAGTTCGATATGTTGGTCGAAGCGAACTCTAAAACTTTGCAAGAAAAAGTGGGCAATTCTCCGGAGAAAATAGAAAAGAAAGCAGGCGGCAAGAAAAGTACATACACACACACATTCACTCCCCATAAAAAATTTTGTATAGATCGTAATGTTTCGTTGTATTATTTCACTTAGGATTGAAACAGACAACATTACCGTTTAAATCGAAAGTGAAAAAAGAAAAAGGTGACGAAAGGAAAGACAAAGATTCGAACAGTAGCGACGACATTGATTTTGGCAGTATTTCACCACCACCGGAACCTCGAGTATCCCGTAGAACTAAAAGTATCAAACTTTTCTTACGTTTGGAATATATATGTGTGTGTGATGATATATTTTTTTATTTAATATTATAGCTACGAAGAAGTACAATTTAAGCAGCGACGAATCTTCTTCGAGTGACGAGGTTCTTAGCATTTCCTCAGACATGGAACAGTGAGTGTTATTCACAACTGTATAAAGAAAAGATACTTTCAATTTAAATTCTTTTCAGGAAAACGAAATCTGCGACAATTGTTAATAGCGATTCCGACGATGCCTTTAAGGCACATAAGAAACGTAAGTGAATGTTCATGTATGAACTGCTGTTAGTACAAATATTACATGTTATGTTTCCTTCCATAATAGCTAGCTCGGAAGAACTGTTCGACTCTTTAGTTGGTAGTTCTCCGGAAAAGCAACAGAAACCTGCAGAAGTGTCTAGCGAGGATTTATCTATATTTTCACCTCCGACAAAAGGTGAGATCGATAATGCAAAATGTACAGTACTGATAATTCGTGAAACTCGTAGTAGTACTTCACGTTAAATTTCGTAATTTATATTTCAGCGCCCGCTAAAAAGAAAACTGAGAATGGAGGGAAAGGAATGAAGAGGCAGTTGAAGAAAAAAGTAGCTTCTTCCGATTCAGATTCCGAGGAAGTTATGTCCTCGAATAAACAAGCACCCGTAAGTAACATTGCAATTTCTACATTTTAGTAGGTCGTCCAGAAAGTTCGTGCCGATTTTTGATAAGTAGTGTTTGAATATATTACAAGATTTTTAAATTGCATGGAAACATAAAATTCGCACGTATTCTGGAAGATTATTATTTCACGTGTCTTTTAAAAGTTTATTCGTTGCAATTATTAGTTTCTTCTCAGTGTTATACTGTTTTGAAGATGGAAGGAATTTAGAGCACACTGACATTGAATATTTTTCTTTCACTGAAAAGGGAAAAGTACTGAGAAAACATCGAACGAGATATGTAACGTTTAAAGAGGCGGTAACCTATTAGAAAAAATGTTTTGCAAACGGTTTACAAAATCTAAAAATAAGAATTTCGGTCTTAAAGAAAATAAAGAAACAAAGTTTTTGGTACAATGGAATTTTTCAATTTGCTGGAAAAACTGCGAAAAATTGTAAACTTGAAAAATCCATACCTTATAGAACAAAAAAAGATGTTTTGAAGTATGAAATTGGCTTATTTACAGAAAAAATTTGTTGCGAACAGTTGACAAAATCTGAAAATAAGAATTTCGATCTTAAAGAAAATAAAGAAACAAAGTTTTTTGGTAAAATAGAATTTTTCAATTTGCTGGAAAAACGACGAAAAATTGTAAAATTGAAAGATCCATTCCTTATAGAACAAAAAGAAAATGCTTTGAAGTATGAAATCGGCTTATTTACATAAAAATCGGCAAGAATTTTCCGGACAACCCAATACATTATTACAGAAATGAACAAATATTTTTGCTATTTTATCGTAAAAAAGAAAAAGAGAGAGAAAACGTTTTGAAGGTTGTAAGTTCAGTTGCGAAACTTATTTGTCTACGCAGATAAAGAAAAGAAAGAAGAAGCCTGAATCGGAGGAAGATAGTGCTGCTAACAGAGAAAGTTTGACAACGTTAACGCGAAAAACTGGCGGTCGTGCTCGTAAACCTGTCTCGTATGTTCTCAAATCAGACGACGAGGATTCTAATTGATAGAATTTGTAAAATATTTTAAAACTATAATGAAAAACGGCACGTGTTCCGGAAAGCTCGAATTACAAATTGATACAGCTTCTAAGTTGAATCACAAATCGAAGTCGCTAGTAAAGAATTTCTTGCGATTACATTTGATATATAAATTTTAACAAATTCTGCCTTGATTATTAATCGAGACATTAGTAATTTTATATAACACTGTACATATATGTACTAAACATGCGAAATAGTATTGTAAGGAAATGAAATTTTACAACGATAAATAAGTTATAAGTGTAATATGCGATTAAACACATCTGAATCATGAATGATTGTATAACGTCTGCGTATTTAAATAGTATTGAATTATAAGAATACGTACTTCTTTTTTCTACGCTAATTTCTCGAAAAAGAAAATTTTTCAAATACTGGTTTTGTAAAGAAAAATTAAAGAAAAATTAATAAAGTAACATATTTTTACACACGTTAGAGTACCAGAGAGAATTTGTAGAATCTTTTTTTTTTTAATTGTCGAACTAAACAAAAAAATGGGAGCAGTTTTCAATATCTTGTAAAATTTACTATAACTTTTGTTAATTGTTATGTATGATAATATACTCGGTGAAAATTTGATTTTCGTACGGATAAAACACGTATTCAAACATAATCCATATATTCACTAAGTGATCGCATAGTTTTTACGTGTAGTATTGATACTCGATAATAGGACGATCTATGTATGCTTGACGATTATAGAAATGTTATTAGTGATTGTGATGAAATATTTTGCATTTACAATGAATGGAATTATTAATTTAAACATTAAAATATACATTATGTACGTTTAACTAAACTTTCAACTCTCTTTATTTATTACTTTCTCGTTTTGTATATTGAATGAAATTTGTAACGAAACGACATTATTTACGTGTAATACCTTCACATCTCGTTATTTACAATGATCCAAGGTATCGTTAAAAAAGTAACATACTTACCACAACGTGTAAAAAATAATTGTACCAATTGAACACATTCAACGATGCGTACAATTGATAATCTACATTCAAGGAATGGAATTTTTATAAAATAAATAATTCAATTAATCACTCACTTATCGAGAAGGAAAAGATAATCAATCTACTCGATGTGTTAAATACAATACCCAAGTAATTAACGTGTGCTTTCTTTCTCTTTCTCTCTAAAACACCAAGCTTTTTAGATCTTAGAATAAATCGAACGGTATCACATAATGTCACTTTTAGCATTCTCCTTTCTAAGAAAAAAGATCTCGTCAAATTTCTCGTTAATTACTAATATACCAAATAAATGGAAAAATGTAAACGTAAAATTATTAATGAACAATAAGTGTATAGAACAGAATGATTTAAATGTACCAAAAAGCATAATTAATCTCATACAAATATAAATAACATGTACAATTTTAATACGATTTCTTAATGTAAAGGCAAAAGACATTATGCAATATATATATCACAATCAACAAAGATGACGAATAAATAATCCGCTTAATAATAAAAACCATTGAATTTTGTATTTGTTAGATCTTTGTTTTCCAGTATATACGTTGTTAAATCATTCCAAAAATTGTATCGTATTTATTATTCTTATGGGAGCTAACCACGTTGTCCTATCCGACCCGGTCAGGTAATCAGAAGAAAAACGACGGAAACTAGCGTATTCAAAGTGAACGATTACAGGAAGAAATTTCTAAAAGATGTATCTACTGATAATTTAGAAAATTCAATTAGTAAAACAGCCAATTGAACAATACAATATTTCTTACAGTGGCAGGATTTGCGGGTATTTGACAAACGAATTCTTTCAAATAACGCAATACGATTACTCTCAGTCAATAAGCATGTTCTCTAATTTTCTGTTCTTTTCTTTTGTTTCTTTCTAACTGAAAAATATCTTTGCATGCACACGTATTGTAGGGAAATTATACATTGTTATACGTGATTCATATTTAATTAATAAGTTTACTAACTTTAAATTATACACAAATACGTAAATTTATTGCTATAACGTTTCATACACCATCCTCGACGCAATTCCTGTTGTTTATGAGGAAGATCGTGACTATGCTGACACGCAGGGGCGATAAAAAAACTTCTCCGCTTATTAAAGAACTGTCTTTAAATACTTTCCTTCTTTTTTTTATTAAACTCATAATAATACTTGAACCTCTACGTGTATGGTGGTAGAAACGCACGTAGAGTGATATATTATTATGCAAATGGGGGTTTGATTATTTGGAAATGAATATCCGTTATTTTCCGAAGAATAATATATCTGACCAGGCAATACTAGGACATTTTGTGCAAACGAATTTCCTACGGAAAAAAAAGAAATCTTATTCCTTGGATAAAAATTTCATTTTCGATACATGCATTTAATATTTTTATTAACGATGCATTTTTCAAGGAGTTTTCATTATATACAAATGCAAAATTGTTTTCTATCGCAAAACATATAAACACTGCTTGGTATAGATCCGTTTTTTTTCTTTTTTTATCATTACAAATAATCTCAGATGAGATTTCATGGAATAAATGCTCTTTAAATGATTTTCTTCATTCTTTCGTTTTCCATTTTTATTAAATGATTTAATTCTTTAAATTTCTTAACCGTCATCGTAACAAAACGACATCCTTTCTCTTTTTTATTTTAAAGAAGTGTTTCTCGTAAATTTTACTGGCCAAAGTGTGCTATTTTCTTTACTCAAGAATAGTATGCACCAATTGTCATTTTAAGCTACAGGTAAATGTAAAAGAATATTACAAAATTGTGTGAGTAGCTTGGCTGTTGTGTTCAGAAATTTTCTACCTGCCTGCAATTGATTTTTCCAAACAATATTTATAAATACATCTAAAAAAAAAATGACAATTCTTCAAGGTTGAGACAATCATGCACACACGCCCTCGGGGAAAAGAAAGTTAAATAAATTTATTCATCTTCTGACTAGTTTGTCTTCCAACTTAATTTACAAAAAGCACTTCTTCGTTGATCAATTTTCAAAAGTATACGCTTTCGTCTATTTTTTTTTCTTTCCTTTTCTTTGATTGATAAATTTGAAAAAACCGCAAGAGAAATAGGAAAGGGAAGCAGGAACGGTTGGCTTTTAGAATAGAAGCGATGGATCTAGTAGTAGACTCTGTTCAGACTTGTAATGTATTCTCCTCTGACCATTCTTTGCCAATCACGTTGGTATTGAATCAATACCGTGCCCACATTGTACCAACAACTTACAACATTTTTTTAACAACTCTCTAATACTCCCAAAAGCTGCAGTTTATCGACAGACGCGACTATAATACAAAGCAAGGGCACTTGATAAAATAACTTAATCTTCTATTTCATAATTATCTATATATAACGTACATATATAAAACAAATTATGAATAAAGAAATAGCAATCAGGTCGGTACAGTATTGTGAAATCTTACCTTAAAAAATTTCTTTTTTTCCTTTTTTTTCTTTTCAAACGCCTGATTATATGAATCGGTATATATCACGAAAATGTAAAGATTATAATCAACGCGCCGAAGTCCACTGTTGAGGAAATAAAATTAAAAAAAAAAAGAAAAAGAAAAAAATATGAGTCACTCTATTAGAAAATTCTGGATTAAAAATGTACATGTGCATGGAGCATATAAGCGGTGGACTACAATTCTATATGTTCTTTTTTTTCTTTCTTTCTTTCTTCATTTGGGAGCAACGCGATTCTTTTTACTTTTCTTTGCATTCGAACCTTAGACCAATCAATCCGGTATAGATAAAGCCCACTCGTTTCAGAATAGGAACAACCAACCAAATCTCCTCATGTGTGTATGTTAATCGTTATTAGTCATGATATAAGTAATAATGTTAATATTTGAATAAAGTAACATGATGTGCAGTCAAATATTCATGGAATACTTGGCTGCACGGAGGTCATGCGAGGATCCACCACAGTTGTCTTTCCACTGTCAATGCTGTCCTGTTCTTTACACCATATATATATATTATATCGGATTTATTAGTATATATATATATATAGTATAAATATATACACGCACGCTAAGTTTTAACAATCTTTCGTCACACTCATTCATGCATACGTAACTTTAGAAGAGAGGAACGTCCTCCGTTAAAAGCAAAGTCCCTCTTAACCGCTTTCACGCGCTTTGCTTCGGATACTATTTTATCTTCCGTTGCTCTCTTTGTTCACCGAGTAATTTCACTTGCAATGATTTCCGTCGCTGTGTACTCCTTTGTTTCCCTTTTTCTTCTTAAATTTGAACTTCACTTTTAATTCACAATGACTTTATCACATGTTTATCTGTTTCTCTCGTTTTTTTCTTTCTTTCTTTCTTTCTTTTCTTCTTTCTTTTAAACACTATTATCAAGTCAGCCCACTGTTTGATACAAGGAACGATAATACAATTGAATATTTACGAACACAACATTTTTTTTTTCTTTTGTCATGCTGAATAATGTAGCTTGTATTGTAGAAAGACGCAAGCTTCTGGACTTGCGGCGACCAGTCTCGCATCTCTCTTGCAATGTCCTATGTAGTCGGCCTGTAAGTATAGTTGTAGAGGTGTGGTGGAAGTGGTGGTGATAGTGGTAGTGGTAGTGGTAATTCGTGGCATTGGTGATGGTGATACTATCCGGTCTTTAGTATTTACAATTCGTTATAGCAATCGCTATATTCCTAAGATGAGATGGTGTGCAATTCAGTGTTCAAGATTTGGCATGTATTAGCATATTGAAGAATTTGTCTTTAGTCCTTTTCCACTACGAACTGCTTGACGCGTTCATACCACTAAACATGCCAATACTAAATGAAGTTTGTTGTTGTTGCTGGATCTGTTGTTGCTGTTGTTGCTGTTGTTGATTATTCGCTTGACGGCCATGTTTTGGCACTGGAGGTTGCAGATATTCGTGTCTAGCTAATGTCAATACATCTATGCGTTCCTCTTTCCTATATGCTAGACAACTTCTTATGAAACTCTGGGAAAAAGAAAATATTAATGAATAATTTATAATTTTATTTTATTCCTGAATTTAGAAGAATTAACTGTATAGTAGTACCTTTGCTTCGTTGCTAACAGTTGGTTTATTTGCAAATTGAACTTCAGTAGCTTTTAAAATTGTGTTTTCTTCTAAAATTGTAGCTTGAGATTGATTATGTCCAAAAGGCTGAAACCATAACAAGTTTTTATCGAGGCAATGATACAGAGAAATAAAAAGGACATAGTGGAAACAAGTAGTTTAATCAACCATACCTTTTTGCCATATAGACACTGGTAAAATATAACTCCTACACTCCATACATCGACTTTTGACGATATTTTTGGAGGATTTTTACCAATAACAAAACATTCCGGTGGAAGATACCTAAACGATAGAAAACAAATCTTTTCAAACACTGCCGATCAATTCCAAACATAAAAATGTAGAATTGTGTTTAATTCTATCAATTATATGTTTTAAACGTAAAGATACATACCAATAGGTACCAGCTCCTTGAGATGTCAAATCCATTCCATGGTCTGGATTGTAATTTTCTTCGTCCATTACTTTACTTAACCCAAAGTCCGTAATTTTTATTTCTCCACAAACATTACCTTCAGTTAATAGTATATTACCTGCGAAACGAAAATATTAAGAGTACGTGTATCCCAATTTTTGGTTTATACGGTCAAAAAGAAATATATAATTGCAGAAATTTACCTGGTTTTAAATCATAATGTATGACTGGGGGTTTTATTTCATTGAGGTACTTTAATGCAGATACAACTTGCATAACAATGGATCTTGCTTCTCTTTCAGGTATAGTCTTATGCTAAATAATGGAACGATAGATTTGTTATACGATAAAAAAATAAATTTTAACGTTACAGTAAAATATATATATGTACCTGCTTAAGGTAAAAATCTAAATCATGGCCATCACAATATTCCAAGACGGTACAAAAAGAATTGGCGTCAATTTCAAACACATCATATAATTTCACAACACGAGGATGATCAAGAGCTTTATGTATATTATATTCTCGTAACGCATGTCTGTGTAAAGAATACAAACAACAAATAGTATAAATACTATTTTCTAAATACGCATTTTGGTTACGAAATTAGTATTATTATTTTAAATTGAACAAATTAAAATTAAATAAATGATTTTATTGTGAAAGATCTTACTTAATATAATTAGCTTTTTTATCCTCTTTCCAGTCTTTATTCAATTGATGCACTTTACAAGCGACGTATCGTTGCTCTTTTAAGTCAAATGCCTATAAAAAGAAAACGAAACGAAATTGCATGAAAAATAATTAAATAATCCTTTACTCAGGTATTATTATCGGCAACTAGTAGGTAGGATTTTCATACCTTATGCACTTCGCTAAAGCCACCTTTGCCTAATAACATTAGTAGAAGGTAACGTTCATTTAGTACAGGATGAGAATTGAATCTCGATTGGTCCTCGTTGTGAATACGTTTCAGTTCTCTGATGTGTAAATTTCTTTCTCTTTCGAGTTTCTCCATTTCTAATTGCAGATCCGCGTCTTCTTTCTTCAACGCACTTTGTCTTAACTACACATCGAAGATATATACGTGTTTACAGAACGAACGAAATATTTTCGAATGGGTAAAATAAATGTTTCAAAAGAAAATGCGTAAAATTGTACCTTGAGTATTTCATCAGCTTCATAATACTCCTGCCATGTATACGATCCAGGTACTGCATCTGGCTTTAAGAATGTAGCTTCTGTGCCATTATGCAAAGAAGGTTGAGGCTGACTACGTTTTCTACCAGTTTCACTGTTCGATGGCCTCTTCTTAAGTAGGAGTTTTTTTTGCTTGTCGATTTCTTCCCGCTCAGTCGCGATTTCTTCTTGCCGCCGCGCTAACTCTTGAAACGCATAACCGTCTGTCCAATTTTCTTGAAACGTCGCGCCCACCCTTTGAGTTACAAATTGACCCAACCTCAGTCTATTTTGCATACACTTTTGCCTAGCCTCCTTTTTCTCTATGTTTGATTTTTCTTTTAGTAGTTTCTTTACAACGTCTATACACTTATTTATATGGGATTTGTGCTGTTCAATTAGTTTCTGTTGATTAGCCATTTGATGCCTAAGTTCATCAGTTGTCTGAAATGTATATATAAATTTTAGATTTTAATAGTTTTGCGTATCGTAATTTTTATATATACACGAACGAGTAAAAATCTTTTCAACTTTACCGATGAATAATTTTAATTATTTATAGAACAATTGTAGGAACTTATTATTATTTTTTTTTTCTACATATAATACTTACTCTATTTAATTCGTCAATTTTACTGTTACGTAACTCTAAATCCGAAGAGGCTTGAGTTTCAAATTCCTGTATCCTCTGGCATGTAAGTTCTGTCTGGAATGTAAGTAATATATTTTATCATAAATACAAATACATTACTGTAACATCTGATACATTTGTCAGCATAGTTGATAAATACCAGATACCTTGCTGCATTCAAATAAAGGTAACATGCAGATTAAGGTTTTTGTGCAATAGATTTGAATCGCGTTCAAGATTTCAGTCCGGAGAAATATTTGTAATAAAGTCAGTTTTACATATTATTCACAATAAGCTAGCTTTCTTTTTTGTTTTTATTAAAAGTAAAATTATAGAGCAAAACCCAAACATAGATAGAAACAGAACTACCGCACAGGCAGCCAGGAGAACACCAAAAATGTATGCATGATTCAAGGTATGCATGTGTATATAAAAAAATTGTAAGACTGTATGTTTCATATTTTCGATTCTTGTCCAGAACAGTTAATAATTTCTACATTATAAATCGGACTTTATTAAAAACGATCACTTTTGTAACAGACTTATATCCAAATATGTGGAGAAAAATTCGTAAACATGCACACCTATCTCTATTTTACAAAATTGAAAGACGTGAAAGTAAAATAAACTTGAAGAACATAAAAGCAAAACATGAATTTTGAAATAAGGAGTGGTATTACAAGGTAGCCTGCACTCCTATGGTAACAAATGGATACAGTGCTACAGTCCAGTCAGAAGTTAGCTGCAAATTTACTGCAAACATCTGACAAGAAATGCCCATTACAGAATTTTGAGAAATTAAACTGCAAAAAAATATATGTATATATCTTTGAATTATTTCTTATACAAAAGTTAAAATCATGTAAAAAAAAAAAAATAAACTAGTAACATTTATTAAATTATGTATCTTCTAATAAAAACAATTATTACAAAAACATACAGGTACTAAATTAAAAAAGAAATAAATTACTTTTGAACGTTTGTAACTTCTGTACATGTTAAATTTCTTACATAATGCGCTATTATTTAGTTTTTGATAAAACATAAAAAAAAAAGGGTAAATTATCATTTTATATCGTATAATACAATGGTTTTAACATAACAAATTACATGAAAGGAAAACTATAATATGTAGTTTTTTTTATTATTTCCAAGATCGAATTATTATGGGTCGTTTCTTATAAAATGCTTGCAGGAATTACCGAATTTTGCTTACATTTGGGGTGTTAGTCTTCGCTTGCCTGACCTGGCTTGTCCTACTGAGGTTGGTAGGCCTTACCTGCACCTGCTTGCTGACCATCGAGCCTGCAGGTTGTGTTGAGGCTGGTGGAGGAGGAGGTGGAGGTTGAGGATGAGGTCTTGGCGGCTGCATCAGTGAAGAAAATTCTGCCACTGAAGAATTGGGTGTTGTTACTTGCGGTGAAAGGAGTTGTTGAGGCGATGGTGGATACTGTTGAAAAATAATTGCATACAATATCAAACAAGGATATGAAGGAGAAAGTTATAAAGATGCCATAGTTATACTATGAATGTGAAAAATTGTTAGTTGCATATATATATATATATATATATATATATATATATATATATATATATATACATATATATATATATATATGTATGCATAATTTGTATATTTACCATAGGATATCCTTGTTGAGGAGAAGGACTTTTAGCACCCCCATGCCGAATGGGGCTATTACCCAAATGATGCTTTGGAAAATACTCATTGATTTTTTTATTTTCAAGAGCAGTAACAGATCTAGATCCTTTACTTCCTACAGGTCCTATAACTCCTCCACCTCCATCATCAGCTTTACGTTTTCTTTTCCTTTCCGAAGGAGTTCTTGGTACCTTTTCTGGAGTATTTGGATCTACCTCCTTATCACTATGTGATGAGCCTACAGTCGTATCAAAATTAGCATAATTACAAAATAACATTTTACAAAGGTTAAATTAACTTCTCTCATTTTTTTTTTACATATACACAATGAAGACATTAAACTTACCAGTGCTCATGTTCGAGTCTTGACTATGAACTGACTGACCAGAGTTTACAGTTGATTGAGGTGCCATCTGAATTTGTGACCCAGCAGACATCTGAAATGAAGAAAAAAAAAAAAAAAATATTGATATAAAATAATACCTAAAATTGACTCCCTTTGTGAGAAAATATTTTCAAAGAATATAAGAAAAATATTAACATGATACTACAATAATTAAGCTAATGCTCATCAAAACATTATGATACAGAATGAGAACAATTATTCCGTAAGAAAATTATTTATATCGGGAAATTGAATATAAGCTTGTTAGGCGAAACAACATGGAGAAAAATATCGCAACGCGAATCAAGATTCGATACTCGTAGAGAAGAGGTTACACTTCGAAAGTCGTACCGGCGTACAAAATACTGACTAACGAAAATCGCATGTTATTAAAAGCACAATTTATTATAGAAAAGAGGAACTTAGAAGGATAAAGAGAAAGACTGATAAAGAAAGAAAAAAAAAAAGAAGAAAGAAGGATGTGCAAGCAAGTGAGAAAGAGGTAGGTTTAATAAGAAATGAAAAGAGAAAGAATGAGAATGAAAAAGACAGTACAGGAGAGAAAGAGAGAGAAGTGACACCTTCCAGGACAGCCTATGGTGGAGCCCCATAGTCGTATTTGCTATTTGAGCTAATAGACAGTATGTCAACCATAGGCACGGTTTCGCGCACAATTTGTACGTAAATGTCAGTAGCACCGTATGAACAAAATGTGCAATATATGTTTAGAGCTAGAGGAATCACGACAAAATGGTGGACCCCAGCAGAGGGGAACGACGTAAGGGCAGGGAGTTACGGAGCTATAGAAGAGGTAAAGAGGGAAGGCGACGGAAAATTGGAGAGGGGGTGGAAGTAGAGAAACAGAGAGAATGGGGAGATACAGAAGTGGAGAGGGGTAAGAGGTAAGAACTCGATGGCAGAGGAGTGGTTAGATTGGGAACCATGGACGCGCTCCGCAAGGGGGCAGTTTTACTCACTGTTTCACATCTGAACTCTGGTCAGGCCGGCTAGTTAACTGGCTTTTCTATCGTACATAGTTTTCTACATACGCGTGAAACGCAGCCACTGGGCGAACTGCCTTCGATTATCAACGATAACCGCAACGACACACTACGTCATTCGATTATATGACGTTGGATTCTTCGATAAATTACGCACTCTTTATTGTCATCAGCGGCGTGTCAGCCACGTTTACTCCGCGCGCGGTTAAGAACCCGGATTAATGGTAAGTCCTCATGGACGCGGTCACGCGTTTGCGCGTTTGCCAGGCGGAACGCACACGTTCGAATTCCACGCTCTGTCACTGACGTGCTTACGATTAAAAGCATCGCTTGCCACTAAGTATCGTAAATATGGATGAATCTCCTTCGAAATATTTTACGCTCCTCTATTCTATTCTACTTTGAAATTGGTCGTTTAAATAGATATACGAATATACAAATGTTGTAATGAACAATGAGTGTATATCACGTATACCACGATATCGCAGATTGTGATAATTACATACTTTTGTACTTTTAATTATTGTAATAATATAAGAAAGAAATAGGATGAAAGTGCAAGAACACAATTTTCTAAGATTTTCATTCCACTTATTTGTATTTACTTGTATAAATACTGTAATATATTAATGTTGTAAAATAAATTAAGATGAATGTAACGTATTACTATTTTCGTACTAAGTTCTCTTAGATATTTCGTAAAATTAAGACGAAGAAAAAGGATATACCGAATGTACGAAAAAAGTATTAATAATGAGTTTCTTACTGATATTAACTAAATTAATACATCGTTGCTCCGATTAATTAGGCGCACTAAAATGTTCACGTATGGGTTTATTTTTCCGGAAGCGATAGTGTAGTATTTATCGAACTATTTGTGAAAAGTTTGGAAATATACTCGTTACACGTTATTGATTAATCATTCGATGGAATCAGAACAAAGATGAAAAGAAAGTAAACACGATATTTATGAAAGCATCGCTTATCTTCCATCCGTTATGGCAATTCAAACTTAACATATTAAGTTAACACCGAAAAAAAAAGAGAGAAAATATAACCTAAACTACATCGAATGTAATATTCGAACGAACGCAATTTCACAACATTACAGGTTAGCGAACTTTTTAAAAGTAGTGTCAAACAACATGATTAAACGTAACGCTCGCCGTACACGTTTACCGATATTCGAGCATAAACGTTTAAAAAATAGAGACGAGAAGATGGGGGGGCAGAAAAAATCAATTTAATACATGGACACAAATAATGCATCAGAAGTAACGAGAACAAAAATCTCAACGTAGAAAACTGATCGATTATCAATTAGAAAAATAACGAGCTACAATGGCGAAGAATTTGAATAGTTTAACGGGCGATTTGTTTCAGTTTTCTTGCATTTTACTCGACATGCCAGAAATCCAACAAAGGATAGGAAACTTCCTTATCGATGGATCAATGTCTGTGCCCGGAACTGGGCTAGAGGGCCGGGGAATCGTTTCTCCGGCAGCGATTTGCCTTTAAGTCAGCTTTGCTTATGTGCGCTTGCGTGAGTGTGCGTAAAAGCAGGGAGGTTACATGGGAAGTGTATACGGAGAGAAACTTATACGAACCCAGTGAATCGGGACATGCGGATTTTACGTGTGCCACACTCCTCTATTTCTTCACGATTTCATCCTTCTATGACCATAACCACGGCAGTCGTATTGAATGATCCAAAAAAAAAAGAAACGCCACACCGTAAGCTATTTCCTTTCGAACACTCACGAAGTTGATTCACTTCGTATCTTCCTCGGCTATGCAGTTCCACTTGTAAAAGCGGCGTGCAGTTAGCGCGCCGGGTAAACAGCAACAGCACCAGCAGCACCGAGTGCCGTCAATGGCCACGATAAACGGCATTACGCGTACGTTTCACGGGGCCACGAAGCGAGCCAAAAACCCCGGCGTAGTCTCGCCTAATCGAAACGGAACTGGAACTGTCCGACTACCGTACCGTTCTCGCATACTACTACCTAGCCGGAGCTTTCTGTTTCTCTCTTTCTTGGTTCCTCTCGCACTCCCTTCCTTCCTTGCCGCTCTTCTCCTCTCCTATGTACGGCAAATGAGCAACGCGCGAGATTCCGAGATGCGGCAAAAGGTGCAACCTCCACCTCCCCGCGGCGGCGCTACTGCCCCGCGATCACAACAGAGACAGGGAAGAGAGAAAGAGAGGAATCGAGAGAGTGTGAGAAAGAAACCAAGAGAGATCGAGAGAACCCGTGAGAGGAAGCAAAGAGAGAGAGAGAGGGGGAGGAGAGGGCAAAGCAGAAGTTGGCGAGCTTGGTGGAGAGAGGGATGGACGCGGCAAGTTGGAAAGAGAGGTAACTGAGTGACGGAGAGGGTCCGCAGGGGTAGGGTCAGGAGGGGAAAAGGGAGAGGAAAAGGGAGTCGGAGGGAGGCATATGAGACATTCCTTCAGTGAACGGGTCGACCGAGTGTGAGTGCAAGCGAGCCGGTAAAATCGATGTGGCGAAGTGTGGCTGTGCCACTACGGCGTGCAAAGGGTGTGCTGTACCCTGTATATACGTGATCAGTAATCTACCTTGTGGCGTTATGTCGTATACTCAAACAAATCACATTATTACCCGTTAAATTCTATGTACCAATGCGAAATACTTTCTCCCATACATCCAGTAAATACGGCCCACAATTTTTTCTAATACATCTGTTTATGTAACGCATCTAATGTACTTTTTCCCGTATGTTACACTTGTACAAACTTCCTTTACTCTTCCCAACTTCTATTATTCTTGTAACAGTCGTAAGATTACTTGTTTCTCATGCGTTAATCATATAGGTTCCACGTTCGAAACGTTCTCTATAGAAATCTACGTAATTGAGATACAGGTATTCAATAAGTTATTGAATTTATCAGCATCGATAGGAGAAGTACATACCCGATAAGTTTATAGAAACTTGGCGATGTACGCTTCGAATTAGCTGCAACATCGTTTTAATTCGTAGAATCTTGTACCAACTTGCACGATCGTACTAAACATCGTGTACAGAGAATGGCACCTGCCTCGGAATCGGAGAATTTGGAGCGCCCTCGCAGTGGTTCCACTAGTTACGCTCCTGCAATACGCCGTGGCGACGTGTGCTTTAGCCAGTGCGAGGGCGTATTAGCGAGATGTAGTCCTAGTGGAGGGGATTCGAAGAACGAAGCGTACGCATGAGATGACGGCTCAACGAACGAACATAACTGGTCGGACAGGCGGGCGGGCGGGAACGTAGGTTGAACCACACAACATTTCTCAGTAGTCGCGTTCCTACACTGCGATGGTGCGGTTCTACGTCGTTTTTTTTAATAGTGTTCTTTAGTGTTCAACTTTCATTCTACGACTGCCACATTTTTAACTACAACTGGAGATAAAATCTGTGATACTGCACATGTGTATTTATACTTAAAACTGTGTGATTTTTTATATTTGCTTATTTGTGTACCTTTAACTGTTTTATTGTACACAGCTATTTACTTATTTGTGCGCACTCGATACTGTGATATTTATTTTTATGCCGTTTCCACTGGTTTTTGTCATTTCCGATGCAACTGCGAAACTTCGAGAGAAGTACGAGAAGTACAAGAAGTACTGAAGTGTAAGAGCGACCACGAAATAGTGTTGATGTTACAAGTTTTGAGAACGCACGATTGAACGAGGTGACGGTATAGGACTACCTTATACTTAGAGCTATGCGACACTCACAAGCAAGGAACAACGTTGCAATTTTTCGGATGCTATGACAACATCGCATCAACATAGTGTTTCCTTTCCTCGATGTACGTATTAAATAGTTCTGCATATCTGCTTAATATTATATAATGTATAATACAATGTAATATCATATACACGAAAATTGTTTCAACAGTTTGCTTGAATAAAGGTTCTTTTCTTTTATAAACACATTCGATTTCTAGTAATCTGTAACAATCAACTCATAATAAATAATTTAAATATTGAAGAAATCCCTAGATCGATATATAGTTTTTACAGAAATGTGTATCTGTATGTATATGTTCGATTATTTCATTGTATAACCGATTGTACAATACATTCTCATAAGAGTGATTATACTGTCGATAAGAATCATTTTTACGTATTCGGAAAAGATGCTCAACTGCAAATTAAATTCGACACTTGTATCGTATTATTTGTACATTGTGTAAAATAAATATTTCACGTCGAAATTTTACGTATACCTAGAAATATGGAAAAATACATTTCCTAGATATCAGCATTTTCTTTAATATGGAATCTAAAAAAAAAATGAGTAGATACAGAAGTAAGTTATTTCAAAAACACATTGCGTGCCGGTTAAATAGTAATACTTTCACAAAATAGTATATTTTTCAAGATGTGTATTGTATTTTTACCGAATCTTCGCCACTTCAACCAGTTAGCTGTTTTTGACGAGTATACTCGTAGCGAGGAAATGGCAATATTTTCCGTTACAAGTATAAAGCAGCCATTTCATTACAACTGAATTCTATATTAGCTATATTATTTACATACTCTGTGTTCGACGAGTATACTCGTCACCGCTTACTTTCCGCGATACATTTTAGGTACACATTACGGATGCATATATGCATTTCTAAAGTTTTAAATTATGGTGTTTTAAAAACATTAATTTTCTTAAATAAATAATACACGTCGAAGAAAACGAAGGTATTTAATTTAGTGTAAACGAAGAATGAGAATGCAGTAAATTAGTATTACGTGTACGCGGAAGAACATTCCGTCCGTATGAAGCGTTCTTCGCACTGAGAGATAATTAAACATAAAATTACTATCGATAGGCCGAGAATCCCGTATTATTGCGGGCTGAGCGTGCAACGTGTTAAAAGATATTAGGGAAATAGATGAAGAGTAAAAAAAGCAAAGGAAATGAAGGTAGATAGAGATGTTTAACTCGTAGCCTTGCAATGCCATTCGATCGTAGAAAGCAGTAGCGACAACGGCCACGAGAAACGTTTGACGTGACGGCAACACAGCAATGACTACTCCCACTCTTTCATGGAAGGGGCCCCTGTTTGCCCCACCATAGGTTGGTTCAACCCCCTCCAATGAACTCCCAATAGGTCGCACACTCATTAGCCCAGTCGCGCGCGATTCTCCCCCTTTGCCCTGTGCAGATGCAAGTCTCTGGCCGATCAGCTGGTCGACCACGCGGCGTTGCCTCGTTGCCTCGGCTTGCGCTCTGCTCACCGTTCACAGGCCACGCGGTTTTCTGTGTACATCGTTTCAGGAAAGGTTAGGTATGTTCCGGTGCCCCGTGTAAACGGCGTGTGCGCATTGCACGCGGCAAGGACGAGTTCTCACGATTTTCCTCCAGTTAAGATGTCTTCTGTGTAGTATTTTGCGGTCGTTACCAAATATTAAAACTGATTTCCTTTTTTTTTGCTTTAAAATATTCTTAAATTGTTTGTCTTTAACCCTTAAGTCTTTAACTCTTTGACTGAGGAGCTCTTGAAACTTAAATCCTGTCATACTGGAGTACTAATTGGACTGCGGACTTTTATGCACTTATAGGAAATTTGAAAATGTTCTGTTTTCTTTAGTGTATTATCAAAAGTATGGATATGCATAAAAATTTGTAGTCTGCTAATAATAAAAAAAAAGAGAAATCTCCGTGAGATTTCTAAGTGAAATGTAAGCTACAGAAATTATTATTTTATATAATAATTTATATTTAATACAGTCGGACGTATATTATCGAGATATTACCCTTTGTACAATAGCAAGCTTTATTCCATAGAAACTTTACATGTTTATATGCTTGTCACGTGGAAAATATATACTGATAAGATGTGAATAAATAAAAAACCTTAGACTGCAATTGAAAAGATATACATGATTTCGCGTAAAATATTTTTTTCTCATTTCTTAATCAACTAAAACAACGACTAAGATCTGAAAATCTTACGTCTAAAATAAACCAGCTTGTCTGAAAAGTTCGACAACTTGCGAAGAACAGATACGTCATTTATCCTTCGATATTCGGTTATAGGGACATTAATTTTTCGATGGTATTCGTCGTAGAACATGAACAATCAGTTTCCTTTTGTGTCACTGTTATTTCGTAGTTAATAATAAAAAAGAAAAGTACTTTGGGAACTTCTAACGTCTTATCTAATATCGTGGTTTATCGTATCATGTACGAGACTGAAAATGAAAAGGGGTGGGGTTCAAGTATATGAACTTCAACCAAACACTTAACGTAGGTAGATGAGTAACGATCGAATGCTCTAGTTCCTCTACGTGGCACTAGGTGGTCACTGGAAGCCACCATTCTTTCGTGATAAAAAAGAAAAAACAAAACTGTCCACTCGGTTACGAGTGATTTGAAAAGATCTAATTCGAAAAAATTGATTTTTCAATTACTGTTACGTAATTATTCCATCCATGCGAAATGCTTATTTGAACTGTTAATTGTAGCAGAAAATATTGAATACGTATTTGTCCAATATTAAAACGAGATTGAATCTCTTTCTTCGTGTTTAAATATACAGACAGTGTTTATTCTAGATTCAGAAATATTTTTTCTTCAAATATTTATAAAATAAACAATTCGAAGTTTTTATTCAATTCATATTTTTAAAATATTAACACTTGCACTTTTTAAATATCTATTTTACACTCTATGAATGTTTAGTTTATATTTCTCGTACATGTATACAATATTTAGATCCAATATTTTTTTCATGTTAAAACGTGTGGCTTAAAAAATATTTTTTCAATGTTGGAAAAAAACATTTAAACAATGTTTTGTGCTACTTTATTAGCAGGTAAAAAATAATAACTATAAGAATCATTTTACTAATATCTAGAATTTTGTCATTAACAGTTGCTTATTATTTAATTATAATAAACAAACTCATTATTATTGAATGATTAGTTTTAAATTTAAATTCTTTAAAATTTAATATATTCATTATAATTGATAATGAAACAATATTCTTTTTAATAATCGTTTAATTACTGCTATAGTATTAATATATAGAATTGAATATATAGATTTAAATATCAAACTAATAAATAAATTTTTATATTTAATTTAATTATTTATTTATTTATAATTTTAATAATTATCAGACTTAATATATTAACTATCATATTAGGATAAGATAGTTTAGGATTAATTTCTTATTGTTTAATTATCTATTATAATAACAATAATGCATATAGAGCTGGATTTTTCACTATTATCTTAAATCGAATTGGTGATATTTGTTTATTAATACTAATTTGTATAATAACAAGGTAAATAGGGTACTAACGTATACTTGTCCATTATAATCGCATGATTCTTACGTCAGTTGTGCGTTTTATGCTTAATATCGTAAAGGACTAATTAATTTCAAGTATTAATAAATTTCTCACAACTTTATCTTACACTTTTCATTTTTGCTTGCAATCTGTGAATAAAAGTACCTTCGTTCAAATATCGAGAGAGAGAGAAAAAGTCTAAAAAGCGACTTTTCTAAGTTAGAACCCCATAATAAGATACACGTCGTTGAGTAGAAATAGAATTCATAAGATTTTTACTAACGCCTGATTTAACCACTTAAGATCTCTATTTAAAAGCATGAAACGGGTAAAAAAAAAAACCTTAATTTTTTCTTTTAATTTATAAGGAGCTTCATTGAAGACAATGTTATTACATTTAAAAAATATTCAAAAAAATTAAATGTTAAATGAAAACTACGAGAAAAGAAAACATGGAAAAATTCATTAGAATATTACGGATGTGGTTTTTTTTTCCACTAAGGTTGGTCAACGTAGTATTACGTATCTGGACGTTAAGTGGTTAACGACGCTTATTTTCAAATAAAACCCTTATTTCAGAAATAAAGTGTCGAATTTAATCGAGAGATCTTTAACGATAAGTATACACTTTATACTTCAATCGTACGCGATAAGATCTTAAACGAATCAACGAAAGATTAATTACAACGTAACTTTAACCTTTCAACTGTGTTCGTTTCTCAAAAAAAGATCGGAGCTCTGCAGTTTATGATTAAAAATCAGCAAAAATTCTAAATAACTACGTTATTCTCGCTTTTGCAAATGTAAATATAGTGTATTTTATATCTAATACAGGTATAACGATGGAATTAAAAGATAAATAAACTGTTGGCGTTCGAAGTATTATTGAACCAACGACGAGTTAACTCGTCATCCCCAGTTAACAGGTTAACAACGCGTTGTAAAACATCAACAATAATGAGACTTCGTCTTTCCAAAGACCACGAATTAATCTTTAACCAATCCAATTAACACGAATCAGTGAGACTTTTCTATGAAAAAGTTAGGAAGAACTATTTAACCGTTGAACTGACAGTCGGTAAAAAGATCGTCCGTCTTGCATGATAAAGTCCCTTCCTTTCGTATCGCAAGTGAGATTTTTTCTGTGCAAACACCTGTTGGATAACCTAGTAAAAATTATTTGATTTGTTTATGCATTTACGCGCACAAATAATTGACCGGAATATAATTTAAGTATTAATATAAACTGTGCTACAGTTAAAATATATATATATGTATATATATATAACTTTGACAATTTGTCGTCGAATATACTCGATTATGCTGGCAAATAATTGTACGTATAATACTTGAATACTGGAATAACTCGATTGCTGTGTGTACAAACGAACTTCGACTTATACAAAGAAGTGTATCAAGTGTAGAAGCTAAACAACGGATGAGTAACAAGCGTGAAGGAGCGAGAAATATTTTTACAAACGTCTATGTATCAACAGTCGGCGAAAGAAGTTCAATGTGACGGTAAAAAGAGACGGTAATGCAGATCGAGGGATTTTAGATGTCTCCTGTTACCGCGTTCAATTATAAACATTGTTTTCATCTGAATTATTTCTTCGATTTAACCCCTTAATCTATGATTTCTTTTTCTAATTATATGTTTAACCATCAGCTACTTATTGTTTTAATACCATTTTACATGAAAAACGCTAATGTATTAGAGATTAATTACAATTGACAATACTCATTCTTATAAATTAAAAGGAAAGTTAGAATAAAAATTGATGTTTGTTATTACTATAACTGTTTTTGTCAAATGTGAACCAGAATCTGTGTCACGAGTCTAACTCGCTGTTATAGGGCAAGGGGTTAATTTACTGCAAATTGATTGATAGCAATTTAGAAGATTTTGGGAACACAGTGAGAAAAACTAATCGTGAAACGTGAAATAATTGGAAAACAAGTCATCGAATTTTCTAAATTTAATGTAAAGTGTCAGCTTGCTAACACTAAATGCCCTGAATTTACGTATTATGTAAAATCTTTAATATTTCTTCAATTTACATACTAAATTTTATAATATACTCCCTCTGTCCCATAATAATAGTAGCGAGTGAATATTTAAACGGGAATTATTGGCAAATGCAGCTGTAAGTTATGTTGTAGATCAAAATTGCGAAGTCTTCAATCAAAATCAATGTTTCATGACATCTGCCATTTGTTTCGACACATCTTTCAATTTTTAGGTTAACCTAATTATTACGAATTGTAACAATTTTTCTAATTTCATCCGCTGATTGAAATCACTTGTTTTATTTCAACTGAATATCAACCCATTGTTAAAAATAAGATGAAAAAGGGGGGTTTTCAAGCAAAGATTGGGTTGCGATTGTTCAGTTCTTGATGCATCGAAAGAAAAACGAAAAGTTGCAGAAAGGTGCAATTACGTTAGCTGCACAACAATTTAAGTGCAACAGAATGGCCGTATCAAGAATGTGGAAACGTGCTTCCGAAAATAATTGTCAAGGTGAATCTTACGCTAATGTTGATTCTTTGAAAAAACAAAACTGTGGATGTAAATGCAAAGATTATGGAAAAAAATTTGAAAAACTTGGACATATTCCTCTTAGCAGAAGAGACGCCATACAAAGATCAGCAGCTCACGCCATTCAAGTTCCCAAATCTACATTATTTCGAATTTTGAAAAAAGGAAAATCCATGAAAGGAGTTTCAAGCACCATCGAACCATTTTTTACAGAAAAGAATAAGAAAGATCGCGTAGAATTTTGTCTTTGTAGCCAAGGGATCCTACCTACAAGTTTAAAACGCAGTAACGAAACTATTGAAAAATCCAGAAACTATCTGAACACTTAAAATAAAAATTAGGAGTAATATTTTTAATTTATTGTTTAATTTAATCTAGTTTTTTCATAATAAATGTTGCGTTCTATATTTACTTTCTATTACTACTATTATTATGAGACAGGGAGTATTTCATTTGTGGCATGTGTAATTTGTTGTATTATTTTTTTATTATCGTGAAACCGTAAAAATATCGAATAGTTTTGAAGAACTCGTTCTAAGAGTCGATAGCGAATTAGATGAAGAGAAAAATGTATCGATATGCTGCCACATTTTACTATTGTTATGCGAGAGAAGGAGTAATACATTTGAAATTGTACTCACTATATATCTTCGTAACACTTCTTACTGTTTTTCTTCTAAATCTAATAAACATTTGTGACTGAATGGAACAAAATCATTTGTTACAAATGTCAAATTTAACTGATCTTTCTAATTTTGATATTCGATAAGTCGCAAAATAAGTGTGATGGTAATAATAATTCCTAAAAAAGAGAGATATGTAAAAATATTAAGATACAACTTTGGCAGAGTGTAACAGGACACCATGACCTTGGAAAGAAATCTGGGAAACCATAGACGCACTGGATAGCAAGACGTTGCCACTTTCGAGACTCGAAAAGGTTCCAGGAACGTCGAATATGAGTCTCTCTGTTCGTATGTATTTAGTTTCCAAGGTTGGGAGGTAGGTAGGTATGTATAAACCTTCCATATAATGTGCGTAGTACCCACTTACTATCGAAAGGATCAATACGGGGGACATGCACCAGCAGCTTGCTTGCTTGCTTTCATAAATCTCCCTCGCTAAGACTGTAGGTCACACAACGATGTAACACATTACTTTCTTTCTTTTTTCTTCTTTTTCCAAGACAATGAAAATACGATATTCTGACACGAAAATATTCCCATAATCGCTGCGTCCAGAATAACGTTATTTTTACTTCTCGTGTTAACTCATTCGAGACGAAAAATTATCTCTAAGACGATCTCTACGAGCCAAAGAATTTTTCTCGTTTACGTTGGACATTTTTAACGGGGGGAGATTGCAAACATTTTTCGCACAAATAAAATCGCTATGTCTGTGTAATTGGCTCTTTGCACACGAAGTTATTGTGTTGAAGTTAAAGTTTTCAACGACGCTCTTGCCTTCTAGCTTCCCTTTAGCATAATTGTCTGTTTCACTTATGGTTTCGCGAATTAACCAGTTCGGTGAAAAGTAATTTGAAAAATTTGTTGGTTCAAATACAAAATTCAAATTGGCTGTAGTTTTTTTTTATCGTTTTTGAACTTTTTATTCCTGTGCTACCAGAATCAGTTTTCACTTTTACTTTCTGTTATTCTAACCTTTCGTCTTATTGAACCAATTACTTAATTCGAATCTCTTGTTTACATTACTAATTCGGTCTCTAAACGACTTAAAATCAAACTTATCTAGTTCCATCGTTTGGATCGATTTTTTTTATGAACCCTGCTTTGAGATTTACCACACAATACAAAATTATTAAATTTTAAAATTTAAAAGGTGCAATTTACTACTGTTATATTGTTTATGTTATGAAATAAATGGTTATTAAGGCTTTTGAGGTCACCACATAATTTATTTTAGTTACAATCAATATACCTTGCAATTAAAATTCAGTCTTTTCGTACGGAGTGGGCAGTCTGCTCAACGTGCGCCCTTTCGTAAAAAGTACGCAGTCCACGGTGAGCTGCCTCGTACGGAGTGGGCGGTCCACGGCGCACGCTTAACGTCTGGCAACTCAGCGCTCAAAGGGTTAAAGACAGACTTGATGTATAAAATAATAATTTTAATGAAACATTTAAAATGTAAAAAAGAAGAATATCTGTTGAAAAGAAAAGAAATTATCGTCGACTCTTAAGTATTGTTCAAGTTGCTTGTATCAAACCAAATGGCGACTGATGGTCGCCTCTCGAGTGCAAAGGGTTAAAAGATGCAATTAAAGTGGAAGAAAATTTATCTCGAAAATAGTAAACAAACGTGAGACCGTTATTTTAGGTTAGAACAGTGGTTCCCAACCAGTGTTCCGCGGAGCGCTGGTGTTCCGTAAGTATTTCACAAGTGTTCCGCGGATTTAGTCGCAAATCGGAAGTGTACGACCGTATTCGAACGAATATCAAAAAATTAAAATCATAAAATTTTCATAAACAAATTTATATTTTTTGCCGCCACAAGAAGATTATTCTTTGGAAAAAGGGAGTAGAAAGAAATAATCTCAGTATGTTTCCATCCCTACATAACAATAGTACCGATAGTGTTTCCTTGATATCAGAACATTTAACAATATTAGACAACAACATAAGAAAATATTTTCCCTTTCTCGACCCGGACAAATATGACTGGGTTAGGAATCCATTTTTTTCAAAAGAATTATACAGGGTGTCCCAGAACTAGTGTAACATCCGGAAATGGGGGGTAGCTGAGGTGATTCTGAACAACCTTTTCCTTTACCAAAATCTTGTTTGAAGCTTCGTTTTCGAGTTATTAACGAAAAACACTGACCAATCACAGCGCCCAGAGACCGCGGGCTCAACCACGTATGCACGGCTTTTATACACGGGCGCTCGGTCGGGCTCCCGGCACACGTACTGGCACAGCATAGGTATCGCGGAAAATGTTATGTCATTTTAAATTAAAAATAATGTGAAATTATTCGTTATTCATGAATAACAAACAAACTAATAAGTCGTTTAATAACTGCGTTCGATACTTTTATTCGTTATTCGAAAGAAATAAAGCGTTTTATTATTTATGAAAAACATTTTTTTTTAACAGCACATTTTCAGGTGAATAAATTGTTTTAAGAAAAACGATTTGTATAACTAATGCTAGAAAAAAATAATTGAAATATCGTCCACGAAATAGCTTGCTTCGACGAAAGTAGGTCGGTAAGGCTGGATCCTCGTGTCGATCCTGACCTATCCAACAATTTTCAACAGCCGATGTTCTGGCCGAGTCGATGAACTCACTTCGCCGCACGATCGATATTTTTCGGTGACTTCTTAGAAACTGTCGATTTTGATTTTTCTCCGTGCCTTCGGCGCGGTTCTCTGGCGAAAGGCTGCCGTGCTTGGTGCTTGTTCGCCGGAATGATTTATTATTAAACTAATTGTAACATCCACAGTTTTATAACTATTAATTTCAAAAAATTTAGAATTGAATACACGATAATGTGGCTTATAAATTTGAATGGCATATCATCCACATTCACGAACGTGATAATAACTCTGTTGGATACTTTTATTCGTTATTCGAAAGGAATAAAATGTTTTATTATTGTTAGAAAAGTCCAAAAAGCGAAGGCTTGAGTGGACCATGTGCAATCTTTCGCTGCGTTTCCACCTCCTAGGGATGGTTCTGCCTCAAGGCTAAGAAAGTCCATATTGTCAAGGGGGTCCTTCTGACTAGGATTTTTCAGGGAAGACAGAATTGTATCAGCACTCGCGAAGTATAGTTCAAAACACAAGCTTTCAATCTTTTTAACCATCCACTTTCATTTCTTATTCAAACGTTCACCACCGTTATCCTGATTTTCCTTACATTATTTACGAAAAAAATGTTTTTTTCTTTTAACAGCACATTTTCAAATAGATAAAATATGCTGTGAAATAAAACGATTTCGATAGCTAATGCTAGGAAAAAATAATTAAACTCGCCCATTCGTTCACGGGTACGTTTTGTGCCATTCTGACGGCACTCTTAGTGTTCGTCTCACTACTTTCAAACCACCACTTGCTTTTTCAGCGACTTGCCTCGCTTACTTTGTAAGCCCTTATACGCGCACACACACACACACACACACACACACACATGCATACATACACACACACGCGCTCACTTATTCACACCCGAATCCGGCGATCCTCAAATGTTTCCGACTTATCTGTTTTGACTCTTGCCGGCGCAACGTTTTGCACCGTCGGTTTATTTGATGTTTATTTGAAACTGTTTGGAATTTCTCATGGCAGTACAATAAACATTTCTTTTCCGTTGTATTGTAACTATTCCCCTTCCTTACCAAACGTCCACCTAGGATCCACAAAACGCTTAAGCTCTCAGATTTATTTTGCTAACTGAACGAGCAACATGCCGCGTACGAACGTAGAGTACTACGAAATGTTTTTAATTTTTTTAAATAATGTAAGGAAAATCTGGATAACGGTGGTGAACGTTTGAATAAGAAATGAACGTGGGTGGTTAAAAAGAGTGAAAGCTTGTGTTTTGAACTATACTTCGCGAGTGCTGATACAATTCTGTCTTCCCTGAAAAATCCTAGTCAGAAGGACCCCCTTGACAATATGGACTTTCTTAGCCTTGAGGCAGAACCATCCATAGGAGGTGGAAACGCAGCGAAAGACTGCACATGGTCCACTCAAGCCTTCGCTTTTTGGACTTTTCTAACAATAATAAAACATTTTATTCCTTTCGAATAACGAATAAAAGTATCCAACAGAGTTATTATCACGTTCGTGAATGTGGATGATATGCCATTCAAATTTATAAGCCACATTATCGTGTATTCAATTCTAAATTTTTTGAAATTAATAGTTATAAAACTGTGGATGTTACAATTAGTTTAATAATAAATCATTCCGGCGAACAAGCACCAAGCACGGCAGCCTTTCGCCAGAGAACCGCGCCGAAGGCACGGAGAAAAATCAAAATCGACAGTTTCTAAGAAGTCACCGAAAAATATCGATCGTGCGGCGAAGTGAGTTCATCGACTCGGCCAGAACATCGGCTGTTGAAAATTGTTGGATAGGTCAGGATCGACACGAGGATCCAGCCTTACCGACCTACTTTCGTCGAAGCAAGCTATTTCGTGGACGATATTTCAATTATTTTTTTCTAGCATTAGTTATACAAATCGTTTTTCTTAAAACAATTTATTCACCTGAAAATGTGCTGTTAAAAAAAAATGTTTTTCATAAATAATAAAACGCTTTATTTCTTTCGAATAACGAATAAAAGTATCGAACGCAGTTATTAAACGACTTATTAGTTTGTTTGTTATTCATGAATAACGAATAATTTCACATTATTTTTAATTTAAAATGACATAACATTTTCCGCGATACCTATGCTGTGCCAGTACGTGTGCCGGGAGCCCGACCGAGCGCCCGTGTATAAAAGCCGTGCATACGTGGTTGAGCCCGCGGTCTCTGGGCGCTGTGATTGGTCAGTGTTTTTCGTTAATAACTCGAAAACGAAGCTTCAAACAAGATTTTGGTAAAGGAAAAGGTTGTTCAGAATCACCTCAGCTACCCCCCATTTCCGGATGTTACACTAGTTCTGGGACACCCTGTATAATAATTCTGAATTTAATGTCCCAGAGGAAGAGGAGCTTGTATCCTTGTCATCTGACCGCACCTTGAAAATTAAACACATTGAAACGAATCTTGAATTCTGGATATCCGTCCAACAAGAATATCCACTGATATAAAAAAAAAGCCATAAAAATTTTACAACGTTTTTCAATTTCATATTTATGTGAAGTAAGGTTTTCCACATTAACCAATATAAAATCTAAAAAAAAGGGAAAGACTGACAAATTTAGAGGAAGAAATAAGGGTTGCATTGTCTTGTATACGTTCAAACATAGAAGAAATATGTAAAACACATCAGGTACAATTTCCCATTAAAGTAACTTAGGTATCCTTTTTTCTGTTTCAAAAATGACATTAATAATATAAGTAGTGATTTTGAATTATAACTGCCCAATTCTAATAAAATAACTGATGATAAGCTTACGTATTTCATATTAACTTAAGTAAATGTTCCGCTAAAGAAAATTGCTCACAAAGGTGTTCCGCACCCTAGACAAGGTTGGGAACCACTGGATTAGAAGATAACCGGCGAATAAATTTTCAGAAAAGAGGTAACGAGGTAGTTGTAAAATATTCTTCCGAAGAGAAACTTATCCTTTCTGTTTCTAATAATTCTTGAAACATTCTCCGACGTTCTCTAATCTTTTTTTCTGTTTTTTTCGAAGCGAGAAATCTTCAATTTCATCGTCGCTGCTCATTTTTCGTATTCTGACTCGTTGGTCACTCGTTTTAGGGTGTAACTTGAATCCAATCTAAATTCTATGGCTACTTTTCATTACTAACTGATAACTGAAGTTCAAACTCGTGCACACGATGTGCAATCTGTCTTGAATGGGTTACCTTAATCTTACGCAATGATTAATATTGCATACAATGCGCGCGTATACACAGAACGACGTAAATGAGAACTTATAATATAAATACAACACAAATGAACGCGTTCGTATTTATAAGTACGTTAAATAAAGAACACGATTTTTTATGGACTTGCGGAAGGCCAGTTACTAATTATTTTTCATTGTGTGAAAGTCGGTGGTTTAAATAACGAAACGGTTTAAACGATTTTAGATGCAAAATGGACGTTATGCTTTTGATTTGAATTGTTGATTCTGTTTGAATATATATTAAAGCTACGAGACAAATGAATCTACTGTTGTGCATCGAATTTCTTTTAAAATAAAGAAATAAACGAAGATTTCAGGAGTAAGGGTGTAGTTCGAGCGTCCTTCAACTTCTCTGATTCACGGCATCTTGTAATCGGACTAGTTCGACATACCTCGTGAATGTTCGTGGGATTCAGGACGCTCGGAGAGCACAGACGATATTTGCGAACAAGTGTGTTCCTTTAATTACACATGTAGTGATATTTGCACAGTACGTCATAACATTTACCAAATTATCGTTTGAAAAATATTACGAGAGATTTAAAATGAAAGCTTTTAGGAATAAATACAGTAACATACTTATATTCAATGTAAAGATTGCAAATGAAGAACTTTATTCATAATAAGAAAATGAAAAATATTTGGAAATATGTTATAGATTCAAAATCTATGTAATAATGTTATTATATAGATTCAGAAACAGTTCTTTAATTGACTTTTATAAAGAATTATCTTCACAGGATTTTCAACAAATATTTTCATTATTTGGAAGCACTTACATATATATGTGAAAAAAAACTTTCTCGATCGTGAATATTAGTAAGTGCAAATTGAGATTTACATTAACCGATGAATATTTAAAAACGGTGTTAAGAATACATTCAACCGACTTAGAACCAAGCATCAATGATATTATTAAAAGAAAACGACAAGTTACACACTTTAGATCGATGAATTTATTATGTTTTTCTTTTATTATTTGAAATTATTTAGCACTTTTGCTGAATTATTTTTAAATTGTATTGATAAACAGTTTGTAATAAAATAAATAGTAATTATTGTCATAAATAAAGAACGATTATGTTATAAAATTAGCATAAATCTTTCCCCCGAGTCTAACTTTTTATGGACTTCGATGTATTTTTCTTAACGCTTTTGCGCGCCAAATATTTTGGAATCTACAATTTGGCCCGCCTAGGTAAAACTTTGGGAACCCCTGCTCTAGCGCATTTTCCATAACACTTCCTTCAGCCCGCCAAATATTTTGAAATTCACAGTTTGGCCCGCCTAAGTAAAGTTTTGGAAACCCCTGTTTTAGTGTAATTTCCACGACACTTTTTTTTAAGCCCGCCGAGTACTTTGAAATCTTCAATTTGGCTCGCCTAGGTAAAGCTTTAGGAACCCCTACTTTAGCGTATTTTCCATAGCACTTTTTTTCAGCCCGCCAAATATTTTGGAATCTGCAATTTGCCCCACCTAGGTAAAACTTTGGGAATCCCTGCTCTACTGTATTTTCCATAACACTTTCTTTTTCAGCTCGCCGAGTACTTCGGAATCTGCAACTTGGCCCGCCTAGGTAAAGCTTTGGGAATCCCCGCTCTAGCGCATCTATACGAGATACTAGAAAATATCTACCGAGAGCAACATCTACGCATAAACTTGCTTGGTGAACTTGACGTTATGGCACAGGTCAACAAGCAAAATATCAATCTTGACGGTACGGTTGATGAATGCACCGTGGTAGGCTTGAAACCCTCGGAAGCTGCGTTTCAAGTAGCATCCGCCGGAGGCAAAGTGGAGTGTCGCTGAAAGTAGGGGGAACTGGAACCTGCCTGGAAAAGGGGGAGAAATTACGAGGAAAGGGACATGCACACATTCGGTTTCCTCCCGAAGCAAAACGACACGACACGATCGTCGTCGTTGCTCTACTGAACGGTGTTGGGGTGTTGGAGTGTTGTATATAAATAGACAGCACGTCGGCTAGCCGTCTGGCTCTCTCTTATTAGTGTTATGCTATTGTATGTATGCAACTTGTGCGCTTATGCGATACAGGATAGCTTTCATATCGATTCGTCCCTACGGTTCTCTGTATTATCGACGTACGATTCATTCTTTTTGGACAAGCTTGCTAAAATTAGTTCGTATTATCGGTAAAAAGGTTTATAAGCAAGGACACAGTATATACGTATGTTTAAAAAAAGAATCTATAACGTTTCTTAACCTCTTAAAAGGAAGACGAGTAGAAGACGAGTTAACTCGTCATTGGTTATCTAATATTTGGAACACGATAATTTATTCAATTTTAATTGTACTGTTATGCCTGTGTTAAACGTAAGACATATTTGTATTTGTAAATACTAAAATGAAGTAATTCGTTATAAATTTTCACTTATTTTTTAATTATGAAGGAACTTCGAAACGTCTCCAAGTTTCTAGATACATCGTTGTACAGAAGAACAAGACGTTTTCCTAATAGCAACGAATTCTTTTGACGGTCGATATTCTTATACGTGAGAGAATCAAATTAGGCATGCTCGAAAAAGGGGAAAAGGAGCGGGGATAGTGAGAGGGATCAATGAAGGAGAAAACGACAAGCTGGGGTGCTATTGCGTGGTTAGATGGTTAACCATATTCATCTCCGATAATGTACTTAGAAACTGCACCTTTGATTTTGGTCATATTTGCAAGACATCATTCGGTTCTGTTACTTTCTTTTTCATATTTAAAGATTAAGAAAGTATGCAACAATTTCAAAAATTGGAAATTCTTTTTTTTAACATTTTATGTAGAATATTATAGTAAAAGGATTTTTTGTAATTTTAAAAAATAGTAAAATTGTGAGACTCCAAACGTCGAGCAAAGAGAACCAATGTAACACTTCTGATTTCTCGTCATTACGCATGATTTTGTACGTTTACTTATTATATTAATTTTAGAGAAACTACCTTAATATTTTTACGTCAAATAGTAATAGTGTCTATTTATTATTTTCCAAAATTATACAAAAATCATACGCCACATTGGAGATGATCTATTCTTGTTTAAGGACACGAAGTTAAACAATGTTGTACAACTCTACCATTTTGTACTTTTACAAAATTAAAAAAAAATGGAAATAGAGCTAAGATGTTGCTTAATGACCCTTATAAAAATTTTACTAAATATTTATAGGTGAAAAAAAAATGTGAGAGTCACCCGATTTTTTTAGGCTTCCACGGTTGCATATCTCCTTAACTAATGAAAAAATGCATATATAATTGTTGAAATTACTACCTCAAATAAAAG
Source organism: Anthophora plumipes (assembly GCA_951804975.1). Classification (NCBI taxonomy): domain Eukaryota; kingdom Metazoa; phylum Arthropoda; class Insecta; order Hymenoptera; family Apidae; genus Anthophora; species Anthophora plumipes. Next base: position 3,494,705 of record OX638122.1, read on the forward strand.
CTATTTTCCCACTTTCTTCGTCACATATTTCTTTCCAGCCCTTTGCACGATATTAGCAATATTAGCGATATTAGTAACATCTAGAAATTATAAGTAGGACTTCGAAGTACCTAAAAATTGTGCCAGCGCTATAATTACGCTCTGCAGTGTATAATTCGTAATTATACAAAATAAAATACACATGTACAAATAAATTATAATACTGTCCCAGAAATTGATTATTTTGAACAATGTTTTTCATTCATAAATCGAAAAAATCTGAAACTTTCGAAAACGCAAATATTTCTAGGAGCAAATTTGTCTCAGGTGTAATTAAGTGTACAGAGTATTGCATAGTTAATTGACGTAATTGAATTCTGTAGGACACATTTTTGTCAGAGGAATTGCTCGTCGTGTGGAGGAAAAAGGAAATATGGAAGAAAGTAAATGTACAAGATAGAATTGAGTATCAACACCATTGCTTACGTAATGGCGTTTGAACGTTCTTAAGGCGTACACGCCATGCTACACTACACCACACCACACCACACACGACAGTGTAATTAATCAGAGCATGGAGACATGTGATGCAAAAAAATCTGGCAACAGCGTATAATAATGGTGGACTGTGCATTACATTCGTAACACGAGTTCACCACACGGAGTGTTACGCATGCTAATTGACCTCTATATATTATCTACACATACCAATCGTTAATTCCCTCTCTCCTTCTCCCTCTCTCTCACTCTCTCTCTAGAGTAGCATCGATCTTACATAACCTGATAGAAATCGCAGCAAGAGTTTTTGAGAGATTTTGAAAATTCCAGCGAGGTTCGGAAATTTTGGAAATCGTAGTGAAAATTTTGGAGATTATGAAAATCACAACGAGAATTTTTGAGATTTCAGAGATTTTGGAAATGATAGCGAGAGCTTTGGAAATTTTGGAGAATTTTGGAAATGGCAGCAAGAGTTTTGGAGAGTTTTTGTGAGATTGTGGAAATCATAGCGAGAGTTTTGGAGATTTCGGAGATTTTGGAAATCGCAACGAGAGTTATGGAGATTTTGGAAATCGTAGCGAGCATTTTGGAGAGATTTTGAGATGGTTTTTAGAGATAGGGACATTCTCTTTCTATTTATTATATTTCCAAATAATAAAAAATAGAGCTGCCTTTGTAAATAAATGTCAAATAGTGTAGCAATGAATTCTATTAAACATAAATTAAAAAATAGTCTAAGAAAAGTGTTTCTTTTTTTCATTTATGCTAAATGCAAGATGGCTTTTATATGATAGATGGGGACATTCTCCTTCTATTTATCATATTTCCAAGTAATTAAAAATAAAACTGCTTTGCAAATAGAAGTAAGACAGTATAATAATGAATTCTGCTAAACTTAAAAAAATAATTAACCACGAAAAGTGTTTTTATTTTTTGTTATGCTAAATGCAAGATGGCTTTTATGGATAGGAACATTCTCTTTCTATTTATCATATTTCCAAGCAATGAAAAATAGAATTGCCTTTCTGAATAGATGTCAAATAGTGTAGCAACGAATTCTGTTAATCATAAATTAAAAAAAAAAACTCTAAGAAAAGTGTTTTTCTTCTTTTTCATTTACGCTAAACGTCTGTATGGTGTACGAATGCGACTGTAACTGTACATTTCAAAAAATGATCAAAACAATGATTTTATTTATACAACATCATAACACTAAATCCGATATTCGTGTTACGATCTTACACATGAAACCATATTACTGCATACATATATATCAACCCGTTAACTGTAAATGACAAGTTAACTCGTCATTGATTCAACAACATTATTAATGTATCGCTCATTCTTCAATTGCACCGTTGTACCTCTACTAAATATAAAATGCACCATCTACACATTTGCAAAAGCAAAAATAACGTAACTATTTAGAATCTTTGCTAATTTTAAATTTCAAACCGCAGAGATTCAATTCTTATCTAAGATATAAACACACTTATAAGATTAATCGCGCGGAACTGAACCGTGACTCAATTAAAATTCAGTTAGAATAATAACACGTGATCTCGTTCAACAGTATATCTATTTCCGCTTTACAGGTAACAATATCCATACGTGACATTAACGATCAAGAAGAGTGTTGCGTATTGTCTCGACGACGAATGGAAAAAACATCGTGCAGAAAATGAAAAAAAAAAGAAAAAAAAAAGAAGATTCGTTACAAATCAGACACCGAACAATCTTCTAGCACCAGTGAAGAATCTGAGAATGATGATGCACACGTACCTTTGGCAACAAAAATGAAAGTTGCATCCGTGACTCGAATCCATCCATCATGGCCGATCAAATCTTTGCGATCGAAGGGAACGGGTATTTGCAATCTAGGGCACAATTATTAAGATGACGAAAGCAAATGACAAAAGGGCGGATGTGTTAAAGATAAATTCTAAATTAATCGATTTTCATATATATGTGTATACACCGTTTTTTTTTTTTTTTTTGCGGGAACACAGAAGGATAACGGAATTGTCTCTTAGATCATGGTTGTTAAAGGTACGAGCAACGCCAGCGGAAATATTTCCGTGGTTTTAAAACTTCCCACTTCACGCCACGAACAATTTTCAACTAGGGAAGAATAATTAAAATACGAAAAAGGAAATAAGGAATGTATGCAGCGGCCACTAACACTCAGACACCCTTTAAAAGAGAATAACTTTTTTAATACTGAACCAAATTGAGCTGAGTTCTCATGAGAAATTAGAGGGATCAGTTGTTTTAAATATTCAGTTATTTTAAAACACGACAAGGTCGAAATGACCGGTTGGTACAGATAGGTATATCAATTCTTGGTATATATAGTGTTAAAGACAATTAACCCTCTATTGCAGGGGTTCTTAAACTTATGTAGTCCGAGGACCCCCTCTTGAACATTTTTTGCGGACCCATTCCAACCCTAGGCATTTTACGTCGTTCTTGAGACTTCATTTCTGGCTCAATAATCTCATAGGCACTACGTTATAATAAATATTAGTAAAAATGTATCGCTGGTTATTTTAATAAATGGTCTTGTGTATTTATAGAGATGAACATTTTTATTAGGATATAAATTAAAAAACATAAACTGAATAAAAATAGTAGTGAAAAGACTTAAAGAAGTTAGAAATCATAATACATTAAACTCATACAAACTTTTCTTGGTCAAAACAGATCTTATTATAATATTTTCTGTAAATAATTTTAAATTATTAAAATTAAAAAAAATTTTTAAATGCATAGGGTTAGAATGGGTTCGCAAAAAACATGTTGTTCAAGAGGGGGTCCTCGGACTACATAAGTTTAAGAACCCCTGTTCTATAGTAAATTAAGTAGACAATACTGAAGAGCGATTTATCTGCTGAAATATTGTATTGAGATAGGTGTTTTGTTTATAATGTAATATGAATTGTTATACTGGTATAACGTATACGTAATTCAGAGAAATTGTTCTTTAAAGGTGTGTTTCCGTATGGGTGCAAAATATGTACAGGAATGCACACGTCAATGTTTTATGGAAAAAATAAGAATACTGTTTTCGTGATTTTCATGCAAAGTAAGGTTATTATATGTGGTAAAGACTCACAGAGAAATTTTTTTTTTTAATTAATTTCGTACCTGCATATGTATAAAGTTCTCATAAAGAAACAGTTATAAAATGCAATAAATAACATTTTCTTATAAAATTTTATTATTTATTTCATGACCACACTCACTTTTAAGTAGACTAACAGCCATATATATTTTTTTCAACTCGTCATTAAAACTCACACAATAGAGGGTTAATTTACGAGATAGAAAAATAAAACTGATAAGTAACGATCACGTGTAAGGAAAGCTAATTAACAATAAAGAATAAAATTTATTTCCAGTCTGATGTACAGTAAGGAGCATAACTGAACCAATAACCACAAGTTTTGTATAAATCATTATTTATTGTTAGGAATATAGAAGAATAACAAAAAATTAACATTATAATTACTTTTATCATAGTTAGAAGTAACTTAAGAAATTTTTTTCAATAATTAATGTCTCCTCGTTTAGCAATGGCAAAAAAAAAATAGATTGACTCGGTTTTGCACCACGTCCAATACTTGGCAATATTTAATATATTACTTATTTTTAATATTTGGTCCACAACCCTTTTGCTTGTAAAACTGCACTAATCCGCTTTGGCATACTTTCTACTAACTTTTTGCAATAATCCGGAGATATTTGTTCCCACTGTTCTTGAATTCTATTATACAAATCTGTGATTGAAGTTGGTTGGGAGTCATATGAATCCCGAAGTCGTCTTTTTAGTAAACCCCACAGATTCTCTATGGGGTTGAGGTCGGGGCTCTGTGCAGGCCAATCCAGAACAGAAAATTTTTTAGTACTGAGCCAATTTTTTACACTTTTAGCAGTGTGCTTAGGGTCTCGGTCATGCATGAAAATTACATTTTTTTCTTTAAAAGGCATATTTTCAACAGCATCTACGAGATGATCTTGTAAAATATCCTTGTACAGATACTGATTCATGCCATTAATTCGGTGCAGTGATCCAACACCAAATGCCGTTAGGCACCCCCAGAACATTACGGATCTGCCTCCATGCTTTAACGTTTGTTTCACATGTCGTGGTTTAAGCCTTTCATTTTTACGAATCCAGCACCAAGACATGCCATCTGAACAAATTCTGTTAATTTTGGTCTCGTCTGACCAAATAACCCGTTCCCAGTCAGTAGTTGTCCAATTTCGATATTTGTTAGCAAATTCTAAACGACGTTTAATATTTTTCTTCGATAACATTGGTTTCTTTTTTTTTTTTAATGCTTCTAAACTCAGCTCCTTTGAGGGTTCTTCGTGCTGTCCACTGGCTTATTTGTATATTCGTATCTTCTTTTAATAATTTTGCAGCCATAATGGCACTTGAAGCTTCACCAGATGTGACAAACCGTATAATCCTTCGTTCGTTCTGCGGTGATAATTTTTTTGGTCTTCCTCCAACATTTAATAATATACTTTTTTCTTATTCTCTGCACTGTCGATTGACTAACACTGCAATTTTTCGCTGTCTTACGCGTTGACAAGCCGTCATTTAAAAGAGAAATGACTTTTTTTAAACAATTTGGAGCAATTGACTTCATATTTATTCTTATTTCACTTGCGTGCTTTTCCGTTCGACTGATTGTGTAGAACTGAGTGTTAAGACGTAGAATAATATTTTGTAAACATACCAAAGTACTAGATGTAAACATACTACTATAACATTCCACGTAAACATTTTTTTTTACGGACCGGTGCAAAACCGAGTCAATCTATTTTTTTTGCCATTGCTAAACGAGGAGACATTAATTATTGAAAAAAATTTCTTAAGTTACTTCTAACTATGATAAAAGTAATTATAATGTTAATTTTTTGTTATTCTTCTATATTCCTAACAATAAATAATGATTTATACAAAACTTGTGGTTATTGGTTCAGTTATGCTCCTTACTGTATATACTTTTCGGACAGAAAGTTTAAGAATACTTCCGCCACAAAAAAAAAAAAAAAACCAGAAGAATGAGGATGAAATTGCTTTCTTTTGCTCTGAATATGATTGAAACACGCAGTATTAGTCTAGTCGATGAGAAATATCATCTTTAGCGTGTACACGGTGTTCAGAGATTCACTAACCAGCGTTTCTCTCGTAAATGTAAAAAAATGCAAAATACTCGAAATATTTCTTCTGCTCTTCACATTGAGTGGGTTTCGAGATTGTGGTGCATCGTTGGATTCGTTTCAGATACGCGTTTTCATATGATATAGAAAAATATATCCCATTCTAATTAAAACACTGAAAGTCACCTTCATTTCTCAAAAAAAAATAACGCAAACACGATGTTGCTTTGAACACTTCTCCCTCTTTCATTTGTTCTTTTTTTTATATCTATCACTTACGAGAAAAACGCTGGCTAATGAATCTTTGAACACTCTGTACATACTAAAAATGATATTTCTCATTCAGTAGACTAATACTGCGTGCCTTGATCATATTCAAAGCAAAAGAAAGTGATTTCATCCTCATTCTTATTTTTTTCTTTTTTTATATCTATCACTTACGAGAGAAACGCTGGCTAACAAATCTCTGAACACCGTGCACACCGTAACAAATATTCACGTATTACCGGTATTGAATGCATTAAAACCCTATTTATCATGTCACCGGATGTTAATGTGTTAATTGAAAATTATCCAACGTAAAGTACTTTTCGCAGCTCTGACTCTGTCAATTGGATCCACCAGTTATATCAAACCCGGCAGAGTAATTTCTCTGTCTTGAAAAACAGTTGAAAACGACGTAGAATACTACTGAAACCTAAACTGCATATTCAGAGACACGTGTACCGTTCTCTTTCCTCAAACACCGTGTTATCGTCGTGTAGAGGTCTACAAATCCAGCTTTTCCAAAGCTGGAAAGCTCGTTTCGCTTCAGGAATATTCAGAACGTGATTAGCCGCAACTGGATGATGTAATTTTTGAAACAAAACTGATAAGATAGTGGCTTGGTTGAGGAAACGAAAGGATAAACATTGCTCTTTCCGATCGAATAACATCTACGTACGATGCCTTTCTCATTCGTCTTTCCAAAAGTAATTATTCCTAGCAAACCCTGTATAACACTGAAATAACTAATACTGATTAGCAAATATGCTAATCGAACCTATACAAGGATGACATGGAAACAGATGACCGAATCTTCGATAGCTAAGGTTGTTCCTAAGGATGAGAAAACGTTTGAGACGTAGTTCTCCTCTTCTTTGAGAGTTCCACGGCAAAAATGGGCGAAAACTGATAGGAAACCATGCTCTGAAGTGTAAGAGATTAACTTGCAAATGTTTTGCAACTATCCACGTGTCTGTCGAATGTTCAAAACTTACGAATCTCGAATCTGAATCTGTCCAAGTATGTCTAACTTGTCTAGTGAGCAGGGAGACTGTCTAAACTATTTCTTATACTGCTTTCTGTGACTTTCGATCCTTAACACCTAACGGACGGGTCACGTAAATTTACATTTTTCCATTCTGACTTCCTAGGACGGTCCACTTAGATTTACGTTTTTGCTTGAAGTTTTATTAGGCTGCGTTAGCTTTTCATTCATTCTTCTTGTTACCATTAGTTGTAGTACTATCTGTCTGTTGAACCTACTGCGCAGTTTTGCTTTTTAGGTAGTATTTTTCAGTAATTTTGTAACCGTGAAAATGGCAAGCACAAAAGAGTTTACTGTAGAAGATGCGGAAATCTGTGAGGAAATTTATGCAGATAAGTTATCCGATGTAAGAAGTGATAATGAATCAGAGAACTGTGATGAAGAAAGTGATATTTCTAGTAATGACAGTGAAAGCCTTGCAAAGTCTGCAGCTCAAAGAAAAAAAGAAGCGAAACAAGATATATTGTATATGTCAATTCTGTCAGGTTCCACTTTACAAGGGTGAATGTTTTACAAAATATCACACTCGTAAGAAATATTAGACATATAAATAAATAGCTTTGTAAAATTTTATCAAAAATAGTGTTGATTTACTAAAACTGTAACGCTTTAAAACCATACATACATGTTCGTTTAATTCTCTTAAAAAATTCCTGGAAACCGAGAAAGACAGAAAAAACAACCCGTCTGTTAAGTGTTAAGAATGAAAAGGAAGCTTGGTCACGTATTTCCCTGTCCTCTTTGTCCAATGAAACAACAGCTATGCATTTTCAATCAAGCGTGTCTATTAGATCTCATCGTTATCCAATACTCTAATTGAAATACACTTTATCTACGTGTACAAGATACGAAAAAAGGGTCATGTGGCTAAGTTACATGGTATTAGACGCTACAGATTTCCTTCAGGTTACTTTTACCGGTTTCTTTCTGAAAATTACAACTGCAATCTTTTCTATTCGCAAGATTTTGTCATTTTTAGCACACTACTCGACACAATCTTTTCCTCATTTTGCAAAAAATAGTTTTAACACGTCTAAGTGCTAAAACTTGTTATTATCGTACCGTCATGTCGAAGTAACTTTTAAATTAATCGTTTTAAGGCCGTAAGTGTACTTCCACGTTGTTCTCTAGCTTTAACGTGCCTTTGAACGTGAAATACGCGGATAAGAAGGAACCAGAGAGGCACATGCAACGTCTAACGCCATTTTAGTTCACAGCCTGTTAGTTTTCCTTCCATTCCTCTTCTGTTTCCATCTGTCTTAACCCTTTGCACTCGAGAGGCGACTCTCAGTCGCCACTTGCTTCAATATACCAGCTTAAACGATAATAACTGTCTTTTTCTTAACAAAGATCTTCCCTCTTTTCATTTCAAGCGATTCACGTATGTGCACTTCGTAATACAGCATTGTATTAATTACAATTATTATTTTATACATTAATTTCTAATGCTCGTGAAGACGGAGCCAAATGATAGACTTAGAAATAGAGATAAGTGTTCATTTTAATTTCTGAAGCTGATTCTGATAGTACACAGGAAAGACAAGAGTTTGGATAGATGCTACAGGCTCTGAGGAACTATCCAGGGAAGAGTAAAATCCAGAAACGGCAAAACAGTAACAAAGCCATTAGATTCTTCGAATTTGAAACGAGGAAACCATAGGTGAGACGCGAAGTAATTACGCTGGAGAGAAAACAAATAAGGAAAGCTTCGAGTGCAAAGGGTTGAAAGAATACAGCTTCCCGAAATTCCGCGGGGACCACTCGGTATACTATTGGGTCATCCCATAAGTAATGCGGTTTTTCTTTATTGGTCCAAATGAATGATGCAATATATTGCAGTTATTGCGTAATCGCAGGATGTTTTTATTTTAAGAGTAGTTGGTTTAACTATCCAGACGTGAATATAAGCGTGAAAAAATACATTATTATCATGAAAGTATTGAAAGAGCATTTAAGACATATTTTACTTTGGGAGTTTCGCCAGGGCAATACTGCTGCAACAACAGTAGGTAAAATTTGCAAGATTTATGGTGCAGACATTATAAGTGTAAGCCAAGGTCAAAAATAGTTCCAACGCTTTCGTTCTGGAAATTATAGCTTTGAGGATGAACCGAGGTCTGGACGCTCACAAGAGTTTGATGACGAAAAACTGCGTGCACTGATAGATTTATCTAAACAGATCCAAGCAACCTATTCAACGATCCATCGGCATTTAAAAGCTATAGGAAAAGTTTCTAAACTGGGACAATGGGTTCCTTACGAATTGTCGGATATGAATTTGAAACAACGAATGGAAATTTGCAGTTCTCGCCTCTGCAGATTAAGAAAAGATCTATTTCTCGATCGAATAGTCACCGGGGATGAAAAATGGATCCTTTACAAGAATATAAAACGTAAACGACAGTGGATTGATAAGGATAAGACACCATCTGCAACTTCTAAACCAGGCCTTTATCCAAAGAACATAATGCTGTGTGTTTGGTGGGATATGGAAGGGATTATCCACTATGAACTGCTTTCTGAACATCAAACCATCACTAAGGAGCTTTATTGTGAACAACTATGACGGTTAAAACAAGCTGTTAATGAAAAGAGACCTGCATTAGCTAACAGAAAGGGCGTACTTTTTCTTCATAACAACGCACGACCTCATACAACACAAACAATGCTACAAAAAATAAGACAATTTGAATGAGAAATTATGGCTTATCCGCCATATTCTCCTGATCTAGCCCCGTCAGATTACCACCGTTTCCGAAGTCTTCAAAACCATCTCAATGGAAATTTTTTTAATTCAGAACAGAATGTACGAAAAGAGCTCGATTTATTCTTTCGATTAAAATAGAAGAGTTTCTACTGCCAGGGTATTGAAAATTTAAAATTAAGATGGAAACAAGTTGTCAATAATGATGGTAAATATACTGCAAATTAAAATTGAATGTGTTTTATTTTGCGCTACCTTCAAACTCATTCCAAAAAAGCTGCATTACTTATGGGATCATCCAATAATTTTCCCAGTATTAACGTTTCTATCGAATCAACTTCGAAAACACTCCTGCTAATTATGTCACCTGTTCTTACTTGGCTCTTACACAATTGAACGGTGATATTCTCCGTTTCTTCTGAGGTACGCGAAAGAACCGGACGCAACAAGCTTTACATGCGTAAAGATAGAAATGCGGAGGAAAAACAAGGAAAAGTATCGAAAAGGAGAAAGAAAAAGCGGGGATAGAAAAGTGTAGCTCACCCTTGCTCCGAGAAAGCGAGCCTCCAATAACTCTTGCTTCCTTGGGTCCAGGGTGGCCTGAAAGTGCTCCATCTTGACGCCAGCGCCTGGAAAAATGATACAGCGAATTAGGAATCTCCTTCTGAACCGTATTACCCAGCTCCAAGTGAACAAATATTTCGCGCGTTCACGTTCGACGCTCTCCGTACTCTCTATTTTGAAATTTTCGCGAGAAGAGTTCTCAGAAACCGAATTCTCTAGGCTAAGGTTCACTTTTACCCAAGTGTTTCTTTTGTTTTTTTATTCCCGAGATAAAAAGACAATCTACCATGTGGAGTGACGAGAAATGAAGACTGCTATTCTCGAACTAAGCGATCGTCCATATTCATGGACAATTTGATCTTGGGGAAATATTAGGGTGACCTGTAAGTTTCTTTCGCACCACGCTTGGAATTACTCTAACTGGCTATGTTTATATGTATAAACATGCAAGTTTATCTGTTAGCAGTCTACGGTATCGGTTCCAGTCGACGCAAAGCTCTTTTAAAGTACGTTTTGTTGGTGACACAGTCTCTTTTGAAATTTTTTTCTACACCGTTCAATGTGGATAGCCAAAGGAAGCATTTGCGGCATGTTATGCTTCGTTGCTTTAAGATAGCTAATAGTGTAAAGGATACTGCAAATGAGATTTGTACCGTTTACGGGAATGGTGCTACAACTATTACGACCGTCCGCAATTGGTTTAAGAGATTTAGAGCTGGCAATTTTGAATTGAAAGACGAAGACCGCAGCGGCCAGCCCAGCAACGACAGATACGGACTTTATCAAAGCCATGCTAGCTGAAAATCCGCGATATAGTGGATGCCACTAACATTCCCAGGACAACAGTACATAATCACTTGATCAGGATGGGATATGTCAATCGATGTGAAGTTTGGGTTCCACATCTATTGACGGAGACTGACCTTATGAACCGCGTCCCTACGTGCGATTTGCTTCTCCAGCGACATGAAAGAGATCATTTCTTAAAGGGGCTTGTCACTGGAGATGAGACTTGGATTTTATATCAAAATGTGCATCGAAAACGCACTTGGTCTAAGAACAATAGACCTTCAACTGTCGCGAAGCCTGGACTTAACCCGATGAAAGTTCTTTTGTCCATTTGGTGGAACTAGAAAGGTGTAGTCTACTACGAGCTCCTTCCTCAAGGTAAAACCATTAATTCTGCCAAATGCTGCAATCAGCTTGTTCAATTGATAGCCGCCATAACAGAAAAACGGACAGAATTGTCGAACCGACAAGGCGCCGGTTTACATCACTACAATGCAAGACCGCATGTTGCATTGAATGTAAGACAAAAGCTGTTAGTTTGATTGGGACGTTCTACCGCATCCTCCGTACTCCCCAGATCTTGCACCATCCGATTATTATTTGTTCCTGTCATTAAAAAATTCTCTCCGTGATAAACGGTTCCAATCCGTAAACGAAATAAACACACATCTCGAGGAATATTTTGCAAGTAAGCCCTAACAATTTTGGAAAGAGGGAATAACGAGGTTTCCTAAGAGATGGAAGAAGGTGATAGAGCAGAACGGTTCATATTTAACGCAATAAATCAATCTTAAACAACAAATATCGTGTATTCATTTCGTAAAAAAAAAAAACTTGTAGGACACCCTAATAGAAAGAAGACGATAGATGCGAAATCTGACGAATATTTGTTTCACAATTCTAATTACTATAGATATCGCTCGAATAAATGAACTCTCGCACAAAATCTACTGCCTTTATGTACCGTTCCGTGCATCGGTAAATTAAATCTGTTCCAAACGGAAAAATCTCAAATAAATCGGTACCCACAGAGCCAAAGAAGCCCACAAGGCGCATCTACACGAGAAAGTACATTTCGCATGCCACCTTGCAATTTAAGCGGATAAGTAAACAAAATTGAAACTGTAGCCTAAGAAAAGAAGATCTTCCAAGCTGAACGCTATATTTCCACGTACTGTTCTTTGCGAAAATCCATAAAATACCTGGAAGAAATTAGTTTCTTGGAAATGAACGTCATAAATTCTTACATACTGTGCCCCGATATGCTTTATGCACCCATTTACGCGGATTAATCGCGGAATTCCTTCTGTTTTAACATAGAATCACCCGACTAGCCCGATTGTACCACAGTTTCCAGCCCATCTTATATAATACGATAAAATTATTAAACGACTTATTAGTTTATTTGTTATTCATGAATAACGAATAATTCTACATTATTCTTAATTTAAGACGACGTAACATTTGCCGCAATACTCATGCTAATCCGCTTGTTCACGACCACGATCGAGCGCGGCGGTTTAGAGTCAACGCTCGCGTGGCCAGTGTTCTTCGTTAATAACTCAAAAACGAAGTTTCAATCAGCAGTTTGGTAAAGGAAAAAGTTGTTCAAAGTCACCCCAGCAATCCTTTTCCGGGAGTTATACTAGTTACGGGATACCCTGTATATCGATGGGTTCGTACAAAAGCGCGCTGCAGTCGAAGATTTAATCAGAGGGAGATATTTGACCGATTATTTAGATTTCTCGTCGAAAGGGAATTAATGTTAGGAAACGATCGCTTGAAAATAGTGTATCGAAGACACTCGATCTTTTTCGACTTGCGTAATCGAATGCAAGTAGTCAACATGAATGTTTTTTTTTTTTTTACAGCCTTGAACTAAACATTGGCTACATTGATAAAGGCAATAATTTGAATTTCATTGCACAAGAGGAAATATAAACTACTCGATGTGGTATTACATCTGTGCAATGTGTTATTACATGCGTCGCGGTGTTTTATTCATTTTCACCATTTTTGCTGAATATCAATCGAATTACTCAACAATTTCCTCCCATTGACAAAGTCACTGATCTGATATGCTTATCTAAATTCGCAAGCTAGAAAAATTAGGTATTGTCAACGTCTAGGCAATGTTAGATCTGTTTGATCGTGAAATTGAACTTGATATCGCGATCTTTGGTAATGTTTATCCATCGAGAGTGAGCGAAACAGCGTTCCTTTCGAAACTCATTCGTAAACGTGTGTTTTAACCATGCAACGCCATCTAACAAGCGCAGCAGCCAAAATTTCTCAAATTGGCATTTGAAAATATTCTACAATATTGAATATATTGTGAAATTTATTTTTTGTTCTTAATAAAAAAATAATTTACGTTAGAAGCCTCTTGTAAGCTGCCATAATTTCAATTTTCCTGTTTTTATAAACTAAGAAATTCAAGGTGACGCTCCATCCATGACGTTCGAGTCAAAATGATTGGTAGATAAAAAGGAAAAAAAAGAAGGCAACGACGAGTGAAAATCTATAAATCAATTTATCCGAAAATTTCTCACAAGGAAAGTTTGCGAACGGTCCGGCTTCGATTTTGATGAAACTTTGTACACTTATAAAGCAGCCAAAAATAATCGACACGTATTTTTTTTAGCTGCGGTACCTCGAGTTCAAGGGGTGAAACCACTCCTTGAAGTTTTGGCTCGAAACGGCTATCTCGAAAACGGAAAGACATACGAAAAAATTGTTAATAGGCGAGATTAATGGTTTCTTATGTACACTAACATGGTGTTAAAAAACTTAAGAAAATATAGTTTGTTTATAACAAAAAAAATTTGTTAACTTAATTTTTCATTTTATTGAAATTTTCATAATGACAAAAAATGACGAGCATTTTATTCCAAATCCATTAGTATATAACATTTTAAAATTGCCTCTTACAGTTTTGCAGATTTTGATGATTTACATCTTACGCGCACATCCACTATGGTAGTAGCCGTTCTAACTTTGATTTTAATGAAGCATTGTAAGCTTGCACTAAATTATACAGTAACAAGTAACAAGTAACAATGACAGTAACAAGTTTCTTAACAGCAATGAAAAGATTAATTGTTTTTATTATTCATCTATGACATCGTGGCAAAGGTGGAGCGATTTATAAATTATACCTAAATACATACAGTGTGTATAGCAATTATTCTATGTACTTTCGACAATAGTGGTACTCGTCGAAAAAATGTTTGAGACATAAAGATTTCTTACACCATACGCATTTAATTATTGCCACGTCACCGCAAATATGGCATCTTGGTTCATTTTCAACAGAATAGCAGTACTCAACAAGATTCTGGAATGCATTTGGTTTTTCATCTATATATCCGGATTTATACCGGGAGTATTTAATACAATTTTGGAACCTTTGCGATGAAAATTGATTGTGGACCAGAGATTGAAGTTTGGTTATATTATTCCTAGCGTGGAGATTAATGTCGTGATTTAAAATGAGAACTATATCCGAAAATCGGCGGACGAAATTTTTTCAAGTGCGGAAACCGTAAACATCCAGTGGTTGAACATTCTTTGTTCCACCTTTTGGTATTATAACAAGTTTTACGTTTTTACCCTCGGGAGTAACTTCGTTCACTGTCTTCTTACAGTGACCACTCCAGGAATCAAGAATTAGAACTGTTGTGGGCCCAGTATTTGCGAAGTAAATTTCTCTTAACCAGGTCTTAAAATGGTCCGTAGTTAATTTTTCTGACTTTGAAGCTGCAAGATATACATTGTCAGGGCGAAATATGGTTAAGAGAGATTTACTTCGCAAATAATAGGTGAGTAATAAAAACAATTAATCTTTTCATTGCTGTTAAGAAACTTGTTACTGTCATTGTTACTTGTTACTTGTTACTGTATAATTTAGTGCAAGCCTACAATGCTTCATTAAAATCAAAGTTAGAACGGCTACTAGCATAGTGGATGTGCGCGTAAGATGTAAATCATCAAAATCTGCAAAACTGTAAGAGGCAATTTTAAAATGTTATATACTAATGGATTTGGAATAAAATGCTCGTCATTTTTTGTCATTATGAAAATTTCAATAAAATGAAAAATTAAGTTAACAAATTTTTTTTGTTATAAACAAACTATATTTTCTTAAGATTTTTAACACCATGTTAGTGTACATAAGAAACCATTAATCTCGCCTATTAACAATTTTTTCGTATGTCTTTCCGTTTTCGAGATAGCCGTTTCGAGCCAAAACTTCAAGGAGTGGTTTCACCCCTTGAACTCGAGGTACCGCAGCTAAAAAAAATACGTGTCGATTATTTTTGGCTGCTTTATAAGTGTACAAAGTTTCATCAAAATCGAAACCGGACCGTTCGCGAACTTTCCTTGTCAGTGTCGCTCGATTATTGTAAAATAAATAAAAACGATTAAGAAAATTCTGATTGATAAATCAATTTGTTAAAAAACTGCTTTATAAAGTTCGTCATTCACTTAGAGAAATGGTTGCTTTTAAGCGTTCAACTTGAATACTTTACGAATATCAAATTACCAATACTTTTTTGCAGTGTTGCAATTAAAATACCACCAGAATTACTAAAAATCTTTGATCGGGTAGAAATAGTTTCCCAGCACAAATAACTGAGTGTTTCTCTATGGAGAATGCTGAACTGCATGGACAAGAGTATTGAAAAAAATAAACAATGGCACTGAAAAAAGTGCAGAGGTTTGAATTTAAAAAATAGTACACTTACGAATTTTTTTTTTTTTTTTTTTTTTTAATATGCTTTAATTTGCCCTTTTGGAATAGTATTTTGCACCAAACAGTTTTCTCGCATAGCCAGAAACGGACAGTGATCCCATTCTCACTGTCCACCCTATATACAAGATATGAAAATAGTTCGTACGTCATCTGTTTCTAGTATTTATACGTACTAATTATCTATGCCCAAGCATACTGAACGCTCTGTCATATAAAAATATCTCTCTAACATGTTTCAAATCCTATCGGTGTCGGAATAATCGAGCATAAACGTCGTTAATAGACTGTCTCATTGAGAAACATGAAAACGCGCAAGTAATTGTTTTGTTCATCATATTTACGAAATAAAAAAGAAAAAAGAAAAAAAAATAAATAAAAAAAAAGTGACGAATGGAATAGAACTGTCAAAACATTCGTTATTTAGCACTGAATTACTTAAATGTTACTGTTCTAAAGTATCGGTTAAGAACGTATAGTCATACGTGTACCAGTTTTTTCCCTACTTCTCCAATGTGAAGCTTTTCGATTAATCTATGCTACGATTTTATAAGTATATATGTAATAAATATATGATTTTATATATATATATATATATATATATATATATATATATATATTAATTAAATATATATGTATAAAATCGGAGTGTTGCGTAGATTTATCAAAATAATACATATATTATTTCTATATGTACAAAAATAAAAAAATAAAAGAATGATAAATTTATGATTAATAAATAAATGATTTTATATTTCTTTTTTATATATATAAAATAGGAGCGTTGCATAGATTTATTGGAATAATAAATGTATAATTTTTATATATACAAAAATAAAAAAATGAAATAATAATAAATATAAATATATGATTTTATATTTTTTTCTATATATAAAATCAGCGCGTTGTGTAGATTTATCAGAATAATAAATATACGATTTTATATACATAAAGTCGGAGCGTTGCAAAGATTAATCGGAAAGCTTCACATATGAGAAATAGAAGTATTTTAAATACATATTTTATATATTATACATATAAAATATACATTATATATATATTTGTTACATATATACGAATACACTAAAGAATGCACAGTACATATTTGAATTTAAAATTATTAGGAACTGTTGAATTTAATAAAAAAACTCGAAGCATCAACATCGATTCATTCTTCCTGAATGAACAAGCTCTATTCACAGTCGAGCAAGAGACGCTAGTGCTGTGACCGCTACCGCTTGGATTCCGCAAAAGATCACTAACAGCCGACGACATTGCAGAGTCGTGCGAGGACACTGCCTTGAAGTATGACAGTCTTCGGCGTAACGATAAACGTTCTACCTTTCTTCTCAATGTTTGGCTTATGCTCATTGTTTTGGACACGCCATGGAAATAGTTCGCTTATTCAATCGTTACGATGCTCAACTAAAAATCGTTTATTTTAACCAGCAGTACTTGTAACCAGCAACTTCCTTATTTATATTAAACTACTATTAAAAGAAACATAGAAAAAAAAATATACTCTTCCTTATGGGTAGTACGAAATTTTGTGCCGTGAAAAGAGACAAAAATCTGAACTGCCGAGATTTTTACTGCGCTAGCTTAACAATCGGTGGTTCGTGAAATTTGGTGAAAATTCTCCCCCCCCCCCCCCCCAATCTCTCGCTCTTTCTCTTTCTCTTTCTTTTTCAACTTTTCATTTATACTGCATCAAACAAACTCGCGGTCCTCCGTGGCGAATTGTTATCGAAACACCATTTTCCAGTATTCTGGATTGACGTGACGTATAGAGGCAAGGCGTGGTTTGCATAAACATCAATTGTAAAATAACTCTTTAATTTGTCTTATACCAACGGATTCACTGTAAGCTATATTTTCACCTGTTTGACAACCCTGAAAATATTTAATACGACGGTTTTCTCGGCTCTACTGTGGTATAGCATCTATAGGTTAGAATGAATTTCTTAATTTCCCGAGATTAAAATAACGACGATGTAAGCGCGTCAATAATAACTGTTATCAATTCTATATATGTATACATATCGAAAATATTTCTGTGTAAAACGCACACAATTGAGGAGGAGGAAAAGACGAATATATCACGTGTTTATGAATAAATTTTTCGAAC
The DNA here is from genome assembly GCA_951804975.1 of Anthophora plumipes. NCBI lineage: Eukaryota > Metazoa > Arthropoda > Insecta > Hymenoptera > Apidae > Anthophora > Anthophora plumipes. Next base: position 3,512,604 of record OX638122.1, read on the forward strand.
TAATCGAGTACGTAGCATTCGAAAAAAAAAGAGAGTGTTCACTTATTTTCTAGTAATATATAGTATTTAATGATACACGATAATATTAATTTCTCAACGTTGATATAGTTAATTATCACGCTTGTTAACATGTAAAAAAAATTGGAATGCTCAAGCAAAGATGTGTACGAGTATGAAATAGAAGTTTAAGGATATGATATCGTACATTACGGACTATGATATAACTATGTCATAACAGATTATACAATATGATCTTTTCGGTACTACTACAGTCATGTTCACATTTCAAATCTTTTCGACCAACAGTGCGTTAGTAAAATAATAACTCTGTTACGCGACAGCTAGCAACTAACAAATGAATGTTTCTTATAACATTTGATTCAATATACAACAATATGAATTCAATGTATGTACATTTTCACGGAAGATTTTTTCTTCGAAGAAAAACGACTATTTTTAAAAATACTATTTTTTATATTATGTATACCTAGAAATATTAATTATAAATAAAATTCTACGCATCTGAATGAACAAAATTAAATATTTTAACACGAATCACCCCTCTCGTGCACGCTTCACTTTATTCTAAGGTAACAACAGCAATAACAACAGTAACAATGATAGAAAATTCTGACTTTATCCTGTATGAAACTAGAACAGCGTCAATTCGAATTCTATCGATATTCCATTGAAATAATTAAGCGGGGAAATAAAATTTATGCGAGAATGGTTGGAAAATAGTGTATTTGAAATAAAAATAGGTTGAAAAATGAAAAGTTCAAATAACACCTTGCAACTATCCGTAGTGTTTCCAAATTACTAAAGCACGAGCAAATTATACAATATCAAAATGCTAAATGAATAACTGTAGAGTAAAAAAAAAAATATTTAACGAGTAAAATAAAATCCACAATATTTAATAAGAGTATCCTTCCAGTTAATAGTCAAACGAGTGACGAGAAAAAGTTACATAATTGTAAACTCAATTCCATTAAAACAAAACAAAAAAACAAAAAAACAGAAATATTGATATATAAAGTAAAATTACACGAAACGGAAAATTTTATACGATTGTTTTATACGTTCTACTACACAAATGTAAAAAGTATACAAATTTATTTCATACGAGCTTGAACAATCACATAAAAAGAGAAAATAGATCGTCGTGTGCTTTGTAAACGAAATTATGGGGAAAAGAGGTAGTGGAAATCACTCCACGATGTTATCGACATTGTAGAAAATGAAACTTCCTTAAATTATTCGAACGATAACAAAGTCTAAGGGTTACAATATTAATACATTACTTTGCACTATACGGTGTCTAGCAATTCCACAAAATACTAAACCGTTAAATAAAAAAAAATGTTATATAGCGCAGGCCTTGTTTGTGATTCGCGGTCGGTGTTTCGCGATAATATGGCGCAGCCAATCGGATGAAAGAACAGACGGAAGGAAGGTATTTCACCAGGAATAGCCGATTAAAGCGTCCCTAGTATAATACATACAGACTATTCGAAACGACAGTGTTGTATCTTACTCGAAGAAAATAGGGTATACTCTAGTCGATGAAAATATATGAACATCTTCATATAATTAATCGCGCGACATTTTCTCTCGATGCTCTAGAAATTTTCTTTCTTTTTTTGGGGGGAATTTTAAAATTAACAATTATTCTAAAAACTGTACGTTATTTGCTGATGATAAAGCAGTAAATTATTTATATACATATGTACCGATTTCTTAAAATAATCTCGTATGAAATACTAAACATTTGCAAACAAAGAAATGTATCTGTTTCACATAGAAATTAAATATAAATTACACGTTTATCAATTGTATACGTGCACGCATAAATTTTACGCGTGGTTAATCATTCTTTTTTTTTGTTCTTTTTTTGGACAGTTTTTCTAAGGAAAATCGAAAATTCTTCGAAGTACGTTATTTAATGTATTCGTGAGAATAAAAATCATTCGTTTGATTGAAATTTTCAACGTTGCTTTTTTAAAAATATGACAAAATCTCGGCTAGTAATTGCAAGGGGTCGAGGTTGTTTTTCTATTCAAAATTTAGTTATGCTACCTTGTTCCTATACTGATTCTTTCATTTATGCAACACTCTTCATCTAAAGTTCTTGCAAAATTTTCGACTGAGGCTTTCAACATTGTATCTCAGTTAACAATTGAAAAAAAAAAGAAAAACAAATAAGTTGATAACATTCTCGTATTATATAATCAAATTAAAAAAACCTACATGAGCAAAAAAAAAATAAATGAAACAGCTCTGATAACAAATATTTTTAATTCCTCACATCATGCCAAAAAGTCAATGTAACTTGTGAAAAGAATGTTTATAACAACTCCTGCTCAATTCTTAAAGGTAAAAGATTGCATAACTACATTTTACATTCACAAAATTTCTAGATAAATATTAATAGACAAAACATGCAATATCCATTTCATCTGTATACTCTATAATTCCAATTCCAACTCTTCATCATTACACAAAAACCTGTATAATTCTATGCTTTGTAATTCAATAAGTTCTTGTAACAAACTACCAATGAATTGAGTATATTGTGATTACAATATTGTTGTGCATTTATTAAGATAAATCTGAAACTTATCTTAATGCTTCATTTAAATTACCAAGTTGAAGAAAATAATGAAAAGAAAAACCTTATTATACAAAAAAGATACTCTATACAAAAGTAATGCTGATTGTTAAAATTATGATACATATGTTATTTATTAAGAATTTGTACTTTAGTAATGTAACATAATATAATGTTGTAATATGTAACTCTATATTTTAGTTTAATCATAAATGTAAAATATTATTACTTGTACTTCCTTAAATAAGCTTTGTATTCATAAGTTTTGAAAACAATGTACATTTTATAGAATTTTAAATTATAGTGAATTTGAAATACTCCGTGCAATGTAGCCATGTTCATTTGATATCAACTAAAAGTCTGTCCATGCGATATAATTTTTATAAAACTTACCACCACCAGAATTCCAACAATTATCAGTCATCCCTGCTTATCCATCTGTAAAGTTGGCACTACATTATTACACTGGCATCCGATTTGTTCTATTATGTCACATCACAAATATCTTCATCAGAAATATGCACTCTTAATACACTTTTCAACAACTTCTTGCAACCGATAAATAAATCCTTAGCTTCGTTGAATCTTAGTACACTGGTGAAAGCATGTTTTTCATTGTTGATTTCACAACACTTTTAATCAAATATCAAATCGATTCAAACCATTGTACCTTTTTTATATTTAACATTTTTACGCGTTTGATAATGTTTGAGAGTTATTTTTAGAAATATTGTATATTCACAAAATTACTTTACGCAATATTTTGGAGAATGTAACAACAATTGTTCTGTTTCATTTGTTCTAGCAAAAGATACTTGAAGAAAGAAATGTACATTTAATACTTACATATATTCATATCTCCTTCATATTTAAAATGGTCATTCCGATTCATATTTTCTAGCATTATTGTAATTGTTATTTTTATTAAAAATTAAATTATTTTCAATACAATGAAAAAGGTATGTATATGAAGATATTACAGTAAAAGGATTAAAAATGTTATAATAGGAAAACAAGGATAGAAATAACAATAAAAATCGAAGATTTGCGTAAAAAAGATTTTCTCCGAAATTTTTTCTACACAATAAAGAGTAAAATGAATATTTTAATGTAAAGATTGGACATACATAAAATAGTATTCTGCTGGTAATAATATTTCAATTAAAGGGAAGATTCAGATTTCTATCTCCTTCCTTTTCTTTCGCAGTAAAATTCTTCGATTGATAATCTAACGTCGCTGAGCAGTAGTTTTTAGATAGCCATATTATTTCTGAAGATACGAAGTTAAATAAGAGCACAACTGAACGAAGGACGATTGTCAAACGATATTACGAAATAAATCAGCGATTAACCAAAATATCATCCTAACTGTGCATCGAGATGTTAAAAGTTCAGTATAATTAGGAATAACCGATAAGTACGAAGGAGAGGTTATGAAACATTGTAAATAAAATGAATTCGTATGGCGAGATACAGAACAAGTATCCATAGAAATAAATTAAGGTTATTTATGCAAGTCGAGGAAGAGTCAAGTCACTTGAAACAGGACGTTGTACCTGTTGTGTGCGGTGAAATGGTAGTGTCACAAAGCACAACAGCCAGGCTTTAAAAAACTTGAAGCGAGGTACAAAACCGTTTTCTCACGAACAAGATCACCGAGCCTCCCCTCACTTTTTCTCAACGGCGCCTAGAGAACGTCCAATTCGTTTGGCGACGTTAAAGGTTATCCACGTATAATCGATAAGAATTTCGGTATCTGTAGAAAAGTCGCGAGATTGCTACTCTGCGAGTGGGAAAAAAAAAAAGATATGTCAAAGAGCAGGCTACTTGTAAACTAGACTTGACATCGTGATGGTTCTTACGAAGCACACAAATGGTCGTGATACGTGATTGCGAACGAACGACAATGGGGGGTCTCTGTATTGTCCGTATTACATCGCCTCCCTCCCCCCTCTCTCATTCACTCACTCATTCTCTCTCACTCGTTTCTTCATTACTTCCCTAGATAATTCTATCTTTTTCGCACCGACCAATACAAGGTTAAACACACTCTGAAACTGCATACGCTGTTCGTGAATTTCGGTAATGAACCATCAAGTACATTTTCAACGTACCTCGCAGAACATAATAAAGCATCGTTTCTTCTTCCTATTTTCTTGGTTTTCTCTCTGTCCTCTCTCTACCTTTTTTCCTCTCTTTCTCTTTCTCACGGCATAGCGCACTTTGGTTATCGAAAGAAAGGAGAAAACTCATCTGGAAAATGGCTGCCGCCATTCAGTTACCGATTTATTCCTTTCTTGCATAGCTATGTTTTTTCTTTTTTTTTGAAGGTGAACAAATAACAGGAGAGGAACAAAATGTTCGCCCGATACTCTCCGTGTGTTTGTTACGTGATAGTTTTCGTCACTACGATTACGCGACGGCACAAATGTTATATCCTAGACGCCGGCACATATACACGTAATAATAATAACACTACTTGCTACTCCGAGAGGATACGTACTAGTTTTTTCCTCTAGAAAATCTCACGGTAACTTTTTTCTTTTCTCACCTACACACACGCGGGAAAGTAGGAGCGAAGTTAACAACGTTAACACCGTGGATTTGTCACAGCGAGATCCCACTGTTTGCAAACGATAAATCTATCCGCGTCTTAAAATCACTCGGATTTTTCTTTCACACGTATATTCTCAACGAGAGTGACGTCGCTTCACCATGCACTCGCACGAGTTCCTCTGTCTTGCTCGTACCTCCATAGTCTCGTTCGCCACCTTACGACTTCGGCTATTATCGGTGAACTACGATGTTTATTCGGCAACTGACCAGTCGCGGTTCTCACCGAGATCGTCGCCTCTTCTCCTCCGTTTGCGTATTGCTTTGATACTTTTCGTCCAGTTAGACGCTAATTCGTCTCTCTTGATTCGTGAAACGATTACTTTTTAACCCTCTTAGTACTCGAGAACTCATACTTCGGCTTGTCATTTTCAATATAATTTTAACACACGTGTGACGGTATCTTATTTTTGAAAAATCTGAACATTTCGTTCCTCGGTAATATGTAGATTCGATAACTATCCAAGAAAGAAGAGAAGATACTGTGTGGTGTATAGCACGAGAGCAAAGAACTGTTCTGAGTGCGATAAAGGAATACATGGAGGACGTTTTCAACACTATTTGCACGAAAAACACAGGTTTTCCATTTATATTATTGTATTTGAAAAATGTATACTCTTTTGTATTTCATAATATAAAGCAATTTTTACTTCCTCGAAAGTATGAATATATCTGTGCAAAAATAAAAATGTTTCCAGAAGAAGTAAACATCCTTTTTCATCGTAGATTACATGCTTGAATTTGTTGAAAGTAATTTTCAATGAGAAACTACGTTCAGTTTACAACAAAGTAAAAAGAGCCTGAAGATGTCTTCGTTAAAAAAAAAAAATAACTATCTTTAAAGACACGTATTTTTCCGGGTTATTTTCGCTGGTACTCGGAAAATTTGCAGGTTATCAATTGGGTTAAGCAGTGACAACTTATATATTTTTTTTTTTATTATCGAATTGTACTGTATGTATCAATAAAATCATGCAAGTGCAAAGAAAAAATGTTTTCTAACAGAAGAATATGTCAATTTTACGTAGAATTCTTTATTTTACTAATTTTACGTATAAATCTTTTTAATAAGTGAACGTTTCATTAATTACCCTTCTACTTGTACGAATACAATGCAACTATGTAACAATAGAATTGATTGTACGTTACTACTGAGAATTAAAATAAAAGAATTATTTTTTTTTTTTCTGAAGTTTCAAGTAGGACCTGGAAGCCTAAAAACTTGGGTAAATCTCACTTTCTTTTTCGTCTAGAAATATTCAATAAAAAACCAAGATTTTTATGAAGGTGGTTAAGCAACAACTCAATTCTATTTCCACATTTTTTTTACTGTGCAAAAGTACAAAATGCTAGAGTTGTACATTATTTAACTTCATGTCTGGAATATAAAAAATAAAAAATTGTTCAACCAGCTTAAACAAAAATAGATTGTCCCCAATGTAGCGTACGATTTTTGAATAATTTTGGAAAATTAAAAAATGACGGCTTGTGAAACATAAAATTCTTTTTCGCTGATGAAAATCAATTTTAAAACTTCATAACAATTTGACGAATTAAGATATCAAAAAAATCCTACGCTACATTGTAGATTATTTTATGGAGAATAACGTGTAGAAATTTCAAGTCATTTTCGCAGATGAAAAGAATTTCATTTTCTAGAGATTCTATACGTATTACCGTTACGATGTACGTAAAGAAAAAATGATAAAAATCAGAGAATGCGAGCAGGTGGATACGTGACATTCCTTTTATTCAGGATCGAATGAACAGTCCCAGCTGTCTGCAATTCGTAAGAAATCAAATTAACACATTGGCGTCGGGACGTTTGTAGACGCTTGTGACACGAGTGCCGGGAGATTTCCTTTGAATTGTGTTACGGTGGATAAAACTGTTGTAACATTTTAACCGATTAATATCTTTCGAGGAAATTTCAAGGAAAATGGCTATTTATAATCAACGTGAAATAATCAGAAGTTTTCAACATATTTTTTTTACTAAAAAATAAAAACTCGACGTTCTTCTCAGTCTCGTATTATCAAAGTTCGTTATTTTTTCTTTCTTGGATAATTGGTTTGATTGTTTATCCACTATTGCTGCATATTCGATATTAGAATTCGATGTAGCAAAGCTTGATGAAAATCATTTTCCACCGTCGATTACGATTTGTAGTTTCAGCGTCGATAGTTACGAAATAAAATAAAAAAGGTTGCAAACTTATAGAATTGTTTTAATTCGCGAAACATCTGTTATGGCGTTCCTGAATGATATAATAATAAGAATTATTGTATTTTAAAGGTTAATTAATTATTATATTTTAAAGAATATAAAAGAATTATTATATTCTAAAGGTTAATTCTTCAGGGTTAACTGTTTCTTGAAATTATTATAGATTATTAAATAATAAATTTAAAATAGTTAATTTAAGATTGATTTTTACAGTATTTTTAGGTATTTATTTTACTTTAATTCAGTATATAGAATATATTAAGTCTTCTATTAGAATTAATGATAGTGTTTTTGGGTCTATTTTTTTTATAAGAAGTGGATTTCATATTATTGTTGGAACTTTAATATTATTATATTCATTAATTCGTTTAAATTTAAAACATTTTAAATTTTAAATTCGTTATTTCAAATTTATAATGAAACGCAAGTAAAAGATAACTATTGTTTCCATAGAAATTTTGTACATTTCCATTGAACTGCAGATTATATATATATATATATATATATATATATATATATATATATATATATATATATATATATATATATATATATATATATATATAAGTAAATATACATATATACATAACTAAAAATTGTATATATTGTATTATTTTATAATATTTCTATATATTGTATAATTATAAAATATTTTTAATATTACATAAATTATATGTGTATATATAATTTCGTCAATTTAAAATCGTATAAAGTCACTTATCAATTTTATTTTCTCAATAAAAATTTACGTGATACATGATAACAATCGCTACAGTAAATAATTGTTTACAATATGTTCCATTCACTCTTACGCTCTGTGTAACATGAAAAATGTACGCGCATGCGTGTGTATCATGTTACATTACGCACGTTCAAAAATGCATCAGTTGACCAAAAGAATTATTCTAAAGGCAAAAAGCACCACTCCTAACAACACATTTACAGCTAACAGTATCAATCATTCGTAATTAATTAAGATTATCAAGTCGTGATTTTTACGCGCTCACGAAAATTTCTTTTACTAAAATTACTTCTAGTAACGTCAGATTTAAACGAGAAATTAAGTTCCAACGAGTTAGTAGCGTCATACGTACCCTAATATTTTTACAAGCACACCTCGTTCCGTTTTCAATGAACAAACACACTACCGGAAGTACGAAACGATTCTCTCTGACGAGAAGCTGCAAGTGAGCCAATTACCTCTGCTAAAAAGTTAGTAATCACCTTTGAAAGTATTCTATTATCTAAGAAACAAGATGAAAATCGGGGATAATAATGGCTCTAACCTTTTGCACTCGAGAGGCGATCAGATGATTCAAAGTACGGCATTGTGTTTAATGAAACTTCTTATTTTATATATTAGGCTCACTAATGCTTGCAAAGCATCAAGCTAAACGATAGAGCTAGCAGCAGTGAAAATAAGTTTGATTTTAGATTATTCAAAAGTTTCATTAAAGTGTGTTAAAGTTGATGAAAAAAAAAATACTTGGAGCGCAAAGAATTAAGATAGTTTCACTTCAAAATTTGACATTCGTTCAAACATTGCATTTTGTAAAAAAAAAAAAAGTTGACTTTAGATCTCCAAGATACTGTAGTTATAATTGAAGTACGTATGTTGTACAGTCCTCCATAAAAAAAATTTGTTTATGTTACTCAAGCTGAGCACGTAGATGCCTTTGTGTATGTGTATACATGTGTATATATACATGGGCACGCTCGCGCAAACGTACTTCTTCATTCGTTCATTCAAATCTCTCTCATGTACCGTAAATTACCTAGAGTCAGGTAAACAATATAGAACCTTCTTCTTTTTTTTAAATTAATCAAACTTTCAATGAATATAAGACTAGAGAAACAGTTGAAATGATAAATATATGGCACACTTGTAATACATCAAAATTAGATGTAAAGAAAAATATCACATTAAATAGAAAATGCATATTATCACATTTATAAAACCCTGTTTTATGCATGCATGCATGCGTGTGCGTGTGCGTGTAAAACAAAAATACATACATACATACATACATACATACATACATACATACATACATACATACATACATACATACATACATACATACATACATACATACATACATACATACATACATACATACATACATACATACATACATACATACATACATACATACATACATACATACATACATACATACATACATACATACGTACGTACGTACGTACGTACGTACGTACGTACGTTCGTACGTATGTATGTATATATGCATAACAAAATACAAACGATCAAAATTTTTACACTACATATTGTAAATGTCCTATGTACAATCAAACTATTGTGTTTTTGTTAAACTATAACGAATTTTGTCGTATCATGAGTGCAACATATAATACATACGTAATGACTAGTATAATGGTTTTATAGTATTATAAGCTTAGTACATAAATATCAAAAGAATTTCTTATAGTGATAAAAATCTCGCATAAACCTATCTTTATTGTTTCTATAAATTATAAATCCGATGCCAGAATATTTGGCACACGTGTGGAAATGAAAATACTAATTCTCTAATTACTTTACATCGTACCATAATCGTTTCGCAAAAGATTTATAATTCTAGAAAAGAAAAGAAAAAAATATCACAATTATCACTTTAGTTATGCTTTGAAATAAAATAATTCAGACATTTGTAACACAAATTTAATGTCTCTTGTAAAATTTCTAGTTATGTAATAAATTATTTTCGCTAAACGGTACCTACTAGTAGGCAATGCATTTTTCCTTGAATATGTAAAATCTATCGAACAAATAAAGTTTCGTTCTTTTTGTAATTTATGTTCCATTGTAAACAATTTAAAAAAATGCATTTCCTACTTCGTTCAAATACATTGTTAACTGTATATCGACATTTATTAATCTAGCACAATATAAATAGTCTACATACTTGTTACAAGCATGGAATTCAAGTTTTCTTTTTTTATATTCTGCATAATTTATTTAGTAAGTTATAAATAATAGACTACAGAACTATATTTTATGGCTATAAAATCATCGAACTTTCTAAACATTTTTTTACACAACATAAGTACTATAACAATGTTTCTTCGTATTTTCCTGACTTTCATAGCACAGTGAGATGTATAAAATTAATGTTTTACGTTTTAGATAGTTACACGTTGTATATAAGTCTTCATTTATGCTGAAAGTAGTATGTAATTTCTTGATATTTTTAATAAGGGATGATATTATGTAAAAAATACTGTAAATGAGCATATCGTGTAAATCTTACAATATGTATTATTTACATAAATGTTTGTAGTGTTAATTTCAAACAGTTGGTGCACATATTTAAAAAACTTTCGAAATTACGATGCAAATTTCTGAAATAATTGTATTATATTACTAAAATTATTATGATCATTTAGATATTTCTTTTTTTCTATTACCGTGTGCAAAAAAAATGAAAGTTACAGGATAATAATTACATCTAATTAATAGAGTATTCTTTTCGGTTAAACAAAAGATCAACAATGAAGAAAAACGTATAATTACAAACGATGTACTAACAGAAATTTTATATCTTTTTATCAGTGCACTGAGACACTCTACTATTCAAATTTCGTTATATGTATACTATCCATTTTACAAGTATTCATTTTCTTACCTGAATTACTCTTTCAGATTCAGTTAACTTCTCTGTTTTATATAACAGCAATTTGTATAATAAGAATAAATTATTCTTAGTCTACCATGTTTATATAGACGATAGGTACAGTATCACGTTTTTACTTCTGGTTTTAGAAAAAACTTTTTTTTTTAGCTTTATAGCCGTCGTAACAAATAATCGAAATTTTATTTTCGTATGCTTTTAATGTTAATCTGCGATCACTCCTAAATCTGTGTTATTAGTAGGTACATTCATTTCTTTATCTTCCATAACAGTTTTATTGGTTATATTTGAAAGTGTTTGATGCATAATTGCAGTTTGATTGTCAGCCTTTCCTTCCTCTACCGATTGAACTGTTGTTAATGTACTCCACCAGTTTGAAAAAGCTCCTTTAGCTTGTGAGAATGCACCGCCTACGAAATAAAACAAATAATACTCGTTAATAACATTAAGCAATTAGAATTTTAATGTTACTTTGCGTATAGCACACTTATTTCAATATTTAACACAGTTTAATTAGTTTCTATGTCAAATGAACAATGAAAAGAAGGATCACGAAAATTTATCTGACTCGAAAGTTTGATCATTAGATGCTCGTGTAAAAATAACAGTGATCTTGAAATCTAAAAACGACGTAAACCTAATGTAAATCTGTAATTAGCATAAACCTGATAATTTTGTCCTAATTATTTTATCACGTTAGTGATAAAATTAATTGTTTCAACTTACCTACAGCTTTCCCTGTTGTTGCAACTGCCCTTCCAGTCGACGCCATTGCTTGGTTTAATTTTCTTCCACTTTCTGTATTTTGCATTGTACTAGAATAAACGTGTTTTAATTTAATTCTACATACATATTATTTCAATATTTATCTGGTATATACATACTTACTGCGATAATCGTAATTTCATATCTTGCACCGATAATTGGCCAGCAAATGGGTGACCAGGTTCTATATTATTAATTTCCGGCTTATCAGAACTACTCCATATTTTATAATTGTTCGTCGAACGCCAAGCAGCCATAAATGCAGAGTTGTAATGATCAGACTGACGCGTATCTTGTTGCATCGATGTTCTCAACATGCTCAATAGATAAACGCGAAACTGTGTTCTTATCCATTCATCTCCACCTTCCCATCCTACGCCATCCAGAAAAATATCTTTTCGTGGCTCTGCTACATGTCTCACTAAATAATCTGCAAATCTGAGATCCTCTGTTGTAAGATGCAATTGTCTTCTTAACTCAGGATCGCTTGTTTCTATTCGTGTATTTTCAACCTTTGTGTTTCAGTGAAGTAGCTTATCAGTAATACAATATTTGATCTTTAGAAATTTGATCGTTAAAAAAATTCCAACTGAAAAACTTACTTCTACCAACACATCAATAAGTTGCTTTTTCTGTTTAAATAAAACGTTCGTTGCCCCCACTATGTAACCTCTAACATTAATGTCTGCCAGAAGGTCCAGATATGGTAAGGACAGATATGGTAAACATAGATAGCCCTTAAGGAAATTAATAAATTAGTAATAGTTCTAATAAACTTTACACATTTATCAACCCTTCCGATACGGCTGTGTCAGCTTCTGGATATTTGAATGGCGAATACTCGAAACGCTACTTTACAGGCCTGTTTCCGTAATGAAAAATCAAATAATCACGAAACAGAAGAAATCGGTACCTGAGGAGACTCAGAATCAATGTGAAATTTTAATTAGTGAATAGTCACTCCGTAGATCTAGGAATCTAGAACTACAGGGTCATCAGTAGCATCGAAAGGGTTAATAACCATTGATCTACAATTCTATACCTTTGTAAATATATTTAAAGGCAAACCACAAAGTTCTGGATTCACATGAGCAATCTGAGTAATGTTATTTGTTAAACGCGCGTCCGAAAGTGCATCGTTACTCGTATCACGTGGTAATGTATTGTCGGTATCTGTTGTATTTAACGTAATCGTATTTACACTCTGTACCCTGTGTACATTATCGTTCGGCTTCGAGGAATAGACAGAATTATTTTCTTCTACGTAAGACTCGGTGCATTCTTGCGCTGATTCAACTTCGATAACTTTCATAGTTAAATCTTCGTTTTCGTTGTTATTCTTTTGTACCGTCATATTCTTCAATTCATCCATACATTTACTTTCCATAGTTTCCATAGGTTTGTTGTCATTTATGCACAACGAATTTCTATTAGAATTGCCGTTAATGTGCTCTTTTACTGCGTCAGATATGTTATGTGTTACAGAGTTTGCGGATAGATTATTATCGATATTGTTTATCGACATTTCTTCTTCGTCGAAAGTGGGAATAGGAGACATGGGTCTAGATGGTCTAAAAGATAAGAAATAATTGATGTAAAAACAGCGATCAAAGGAAAGTACAGTGGGACTCCATTTTTCCAAAATAACATCGTCAGAATGCTCGATTTACTGAACTAACTTATAATTATGAAATCCTCGAATTGAATGAAAATTTCACATTTTCATAAGTTACTTATTTTTAACGATTTTTTACATACATTAATATATTTTTTTTAATAGACTGCGTATGTTTATTTTTAAAACACCGTAAAACGTAGAAAATAAAAGTTGGCAGAGCAATAATCATTTCAGAAATGTTACTTCAGACTATAACGCATTATATGGGAGTCTGCTGTATATGATCAGCTCCTATTATCTGAATCGTCTTGTCCTCCGGACAGTTCGTATAAATGAAGTTTCACTGTACCTTTTTTTTCTCAATTTACATTATGCATACTACCTAACACATGCAGCTTGTTGCAAGCCATGTTCTATCATACCGGGATACAATGAGAGTAATGTCAATATTGCAGCACACAGTGGTTGAACCGGTGATTGATAGAAAACTATCTTTCTCTCTAACAGAAGTAGTTTAAATAATAAAACAGCTTTATGACGAAACTGCAATATGAAGTCTCTTGCAGACAAGCCTATAAATATTAATTTTTCTTAAGTGAGATATTTATTTAAGCCATTTTTTATTGGAAAAAAAAGATGGTTAAAATTTTGTAGTTACCAACGAAGATTTGAGGTGGTATTTGACTTTCACTGCTCATACAAGAATTAAGGTGATGGTATGTATCTTCCAATAACGACACTTTACTAAAATCACCTTCTTCGAAGTATGCATGTGTTATCAAAGCCATTTTTACTTGAATATGACCATATAATGGTAAAGTGCTTAATACACAAACGGATTTTTGAACTGTTCCTCTCGTTATGTCGGATGTGCGATTTTTTAATTTCTGAAAATACGTTTTTTAAATAAATTCTTGAGTAAAAGTTGTATTTAGTAATGTAAAGATGTATAGAGCATTTGGTAATCCGTAAAATTCTCTGCAAGCTTTTCAAAATAACATTTCAGACAGAGAACTATAAAATATTCATAGTTCTTCGATATTAAAAACATCTTTCGGTACTAACGAAAAAAAAAGACGAAATATTTACGAAACTAAAATATTCTCCAGTAAAATAAGGAAATAAATATTTCTGTACAAATTAATAGTTGATATACCATTTTTTTTTTGTTTAAAATTATCGACTAATTTTTTTTTAATTATGTAAATAATGAAAATGATTTTGTACAGTTTAGTAATTATTTATTTAACAGCGAGTTGCTTTTTCTCGGTAGGTGTACGACTTACCAAATACACTGTACTCACAAATAATGTTATAAAGACATATACTTTAATTGTTTCTTAAAACTTTTTTGTTACAAGTACAAAATCCAAAATGAAAACATATTCTAACGAGTTATATTCTAAACTGTTCTGATTTGTATGTTAATTAAGCACTTTCTTTTCTACATCCTCTGTTTTTGGTTTACAACACTTCATTGTTTTGTAAATTAAACTTGTATCAATTGCTTGTCTGGAAACAAATGGTTAAACAATATAATACGATATTAACACTTCCTTAAAACTTCTCAATTTGTAATTTGACGAATAAAATTATCATTTATAAACGAAACATCCCTACTTTTTATACATTTAATTAGGAATCTTATAAATATTACCTAATACATAATTACATTAACGTACGTTTAACACGTTAAGCGCCAAACCGGTTCCTACAGACCGATAACAATACAAAATAATTCCTTAATTATTCATTAAGACACTCTAAACAAACACGGCTTTCCTCTGTTAACAAAGTTTCAACTTTTTTCGTTAAATACATACAAATTTTCAAAACTAAACTGTCGAACGAAAAATCGATTTAACTCGACGTGACGCTTAACGTGTTAATATTTAGACACATTTTTACTATTGTATCTTTAACCCTTTCGTTGCAGCAACGTTAACCGCCCTGTATACCATATATTTTGCACTATATAACGATATCTACTTTGTTGCAATACGCAAATTAACACTAGAACTACCAAACCAGTCAAAATGACTGATTTTAAATCTTCATTTAAAATTTACTCAAAGTTATAATTCTGCATTTGGGATTTTTATTGCAATATCCAAAGAATTAAATTTATCAATTTGAGTTCATCTCTCCCGCGTCCTTTTCAAAGTGACATATATACTATACCAGAATATACCGCAACCAGTCATTCTGACTGGTATAGTATACCTAAGTAAGATGTATTTTGCAGTACCATTGACGTAAATTATGGCTCTAAATAGGCCTGCACAAATCTGCTTATAACTGATAATTGTAATATTATTTTATATTTCAATTTGTGTCGCGATTTGTTTCAATTAGCTGAATAGCTTGTTAGAGAATTATAAGAAAAACGAACGTTAGATAGAATATCGGTGAATAGTACACAAAATTTGGATAAATGTAGATTCGGTGTCAAATTGGACATTGTAAGAATAATAAAACCTGCGATAAATGCAAAAAATATTTTTACGCGAAATGTATTTCCAAAAAGATCTTTACCTCCATTTGCAAAAACTATCACTAATAATAAATTTACCATTGTCAAGTATGAAAAAAGTGTACTTCTAAGTAGTATAAATATGTATAATATTGTATAAAAATTTAAAAAAATGTGTATAAAGGTTATTTCCATTGTATAACGGATATTAAAAATAACCAGTCATTTTGACTGGTTTGATAGAAATAGGTATACAGTAATCGTCGGTAGTTCTAGTGTTAATTTGTATCAGTTTTCGTTCAAGTTTTTTTTTACGCGGGTAAATTGCAACACAGTTTACGTGACCAGAAAATATTCTGTTAAGCTGTTTGGAATAAATACGTATTTCTAAAACTGATAGGTATTGGCCTTTATTTTCAGTATTTTTTTCTTTCGTACCTGCAGACTTTATTCACGCGATTTTCCTAACGCTAGGTTTACGGGACGAAATTACAGAAAGTTATCGGAATTTCTTAAGGAAAAACTCAATTCGTTCTCTCAAGACAAGCCTGCAAACCTAGTGTTAAAGTATTCAATATCGAGCGAGTGTAATCGCGCGTAGTAACGAAAAAGGTTAATATCACACTTAACACAATCTACGTCGGTTCCGTATTATTGCGGGATTTCCAACTTATCGGTTTTAATGGATGTTTGATTTTTGTTGAAACGTATTTGACGAATGTTCAACAAAAATATACTATATATTCTTTTGTGAAAATGTATAAAATTTTTAATATACTTTCTTTCGAGTGTCCACTCCCCATAAATAAACAATGTGACTACCAGTACCCAGGTTTTCTCAGTTGCCGATATTTAGCCAGCGTACAATGTGTTAATAGGTGAACATAAAGTTCAGAACACACTAAAGAACTTAAAGTCTAAGATTCTAGTTACCTCGACAGGAATTTGTCTAAAACATGAAATACCATATACTGTGCGTTTTGGATCGTTCAGACTAGGTAAGTGAAAGTAAACTGTATCTTCGTCGTAATTATGAGATCCATCTGGTAAAGCAAGGGTTGGTAAATATTTCCAACCTAACGGACATTCGTTTGGAGCTCCAGGCACCAAAGGAGGAAACGAGTATTCTACCTGATAATAATATATTACTGTTTACAGATGTGACAAATATCCCTCATGCTTGATTAATCTCGAATTATTAAATAACAGTTGCGTAAAGTAATCATACTTGGCGGTGGCTGTCTAATCATATCGTGCGAATAAAATATCAGAAATTATAGAATTCTCGTATTTAAATGGAAAGTAGTTCCTTATTTAATGTTACGAAATTTAGTAGTATTTAACTTTAATTTTACGACGTTAAGAAACGTTGAATGTATAATAAAGTATCGAATATTATTTTATCACCGGAAATAATACGTATTACCAAAGCGTATTCTAAAACGCGAAGTTAGAAGTTTTTTAAACGAGATAACAAGTGACTTACTTGACATCCTTTTTTATGATGAAATCCGACGACAATCACATGAAGTATTGGTCCAACAGATTCCGCCATATTTCGAAAATATGTCTACATAAAACCTATACACGTCGTACAGTTTGATTTTCACATTGATTTACTTTTTCATTTTAAACGAAGAAAAATATTATCCTTCTATTGGCAAACCGGAGTACAACAAATGTACAGTTAGCACGCGCTCTCAACCACCATGTTAGTTTCATAGCTACCAACTGTACCAAAATTCTATCGTCTTCGACGCGAGATAAATGTATGCCTACAGAAAGTCTCTATTTAAAAAAAAAAGACCCACACTTCGATCGTTCCATTTTGTTTTTATTATAACAAGTATTACATTGTACATGTTTATTAAATATACATGCATCTTATACATGACGGTATATAAATAAAATTTCGTATCGTACATCTTATAATTAAATAATTGAATATTACAAATATTCTAAACATATCACTATGAGTTACTTTTTAGCGTGGTAGAATAAATTGCATAATAATATTTGAAAACGATATACGTTGAAATGCTTCGAATGTACCGCCACAGTGATCGATATGTGACGTCACGATAGTCTTTTTATTCTATCCGAGATGGATTAGCGATCTTATAACTATCGCTGTTTCATTTTTACGGAAAAGTTCATTCGGAATGTGTAGAAACATTTCTACGTTACGTCGATGATTTTGTACGACAGAAAACTATCGTTTAAATGCACATTAACTACGTACACGAACGTGAAATGTTCCCTTTTTCTATTTAAATCTAGCAAAGTATCGTAAGAGCGAAATAAATATCTCGGAAGCTCTAGTGAAAAATAAAACTATGCGTTTAATAAAAATGTGTATTTAAAACTTAAAAAATTGTATATTTACAAAATTACATATCTTTCTGTATATAATAATAACACTTACTCTATTTATAAAATGCAGAGAAAAAAAAATTAATAAGAAAACAAATTGCTGTTGAATTATAACAAAGCAATATAAAGAGAAATCTTTTATTGTACAATTTGTTTCAGTGACTTGAATAGCATATACAATGAAAGAAAATAAAATAATTCCTTATGTATATTATCGTATCGTAATCAAGTATTTCATTTTAATATGTTTTTCTTTCTTTTTTCCTTTTTTTTAGGTACGAAAGTTACGAACTTTCCTTGTTCTGATCAAAATGTTTTTTTAAATAAGAGACATTAACAAAAACAGGCAATGTTGTATTTGGTAACGAAACATTACCGTTCTCTATAACTTATCTCCGCCAATTTACAACCTTGATCTTTTTATACATATGATCTGTGTATAGCAGTGCCTGCAGCATAGTTTTTATCATGCTCCATTCAAAATGGCAGGAGCGATACGTTTGTATTTGGTCAGAAACATTAAACTGTTTTCTGCCATCAGCCTCATAGCTGCCTCTCTTCCCTGCGTCAAGAAGAAGGAAGAGAAGGAAAGAAATGGGTGGAAAGACTTGATCCCAGTAAGACGCGCTACCTGCGTACATTAAATCCACGTGTCCCATCTGGTCCAATAGGCATACGAAGAACATTGCTCGGTAAACCACTACAACTCGGTGTTATCGACTTTGGTTGAATTCTGTTTATTTCCTGTAGCAGTTTCTCTTCCGGACTTTTCTCTTCGCCCAGGATTCGTTTCCTTGCTTCCGCGTACTCTTGTTCCCTCTGTAAATAGTTTCTTAGTATGTCATTCGTTTCGTACTTCGTACCGTTTAGGTATTAAAAATATACCTGCTTTAGAGATTTAATAGGTTGCTTCGGCTTGTCCCCGTTTACCAGCGGTCCGTCGCCGCTGCCTTGCGAATCTCTCGTAGGCCTTTTTAAAATCTTCACTGTCGGTTTCGGCGGTACGTATTGAGATCTCATACTATCTTCTCCCAGCATTATCATCCTGGTACTTGTATTGTGACTGGTTTTGAAACTAAAACATCACAAAGTACTGTTAATCATAGAAATAAGTATTATTACGCTATCGTTGGATCATTTTACTTTTGATATTTTGACTGCAAGTAATTCTAATTCTAGATCGAAATTATATTCCACAAATAGATTTTTTATATCGGTGTTTGTCTAATATCTATGGAATTATATGTTATTTTAGTATATTTAATATATCTTAATATATCTTCAAACCTTTGTTTTATAATTTCTTTTTTTTAAACGTTTGTTACATTATTATGAAGTTAACCCTTCTAAACCTACCTAGAAGATTCTATTTCTTCTAATGCTTCTACTGCATTTAACTGGAGGGCATCCAACTTTTTGTCGAGAGCCTAAAATTCATTATATTTCCAATATTATATTATTATAGTATAATAACATTTAATACCACAAATACATAACACTTTTTAGCTGTACATTTTACAAAATATTTCTCCAAGCTTTCCCCATTAGTCGGACGAATTTTCAAAATGTCTCACTATATATGAAACAGTCATTCTTTCAAACTGTGACCTCTACCAAATATAAAACAATCGAAATATTCTTACAAGGAATAAAGAAATTTGTAGGGTACTTTTTAATATAACATAAATACGTTTACATAACTTGTAACGCAAGGTAAAAAATTTTATAATTCGTATATTTTCCATTACATTGTAAAATATATTAGCGTATTTCATATTTAGTAAAGCATCTTGAAACGAGAAATTTATCCTTACAAGCGGCTTCCTTACTACTACTACTACTATCAACAGTCACATGGATACTCCGTGTAGCAGCAAATACGTGATCGCGTATAAATATAATTGAAATATAATTGCTACGTAAATTCTCTCTGTAGTAGTAATATGAAAGATTTCTTTTTTTCATTGTTAAAACAGTACAGTTCTAATGTGTACGTTGCCCGGAAAGATTTGTATTTCAAAAATATATCTCGAGGTACAGGTTAACAAAATTATCTCTTTATTAATACGAACATTGAATAATACTGTTTTAAATATATCACAAGAGATAACTCACCTCTGATTCTTCAATTTCTTCCCAACTTTCAAGAACGTCATCCATAGTTGACATATTTCGAATTATGTTACTAATTATTAACTCCTACGAATCACCCCAAAAAAAACTTAACAATACAGCCTTGGCATGAATCGAGGAAAGTATAGACGAGTAGAAGATTGGCATGTAGGTATCTTTTCGGTAAGAAGGAAATTAAAATAGCTGTGTTATGTCATATTAGCCAAATAAAGAGACGGAATATTTCCTAGATGAAACTTTTCTTTACCGCCATTTTTAAATTACATTTAAACTTTTTTTTACACATATACAAAATTATTATTATATTTATCAGTTTTCTACATATAACTGTTGATACATAATGTACGAATTTATTTTAATTAATACCAATTGCCACTTAACATCTCAAATTCATTAGCCCTGATAATAAAAAATCGATAAAAGAAAATTGTATTTCTAATTGATCTAGATTTGTAAATTATTTCTAGACATGTTAGTTCGACATAACTTAACAATATGTATAATAAATTGCTAGTCTTTTGTTTATTGTTATTAGACTCAAATTATTTGGTTACTTTAAATACATTTTTATTGTATTAGCATTGTAGATTTAAAGAATTTGGGAAAATTTAAATTGACAAATAATATAGTTCAAAATTTAGTAATTTTAATAAATTAATTAGCAATTCTTTTTAATTAAAAAAATAATGATAGTATAACGTTCATGTGAACTAGCCCTAAAGTTTACAATACACGACTCTCGTACGAATACATCTTTCTAGTTCAACCGTTACCCAAATAAGTACACACGGTAGCTGATAAAAAGTATTTGAAAGTAACTTTTTCAAAATTGAACCAAACTACTTGAGTTTTTCTTTTCGAGAAGTTCGAAGGATCATTTACAAGATGTGTATGAACAATTTTGTAAATGCTACAAATGATCGGAATCGTGAAGAAATTAGTGAAAAGCTTGCAATTTTTTCGTGATACAAATTTTAAAAATACGTTTCGTAGATTTATGCCATTTAAAAATTTCGGAAATGGCAAAGTCGAGGGAAATTAAGTTAAAAAATCAAAGAAATTTAAAATTCAAAATAATACGTTCTCATATTAACCAATCTTTGAAGTGTACCTAAGAATGTGTCGCAAAAAGTAAGCGATGACGAGTATACTCGTCAATTGCAGAGTACGTGTGGCTTTTATAACATAGAATTAAGTTGTAACGAAATTTTTTCGTGATGAGTATACTCGTCAAAGACAGCTAACTGGTTGAAGCCTAAAACTCTTGTATTACGTTTTCGTACTTTTTTTTTTCTAAATCCCATAAGAACTGCATAGGATTAATATCCGCTGATTGTGAAGGGTTTTTCGTGTGCGATGGGGTATTTACAGAGTTTACATCCTTGCACGGAGAGAAATTTATTTGCTATTCCCATTTTTCCTGCACTGGGAAGACGATGGGGTTTTGAAATATTAACGTCGAGTTAACGATCGATCGTCAACTTCGACACCCTTTTGCAATCGAAAGTTCCGTTTCGAAGAGAAGAAATTACACACGTTTACAAATTTTCCTATTCTTCGTTAGTTTGTTTTATTTCAATATGAGTACAATTTGAATTGAGTTACGCTCTGTATTGTAAATATCTTTGTAGCAACGCAGAGTTAATGTACATATGGTGGTTCATCAGTTAACTCACTATTCGTAGACCACTCACTGCACCGTGAATCTGATTGCTCTGAAGTTCACGGAATTTCTTGAATGATCCTTCTACGAATCATTTTTGAATCCCTATAGCCTTGATCCAGCAAGATCCCGCGAAATGTGGGCAGATGATCGCACGGGAAATATTCTCTTGCTGTTTTATACGAATTTTACTTCAATTCTGCGAGTTTCATTTATCCAGGGAAAGTACAGTTAGGTACAGAAAGTACAAATTTCGCTAGAATTTCGGCGAAGAATTAAAGCGAAGCACGAAACAAATGCGGTAGATGTATCGAATAAAAAAAGAAAAAAAAACGTGAGTATAAATTTCAATACAAGTCCAGTAAAAAATTGAAGACATTCTGTAAGATAAACATGGTATAGAAAAATAAACAAAAAACCCTAAGGCAGAATACTTTCGTGATTGTGTACTCATATTACGAAGTTTCTGGTTAAATTTGCTTCACAATTGTACTAATACTTACAAATAAAAATGTACATCACTTAGGCGATGTTCCTGTAAATTTAAAGATCATCGTCACGGTACTGAAGAACAGAGAGAGAAGAGAAATGGACCCTTTAAGTATCTAATATGATTTATTTCACATATACAACTATTAATACAGATGCATCATGTTGAAGATACTTCAGTTATGTTTAAGCCATGACACAATGTTCCACTTATACGACGCAATGTATACCGTACTAAATAAAAGGAGATAGAGAAAGGAAAAAGAAATATGGAAATTGTAAACTAGCATCCAGAGAAAGACGAGAACAGTTTTTGTTGTACGTGGTTGATTATTACGCGTGGCTAATTTGTAAAAGGTATGCGAGGCGACTTACGACAATACACGTTTCAATTATTTCTCTACTTATTGATAAGCAAGCGAAATTTAAAACGTACATCGATCACATGAAATAACCGAAACCAAACGTACATTTTATAGCGTCCCAGTAATACCTTTCCCAGTTCTCTTTCGTCGATTCCTCTTCGCTACAAATAAATATACACTGTTATTACACTAAATAGCAGTTGCTCATTACAGAATAGAATTAATAGTAATTATTCTAAGCGCAACGGAAATATATCAGATTATGTAATACGAAGTGTTTAATCTTAAGCGATTAATTGAGGTATCGCGCAACTTATTGCACTCGATCTTGAATTTTTTCAAAATGGCACAGATTTAGGCAAATATTTCTTTTTGGGAACAAATTAAATGGTCAGTATTTAAATCCATTTTCGATCAGTATTTAAATCAACTTTCGGTCAGTATTTTATTACCAAAAAGGTCAGTATAAAAATACTAAAGGGGGTCAGTAGGTCAATAAAAAAATAGTTAGGTTAGATACTGACAAAATTATTTAAATACTGACCAGTAAAATACAAGCCTTAAAAATGTATTCAATTATAAACGAAGCGGTGAAGTAAACGTGTCAATAAAAAAATAGAGATTTTTAAATGTGTAAAAAGAAATATTTACTAGTATTTAAGAAATTAGAAATAGAGTTTAAAAATTTTACTAATATTTACATCTATCCTGCCTAGATGCTTTAGCCAGGAAAAGAAAGAATTCGAGAAAACAAAAGGATTAAAGAATACTAAGAACAGCGTTGAATTAACGTTAGAACACAGAAGAACTGTGTGTGTCTCTTACCAAACTGGTACACCCGCTTGAGTCAAATTAATTTCCGTGTGATCGTTCCTTTCGAATATATCGATGGTAACTTCGCTAAAGTGACCATCGGGCCACTGGTTGCAGCGCCATTTTTGCACGATCCTGGCAGGGGAAATATCCACAAACTCGCCGTGTATATTACCACCGAATAATTCAAATTTACCTTCTTTCTTTAGTTCAAGCTTCACCGGCCCCTTTGTAAACGCTTGGACCATCTGGAAGAAAAGTTAGATCATTTGGTAACAAGTACACAGAATTCCTTAAGTTCCCTTAACACTACAAGGGAAGAAAATCTTGCACCACAATCTATAGTGTTTTTTCTTATAATGAGACTCTAATTGTCATAGTTTTTTTCTTTTCTTCAAATAAGCGAATTAAGCAATTTTACAAACTGACGCATATATACGCGAGTCTAGACTACAGATGAGGTTTTTATTTTGTACGTCAAATTCAAAATCACAGTAAAGAAAAAATTAGTCACGTTAAAAAAAAAAAAAATACTATTTAACCTATTATGAATTTATTACTTATTCCACTTGTATAAGTTATATGAAATACTATATAAAAATGTAAAAATGTTAGGAACAAGGGAACATCATTAACTATTACCAATTTTGATGAAACTTTTGAATATAATAATTCTCAAGAAAATATTCACCGCATATTCCTTTATGACCGAGTGGAAATCGTTCTTAATATGAATTGTAGCATATTTGTTTTATTACCTAAAAAATTACTAAAAAAAAGGACGGTGTATATTGATGAATTTTTTATTTTTTAACGTTAAATTAGCGATCGTTAATCTGTTAAGTGTCCAGTGTGCCGTTTCCCCATCCTAACCGCGAATTCCTTACTACAGTATATCGAGCAGTAAGAGTATAAGTAACATTAGTCAGTATTTTTTACTTTTTTTAACCACTTAAGATCCCTATTTAAAAGCATGAAGCGGGTAAAAAAAAAACCTTAATTTTTTCCTTTAATTTATAAGAAGTTTTATTGAAGACAATGTTATTACATTAAAATAATATTCAAAAAAATTGAATGTTAAATGAAAACTGAAAAAAAAAAAACTGAAAAATCCAGAAATGTGGTTTTTTTTCACTAAGGTTGGTCAACGTAATATTACGTACCTGGACGTTAAGTGGTTAAATTTGTTCCCATTAAAATATGATCTGATGAGTCTATAATTGCAAGCCGGAAAAACTACAAATTAAGACAGTCCTCAGCATCCTTTTCAGACGAGAATTTTGTCGGTGCGTCTGATTAAGGGAGGTTAAATAACGAATTTCACGAAGACACCACCGGAGAGAAAATATTTCGAGTCTGATTCAGAGGGAAATGATCACGACGAAGAGTAGCAATAAGTTAGAAGTACAATAGTACGTCAGTATTCGAAAGAAGAGCTTTTGAGCGAAGGCATTGACTACATAACGACTCTTTTTCGTTATGGAAATTATATTGTCAAAATCTGCAATATCGATTGAGCCATTCTTATAGAGTTTTGGGTAAAGAGAGCTCCAAGGAAGTTCCATTTAGCTTTAAAAGATACAGAAGAGTGTCTTGAATATATAGACGTATACAGTTATTAAATTTTGTGATTATAAATGACCATCGAAGTTTGAAAAAGAACCGTCGCGACATTTTCTACGCGATACTTTTGCATTTTTACAAAAAGTTCTTTGTCCAGTGTGATTTTGCTACACAGTATCGGATTCTGTGGACATTTCTTAAGAACGATACTGGATAATATATTCTCGTTCCAAAGAAATGCGAACTTCCACTCCAAGTGACGAAAATGTATCGAGAAAACCAGAAGCATCGTATAATTTTATTCTAGCCTCAAAAAACAGATAAATGCGTCTGAATTTTAAAACCTTATATCCTCACATGGCTGATCTAAAATTAGAACACAGATTTGAACGCAGAGAAAGGATCGAAGAGGGGGAAAAAAAAAGTAGCGGTGGCAAAAGCTCGTTAACTACATTTTGGTTCATGAAATATATCTAATTTAACCGATTTTGATTTGATCCTCCAACTTGGAGATGCATTCGAATGATTTATAAGCGATATTTTAAAATACATGGCGGTAATGCAGGTTAAAGATAAATGTTCCTTCTGTGCACTAACCTTTTTTTCCCCCACTTTTCACTCTTTCGCTTTTTTCACTCAAACTTCACTTGTGTACCTAATTTCGAACCACTGCCTGTCCCATCAGAAAACAGACAACTGAGATTTATATCAGCCTACAGAATAAAACTTCATTTCAGCATTCCAGAATTTCATTGCTGCGCCTACACCAGAAGCAGATAGAAAACGATCATAAATCCTATCAGTAAATACTATCAACTATATATTAGAAAATGTTCTCCTCTGTGAAAAGGTGGAACATTTCATTGAATGCCATATATGTGTATGTATATACAGGGTATTCCGTAATTAGTGTAACTACCGGAAATGGGGGGAGGGGGAGGTTGTTGGGGTGATCCTGAACAACTGTTTCCTTTATCAAAATGTTGATTAAAGCTTCGTTTTTGAATTATTAACGAAAAACAGTGGCTACGCAAGCGTTGGCTCTGAACCGTTGCGCTCGGTCGTGGTCGTGAACAAACGTACTGGCACAGCGTGAGTATAAAGGATGCTTCTCGAAACCGTTCTAAGTGAACAATCGAAAGTTACAAAGCTGCGTTTGCGATTTCTCGTTACTGACAATAGAAAATCGCTCCTAACGTCTTTTAACGTGTCATTTTCGATCGTCTACAATGGCTAAAGAATCACGAAACGGCTAAACTCAGTGTAAACCTAGGCAAAGAAACACACGCTTACTAGGCAGTAGAAACTGTCGAACAGAATAACAATTTTCTGAACATTTTAAAGAGGAAATCGGTACATACTACCTTCTAAGGCTCGTGTATTCTAACGCTTGCGATTACAATTTTACTTTTCGTTTTTAACATTTGAGAACTTCGATATTATTTTCTTTTTTTTAGACACCACAATTTGTTAATGAAATGGTTTTTGATGAAATACGTTGAGTGGTATTGAGTAGGATATTTATTATCCCGATGATCTTACCTCAATCGTCGTGAAAACATTGTAAAATTCTTTGGCTCTACACTGGAACTTCTTTTGCTGTTTAATCGTAGTCGTCGAAATCTTACATCCTACTTTCTTTTTGTTATTCGACGATACCACCGTGGAATTCATTTGCATCTGCAACAATTTATCCCTCGATTATTCTCGAACGAAAATACGCGCACGTTCCAAATCACTTTTCTATACTTACTTTTGCGTTGAATCCAGATGTGATATTAGAAATATTCTCCTTTACGATATCTTTCTTCGGCAAAATCATCCCAACCGTGAATTCTAACAGCAAAATGTAGTCATGTTAATACGAACAAAGTTAATTAAATAAGAACACATAAACAAAGTATGCGTACAATGTTAGAGGCCTAATCTTAAGTTAATCAAGATATATTTACCTTCTTTCAAGGAAGAAACGTATTGTCTCAATTTCTCTCTAATAGCTTCTTTTCCTTTTGTATGTAGAAAATGTTTTACTACTTCCCCTTCTTCTGTACTATCTTTCAAAGTAATTTCAATCTATAAATAACAACACGATTACTCGTTACTTCGAACTTGATTAAAAAAGTAAACCAGTGTAAATTTAAATGTCTAATTTATTTTACATATTGCATTATCGTAACTTAATTATAGGAAATTGTAGCAATATCGAACATTTAAATATTAATCAATAATATCTGTGGAAATTGTTTCACTAGATAATCACTTGAGTATCATTGGAAGATTACTAGATTCCATCTAGAAATTAGTCATACTGTAATCACAGATACAAGTACAGTATAAATATGCAGCTAATATTCACTGTAGCAGTGTTATATGCGTGTAAAAAAGAAAAAGGGAAACACAGGTTGTTACAATTAACAAGTTCTATGAATTACAAATTAATAAGCATCTGCAACGTCTATTCGAACCTTTTGAAATCAGAAAACAATTTTCGATACTGCTATTAATGTTCCATAATTCGATACTCGCAGTATTCCATGGTACTCGATTGATTAACTTGTTCCTCTTTACTTTATATCGTACTTAGTAAATTTAATCAGTGAATTAAATGTTTGTACATCTGAAATTACACATAATTGTGTATATACTATAGGTATAATTGAATTACTCACATCTATTTCAGAAATATCATTTTCCTCAGAGAGATTTGGAACGTTTATTGTACCCTCAACCTTCTTATCAGATTCTCCATCAGATATCCACTTCAAAACAATATTCCACTCATAGAAGAAAATTAGTTTACCTTTTCGATTATTTGCCACTGCCTCACCTTCACATTTATTCACTTCTATTATTGTACAAGAAACTGGAAACAATTCAAACTTGTTAGTTATACTTTTCACTTGGAATATAATTAAACAAATTAGAATACTGTAAGCATATCTTTATAAATGACGAATTACAAACGTTGTTGTATTGAATTACGAAATATAATGAAAATAAATTGTATAACAATGTGTATAACACGTACATTTGTAAAAATTCAGTTTTCTTTATTTTAAACGATCGTTATTGTTAACTACATGCTTTACCTAAGATAAATTTATCATTTGAAATAAAAAATATTAGCATATTAGTCAACAATAAAACTATTATACAATTAAACTTATTTTACATATTTTACTATTGTAGAAAAAATAAAATACAAACCATTATCCCCTTCAATCTTCATATTGGTAAATAATTCTTTTATTTTCTCCTGAGACCAGGCACAAGCATTTTTCTCTGTCCTAAAAATACATCGTTATATGTAGTTTTTATTATTAATTTCAACAATTACCAACCTACTTTAACTTTATAAAATTAGGACAAAATATAAGCATACAGCTAATTTAGTTACTAATGCATTCTATCATACAGAAACTGAATTTAAATATGGAAAGGATTAAAATATATCTCTGCATAAATTCCATTTCTCACCACAGTAATTTAAATCTCCTTAATTTTTATTAATTCGTTAATTTCAATTAAATGACTTACAACTTTTATTGTTCAGTGATAAAATGCAAATATAAAAATCAGAGATGATCAAGGAAGATATTAGTTACAAATTACAAAAACCTCCTATTAATTGTTTCTGCATATTGTAAGAATATTAAACTAAGTTACAATCAAATAAATAAATTTATACTTGTATAGAATGAAATATTATAAAATATATTGAGAGTATTGATCTTATTTTACTTGAAATATTTCTGCACACTTCATAAATGATTAATTTGAAAACAAAACACATGGAAATGATCATAAGCATTTCTAAACATACCAGTGCCAGTTATTAACATTAGTTGCATCCGGTCTTTCCTCGACAATCCATCTCGGATCTCCTTCTCCCCATTTCGCCATGTTGTACAATGAAGAATTTTCACTATAATAATGTCTAAATATATTAACTAAAATAAATAATTATTCCTGAAACATACAAACAAAAAGACACCAATAATAATTAACAATATTATCTTTTGTTTTACATGTATTATATTTACAACAATTTTATAAATAATTCAGAAAATTAAATTACAAGAAATATCGAAAACATTTACAATCATAATGCACAGACGGCTGGAAAAGATGTTTATAACAGTACGAGTTGTTTTTTAATTAATCTTGAAACAGAGGGTGTAATATTTAATAAATACAATTAAAAAAAGAAACGAATTACATTACGATAGTTAACGTGTGATACAATTTTCAGTTATGGTAAAAATATTAAACTATCGATCAACTTCGACAACAGGAAATAAATTAATCTAATTGCGATTTCAATATTTTAAATATATTTATTTCAAACAGAATTACACACTAGAATACAATGAATTAAATAATCGTGAATGAAGTTAATTGACTTTCTATATATTTTTTTTTTTTAAAACGATGTCAGACAGTTTTCTCAGTCTTAAAACTAACCGAGTAAATTAATTTGGCGTAGCTCTCGATTGAAGTACGTAATTATTCAGAAACAACTGAAACGGAGAAACAATCGATTTCCAATCCCGTAAAAGGGTTTCAAACCGAAAGAAATGCGCGCAACTGTAACCTATAATTTCCTTGAAGTTAACCGAACCTTTTCAATGAGAATGTTTTGCATGGCACCGTTTTACGTAACGTTGATTATACTTCACTTACCAAAATACTGGAAAATGTTATCGATTTAAAAAAAGAAAAAAAAATGATCTCGTCAGTTACTTTTTGTGTTTTTGCACTTTTATTTAAGTCTAAACTGAAACTTCATCGAGCACCAAACACATACTTTTATAAAACACACGATGGTTTCTGGAAAATTCGGAGCACGTTAAACGTCAAAACGCTGCCGTGCAAGTAAATAGCATGAAGATCGCAAACCTCCATGCGAGATTCGAAATTACTAAGGGAAACAAATGCTACGATGGTGGGGACGTGCAATTCTAGAAATTTCGGGAACAAGTAACAAGAAACTTCTTTCAGATGCGAAACTAAATCACCAAATGGAGAAAATATTACGTAATGATAAAATAGTATAAAATAACGCTGAAATGAAAGAGTGTAAATTGTGAATGCTCGTTTAATAACAAAAAGTATTAACTGAATGATACATAAATTGTCGTAACATAACATATTGAAGAGTACAATCATGTAAAATTTTTTGATTAAATAAGTGTAAATAGTTTGGGAGTTTTATAATATGTTATTTTATCACGGGAAACATAACATGATGCTGAAATTACGTTAATTTTTAAATATGGAAAATTAAACGTTACATTTAAACAAAATGTCCATTGTCTAGGAACATTCAGTTTCTAAGTGTACCACTACTTTTGTCTCTATTATTTCCCCTCGATTTTAGTCGACCAAACTTTTATAATTTCCGACATATTTACACTTTAAGCTACAAACTTATATTTCGAACAAATTTGGACAAGAAACTGCATTTTTTCAGATGTATTCAATATTCTACGTGGAATTACTTCCTGTGCTAACACATCATCACTTTATATTTAGTTACTTAACGTTTTAATTGAATGCGAATTACATTTTCGCGGTTTAATAATTTATATTTTTAAATATGGGATATTCACCATTTTTGTCACACGGTTTGTTACGTTTATTTTTGTACGTACGGTATGAAGTTGTCTACGTTATAAATTCACAACTATACAGATGCGTTTCCAAAGTTGCAAACATGTACCATAGAGAATGTAACATTACCCAATTTCCCAAAACTGTCTATAAAGAGGAGAGCCCCCGTACGATGTAAAAATCTAGAACGCATATAATTATTTATTTGCCACACGAATGTAGCTGAAGGATGGTTTCCGTGGATAGTAGTATTCTTTTCCTATTTTTGAATTCTACATAAACATAAATAAAAAGGATCCCTAAGGAATTTCTTTCTTCTTTTTTCTTTATTAAACTAAATTTCCGTATGGCGTACAAGTGAGAGTGAACTGTACATACTTATACACTCTGTATACTTTCTTATCCCTGCTAATACTATATACACTTAATACATATTTAGGAAAATCACATGTATGTAAAAATACATTGAATCGAGCTTAGAGTTCCCGCACATTTTCGGTGTATATGTGTAAAATATAAATGCACCTGTTCGAAGCAATGTACATATCTTGTTAAACGAAATCTTTTATTGGAAACTGGTTGATACAATGATCGACAATGCTAATACCATTTTCTAGCGTGATCCGTTGCCTTGCGTTTGTAATCGGTGTTTTAAAAAACTGAATAACGTCGAGAATGTGTAAGATAATTATACTCCGATAAAATTTATGATACATATTTTCCACTTGATAAGGCGTAAAATATGTTATTGGCCACCAGTATGAACCCGGTATCCCGTTAGTTAAATTGATAGGTTTAATGCATATTTTAATACAAACAGATCACTCCAAAACTCTAAATCGAAATTCCTTCATAATTTACGCGCACATGCTATTGCTGATTTATACTGGCCCATCTATCTTTTCTAAAAATGCGATCAGTTTTCTTTTCCTAATAAAAATAATCAGACGAGTGAAAGTTTCTACATTCCTGGTGCATATTCGACAAATAAAATTGCTCGTTAAAATGAGGACATTGTAAATAAATACTTATGAGTAGTAACGTTTATAACTAAAAATCAGTAATTTTCAGATTATTTTCTACATCTAACTTTTGTCTTTTCGATTTCACCGTGTCGTCTTTCGCTCTTTTCGCTTTTATACTATAAGGATTAGGAAACTGCTCGAGTCTTGAATGTCCTCCGAAACCATTATACGTAATAGTATTAATCTCTACTTGCTCCTACAGAAATAATTTGTAAATAAACAAAATACGAATTACCAGTTTATAAATTATAAGCATTCTTACATTTCTGAGGCTCGTTTGTTCGATTCTTGGCTTTTTCGTAAGAATCGACGACTGTAATTTCATCGTACCGTGTGTCTCACTCGAATGTTGTTTCAGAACAAACACTCCTCTAGATTTAATCGGAAGATACGGTGAATCTGTTTGATACTTCTAAAAGCAAATCGAAAGATATTTTCAGGTAGCAATAAAAACATATTTTAAACGTTACAAAGATTTTTCAACTGATCATTCGAATTACCGGAGCAGTGGATTGATTTTTCTCTTTCTGATCCACGTCCTCCTTTTCAGGCTTTTCATTCTTATTCGTACTTTCAACTTCCGTTTGGCAACACTTCTTGTCGGAAGGCTCGTCCGATGTATGTGCAGCATTAGAACTGAAGTTGCTCGACATTTTCATTAACGCTATATTCTTCTCTAACTCTCTAAGTTTATTCTGTAGAACTATCTTTTCACTTTCATAAACGATCAACTCTGTCTTCAGTTCCCTGCAATAAAATCGTCGATAATAGGGGACGAATCAACACGCGCGGTTCTTGTCAAATTTCGTACGATTTATTCGCGTTCGTTCATCTTTTTGGCGTCATTAGTAAATAACAAACACGTTCACAGAGATATATCTTGAGTTAATTACGCGAAAATTACTTAATTAAATCTAGCAGCTGGAAAACACGATTTTTCAACATTTTACCGATTTCTTGCTGCTGCGAATTAATTAATTATCTTATAATAAGTGCGATACAGTAAACCCTCTCGCGAATTTAGATCGAAAATTTGTAGAACTGTTGCAAATAGCCGCGATAGCATTAATAGCGGTTGAGGCAGTTGGTAAAGTGTTGAATAATCGAAGTCCCTTCTTTTAAACTACACGTACTTGTTCTTGTTATATTCTTCGGTCAAAAAATTCCGTTCCATCAATGTCTGAGTCAGTTCTTGTTCCAGGCTTCTTACTTTAGATATTAATTCCCTTCTTCTATTCAAACTGACCATCATTTCCCTAAATTTAACATAAATTCCATAATCAA
This sequence comes from Anthophora plumipes, assembly GCA_951804975.1. NCBI lineage: Eukaryota > Metazoa > Arthropoda > Insecta > Hymenoptera > Apidae > Anthophora > Anthophora plumipes. The sequence continues at coordinate 3,545,884 of OX638122.1, forward strand.
GTGTGCATACAAACCCAACAAATAATAGTCGAACTACCTTTTCATCACGGATATATATGTGATCAGTGTATTAGGATCACTTGTTCTCGAAATCATGTCATCCACATCTTTCGTAGAAGCATTGAGCAAGGTTTGTATACTTAAAAAAATAGATATATTTACTGATAATTTTATAATAATATAGGGGAATATATTATCACATACTTTTTGTAATTTTCTAGCTTTTTCTTCAGTTGCTCAATTTCCCTATTGCTGTTCTGTATTTCTAAATTTTGCTCTTTGAAATATTTAACTTGTTCTTTAAGTGCATAAATAGCGGTGTTTTTTTGATTTAATTCCTTCTCAACTTTTTTTACTTCTTTCTTCAACTCGTTTACCTGCATGGTTAATGTTTCACTCTTGTCTATGTAATGTTTCACATCTTTCTCCTTCAGGAGAAGCTGAAATTTTAATTTATCTATGGTATCCTGTAAAGAACAGGTGTCTTCAATAACGCTATCGCTATTGGAGAAGTTAAAATATATTCTATGAATCTTAGTATTGGTGGTTCTTTCTCTACACTGTGGACATGACTTGGATCTGTATGGAAGAAAAGAAAAGAAAAGAAACAAAACAAATGTAAATTAACGACGAAACATTTTTTTCTATATATAAAATGTGAACGCAACTTGTAAGGACGAAAATACTGTTATTAATATACGCTAAAAAAAATTAACAAACGTGAAATTAATATTGCGACACTTCCTACCTTTCTAGCCATTGAGTTAAGCAAACAAAATGAAAAATATGTCCACACGGTGTGTGGAAAACATCATCCGACGGCACCAATAAATCGCTGCATATAACGCAGACAATATTCATTTTCTGTGTGAAAAGCGATCAAACATCAATCGAAATATTTGCAAATAAGTACGTTCTACCGCCAAAAAGTTTACGGTCGATTTTCGCTACTTATTTATCCTTTATTTATCACTATGTTATACGTTACGTGTATTTCTAAACGTTCTTCTACATGAACGAATTGAATTGTTAGCCATAGAAATTATTTTACGGAGAAGAAATGATATATCTCGTATTGAACCGCCAATAAGGAAGTTTTCAATATTTCTCTGTGAAGTAACCGTAAGATCCATCCTTTGGAATTCTTATGAGAATCTACCTTTCCTAATCTAACGCTTTGAATCTACAGGGTGTCCCAGAAAGAGTGTAAAATTCGGAAATGGAGGGTAGCTGAGATGATATCGAACAACCTTTTCTTTTACTAAAATGTTGTTTGAAGCTTTGTTTTTGTGTTATTAACGAAAAACACTAGCCAATCAGAGCCCCCGGAGACCGCGCGCTCAACCACATATGCGTGGCTTTTATACATGGGCGCTCGGTCAGGGTCCCGGCAAACGCATTGGCACAGCATGGGTATCGCGGAAAATATTATATCATTTTAAATTAAGAATAATGTGAAATTATTCGTGATTCATGAATAACAAATAAATTAGTAAGTCGTTTAATAACTGCGTTCGATACTTTTATTCGTTATCCGAAAGGAATAAAACATTTTATTACTTATGAAAAACATGTTTCTTTTCTTTAACATTGACGTCTGCACGTGTGATAGAAAATCTTTCATCTGCCGCCGGTATGTCCGCGTAGATTCTACTATCTGTTACCAGCCTTTTTCGCACGATCGTTCATAATGTTATTACAATGCACCGTATCAGGACATGAAAATTTTAATAACCCATACATGATCCTATCACCCGATTTATACGAAATTTCGAAGATCTGTATAAATAGATGTAAGCTTTTTTATTACAATAGAAATATTTCTACGCGACATCAACGTGTTGTCACCGGCATTTCTTGGGTAGCTTTGCATGCGACACCAACGTGATGTCACCGAACGACATAGTGTCAACAGCACATTTTCAGGTGAATCAATTATTTTAAGAAATACGACTTGTGTAACTAATGTAAGAAAAAAATAATTAAATTTACCCATTCGTCCAGGAAATAACCTGCTTCGATTGAAATGGATCGTTAACACTGGATCCTCGGTGTCGATCCTGATCGATCCAGGCAATCCTCAACAGCTGATGTTACGGCTGGGTCGGTGAATTCACTTCACTGCACGATCGATAATTCTCGGTGACTTACAGACTGCCGATTTTGTTTATTCTCCGTGCCTTCGGCGCGCTTCTTCGGCGGAAGGCTGCCCGCCCTTGGTGCTTACACTCTTTCTGGGATACCCTGTATATTTAGTTAATAACGTTTTAATTGAATGCGAATTAAATTTTCGCGGTTTAATAGTTTATATTTTTAACTATAGGATCTTCAGCATTTTTGTCACGTTTACTTTTGTACGGTATGAAATTGTCTATGTTATAAATTCACAACTATAAAGATGCGTTTCCAAAGTTGCAAACATGTACCATAGAGAATGTAACATTACCCAATTTCCCAAAACTGTCTATAAAGAGGAGAGCCCCCGTACGATGTAAAAATCTAGAACGCATATAATTATTTATTTGCCACACGAATGTAGCTGAAGGATGGTTTCCGTGGATAGTAGTATTCTTTTCCTATTTTTGAATTCTACATAAACATAAATAAAAAGGATCCCTAAGGAATTTCTTTCTTCTTTTTTCTTTATTAAACTAAATTTCCGTATGGCGTACAAGTGAGAGTGAACTGTACATACTTATACACTCTGTATACTTTCTTATCCCTGCTAATACTATATACACTTAATACATATTTAGGAAAATCACATGTATGTAAAAATACATTGAATCGAGCTTAGAGTTCCCGCACATTTTCGGTGTATATGTGTAAAATATAAATGCACCTGTTCGAAGCAATGTACATATCTTGTTAAACGAAATCTTTTATTGGAAACTGGTTGATACAATGATCGACAATGCTAATACCATTTTCTAGCGTGATCCGTTGCCTTGCGTTTGCAATCGGTGTTTTAAAAAACTGAATAACGTCGAGAATGTGTAAGATAATTATACTCCGATAAAATTTATGATACATATTTTCCACTTGATAAGGCGTAAAATATGTTATTGGCCACCAGTATGAACCTGGTATCCCGTTAGTTAAATTGATAGGTTTAATGCATATTTTCATACAAACAGATCACTCCAAAACTCTAAATCGAAATTCCTTCAAATTTACGCGCACATGCTATTGCTGATTTATACTGGCCCATCTATCTTTTCTGAAAATGCGATCAGTTTTCTTTTCCTAATAAAAATAACCAGAAGAGTGAAAGTCTCTACTTTCCTGGTGTATATTCGACAAATAAAATTGCTCGTTGAAATGAGAACATTGTAAATAAATACTTATGAGTAGTAACGTTTATAACTAAAAATCAGTAATTTTCAGATTATTTTCTACATCTAACTTTTGTCTTTTCGATTTCACCGTGTCGTCTTTCGCTCTTTTCGCTTTTATACTATAAGGATTAGGAAACTGCTCGAGTCTTGAATGTCCTCCGAAACCATTATACGTAATAGTATTAATCTCTACTTGCTCCTACAGAAATAATTTGTAAATAAACAAAATACGAATTACCAGTTTATAAATTATAAGCATTCTTACATTTCTGAGGCTCGTTTGTTCGATTCTTGGCTTTTTCGTAAGAATCGACGACTGTAATTTCATCGTACCGTGTGTCTCACTCGAATGTTGTTTCAGAACAAACACTCCTCTAGATTTAATCGGAAGATACGGTGAATCTGTTTGATACTTCTAAAAGCAAATCGAAAGATATTTTCAGGTAGCAATAAAAACATATTTTAAACGTTACAAAGATTTTTCAACTGATCATTCGAATTACCGGAGCAGTGGATTGATTTTTCTCTTTCCGATCCACGTACTCCTTTTCAGTCTTTTGATTCTTATTCGTACTTTCAACTTCCATTTGACAATACTTCCTGTCGGAAGGATCATCTGGTGTATGTACAGCATTAGAATTGAAGTTACTCGACATTTTCATTAACGATATACTTTTCTCCAGCACTCTAAGTTTATTCTGTAGAATTATCTTTTTACTTTTACAAACGATCAACTCTGTCTTCAGTTTCCTGCAATAAAATCGTCGATAATAGCGGACGAATCAACTCGTGCTGTTTTTGGCAGATTTCGTACGATTTATTCGCGTTCATTCATCTTTTTGGAGTCGTTAGTAAATAAGAAACACGTTCACAGACATAGATCTTGAGTTAATTTCGCGTAAATTACTTAATTAAATTTAGCAGCTGGAAAACACGATTTTTCAACATTTTACCGATTTCTTGCTGCCGCGAATTGATTAATTATCCTATAATAAGAGCAATGCAGTAAACCCTCTCGCGAATTTAGATAGAAAATTTGTAGAGCTGTTGGGAATAGCCGCGATAGCGGAAATAGCGGTTGAGGCAGTCGGTAAAGTGTTGAATAATCGAAGTCCCTTCTTTTAAACTACACATACTTGCTCTTGTTATATTCTTCGGACAAAAAATTCCGTTCCATCAATGTCTGAGTCAGTTCTTGTTCTAGGCTTTTTACTTTAGATCTTAGTTCTCTTCTTCTATTCAAACTGACCATCATTTCCCTGAATTTAACATACATTCCTTAATCAAGTGTGCTTACGAACCCAACAAATAATAGTCGAACTACCTTTTCATCATAGATATATATGTGATCAGTGTATTAGGATCTCTTGTTCTTGAAATCATGTCATCCACATCTTTCGTAGAAGCATTGAGCAAGGTTTGTAAACTTAAAAAAATATATATATTTACTGATAATTTTATAATAATAGAGGGGAATATATTATTACATACTTTTTGTAATTTTCAAGCTTTTCCTTCAACTGTTCAATTTCTGTATTGCAGTTCTGTATTTCTAAGGTTTGCTCTCTCAAATATTTAACTTGGTCTTTAAGGCCATCAATAACAGTATTTTTCTGATTCAGTTCGCTCTTAACTTTTTCTATTTCCTTTTTTAACTCGTTCACCTGCGTGGTTAATGTTTCACTCTTGTCTATATTATGTTTCACATCTTCCTCCTTCAGAAGAAGCTGAAATTTTAATTTATCTATGGTATCCTGTAAAGAACAGGTATCTTCAATAACGCTATCGCTATTGGAGAAGTTAAAATATATTTTATGAATCTTAGTATTGGTGGTTCTTCCTCTACACTGTGGGCATGACTTGGATCTGTATGAAAGAAAAGAAAAGATAAGAAACAAAACAAATGTAAATTAACGATGAAACATTTTTTTCTATATATAAAATGTGAACGCAACTTGTAAGGACGAAAATACTGTTATTAATATATGCTAAAAAAAATTAACAAACGTGAAATTAATATTGCGACACTTCCTACCTTTCTAGCCATTGAGTTAAGCAAACAAAATGAAAAATATGTCCACACGGTGTGTGGAAAACATCATCCGACGGCACCAATAAATCGTTGCATATAACGCAGACAATATTCATTTTCTGTGTGAAAAGCGATCAAACATCAATCGAAATATTTGCAAATAAGTACGTTCTACCGCCAAAAAGTTTACGGTCGATTTTCGCTACTTATTTATCCTTTATTTATCACTATGTTATACGTTACGTGTATTTCTAAACGTTCTTCTACATGAACGAATTGAATTGTTAGCCATAGAAATTATTTTACGGAGAAGAAACGATATATCTCGTATTGAACCGCCAATAAGGAAGTTTTCAATATTTCTCTGTGAAGTAGCCGTAAGTTCCATCCTTTGCAATTCTTATGAGAATCTACCTTTCCTAATCTAACGCTTTGTATTTATATCGCGTGTATTTATAGTAAACTGAATGTAATTCTGCTTCGTATTTGAATGTAATTTGTATCTAACGTAACACAGGGGTGGGACCTTAATTTATTGTAAAAATTGTTACTTTTATGTAAAGTAAATGTGGTTTATGTGCACTCTATTGCGCGCGTTAGTTCTCGAGTCTTAGTAAGTTTAAACTTTATTCTTTTGTTCATTAATCGTCCTTTTACTAGTTTTTTCATTATGTTATATCGGTTATATATAGTAAATCATAAGGAAACGTTTCGTGTGGTAAAAAATGTTATGGATGAAATGGACACAGGATCTTAGTGACCTTAGGTCCTAATTTACATAAATTAAAGCGACAATTCTACTGTTAATTGCAAAATTAAAACGCAGCTTGCTACACCCAAAGAATTGCAATTTAAATGCAATTTGTAACTTAAATTCCAGTCTACTTAAGGACTTTAAGGATCTTAAGGATTTGGGAACTTAAAAAAAGATTCAAAACTATATAATAATAAATGGCCGAAATTTTTGGCGATCAGGTGGCCATTTTGAAGCATTGTATGTCGTAATCTTTGCAGCCTGCTACAAATTCAGCTGATGAAATACTTATTTACGTAAATTAAAGCGGTAATTTGCAAAATTGAAACGCTACACCCAAAATATTTCAATTTAAATGCAATTTGTAACTTAAACAACAGTCTACTTGAAGATTTTGAGGATCCTAGGTCCTAATTTGCATAAATTAAAGCGATAATTCTATTGTTAATTGCAAAATTGAAATGCTACACCCAAAGTATTGCAATTTAACCCTCCGACTACTGCGATTTCTAGGCCTCTGCCGGAGTCACTTCTGACTCACACCGATATTTCACTAAAAACAATAGTGGTTGCTTGAGACCTTCACCGATCTGTCCCAAAACAAACAAGCGCACGATGAGAATCTCATCAATATAATATTACAGAACGATTCGTTTTAGATACTGTTAGGATTTTCGTTGTAGATTACGGGAAAATAACAACCTCGCGAATTATGAGAAAAATTATATAGATTCTATATTTATACTATTACATCTATTACATACAATTTTCCGAGTTTGTGCCGAGTGCCTGCTACATACAGTGTAGCATGCCTCTCACAGTAATCACATTTATCAGAATATTTATTATTGCTTCTAATGCAAAACAGCATCTAGCACGTTTCTATCCAGCCAATTTTTTTTTTTTTTTTTTTTTTTTACTATTTTACGTCCTGTCGCTTCTATTGCACTTATAACGCTGCTATGCAGTTCATTATCCTGGCTTTCAAATTCAGTCGCCCTTTTACTTATATTTTTTGCAGCCAACTTACGTGTTAATTCCTCTAAAAATATTTTTCTTTTTTGTTTATAGGTTTCTCATTTTCCCATTTGGGGTACTTTGTTTGCCGTATAATAAATACATTGTGTGCAGCTTTATCTAAGTAATGCATAAATAATAAAAGCGGCCATCGGCGAGTGCAACGTCGACATGAGCATTCTTTTACGTTGAAATGTTGTGTTCATGATGTAACGTTGAAAGTAATACTACGCACTTTTGTGGTTTCGGTACATATGACACTAACGTTAGCTTTTCAGTAAATAAAAAATAAGAAGAAAATTGACTACGGTTTCGTATATCTATCAATGTTTCAGGCAAATCTGTTTTAATTTTGCGTAAGGTTCCAACTAAAAAAAAATATTATTTTCTAGCAACTCTTCTACTAAACTAAGGTTGGTAAAAAAATTATCTGTTGTTACACAACGGTCAGAGTCCTTCCAGAAATCGGTCGTTTGCTTTACAACACGTTTATCTTGTTTTTCTGGGGCATTTCCACGTTTTCCCGGACACACATCCATATTGCAATAATAAACAGTATTCGAGTTGCAAAGCGTCCAAATTTTGATGCCATACTTTCCTGGCTTATTCGGCATGTACACTTCGAATGAACAACGTCCGCGAAATGTCATTAGTCGTTCATCCACACAATCAATGTCACTTGTATTGTAACAATCTTTACAATTTTGTGTAAAAATATTTGTAATTTCTCGCAGTGGTGCCAGTGTATCAGAAGATTTTCCCTCCTCTCATGTAGAAGAATCATCGAATCGGATATATCGTGATATATTTACAAAACGATCACGAGACATTACCGCTGCATAAAACCGTCGAGAGAGAGCTTCATTTTCTTTCCACAAATCATGCTTGCTCTCACGAGACTTCCGAAATCGTCCTATCAGTAAAAGAAGCTCGAAAAAGGCATCAAGTTCTATGCGATCCAGTGACTTCCATTTATTATTTTCCGGGATACTCTCAATTGCCTTCTTATTGGTATATAATATAATATTATCCATAATTTCTTTGTTAATAAACAAGTGGAAGCACTGATCTATATCTTCTACATGTTCACTTCTTCTCGTAAGAATACTTACGAGATAGATTCGAACCATTACTTTTTGGTGCAATCTTTTGCCAATATCTTCTAGATACAACTTGATCCGTTGAAACTAAACGTTCTAGAGATTCTACCATATCTGGATCATCGGAATCAGAATCTTGCCATTCGATGATAATTCACAATTATGAACCTCCTTAGAAAAGTCAGCAAAAAAAGATTGCTCGTTGCCTCGTAACACTGACATAGCGTTCATAAAAACCAGCAAAATAAAATAGAATAATGTAATGTATGGAATAAGTAAAATAACAAAAAGAAAAAAGATAAAAATATAACACGGCTAACAAAAATAAAAATATAACAGAATAACGAGAAAAATAAAAATAAGCAAAATAAGTAAACTCGTTACACACGTCTTTCTCTTTGAGAAAGGTTACGAAACTGAGAAGTTTGCATCGTTTGTTTCTGCATTTTTAGTTTTGTGGTAGGAATTTATCCGATCGTCACTTCACTACGCATACCAACAGTTCGGTCACTGTGTGCGTGATCGCTCTCACTAGTGACTCCGACACAGCATACGGAGGGTTAAATGCAATTTATAATTTAAATAACAGTCTACTTGAGGACCTTGAGGATCTTAGGGATTTGGGAACTTAAAAAAAGATTCAAAACTATGTAATAATAAATAGTCGAAATTTTTGGCGGTCAGGCGGCCATTTTGAAGCACCGTATGTCGTAATCTTTGCAGCCTGCTACAAATTCAGCTGATAAAATACTTATTTACGTAAATTAAAGCGGTAACTGTATTATTAATCGCAAAATTGAAATGTTGCTTGTTGCTTGTTTGTTTGTTGCTGCACGCAAAGTACTGCAAAAGAAGCATGTTAGAGTTTGCATAGGCTCCCTTAGATAAAACATAGGCGCAATTTTAAGCTCTTCGTTGCTATCGTCGAGATTTCAGAGTGTCACTTTACCAGATGCTAAAATTCGCAGCATTTTCAAAATTCGCTTTGGCGTCGAAATTCGAAAACGTTGAGCAAGTTTGGAGGAGAAAAGGTAGCTTACAAAGAGCGTAGTATAATTAGATTAATAATCGGATGCTCGGCGAGCATCGTATTATCCAAAAGGTAAAAGAATTTGTATCGCTCCATTAATTGCGAAACTAATCGAGGTGACCCAGTAACATAATTCATCTTGCATATTAATTTACGTGTAACAATAATAACTGTCGCACACAGTAGACCCTGCTACTCTCTCGAAGTGTCTCTTCCTGTGCTCTTAATTACCGTTTTACAAACTTTCAGCTATCGGTCTTATCAATGTCTGCGATTGTCCACGTTGTATCCCTTGTAACATCTCCCGTAAAGGTTCCTCGACTATTCAACAACCCAGTTTCATCTTCGTTTCACCTAGCAGCCTATTCTATTACCATTTCATTCGCTGGAGAATTTAGCAAATTAAGCAAGACTATAATCGCTAAACGCGAGAATAGATAGGATCTATTTTTTTTGTTTTTAATAGATAATGAAATTTCTATAAATTTATTAAGTTTCTTTTGATAGTGGCATGAATTGTACTCCATTTTAAATGAAATAAAACGAGTTATTGGTAATTAACCCCTTCGCTACGGTAGATTTTAGTAGAAAGGTAGGATTCAGGCGTGAAATTTACTAAATTGTCTTTGAAAGTTTAGAAATGAATAATTTTCATATTTGCAAAGATGAAAATGGAAATGAGCGAAAGTAAAAAATGAAAAAAATATGAATCGAGATAATTTTTGTTGGGTAATGCATAATCTGCATCCAAAAATGCCTCTACCTCCATTTGCAAGACCTATCTTCGCAAATAATAAATTTACTATTGCAAAATATGAAAAGAATGTACTTCTAAGTAGTATAAACATATATAATACCATGACAAATTAAATAAATATGAATCAAGTTGTTTTTAATGCCTGTACCTCGATTTCCAAGAGCTATCTTCGCAAATAATTAATTTACTACTGTCAAATATAAAAAAAGTGTACTTCTAAGTAGTATAAACAAGTATAATACAACGTAAAATTAAAAAAAAGAAAATACAAATTAAGGTATTTTTCATTACATAACATATAATACACATCCAATAATGCCTCTACCTTCATTTTCAAAGCTTCTCTTCGCCGAATAATAAACCTACCACTGTAAAATATGAAAAAAGTGTACCTCTAAGTAGTACAAACCTGAATAAAGATTATTTCCATTGTACAACGTACACTAAAAATATTAGTTTATTAAAAATACAGTGAGTAACTTTAACATTCGTACATCACAAAATCTCTACTTTCCCTCGTTACAATTGTACTCGGAACGAAAGAAAAAAAGCCGTACATAGTCAGGTACAATATATCAGGTACTCCGTCTACCTTAATATCCTAAATTCAATTTACATAATTCACAAAATTCGTTAAATGAAATAATGTCTAATTTAAACGTCTGACTGTAGATATACATTAATCGTCGTTAGTTTCTAGTGTCAAAAGCTTGGCTGTTGAACCTGGAATAGTATCTACTACTAAAAATCAACATCCCCTATCTATGAAACGAAACAATGTGTGATTCCAACGTCTGGCTGTAGATCTACACTAATCGTCGTTAGTTTCTAGTGTCAAAAGCTTGGCTGTCGAAGGTGGAATAGCATGTACCATCAAAGGACCAATGTCCCATACGTATGAATGGGCAGAGCTGAGCACGGAGACTCATGCGCGCGCTTCGAAAATCAAAATCAATGTGGTCCACCCCTCAGAACTCCACACCGGCCTTGCTCCGATTGTCCACGCCCTTAGTGTGCCTCGTACTTCCGTCGCGGACGCATCCCTCGTGCAATCATCGTCGTCTTTGCGTCCTCCTCTCTCCCTCACTCTGCTCCTTCTCTCTCTCTCTCTCTCTCTCTCTCTCTCTCTCTCTCTTTCTCATCTCTCCCTCTTTTTCTATGCTCTGCTTCTCTCCCTCTTTCTATCTTTGTTTTCCCACTCACTCGCTCTCTCTCTCTCTCTCTCTCTCTCTCTCTCTCTCTATCTATCTATCTATCTTTCTCTTTCTATCTTTCTGTATCTCACTTATTCGCTCACTTACTCTTTCTCACGCATCTACACGTACGCGGGTACATTATATAACATACACGCGGTCTGTCCTCTCCTGATCCGTGTGCCTGCTTGTTGTGTTGTCTATCTCCCTCGGGTTTAGGTTCGGGTTCGAGTGAATAACGAAGAGAATGTGTCGCTGATTATCGGTTCGAAGGAAAGGCAAAAAAACGGGGAAAGAAAGTGGAGAAAAAGGGAGCTGATGGTACTTGTTAAACATCGTTGAATCCTCTTTGGTGCTCGATAATTCGGGGAATACAGTTTTGTGTACCGATGCTAACGAGATCCTACACGCGGATCGTTCCATATTTATCCAAGGCGATATGTTGGATACCAGTGATTTGAATTATGTGTGACGCATTGGTTCGTCGAGTTTTCAGTTTAAAGTGTCAGTGAGAAGTTTTTTATGTCGTTCCCATCGTTCCATCCTTCACCATCCACCTACTTTACGATAGACGCAATATCTAACATGCCCATAGTTTATTCGTTGCCAGTTTCCCGTTGATTCACGCAAATATTGCACCCTCGCAACGCTTTCCCCACGGAATCGCTCTTCTCCATCGACGAACAACTCCGTTCGCCCCTTGTATCGATTCCGATGGTACATTCGCTTCCCTTTCTGTACGCGGATTTTTCCGATTCTTCTCGCTCTTCCCTTCTTTTCTACGATTGAAACGCGGCTGGTTCGCCACCGCGGTTCATGTTCCTACCATTCGTACAGGATCAACCTTCTCTCCAACCTCACAGGCTCTCCTACCACGCCTAACTCTTCCCTGTTCAAATTCTAAACATTAAGCTCACCGTATCCTACATTTGTGCTTCAACGTTTCCTCTCGTTAATTAGTGAAGAATCCTTGGAACGCGAAGAGGAACAAACATGTGACACGATGGACTTAAAAAGATGGATTATAAAACGAAGCGTGTGTTATACGATTAAAAGGAACCGATAAATATTCCCCTTCAAAGTGGTAGCGACTGGCTATGCGCGGACAGGCTGAAGAAGGTAAAAACGTTCCAAGAAGAAGTACACATTTTTCCAAATAATAAACAATAAGGAAAACAGTGAATATTGACAAAAATTCATGGTTAGGTTTAGTGTTCGTACACGTAAACTCGTGGCTTAATACTCCTGGCTTGCTTTAGCAGCAATAAAGCAAACGTACTTCCTTAGAACAGCGAAATTACACTTTTCTAACGAACGAACGATTGTAATAGTTAATTAAGTTTCAGCATTAGTATGAGCGTGAGGAATAACGTCTGTTGGAGAAACGAGTGTTAGTCAGTTAGTAAGATAATTCAAAGGTAATACCATCTAGTTGCCTAATGCCAGAAGTGATTAATAAAATACATTTTACTGGGGAAAAAAAAATAGTAAAAAAATAGTAAACTCACCACAAAGTGTTTCTTAATTTGTTTACTATTTAAAAAATGCTGCTTATACCACGTAATGTATAAAATAACAGTAGAACGAAGATAGAATCGAAGTGCAGAATAACAACGAACTGACAAACATATTTTTGGTAGTTTTCACGTTTCGATTCTCTCTGTTTAAATCGCGAGACTATTAAAAACAGCGAGAGACACACTGTCAATCTACAATTTCCTCTAGATTGTATATAAAATAATGTAGAAGGCATAGAACGACTCTTGCAGAGAATATAATTCGTTTAACGCTCCAATAAGAACTGCACATTTTTCCAGAAAATAAACGTTTCTTCAACTTTCTCAACTCGTCATTAAAATTCGTGCAATATTAGAGGGTTTACATACTGACCAGGACTATACAAGTTGAAAGCACAGGATATTTTTTTTTTTTCTCCCCATAAGAGGCTTAGTTTATCAAGAGACAATCACTCCTTTTCCCTGCGTCTGATTGGACCATTATGCTCGAGCCCCTGCGGGCAACCCTACAACGCGAGTGTACCCGAGTTAAGTCGACCTCTTGCGAGAATTTTAGAAGCCTACTACACTTTCTGATGTCCTCCAAGTTTCAACATACAGTTGCAAATGGCCCCAAGCGTTGTCTACTAAACCCCTCGCGCTGAGTAATTAACTGAGAAGGGGTTTTGTCCTCTTGACCACACCTTTTGGCGATTCCTTTGAATCCTCATATCACAAGCGCTTTCACTGATCGTCGCTCTTTTGAGCAGTGAAAGAAAGGTTCCCGAATCTATTCGAACCCTTTTCCCTTAATTCTGCGTCTAAATTAGTCCACAGAGTCTCAGAATCAGTTAGAACACTGAGAAAATACGAAAACTGTTAAAAACATAACTAATCGACGAATTGTGCGCATTTTTTTATTTTTCTGAAAAAATCAGAAAAAATTCCCTAAGATGTACATTCATCTGTGTAATATGTCAGATTTTTTTCAGACGTTTTGCGTATTACTAAAGAGGTAAAATAGTCAAAAAACTGATCAATCGAATTTATCCTGTAATTACCTCCATGGTTGAGCTAAAGGGTTGAAACTTAGAGTCACATGTTTTCGTTTGGTAAGCTATCGTACCACTAAATCGGTTGGAGGGCACTTTTGATTCCCTTAGCCTTTTCATTGATGGTGTAGGGAATTGGAGTTGAAACGGAGTTAATTTCTTTAGACACGGTTGAACTGTCGTTGGAGGATGTGAAAGTAAGTCGCAGGTGATTGATTTCTCCGTTTCAGCAGGTCGAATGTTGTTTGCAGGTGCGGATAGAGCTGAAACGTCGCGATAGGGAGTGAGTAGTGAAGAGGTATCGGTGTTTCAGGGTCTAAAAGGCCCTTCCGGTGAACGTGTTAGAGCCAATTTCGCTTTACAGGGCCACTTCTTCACCACACTTGCTGCAGTTCCTCACCCTTCTGCTCTTGTTTGTAGTGGCCCCAGGAGAGCCCGGCAATGCCACAGCATTGTGTCCTCCTTGGCTACCTTTGACTCGGCCGTCGACCATTATGAACCTCCGCTTCGATTGCCGCGACGTTCCAATTCACGTTTGCGTGTATATTTTCCCGAGGGGTGGGGTTACTGTTGTGTCTCGTTGGAACGCGACACGCGGGGAAGAGATTTCGATTCGGAATTGCAAATGGGAACGTGAAAAGATTGCTCCGCGAGATGTTTTCTTCTCTTCTTAAAGGGAAAATAAGTCGTTGAAATAGAGTCTAAAAGACGAATTTTCTTTTCTGTGTTCTATGTTAGTGTGAAAGTTGGGAAGGTTGCACTTGAAGTCTGTCGATATGTATATACCAAAGTCTACTATTGGGTTGAATCATAAGTAATTGCCGTTTTTTCGTATTTAATCTAAAATATAATCTCCATTATTAAATATAACTTTTTCTCATTTATTGGGTAACTTGTCGATCTCAGGAGCAAAAAAATCAGGATCTTTAGTTGCACTTTGTTGTTATTATTGAATTTTTTCCCACTTAGGGAATTTTGGAGGGATCGAAACAGATGGTAATCCGTTGGGGCAAGGATCATGTCAGGTCTAGGATATTTTGTTGGGTGATCCTTGCTGTATGCGGTCGAGCATTGTCGTGCAGAAGCATGAGTTCCTTGCGATTGACAAGTGCTGATCGTTTCTCCTTCAATTTTTCTTGAACTCGTGCCAGTTGTTGCACGTATGTATGAGGCTGCTGTAACCGTTTCGTTGTGTGGATTTCCTTTAGGCATAGCTTAAGGTACCTCATTTTCACTCATCCATTGCCTTTTTCCGATAACATTTTCATCTCCTGTAATTAATCAATTGAAAAACGGTTCGTTTCGATACATAGACAGGAGCGATGTGGCAATTGCCATCCTATTTGCTTTGCTTTTCTCCGATAGTGCTTGCGGAACCTATACGCCTAACTTGCGAACCTTGCCTAGCTTCTCCAGGTAACGACAAACGGTAGATTAGAATGTTCCCATCTTATCTGCCAATTCTTTGGTCATTTGCCGTGGGTTTTGTTCCACCAGTACCTTTAGAGCATGGTCATCGATATCAGTTGATCGTCCAGGTTCAGGTTCATTTTGAAGGCTGTTACCTCCAGAAAGAAATTTAGCTAACCAATTTCGCACTGTACGTTCTGACACCACACTTTCACCGATAACGTCACATATCTTCCTTGTGGTATTGGCCGCATTATTACCATTTTGAAACTCCTATAACGTTACATGCCGAATATGTTGGTTTGACTTCTCCATTTCAACTATTCAGAAAATTCAAATTGCAATCAATCCGCACTTGCTAGCTGTTGCTTTTAGACTGTTTAAGCCTTAGAAATAAAGGACCCAGCATGGTGACAGGGGACTGCAAGCCGTTCGAAATTTCCGAAAAAGTTTATGACCCAGTACCGACAGCGGTAATTACTTATGACTTAACCCGATAAAACCTATTGAACTCTGTCGAAGTTTACTGTATTGTACTCCTTTGTATTGAGATTTACGAAATTTTAGTGAAATTTATAGAAATCTACTGAATTTTATGGAAATCAGCTAAACACTGTTGAAATGTAATGAAGTATACTTAATTTTTTAGATGACTACTGAATTCGTCTGAAATTTACTGAAGTGGACCGAATTTTTCAGACATCTGTTGAATTTCACTGAAATTTACTGAAATATTATACTTATTTCTGCGGATAGCTACTAAATTTTACAGGAATATACTTAATTCTGTAGACGAGTACTGAATTTTACTAAAATTTACTGAAATCTGTTACAATCAATCGAATTTTACGGCTGTCTACTAAATTTCACTGAAATCTACTGAAATAGATTGAGAACAACTACTATATTTAACCGAAATATACTTATTTATACAGACGACTACTGAATTTTACTAAAATCTACTGAAATTGACCGAATTTTACAGACGTCTATTGAATTTCACTGAAAATTTACTGAAGTATTATACTTAATTCTACAGAGGACTGCTAAATTTGACCGAAATATACTTAGTTCTGCAGACGACTACCGAATTCTACTAAAATCTACCGAAATCGACTGAATTTCACAGACGTCTATCGAATTTTACTGAAATCTACTAAACATTACTCAAATCTATCGAGATCTACTTAAAATCAACTTACACAGCCTAAAACAAGCCTGTTCATCATATGTTTAACATAAAATTATTCGACACAGAAAATTCATTAAAAAATCATTAAAATCTCAGCGAAATAAATCATTCATACTTGACACTTGAAGTAAAAGTGTAACTAAATCAACAATGTATAATTTAAAGCATACATCATTTGGTGTCCTTATACTTACAAATGACAATGCGTGTAATAATAAATATTGCAGTATAGATGCACTAAAAGGCAAACAAAAGTTTTATTCTTTGTCCTGAAAAAAGCCTTTTTTTGTTTCCTTTCCTTTTTCTTTCTTTTTCTTTGTCCATGTTACATCGCCACGTCTTTCATCTAGTAACACGATTGTTCGGTTCCCGAAGATACAGTTTCACGAGGAATTTTAATGCACCATCATTAATAATAGATTCGCTGTATTTGTTTCGACCTTTTGTAGGTTACAAAGCTCTCTCTTAGTATTCAGCGATTACTTTATTCAGTTTAGACAGGTCGATCGAGTATTTATCCGTCGGAACTGGCGCAGCTACGGGTAACAAAGGGACATTCAACGGTGAAACCTCAGCTTTTCCCTTTTCACTGTCGATTCTTGTTAGAAAAACCGTCACAGTCCGATATCTTGCAGTTCGCGTTTTAATTAAATACTTTTGCAAATTGAACGCGAAGTGTGACACGAAAGAACGCTCGTAGAAAAGAAAATTCCTTGGAAACTTAACTAAAAGTACCATTACTTTGTACATATCAAACATTTTAGATTGAAACCAGTGTGATTTTATAGCTCTTTTTATGTGATCTGGAACAAAACATGGACCAAAAGAACAAGAACCCACAATGTGATCAAACACGTCTTTCAACAAGTACCACATAAAAATCTGAACAGGAAAGACATGGCGGTGCTATCCAGGATGAGAACTGGCCACACCAAAATAACGCATGAACACTTAATTAAAAAAACCTACGTATTTTTTTTCCGTCTCAAAAATGGCGTTAATAACATAACTATAGGTAGTGATTTTGAATTATAACTGCCCACTTCTGATAAAATAACTGATGACAAGCTTGTGCATTTTATACTAACTTAAGTAAGTGTTCTGCTAAAGAAAATTAATCACAAAAAGTGCTCCGCACCGTAGTAAAGGTTGGGAACCACTGTATTATATGAATGCAGAGCAACTAATCAACAAAGACAGAAATACAACATAAAACCAGACCCAGCTCTAACAGACCAGAACTACATACACAACACAATTATAATAATTACTTTAAAGAAATGCATATGTTCAACAAGATATAAGACTGGACCCATTGTCGTCGCTAATGACCTCGTAGTAGATGCGACGTTAAAAAATGCATAAAAAAAAAGAGTGATTTAAATTTTTCGGGGAAAAAATACGAAATTTCGCGTCAAGCTATATTTTTTCGATCGTAAACTGTTGAAACGACGAATTTTTAAGCAGTTTTCTAGTTTCACCGACTGTCAAAGTGTTTGTGAAGAAAGCTTCTGAATTTTAACCCTTTATGCTCCCAATATTGTTCTTTTTACTATCGATTTATCAGTTCCAACATACTTTTGCAACGAAGCTTCCTGGAAAACGTAAGTTTCGCATCGAAACGGAGAAAGTTATCGCACTTTCGCCTCGTTTCTTGTTACTGGCTTCGCATAATCTTGTAGATATGGGATAACGCAAGTGTGAGTCCAATTCCTAGCTGTATATTAAAGTGCAAAGTATATTACCCATTTACTCCGAGTATTTTTCTTTTGCTGATCGATTCATCAGCTCTCGAAAGATCAGAGTTTACTATCACTGTTATCTAACGACGAATGAAGTTTTCTTCAAGGTCCATCTTTAAAAACTAAAAGTGTCTATTCGTAAAGGAAAAATACTACACACGTTCGCGTAATATTTAATTTTATTAATTTCTCTAATTTTTATTATAGCAAACTTTTTGTATAGAAGCAAATTAATGGAGTAAGTAAAAATTAACGAATTAATTTTTATTAATTTAAATTTAATTTAAAAATGACCGCTTTAAAAAAAGACATATTTCTTAATATATAGCGAAGACTATGAACAATTAGATAGTGAATAAAATATTTTCTTACATTTAGACATAGATAATGCTTATTTTATTCTTTCTCACCGCATTTTTTTACAAATTATAGGATTTTTGATTCCACATACATATTTTTCACAGTTTAGAGCCTGAGTCGTTGATTTCCCTGGTCAACTTGAGAACAATCTTCGTCAATATTATACAAGTTCTTTAATAACTTGATATTCTTCGAATGTCTTGACATTTTTGGGATGAATATACAAATGATCAAATAAAAACTAATCCCTTTGTCCTATAATAATAGTGGCAAGTGAATATTTAAACGGGAATTATTAGCGAATGCAGCTGTAAGTTATGTTGTAGCGCAAAATTGCGAAGCCTTCGATCAAAATCAATGTTTCATGACATCTGCCATTGGTTTTGACACAATTTCAATTTTTAGGTTAACCTAATTATTGCGAATTGTAACTATTTTTCTAATTTCGATCGAAATCGATTGTTTTAGTTCAATTGAATATCAATTCATTGTAAAAGTAAGATGAAAAAAAAAAGAGAGTTTTTGAACAAAGATCGAGTTGCGATTGTTCAGTTCTTAATGCATCAAAAGAAAAACGAAAAGTTGTAGAAAGGTGCAATTACGTTAGCTGCAAAACAATTGAAGTGCAACAGAACGACCGTATCAAGAATTTGGAAACGTGCTTCCGAAAATAATTGTCAAGGTGAATCTTACGCTAATATTGATTCTTTGAAAAAACAAAACTGTGGACGTAAATACAAAGATTATGAAGCAAAACTTGAAAACCTTAGACATATTCCTCTTAGCAGAAGAGGCACCGTAAGATCAGCAACTCACGCCATTCAAGTTTCCAAATCTATATTTTTCCGAACTTTGAAAAAAGGAAAATCCATAAAACGAGTTTCAAGCACCATCGAACCATTTGTTACAGAAAAGAATAAGAAAGATCGCGTAGAATTTTGTTTTCGCAGCCAAGGGATCCTACCTACAAGTTTAAAACGCAGTAACGAAATTATTGAAAAATCCAGAAACTATTTGAACACTCAAAATAAAAATTAGGAGAAATATGTTAATTTATCGTTTAATTTAATCTAGTTTTTTTGATAATAAATGTTGCGTTCTATATTTATATTGTTTTGCGACTATTATTATGAAACAGAGGGAGTAGAATATAAAAATGTAGGTCGAAATGTGTAAAAGAATGGATAAGAAAATGGAGAAAAGATCAAATGCAAAAAATTACTACAAAGTATTGCTAATTTGTTCACTTTTTTTTTTTTCTTTAATGGCACTTATAACACGTAATATATAAAATAGTAGTAGAATAATAATAGAATTGAAATGCAAAATAATAATAGGGTGGCAAATATGCTCTTTGTAGCTTTTACACGTTTCGATTCTCTCTGTCGGATCACAAGACTTTACTAAACGTAGCAAGAAAAAGATTATAGCCCATACTTTCAAGCCAAGGTTTTCTTTACATCGTAGATAACATAACAGAAGACAAAGACTGATTCGTGAAGAAAATAAAAATCGTTCAAGCGGTCAAATGACCGTTCGCGGTAGACAGAACAGACTACAAATTTTTTCCGGAAAATAAACGATAAGAAAAAAAGTGAATATTAAAAAATGCATTGTACGTGTAATATAAGAAAAAGTCATGAAGTTCACAAAATCCTTTCATTTCACAGAATGTTAGAGCCAAAATTTCAAATTTTCGAAATCGACAAGGTGACATACTCCCTTAACATTACACAATTCGTTTAAATAAATTCTGCGAGGCACTACATTGAGTAATTTCACGGAAAATTATAAATTCCTAAAGAATTTGTGGTTTTTCGCTAGATTTCGCTCAGATTTTACATAGGTTTCCTTTACGCGCACCCTTGAGTTTTGCTCAATAAACGCTATAAAAGAGGAAAAAATAAGCTTAACACGTAGGAAAAACTGTTTCTACAGTCTCAGAAAATCTGTCGTGCAGAAAGCAACATTTCCAGGAACATTCTTTCAGATAAATTCAGCTTCTTTCTGAGATATTCGTAATACATTATGTAGAAAAAGTACCCGGAATTTGTAAATAAAACATAAACTACTTGTTTGTTCATCAAAATTTATTTTGTTGTCTTCAAAATAGGCTCCATCTGAAGCAATACACATACGCCAACGATTCTTCCAGTCTCCAAAACATTTTTCGAACACTGAAGAAAGTATAGCCTTCAGCTTCTTCTGTGAATTCATTTTTATGGCTTCAATCGACTCAAAACGCCTTCCCTGAACTCGTAATTTGAGTTTAGGAAATAAGAAAAAGTCACACGGGACCATATCTGGTGAATACGGTTTTTGTTCAATAACATTTGTTGTGTTTTTGGCGAAAAATTCGCGTACCAAGATTGATGTTTGAATTGTGTTTCCACAAATTTGGCCATTTTCGACGAATAGTTTCACGCAAACGCCTCACGATGCTCAAATAATATTCTTTATTAACCATGTATCCATCCGGATGGAATTCCGGATGAACAACGTAACATTTTCTTGATTTTTTTAACGTTTTCGTCAGTCGAAACCGTTGACGAAGCGGCAAATCCTGAACTTCTTCTCGGGCCTCTTTGAATGCCTTATAGTATACCATTCGTACGCTTACGTTTTTGAGAAGCACAACTCACCATAGGCTTTTTGTGACATTATCAACGCTTCCAGCACAAGAAATTTCGTTAGAAACGCAAAATTTAAGACAAATTCTTTGTTCGAGAACTTGTTTCTTTGTAAAAGTCGCAGAACACATTTGAGGTCGACTGACATAAACAGCTGCTGCAAAGACACTGGTTGATAGATCGGGATCGAATTCAGCGTCACAACCGAGTACAGTGGTGTCTATTTAAATAAAAAAAAATTGTTTCAATACGTGCATCGCGGTGTTTTCAAATGGTGAAATTCCGGGTACTTTGTTTTACATAACGTACGCCTGGTTAAAGGAAGAACACCCTGTGTATCCAGAGCTGGTAACCTAATTATTAATTCCGAAATAGCAGGACAAGCATGTCGCCTATCGTTATTATTAATAAATCCTTCGCGTAAAAATAGACCGATTAATATCGTTAGTAAGGCTTCAATATTCATTGGTATTGAAAGGGGTGGCTTGCAACCAGGCCATCGTGTATTATTATTGTAGCGTAGTTTCCCCGTTAGCCATGGATCCTTTCCCAGGATGATATTTTTAATGTCTACGAAGACGAGAGAACTATCGTCCGGCTGCGGCTTATCGGTGCTTACGCGTGCGAGGATGAAACAATATCGGAAAATTATTTATAGCTCGAATAAGGAGAACTAATGCAAAGCTATCGACGTACACTTAACACTTTACCGATCGGCTCCGTTCTATTCAATACCAGCTCGCTTATTTGCGACAGCTTTAAAAATTTTCTATCAAAATTCGCGAGAAGGCTTTTTCATAGAGTAATTGAGACACGGGTCAAAAGTGACCCGTCAAAAGAGTGAGTGTTGGCAGCAAAAAGGGGACTGATAGGCTTCTACTAGTGTTAATAATAAAACAGGTTCAGACAGAGTGACAACAGAAAAGGATTCGTCCTGATTTTCAATAGACAGTGTTTCAAGCTATTACAAGATATGATTTTATATAAAATACGCGCGAAGAAACATCGCAAAGTGTGAAAATATGTACTATATGCGCGAAGTGTGTAAAAATACGCGCAGAAAATATTGAGAGCAAATCATCCGAGAGAATTCGAATGAACGATGAAAATGACGTCGAACTTGGCGAAGATGGCACGTTCGCGCCAACGGAGAGGAAAAGGTTTATTTATTAAGAAAATTTACCTCTATCTTCTGAAACGTCCTTATTTCTTTTTCAAATAACTACGTTACGAACACACTGAAATAGTAACATTATATAGCACGATCGTATCTTATATTTATTAAACAATACAATTATATTGTTGTTATCATCATTACTATTAGTGTTCAACGCGTACCTTTTATAATTTACTGTGATTTCAAATCGATAGCGCCTGAATATTTGGGGTTTGATGCAAGAAAAGATTACAGTTAACCCTAACACTAATTTTAACGATGTAATTTACTTTAGTCACAGCACGGATTTACAATTTTTACGGATGAGCGCATGATTTTATTTTAATGTATACTTGTACGTTGTGTTTTGATTTTTATCTGTCTGTTTTTGAAATTTTATTCTTACTTACATATATGTTTGCGTATAGAATTTTGGAGGGGCTGAGGCACGCGGATTGGTTATTAATGGAATCCTGAAAAACAGACCAGGAAGGGATTGTTTTTCTGATTGATTGCTTTTTGGCTGGAGTCACCAGCAAGGTGACAGTCTATAATCCATCGTGTATCATCAGGGAAATTCCGCGTGCCTTGGCCGTAACAGGTAATAACTTTATGAAACGCCTTGACCTTACTGAGACATGAAAAAAATAAAATTGAAACTAGAAAAGGCATTAAACCGGAAATAAAGAACTGTATTACTTGGGTTTAAAGACGTCGTAAAAGGTAACCGATGGTCGGTGGCTTCGTAAATTTGTGTTACGGGTTAGCCTTGAACTTCTATTCAAAATTAATCCTAATTCTATGTTCCTTTTCTTCGCACATCGGGTCGCGTTATAAAGATGTTGTTACAATGTAACAATGAATAAGAATTTCTGTTCGGAATATTTATAATTATTCATTGGTGTTGAAGTGTACAAGACGGGCGCACGATTAGAACTCTTCTAAAAAAGCGTGGGATTCCTCCACACGCGCCTCGCGCCGTAACGTCTCTCGCCGTCAATTGTTTAATCGGCCGACGCGGCACGAAACAGCCGTTACCTCTCAATGTCCATAGGGTGTCGAGTTTTTTTTCACGAAACACAAGAACCATCAGCGCCTTACTTCAACAATTGGGAATCTGAACGCGGAGATATCGAGTAACAGGTAGGAAGCGGTGGAAGTTGGGAGAAAATTCAAGAAAACTCGACTTTAGACCCTTTCTTTCCTTGATTGGCCAGAAAAGGATTTTATAACCAAAACCCTTATAAAAATTCTGTACCCATACAAAGTCCATATTAACCAGTAATATTAACCAGTTTGACTCCATAATATTAACCACATTCTGGAATCAAACGTATTTTAACAATCCGACACAAAGGCAATTTCAACCGCCGTAGCACGTCTATTTCTAAAATTTACACGTACCAGCTTTTATTTCCAATATTTTTGCTTTTCCACCGACAGACTTTATTTGCGTGGTTTTCATTTTCAGAGCTTCTTTAATAAAGTAAATTGAGGGACCAGTGTACTGATATAAACCATTTGTCAAGTTACTTGCGAAACTACGTCTATTCTTAACACTTTACCGACCGGAAGCCTATTAACCGGTTTTTTGCTGCCAACGCAATAGATTAATTAACCCTCGTCCAGCCAATGCCGGGTCACTTTTGACCCATGCCTCAATTTTCCTCTAATAAGAGAAAGTGAACAATATTAGCAAAATCCTCTCGTGAATTTTGATTGAAAAATGTTAGAACTGTTGCGAATAAGCTCGATAGTAAAAACTGAATTGGTATTGAAAGTGTTAATGTGTTTATTACGAATATCGAAATAGAGAAGTAACAATGGTACGACGTTTGAGGATGTTAAGTAGATAATTCGAGTTCGATAGTTTCCCTTTTGGATTGTAACACTTGTTATCTTTACAGGATCACCATAAATGTTCAAAATGATTTCTCTCCGTTTGGCTGTACATTGCGGCCTGTCTGTGTATGCTTGCTTGCACATTCCAGGTCGTATTGACATCCATGGTGGCAACGGCAGCCTGGATACTGGTATGGGACATTTGGCTGGTAATAAATATCAATCGAATTATTTATACGATATTAATTTCTCTTTTCTTTCGATTATATACATTTGCGTATACAGGCCGAGTTTTGTAACATTACGACTTTTAATATTTCGTGAATTATTTGTTGTTTAACTCATTGCTGCATATTTTTAGTTTTAAAATCATTTTTAGTAGAGAAACGCAGTTTTTTGTTTTGTTTATCATTACATTTTCTGTACTCAGAACAAATGACGGCTATGACCGTCGCGAAGACTATAGTCATTTTTGTTCAATGTGTTACTAAAGAATAAACAAATAAATGCATTAGTACAGTTCGTACTAATAATGTTTCTTTTTTTTATTAATGAAAATATGCAGGACGGTTACAGCCGTAATTTGCCTACATATCGTAAAAAAATGAACGGCTATAGCCGTCGTTTGCTGCAATGGGTTAAACAAATGTTTCAGACAACGTGGCATCCTAATCGATTTCTTATTTCTTCCCTAATAGCACCAAATGTTGAGTACATATTTGTCCAATATTAAAGAGAGATTGAATCTCTTTTTTATATTTAAATGTACATACAATATTTATTCTAGATTCAGAAAGAAATATTTTTTTCGAATATTTATAAGATATTTATCCTAGATTCAGAAAAAAATGTTTGTTTAGAATGTTTCTAAAATATTTATTTTACGTCTAAGAAAAATATTTATTTCCAAATATAAAATAAATATTAATTTAATAGTGGAAAAAAATATTTTCTTCCAAGTGAAAAATAAATATTCATTTAATATTGAAAGGAAAATATTTTCTTCTAAGTGAACAATAAATATTAACTTAATATTGGAAAGAAAATATTTTTTCTCTGATGTACAGAAAATATTTAATTTATGTTAGACATGAAATATTTTTTTGTACTCTCTTTTCAATTGAAATGTTGATCGAAATGTGAATCACTGCGTGACGAAATGATAATTGAAAATAAAATAATACATAACAATTCAGTTCAACGTTTTAATTTTTTCTGTTAACTTTCCTTTCGATTTGAGGTATTCTTCAAATTTTTTAAATATATTATATTCTACAAATATTTCTATCATTCTAAGGCAGAATGTTAACCCTTTGACTGCGGAGTACTTGAAACGCTCTGTGTGAACGGAATACTTTCTTGCGTAGATCGATATATAATGTGTAACTAAATTACTATTTTAATTCTTTACCTACCAAATTGAAACGAAACATTTTCACGTTCGTTTCGGAAATATACTGTTTATGTCAAAATATTAATCTTCCAACTTCATCGTTACAATTCTTGCTCAAATCTGACTCTCCTCGTCTAGTTCACTATCGTCTCTTAGAATAAGTTCTTCAAAACTACTCGACATTTTTAAGGTTTGATGGTAATAAAAACTAATCGCCGAAATAAATAAATAACTTTCTAAGAGATAAAGAATTCTTTCATTTTTATTAATATACAATACAAAGATACGTGTCTATCTTAAAAGTTGGTGTATCTTGTTTTCATGAGAGGTGTTAAGATACAAACAATCGCTGAACGCATATATGCGTCCATAGTCCATATCTATAGCTTCAAAGAGACGCGTATATGCGTCCATAGTATTCAAAGGGTTAACGAGTAAACGTACATATGTTCGCAGATCGAGCACCATGCACGCAAACACTGACGAGGGTATGCAGTTGACGCATCCCTTCGTTTCGTAAAGTTTGGGGATAAAATCGAAGCGAATCAGACATTACGAAGAGGGAAAGGCGATTCGCGTTGTTATATACATTTCGTAGAGCCACCTTTGTTGCTTGCATGCAAAGGGAGAGAGGAAGAGCTTGCAGAGAGATTGGATTTCGACGAAGGGATGTTCTGGATGGACACGTGACACGTGAAACCTGTACGAACAGAAGAAACACTCCTAAACGCACCGTCAGACGAACACGTACACAAAGATAATAGCTAACAAGGGAGAAACTCTCTGAGAGAGACACACAGAGAGAGAGAGAGAGAGAGAGAGAGGGGAGTATGGGGGCGGGAGAGGAGGGGGAGAGAGCGAGAAGAAGAAACGGGGATACGAAGTAGGAATTAGCCGAAGAGATATGCAAATGGGAAAACGAAGGCTGGAGGTGTCGAGAATGAACGTGGAACACGTCGTACAGGATGTTGAAAGGTGGACAGTCGAAGGGGAATGAGCTGTGGCGGGGAGAGGGTTCGGGGGAACGTGTTCGAGAGGAAAGAAGGAAAGTACCCTTGAAAGAATTCTAAACGATATACTATATAGCTGGTAAATAAGACGATTTTATACGTAAGATAAATTGCTTTAAGTAGGAGGACAAAGGGCGAAATAACAGAGAGAGGGAGTACATTTCGAAAGGGGAGAAACGTAGAGAAAGATGAGCGACAGCTAAGGAATCAGAGAAGAAGAAGAGGAAGTTTGTACGTGAAAGTGGGACACACGTAAGAGATAGAAGAAGAAGTAGTAGTTTTTGTTTGATAAAATTCGCAGAAAGAAAGAGCGCACAAAGAAAGGTATTCACTTCGACAGTACCGAACTCTCCAGACATGAATGTGACATCGGCCGTGGACATTTCCGGAAACGAGAGTTACAATGTGAGCAACGGTCTTGACTGTGGTGGCGAGCCACACTCGTACGCGATATGGGAACGTGTGATGATCGTAATCATTGCCGTATTTCTCAGCCTGACAACCGTCGTCGGTAATA
Source organism: Anthophora plumipes (assembly GCA_951804975.1). NCBI lineage: Eukaryota > Metazoa > Arthropoda > Insecta > Hymenoptera > Apidae > Anthophora > Anthophora plumipes. Next base: position 3,572,905 of record OX638122.1, read on the forward strand.
GCATGGTGATGATCTCGTTCAAGATCGACAAACAGCTACAAACGATCTCGAACTATTTCCTATTCAGCCTGGCTGTTGCTGACTTCGCGATCGGTCTAATTTCCATGCCCCTCTTCACGGTTTACACTGTGCTAGGGAATTGGCCCCTGGGACCGCACATCTGCGACCTATGGCTGGCGTTAGATTACCTGGCAAGCAACGCGTCCGTTCTCAATCTTCTCATTATCAGCTTCGACAGATACTTCTCTGTCACGCGACCGCTCACCTACCGTGCCAAGAGGACTACGTCTAAGGCAGCCATTATGATCGGTAAGCTGATCTTGAATAGGTAAAGTGTCACGATATAATTCATTTCCAGACCTCTTATTTCCATCGCCAAACTTTCGAAAGCAATCTTTCTGCTCCGCGCGATCATTTGAAACTCGTGTGACGATTTCGATGATTAATCGGAAAGCTTAGAATTCTAATTCGGCGATGTTGAACAAAGGGAGCACTGATATAGATGAAAAATCGTTAATAATATCTGTAGCATCGCGACCTTTTCGTGGTAGTTTCTAAGTAGCTTTAAGTTAAGAGACTAACCAGCGGAGAGACTAATCAGCCAAGGCTGTAGCGCTGGTTTCCAGGAAATATAGTGGGCCGAGGCTCAAATACGGTCGCGAAACGAATTGGAAAGAGCGTGAGAAGTGGGAAACGGTTCGTTTCTAAAAGGGGAAGCATTTGCCGGAAAAGGGAGATTTTTTGATTGGAGCGGAAGGACGTGAGAACGAGATCTTAATCGTTTAATTGTGTAGTTATATCTTAGTTTCACCCGGAATAATCTTAGCCAAAAATCTCCCTTACGGAGAAGTCTCGAACCTCGCTTGTTTCAGAACTAACCGTAGTTCAGTGGTATTATCCGAACGTGGTGTAGAAAACAGTGTAGCGTCTTGAGAAAGTGTATGAAAATTACAATACAGAGTGCTTCTTTTGCACAGGACTTTATTCCTCCGATGTACACGGCGAACAATGGGTTCAGTATGTAAAATGTGAAGAAAGACAGAAAAAATAAGTTCGAAACCTGGGTCTCATACTATGATAGAATACCAGTTTTTGCATTTTAGTACGTAAAATGTTACCCTTGGGTGCAGAAGAAATTCATTTTGTAGGCCCAATGGGTGGAAAAAGACGAAAAAAATAAGTTTCGATAAGATGAAACTTGGATCTCATACTAGAAGACCAGTTTTTGTATTTTAGTACGTAAAATGTTACCCCTGGGCGCAGAAGAAATTCATTTTATAGTCCCAATGAGTGGAAAAAGACGAAAAAAATAAGTTTCAACAAAATGAAACTTGGGTCTCATATTAAAAGACCAGTTTTTGCATACTTTTCATTTTTATTCTATTACGATGGAACTCTATCTATATTATTATCATTTCCAATATGTCGCAAAAGTGTACACATCGTACAATTAAAACATGCATCGTATTTCAGAGTATTTTTAATCGAGAATTATGCTTGTTTAAAGAAATGGGTTTCATCTTCGGACTGCTTTACCATCCCATTATTTGATGGTGCATATCTAACGAAAGGAGAATAAAGGGTGCAATATTTCACAGCATGCGCATGGGGTATTTCGTTGCTTCTATGGCCACCGTGGATCTACGCCTGGCCGTACATCGAAGGGCAAAGAACGGTGCCGAACAACGCCTGCTACATTCAATTCATCGAGACAAATCATTACATCACATTTGGTACCGCAATTGCCGCATTTTATGTGCCTGTCACTGTGATGATAATCCTTTATTGGCGAATATGGAGGGAGACGAAGAAACGGCAGAAAGATCTTCCGTACCTGCAAGCTGGGAAACAGGACGCCAGTAAACGGAGTAACTCTAGGTTCATTGCTTCGTTTCTCTATGCGATTTAACATATGTTTAATACTAAACCTATTACGCGCGGTCAAATGACCGTTTTTAAAATTTCGTTCAGAATTTCCTGCATACAATGTTATTACATTGCCGTTTAATTTCATGACTTTTTCTTATATTACACGTACAATGCACTTTTTAATATTCACTTTTTTTCTTATCGTTTATTTTCCGGAAACAATTCGTAGTCTGTTCTGTCTACCGCGAACGGTCATTTGACCGCTTGAATGATTTTTATTTTCTCCACGAGTCGGTTTTTGCCTTCTGTTATGTTATCTACGATGTAAAGAAAACCGTGGCTTGAAAGTATATGTTACAGTCGTCTTCTTGCTACGTTTAGTAAAATGTTGTGACCCGAACAGAGAGAATCGAAACGTGAAAGCTACAAAGAGCATATTTTCCAGTCTATAACTATTTTGTATTTCAATTCCATTATTATTCTACTACTATTTTATATATTACGTGTTATAAGTGTCATTAAAGAAAAAAAAAAGTGAACAAATTAGCAATACTTTGTAGTAATTTTTTGCATTTGATCTTTTCTCCATTTTCTTATCCATTCTTTTACCCAGTTTAATCTACATTTTTATATTGTAGCTTTTATTTTATCATTTGTATATTCATCCCAAAAATGTCGAGACATTCGAAGAATATCAAGTTATTAGAGAACACGTATAATATTGACGAAGATTGTTCTGAAGTTGACCAGGGAAATCAACGATTCAGACTCTAAAATGTGAAAAATACGTATGTGGGAAATGTGCAATCAAGAATCCTATAATTTGTAAAAAATGTGGTGAAAAATAATAAAATAAACATAGCTTATTTTTAAATATAAGAAAATATTTTGTTCACTATCTAATTGTTCATAATCTTCGTTATATATTAAGAAATGTGTCTTTTTTTAATAGGTACATGTGAAGTGTCAGTAGGTTTAGTGTTAATTATACACACACTTTGTATTTAACGTTTCGATTCTCTCACCACCGTTTGATTTCGTTTAATCAGAATAGAAACTGAATGAACTTCTATTGTTACATTGTGCGGTATACTGTGCTTCGTTTTTCTGGTAATTAGCGACGAAGCGTTGGATATGGACGACTGTAGGAGGCCTAGGAGCGAATCGAGCACGGGTTTTGAAGATATGAATGCGACGCATATCGCAGTCTCTTATCTCGAGAAACATTATCCCGAATACAAAACGGTAAGAATTTTCAAACGATACATGTCCAAAGAAATTTTATCTACCACCTTAATAAAAATTATTAACCACCTAACCACCTTCATAAAGATTAGATTATTATTGGTAATATAATTTTCACGGGTATAAGAGAATTCTCGTGGTATTGTGTCGTCATTTGATTTAATCAATGCCACATCCTCGTGACGCAGTTATCCAACGAAATGGAAGAGCAACGTATTACCAGTAACATCCTAACACTTATCTTTTCTAATTTAAGCTTAACACTGAAATGTATATTTTTTATTATATACATTTAAATTGTTTGTACTTTAGAATACTAGCTATAGACTAATTTGGGAATTTCTATAGTTATAGTACTTTAAAATATTATATCTAAACCGTCAATTAGTATTAATTCCACAGTACTATTGTTAATTAATTTGTTCATGACCACGATCGAGCGCGGTGGTTCAGAGCCAACACTAGCGTGGCCAATGTTTTGCGTTAATAATTCAAAAACGAATCCTCAACCAACATTTTGGTAAAGGAAAAAGTTGTTCAGAGTCATCTCAGCAACCCCCCATTTCCGGGAGTTACACTAGTTACAGAGCACCCTGTAGTTAATACTTTGCATCTGTCCTGGACAGTATAACTGCGTCACTGAGCGCGTTTCAACTCGAATTTGAGACCGAGCATCGCCAAATACAGATTATTCACAGCCTCCCGCGTTTTTTCACATAAAAGTTGCATTGGAACAACGAGTAGCTAATAAATCGTAAGGCAAAAGATTGATCTAACTAATTTCTGACTAAGCTTTCGATACATTTCACCGTCAAGCAAACAAAGTGTTCAAAGCGAAAAAGAAATTGAGAAATTCTGTCCTGGACGAAGCATAGATGATTACCCAAGTATTTTCTTTGTTCCTGTAGTTTTAGAAAGTTGAAACTAACGTTGAAATCTTTCAGAAGCACAGACCATTCTCGTGGATGTGGCTTAAGATGTGGTGCATTGCATGGTGGCACAGCGGACGCGAGGACGAGGACGAAGACGATATCGAAGGAGCTGAGAGTAGTCGTACAGGTCATGGCTGTGACGAAGCTATTACGCCATTGTCAGCAGAAACTCCCCTAACCGGTACAGTCTCACGATCCGCCTCTCTAAGCGGGATTCATCCTACTACTCTAACCGTTGAGAAAACCGTCAGTATCGTTGACAACCACGAGTACAAAAAATCTGGAAAAGCCAACGAATTGTCAACGAAAAGCATCTCTAGCGATTCTGTATGTTTCCCATTCGTTAACGTTCTAACGCTCTGTGTTGCACGTTTATTCAAATATCTTGCATGACTCCGAAACTGTGCTGCTAGTAGCCAGAACGAATTCTAGAAACTGGATCGAGCGTAGTTTCACTATCCTTTCCTTTCAGAAATATAGAAAAGGAACTAGGTTCTGTTTCTCGCGCAAAACGTAACCATAGTATGGTTTTATTTTTCCCCCCTTTTCCCTGATTCGAATTAATTACGATGCGTGTACAAGTATTGTCGAAAGAGAAGCTTATTGTATGTTCACGTGTAAAATGTAACCACCTCGTGCTGTCTTTGATTCGAACTTATGTATCTCAGGAGAGCAAGAATGTACAATTCCCAAACGAACATTTTGTTTCTTAACAGTTTACCGACAGGATCATTCTATTCACTACTGGCTCGGTTTTTGTTATCGCGCTTATTCTTACAGTTCAAGGAATTTTAAATGAAAATTCGCAAGAGAACTTTGCTATATCGTTTACTTTTTCTTATTATAGGATAATTAACACTTTACCGACCGGAAGCCTATGAATCGGCTCTCTGCTGCCAATGTCTATCGATTTAGAGAGCCTATTAATCGGTTTCTTCCTGTCACGAATTAATCAGTTACCCTGTAATAAGAGAAAGTGAACGATATGTAGTAAGCCCTCTCACGAGTTACGATTAAACATTTCTAGAGCTGTAGGAATAAGCGCGATACCATAAACCGAGCCAGTATTGGATAAAATGAGTTAGGTAAAGTGTTAAGGCATGGGTCAAAAGTGACCTGATATTGGCTGGGCGAGGGTTAATTAATTCGTTGCGTTGGTAGCAAAAAGCTGATTAATAGGCTTCCAGTCGGTAAAGTGTTAATTTTTCCTAGTATCCTATTATTTCGAGCCTTACTGCGTCGTCGAGATGCGTACTCGAGCCTAATATTACGTTTCTCGAACAAAACGGGCTTCTATTGCTGCAAAGAACGTCTCCACAGGAAAAACACTTCTCTTTAACACTTTGACTGGCACGAAAATTTACAAGGAAATCTCCATCAGGCCACGCGCGTTATTATACCAAACGCACTTTTAAGATTGAACTTTGAACCCATATATTATAAATATGTAATCTTACTGAGCACGTCGCTTCTTTTCAGTAGCTGAAGACAAGCACAGGTATATTATCGAATTGCTCAGGGACATTCGCTCATTGTCAGGTGAAAATCTGTATTGGGGAACAGAAAATCTAAGAAAGCGAGAGATTCTGAAATCTATTCTTCGTTTTTTCAGAAAAGTATATCTTTGCTGTAGTAACGAGTGGTATATATTATATATGATCAAATTTCTCCAGTAGTCTTTTTGCAATGTTAAAAAAAGAAAAGTCAAGGTGCCATTTCTTGTTCTTGCATGTAACAAAGGAAAGTGTGGAATAGATCACTCGGATCAATTACTTTCTGAGGAATAAAATGATACCGGGGAAACTTGGCACACAATTTCTCCTGGCAATTGCAGTTGTAGACGCTTTCATCATTTACAAAATTGCAGCAACGAGGAATGTAAATATAAGGCAGTTCAGAGAACTGTTAGCTAGAAAATTATCGGGGCTGCCGGAAGATACAACAAAATCTTGTTCTCAACATGATCAGCGTAATATTGTTTCTGGAGTGAGGATTAGACGCGCAACGTGATTTTATATTTATTTATATATTTTAATAAATATTTAAATCAATAAAATTTTAAATAAATTTATTACTTTTTGTATCAGGGTTTGTTTGTAACAAAAAACCTTATTATTATATATTTAGAAATTAAATGTTATACGATTTTTAAAATATCTAGTTTTGTAAAAGTTCTTTAAATAAATTTATTCAATTAAAAAATTTATGGGTTAAACTATAAATTTCAATTACTTACATTTTTAAAAAATTTATTCTTATATTCTTAAAATTTCAAGTTGCAATAAAATATTTCATAATTTAAAAACAAAATAAAAAAAATTCAAAAGAAAAATATAAAATAACCACTAAAAAAAAAACTTAAATAAAATAATTATTTATGTAATGATTAAATAAATAGTAAACAATTGTATATAAATTTTAAAATATAAAAAATATAATTTTAAGGAATTAAGCAATTCAAATATATATTCATATAATATATTTATTATATTTATTAATTTACGTTATTCAAACAAAAGACAAAGGCAAGAGAAAACGTAAAGAAGACAACAATTTTTTGTCCAAATTGTCCCGACCAACCTCAGCTTTGTATAAAATGTTTAAATATTTTGCATTCAAAATAATTTTCTAAATAAATCCTTCTTTTTATATTAAATACCTACCCCAAATATCTACTAAGATCCTTCGTAAGTAGTCGATACAAGCGTCATCCACTAACATTGCAGTCAAAGTGTTAAAGATACCATGATATTTCCGAACATCGGTGTATAAATGTACCAGACCTGATCTCTTTCAGCTAACTGATAAAAATTCCTTTCACCGATACAGATTTACACGATTCTAATTCGGCTTCCGAGAGACATCGGCGGCATAGGGAAATACACGGAGCGGCCAAGTATAAAGATGTATCACGACGAAGCAGTCACCTTTCAACTTCACAGCATGATCAAGGACGTGGAGGAGGAGAACGGGAAGATATTTCGTCTTGGTGGTACTCTATCGAGCCCATCGCCAATCACAAGAAGACCGTCGCACATGCCGGACATAGGGAATACATTGAACACGAAGAACATCACGAAAGCGTTGGGTATGAAAGGTCCAGCGAATAAATCCGCGAACAAGAAAAAGAAGAAGTTACAGGAGAAGAAAGCGGATCGAAAGGCGGCGAAAACGTTGTCGGCTATATTACTGGCGTTCATCATCACCTGGACACCGTACAATATTCTTGTTTTAATCAAATCCATCACAGCCTGCTCATGGTACATACCGCAGGAGCTATGGGACTTTTTCTATTATCTTTGTTACATAAACAGTACTGTGAATCCAATGTGTTACGCGTTGTGCAACGCGGCGTTCCGACGAACCTACGTGAGGATTCTAAAGTGCAAGTGGCATAACAGAAACAGGACCGCTGTTGACAGGGGATGATATCAGTAGAAACGCCTCGAGTGCAACCGCTACGAGCAACGGGGCGGTAACACTTTCTTTTCCACTTTTTCTCCTTTCTAACCATTCCTCGTGTGTTGCCAACGATAAGGAAACTGAAGTCGATTCGTTCTCTCGATTTCTAACTCTCTTCCGTAGGCGTGTGTCTTTCCCCGTGGTAATTCCCATAAGAAATGAGCGAGGGCAGAAGAAAGGGCGGGGAAAGTAGGAAATTTCGAATAGGTCGAAGCAACGTGAACGATTGAAACGAGAAGAGGGAGCTTTGACTCCAAGTCGCCGGAAATCGAAAGGTTTCACGAAAGGAAACGGAGTGGGGGAAAGATGAGAAGCGATTGGACAGCTCGGGTTTCCATATTCGAGGCAACGCGATGTGAATACTGCCATGAAAATTAATCTTTTAATAAGTATATTTCTGAACCGTACAAAGAAACGTCAAAAGGAAAGGGACAAGGGAGGAGGGAATAATCGACAACTGGATTTCAGAGCTTTTCCTTGTTTCTTTTCTTTTTCTCCGTGAAACGAAGTCAGCTCCGGATCGAATATGAGCGCAGTTCAATTCTTTCGGTTGTTTTTCGTAATCAAGCCGACAGATAGGCAAACTACGAGGAGAAAAATAGTTTCTTTGCTACGTTCAGGCGCGATCGGGGGGAGAGAAAAGGAACGAGGGGGAGTTCCTCCCTTTCTCTCGAAACATCCTTAAAAAAGCTACACCGCACAAAACGAAAACGGGAGAGATAAGAAGGAAAAGGAGATTCGAATCCTGAGGAAAGGAGTCGACACTGGCATTTTTCCGTACGTTTTACTCGAGGAGCGCTCGATGTACATTTTAAATAGTAGTCCAGTTGTAAATGAGTGTTGTAAGTGTAATTAGGCATGGAGAACCAAACAAGCGATACTTATAAATAGAGGATTGTGTCGTAAAGTATAATGGCGAACAAAGTGGATAATAAGGAAACGTTATATCGGTCCTTTTCGTATTATGTAACGTTCGAAACACTTTCTTATTAAATAACATTCTAATCACACGTGCCAAACGAAGCTTTAAAGTATCGATAATTTAAGGAGGTGAATTAACAAATGTGTTCTCTCGACGCCATCACTACTTGTTCAGATCTGAACTTTATTCCAACATTTCATACTCTAAAGATCGAATTAGTTACACAGTTCCCTTCTCTTGCGAAATGTTTTCGTTTTTCTCTCACATTTCGCGAGAATTACTCGAAAAAGTTGCACGAAATTTTAATAACCCTTTCACTACGGCAGAATGGTGAATTTCCAGTTTTTCCAGCCGTGAAACTTTTTAAATTACTTTCAACCTTTGAAAATTTGTAATTCTCCAATTTGTAGAGATTACAAGTTTGTTTCGTTGGAGTGAAAATGGAAGCGAAGGATCAAACTTAGGCCAAAGAGTGACAGAAGAATGACAGGCGAATTTGCAAAGTATTTCTTGCACTATTTCCGAAAGTAATCAAAGGGTTATTCATCGAACAAAGTCGAATTTCACGTTTACCATTTCTCAATTATTCGGTTTAATATTTTTTTACACTTGAAGGTCTGCCAATCTTTCAGATTGAGATCATCTTTCCCGAAATTTTCGAAAGCAACCTTGTCACTCTCGAATAAACTTCGTCCATGTTCCTTGCAGTCTTCGCGGAATTCGTAAAGCATACTTAATACCTTATCAGAGCTTTTTATTCACGCGTTAAAATTGATTAATAATGCTGCTTCTAAACACTAGATTCTGGATCATGTTCAGCAAAGATAATTGCATTTTACGAGTCTCACTCGTAATGTAGATCATGGTCAAGGTGTGACAAAACAAGTATTAATACGTCTATCCTTGTATTTTTGTTCTGACTTCAGTTTGAATTTAAGATAGAGGACTTTTAACTAAAACTTGATATATATCTCGACTCTCTTTATTTAAAATTGTATCGGGACAGTGAACGTTCGAGACTAACATACGTAGTAACTAAAAATTCGTACAGCAAGGAGCTAATAGAATGTCCTACCTGCCTCTGTGCAAAGAGGAAACGAAATTAACCAAAGGGGGAATCTATAACTAATAAAAATGCATTTTGCAACTATCTTACTCCTGGATAGTCTTCTACTAGTATCATCTAATCTAATTCTCTGTTATCCGATTGTATATTGTTACGTTGATATTTTTAAACAACTCATTTTACTCCTCGGTAGAGGTTACGCTTAATTTACAACTTATCGAATTATTTTCCAACACTACGCGACTCGTAATCAAACGTAAACACTAGATCGGAAAGTTGACTCGTTGATTGACTGACTATCGATTGATCGATCGATTCGTCTTCTCGAATGTCTTCTCAACGATGACTATCAGTCGGTTCAGTTACTGTTCAATCCTGTCTTGGTTCGTCTGAACTCTTAGCTAACCACAGGGGGAGATCTTTCCCCCCTCTCAAATAACCGATTGGATATCTCTCCCCGTTTTTGAAAGAAGTCGCTGCACAAGGGATTTGTGTCTTTCAAGCGAAGAAGATTACTACTTGGCGTCGTTTGTGAAAAATACGCGGTTGGCTAAGTGTTAATAGGCTTCTTGTGGATAAAGTGTGTCTCAAATGTACTGGTATACAGGGTGCCCCGTAATGAGTATAACTCCCAAAAATGGGGGGTTGCTGAGGTGACTCTGAACAACTTTTTCCCTTACCAAAATGTTGGTTGAAGTTTCGTTTTTGAATTATTAACGAAAAACATTGGCCACGCGAGTGTTGGCTATGAACCACCGCGCAAGTCGTGGTCGCGAACAAACGCACAGCGTAGGTATCAGGTATATATAAAGATTTTTCAAAGTTTCTGAAATCCAAGCCTTTTTTTTTAATGAAATCGTGCACTTTTCATTCCACGGTTCGAAGGAATGTCATTTAGATGACTCATGCTGTATGTAACGACGAATTAGGCAGATTGATGTAACTCAATTAACCTTTGCGCTCCGAGTATTTTATTTTCGTTTTAAATTTAAATTTTATTTATTTTCCTATGATCGATCGTCAACTTCTGCAACGAAACCTTTGAAAATCAGGAGAAAAAGTTGCACACGTTTACTGATTTCTTTAGTTTCGTTTATTTCGTGAATTGCTTTCTTTTCGGTGTGAATGAAACTTGAATCGAGTTGCGCTCTGTATTATTGAAACGCAGAGGCTTAAAACTATCACTAAAGCTTTCAGCTACTTTTCCTTCGCGTAAAATAATGAAAAATTGAGTAAACAAACAGTGAAAAACTGAATTTGAAATAGAACATTCGAATATTTGTAGAAATTGGGGGCCACAAAAAGCTCGCTACGGATTCCAGGAGAAAGGTTGATCTGTTTTCCACCGGAAAATTAGTCAAATTGGTCTCGAAAATTTTAGAATTCATAATTTTCAAATTCGCGAAAGTGGAATTAAACTGGAAGCGCAAAAAGAAGAAATTTCCAGGCGCTAACAAAAATCGTCAAATTCTCTGTGAACTATCATCACTAATTCAGTTTATAAAACGCAATTCCGTTTCTCTTCACGTTCAATCCCTGAAATGGGGAAGCGAATGTTCATCGTCGAGAGTACACATTTATTAATTAAACAAACGGCGAACTTCCAAGCTGTCGCGTCGCTACAAAGAACGTATCGAGTGCAGTTCTTTTTTTCTCGAAGTTCAACCGTATTTTCTAAAAGGACATTGATATTTAGTATAACGTTCAATGTTCGTCTCGTTTAATCTAGTAACTGTTATTTAACTCTTTGCGGTCGAATGTCGCCATCCAACAAGCGGCATCCATTTTCTGTTCACTAGGTCGAATGTTGCCGCAAACATGACAAAAAGTAATTCCGTTGTCTGTACTGTCGTTGGCTATATTTTCCTATACTTTGTTACTATTACGTCACACACTTTATAAACCGTTATTTTTTTTGTTTCTCATTTTACATGAATTGCAATCGACATCGATAGATGTATCGCAGTCTTGCTTTGATTAGCGACTTAAGTTTACACTTGCTAAAATCAAAATTAATTTCATTAAAATTGATTTTCTAAACCGAAAATACATCGCAAAGTAAGGAAAAAGATTTTGTTGATGATAACTACATCAGGAGCAGTGAAGACGAATATGTGTTCAGTAATTTCACTTCGAGAAATTTAACACACTCTGAAAAAATACAAAAACTAAAATATCTTTGTGTATTCTCAAATAATAATAATAATTATTATCGTTCTTTAGTAAACTCTGAAATTTTATTAAACGAAATATTTTTCAATTAACATCATATATTTAACGCTTCAGTACGTGATATCGCTTTATGCACAAAAATATATTCGACCCAGTAAGAAGTATACTTCAAAAAATCCTCGACCGCAAAGAGTTAAAAAGGGAAAGAACAAAGTGTGTACATTTGTAAATAACGTATACGAAGTTTCCTCCGGAAAGAAGGAAAGAAAGGAGGGACTATCAGACAAAAAGCAAACGAATAGGATGTACAGAATTGTTTTTTCTATCGCAGAATTGGGCACAGTTTTGTTCGAATAAACAAACGATTGATAAGAATGCTTAGGATCTCGATCCTATTAAAAACGCGAAATTCCTGAGAGGATCGAACTTTTGGCCACTTTTCGATAGATTTTTTATTTCATTTCAACACTATACCATTGATCCAACGATTCACTGACTCAGAACTATTGAATTCGCTTTTCGTCCCTAAAAATCGTTCTTAATCAATTCTTTCGAGAATTCTTTGCTTTTTCAGTTTTATTTTGCCCATGTACGACTTTTTCTCGTGCAACGCACGCATTAACGTTTTACATACAGGTTTGGTACTCTTCCGCAAAAATACGCGCTAAGGTAGTTTTTCCAAAGTTATTTCAAGAAGTAAGACGAATCAGAAGTGTTACATTAGCCCTTCTTGCTCTTTAATGTCTCACAGTCCTTCGGAGCTCTCTAACTTCTCTATTTTTTCAAATTGCAAAAAATCCTTTCACCGATATATTCCATACAAAATTTCAAAACCAAAATTTCGAGCTTTTGAGTCCGACAAGATTGCACAGCCCCTTAAACGATCGAGAATCGTGACGAACGACTAACGGAGAGATCCCCTATTCTCATTTCCAAACGAACATCGCGAATTTTCGAAAATTATTGGATTTTCCGGAAAATCTGTGCCAATTTTTAAGTAAATAAGTCGATTTCATACTTCAAAGCATTTCTTTTTTATTCTATAAAGTATGTATTTTTTAACTCTACAATTTTTCATCATTTTCCCGGCAATTGAAAGATTCTAGTTTTCCAAAAACCTTATTTCTTTATTTTCTTTGAAATCAAAATTCCTGTTTTTACATTTTGTCAACCATTCGCGAATAATATTTTCTGATAGTCTTCCGTCTCTTTGAACACTACATACAGGGTGTCCCGTAATTAGTGTAATTCCCGGAAATGGGGGGTTGCGTTGGTGATTCTAAGCAATTTTTTCCTTTACCAAAATGTTGGTTGAAGCTTCGTTTTTGAGTTATCAACGAAAAACACTGGCCACGCGAGCGTTGGCTTTGAACCGCTACGTTCAATCGTGGTTGTGAACAAGCGCATTGGCACAATGGTACATTTAAATCTACCCAAATATGGGTAGATAAAATTTATTTTAATAGGCGTTATTTTTTAACATATCCAAACAAAGTCCTAATTATTACGTAATTTAATTGCCATAACTCGTCAAATTTGTCTATTTTTTAGCGTAAAAAGTTGATTCATCCCCTCAAATTACTCGATTTTTATAATTTAAATAGAAACCTCGCCTAATCATCAATACTCGTAACAACAAATCTGTGTGGCTCGTTAAGAAAGCGTACCAACAAAAATACTTCATCGATCTGCTCGAGTTCTTCGAACAGTGCCCAATTCTGCTTTTGTAACGCGTTCAGTGACGCGACCGATGAAAAGTTCGCTGCTATAGTCTATGTAAATGGAGGTGATCGACGCCGGTTCAAAAACGTAGGATTCAGCGGAAGATTATTGCGCAAAATTGCCTGTACAACAGAAGTCCGATCGTGCAACGTTCTCCGGAGCTTTTCTCTGTAAATTGGGAAATCTGTGCTCGAGATCTATTGGTAGAAACGCTCGATTCCAACAACGCTGCAAGCGCTGGCTTGCTACTCGCAGAGTTCCAGCTCGAGGAGATTCGAGAGCGAGCAGAAGGATTGGGAAACAAGCGAGAAATTTTTGATCGCGACAAAAGAGAGGGAATTTCCGCAGAGGAAAAAGGCAACGAGGTCACAGCAGCACTCTAATTTTACGCAGTAGCGTAATACAGGTCTCCTTACGAAGGGATGAATTTGCCAAATAAGAAAACTTACGCACATAAACACGATAATTAATTTATATTCACACACACACGCGCGCGCACGAGGGAAGGGTATGCCAATTTTTTAATTTTACACCAGAGTTTTCATGTCGAACGGGAGAAGGAAATTTGTACGTTCTCTACGAAACTGCGGTGCCCTAGCTCTACTTTGTCTTCTATTTCACGCGCATTCGGGAGTAAGAAAGACTTGAACATCGATCTCATCGCACATTCATGAGCAACGGTCGATTCTTTTCCTCTTCGAACATCACACGGCCGTGCAAATCAAATCTGATCGTCTCACAATCCAACCGTGGCTTTTTTTCGTATCGTTCAGTCAACTGTTCTGTGGACGTATTCAATTTCTCGACTTTTAGCGGCAGTTCGAAGCGCTGACGGTTTAGTCTCGGGTTGGAGATGCACTGCAGAGGATAATCGTAGCACCACTATGGTTTTTAAGTGCTTTCGAGCTCTGTGTAATGATTTTTACGTGGAACTAGCATCTAATATAGCTAATATCGTGCAGGGGGTTGGAAAGTGGAAAGATGGCGTTTATTTGGAAAGAAATATCCAACTGATGCATATTTGTAGCATTGCTCGATAGTGTAGAAACTTGGGGTAGTAATTTTAACGATTGCAACACTGATTATTACTGTACATGTGTATCTTTCTCATTGGTTAAGGAATCCCTGGAAACCTACAGGAATCGGATGACTCTGACATTTTTTTTCGCCTAGAAATATTTAGTGAAACACCAAGATTTTTTATAAGAGTCGTTAAGCAACATCTTAACTATGCTTGCATTTTTTTTTTACTGTGTAAAAGTACAAAATGGCAGAGTTGTGCAGCATTGTTTACCTTCACGTCCAGCTCTGGTTGCAAGTTATAATTTAACGAAGAAATTGAGAAAATAACGTTTATTTAAAGCGAAATATCTAACTGGCGTATATTCTGTACCATCAACATGTTCATTGCAATTTCCACTCATGTTTTCACGCGCGTATTTGAGCCTAATTATTTTCTCTTGTTTCAGAAGCGTAAACGCAGACATAATTCTTTTTAAGACATTTAAATGAAATACAAAAATATATATATATGGTCGATGAACTTTAGTTACATTTGACTTTAGAGTTAATTCGTAGCAGTTATTGCTATAAATTTTTAAACAATTTTACAGAAAGCATAAGGATAGAATCAACTATGCTTTGTCGAAAATTGGCGGGAAAATTTCTCCTTTGAAAAAGTAAATAATCATAATTACTGCTCTAATTGCACTTCACGCGACTTTGCGAAGCTTTAAGTTCAGAATAGGAGTCCAATCTACCTCTAAAGTCCATAATTTACAACGCTCTTTCGCGTTACACAACTTTATCGTTCTAAGTTATAATTCACGCGACGTTATGAAGTTCTAAGTTCAAAGAGGTGTCTAATTTTCCTCTAAAGTACATCAACGCTCTTTCGCGTTGCACAGTTAGCTCCTTTCAATCATTAACGCGAAGTTCATAAATGTTGAAAGTTTCAGCGGTGCTATAGTTACGCTCCGCAGTGCAGCTCGCTTTATTTTTATTCGTGGAAGCAATAGCAACACACAAACTCATCGAGAACCTTTGTATAACTGTGATCGGTTACGCAGCGTAGTAGAAAATTTGCATTTTACTTTCGCCGCAGAATGATCCGCGATTTACAAAATATTCACCCAACCACATTTCACGTAAATTGAATTTCTGAATTTTCTGTGTCTTTATAGATAGATAGGTTACACAAACAACATTTCGAATCATTTTTCTTTCTCTTTTTTCTTTTTTCTTTTTTTTACGATTTTTGCGATCATTTCTCGGAAGTTTGCTTTCACAGTGTATCGTTCGTTACTGATTCCATTTCTGATTTTCTATACGTTCAGATACAAAGCGTAATGTAACACTGCAAAACTTGTACTTATTTGTAGTAGAACACAGAGTAAGAGAAAACGAAAAAAAAACAGAAAACTGAGGAAGGGGGGGGGAATTGTGTCACTCATTTTAAAGGACGATGTCTTCGAATAAGCGTATACCGAAATAACGAAACTTGTGTGCGACTTTTTTTATCCATACATTATATTGTAAACACCAATATACTCGATCTATGTTTATATACGTGTTTTATATTAACGAAGAGTATATATGGCGACGAAACCGTTACATAACTGGAAGAAACGTATAGGAACAAACTGTATGTAATGATACCAGTAGAACCTGGACAAAATATACCATATTGTATGTAACGAACAAGCCTCTTATTTTCGCCAAATCATATTCTCTCTTCCCCATGGTGTCATTCTTTTTTTTTTACACTTTTTTTTTAACAACTACAGCGATTTTTATTAATACTCTGATACATTTTAGAACAAAATAACTTTCTCTAAATTAAATCGAATGACTTGGATACTTTTTTTCCTTTTTTTTCTGAGAAGTTTTTTGCAATTTTTTTATCTGAGCTTCTAACAAAAGAAAAATTGCGCAAAAAGGAAGTAAAGATCCTTTTTAGAACTTTTTTCTCTGAGTCCCTATCGAAAAGTTATCAAATACATATTGTAGATTTGAAATTTCGGGAAAGGAAGATGAACCACTTTCACAATATTGGAAATGGGTTATTAAACAAAAGTAAAGACTGTGATTCTTTTAATAGAACTTTATTAAGCGGCGTGGAAGGACGTCTTAACTGTTTGAATATTATAGAACGAGTGAGTGAAAACCCGAAAGGGCGCGCTGAAAGTCCGCTGCCCACTTAAGAAAAAGAAACTTGGAAAACGTCTGTTTATTTTCCAGGGCCTTAGGTATAAACTGCTACAGGCCTATGGACCCGATGACATCTGGTCCGTTCTACTATTCTAGCAAGCAGTGTTTGTCATTCATAACACAATTCATTTTTGCTTACTAGGTGACGGATTGTTATTAGTAACAATCCAACACACAAGAACCCAAAATATGTCCTTTAATTGGATTTTATTATTTTTGATTGGAGAATATTAAATACATAGGAAAAGGATGACACTCATAAAGAAACATGAAAGAAATAACATTTTCTGGCAGAGTAATTTATTTCTTCTCCATTATACAATTAACGCTGGCATAACATTAATTAAACAAATCACTCGATTCCCTGAAATTCGCACATGCCACAAAGAAGAACAAAACCACGCTGTATTTATTCTAATTATCGAAATGCATATTATAACTGATCTTTAAGCACTTCGCCATTGATTCGATCAACTTCACGAAACCAGTATCTTTTGGCTTTTCCAATCCTCTTAGAACTCTATTTTTCATCACAGCAACGAATTCCTTGTTGCTTAATTGACCATCCACTAAAAAAAATAGAGTAGTTAAATGAAAGATATTATCATTAACACAACACACTGTCAGATAAAAATCTGTGACCACTCAATCGATAAACAACTATAATTTAACTAACAGATTAAAGGTAAATAACTAACACCAATGTTAAATCAGTCTGCACTCTTTCCACAATTCTGCAATTAATGTCTATCAGTACTAATTCATTCTGATTTGGATAACAATAGATTCGTCGAAAGTGTCTTCAATTTCCAACTATTTTCTAAAGATTCTTTTGTAATTTACACTACCTAAAAATTCTAAAATTTCTGGTTTATTAATTAATTAATATATATATAAATAAATAATTAAATTAATATATGTATATGAATTTATACTTTATAACTATCTATTATACATCTTATTCATCTATACTATCATTTCTAAGTTCATAAATAATAACTGGAAGATAGGTTGATAAACATTTAATAATTTAAAAAGAAAAATATAAAATAACTATAAAAAAAATTTTTTAATTTTTAAATAAGAAAATTAAATTTTTTTTTATTGTTAGATGTTTAATTTATTCTTCTTTACCTCCTTTTAGAGATAACGAAATTAAATTAATCAATATAAAAGTTTATTTTTATTAATTTTAAACTTAAATTTAAATAAATTAAATAATCATTTAGTTTGTTTAAATTTTTTAAAATTAGAATTAACCGAAAGTTCCCTTTCCTACTTTCCGACACTTACTATTTTCATCGAAAATCGTGTAGACCACTTGTATCACGTGGTCGCTCAAATCAACATGAGCCACCGTCTTCGCCACGTGTTTCAGCGTAGCTGTAAAAACAAATTACGTTACCTAAAACAATCTCTGAAAATTCCTCTTACATACGGTACCCATTACGCCCCATAATAATAGTAGCAAGTGAATATTTAAACGGAAATTATTAGCGAATGCAGTTGTAAGTTATGTTGTAGCGCAAAATTGTGAAGCCTTCGATCAAAATCAATGTTTCATGACATCTGCCATTTGTTTCAATACATTTTTCAATTAAGTTAACCTAATTATTGCGAATTATAACTATTTTTCTAATTTCGATCGAAATCAATTGCTTTAGTTCAGTTAAATATTAACCCATTGTAAAAGTAAGATGAAAAAAAAAGAGAGTTTTCGAGCAAAGATCGAGTTGCGATTGTCCAGTTCTTGATGCATCGGAAGAAAAACGGAAAGCTGCAAAACAACTGAAGTGCAACAGAATGACCATATCAAGAATTTAGAAACGTGCTTCCGAAAATAATTGTCAAGGTGAATCTTATGCTAATGTTGATTCATTGAAAAAACAAAAATGTGGATGTAAATGCAAAGATTATGGAGAAAAAGTTGAAAAACTTGGACATATTCCTCTTAGCAGAAGAGCTACCATAAGAACAGTAGCTCACGCCATTCAAGTTCCCAAATCTATATTATTACGAATTTTGAAAAAAGGAAAATCCACAAAACGAGTTTCAAGCACCATCGAACCATTTTTTACAGAAAAGAATAAGAAAGTTCGCGTAGAGTTTTGTCTTTGTAGCCAAGGGATCCTACCCACAAGTTTAAAATACAGAAATGAAATTATCGAAAAATCCAGAAACTATCTGAACACTCAAAATAAAAATTACGAGTAATAATTTTAATTTATTGTTTAATTTAATCTAGTTTTTTGATAATAAATGTTGCGTTCTATATTTATTTTCTTTTGCTATTATTATTATGGGACAAATTAAATTCGTTAACTGCTACTATTATTATGGGACAAAGGGAGTAGTATCTTCTAATACCACATCCTCGGATAAATACACATGCAAAAGATATAAAAAGACAGAGAAATTGAATGATTAATCCTTTCGATTGCTATTTTAATTCGTGTACAACGAAGAGAAAAATTGAATAGGCTAGTATAATCATTCCCTGACAAATTTCTAGTGTCCACTCGTGCTGTGACGAAGAAAACTGAAGCTTGAGACACTGCAAACACTGTTTCAACCCTTACATGACGACTGTAGACTCTATTCGCGTCAATTTGACTCAATTAAGCTATCCCAATGTACATTTCAGACGATTTTTCTTAAAATACTTTGTAAATTATTTATTCTATTTCTGTTCATTCCTCTGGGACACCATAAGAGGAGGATTAACACTCTCATGGGCTTTCTAGAGTAGACAAAAGCGTTAGAAATATATTAGGAACCTTGATCGATCGATGCTCCAGCGATATGGTAAAACGTCAACGCTGTGTCCACGTCGTTAATGTTATTTAAAAAGTGGAAAAACTTCAGATATTCGTCTTTGTCTATCCCCTTCGGGTTCTCCTTGAACCTAGAAAGACGCAGTTCGTTTTACTCACTTCGCCACGCAGCGTACTATTTACATAATAACAATATATAACTACACATTAAGGACCGCTCACGAGTTTTCTCGTGTCTCGTGCCCCATCTGATCACGAGATAACTCGCATTGTCTACACGCTGTCTTTAGATGTCACCTGCTTTGATACATTGTATCTACTAGGGCTTGCAAACCGGTTAACCGATTTTTTGTTAAAATTTAGTTAACCATAAAACCCAGGTTTTCCCGAAAAACCGAAAATCAATTGTACTTTTTTTTTGTTTTTTCAAATGATAAATAATTTTATTTTTCTACTGTTATTCATGAAGTATTTATATTGTAATTTATTTATTGAAAATGTTTGATGTTACTGAAAAAAAATCCGTAACGGTCGAAAACTTATTAAATGCACTAGCATCGATTCAACCCACGTCAACAGACAGTGAGAGAGTCTTTTTTATTTCTTTTTTTTATTTCTGTAATAAATTACGTTCGCTTATGAAATATGATCTGTTGGATGCATTAGTTTTCCTTAAATATTATTTTATTAAAAAACAAGATTTATAAGTTATGTTTTATGTTACTTTTCTATTCTTTTCACATAATGAAATATTAATAATAAAGTTATGTTATCTTTCTTTTATATAATTCTTAAATAAAAAATAATTCTAATTGCTAAATTTTATATTGTATATTTTTATTTATTTTCCGTGGTTTATAGCTCCGCCATATTTAAGGTAGGTTTTATTGTATATTTAAAGTAATAGTCTATTTATTTTTATACTTTATTGAAAAACCCGATTAAAAACCGGTTAACCGGAAAATCGGGTTTTGAAATTTGATCGGGTTTTTACAAGCCCTAGTTGTCGCATGATACACTAGGGCGCCGTAGCGACGCCTCTCGAGTGCAAAGGGTTAAACTCGATTGCCTTCATGTTTTAAAATATGGTTTATTTGTTCGGATGGTGTGTAAGAGTACTATATCTGCAATATAGAGAAAATACACTGCTGAAGGGAAAAGTTGGAAGAAACTGTTCTTTCAGTTCTTGGTCCCTATCTTGGCATATGGCATCATATTTACCAGGATAATTATTATAATAGTATATCTACTGCTGAATTGCTGCTATAAAACAAAACTAGAGTCTGTGGGATTATTAGGGAGACTAACCTAACCTAACCTAACCCGAGGCTAGTCTAAAACCGAAATCCCTCCAAGGTTGGCTTTTTGTCCCGGGGACGGGGAATGCAAAGCTATTCCTGGCATAACCTCCCGACCCCGGCGTGGGGACCGGTGGGGAGTTTGGCACCTGGACGGGATCGGGCCCCTCCACTTTCCTTCGCACCGGCTTGACCTAACCTAACCTCGGCAGCCCCCTCCTGGTTGGTGTGCCATCCCTGTAGGGACGCAGGACGGCTGCCTTTCAGGAGGATTGTTGCTCCTTTCTCTTTTTCCATATCCTTTTTTCATTTTACTCCTCTTTCTTTTTTCTTTTTTTTTTTTTTTAGTTCTTTTTGTTAGTTTTTTTGGCTTACTTTTTATCCACTTATACATTCATGGTTCATACTCCCATTCTTGCCTACCCTTCCCGTAGGTTTTTACTTGCTATTCTATTCTCCTGTTTTGAGTTCTCCGGGGGCTGGGGGGTTGGGGCGGGGGGGGGGGGGGCAGCAGGGACTCGACCCCGAAGCCCAGCCTCGGGGGGGTCGGCTTGCTTGAGTTACGGCACCCCCGCACAGCCTCGACCGCTTTACATTTATACATTGACCTCCATTTCCTTCCCCTCCTTTCCATTCCTTTTCCATATTTCCATACGTCTACCTGAGCTTCGCTACACCCCCCCCCCCCCCCCACATCCTCCCGCCCTTACATTCAGGCATTCATCCGCTCATTCATACCTGCATTCACACACGTATAT
This sequence comes from Anthophora plumipes, assembly GCA_951804975.1. NCBI lineage: Eukaryota > Metazoa > Arthropoda > Insecta > Hymenoptera > Apidae > Anthophora > Anthophora plumipes. Next base: position 3,594,335 of record OX638122.1, read on the forward strand.
CATCCTTTTATCCCCTCTCTTTTTGCTTTTAAAAATTTTTTTGAAATTTTTTGTTTACCCGCCAAAAAACTTTTTTTCTCTTCTTCTCTTTTTTTTTATTTTTATCTTTTTAGTACGAACCACAAGAGCGGAATACTCCGCATTTGGAGCGGAATGCCCCGGCGAAGCCGGGGCGGCGGGGATTATTTAAAAAACAACGAAAGCAGAATACTTCGCATTCCGCTTTCTTATTAATTAGTTAAAAATTGTTTTTTCTTTTATTTTTATTTTTCTTCTTTTTATTTTATCTTTTTAATACGAACCTAAGCTCGCAGAAGTGGGGTGCTCCTGAAATAGGGCGCTTCCGTAGTCCGTCGGTTTCTCGGCTCACGCCTCGAAACCTCCGCGCCTGTACTGCGCACTGCGCGCACGCTCTCCTGCAACCCCCGGCTTCGCCTAAGCCCGGAGTGGCTGGGCTTACTGATTTAATTAACGACCCAGCATTCTAGCGTCGCATGAAAGTCGGAATGCAAAGCATGCCAACTCTCTAATTACGCTTGTTGCCTATATGGGAGTTAATGCTTTTAATTCCCTTATTTTTCATTTATTTTCCGTATGGTTTTTTTCTTCATCTTTTTTCTTTTTTTCTTTTTTTATCTTCTACTTTTTTCTTTTTTCTTTTTTTTCACTTTCTCCTCTTCTTTCACTCCTTTAATTGCATTCACGTTCACATACACACCATCTCGGGTACCTCGGGGTCGAGAAGTCGCGAGGTGACTTGCAGACGCCACGGCCCCTGAGGGGAACTTAACCTAACCTAACCTAACCTAATCCGGGCTTTTATTTAAACTGATTTTTAAATAAAACTTTGTGGTAATTATTAAAAAACATAATTTCTTTTCAATTATACCTAAAATGCATCCTATTCTACAGTTTCTGAATGTTTCACAAAAATTTCTTCATAAATAAACAAGTTATGATGATTTTAGTAACGTGTAAGTTTTACCAAAAACGTGCGGTCCCAAACGTATGTCTTACAGATTTCTTCGCGGTCCTTAATGTGTTAAGAATCGTGTATCAATTAGTCATAACCTAACCGTTTCTTCACGGTTTTTATAATCTTCGATCTCTTCTTATCAGGATACCCAGCATAAGCGAGCAATAATTCCGTGAAGTCTACTTCCGTGATGCGGCCGTTCTCGTCGGGACTTCTTCGCTCGAACTAGGCAACAAATACTCTCTAATTACGACAGCAATAACACATGACAAAGAGTCCTAAAATTTGCATCTTATTAGACAGACACGGGGACTGCGGTATTTGCATAGAAGAATTTAGCAATCTGAGTGAAAATTATCATTTTACTGCACTGTCCAACGAATCTGGATCTTCAGAAAGATCTGTAACATCCATTCTTGGAGAGTTTCTTATCCCAATTTCGAATTTAGATGCAAAATTGCTCTATCAGCTGCAATGTTCGAATAACCACTTGATTTTACGGGAGAATTGAGCGTTGCGTGGGAACTCCGAGCGCTCGAATGTTTCATTACATTATTCTTAATTTAAGACGATATAACATTTGCCGCGATACTCACGCCGCGCCAATACGTTTGTTCACGACCACGACCGAGCGCGACGGTTCAGAGCCAACGCTCGCGTGGCCAGTGCTTTTCGTTAATGAATCAAAAACGAAACTTCGATCGACATTTTGGTAAAGGAAAAGGTTGTTCAGAGTCACCTCAGCAACCCTCCACTTCCAGGAGTTACACTAGTTACAGGACACCTTGTATTTAGTTACTGAATCTTGTAGCTCTGAACGGTTGTATATGATCCTCGTAGAGATTCTTGCGCCGCGCACGCAAGCTAAGAATAGGGTACTACGTAAGGAAGTTCAATTTAGTCTTAAAAGCGGAGGAGAGTGTCTTGAACACATTGGCGTATACAGTAATCAAACTTTGTAGTTTGACCATCGAAAGTTGAGAAAAAGTGTCTACCTCTTCGTCTAGAGCGAGTTTGCCACACAAAGTCGGATTCTGCGGACAATTTCTTAACACTTTATCGACCGATCTATTCTGTTACACACTGGCTCGGTTTTTGCTAAAAACTTCCAATAAAAATTCGTGAGAGACTTTACTACATCACTCACTGTCTCTTATTACAGAATAATTAATCAATTTGTTGCGCTGATAGCAAGAAACCGATTAACTAGCGAGAAACGTTGTCAGCGAAAAGCCGATTAACAGATTATTAACACATTTCCTCGCTTTCAAATAACCTATTGGAGATCTCTTTTAAAAAGATATAAATTTGTACAAGATTTTAACGGGTAGCGAAAGGTTTCAAAAAAGATTACTAGTTCGCGTTGTTTGTGAAAAATACGCGGTTGGCTAAGCGTTAATAGGCTTCCTGTGGATGAAGTGTGTCTCGAATGTACTGATATACAGGGTGCTCCGTAACTAGTGTAACTCTCGGAAATGGGGGGTTGCTGAGGTGACTCTGAACAACTTTTTCCTTTACCAAAATGTTGGTTGAAGCTTCGTTTATGACTTATTAACGAAAAACACTGGCCACGCGAGCGTTGGCTGTGAACCACCGCGCTCGGTCGTGGTCGTGAACAAACGCACTGGCACAGGGTAGGTATCGCGGCAAATGTTACGTCGTCTTAAATTAAGAATAATGTAGAATTATTCGCTATTCATGAATAACAAATAAACTAATAAGTCGTTTAATAATTGTGTTCCATACTTTTATTCGTTATCCGAAAGGAACAAAGCGTTTTATTACTTATGAAAGAAATATTTTCTTGTTCCTTTCAAATATTCCTATGCAACATATTCCTAAAGGTTGATACAGAGAGACTTCTCCCCTTAAACTATGGCATACAGTTTTGATAGTTAACTCAGCTTAATTGCTAGTAGAAAAAGAAATATACGAAACTTAAAATAAGGAAATATTTGTGAAGCTACAGATTTACGTATGTGCGTGTTAAAAGTATTTTATTTTACAATGCAATCGATATAAACTAATACTTCGTTGAGCCACCCTTTCTTTTTGATGGCATCAGCAACAAGAATTGATAAATCGAATGCAACGATCGGTTGAAATGTTTTCAGGTAGATAAATTGTTTTAAGAAACACGGTTTGGCTTCCTGGCGAGAAGCGATGTCAGCGAAAAGCCGATTAATAGGCGCCCGGTGGATAAAATGTTAAGAAAGCACACGGGGGAATGTACGAAAATGATTTCAAAGAAATGTTGCAGAGTTTTCCGAAGGTTAAGACTTGTTGGACAGTGCTATACATTGAGACTAACCTCCAGACTAAGTATCTCCCTTTGCAATTGCTGCTGAAACTCGAGGAACTTTTCTATCGTCAACTTTCCCTTCATGTTCGATCCAAAGAAGTACGTGGTCAACGCTGAATTAACGCCCTGCCAGAATAGTACAAATATTTTGTATATCAACCTCAAAAAATGATAGATAGAACGATCGTACAAGTATACATATGCAACAGGGACTTTTTTTATTTTATATTACAAAAACAATGTCTAAAACCATTATTACTGCTTGGAATTTGTTTTTTTTTTAGACGAGACGATAGTTAGTTTGTTTATTGACTGTGATACAATGTGTAAGTGACTTTTTAGATAATATGTACGATGTTTAATTAAGAGTAGCCTAGGATGCGCACGAATGGCGTCCAGGTTTGCCTCTGTTTTCCAGAAATTTCGCTTTTCTAGTTTCTCCACTCTTATTTTCCACTTTCCCCGCTTTTAACGCCGCCGTTTTTCCTTCTTCGTTCTAGAGACGTGCAACATGCTAGATACGTAGTTGCTATGGTTGTTACCACATATCATTACTAATATTAGATTATTCTTACTTTATTCCATTATACTATTGTGTGTGTGTATATTCAATTATGTATCGCCTTTTCTTTGTGTGTGTAATAAACTATAAGCTTACTTTAACCTGACCGATCCATCATACAATAAACAAGAATTTACTGAATTTAAAAAAGAATTTAATAATATAGCAAAGAAGTATCTAACACAGATACGAATCTTGTATTATATGCTGAGACGAAATGACGAAGTTGTCGTTTTCTCGCTCATCTCATTAATTACGATAGTTAAAGATAGTGAAAACTTACCTTAAACATATTACCAGTGGTGACATGGTCGCGATGTCGAGTGCCGATGCTAGTTTGTTGTCGAATCAAAGTAGCGACCTTCCCGAATTCCTCAGAGTCCACATCGCCATCGCCATTGAAGTCGAACATTCTGAAGGCAATTTCAAAGTGCCTCCTAGAAGCTGTAGAAACGTTTCTTCGAATATTAATTTTATTCTCGTTTCTAGTACATTTTTACAATGTCTATATGATTATTACCGCCTAACCTTCTTCACAAATGCCATCTCAAAAATAGTTAAACGTGGCTAAAATTGTATCTCGAAGAGGAAACCCACTTTTGTACAAATTTCACACTTATAAATAATAAGAGACAAAAAAATTCTATAAATATTTACATAATCTATGTACTTCAATTAAACTGCCTATTATTTGTGCTATTATTAATTAATAAATAATTTACATGTATATGTAAATAATATTTCATATTTTTGGGCCAAAGTACAAATTATCAGCCATTTAACAGATCACAAAGATTAATTTTAAGTACAACTATTTAGAACACTTGGAAGTATAGAAATATAGTGGTATCTAAGCAGGATTTATGTTACACTATCATTTGCATATTCATTAATGCTTCTTGGTGCATGTTACTTATTAGATAATTCACTCAAAGTTCGAACTAAGCTTTCCAATAGGTATTACATTGTTCGGAAAATTCGTGTCGATTTTTAAGCAAATAAGCCAACTATGTACTTCAAATTGCTAACTTTCTTCTTCTCTGTTCTACAAGATATAAATTTTTCAATTCTTCAATCTTTCGTCGACTCTCCAGCAATTTGAAAATTCCACTTTGATCTTTTCTCAAATCGAAATTCCCATCGTCAGATTTCCTTAATCGTTTGCAAACAATTTTTTCCGATAAGCTACACAATCCGCGACACTTGATTAAACTCAGTAATATTTGCACTGTAGTTTGTTTAATGAAGTTCGAATTAATAAATTTTATTTTTTAAGAATAATAGTTCTTCTTTAATGAAAGTGTACACATGTACTTTGAGAAGTTACTTGTTCACTGTAAAAACATTCGGAATTTTAAGAAATTAAATATCATATTATTATGTAGCGCGATGAAAAAAAAAAAATATGTATATTCGTGTAACTAGTGGACATGGCGAAAACTCTTCGCTGCCGAGTACCACAGGTAGAGTCATAAACAACCCCCGCGCTCGACTCTAAACAAAGACTGAAGCGGTATAAATAAGGGCCGAGTAGGTCCCAAAAAATCAGTTTTTAGCGAGTGAGAAAACCAGTCGGAACTGCCGGACTAACACAGACCAGGCATTCTTACTCTCTACTTGAAAACTACAACTTATGAAAAATACCAAGTTTTTCCATGATAGGGGGGCGGCCGTCAAAGTGTTAAGTAAGGAATAGTGTTATGAGCACAACTTACTGGACAATACGGTAAGCAAAAATATGTAATCGGAGAAAGTAATCAATCCGGAGCTTCCGAGTTTGTAAAAGATACTATCCTCGTCTAACGCCAGCTCCAACTTCGTGTGTATATTCTACAAAAATTACGTTTAAAAGATGTTAAAAGAAGTAAAGATGTCGTTGAGAAATGTTTGAAGATGTTGCATTTAGCATCGAGATGGAAAAACGGCACTTTAACGGGGTATTCTAGTGTGAACCTTTGGAAAAATCAATCTTTTCTTTATATCTTCTTAAAGTACGTAGTTTTAAAAATATCTTCGCGAAAAACTGTGCCCAAATTCCTAAAATTGGCGGAGTTGTGGCTGTTTGAAGGACGCGACGATTGGAGGCCAGTGTTTTCCCGCTAGCAGCATGGATTTACTCAATCTGTGTTCGTTCAATGTTCCCAATCGATGTTTAGGGACTAACAGAACTCCTTTCTCCTTTCTACAAACGAGTATCGATTTTTCTTTGGTAAAATTTCAGTATATAGTGAGATTTGTCATCAGTTTGGTTACATTTGCTCCAAGTTAACTTCTCCCGCCAAAATTTCTAACGTGCTTTTCTCAAATCTGTATTTTTCGAAAGAAAGTCCCTCATATCTCAGAATCTACTACAATCTATATCAAAATTACCATCTTTTTCTATTTTTTCAAACCTCTGAAAGTGCAAGAAAGAAGGAAAAACCTCGACGATTAAACTTCTTAAAAAAACGCCACTGTTTTTCAAATTATCCACTTTTTTCTCCTCGTTCGAGTACCAATTACAGCCAAACTCCTGATTAAGATCCTTCTCGATTTTCTCATTTTGGACGCCATCATGGTCGCCAAACTTCTTTTACGCAACGGTGCACAAACACACGCAGTGCAGACAATTCTAATTGTTTTTCTTGATAGAAAAATTTGCAAATGTTGCCCAAACACATATAAACACACCGTCCAACTTTTACTATGAAGACTATTATAGTTTCTCTGTGAAAAATTTCCTGAAGAATCTAAAAAGTACGCGTTTCACAATAGAATACCCTTGAAAGAAGAGAATTAAGGTCTAACGTCTCGTTCCTTACAATATAGGAACAACTGATGTTAACAATTGCATGAGAAAACATTTACAGCTCAACTTGAAGCAACATATTTAATTTCTTTTCATTTATGCAAAAAAAAAAAAACTGTTAATACTTTGAGAAAAGCTGCGTAATATCAAATATAAAATAATGCAAGCAATATTTGGAGCAATAGGAATATTATTAGCACCGTTTATGTTATTGCAATCACTATAAGCAGCAGTTCTTGTGCAAGAGACTTAAATTGAGCACGCAACTTACCTTTGGGTCATAGCGTTTGTACTTGTCCAAGCCGAGACCTAAAAGTAATCACACTATTTGAGAAAAGTGGAACTATATGGTGCATCAAAGCGAGAGAAAAATGTTAAACAATGACAATAACAATACTGCATACATCTGAACTTCAAACATGCCTATCCATGCATACAATTCGTGAGCATATATTATTTACAGAAGTTTCTCTCTCTTTTTTCCAACCAAATTCATCTATTCGAAATACAGAGTTGATACAAGATTTTTCTCTGTTTTCTACAGGATACACCATAAATAGTGTAATTCAAGGAAATGAAGGATTGCTGTGGTAGTACTGAACAACTTTTTTCTTTACCAAAACGTTAGCTGAAGCTTCGTTTTTGAATTATTAACGAAAAACACTGGCCACGCGAGCGTTGGCTCTGAACCACCGTGCTCGTTCGTGGTCGTGAACAAATAGATCTTAAGAGAAAATTTACTGAGAACTCAAAGGGTTAGAAAAGAAATAGAGCAACTGAAAAATGCATATACATTGTTGCATTTGTAAAAAATATATATTATTGCGAATACGTAATTGCTTCTTGGACTAGAGATGTTCGATTCGAGTCTTTTATCTGAAAGATCGATGCTTCGAAGCAATTCTCAACGTTGCTGGGAACTTATTCTATGCTAAAAATGAAAAATTCTCTATTTTTGTTATTAAGGAGGATTTCTCGCCACAAACTATTCCACTGAAGACTAATATAAACTCGTTTTCACTTAGGTAGTTTAGTAGTCCCATAGCTTTATCGTAGAGATCAATATTTACGGAATTTAAGAGAATAAATATGAAAATTTATGAAATTACACAGAAAACCTGCGAAGATAAACTTCCTAGGTGTGCAAAAGATGCAACGACTAATTTTTCTCTAACAGAACTGCATATCAATCTTTCCTTACTCTGATAAACGTAGACAAAACGGAACACAAAGGAGAAAGCGTTTTAAAATACGCAGAACATTTTACAGAACAGTTTGTTTAGAGAGTACAGAAGAGACGATAAATTTTCAACGATCGATGGAGAAAACTTGTGCACCAATCTACCTAACTACCATAAAAAAAAAAAAGAATACCATAAAACCATAAAGAGTAATTTATGTACATGCAATTAGTTAAAAAATTACTTAAAAATTAGTTAAAAATTTGGTTGCTTAATACCAGGAGTGATCAATCTTAAAAAGTCGTCAGATGTAATGAAAATGCAACAATCTAACTAACTTCCATAAAGAGTAGTAAAAATAATAAAGATGAATAGCATAAACGCATAAAGAGTAATAAACATGCGATAGAAGAGAAATGACTTCAATTTATTAGAGAAATTTATACACGTGCAATTAATTTGTTAGAAAATTACCATCTGGTTGCTTAATACCAGGAGTGATCGATCTTAAAAAGTCGTCAGGTGTCATGAAAATCTCGTGGATGTCGTTGTTCACCACTTGCAGGGTAGCAAAGTATCGGAACACTTTGTCGGGAGTAGAGTAATGTCTGATACGATTTTCGTACTCTATTATCTGCATCGTAAATCATTTTCCACATGTACAATTGCAGAGAATCACAGTACAACAGTTTAGATCTACACTAGTTTAATTGAATCTATCATACACTTTTTTGAATTAGGTAATAGAATCGAATTTTCGGATTTTTACACTTTTCGCCGTTTAACTTCTGAATGATGGTACTTATAGGAATGTAATTTTCATTTTTGGTCATACATCGAAGACAGTAGGATTAAGGAAGGACAGGTTCTTGACTTTCGAGACAGTAAACAGTGAATTCGAAGTAATTCTGAATGGTCGTTGCTGGTGAAGATCGATAAACGTTTAAAAATGCGACATTTCTTCAAGTTAATTTTCCAGTAACTTTCCTTGTGAAGAAATTATGTTCTAATATCACACAAGTTTTTCTATAATTAAAATAGAAAATAGTTTATATGAAACAATAATTCTGGGAATTACAGGAAATTAACCGTTTGAGTGCCAAGCAGCGCAATCGCGTTTCTCCTGTTCAGTGCCCAAAAGTGCCACCTAATAGGTCTGTAGAAGTGTATACAGGGTGTCCCAGAACTAGTGTAACATCCGGAAATGGGGGGTAGCTGAGGTGATTCTGAACAACCTTTTCCTTTACCAAAATCTTGTTTGAAGCTTCGTTTTCGAGTTATTAACGAAAAACACTGACCAATCACAGCGCCCAGAGACCGCGGGCTCAACCACGTATGCACGGCTTTTATACACGGGCGCTCGGTCGGGCTCCCAGCACACGTACTGGCACAGCATAGGTATCGCGGAAAATGTTATGTCATTTTAAATTAAGAATAATGTGAAATTATTCGTTATTCATGAATAACAAACAAACTAATAAGTCGTTTAATAACTGCGTTCGATACTTTTATTCGTTATTCGAAAGAAATAAAGCGTTTTATTATTTATGAAAAACATTTTTTTTTAACAGCACATTTTCAGGTGAATAAATTGTTTTAAGAAAAACGATTTGTATAACTAATGCTAGAAAAAAATAATTTAAATATCGTCCACGAAATAGCTTGCTTCGACGAAAGTAGGTCGGTAAGGCTGGATCCTCGTGTCGATCCTGACCTATCCAACAATTTTCAACAGCCGATGTTCTGGCCGAGTCGATGAACTCACTTCGCCGCACGATCGATATTTTTCGGTGACTTCTTAGAAACTGTCGATTTTGATTTTTCTCCGTGCCTTCGGCGCGGTTCTCTGGCGAAAGGCTGCCGTGCTTGGTGCTTGTTCGCCGGAATGATTTATTATTAAACTAATTGTAACATCCACAGTTTTATAACTATTAATTTCAAAAAATTTAGAATTGAATACACGATAATGTGGCTTATAAATTTGAATGGTATATCATCCACATTCACGAACGTGATAATAACTCTGTTGGATACTTTTATTCGTTATTCGAAAGGAATAAAATGTTTTATTATTGTTAGAAAAGTCCAAAAAGCGAAGGCTTCAGTGGACCATGTGCAGTCTTTCGCTGCGTTTCCACCTCCTATGGATGGTTCTGCCTCAAGGCTAAGAAAGTCCATATTGTCAAGGGGGTCCTTCTGACTAGGATTTTTCAGGGAAGACAGAATTGTATCAGCACTCGCGAAGTATAGTTCAAAACACAAGCTTTCAATCTTTTTAACCATCCACTTTCATTTCTTATTCAAACGTTCACCACCGTTATCCTGACTTTGTTAATGCGTGTCTTTACTGTTACCATTTATGGATGTTCAACTAAATTAAAATCCATGCTTTCGTAAGTTTCGAGCTGTTAAAAAGAATTTTTTCATTTATTAAAAATTCAAAGTAACGTAAACAAGAAAAGGAAAGAAAAGACGAAAGAAGCGCGATCGCGCCGCTTGGCATTCTTCGACTGAATTTTTACAAAGGTCCGTGGCACTCAAACGGTTAAGTTAACCCTTTGCACTCCGTTATCGCAGCTGCGACATCTAGAGGCAACTTTGTATGTTTACACACGTAGGAAGATGTTTCAGCACAAATTTAGTGTAGTCAGTCTGGTGACCGAGTTTGCTCCATTTCCTTCGATTGTACTTGTGAACATATTCCTAACCCTAAAATGGCAGGAAATAATAGTTATGAAAAAAATGGATTTGACTGAAAGTGATAGAGATGAAAATGGATATGGTGATACTGAGAGCGATAGTGACGACAGGGATATAATAGTTAATCAAAGACGAAAGGTACGGCGTATCGAATCTGATACCGATGATAACGCAAGCACTTTAATGGACAATGATGACTGGGTCGGTATTACAGAGGGTACATGTCCTTTAACCTTTTAGATACTACGTGCCACTATAGTGGCTTTCGCGGATATCATTCTCCAGGACGATGCGCCACTATAGTGGCTTTCGCGGATATCATTCTCCAGGACGATGCGCCACTATAGTGGCTTTCGCGTATGTCATTTTTCAGGACGTCGCGCCACTATAGTGGCTACCATTACGAAATTGTATAGTGTGTTCCAAAAACGATACAAGGCGAAGATCTCGTTATGAATGCGAAAATTGTGACGTAGGTTTATGTATAGTACCATGTTTCAAAATCTATCATATTCAATTATATTATTAGTTATTAAAGTGGATTGTTATAGTTAAAGTATGTGTAATATATATTTTAAAAAATTATGACTTCATCATCAAATACTTAATTTGAATGTTCTCGTGCACAGAACGGAATTGCCTGTCACACTTTGAAGTGTTATATCAATTATACATTGTTCACATCAGACCCTGCCGTCCAGGGAAATAGCCACACGCAGAATTCTGCCGTATCTAAAAGGTTAAAGTAAATTTTTCAATAGGATCAAAAGTGACAAATCAAAAGGGAAACAAATAACTATGCAAAATCCGTGTTGTCATCAAAGAATCTAAGTAAAGACTCTGTATGGCATACATAGCATGATGTACATAAAGATGAATTCTGGGCTTTCATTGGACTCGTTCTAAATATGGGTACAATGCCTGTCTCTAATATGCAAGAATATTGGTCTACTAAACATAATAGTAGAATCCCCCTTTTTTTTCGAATATATTGACAAGAGCTCGATTTCATTAAATATTTTAGATGCTCCATTTAAAAACACCCAACTTAGACAGCAAAAATCTCAAAACACGCATACAACGGGTCAGCATTTTTTTAAAATGTCTAGATTCAAAATTTTCTGAACACTTTATTCCTGGACAAAATATTTATGTGGACGAATCTATAGTACAATTTCAAGGGAAGATCTCTTTCATTACATATAACCCTATTAAGCCAACGAAGTGGGGTATAAGAACTTATGTGATGGCGAACTCTGAAACAGGATATATCTACACTATCCTACCTTATTATGTAAGTCTCACATCAGAAAATACTTATTCGTCCAGATTTACCAGTTAGCACAAGGATTTCACTGCACATGTATCAAAAGCTATTAAATAAAATTCCCGATGCACAGTTTGTACCATATGTTTACTGATACATATTATATCAGTATACCTTTGGCAGAAGAACTAATGAAAATTAAATGCCACTTGACTACTATAAAAGCTAACAAGAAAGGTACTTCAACATTCATGAAAAAACCCAAGTTTTCAGATAAGAAAACTCTTGCTTATAAAAAAGGAAAAGTCATGTTCTTAGCTTGGAAAGACAAGAAAATTGTGTCACTTTTAAGTACTTGAAAGGATACTGGAAATATAGATTCAAAAAGAATTCTATGAGGAGGTAAAGAAGTCAATATTAGGAAGCCTAATGCAATTGCCAGCTAAAGAAGGAAGATCAATACACATCTACTTATTGTTTTTTGAGGAGGTCTCTTAACTGGTGGAGAAAAACGTTTTTTTGGGGCATGGAAGTATCTGTCATTAATTTATACATCATATATAAAATTGTGAAAAAGAAATCGAAACGAGAAACTATTAACACACCTGAAATATGTTAAACTACTAGTCGACCAACTGATTAACAATTTTCGACAAGAAAGATCTACAGCTTCGACGTCATCTTCTGAGATAAGGTTAAATGGGAAACTTCATGAAATGCGCAGATATAAAAAAATAAAAAACAGATTGTGTCGTTTACTCCAACAGACAGAAGAAAGGTGAAAGACATGAAATCAGTGTATGCTGCGATACTTGTCCTGGTAAGCCACGAATGCACTTTGGGGATTGTTTTTTAAGATACCATAAAATGAAGAGTTTTAAAAAATAATTTTCATTTTTCCTATTGTTATATTCTTTATATTGTAATTTTGTCAATAAAACATAACTTTAAAATGTATACGAGCTTTTTTTAACCCATTTGCATCATCGCTCTACTTAAGCTGCCGCGTTGAAACATCAGCGACGTTCAACTGAGGACTGACTCGTATCACCGCGCGCGGTCGATCGTATGTGCAGTAAAGGGCATCCAAATTATTCATGGAGTTTATTAACAATGTACTGTTTAAAACGATTAATACACAGTGTTATATCGGAAATATTGCATTTTACATTTTTTTTACAAAAAAGGAAAAACAAATATTTTTTATACATAAAATAAAATTATTTAAATTAAAATTAAAATTTAAATAAATTAATTTTCGTGGAATTCTTTAAAGTGGTCAATACATAATGCTTTATCACAAACATGGCATTTAAAGGCTGTCTCTCTTCGAATTGACTTACTTAAGCATACAACGCATCGTTTTGATGTTCTATTTCCTTTTGCTAGAGTTGCAGGTATCCGTACAGGAAAATGCCTGCCAGTAATGCCGTAATGGAATCATAATAAGTATTGGCAGGTGCATTATTTACATTTATGTTGGCTAAATATTTATTAATAATTTCTTCGGCTAATAGCTGTTTATGCACGTGAAACGCTCGATCTTTCTTATGATTTTTAAAAATTATGTAACTGTTCAACAACATCATGTCAATAAAATAAAAAAATATTTTTTTATAGGCTTTTTTACATCTTCGCATTGTATGAAATTTACTTAATATTTGGTCATAAAAAAAGCAGTCGTAGGTTCGCGGATTATTCCGCGCTCGGTGATAGCAGACAGTCGCGGCTCGCGGATTATTCCGCGCTTGGTGATAGCAGACAGTCGCGGCTCGCGGATTATTCCGCGCTTGGATGCAAATGGATTAATGACAAGGCAGGATCTTTGACCTTTCTCAGAGGCGCGCTCGCAACATTGTAAATACTTTCGGGGTAGCTGATAGCTCATGGTCAAAATGACTCGGAATTGCTAGAACGTCATGTTAAAAATTGCTCAAAATGCAAAGGGTTAATTCTTTTCAGTCATCAATTAATCATCTAGCTTTATTGTTGGTTTATTCTACACTATTCTGTTTTAACACTAAACTTAACGACACCTCACGTTTGCCTATTCTTCTCCAATAGCCGATTTAAAGAATCAGCAATGGATTTTTAAGTGCACATTAAAAAAAAAAAGGTAAAACTGACTACAAAGTGTTTCTTAATTTGTTTACTATTTTGAAAATATCCCTTATACCACGTAATATGTAAAATAACAGTAGAACGATGATAGAATCGAAGTGCAAAATAATAACAAACTGACAAACATATTTTTTGTAGTTTTCACGTTTCGATTCTCTCCGTTTAAATCGCGAGACTATTAAAAACAGCGAGAGGCACACTGTCAATCCACAATTTCCTCTAGATTGTATATAAAATAATGCAGAAGGCATAGAACGACTCTTGCAGAGAATATAATTCGTTCAACGCTCCAATAAGAACTGCATATTTTTCCAGAAAATGAATAATAAAGAAAACGGTGAATATTAAAAAAAATTTGTGGTAGATTTAGTGTTAACATACGTAAACTCGTGGCTTAACACTCCTGGCTTGCTTTATCAGTAACGAAGTAAACGTACTTCCTTAAAACAGCGAAATTACACTTTTCTAACAAACGAACGATTATAATAGTTAATTAAGTTTCAGCATTAGTAAGAGCGTGAGGAATAACGTCTGTTAGAAGTTGAAAGTTGCACGAGAAACGAGTGTTAGTCATTTAATAAGATAATTCGAAAGTAATACCATCTGGTTGCCTCATGCCAGGAGTGATTGATCTCAAGAAGTCATCGGGTGTCATGTAAACTTCGGTACCCTCTAAGCTGGATACTTTCACGGTCGCAAAGTAGCGGAAAATTTTATCGGGTGTCGAATACGCTCTCAAACGATTTTCGTACTCTGTAATCTGCAAGTATGGAGTGATAATTGCTTCACCAATGATATTAGAACCATCAAGTTCGTTCGAAGTCCTCTAATTATAAGTAATTATTCCATTCTAACAATTCTACAATATTAACAGCAATGGATAACTTTATTACTTCAATTTTAATAGTGTTTTTGTCTTACTTATTACCAACATCGACTGGAGACTTTATTACACGGTATATTAACACATTGTTGACCTATATTATCAGCTATTATTCCGCAATTGAATAGAAACATGAAACTTCCGCAATGCAACTGTGACGAAATCTTTTCATATTAACACGTTCCGTGCCGTTACCGTTTTTTTCCGTTCAGGCCGCGTGGGGCGTATACGACCCACACTAAGGACGATTAAATAAACCTGTTTTTGACGTGAACCAATTTTTCAACAATACAAAACCATAATTAGCAAGAAAAGGGTATAGATTTTAATATGTATTAGACAACAAAGCAGTAAATTTAATTGTTAAGGAATTATTTAGCAAACACATGGTCGAACATTTACTCTACTAGACGAATTGCTAGCTCCTACATAACCATTTTAATAAAATCTAAATAAATAAAGAATAAAACGTTTTACTTCAAATATGTTTAATATTATTGTTTGCAAATTTGCTTACAATAACAAAGGCATATTGCGGTGAACTTTGTTGAAACATGGCAAATATAAATGGGACTTACTTGAACAACTGTCACAAAATGTTGTAACTTTTATAGTGCAATTTTTTACCAATTTCGAGCCAAACATTTTAACATTATTTTCATAACAAATTTTACACCGTTTTCTTACTAAATCAAATTTGTCCTGCTTTTTTTTTTAATTTCATGGCGAACTCTTTTTGATACTATCGGCAAAGAATTATTATCATTGTAGAACATCAGATGCATAGCTAATTGTTTTCTAAATTCAACGCTTGATATTTTATTGTGTTGGCAATTCTCTATAGGAATTAGGATGCCGCGGTCAATTACTCTATCTGATTTACTCTCTTCTGAGGTTCTGGGGTAAGTGCCGTGCTGTTTCTCACAGTCCTCTTACCAGAAAGCATCCTTGCCTTCCCCACTCGGTACTAATTAAATAGTAATTTCTAGTTTACAAATCAATATATTTTTTATATTTCAGACCACCCAATTCTTGCCAACTGTGGCGACCAACAATCAATGATCCTCCAGAAGGGGTTCCGGAAATAGCGAATAACTTCGCCATTTTGTACGATTTTACTTCCAAAAAATTGCAAAATAAAGCTGAAAGTTACATTTACATTCTCTAAAAAAGACTACATTTTGCATTTAGTAATTACTTATAAAAAAAATTCCCAAACTTTACCCATTTTGTTGACGCCTCAGGGTGGTGTCCGCCCTTAAGATGCCTATATTTGACACTACAATAAATTTTTTTTAAATTCATTTTTCAATGAGAATTCCAAGCGGCCTAAACGGAACGTGTTAAAGACATTATCCTGAGGTTTAAGAATAAACACATTCGTATCAGGAAATGAAAATTCTCGTTTGGAAAAAGGAAAACGTTGTCGTCGCGAAACCGAAAAAATATTCGGCGCGTGTTTCTTTCCTTGACAATCATCCACAATGGAAAACTGCCTTGAAATTAAAGCTACTACATCTATTTTGTCGAAAGTATTCGTCGGAAAGTATCAGAGATAGAAAAACGATACAATCAAAAAACTGGAAGATTTTTAATTATATACCAAAGGTAGAATCGAACTCCGTAGTGTCGAAAATATACGTTCTATAACTGAGAAATATTTCTGAGGCGTAACAGTATCCCAGGCGCAATCTGAACTGACTAATCCAGCTCGAAAGAGGAAATATTAACAGCTCTGATTGTTAAGAGTAACGTTTGAGACTGACAACGAAGATTTTTTTACAATTGTGGAATTGAATTACCTGTATGAGACGATAAAAAGTTGTGAATTCAAGTTTCCAGGTAACTAATACCAAAGACAGTGGCACGATCTTTATTAAACGATCATTTTTAGGAAGTGGATGATTAAAAACAAGGATCTGAGGTGGGATCTATGGAAAATACCGAAGCAATTCTTCAATTACGAACCTTTCGATCTCGGAAACCAATTTTCTCCTTTTTCTTCTTCTTTTTCTGTTCCTCCACTGGTTGGTTTTCATTTTCACCGTCCGATTCCTCCTCGGCGATCATTCTAGCAGCACTTACCACGGAGGGACATTTTTCCCTAACGCTGGAACAATATATTATTGGAAACTTAACACTTTACCGAGTGGGAGTCTGTTAATCGATGTTTCGCCGCGGATGCAACGAATTAATCCTCGTCTAGCCAATTCTGGGTCACTTTTGACCCACCTCTTAATTATTTTGTAATAAAAAAAAATATGGTAAAACCCTGTCGCGAATTTTTATTGACAATTTTTAGAGCTACAGCAAAAACTGAGCTCATATTTAATTGAAAAAGGCAGTCAGTAAAATATCAAGGATGCAAAAATATACAGGGTGTCCCATAACTAGTGTAACTCCCAGAAGTGGGAGTTGCTGGGGTGATTCTGAACAACTTTTTCCTTTACCAAAATATTGATTGAAGCTTTGTTTTTGAATTATTAACGAAAAACGCTGGCCACGCGAGCGTTGACTCTCAACCGCCGCGCTCGGTCGTGGTCATGAACAAATTAAGTCTTAAATTAAGAATTATTCGTTATTCTTGAATAACAAATGTAAATGATCTCAAGCAGAAATATGATCAAATGATCTCCTCATTTCCAGAAGTTGCACTAGTTACGGGACACTCTGTATAAATATGTACAATAATGGACAATAACTATTGGCATCCTATGTAATTTCATAGATAAACATTTATAATTACTGAAATAGCAGACTGAGCCCATATTTAATTGAATAAAGTGATTAATAAAATATCAAGGGTATAGAAATATATAAATATGTACAGTGATGGACAGAACTATTGTGATTTCATATACAAACATTTGTAACTACTGAAAAAATTGTTTGTACTATTTATTTTTTTAATTAATTTTTATTTAAATTTGCCTGTATACAAGAAATAGAGCAAAATTAATAAAATGGGGAGTATAAAACTAATAAAACTGTTTTACAACTATGTTGTACAAAGTATTGGGCACTTGAATTAATTTTATTAAACATAATCTGCATTGTGAGTGTGATTTTCTTGCTATAAGGCATTGGGTTCAGAAAAGATCATTTATAACTAATTAAAATTAATCAAAATGTTTTTCAGTTATCAAATTCAAGTGTAATTAATTAGCATACGTTAATATATAAGTACAGTACTGTGCAAAGTCTTAGACCACTTACATTATATCACAAATTTACATCTTTGCCAGTTAAAGAACATACACAGTTAGGTTGAGCATATACATTTTATTATACTTATATTCTTGTACAATATACTATTGATAATTATGTAATGTTATAATATTTTTTGGTAAATACTTTAATATTTTGTATGGCTTCCTTTTGCCTTAATTAATGTTTTGATTCGCCATCCTTGAAAATTTACATTTTCTGGCAATTTCTCTCTGGCTAAGTCTATCCTGATAACAAATAATGATTCGGTGTCTATCTGCAACTGATATTTTTGCCATTACACTTGTTTTATTTCAATATCTTTAAAATGGATCAATAATTTTACGGCACATAAGTACACTAAACATTAAAAATTGTTGTAAACCACTGAACATTAAAAATTTTTTATATTGGAATCCTTAGAACGATAACTGCAAGTCGAAAGTTAAAACAGAAATGAAACATCAGCGATAGAAAAGTATGCAGTCAACATTTGAAGTGACCTTGGCTACATGCCATAAAAAGCAATAAGTCCTTTCTTTCACTACATTTTCCAGTAAAACAGGTGTAGAACAATTATGGCACAGCCAAACGTTAGAATTTACAGCGTAGTAACTAGTAAGCATCATTAACACTGATTGATTTAAATATAAAACAAATATCACTAGGCCTAAGACTTTTGCACAGTATTGTATATGAGTAACATACATTATGAATTACATATTGGTAGCTTTATAGAAGCAAAATAAATGGTTAAAGAGGATTGTGGAAGAATAAATATGGTTTTACTTTCATCTGTATAGCCTTGCTCATACTTCTGAATAGGTTTTAAGGAGTAAAAGGGACTCAAAGTGTTTTGTATCACATTCCACAGCTCTGTTTTATTTGAGTCCTGATATTATTACACTTTTCCTAATTTTAAACTGTTTGAAAGCATTAATAGAGCAATATATAAGCAGAAAAATGTTTGGGGATATGTTTTACTAATAAATTTCAGCTTTCAATCATCTAACTCTAATAGTTTTATACACAGAATACAGTATGGAATAAATTAACCAGAAAAATTGTACAATTCCGTTTGGAAAAAGAGTGCAAAGTTTGTAACTGAATCAATGTACAAAAATGTATACAAATGATAGAAAAGTTTGAAATGTAACCTAACTATTTCAAAAAACACACAATTACGAATGGTATCTTGTAGAAAAGTTAAAAATATTCATTTACACAAATAAAATGCGAATAATCATTACACTGTGGAAATGAGAATAACAAGTTATTGTACAAAAAGGAATACTTACCTTCTCCAGCCGATAAAGCTTGTAATAATGCAAGGAAGGACGAATAATAAAAGTGGGTAGTTCCTCTCAATTTTATTCCTTTCATACGAAAATTTCGCGAAATTTCTTCGAATCGAATATTGTTGAAAATTACGAACGTTACCACTTATCAAAAGTCTACATGTATTACTAATATTTTTATTCGAACCGTGTTTTAACATACACATAACCTTTCTAATAAACATGTTTGATAATTATTTAAAAAATTTATTACTCCTACCAAGTCGAAATCTAGATTTTATTGATGAACTTTGAAAAGTTAACTTTCAACCGCACTTTTTTTAACTTTGTATCACATTGTTGACTTTACGTTCACTTTCTTTTTTAGGTAAAGAAACTAATAATACACTTCCGCGAAATCTTAAAAGAAACTAGGTACTTTTCGGCACAAATGAAGACAAGCTATACCTTCGAGAAAAGATGAAAGCCACTGACAAAACTTTTAATTCACACTACCTACACTATGGCGCTGAAATAATATATATATATCGAATGAATAATTCAATTGCTTATACTTCTATTTTTATAAAACAATATTTTAGATAGATTTATTTATTTCAGCTTATAATGCCAAGAAATGGACTCGGTTTTACATTAAATATGTATGTCTATGTCTCTCATTCATCCTTTCTCTCGTTAATAAACGATATATATCCTATAATATAATATACTATAACTATTTTATTTACATCTTTCGTAAAACGATATTTGATATTCTTTTTTTCCGTTAAATTTTCTATTCAAAATTAGAGGAACACTTAAACGGATTTGTTTCAATGTAGAATATCCCGAGCAAGTATAGTGAAACAGTATGATCTTTAATTTGAATAATAAATTACCATACCTATTGTTAAACAGATTGTACACTGAAATATTTATGTTCATTTGTATTTTAACGAGTTCAGCTATTAATACTTATATTTTAAGAACTATAACGTAAATACTTGCGCGCACAGACAAGATATAGAATAGATCTAACGCATTATAAATCTTTGTATAGAGTATTCTAAAAAGAACCTTGCTACGCTATCTACAGTTTACAATGGTGAATTAGAAACTAGCCGTCTACGTCGATAAAATCAGTTGATGTAAGAAAAACGTATTTTGTTACATCACTAGATATAAAACTACAGGGTATCCCGTAACTGGTGTAACTCCCGGAAATAGGAGGTTGCTGAGGTGATTCTGAATAACTTTTTCCTTTACCGAAATGTTGGTTGAAGCTTCGTTTTTGAATTATTAACGAAAAACACTGGCCACGCGAGTGTTGGCTCTGAATCGCCACGTTCGGTCGTGGTCGTGACCAACACATTGGTACAGAGTGAGTATCGCGGCAAACGTTACATCGTCTTCAATTAAGAATAATGTAGAATTATTCGTTATTCATGAATAATAAATAAACTAATAAGTCGTTTAATAATTGTGTTCGATAATTTTATTCGTTACCCGAAAGGAATAAAGCACCGTAATGATACTAACCAGTAATTAATTCTACACTGACCGTTTTTTATTTATACTAACCATTCGCTATTTATGTACTGACCATTTTTTATTTACATACTGACCGTTTAATATTTTTATACTGACCTTTTTGGTAATAAAATACTGACTGAAAGTTGATTTAAATACTATTCGAAAATAGAATTAAAGACTGACCATTTAATGTGTTGCCTAAAACTATATAGTGAGTGTAAAAAGAGATTCGTACAGCAATTACAAAGAAAATTTCGTGCAACTGGGTTTATTAACAAAGTTTCTTAATAGAAATAATTGATACACGTATATCTGTAAATGTTTAGAACAAATTTCATTAAAAAAGGGAACCCAAATATTTTCATAATTTGTGAAAATATTCGAGAAAATTTATTTCGTTCAATTGTTGATTTCCAAGGAGGCGATAGGTAACATAGAAATACATGTAAAATATAGTCTCCTTCCCGTTATTATTATAAACTTGATTAAATCAAGTCATGAAAAGTGGAGAACATTTTTTATATGTTCTTTTAGCAAACAACGAAAGGGTTAATTTATAGTAATTTTCTGCGACGGTCAAAAATGTTAAGATAATAAATTATCACAAGAATTTATATGGAAACAACACGTTGAAAATTCCAATTTCATTTATTTACGTACAGTGACTCTTATTAGTATTCGAACATCGTTTAAAACAAAATAACTGTTTTAAAATTAAATCAAACGAGTTGTGTTCTCTTGAGAAGTTAGGATTAACTTGCTTTAGTGTCTACGAACTGTCGGTAATATTACCAAAGATAGATAAATCGAAATAAGATCAAACAGATCTCTGTTTTATTGGTCGTCGATTTTTTGAAGGCATATTCGCCCTCTATATCATGTATACTTAGTTGTAATCGGTATGTACGTGTTTGTACTTTTTCTAACAGTTGTATACAGGGTGTCCGAGAACTAGTGTAACATCCGGAAATGGGGGGTAGCTGAGGTGATTCTGAACAACCTTTTCCTTTACCAAAATGTTGTTTGAAGCTTCGTTTTCGAGTTATTAACGAAAAACACTGACCAATCACAGCGCCCAGAGACCGCGGGCTCAACCACGTATGCACGGCTTTTATACACGGGCGCTCGGTCGGGCTCCCGGCACAGGTACTGGCACAGCATAGGTATCGCGGAAAATGTTATGTCATTTTAAATTAAGAATAATGTGAAATTATTCGTTATTCATGAATAACAAATAAACTAATAAGTCGTTTAATAACTGCGTTCGATACTTTTATTCGTTATTCGAAAGAAATAAAGCGTTTTATTATTAATGAAAACAATTTTTTTTTTACAAGCACATTTTCAGGTGAATAAATTGTTTTAAGAAAAACGATTTGTATAACTAATGCTAGAAAAAAATAATTGAACGTACCCATTCGTCCACGAAATAGCTTGTTTCGACGAAAGTAGGTTGGTAAGGCTGGATCCTCGTGTCGATCCTGACCTATCCAACAATTTTCAACAGCCGATGTTCTGGCCGAGTCGATGAACTCACTTCGCCGCACGATCGATATTTTTCGGTGACTTCTTAGAAACAGTCGATTTTGTTTTTTCTCCGTGTTTTCGGCGCGGTTCTCTGGCGAAAGGCTGCCGTGCTTGGTGCTTGTTCGCCGGAATGATTTATTATTAAACTAATTGTAACATCCACAGTTTTATAACTATTAACTTCAAAAAATTTAGAATTGAATACACGATAATGTGGCTTATAAATTTGAATGGTATATCATTCACATTCACGAACGTGATAATAACTCTGTTCGATACTTTTATTCGTTATTCGAAAGGAATAAAATGTTTTATTATTGTTAGAAAAGTCCAAAAAGCGAAGGCTTGAGCGGGCCATGTGCAGTCTCGCTGCGTTTCCACCTCCTAAGGATGGTTCTGCCTCAAGGCTAAGAAAGTCCATATTGTCAAGGAGGTCCTACTGACTAGGATTTTTCAGGGAAGACAGAATTGTATCAGCACTCGCGGAGTATAGTTCAAAACACAAGCTTTCACTCTTTTTAACCATCCACGTTCATTTCTTATTCAAACGTTCACCACCGTTATCCTGATTTTCCTTACATTATTTAAAAAAATAAAAAACATTTCGTAGTACTCTGCGTTCGTACGCGGCATGTTGCTCGTTCAGTTAGCAAAATAAATCTGAGTGCTTAAGCGTTTTGTGGATCCTAGGTGCACGTTTGGTAAGGAAGGGGAATAGTTACAATGCAACGGAAAAGAAATGTTTATTGTACTGCCATGAGAAACTCGAAACAGTTTCAAATAAACATCAAATAAACCGACGGTGCAAAACGTTGCGCCGGCAAGAGTCAAAACAGATAAGTCGGAAACATTTGAGGACCGCCGGATTCGGGTGTGAATAAGAGAGCGTGTGTATGTGTATGTATGCATGTATGTGTGTGTGTGTGCGCGATCGCGTGTAAGGGCTTACAATGTAAGGGAGGCTAGTCGC
This sequence comes from Anthophora plumipes, assembly GCA_951804975.1. Classification (NCBI taxonomy): domain Eukaryota; kingdom Metazoa; phylum Arthropoda; class Insecta; order Hymenoptera; family Apidae; genus Anthophora; species Anthophora plumipes. The sequence goes on from OX638122.1 coordinate 3,617,629, forward strand.
TGAAAAAGCAAGGGGTGGTTTAAAAGTAGTGAGACGAACACTAAGAGTGCCGTCAGAATGGCACAAAACGTGCCCGTGAACGAAAGGGCGAGTTTAATTATTTTTTCCTAGCATTAGCTATCGAAATCGTTTTATTTCACAGCATATTTTATCTATTTGAAAACGTGCTGTTAAAAGAAAAAAACATTTTTTTCGTAAATAATGTAAGGAAAATCAGGATAACGGCGGTGAACGGTTGAATAAGAAATGAACGTGGGTGGTTAAAAAGTGTGAAAGCTTGTATTTTGAACTATACTCCGCGAGTGCTGATACAATTCTGTCTTCCCTGAAAAATCCTAGTCAGTAGGACCTCCTTGACAATATGGTCTTTCTTAGCCTTGAGGCAGAACCATCCCTAGGAGGTGGAAACGCAGCGAGACTGCACATGGCCCGCTCAAGCCTTCGCTTTTTGGACTTTTCTAACAATAATAAAACAATTTATTCCTTTCGAATAACGAATAAAAGTATCGAACAGAGTTATTATCACGTTCGTGAATGTGGATGATATACCATTCAAATTTATAAGCCACATTAGCGTGTATTCAATTCTAAATTTTTTGAAATTAATAGTTATAAAACTGTGGATGTTACAATTAGTTTAATAATAAATCATTCCGGCGAACAAGCACCAAGCACGGCAGCCTTTCGCCAGAGAACCGCGCCGAAAACACGGAGAAAAAACAAAATCGACTGTTTCTAAGAAGTCACCGAAAAATATCGATCGTGCTGCGAAGTGAGTTCATCGATTCGGCCAGAACATCGGCTGTTGAAAATTGTTGGATAGGTCAGGATCGACACGAGGATCCAGCCTTACCGACCTATTTTCGTCGAAGCAAGCTATTTCGTGGACGAATGGGTAAGTTCAATTATTTTTTTCTAGCATTAGTTATACAAATCGTTTTTCTTAAAACAATTTATTCACCTGAAAATGTGCTGTTAAAAAAAAATGTTTTTCATAAATAATAAAACGCTTTATTTCTTTCGAATAACGAATAAAAGTATCGAACGCAGTTATTAAACGACTTATTAGTTTGTTTGTTATTCATGAATAACGAATAATTTCACATTATTCTTAATTTAAAATGACATAACATTTGCCGCGATACCTATGCTGTACCAGTACGTGTGCCGGGAGCCCGACCGAGCGCCCGTGTATAAAAGCCGTGCATACGTGGTTGAGCCCGCGGTCTCTGGGCGCTGTGATTGGTCAGTGTTTTTCGTTAATAACTCGAAAACGAAGCTTCAAACAACATTTTGGTAAAGGAAAAGGTTGTTCAGAATCACCTCAGCTACCCCCCATTTCCGGATGTTACACTAGTTCTCGGACACCCTGTATATCTGTCAATATACCGAATACTATTAATTACAATTTTGTTTAAACTAAAGAATAGCTGCCGATTGTCTTTTATCTCGTGCATAATATGTGGAAAATTCCCGATGTCGTGTAAACATTCTTTAAGATGCATATTGTTCTTTGTTGGCTGGACGAAGGCGGTAGATTGATGGTTTTCATGGATAAGTGACATTTTTTCTCTATTTATCGTATTTCCAAGCAATGAAAAATAAAACTGCTTTATCAACAGACGTAAAATAGTGTAATAAAAGTGTTTTTTTTATTTTTATTTAGGTTAAGTATCCGTATGGTGTACAAATACGAATGAGAATTAATGTACATGGAAATGCGCTGAATAAAGAAAGATGGATTCACATGAGGAATCTCAAAGTGTCAATTCATGGCTGGTTAGCATGAGCGCAACATTTGGACGTCGGAATTGACGTTTACCTACCACTACAACATTTTAATTAAAGTTTACAATATCAAACATCTAATTTATAAAGAAAACTTAAAAATCCTGGAATTATCTATCCATTTCTCTAGTAATCTCGTAAAATTTCCAATGCAATGTTCCAAGAAATCGTCTTTCCATTGCCAAGCAGACACAAAACGTACTTGTGAACAAAGCTTAAGCAGCTTAAAGTGTTTCTAACCAAGTGACTGTAAAAGTACCCAATCAATCGAATTTAATTTTTTGTCATAACTCCTAAGCTATGCGGAAAATCTAAAAACATGTTTCAAGTAAATGTTACTAAGTTCGGTAAAAACTATCTGAATAAAATAATTAGAGTACTTTATTCCGTTCTAAAAAAACCATGAAAGAAGCCTCCTTTTATTTCTATGGGAGCTCTTCCCTCGGACAAATTTTTAAACAATAAAAGACGAGCTCTATTGTTACACTTAAAACAGGAAGTACATTGTAATTGATCCGCGGTGATTTCGAAGAAAATAACGTTACACTTTATATGACCGTTCCGTATGTATAAAATGAACACTGTAATGTAGAACATTAATCTCTTTTAATTGTGTATAACATTGATCTCTTATAATTGTGTTAATTGTGTACGTTAATCTTCTTCAATTTTTACATATCTCTGTAAATAGAAATTTTCAAAAAGTTTGTATTTTAAAGAGAACCAAAAATTATACTAACTGTATTGTGTTGCTTAACATTTAAGAATGAAAAGATAAAGGCGTTTAGTTGTATTAGTTGCAAATATGAATTCTAATTTGTGAAAGAAAATCTGAGTTTGTAATAATATTCGCAATAATCTGTGTATAAACCCTCGAAAAAAATATAGATTAACCTCTTCGACTACTGTTGGCGTCTATGGATTTTCCGGAAATTCGATCTCTTCCGTTATCGCCTTTTCCCCGAATTTGACTTGTTTTAAGTTAACGAAACGTTTAGTTTAAGTTAATGCTTGATTTAAGGAGAACTTTACAATTTTACAAATTTCACAAATTTGAAGATAATCAATTTTCGAACTTCCGAAAACAATTCGACGAATTTCACGAATGAAAATTGAATATCCACCTTTCTACCGAAATCTGCCGTAGCGAAAAGGTGAATTTCATACAGAATTCAGCGCGAAAATTTAATTATTACTATCTAACGATTTTTATTATCAATTACAGTGAAAGATGAACTTACGAGAACCGAAGAAGAAGCGACATGTAAAATTGAAAAACCAGCTGTCATTCCCAATCGTATTATGCGGTAAAAACGAGTGGACAACATACACTGCCCATCTTACAGACTTAGGATCTTGTGTAATTGATCCAAATGAAATTGTTGCGATCCATTCCATGGTAATCACAATTTGCAGATAGATACATATAATTAAAATTTATAGTTTAGCTATATTTCATCTGTGCAGGGTTTTTTTGGGAAAAGTTCCTTATCGCGTAGTCTTCCTTCATTTAACAAAGTACAAACACCTGTAGTTGTTAAGAACAGACAGTGGCTTAGAAGACAAGGATGGTTAAAGCAATTTAACAAACTCAGCATGGAACCTAATGACAAACAGACAAACGTAGAGGAGAATAAGGAGAAACTTCATCATTCCGTACAGCTCGACGAAAATGACATGAAACTTCAAAGCAGCCAAAGAAAGGAAAGTACGCCGGATATAATAGAAATAGACGCAAGTTCAATTCCTTCGTTAAAGTGCAAGAATAATCAAAAGAACGACGAAGAAGTAAAAGTAGACTATGGAAATTTGAGTACGTTAGTTATCGCGGACGAAAACGTTGACGAACAATGTAACAACACTGACAACCACCAGAAACAGTGTATCAAAGATGAAAAGAAAGAGCTTTATTTTACAGATTTTACTTTCGATGGGAACAATGTATGTTACACTAGCAAGGCAGATGTTCAAACTGAGTTACTTATCCTACCAGACAGCGATTCGGAAACGGAGAGTTACTTGAAAAATATCAAACCGAAAATCGAGAGCGAAAGTTTCCCAGTTCAGGAAACGCTTTATCTCACGTTCGAAGAAACGTTCTTCCTTCTGTACGGTATCGGTTGTTTAAATCTAATAGACTTCGACGGTAATTTGTTAGACGTCGATCACGCTTGGCATTTGTTCTGCAAAACCGATCAGAACTTTATACCAAAGTACGTTGTATACCATTACTTCCGGAGCAAAGGATGGGTAGTAAAACCTGGCCTGAAATACGGTGGAGATTTTTGTTAGTATCGTTTCATTTGTTACGAATGTTACGATTCGAGCAAATCGCTAATGCCGTGACACGTAGTTCAAGTAATATGTATTCACTTCTAGTATTGTACAAGCAAGGACCGCCGTTTTATCATGCATCCTACATTGTGGTAATAGATACGGTGGACGGCGATTCGTTGATTAGAAATGAGACGAAATGTATGCACAAATTAACGTGGAACAATTTGCTAGGATTAGAAAGATTGTCAGAAACTGCTGCCAAGGTAACTTTTATACAGGGTGAGGCATTTAAAACAGTACACCTGAATAACTCACTTGTTTTTGGAGATAGAAGAAAATGCCTCGTACCAAACTTAATTGGTATCGAGGGGCTGATGTAAGTAAAAAAACATACTGTTCCATTTAAAAAAAACAGTTGACCTTCATATCCCCTTGACGCCTCCACCTATAAAAAAAACTGGTATCATCAGATGATCAGCCCCTCGATACCAAATAAGTTTGGTACGAGGCATTTTCTTCTATCTTCAAAAATAAGTGAGTTATTCAGGTGTTCTGTTTTAAATGCCTCACCCTGTATACAACTTTTCTTTCATTCTTCTTTTTACAATTTAACATGTTTTTAATATAGGAAATATTATTCGCACAAGTTCTGTGGCCGTCTTCAGCGTTGCAGAATTTATCGAACGTGGACATACTACCCGAATTTTCTGTAAGAGAATTACTATGGAGAAGATGGCACCCTAAATACAATAGAAACATAGAAGAGGAAGATGATGATTCGTGTTGATTCTAATAACGTTTATTATATTTGTAAATAAACTTATATAAACTTAGAAACATTAATTTTCTACGTTAAACATATTCTGCATTTATGCAGATGGTCTTTAACTTAGGTTGAAGCTATCTTCCTTGATTTTGGGTTTGGAGATATGCCAGTCCTCCGATATTCACTTCTTTCCTCCAAGTATTGCAATGTACATTCCTCTTTAAATTTGAAATCGTTGTACCAGGATGCTAGGCAATCTTTCAACGCAGCGTTCTGTTTCTTGCATTTAAGCACCATCAACAGATTCCAATTTTTGCAACATTCTGTAAAGTCTACGAATTGAACTGATAAATGATAGAAACGAATATGTACGAGGGTAGAATAAATGATTACCTTTTACTTCTTGGATACACTTCTCGCGTTTCGCTCTGTCTCTCATCACTTGCGGAATGAGCACTTCCTTTTCAACTTTTCGCAAGCTTTTGTCCTCAGGATCTCCTGTAAACTACATTCATGTAATGTACATCTCTTTCCATCGAGATAATTCTTCTCAAACGATTAATCTACGTCTAATTAATGCTATTATTCAAAAGACTAACAAAAGTCGCAATACGTTAAATACATAACCTAATCTTGTTTCATAAGTTAATCTAAAAGTTTCCTACATTTATTCTCCCCGTGTTAAATCGTGAATTGTACAGCGATTTAAAATCTACCTAAATCATGCGGTCCTCCGAAATTTCGAAGGGAATTCTGTTGCTTATCTCTCATTGTTTTCTACACTTTCAGTACCGTTATTGAAAGTCTCGTGAGTACTCTTCGCCCTGACAGACTGCGCTCGTGAGTTTGCAGATTTGAGTGTTGCTGGTGTGTTAGTTCTTGAAGAGGAATACTCGTTTAATACTACGGATGATCAGTAAATTGCAGTATTTCGTATAATTCGTATAATTTAATAGGTAAGCAAACGAATCTGATATTTCGTGCAGTTTAAAATAACGCGATAAGCTGTTATAAGCAAACTTAACCTCGTCAGAAATTGATTTATCATTTAAACGTGCAAACGTTTCGTATCTCGAATTCGGAATTAACTCTGTCCGTTGATTTTACAGCTGTTGAAAAGGTGCAGAATAAATAACGATGGATCGATTACTGAGATTAGGAGGTGCTATGCCAGGTCTCAGTCAAGGACCTCCACCCTCAGATGCTCCCGTCGTTGACACCGCGGAGCAAGTTTACATATCGTCGTTAGCCCTTTTAAAAATGCTCAAACATGGACGTGCCGGTGTGCCCATGGAAGTAATGGGTTTAATGCTTGGAGAGTTCGTCGACGATTACACTGTGCGAGTCATCGATGTGTTCGCCATGCCTCAAACAGGAACGGTAAGAAAAAAAAAGAAAAAAAAATACTGGGGAAAAGAATGTTTAGGAACAGCTTTAAAATGAGAATACTTTTGTCTCACACGTTATTAATGGGGTAGAATTGTGAGGGTACAGAGAGAGGAAAGAAGTGGAAAGAGTTCAAATAAGATATATAAAATGGACACTAGGGCTAAGCGTATAGACACCAAACTATATCGTCCTAAAGGAAGCTAAGAGAGAAAAGGCTGAGATCAGAGCAAGAGCCAAGGCATGGAAATTTGAAGAGATAGCAAGAAAGAGAGTAGGAAGAGATCTACTGAAGGAATGTGTGAAAGAGAAAGAGGCAGAAAGCTGGAAGACTAGAAGCATCATAAAGAGAGAAGGATACTTGAAAAGAAACAGAGTGAACTTATTGAGAATTCAACAAAGACAAGAGCAGGGTGCAGACAGTGTGGAAGATTTAAGGCACAGAGATAATGAAGTGCAAAAACAAGTGCAATACAACAAAATATGTAAGGCCAAATTTAACCAAAGATACAAATATATAAAGATTGAATTGTTACTGGTATATCTACACAAAGAGGAAAAAGGAGAGAGCTAGCAGCTGTTGGCACAAGCAAGGTCTGGGTTGCTTGAAAGATGGAACAAATAGTGGGAGGAAGAGAAGAATAGGCGTTGCGAATTCTGTGATAGCAGATTTGGCAACCTAGAGCACATGGTAAGAGTGTAAGGAACTAGAGAGAGGTATCAGCTTGGAGGAGGTAATGGACAAAAGGAGGACAGAAAAAGCTCTGAATTGGCTGAGAAGCTTAAAAAAGAAAAGGAAGAAGAGTATGGGGGTAAAACCAGGATAGATTGATAGGTATAGATAGGCATAGGGATGAAAAAATTAGGCGAAATGGATAAATGAGTGAGAATTAAGATAAGACACAATTGTAAACCAAGTCCCTACTTTTGGCCGTGAGGCTAAGTAAATAAATAAATATTATTTACTACTGTTATGGTAAGAAAAAAATGCAATTCTTTTCCCTGCTTATTTCATCGTTCGACTTTTTTTATCATTTTCAGGGAGTCAGCGTAGAAGCGGTGGACCCAGTGTTTCAAGCGAAAATGTTGGACATGCTGAAACAAACCGGTAGACCGGAAATGGTAGTAGGATGGTATCATTCTCATCCAGGATTCGGGTGCTGGCTTTCCGGCGTCGATATTAACACGCAGCAATCGTTCGAAGCTCTCAGCGAAAGAGCGGTGGCTGTTGTCATCGATCCAATACAGTCGGTGAAAGGGAAAGTTGTTATCGATGCGTTCAGATTAATCAATCCTAACACCATGGTGAGGAAACAATTATCTTCTGGTCTCTGTGGATGCTAGACTTTTCATTTAAACGGCGTTAGTTCTCGAAAACAGCCGAAAATTTGGAAAATATTCTTTGTAGAACTTTTGAGAATAAAATGGCTCGAACGAGAAGTCGATTGATGTTAATTTTGGCGCGTAACGTGTTAAATTTCGTGTATTTAATATATATTTATGGATGTATGTAAAATTGCAGGTTTTAGGACAAGAACCTCGTCAAACTACGTCTAATCTAGGGCATCTACAGAAACCATCTGTTCAAGCATTGATTCATGGCTTGAATCGTCATTACTATAGCATTAGCATTAACTACCGCAAGAACGAGCTGGAACAGAAAATGCTGCTCAACTTACACAAGAAAACATGGATGGATGGTCTTACGCTTGCCGAATACTCGGAACATAGCAAACTTAACGAAAATATCGTGTCTGAGATGCTTGAACTTGCGAAAAACTATAATAAGGTATATTGAATATTTTAATTTAAAAATGTTTTAAAAACATTTAAAATTCCAAAATAAGTATATTATTTCGGAATGTTCATTTTTCATAGGCGTTAGAAGACGAGGAAAAAATGACACCTGAACAATTAGCCATAAAGAACGTGGGTAAACAAGATCCAAAGCGGCATTTAGAAGAGAAAATGGACACACTTATGTCTACAAATATCGTTCAATGTCTGGGGGCTATGCTTGACACAGTTGTATTCAAATAACTCTTTCTTAAATTATCATTTGCAATATATTATTAAGAAATATACATCTTTTTCAAATATATGTTGTCTGATTTGTGTTCGAATGGTGTACAATACATATAAAAACGTTTTCCACCTTGAAACATGAGAATAATGGACGAATTGATTTTTCAGCGTTTATTTAAAATGTATTTATAAATTTCATGATAAATATTTCTAGATATTACTTATACTTTATTATCCTCTAGTAAATGATACATTAAACAGGTACATGTCTGCAGAAAAATAGCACGACATATGACAATGCTTCTCGTGATAAAAAAAAATGCAAATACTGTATGCTATGTACGGTATTAAATACATAAAAAAAGGGGAATAGATTGTAATGGAGCTTTTTCCTTTCACAATTTGCAAAATATCAGAATATTACAGTACTTTGCAAATAGTGTTCATTCGTTCACTATGTACATTTTATCGATACCAAATATATCAATAACACTTCCATTGTTCGCAAAATTTATAAAACAAAATTAACGATATTTTCGGTTATTCTTAAGTGTCAATTAAAAAAAAAAAAATTGTGTACTATTATTATCGAATTTCGAAACGTAATCTAAACGATTAACTACGTATAATCGACATCAATTATGATATGTACAAATTTATAGAATATGTAAAATGTTTTTTTTTTCTTCTTTTTTAATACACCTGAAAGATGTTCTTTTACACATTGAAAATCGTAAAATATGTTTACATTTCATAAAAAAAATTGCGTTAGGAAGGAGACTTATATTTACTTATATGTAGTTACTGCAACTGTTTTTTCCTCGTATTTATAAGAAATTCGTTGTATCCATAGTTCAATGAATACACATTTTAGACACCGTTTCAACTTGAAACTACAGGTTCCTGCTCCTGATGTTTATCCTTCTTCTTTTTCTTTTTCTTTTCTTCTTTTACCGTCGTCTCCTACGAATAAATAATCTTACAATATTTGCAATACCTTTCAAACATATCGAACCTTGGTTATTTTACCTCTGTTGCATCTTCCACCACCATAGACTCGTCAACTTCCGACTCTGTCCTCTCCTTCTTCTTCTTCTTCTTCTCCTTCTTATTCTTCTTCTTCTCCTTTGGCGATACTGTTTCTGGATCTTCAGCCGGTTCTTCTTTTATCGGAACATCTGCCGCAGATGGTGGAACTGTCTCTTCCCATTTGCGTTTCTTAGCCGTAGCATCAGCGTTGACTCCATTTTCTTCTGTCTAATTGGCAAACAAAATTTCAAGAAGTAAGAACACCTTTGCACGGAGAAATTTGCATAAAAAAACGAGACAATTACTTTGATTGCAGGTGTAGAATAGTCTGTGTAATTCGCCAGCCAGTCAGCAGGTGTATTTTCATTCGGTTTCCCATATTTGTCCAATTTCCCTTCAATTATCATACGTTTTTTAACGGAAGCTTTCGGGCCCAAACCCCATTTTCTTGGATAAGCATCCCTTTCCATTATCACGCGCTTAATTTTCGCAGCTACACCGTGATCACAAGCTGTCATGGTAGGGGAAGTCATCAACGCTATGGCTGTAATGAAAAAACAAACAATTTCGAATCATAATAGAAATTACAATCAAACGTTCGATAAAGATAATCATCGGACATTGTACGTTAACCCCTTGACATGCATAAAATGGAATTTTATGCGTCCGAAAAATACTATTTAATTTGGCTCAACTGAACAATTATATGCAAGAAACACATTTTATTTTGAAATTTGCATTGCTATAGAACATTTAATCAGGTTGATGTATAATGTTAATGGACAATAATTAAGTAACATTATAAAATAATAAATTGGTAGTTTTGTAAAGTATGAAACATTTCGAAACATTTTGAAACATGTAGAGGAACTACATTTGAACATTAATGATCTACAACTACAACTGACATTTTTTACACTGCCAAGTTGTTTCGCTTCGTGTATTCTGTCTTCTTTAGAAATCATCTCATTAGCCACATAATGAAGAAAGTACGTTATAGACAAAAAACGCCTACGGGGCATAATTTGCGTCTCGGAGACGTCAAAGGTTAATTTTTCTATATTTTTTAAACGTATCAGTGCTTAAATCTACACTACAAATAAAGTATCTCTTTTTTCGATCAATTACTTACCAAGTGCTACAGCTTCGCCTTTAGTAGTAACTATTACAATTTCTTGATTTAATTCTATGCCATCGTCGTACATTAATATACCTGGTAGCATAATTTTCGCACCATAACAAATAGCATTTACCTATTGATATAATTATGATATTATTAGGAAAACAAGAAAAGAATCTTCTAAAAAAGAATCTCATCTGCACACGTACCGCGCTATCCTTTACGATAATTCTTTTATGATTCACTAGAAGTGCTTCTAGTGGTTTGATCACTCTTCTCAAGTAAGATTCATCCCCATGGTTTTCGTACAACCATTGAGCGTCGAGTATGTCGTGCATGGTAACCATTCCGTCCTTCTCAGACTGAACACCTGACCGATTTCTACGTAATTCTTGCATTTGACAACCAGTGCCTAAGAAGAGGCCAAGATGAACACAAATAGTTCTAATGTACGAACCGGCCTCGCAACTAACTCTGAACACTCCCATGTTACGTTCTTCGTCGTAATCGAGGAACCAACTATCGTACACCGTTCTAACGCGAAGTTGCCGCTTCACTGCAGATATAAGCGGTGGTCGTTGAAAAAGAGCACCGCGTAATTTCTCCAATGCCTGACTTACCTATACAATTGTGTAAATTGTAATTTATGGTTTTATAGATCATTTAAGGTACGTAAAATTATGCATATATTTACCTTCTGAAGACTCTCAGGAGCAGAATGTAATTTAAAGACCGCAACGTATTCTTTTCCTGCGGATTGCTGCGATTTCGCTAATCTAGTCGCGCGATCGATACACACTATCAAACAACCAGATACTTTAGGATCCAAAGTACCCGAATGGCCAGTCTTTTCCACTTTTAAGATCCGTTTTATCCACGCCACAACTTCGTGCGACGACGGATTACATGGTTTGTCTAGGTTTATACACCCAGACTTTATATACTCAGATAGAGTACGATGCAGTGGCGTAGAGCCACTGGTTAAAGGAGTAAAATGTTTAGTGCGAGTAAGCATTTTATCGAAATTCTGGAAGAATATAATTCAACTGTAATTACGTTTGATACTTCTTTATGAACTGCAAAATGATTTGTTGTTAATTATTATGACACGTACCTTAAATAAAAGGGGCCAATCTTTATATTCAAGTTTTACAAATTCATCTGAAGGTTCAATTTGGCACTTCATCGTCGCCTGAATTTCTCCCAGCGACTTCTTCTTGCTTTTCTTCTTACTTTTATCTAAACAGAAATAACCTATAAGATTGTGTTTCGTTATATTTGTTGGGACGACGTTGAGATGTGCAACCGAAGTACGCGTACGTGTAGAAAACGAATGTTCACGTAAAATAAATGTAGAGAATGTGTACATCATGTTGTACTTAAAATAACATTTATACTCAGCCGTTTATCGAAAGCGAAAACACGTGTTAACCGCGGTACTTCCATTATGTATTTATAACAGAAGATACGTATCTTTGTTCGTTATTACACGTGAAATATAAATGCTGAGCTGAATCGACAAATATAATTTGGCAAATACAGCACGGAATAATTGAAACGTAATAATAAAATGAAACAACAATTACCGTTTTCTGCCATTTTCAGGCAAGAAGAAACACACGTGCTGCTAAGGCGAATTAAGGCGACACCAAATACGCGGGAGTAACTTACAACTTCACGGACAAAGTATGAAGTAGATATGCTTCGGTAAACGATAATTGAAACGCGCGAGAAACACTTTTGAAATTTCTTGCAATATCAAATTTACATCACTATACGTAAATATTATAAATTTTACAAGAATAGTATCGCAAGAATTAAAAATAAAATAGAATGTTTCGTCCGTTTAAACCCTTCGCTACCGTAGATTTCGGCAGAAAGGTAGACGTTCAATTTGTCGAATTGTCAGCGATAATTTAAACTATAATAATTATTCAAATTTGTAAAAATATAAAGTTTGTTTCGTTCAATTAAAATGGAGGCAGGATAAGGCGATAACAGTAATTAAAGGGTTAAAATATACGCTGAGAACTTATTTTTATTTCTTCTGAGTGTTCTTTCTTTTTTAGACAATATTTTACAATCTTACGAGTCGATTAACTCTCCCATAACGATAAGAATGATTTTAATCGGGCGGCGTTAACTGTTTAATGATAACATAGCCATTGTCTTATTTTCAGAAAACGAATTGGTAGCAAACTCGTCCAATATTCCGAGATATTACAATTTTTATAGAAATACAACTGTATTATTTCTTACAGGTTCTTATAAATGAATGTAAAAGTTTTTCTGCTCGAAGCGACGAATAAAAATTTGATCAAATGTTTTATTCCCTTCCTTTACTTTGTTTGCAACAGTAGTTGATCTGAAAAAATTGAAATAAAGATTCTGTATACAGGGTGTCCCAGAACTAGTGTAACATCCGGAAATGGGGGGTAGCTGAGGTGATTCTGAACAACCTTTTCCTTTACCAAAATGTTGTTTGAAGCTTTGTTTTCGAGTTATTAACGAAAAACACTGACCAATCACAGCGCCCAGAGACCGCGGGCTCAACCACGGCTTTTATACACGGGCGCTCGGTCGGGCTCCCGGCACACGTACTGGCACAGCATAAGTATCGCGGAAAATGTTATGTCATTTTAAATTAAGAATAATGTGAAATTATTCGTTATTCATGAATAACAAATAAACTAATAAGTCGTTTAATAACTGCGTTCGTTATTCGAAAGAAATAAAGCGTTTTATTATTTATGAAAAAATTTTTTTTTAGCAGCACATTTTCAGGTGAATAAATTGTTTTAAGAAAAACGATTTGTATAACTAATGCTAGAAAAAAATAATTGAACTTACCCATTCGTCCACGAAATAGCTTGCTTCGACGAAAATAGGTCGGTAAGGCTGGATCCTCGTGTCGACCCTGACCTATCCAACAATTTTCAACAGCCGATGTTCTGGCTGAGTCGATGAACTCACTTCGCCAAACGATCGATATTTTTCGGTGACTTCTTAGAAGCTGTCGATTTTGATTTTTCTCCGTGCCTTCGGCGCGGTTCTCTGGCAAAAAGCTGCCGTGCTTGGTGCTTGTTCGCCGGAATGATTTATTATTAAACTAATTGTAACATCCACAGTTTTATAACTATTAATTTCAAAAAATTTAGAATTGAATACACGATAATGTGGCTTATAAATTTGAATGGTATATCATCCACATTCACGAACGTGATAATAACTCTGTTCGATACTTTTATTCGTTATTCGAAAGGAATAAAATGTTTTATTATTGTTAGAAAAGTCCAAAAAGCGAAGGCTTGAGTGGGCCATGTGCAATCTTTCGCTGCGTTTCCACCTCCTAGGGATGGTTCTGCCTCAAGGCTAAGAAAGTCCATATTGTCAAGGGGGTCCTTCTGACTAGGATTTTTCAGGGAAGACAGAATTGTATCAGCACTCGCGAAGTATAGTTCAAAACACAAGCTTTCAATCTTTTTAACCATCCACTTTCATTTCTTATTCAAACGTTCACCACCGTTATCCTGATATTCCTTACATTATTTACGAAAAAAATGTTTTTTTCTTTTAACAGCACATTTTCAAATAGATAAAATATACTGTGAAATAAAACGATTTCGATAGCTAATGCTAGGAAAAAATAATTAAACTCGCCCATTCGTTCACGGGTACGTTTTGTGCCATTCTGACGGCACTCTTAGTATTCGTCTCACTACTTTCAAACCACCACTTGCTTTTTCAGCGACTTGCCTCGCTTACTTTGTAAGCCCTTATACGCGCGCACACACACACACACACACACACACACACACACACACACAGACACACACACACACACGCTCTCTTATTCACACCCGAATCCGGCGATCTTCAAATGTTTCCGACTTATCTGTTTTGACTCTTGCCGGCGCAACGTTTTGCACCGTCGGTTTATTTGATGTTTATTTGAAACTGTTTCGAATTTCTCATGGCAGTACAATAAACATTTTTTTTCCGTTGTATTGTAACTATTCCCCTTCCTTACCAAACGTCCACATAGGATCCACAAAACGCTTAAGCTCTCAGATTTATTTTGCTAACTGAACGAGCAACATGCCGCGTACGAACGCAGAGTACTACGAAATGTTTTTAATTTTTTTAAATAATGTAAGGAAAATCAGGATAACGGTGGTGAACGTTTGAATAAGAAATGAAAGTGGGTGGTTAAAAAGAGTGAAAGCTTGTGTTTTGAACTATACTTCGCGAGTGCTGATACAATTCTGTCTTCCCTGAAAAATTCTAGTCAGAAGGACCCCCTTGACAATATGGACTTTCTTAGCCTTGAGGCAGAACCATCCCTAGGAGGTGGAAACGCAGCGAAAGACTGCACATGGCCCACTCAAGCCTTCGCTTTTTGGACTTTTCTAACAATAATAAAACAATTTATTCCTTTCGAATAACGAATAAAAGTATCGAACAGAGTTATTATCACGTTCGTGAATGTGGATGATATACCATTCAAATTTATAAGCCACATTAGCGTGTATTCAATTCTAAATTTTTTGAAATTAGTAGTTATAAAACTGTGGATGTTACAATTAGTTTAATAATAAATCATTCCGGCGAACAAGCACCAAGCACGGCAGCTTTTTGCCAGAGAACCGCGCCGAAGGCACGGAGAAAAATCAAAATCGACAGCTTCTAAGAAGTCACCGAAAAATATCGATCGTTTGGCGAAGTGAGTTCATCGACTCAGCCAGAACATCGGCTGTTGAAAATTGTTGGATAGGTCAGGGTCGACACGAGGATCCAGCCTTACCGACCTATTTTCGTCGAAGCAAGCTATTTCGTGGACGAATGGGTAAGTTCAATTATTTTTTTCTAGCATTAGTTATACAAATCGTTTTTCTTAAAACAATTTATTCACCTGAAAATGTGCTGCTAAAAAAAAATTTTTTCATAAATAATAAAACGCTTTATTTCTTTCGAATAACGAACGCAGTTATTAAACGACTTATTAGTTTATTTGTTATTCATGAATAACGAATAATTTCACATTATTCTTAATTTAAAATGACATAACATTTTCCGCGATACCTATGCTGTGCCAGTACGTGTGCCGGCAGCCCGACCGAGCGCCCGTGTATAAAAGCCGTGGTTGAGCCCGCGGTCTCTGGGCGCTGTGATTGGTCAGTGTTTTTCGTTAATAACTCGAAAACAAAGCTTCAAACAACATTTTGGTAAAGGAAAAGGTTGTTCAGAATCACCTCAGCTACCCCCCATTTCCGGATGTTACACTAGTTCTGGGACACCCTGTATACATGGGTTAAGTACCGGGTCACTCGTGACCCATTCATCGTATTTACGATCCATCATGGAACGATAATTTTAGTAAACTTAATTACTCGTTTCGATCGCTTGTCGACGAGTTTGTACAATAAACGCTCGTTGCATTTACATGTTGATATTGACTCTATTGCTGATACGCTCTTTTGCATTTCGTTATTGCGAACACTTTAATTCGCGGGATAAACTGAAACGGATTTGGAAAAAAGAAGGGTAAACATAAAAAACTATTCCCATGCCGAAGATCATTGCACCATGTTTGTGGAAAACTTAGAAAGAGGATTTTATCGTTTGATAAGAGATGACGTGAGTTTGTTATACTTTCATTGTCTTGTACTATAAAATCTTGTTAAGCTTTTGCTTTCGTATAGGTTAAACCAATCTTTCGAAGTTATAACTTATTTTTAAAGAACTTATAATCTTCAGTCGATGTTCATTGACTAGCATCGAAAATAAGTCACACGTGTTACATTATTTTATGTATACACTATTTTAAACTATAAGTAAATTATACGGATTATTCATCAATGTATATTTTTCTTTTAGAGATGTTTATTATTGGTTAACTTTGATGTCGACGCTATTTGTGCCTGCAGAATTTTACAGCAACTTTTTAAAAATGATAATATGATATATACACTTGTGCCAGTCCAAGGGATTCAAGATATGGTTCGTGCATATGAAGATAACTGTGAAGAGGTATTGAAAATATAAAAGTACACTGGTGTTTCTTTATAATGTAAATTACAGCATCAAACTTTTCTTATTTTAGATAAAAAATATTATTTTTATAAATTGTGGTGGTACATTAGACTTAGTAGAATTATTACAACCTACAGAATCTGTGATATTTTATATTCTTGATAGCCATAGACCCTACGATTTGTGTAATATATATTCTGAAGATCAAGTCCGTATACTTGGTTCAGTTGATGATGAGGATGACGAAATTCCAAAGTATAACGAAGTCTTCAGAGATGATTCAGTGAGTTACTTACAGTAGTTTCCATTTCTGTTTATTATAGCTGATGATCCTTATGGTGAGTTTGTAAAGTTGCTAGAATAAGTAAAGAAGCTAGCAGGATTGATCATGGGTTAATGACCCCCAGATAATTTTTCATTTTTGTTGGCTGCTAAATATTGCTTTTTGTCTTAAAAACCATTCTGAAAAATTTCAGATCTTTACCCCTTAATTTATAGGGGTTACGAGGGTAAAACTGCTTAAATTTATTTTCTCAGTTATTACTTCAGATATTTAAATGAAAAACAAAAAAGAAAATATGTACAAGAGCTACAGAATAGCTTTACCTGCGATATTTTTTTCAGAATTATAAATCAATTATTAAGAGTTGAAAAAAAATAATTTTTTGGGAGTGGGTTTTATAAACAACTCTTAGAGTGACCACCTTACAAACAATCACAAAAAAAACTCTGTTATTAAATTATTTTACATAAAAGTTTCAAGCTGTTCAGCTAGGTGGAACACAGTTAAATAAGTTAGAGAATACTGTAATGTTACGAGTACGTACGGCTTCATACACCGTAACGCCGAATACGTATTATTAAATGCAACTAGGAAAAAACAATTTGGAAAACCGAATGACGAATATTCGATAATACAGTATATTTCAATTTTCAGTCAGACGAATATTCGATAATACAGCATATTTCAATTTTCAGTCAGACGAAGATGAAACAAACGATGATTTAAATAGCGACGAATCTCAGGCGAAAAAGCGGAGATTAAACGAAGAAGATATTATTAAAAGAGTCGAACGAAGAAAATGGTCAGAGAGAAGAGCAACGATTTTGTTCAATTACATGCAGTATAGTTATTACGGTAAATCGGTAAGAATCGTCCAAACAAATTGTTAAATACATTATATATTACAAATGTAATTACACTTATTACTTCTATAGAGTGCAATGCTTATATTTGAAATGGCATGGAATATGTCAAAAGATAATTTAGATATGATCTGGTGGGCTATAGTCGGTTGCACGGAACAATCTATTCTAGGTAAAGTAGAGTCAAGATTAAGTGTATTGGTAGAAGGTTCTCTTCAAGCTCACGTGTCTAGACTAACTCATAAACAAGGGGGTGATGTTAATAAGCAAGAGCAACAGCAACAGCAACAAAGCACAGTGAAAATTACTTACGATAAAGAGTATCCTTTAAAGCAGTAAACTTTTCTGAACCGGAAACTTGGAACTCTATATTCCTTACACGGAAACGTAGTCTTTCACTTGTATTATATCGGCATTGGACCATAGAAGCTAGTCTAAGGCATTCAGTGCCAACTGCAGTATCGTTACGACTTTGGTCGGTTAGAGGAGAGCAACGTTTAAGGGAACTGTTGGCGGAAATGGGTTTACCTTTGGCACAATCGAAGCAACGATTTTCAACAATGGATCTGACGCTCAGACAAGAATTTCGACAGATGATTGAAAAACTAGCAGGGAAATATAAAGTAGACACCGTGATCGGGACAAGTTTTAGCCTTCAGTATGGTTATAGGTTCAAATACTGCGCGTCGGATATAGTTTATGCTATGCTTGCTTTAATAGAATCCTCTGTAAGTCACTAACGCTTCTATTTTTCTTTTATAACTTTTTTTCTCAGATACTTTAGTATATCGAGCTGTTTCGTTTTTCAGTCCAAGGAAAAGTTACCGCAGTGTTGCTTTTTAGACGCGTTGGACTGTTTATCGCGCACGAAGAAGGATGTATTAGAAAGTGGCATAGAGAAAGCTAAACTGATGTTCAATAGTATCTTCAAAACTGCACAAGCCATTTTACAAATGAAGCAAATTCGAAGCGCTGGTTCGTTTCTCTACATAATCATTCCAGAAGGAAGCGCTGATAATCGCGTATTCGCGCATCCGTATCCATTGATGATGTTAGCTCAGTTTACTCTAAGGGCTTATGTAGATTCTTCGAAAAACAGACGTGCTCCAGAATGGCCACTTGTAGCTTCCTCGATCGATAACGCAGAGAAGGGTACGTGTCTTATGGTTGGCATACCACCGCTGTGCGAAGATCAACCAAGAAGGTAAACGATAAATTGAAATCACCCATGGAAGCGTTTCTATATGTATGTATATCTAACTTTGCCTTCGACGTAACGTGTTTTATGTTTATCGTAGTTTATTCGGAAGAGCCTTTGAACAAGTGGCGAAAAATACAAACTCTTACATAGAAGCAGATTACTTTGACACTACAAGTAAGAATTCTTGACTATTGTTTAAAACTTTTTTAAAGTGTTCAATGATTTTGAAATCTGAATATTCTTTGTTCCAGTAATAAGACTGAAAATTGAGGAAAGACCAAAATTCTTAGACGCTCTGGCAGCTCTCCTAGTGTAGAATTTTACCTAATTCGACGTACGAAACTGCGAATTTTCATCCTGATATTTATTTCTTAGATAACTGTACAAATAGCGAGTAAGATTTTTTTTTTAATATTTGACAATGTAATTAAATTAAGCGTGATATTTTTTACAACATGTTACGACTGATGAGCATGTAATACTTGTTTTATAACTAATGACAGATGCAGCTCTATTCCTATTGTAGATATGTATACAAAACAAAGTTAACGCAAAATTAAAGGATTGCTAAATTTTGATAAAAAACAAACTGTCGATTCTTCGTGGAAAAAAATCGCACAATAGTCTACCTGAGCTCATTTTAACACTTTGTCGGTCGCTGTCACGCTGGCGTAACTTTTGCTTGGCAACTGTTATCGGCCGGCGTCACGTACGCGTGACTTCGGCTCAGCGCAGCAACAATCTTTCCAGTATGCTTCTGTTTTAACTATCCTGATTGTCTTTTCTTGAAATTTTTGCAGCAGATGCTTGTTTTGTTAGTCTCATATAGTCTTTCACAATCTTCGCATCTTGAAAGTTTAGATTTACTGCTATAAAATATCCTTCAAAATGTCACGCAGTGAAGAAATATATGCCGATGAGTTCTCGGACGTGGACAATAATATTGATAGCGAAAGTAATAGCGATTCGGATAGTGGGAGCGATATTGTTGCGAAAAGATTTATGAATAATGGAAGACCAGTAATCAGTGACTCCGATAGTGACGAAGAGAATTCTTTATCAAATGATTGGTCAGAAATTGATTTTGAACCTGACCTCCATAGGTGTCTGGAAGAGCCAGGATTGCAAATACCATGCCCACAGAACATAATGTCAAGTGTGGAACTGTTTCTTGATGATGACTTATTTAATTTATTTACCAGAGAAACGAACTTATATTATTTTCAACAGAAGAATAATAACGTGAATGAATCAACGAAGAATAAAGGTTGGACTAACATTAACATTGTTGAAATGAAAAAATTTTTGGGACTAATTATCATAATGGAAATAGTGCAAAAACCAGAGAGAGACGATTACTGATCTACGCATCCAGTATTATATTCACCAATTTTCGGAAATACAATTCCAAGAAACAGATTCCGACAATTATGGAGGTATTGGCACTTCAATAATAATGAGAACTGTCGCGAAAAGCTAGATAAAATAAAACCGGGTTACGTAAACCTCAAAGATAAATTTCAAAAAGTTTACAAACCTGAGAAGGAATTATCATTGGATGAAAGTATCATTCTATGGAGGGGAAGATTGTCTTTCCGTACGTATAACCCTGCAAAAATTATAAAGTATGGTATATTGGTGCGAATGGTGTGTGAGGGGTCATCCGGCTATATATGTAACTTAGAAATATATTGTGCAGAAGGAAAGTCTCTAATTACAACAATATTTTCCGTACTATCGCCATATTTAGATCTTTGGCACGACATATATATGGATAATTATTATAATAGTGTGAAGGTCGCAGAGGAATTACTCAAACGTAAAACAAACATCTGTGGTACAATAAGAAAAAACAGAGGTGTGCCAAATTGTTTGAAAACTAATGCTTTGAAAAATACGCCTATGGCATTTCGTAGAAAAAGAAAGATCTTGATACAAATATGGAAGTCATCCAAAAAATTGGTAACTATGATTTCCACAATTCATTCAGCGAGTATGGTAAAATGTATAAGTAAAAGAACACAAAAGAAGAGTATGAAACCAATTTGTGTACGGGAGTACAACAAATTTATGAAAGGTGTTGATCGCGCGGATCAATACCTGACGTATTATTCTATTCTACTAAAGTGCAAAAAATTGACAAAGAAAACAGTTCTGTATCTAATAAACTGCACATTATTTAATGCGTATCATGTTTATGTAAAAAGTTCCGGAAGTCATATCAGGTTTAAAAAATTTTTAATGGATGTCGCATATTCATGGATCGGCGTAAATAATGCCAGAGTCAGGATCACATGTTCAATGCAATATTAGATCGCCGAGACATGATACATTGGACAGGCTTTTTGCGGATATGAGAAAACATACCATAATAAGAATTATTGGCACGGGAAGAATTGAAAACCCGCGAAGAGCTTGCAAAGTTTGTTCTGCCTCAAAAACGAGAAGTTCCACTTCATATATGTGTTCATCCTGTAAAGTATCTTTGCATGCAGGAAAATGTTTCGAAATTTACCATACAAGAGTAAAATATTAAACCCAAAATTTTTTTTGTAAATAATATAAGTGATAATTTAAAAATGTAAAAATATACATTAAAATTTATGTAACACTAATTTTAGTGTCATTTTTAATAATAACCATACCCCATGTACGACGGATAGCGTAAATATCACCGTCGGGAGCAGTAGAGTCCGCGCAAAATTCGCTGGCGGCGGCGTAAAGGCGATGCGAGAAGTAAGCGGTCGGCAAAGTGTTAAAGGGCAAAACCTCTACTTTCGCATGCCTGAACCGAACGTTTCCAAATGACCCTTTTATCTTACGAAACAGAGCAGAGAATCAAAGCCGCTTTTTTCTTTCTTTAGTTTCACAGAGTTCTAAAGTTCAGTTTCTCTTTGTACTCGATTGTTTATCAGTTCTTAAAGTTTTACGAAGCCGACAATCACTGTCTGTACGGAGAACTGAACCGATAAGCACTTGTTACTAACAGAAAATACGTTTGACGTGTTTATTTGGCGTTTATTAAGTAATACATTATGTAATATATTAACGTGTGCACGTGTATACCTAAAAATACAATTTGCTCGATTTTTATTGACTATAGTATATAAATACAATATCTTTTGGTTACTTCCACAGAGGGGTGGTGTGAATACAAACGCTATTTTTCGTGAGATCCTACGAAAGGAGCAACGGTATCACAGAGATAGGATTGAGAAGAGCGGATGGGGATTTCTTTAATTTGTGGTTGTATAATGATCACTTAAAAATACTAACTGCTCCTTCTTTCATACGATTCTTTCTTTTTTACTCGTTGAATCCGATAAAAAATGCTTCTCAAAGGTTCAAGTAGAAATGTGATCGTTTTTAGTTGTTTTGTGTACTGCAGCTATTTTGTTTATAGGTAATTTGTCGTTGCAAAATCCGTCGACAAATTGTTGTACAGAATCTACAGTTATCTCGGCACCGTCCTCCATTACCACGTAAATCCCTCGAGGTATATCAATTGCTGTTAGAAGGGGCACAGCATCGTCCAAACCGACAAATTCGCGAAGAATATCGGATGTTTCACACTGTAATAAAAAAGAAAAATCATTGAATATCCGTTAAATAATCAACGATCTACACTAGGGTCTTCGTGTAACATAATTCCTTACATCTAATGCTATATAAAATTGCAAAATATCATCTGGATCGTCGTAATTTGGATCGTAGTCAGGTCTGTCTTTTCTATACGCCTGTGCAGCTGGCAATAGTACACTCTCTGCGAATTGAATCTCGCAGTCTTCGCCTTCTATTGAAACATATTATCGACGTAAGAGGAGCAGGAAAAGAATATTAGGTTAAGAAAGTTTCCGACCATCTTCTTTCTCGAATACCACCATTTTTAACGCAGCTCAGAGTTACGAAACAGCCACTTATCCTTTGTTCTTTTGCTTTAACGATAGCTCTCTTTGCTTCTGTTACGTTCTCGTTCATAAATACCAGAACAGCTGGAGGCATACTAAACTGTACTGAAATTTAGAGAATTCTAAAATCTACTAAACCCTATTGAAATCTCTGGAAGCTAAATCTACTGATGCTAAATTTTACTAAAATCTTCAGAATTCTCCAAAGTCTACCAGAATCTAGCAAAATCTATTTAACCCCTTGCCCTACAACAACGTGTCAGACTTATGACACAAGACTCTGGTTGAGATTCGACAAAAACAGTTATATTAGTGACAAACGTTAATTTCAATTCTAACTTTCCTTTTAATTCATTAGATTGAGGATTGTCAATTGTAATTAATCTATAACACATTAGCGTTTTGTATGCAAAATGGTACTTAAACAGCATGTACTTAATGTTTAGATGCATAATCAGGAAAAGAAATGATAGGTTAAGGGGTTAATAAAAATATAACGATTCTAGAATGAACCTGAAATGA
The DNA here is from genome assembly GCA_951804975.1 of Anthophora plumipes. NCBI lineage: Eukaryota > Metazoa > Arthropoda > Insecta > Hymenoptera > Apidae > Anthophora > Anthophora plumipes. The sequence continues at coordinate 3,640,830 of OX638122.1, forward strand.
ACCCAAAAAGAATTATTCATTGTAAAATTTCGAAGTACAAGGGCACATGTATATTTTTGGTAATATATACCACTAACTTTGAGGAGAAAGTGTGATTTAAGTTAGATAATACTTTCTGCTCAACCACAGTGGGTAAAGTAACAAGCTTTGTCGACTGCTGCCATCTAAATTTCGGTACCTCGTAGAATAGGCAATTGAAGAGTAGAGTAGTACCTGAGAGTAGGGCTTATCTTCTATTGCAGCCCAGATTTTGACCAAAAAATTAGCATAAATGCCGAGTAACCGGCGACAAAGCTCAACGCAGCAGAGAAATTTGTCAGAGCACTGTTTCTGCGAATGAAACGTGAAGAAAATTGGCAAACCTGGGAACTGAGTATTGCAGTACTCTCACTTTGCATTCCAAAGGAAATTCGTTAGAGATACCATTGCAGGGTTTGAAAATATGAGCTCGTACGAACCCAAGAGACGATTTGGGAGACCAAAGCAGAAAATAAACACATGGTGCTCTTGAGTAAGAGAAAGAAGGCTCAAAAACTTGTGTAGAATGGAACAGCACCCTACCTGTAAAAGCATGTCTCAGAAAGCACTGCAGTAAAAGAATAGTTACTTCGGTCGAAAAGGCTGTTTAAAATTATTTTTCTATTACAATAATGTTGTAATTCCTTGTATCTATGGTTAGATGCAGCGGTAGTCAACTTGGTCTCTACTGCCCACTAGTGGGCGTTCCAGCTTCCACGGTAGGCGGTAGGGGTTTTGTCCGATACTGAAGTACTTTTCTTTTTTTTTAATTTAATTGACTTTTTAAAAACACTGAAATGGAAATCTTTTAAAGTATTGTTTAAAAAATTTTCATAGCATTTTTTAAAAATATTTTCATTAGGTTTTCAGAAAATTCTTTAGTGTTTATATTTCATAACGAGTCACAAATTAAAACGGAAAATAATGCAATCCTACTATGTACCACGAATGATATAAAAGCGGAGCAACCAAGCGGCGCTGCGATTAGTAGTCGACTATAGAAAATTTTCGTTAGAAAATCGACGTTAGAAAATTTTACTACTAACAGAGATACAAAAGTGGGTGGTAGGTATAAAAAGGTTGACTACCCCTGGTTAGATGTTTGCAACCTCATTTTCATTTCGTTGAAGAATGTCGAAGTGGTCGAAAACTTGGTGGTGTAGACAAAATAGCAAAGGAAAAGGACAGAATATGTTTCCAAATCTTCCAGAATGGACTTACCAACGAAAAGAATAATCGCTGGCGCATCGTGCAATGAAGTGGCGTACTTTTCGGTCAAAATATTTACCAAACGGCTGGTCCACGGGAAATTCTGAAAAATGGAAAATATAGGCACAGTATCGTAGACAATATAGAGAACGATGGTAGAAAGAATGTCCATTTACTAATCCTTCAGGGTCCTCGATTAATTCTGCTCGACCGTCCAGCGTGACAATGTTATCTCGAGGATCAAGTATCACTAAAGTGGGTATTGCTTGTACGTCGAGAGCCCTCGCTAATTTTCGTCGTCTATCCTCTTGACTAAAAGGTATCCTCAACCAAGGCATCGTTTCGATATAAACGTTATAAGATTCCTCGCTCCTAACAGCAGAAAGATGAAACATCGATTAACATTCTTCAAGAGCTTATCCATCTGAACTTACAAACGGAACTTCTTCAACTTACCTATCCGAACTTACAAAAATCACCTCGAAATCGTGGCCCCTCTCCCGAATTCGCTGATAAGTGTCCACAAGTTGCGGGGTAAAAGCTTTACAAGGTGGACACTGATAGAAACAATACTCGTTAACATGTTATTGACCTTTCACGCTGGAAATTAATCGAACGATTAACCTGGCCAACGTAATTCGAAGTCAGCTGTTACTCGAAATCGTTTCTATGCAAATTTTAAACATATTGTATGTAAAACTGCTATTGTATACAGAAAATTAACAGTGTATTACGAATCTTTATTCTGTGTAGTACATTTCAAAGCCTGGAAACACTGCGTTCGTAGTGTTTTGCACTTTCTTCGAGGTCTCGAATTATCCTCTGTAAATGGAACATTTCTTTGATAACGATTATTACTTCATTTGTACAGATACTCTATACTCAGATAAAATTCAACATATCCCTGTGTAAAACAAACGAAACTTTAGAAATTACAACAGAAACGTATTTCTTCGTAACAGCAGTCGAGGTATAAGCCACGTTATTACGATCTTGGAGACAGTTAACCTTTTAACTGGGTTCGCCTCTCAAAATTGAATCTCTGCAGTTTATAATTAAAAATTAGCAAAATTTAGAAGCAGATATTAGATTTATCTTAGATTTTGCAATTGTAAATATGGTATATTTTATATTTAATACAACCATAATAGTATATTTAAAAAGTAAATAATTATTAATAAACATACTATTGACGTTCTACGTATCATGGAATCATTGACGATTTAACTCGTCATCATCAGTTAACAGGTTAACAAAAGACGTGGTTCTAGCGCAAGAAATTAACAAATTTCTACTTTAAACAAATTTGTTTAGCAGTTGTATGCTCATTTGTGTCGTGATACTCATACTGTCGTATCAGTTAACCCTTTGCAACGGAGAGAAGACTCTCAGTCGTCGTTTGGTTCGATAGAGCAACTCGAATGACAATAACTATTTTATTTTTTTTAATACTGAAACTACCATATGTGGTTAAATGACTTTTTTTTGTAAGTTTCGTCTAGAATTTTCTGCATGCAGCGTTGTTAACAACAAATTTCATGCATTATTTGTTCACGACCACGAGCGAGCGCGGCGGTTCATAGCCAACGCTCGCGTAGCCAGTCGTGTCTTCGATGCTTGCAGAGATGGTGGAATTAATAATAATAAGGATACATTCGATTTTTAATTATTTAACTCTTCGAGGCACGCGATTTCAACTAGTTAACTGCAGAATTTAGTTTTAAAAATCCCTCACGGGATGCGTAATTAAAATCAACCAATGACGAGTATACACGTCGAATGCAGAGTAAATGCTTCTATTATAAATTTGACGAGAAAAGTAAAGCAAAACGAGGAAGAATTACATTTTTATTCGATAAAAAATGGACAATTGTTTATTGAAAAAGTTATTGTTAATAAAAACTGAAAAGTTATCGAAAAATAATAAAATTCACAAACAAGAAAAATGGAGGAAAAAACAATTTTAAAATACTGAAATTTACTCGAATTATGGGTTTCTAGTAATCTTGGGTCACCAGTGACTCCCACAGCGCTTAAAACAAACTCAGTGCTGGTCACTGGTGATCCCCATAGCGTTCAACGTGTTACTGTCACATAATTGGTACAATATATAGTAAAATAATATGCACCCAGTGCGCGCTGAAGTAGACACCCTTGAAGCAGTGGCGTAACTCTTCGTGCAGCATAGGTTCGTTACTTTCGCGAGATCCACATGATAACAACGGTCCATCCTCGAGTGCAGCCTTAGGATGAGGAGGTTTCCAAGGGAATTCAGCTCCGTTAGGATCGCCGATAGTTCGTTCTACGCCTCCTCTAGTTATCACCGAGCCGTTAGAGCCGTCCAGTAAAATCAAAGTCGGCACACCGGCTTTTATCCGATACCTTCGGGTCAATCTGGTCTGTAAAAAAGATACTTGATCGCCTGTAAATGTATTTCAACGTCGATTGGCGGAATCCTTAACCCTTCAACGTATCTTTTTTCTTTTAATTGTTTGTTACTGCAATAGGGAATTGAGCGTCAGTTATATCTTTGGAAGTGGAAATTATTAAATTTTACAACAGCTTTTCCTGGAAAACTCCCGGATGCTCTAACCGTAGTTTGTTTATCATTACTTTTTTTCTGTACTCAGAACAAATGACGTCGCGAAGATTATAGTCATTTTTGTTCAATGTATTACTAAAGCATAAACAAATAAATGCATTAGTACAGTCCGTACTAATAATGTTTCTTTTTTTATTAATCAAAGTATGCAGGACGGCTATAGCCGTAATTTGCCTACATATCGCCAAAAAATGGACGGCTATAGACGTCATTTGCAGCAATGGGTTAACACATTAAACAATGGTATGCTCCGAGAAGCATACAGAATTCATCCTATGTACTTTTTAGGGCCTGTTAATCGGTTAAAACCGAAATTGGTTAACCGGTTTTTTGTTAAAATTTACCTAACCATAAAACCCAGGTTTTCCCGGAAAACCGTAAGTCAATTATACTTTTTTTTTTGTTTTTTCAAGTGATAAATAATTTTATTTTTCTACTGTTATTCATGAAGTATTTATATTGTAATTTATTTATTGAAAATGCTTGGTGTTACTAAAAAAAATCCATAACGGTCGAAAACTTATTAAATGCCCTAGCATCGATTCAGCCCACGTCAACAAACAGTGAGAGTTTTTTTTATTTCTGTACCAAATTACATTCGTTCATAAAATATGACCTGTTGGATGCATTAGTTTTTCTTGAATATTATATTATTAAAAAACAAGATTCATAAGTTATGTTTTATGTTACTTTTCTATTGTTTTCACATAATGAAATATTAACAATAAAGTTATGTTATTTTTCTGTTGATTTTATATAATTCTTAAATAGAAAATAATTCTAATTGCTAAATTTTGTGTTGTATATTTTTATTTATTTTCCTTGGTTTATAGCTCCGCTATATTTAAGGTAGATTTTATTACATATTTAAAGTAATAGTCTATTTATTTTTATACTTTATTAAAAAACCCGACTAAAAACTGGTTAACCGATTTTTCATTTGATGAAAAAGTGAAAATCGGGTTTTGAAATTTTATCGGGTTTTTGCAAGCCCTAGTACTTTTTGAACGATTGAAAAGATCCAAAAGAGTGTACAGTATTCAACAAGTGTGATAGTTTAATTAAAAATCACCGAGAATATTTGCTCGATGGAGGATACTTTTGTTTGCAGCATTTTCTCCTTTGATACTCTTGTTTTTCAGTGACAATAATTTGTTCTGAATCAGAACCTTCGAGGAACACGTATCTAGCAATTTTTATATCTAACGTATTGATAACAGTTTACGTATTATTCAAGTAATGTAAAAACACATTCGTTAACATTTTGTTCACAGCGTCCATTGCTTTTTTTGTTGTTCTGTTTAACAATAGTTGGTATTCTTTATAGGATACTATATTTATTAATTAGCGTTTCCGAAGAACGTCCGTTCGCTATTTTAACCCGTAACTGATACGGTACGAACCAAAATACCGCTTCGTGTTTTCAGTTAGATCATTTTCACGATTTTCCTGCTAGATATGTGTTTTCCTAGTTTCTTATGGCCCCCAGCACTTTCAGCCCAAAGTGATACGCGTAGAGATTGAACCGAGTAACTTTTATACAGTAACATACATTATTTTCCATTTTTTTTTTGTATTTTAATATAATTTCGATTGTGTGAATAAGTGTGTGTGTGTTTGCCGTATTAATAAAATATCATTCAACTGTGATTTAATACGCGGCGTATTAACACATTGTTGACCGGTTTTTATTCCGTAATTGAATATGAACGTGTGACATTTGTATAACTGTGATGAAGAACCTAAATATCAAGAAAAATCATTCTTTTTATGTTGAAGTGAACACAACACGTTGAAGAAAACTTGTACAGTATCCTACATCGAGTTTTAGGAATTGCAACAGCTAATACTAGTGTAAACACGAGTTAACTTATGAGCAGTCAACAATGTAATTGTGAAGAAAAAGAAGGTACAGAAGAAGAACCGAAATTCGTGAATCTAAGAAAAAAAAAAAAAGAATCCTGGAAGAATCGAAAACAGTGTGACGAAGGAAGCATTGTTATTCGTTTCACAATAATTAATAAATTCGATACATAGTCGCCTTTCGTCTCATTCAATTATCTTTGTAGCAAATAAAAAAAAAATAAAAAATACAAGCTACGACGGAAAAAAGGATCCAATGAATGTCTACGAGAGACAAGAGGGTAATGTCTGCTGCCAATGAGTGTTATCTGCTCCCTAGCTCCGTGCTTACGGTGCTATAAGAGACAACAAGAGAGAAACAAAAAAAATGGGGAAAAGAGTGGAGTATGATCTAGAATCTAGTTGAATATTTTCCAAGGAAACAACGAGCAATTATGCAAGTCTGTTTTAGCATGTACTTAGGAGTTTAAACAGGAAAATGATCGAATATAATGTTCCTTAGCATTGAATTGATTCTTAAAGAACGATAAACTGTAATAAAAGGGGGAAAAGGAAGTCAAAACACGGTGGATGTATCGAAATAGATAATAAAAAAAAAATAGTATAAGCGAAAATTTTAATTTTGTATTATTCGATGGCAAATAATTAATTCACATGCTGCACTTAATTTTCTTTCATCCAATAGTTATATTTATCGTTACATATGTTCGTTAAAATCTACAAAAAGATATTAGGTTAATCGAAAAATAATTGTAAGGATAAACATAATTAACTGTTCGATGGCAAATAATTCACATGCTGTACTTAATTTCTTTTCCATCCAATACTTAATTATATTCATCGTTACAATTATCTTCCCATGAACTTAACACTCTTACGTAGATTTTAACCGTCCCTACGGACTTTTTACTTAGGAGGAGTTGATTCTCAAAAAATGAGCAACTTTAAATGTAAAAAACCAATTCCTCATCATCCATCAACGGATTTCATTAAAACAGTTTAGACAAAGATTCCCCTGCAAGCGTTACAAAGTTACCACTTCCTCCGTGAAATTTATCTTAATGTTCTTGGCAAAATTTTCGAAGAGTCGACAGAAATCAGCGTGGCGCTGAACGTGTTAATCGACACCATCATCCAGTAGCGCGTTACCCTATGGGCAACTTGGGCAAATACCCGGGGCCCCGAACACAAACCAAGATCCAAGACCCACATTCTACGTTTTTCTCATAAAAAAAATTTCAAACTCAAACTATAATTTTGGAAAATTCATAATACTGCGTTGTAAACCTCTTTTATTTATAAGATTCAAATTTTTTTAGTGTTGTTCGAGGCTGTAAGATGGCATTGACAACGCACAATCACTAATTTGATTTTGTAAAAAAAAAAAAAAAAAAAACAATATTATAAAAAAAATTCTAACGAATATCTTAGGAGCCCCGAAATTCTACTTTGCCCAAGACCCCAACTAATTATAACGCGCCACTGCCATCATCTAGATTTCAGAGAGTGCATGCAACACAGGATTCCCTGTGATCGAATTAAATGGAAGTATGTACCATTCTCCGAAGTGAACGTTGAAATAAGGCAAGGAAGTTTTTCCTCTATGTAACTGAATGTGCAACGTCGTGTGTTATCACGCGACCTCGACAGGGAGGCATTACCTCATCCCTTCGGTATATATTTCCTACGATGCTTTCTCATTCGTCCCTAACGGTTTGCATGTATATACAGGTTCGTTCGTCGTCTCCGTCTTCGTCTCGAGCGGTCGATAACGTGTACGTCCTCCCTTGCCGTTGCTACCTCTCGTTTGACGGTGCTATCGTTATATTTCCCCCTGGTGTTTCGTATGTCCCCTACCGCACCACTTTTTTCCACTCCTCCTGCTTGGTTATTCCTCTGTGTCCTCCTTCTTCCATCACCCGGTTTACCCTCCTCGATTCTTTCTCTCAGCTTTCGTTTTTTCGGTATGGAAAATAAGTTTCAAGTAATGTACAGTCAACTCTCCTATACCACGGTTCATTCGTCCCATGTTGCATCGGAATCGTGTTAACACGTTAACCACTTAACGTCCAGGTACATAATATTACGTTGACCAACCTTAGTGAAAAAAAAACCACATCCGTAATATTACGGGAGTGGTTTTTTTCGGTGATTATTTTTTATCTTAGGACATATAAAATCGTACTGTACGTTTAACAGCGTCACAGTGTTGAAAATGTTGAGTGGGGGTAATGTATTCGCCTTTAGTCAAGAACAAGATATTCTCTCTGTCCTGTAATAATAATAGCAAGTGAATATTTAAACGGGAATTATTGGCGAATCCGGAAAGTATATTGTAGCGCAAAATTGCGAAGCCTTCAATCAAAATCAACGTTTCATGACATCTGTCATTTGTTTTGACGCATTTTTCAATTTTTAGTTTAATCTAATTATTACGAATTATAACTATTTTTCTAATTTCATCCGCTGATCAAAATTAATTATTTCATTTCAGTTACATATTGTAAAAGTAAGATGAAAAAAAAAAAGAGAATTTTCGAGCAAAGATCGAGTTGTGATTGTCCAGTTCTTGATGCATCGAAAGAAAAACGAAAAGTTGCAGAAAGGTTCAATTACGTTAGCTGGAAAACAATTTAAGAAGAATGACCATATCAAGAATTTGAAAACGTACTTCCGAAAATAATTGTCAAGGTGAATCTTATGCTAATGTTGATTCTTTGAAAAAACAAAATTGTAGATGTAAATGCAAAGATCATGGAGAAAAAGTTGAAAAACTTGGACATATTCCTCTTAACAGAAGAGACGCCATACAGAGATCAGCAGCTCACGCCATTCAAGTTCCCAAATCTATATTATTCCGAATTTTGAAAAAAGGAAGATCCATAAAACGAGTTTCAAGCACCATCGAACCATTTTTTACAGAAAAGAATAAGAAAGATCGCGTAGAATTTTGTCTTCGCAGCCAAGGGATCCTACCTACAAGTTGCAGTAACGAAATTATTGAAAAATCCAGAAACTATCTGAACACTCAAAATAAAAATTTGGAGTAATATTTTTAATTTATTCTTTAATTTAATCTAGTTTTCTGATAATAAATCTTGCGTTCTATATTTACTTTCTTTTGCTACCATTATTATGGGACAGAGGGAGTACATTGTAAGGATTCTGTTCCAAGTCGTTCATTTCATTATAAAAGTTGCCTTATAGAACTATATATTTTTGTTTTTTGACTAAAGTAACCATGACCGTTATAATACAGATCTGGACTTTTAATGTTTATTTTTTTCATAGTTTTCATTTAACATTTAATTTTTTTGAATATTTTTTTAATGTAATAACATTGTATTTAATAAAGCTTCTTATAAATTAAAAGAAAAAGTTAAGGTTTTTTTTTTACCGGTTTCATGCTTTTAAATAGGTATCTTAAGTGGTTAAGCGCCACGGTGATTTCGATCGACTTCCCGTTTAGTCGTTCAGTTTCGAAAATTTTGTAAAGAATGTTACGATAAATTTAACGAAGAAAGTGGTAAATTTGTAACGCCTGCAGAGGAAAGCAGTATCTTTGTTTAAACTGTCTTAATGGAACCCATTAATGAATGATAAAGAATTATTTTCTAAATTTGAAACTGATTTTTCGAGTATTACTGCCGCCTAAATGAAAAGTCTAGCGTCGGTTCGCAGGGACCGGTGTGGCGCTTAACGTGTTAAGGGAAACTTAGAGCTAAGACGTGTTCGATTAAAATGAGGGTACGTTCTTTGTTTTAACAGAAAAATCGTTCCATAGTAGGGTAAACTAGCCTAATATGAGACCGTTTCTAATATGAGACTCCAGCCTATCTTCGTTACAGAGGAGTCTCGAACGTCGCAACGACAGTCCTTGGCTCCAGAACTAACTGTACTTCAGTTATAGTATTCGAGTGTGGCAAAAAGTTTTTCAAGTCGTACAATTAAATTACGAATATATCCAAAATAGTAGGGTGCATACTCACATTCATAAATACTGCTGTATAGTGTATGCAATGATGGAGTTTAAGGTTTAGTAGTTGTGTATTATTAAATAATAGAATGTTAACTTCAAAATTACTTAATAGTTATGTCATTGATTCCGAATATGGGACCCTTGAAAGTTGCTAGTATAAAACAGGTCTCATATTAGGTACCTAATTTTGTCTTAGATGGATTTTGTTAAAAAACGTAAACAGTGGAATAAAGATCAAATGGTATTAGCTATGAAGGAAGTAAGAGAGCATATTATGGGCTATAAAACGGCGGAAAAATATTTTGTTGTCCCCAAAGGAACTCTCAAGCGATATGTAAAAAATGCCGATTTCTCTCCTGAACATTTGATGTTAAAGTCTCTTAGCAGAAAACCTGTGTTAGGCCAAAAAATTGAAGCTGAACTAGTTCAATACTGTCTTGCCATGGATAACAGATATTTTGGCTTGCGGAAATCAGATGTATAGCGGATTGGCTATTAGTAATAATCTTCGTCATCCATTTTCAATCATAAAATATCTTTTAACTAGATAAAACTTGGGTCTCATATTAGGCGACCAGTTTTTGAAGTCAAACTTCTGCATACTTTTAATTTTTATTTTATTATGATGGAACTCTATCTGTTTTGTTATCATTTCTAATATGTTGCAAAACTGTACACATCTTACATTTGAGACATGTATCGTATTTTACTAAAAGAATTTTTTATCGAGAATTGTGCTCGTTTAAAGGAATGAGTCTCGTATTCGGCTAATTTACTCTATATGTATATCTCCATGCAAAAGAAAACACATGTTTATTGTACAGTTTTTAATGATTAATTTTTATTAATTTTTATTATCATTAATTTTCATTAACTGAAGACATACATCGAAATTAAAATAAACGCGAAATAGAATTAAAAAAAAATCAAAGTTTAGTATATGAAATTAAACCAGGCAAATTCCTGCAATTGACAAACAATCGATAATAAAATTAACAAGAATTCAAGATGTATGTAAAATTAAACCATGTAAATTCCTGTAGTAGCAAAAACATAAGAAATTAATTTGCATCATCACTGTCGCTCTAACTCTTCTGATGATAGGTTGGAAGTTCTTGTCAACTGTTCTATCTTCATTATTAAAATTGATTGAATTAGCTGTGAACATTGTTCTTACTTTGTAATTTTACTTTATGAATTTTTGACTAGTATATTGTTTTTTGTTTTGACTTGTATAATATTTTACTGGCCAGTATTCTAATCCCTTTTTGTCAGTATTTACACAATTTGGTCAGTATTTATATTAAACTGTCAGTATTTAAACAAATTATATACTGACCATTTTTTTATTTACATACTGACCGTTTAGTATTTTTATACTGACCGTTTTGGTAATAAAATACTGCCTGAAAGCTGATTTAAATACTGATCGAAAATAGATTTAAATACTGACCATTTAATCTGTTGCCTTTTTTTTAAAGGGAATCATACCGCTATGGCAAAATTTTTTTATTTTAATACCGGAAATTGAGAATTTCCTCCGTCTCTGATTTAAACTTAAAGAAAAGCCAGATGTGTCTTCGATCAAAACAGTGCGAGGGAAAAATTGTAGGAGGGTTGACTGAAAGTTTAATTTTAAAAAGCAGCCTAACTTTTTTTTTAATGCATTATTTTCAGGTAAAAGTTTCAGATAATGTAAAGAAACCTACTGAAACTGTAAATATTATTGATATAATTTAATACACCTGTTAAATTATTTTACAAATCATTTTTTTAACGTTTTAGCTTCGTTCAAGCTTGCGATAAGTTCTTACGCTAACGCTAAACTTTAAATTTGTTTATAGCTTCGAACCAGACTATATCATATTACAGATTGCAAAAATGTCCCTTTAGACCGACGCTACTTGAGAACTAACGTCAAATTTAGAAAATAATACTTTATTTGTTAATGGGTTTTATTAAAACAGTTTAAACGAGGGTACAGCTTTCCTCTTCTCAGGTGTCATAAAGTTAGGTTAGGTTAGCTTATTGAAACAGTTCAAACGATACGGCTTTCCTCTTTTTAGATGTTACAAAGTTCCAAGTTTCTTTGTTAACTTTGTTACAACACTCTTTGCAAAACTATTCGAAACTGAACCGTTAAATGAAAAGTTGATCGAAATCGGTGTGGCGTTTAATATGGTAAAGAACTTTACATACGAAAATTGACTTGAAGTTGTCGCAAAGCTCAACTGTGTCGAAAAATATTAACTCCTCGCCGTACGAATTTTTAATTACTACGTATGTTAATCTCAAATCTTCACTGTTCCAATACAATTTGAAATAAAAAAAGTCCAGATATTAGATATAAATTTTTATTTGAAAGTCCTCTATCTTGAATTCAAACTAAATTTAGAACAAAAATACAAATTTGACAGACGTATAAATACTTCTTTTGTCACACCATAATCTACATCCTGAGTGAGACTTGTTATGATACAGCAAGGAGTTAACCTATTTGCATCACAGCTCTAAATACGATACTAACTTCACAAATCAAGGACTAATGAGGAATCAATAAATGGCGCATATTACCGCACATCGATACATTTTTCTTACTTTCGATTTCGCTTAGAAATTACATGCAATAACCAAAGCAAAAGACTATTACACGAGTGAATTGTTACGTACTGAATAGTAGGTAACAATCGTCATATGCGGATTATTCTGCTTGCGGATGCAAATGGGTTAAGTAAAATTAATCCACGTAATGAGAATTGAAAAAAAAAGAAGAAATGACGCGATCTTAGTGTATTAAAAATTCCGCGAATCTTTTTTCACCGGTTAAAAATGTGCATTAAAACTTCCTGAAACATGATTTTCAAAATATTAAATCCAGAGGAAAATTACAGATTTGTTCTCTGACTAGATCCTGAAAAAGAGCGCGGATTCTTTGCTTCTAATGCAAATTAAGGAAGTAGCAAAAGCAGGAACGAAGTAAGAGGCAGACACAGACAAAAAGAGAGAATTTGATCGTTTCTTCCTTCTTTTGTCTTACAAACCAATGTTACTCTTCTCATTGTTAAACGAACGATGCAGTATACAAAGAACCTACAATTTCAAGGGGATGATTCCCAAAGGTGGACTGGGTAGATAGGAATAACAAGTAAGGAAGAATCACGGAAGCTACTTGACGCTAATTGCACAGAACGCTTATCGTTATATTTACTCCGTGAGTCAGACTATTTGTATATGTATGTGTTAGTATCGCAAACATCGATAGCTTGAACAATTGGTGTTCGACCGTACCGAGAACTCGAACAACAAAGCCTTACTTGCTTTTAAAAATAATATTTTTTATATAACCCGGTCTTAGTCGGCACCATTACTAAATTAGTTTATTACGGTGAGAAATTTGAAGATCCTAATATCCGGACACCACATGCGTTAAACTCATAAACCGCCTTTTGACGTTGGTACTTTCCAACTAATATAACAAATTCAACAACAATTTTCCCACTTTCACTCCACCAAACAAACTCTTCTACACACCGAAAAACCAAACAACAGACACTTCCACCACTTCTCACATATTCGAGCCATCAATCACCTTATACACCGAATTTATAAAAAGCAAAACACACACAGCGAGAACAGAGTCCAACACAAACCTTCATCGAGAAAGAACACAAAAACAGTAATCCGTCTGACAAATAACACTATTAACTATCACACGTTATTTATACATCGTGTAAAAAATATGTCATTTAAACACACAAAAAAACCTCATCTTTAACAAAAAAAAAGCACTCATTCTATTAATTTGTCGCGAGCGCAGTTTGTGAATCTTTGCGCGCCGGTCGAATAAGCATCGCGTCGCGAAATCTCGAGCACGAACAATTGGATCGTTTATTTTGAAAGTAGTGTACAGTCCATTTGTTTCTCTTTCGAGATATTTAAGGGTTTGCAATTTTAATTGATTTAAAAATATCAATAAAGTGTACTAAGTTTAACAATGTTTTTATGAATTTAGATATATGTAAATTGATTATATATATGACATTCTATGTGAATTTACCCAATCCAATATAATCTGAGTTGCAATTGAACTTACACCACTTTCATAATTACCGAATTATAAAAATCATTAAATTTCAGTTATCTAAAGTTCAATTTCACTTGGAATAAGTAATGTTTTATTCTGATTTCGTTTATGTAAAGAAACAAGGAACAAAATAGTGTTGTTTATTTTTAATATTAATTATTTACTTATATACTACTCTAAATATACAACTTGTTATACTTCAGGTAGATGTAAAATCATAACTGAATGCAGAGATCACAAGATTTTTTTTCATTCCATTTATTTCCATTACATTGCGTTCTTGTTGGTAAAATCCGTAGTTTTAATCTTCTCTGGTATATGTAATGCTTAATTAAACTACGGAAAATGGACTTGCACCATTTTCATAATCAATGGTTGTACAAAGTAATTTTAAAATATTAAGTATGAATTATTTATAAATAAAGAGTTCATACTGAATTATACGTAAATTATGTGGTATCCTTTCTTTTCAAAAATGGAGTTATATCACTTTCAAAATAAACGGTCCAATTAATGATCATCGATTATATTTCTATTTATATAGGTGTATGCGAAAGTTTCAGCCCTTTTCTTTCATTTACACATACTCTATGCGTTACAAGTTAATGTTTGAAATATTTTCTTATTTTTATTAATTTGTCTGTCAAGTTTCGGATTCCGGAGAAAATGACATTCGTTTGGAGGCAATGAGATCAGCAAGTCATTTTTTTTTTATTTCCGCAAAGTTTCGAAAGTGTTGTTCGACTAGAAAGTTAGGTTAGGTGAAAAGCGGGAGATTCAAAGTAACCATACGCGAACGCTTGAAGGAAAGGCTAATATTTATTATATTTCTATCCCATTAACGTGACTAATAACAAATGTTAAGAATATTCGTCTTATATAGAAATTTTAAGGCTTTCAAAGAATTGCTAAACAATCTGAATAGATCGTTTAACAAATGCAGCCTAAATGAATGGGTATAGGATTGTATTTCAGAAAGATAATTAATATAATATAGAAGTTAAGAGCAGGAGTGGTGTTAGGTGAGTGGTCAAAGTGTCTGATTGTTAACCTTAAGGTTTCGGAGTTTGAATCTCGCAGGATCAATATGTTTCTTCTGAAAATAATAGAAGTTATAAAGATTAACAGGGTGAAGATATATGTATATATATAGCTATATATTCTAGCAGCTATGTAAGATATAGCTATATAGCTAGCAGCTATGGCTGTAAGATATCGTAAATAAAAAAGATATAGCTGGGAGTAATCCTAAGCCAGAAAAGGCAAGGGATTATAATAAAAATAAAATAATAAACATAAAAAAATAAATTTGCAAACTAATTTACTAAATAATTGGATTTAATTAAAGCTTGTCCATAGGTGTGAGATCGAAACAGAAAAAACGAAGGAACTATATTTATTTGTAATTGATCTTTCTTCTGGTATACCATAAATTTCTAAACTGTAAAGAAGTCCAATTGAAACGATAAAACGGAGATATATAAAAGTGAAAGTACTGCAGAACAAACGACGAAAATCAGACATATAATATCGTGCTATAAATCGTAGAAGATACGATACTTGACTGGAATAAAAAGTGATGGTTGAGCCTGAAAGAAGTAAAAGAGGCACGTCGTACCTTCCTTTCGTAATCTAAGTTCGGTACAGCCAGCCAGGGTAAATCGGAAATGTGTGCACGAAAGCTTTCCTCGAAATCGAACACGTCAGCTACGTTACTCCAGAGGACCACGTGCACCACCTCGAATTTTTTCCTCCTTTCTTTCCCCCTGACAGGAGTCTTCGCATCTCGATCGTTCTCCGCGCACGACGACGACGACGAGTTCAGATTCGTGTACAATTCGAGCAGTTGACGCGTAAAATCGTCGCAGGTAGCACCCGGATTAATGAAACTAAAATACACACCGATCACTTCACAGGTTGCTTGACAATCCTCGTCGATAAGCGTACCACTCGCAACACTAAGTTTTACGTCCTGCTGATTAACCTGACTGCACCGCGACAATTGTTTACCGAATAGTCTGTGCTGCCAACAGACTGACTTTGCGGCGGCTGCAGGCAACTTTTTCGTTACGTTTCCCGAGCTGGATGCCTGCTCGCTATAGCACGCGGCCATCGCACATAACAATTATACCGCTTCATTCATCGGCAACACGCACCTCACGAACCTATTTTTTTCGTTTTCTTATACCCGCTTCTAATCGAATTCGTTACTCCTTAACATCAACGCCGACTGATTCACGTTTCGCTGACTCGCAGCTCACGACCAATCAACAATTATCCGCTCCGAGGCGAGCCGAACATCTACGAACTCTGCCGACGGGAGCGCGCGGCTTTTTTATATTCGTGCATTAAAATTGCCAGCTTTTTTCACCGTTTCAAATCGATCTATCGCATTGTGGGAGTTTCTCGTTTGAAATTCAATTATTTTTGAATTGTTGCATGTATGTTTGGACATTTGCATCACGCTTCACCATGATTTTTATTATATTTCGTTAATTATGCGTGTTTCACATTCGTGTATTAAAATTATCAGCTTTTTCAACCGTTTCAAATCGATTTATCGCATTGTAGGCGTTTCTCGTTTGAAATTCGATTGTTCTTTTATCGTTACATGTATTCTTGACTGTTTGGACACTTGCATCACGCTTCACCATAATTTTTTTTATATTTCATTAATTAATTACGCATGTGATTGTTGAGCATATAATGCAAATAATTTTAACATCTAGAATAAGAAAGTATTGTAAATTGCATGTTCAACGAATCTGACATTATATAGAATATTAAATACATTAATCCACATTTAATCCACATCCTACAATTTGTATTGTAATATAATTTTGTACAAATTATGTAAAAACCATAGCCAAGAATAAAACCGTTTACATAAATTAGCGATAGAGATAAAGAATTAACTTATTCAAGACAGATCACTAATTTAAAAAGCCAATTGCACAGACGATGTGCTATCATCTTATTTGTACGAAAAGTGTTTGCAATTTTTCCCGTGAAAAATGTTCAATGTGAACGAGAAAAATTGTTTCGCTTCTGGAAATCGTTTTTGAAATAATTCTTCATCTCAAACGGGTTAATATCTGTCTCTGATATAACAGCATTAACGACCCGTGTAATGAATTTAATTACACTCGATAATTCGATGTACGATATTATTGAAAATACTCTTCATTGTTAATAAATTGCGAAGAAAATAATCATTCTTTAGAGATAAGCGAATCTCATATTATTGCGTTAACGATCGATCTTTAGCTATGATAATGTAATAAACTTTTTTTTAAGTATATAAAGCAAAATTAAAATGTGCCGATAGTCGATACCGGCACAGAAATTGCTATTATGAATTTAAAGTACATTAACCTAAGCGAAAGTAAAGCTGGTGTATATTGAAATTTTGCAGGATTTTAATTTCAACTGAGAATTACAATTAATTTAAATATGGACTCCTCAGTTATTAGAAATGTAATTAGTAATCTATGTTTAATCATTCGGCATTCTTTCATAACCTGTACAATTAGGTTATATATTTGTATAACCTTTTTTTTTTATGTAATAATTTTATTTCTTTTTCCGTATAGATGAAAGATTTTCAACTTTTGTTCAATCAGATGTCTGAAACATGCTTTAAAACATGTATAGGTACATTTATTTCAAGGGACATTTCTATTGAAGAGGTATGCTTTTGTATTTGTACGTTTTATTCAACGAATACAAATGTATTACAATTATCGAAGATACTCGTGTACATCGTATACACACTGAATAATATAAAATTCGTTTTTAATGCAATAATTTGTTTAAATTTTCCGCAGGCTCAATGTGTAGAGAATTGTTCAGGTAAACATATTCACGCTAATCACAAAATAATGGAAGTATTTATGGAAGTACAACCAGCTATTGCCCGCAAAAGCATGGAGGAATTTCAAAAGGCTCAGACAGCATTGGAAACAACGCAGAAAGAGCAAAATTTAGAGAACAACGCCTAGTTAATTTTGTTAATTAAGCAGACCTCCAACAATGCCTCTACAAAATATCTTCTTGTATCAATAAACTGAAATTTTATAAATTAAACAATATTTTATGAAGAATCTCAACATTCGAAAAATAGCGAAACTCTGTGAAAAGCGAAATGTATAAGCATTCATTTATTATTCGGTGTTTGTATACACATAATATACACACAATAACATCATGATTAGGAACATAATATAGTAGCTACAATATGTCTTGTAAATTAAAAAGTGCTTCGATTGCATATTTTAAGTCGTTCTTATCTCTATATAATAAATGTAAAATTTTGTCTTTATTTTTTATTACAATACTTATTTACGTCGGCTAAAGTATGTTAAAGTACACGATGGAATATATTTTCTGTGAAATCGTAGTAACAAATATTTAAAAAATCTTATAACTTTTCAGAAAGTACGCGTTAATTACGTAATCCTAGATTGTGTAAAATAAAAAAATAATTATAGCGCTATCGTGGATTACTCCAAGCGTACATTTTTAACTTAAAGATCTGCAACAAAACGATTGAGAAGTTTAGGGAATTAAATATGTTGTATTCAATGTACAATTCACTCATACATGTTATTTCGATGCGCATGCGAAAGATTGGATCGTGATTACATTGGAAGAGTTCTTTGAAAACATATGATGATCAAGATTCATTTTTATAGATTAAGTTACCATCGATATTAGCGTAATTTACAAATGAAAGCAATCAAACGATTAACGACATTCGTTTTACTTATACTAGTTCTTTTATTTATAAAGTGTGATGTCTGTCGTGTCATCGTATAACAATAGTAAGAAATAATATAAATAAAGCAATAATTTTAGTTTATTAAATTCTTTAAATATTCGCTTAAAAAAATATGACTAGCTTAGACATGTTTTGCAACAGTTATAAACATTATTATTTGTTTTATTTAAATATACATATACCGTCAGTCGAAAACTGATTATATTTAAATTAACTTATATTCAATTAATTTAACTGATTGATAAATTCAGTGTTGAAATACTTTCTAGCATTTTCAAAGATTATATCATAATTACATACGATCCTTCGTTTTACAATAATGATTTTTAATAACAAAAACATAACTGCGCTCCAGAGACTTGTATATGATTATGATATAAAGGGTGTCGTGTAACTAATGGTACAAGATGATGATTCTATATGAAAAAGTAAGCCGAATATATGAAATACAATTCTTTTTTCCCATAGAAACTGGGTTTTTATGAAAATTAAATTCGTAGATTCTCTACTATCGCTTCCTTTCATTGTCAATGTGCAAATATCGTCAGAATTCTTTGTTTTGAAGGGCAAAGGACTTGTACGCGTTAAAAAGAATGTCTTCCTTCGATAATTCCTTCAATAACGTAAATTTCACTCAAGGAAATTAGTTAAATATATTATCGGTAGACTGTGGACTTGTATGCATTTATAGGTAATTTAAAGATGCAAAATTGTACCAAATTGTATGGCGTTCTATTCCACTCTTTTTACTACATTCTCAAGAATATTAATTTGCATAAAAATCTGCAAAATCAAAGCCTACACTTTCAGCCTATCTTTTCACGTAAAATCTCTTCCTTTCTATTTGTAATACCAGTTACACAACACCCTGTATATGCACACACTATAAATAGTATATGTACTATAATGATAAGTTACTTTATACCTAAATATGAATTAGTAAAGTAATCATGTTAAAAAAGTAACATAATTTTTCAAATGTACATATAAGATAGTTTGTATACACATTAAAAAAAAATTACCACACGGAAGTATAATTAATACAGCACGTCTTTAACGGTTAATTTAATAAAAAAAAAATCTGTAAGCATACAAAATTAATACTTCAACGATATTTAAGTATAACGCCTCCAGCGTAGAAGTACAAGTAAAATGTATATTCGTATAATTGTTTTTTAATTAAATACGTTAAGTGTAATAATACGTTTGCTCGGCGATTGTAAGGGAGCCGTAATTAAATTTCAGTCCATACTTTTAATACTTAAAATGGAATGGTAAATAATCATCTATTCTGCAAATTTGTTTAATTTGTCGAATTTACTTATTCGCGATGATAATGCATTCGTTAACATGTTCCATACGACTTCATTGATGGACCTCTAAACAGTTCTAAGAGGTAAAACTTTCATTAGGCAAATAATATATATTCTTTGATATACTATTCAAGCGAGATACATGTAAAAAAGATTCTACTGCAGGTAGAACCTCCGTTATATGAACGTGCTATTATATTGTGCAAAATGTTTCGAGTAATGGCCAAGAAGTGGTCGTGTCTCATCTCGAGGGTTTTACAGTTTTGGAAACAAAGCTTTAAGGAATGTAATACCACAGAAGTAATTCTATCGAACAAATTACGAAGATTTAATTGTCAGAAAAACTTAGGATCGATAGATTTGATTTCTTTAACCCTATAGGCGTTTTGGAAATTTGGCTCTTACTTTTTCTGTTACCGCTTTTCCCCCTGAATTTTATTTGTTATTATTCTTCAAACTCTCGAAGACAATTCGACGAATTTTATTCGCGAAAAAATCGAACACTGTCTTCTCGATTTTCTATTCTACGTATTATTATTACACGTAACTGGAATGTCAAACTCTTGACATTTTATTATTTGAAAATTATACGAACATTTGTCTCGCAAATAGTTCATACAACAAAGGTTCTCTTTATCGTCAGAAATTCAGCATAATTATCCTTCTCCTGTCGAATACTCTAATCGAATTTTGCTAATATTCTTTTAGACACGGAACATGTTGAAATTAATGCAAAATGTAATATGAAAAATAAATCAGCGGTTATTTTTGTACATACTAAAAGATTTGAATCTTAGTATATGAAGATAGTTCGTGTATTTACATTACAGCTTTCTTACGAAGTCGGATGTAAAAATTAAATATCTATTGCTTTGAAAGTTTCGTAGGAATTAGTATTAAATAAACAGAACCATTGTGAAACAATCTAACAGACGTTAGCCCTTAATTAACTGTTGCACACAAGTTATCAATTATACAATTAAGGATACGTAACAGCTATTATAATTGTATATTAATATATCAAGTATATTAGCCAATGTTTAAAGCACAATTAAGAAAGAATTCAGTCTGTTTTTACACTGTAATCCATTTCTGTTCTAGAAATCATTTTGTAACCGATAAATTATTCAACGATCATGTTCCTTAACGTATTTTAAAGAAATGTTTGAAGTTGTTCTACCTTTTCTTCTGTTTCTCTGAAGAAAAATTCGTATGGACGAAGTGATTTTTTTCTTTTTTAATTATATCCTCCAACACTTGGACTTATTTCTGCTAACGTGACTACTGTTCAAGCCATGATGGTACAGACGAACGTGACGATTTGATCTCTATGTTAAATAATTTCAATATATCTTCCAATGCAGTTTGATTTCCAGAAGAGTATGCAGACACTGCATTGTGGAACAAGAACAACTGTTTATGCATTACATTAATCTGTAATGAAAAAAACCATTGAAAAAAATACTTATGCTTTTTCTAATAGAATATAACTGGAACACCTGGGTATACCCTGTTCTCGTCCAACAGTTTCAATTTGATCGAAACATCTGATCTCAGTTTTTCAAAGGTTTGTTTATGCTCCTCGTAATTAGCTTGTGCTACTTCTAATCTCGCTACATTGCTGTTATCATTTTTCGTAATCTGCGCCAGTGTTTCAAGATCCGTTCTATAAGCATCGTATTCTATTCTGCAAGGGAATCATTTTCATGTATAAAGATTTACAAATCTTCCGCGCTGAAACAACTCGAATTACCTTGCTGTCTCGTACTGTCGTACTGTGAATAAAGTGTCTTCGATAGTTTTATTACAAAGCGTATTTACCGACGAAACAAAGAAGTTTAAGGCCCTTAATAACGTTTCACCGTTCTTAGTCAGATATCTTTGTGTTTCCGAGTTGTACAGAAATTCCTCTTGCAATTCCGGAGATTTCTGCGCCAACTCGGAGAACGCTTCTCCCAAAGCGTGTTGCGTTTGAACAACGTGATGAAAATGAGAAGCTAATGCTCTAGATAATCGTAAAACGTTGCAGTACTTTCTCTGAGTATCCCTCAGTAATTCGATTTGTGTTTCAAGTTCTGTAACAGAAGAGATATTTATGCAATAGAATAATAAATAGATCAATTACATTATATGGAATTTACCTGAATCTACTGTACGGGATGTTTTCCCAAGTTTTTCATACATTAATTGTCTTGTACACTTGTATGTAGAGATACTCCAATTTTTGATGCTTTCAATTTTACTAATAGGTGTATTTGGAGATACTGTTATAGCTATTATACACATGAAAATATTTTGCAAGTTATAGAGGTAATTTGTACGATTTTCTTACATTGTAATTTAACCCATTTACATCCGTAAGCGGAATATTCCGCACATGACGATCGTCTCCTATCACCGAGCGCGGAATATTCCGTGAATTGCGACTTTCTTTTATCACCGAGCACGGAATATTTCGCTAACGGCGATTTTCTTCTATCACCGCTGGCGGAATATTCCGCATATGACACAGTTCACGTTTGGTTGTCAATATATGAGCATCTGTGCTATTTTCATCACATTCTTAAAAATTTTACTTTACACTAATGTGCCGCGGCACAGTGGTTGCAGAGCATATAACCGCGCGCGGTGATACGGGCCAACCATCAGTTGAACACAGCTGATGTCTAAATACGGAAATTTAAGTAGAGTCATGATGCAAGTGGGTTAATGAGTATTACTTACACATGTGTGAGGTAGGACTACCCAGTGTTAGATTTATCGTAGCTGGTCTTGGTTGGCTATCGTTACTACAATTGTTCTGTACATGTGGTGGAGGAGTTCCACTGTGGACTGCACTGTCACTGTCATTCAAAGATGGAGCATCTTTCAGCATTTCATGAATACTTCGTTCCATCCCACTCAATATAACAGCTATATATAAGATGTTAATTAAAGATTCATTAACACATACATATATATTGACATGAAAATATAAAAGCAACATGTTGAATGTATTTAAAAGGATAAAAATAATTGCAATATTTCAAAAATTAGTGATAAAATTTATCAGAAGATTGATACATTTTTAAAAAAAGATAATACAATATTTGCTATAGTTAAAACTAAAAATTAATCGAAATTTATCACAGCCATTCGCGAAAAATTAATTTTCCGAGGGTTTCTATGTTAGTTTGTATGTTGTTAAATAAATAAATTTCACATTAATATATTCCGCTTTTTTCTGAGCAATTTTTGTAAATTTAATTTTAGAAACACTTTCGGAAAATTAATTTTCCCATCAAATTTTGATCAACTCTTAGTTTTCGTTGTACAAATTTGATGACAGTTTTGTATGTGTATATATATGTGTATGATGTATGTATATATATATACACATATATATACAGATAATTATGTTATTACATATAAAAAATAGTTACAGACACAGTAATCAAATATAACACAGCATAAATACGCTTTGATACTTAGTTAATCGGAAAAACGATACGGAAAACAGATATACCAAGAACTGTTATTTGACACCTGTTTTAAAGCCAAATACGGTTAGAATACTATCTTCTCTTGTATATCAATGATGCATGTATGATATCGTTCGCAGTTAAAAACCTGAGGACACTAAAGAGTAAAGAAAAGTATTTGTAATAATACTCACTGCAAATTAACCAGACACGAGTAATTACTATTATTGTATGCTTAAAACTTCAGAGCAAATCTTTATATTGCTTCATAGGACATGTAATATAGTAGAGTAGATGGCGAAAACTATAAATGATTTGCGGTAGTACGATTAAACTTGTAATCGCGCTACCATCGCCGCTATCTCTGGTAATATTTTCCTGCTTATGAAGTATTTTGCGTATTTCGCGGTTGTTTTCGGGATAAACCGGAGTTGGTACACCTGGAATTATTCCTGTACGAATTGTTTTGTAAAATGTAACTACAGTTACGCTGAAAATCGTCCGCAACTTTTACTCGTTTATTTTCATTCATAAATAGTAACATACGCGCGTGAGTTTTTTGCAAACAATGTAGCAAAAGTTAGTGTTTGTTCTGATGTAAAAGGCAACACGAAATTTGAAATAAGTATGGTTTAAAAATTAGAATATACAGAGACCCGTGAAAGTATCTTCACTCTGAAAATCGTCCAATTATAAAGAGCGGGAATTCCCACAATTCAAATATGTTTAGTTAATTGTTTCTAATTATTATACCCTTGTCAGATTGCAGGTTAATTCGGTTTCGTTACAAATACATATTCTTTAAGTGTTTTTAATGAAATGGCAAAGGTAGAAGAACAGAATAATATTGTCCGACAAATTTTTACATTCAGAGAAATCTGCAATATCCATGGGATGATTCTTACAGTTTCCCGCTCAAAACACGAAACCGGAAGTAGAGTTGCTCTATCATTTCAATTTTTGAAAAATGTGGGGTTTTTCAAGAACACATGATTTTGGATAAATTTGGATAAAATTAGGTACAATTAGGATACTTTTTCAAATATCTATAGGGTAAGGTAAAAGTTTAATCTGAAAATTTTAATAACATTTGGAATGTCTAATAATTATCACAATTCTTGTCAGGAAATACTTTACAAAACATTTTATTCGTTACATATAAAATATATATATATATACCTTACAAAATACATTCTACAATTAAAAAATATTAGAAAAATATAATAAATTAACGTTAAATCCTTTTTACAATTGTAATAAAAATATATATTTTGTTAATAATATTCGTACATAATACTAAAAACGTAGAATTCCTATGTATAATTACTTTTGTATAATTATTCTATTTAATCATCGATTTCAATCATGTTTCGTTGTTACTGGATTGAGAATTTTCAATACGTATTGTAGCATTTTAACCAAGTCTTTTTCCTCCTGCCTGTCGTCTATATTCGAAAGTGTAAGCCTTCCCAAAGCTTCTTTTATGCTTTGCGAAAATCCAGCACTACGCGCAATCAGTTTTCCTTTTTGATTATTAGACACCAAAGACCACAACATCGAGCCTGCTATTTTCAGTTCGTCCAGAGAACCGTTCTTAAATATATCATGTAGAACATTGATAAAATCCACTGGAAATATTTAGAATTCTGTTAGAATATTATTCGAACAATTAACGCGATATTAAAATAGCTCTCGTTTCACCTGAACTGAGTAATCGTGGCCGATTGGTCACGTTAAACGCAAGATTGCGCAAAATAGAGATAGCAAGAATTCTACTAGACGATGAATAACATTTCGATAATTGTAACAGAACGTCCAAACCGTCTGAAGCCTGAAAAAATTGATACAATATCACTAATAGCCTGTTAACAATTAGCTAACGATAATTAGCAATTTCTTAGCTTCGAGGAAATTAAAATATTCTTATTTTACCTTTGGGACGCATGATTGACCCTCCTCGTAGTAAGTAAAATCAATTAGGAATTCTAAACAGTACAATTCAACGAGAGGCCACGGCTTTGCTCTTTTCGTAGTACTTGGATGGATTTTCATAAAGAACTGTAGAAGATTACTCTAGAAAAATTTCGATGTACTTTTACAATAGGCAGATTCTTATTTCATCATTCTGATATATTCCAAATTACCTTTGAAATTAGCACTCTACATTCGTGCACGTGTACCGCATTTCGCAGAATATGAAACGCGAAATGTAGCTTCTGATGATCGAACAATTGTCCCGCTTTGTCTATTTCCTTGCACACTAGTTGTATGATAATATGTATCAATGCGAGCGTGTTAGGAGTCTTTCTGAGTCCAGTTCCTGGCAGGATAGTCGTCAACGTCAAAGATTGCGCAGCTGTAAAGTTACATTATTCAATCCACTTCACTAGTTGCTTCTGTTCATTTTTTTCCGCGTGTATACGAAGGCTTAAATCGTACCTATGGTACATTTCGTAGTGTACGTGGCGAGTAACTTCAAAGCAATTGTCGAAACTGTTTTATTCAGTGCAATCCAAGCCCACAGTTTATGCAACACATCCGCCAATCCTGCCTTTGTGAACATCTCTTTCGCTTTTGTATTGTCGTACATGAAGTTCATTATTAATATAAAAATCGCATTTACGTCGAGTAACAATGGATGAATCTGTATTAGAAAAAACGTTAAAGGAAAGTTTAACGATAGCGGAGAACTTCAGCTCTTATCACGTACTTTTTTCTCGCGTTCTATCTGATTCTTGAAAAGTTGGAAAGGTTGTAGATTTAACCTGACGTAACATTCTTTCAGTATCATCAAAGTTGTCTCGGGCAGGTTTTCCTCTAATGCAACTCTCTTCGCTGTGTTCGATACGCATAGTAAATTAGTAAACGCACTTGTTATCAAGTCTTTGTCCTCGCTTAGTCTTTTATTCCTCTTGGACTGACTGTAATTGTGAGCGATGAACAGATGCAGCAAGATGTTGCAAAGTTCCTCGCCCACTGGAACTTCGTTTTGCGCAACTTTGCAGTTTGCCAACTTTTCATAGGCCGTAGAAAAGTTTTCATTCCTGTTTGACTTCTTGCAACACGTATTGGTGCTTTGTAAAGAAAGTTTATTCACGTCGGCCATGATTTTTCTTAAACTGTTTCGACTGTTGCTCGAAGAACGTACTAAACTGGTGTCTATTACAGTCTGTAGCGAGATAATGCTCTTTCCCAAAGATTCTTTTAGGATTTCGTGAGAAAGAAGAAATGCAAGGCAGCCTGTGGCGCTCATACGAAGCTCCACGTTAAAGTCTTTCATTGCAATACAAATGGATGAGAGTACAGACACAGGATTGCATAATTCCAGAGCTTTCTGTATCGATTCGAAGTGCTGATTCTCCGTTAAAGAGAGGATAGCTATGAAATTGTAAATCTCGGTCCAGAGTTTATTTCGCAAAGACACTAATTCCACTGTATCGTTACCTGTGTAAACGATTGAATTATTGCTTGTATTTTCTTTCTCTTTTCCTTTCGAACTTACGGTATAAATCACTGCTCAGGAAACGGAACAAAATGTACAACGATCCTGGGGAAAAATTGGCAACGAAAGTATATTCGCTACTGTGCGTCACGCAATTCGTTAAAACTGTACAAATGTTGATGTACATTTCTAAAATGTCGCAATAATGTGTCAAGTCCTTGCTGTTATCAACATCTTGAGGAATTTCGTTGATGCATCTGAAAAGTTACACGCAGAAAATTGCAAAATACGTATCGATCTTAGATGAAACATCGGACAAGTGTAAAATCTATTTTTTATTACCCAAATAAATATTTGTCAATGGAATGCTCATAAATTTGATGAACAACTTCTTGCTTCCCTACAAATATCAAGTTATTTAACAATTTACAAACAGCCGTTATTAACGAAGGTGTGGTTACGAATTGTAAACAATTATCAACGTCTATGGTTGCCGAATCTTTCGCTGAAACTGAACACAATTAGCTGTTTCATATTCGAAAACAAATCCGATTTCGGCAGCGTCGAATGTACAGCAGACTCCCTTGCAAAAGAATAAAATAATTTGTGAATAATAAAACACAGTAATTGCCTGCATTTGGGAATTAAATTTACTTCAGTTGAGCGTTGTTATTACATTTTTATTATACATTAACCGTTTGAGTCCCTCGCAGCGGGATCGCGCTTTTCAGGTATCACTTTTCGAAGAAAATTTACTGTATTCTGAGCGACATAGACAACTGGCCGTGTACTTCCATTCTACCGAAGACAACGCGCTCAACTTTATTGCTGTTAAGTTACTTATTTCTCATATTAACCATATGAGTAATAAATTTTGTTTCTATTAGAGTGTCCCATATGTTTCTTTCGCATCACGCTAGGAATGACTCTAACTGGCTATGTTTATATAAACATGCAGACTTATCTATTAGCCGTCTATGGCATCGGTTTCAGTTGTCCCAAAGCTCTTTTAAAGTACGTTTTATTGGTGACACAGTCTCTTTTAAAACTTTTTTCTACACCGTTCAATATGGATAGCCAAAGGAAGCATTTGTGGACATGTTATGATTCATTGCTTCAAAAAAGGTAACAGTGCAAAGGATATTGCAGACGAGATATTACAGTTCGCAATTAGTTTAAGAGATTTAGAGCTGGCAATTTTGAATTGAGAGATGAAGACCGCAGCGGCCGCCCAGCAACGACGGATACGGACCTTATCAAGGCCATGCTCGCTGAAAATTCGCGATATAGTGGATGCCACTAACATTCCCAGGACAACAGTACATAAAAAAAAGAAAGAAACTTATGGGACATCCTAACAGTTGTCAGAATTTTAAATCTAAAACAAACTAAGGCTATTGCGCCGCTTGGGTCTTTCTGACAAGATTTTTCCGAAACGTCTGAGACTCAAACGGTTAACAATACTGTTGGCATAGCAATAATAATAATTTCAAAACTATTACTTTAGAATTATACGCGTTACACGAGAGAAATTCCCATACAGATTTCCTGTAAATTTCCTGTAAATTTACATAGCACGTAACGTTAGGAGTCTACTGTATAAACATTAGAAGTACACGTACAAGGCTGCAATTCGTCTTGGCAACTGTACAGATACGAAATCGTATGTGGCACCAGGGACGTAGAATCCAATTGCTTGCTACGAACGGAAGAGGTCTTGCTATTCTCTGTTTTCTGATTATCAACATCGTCGTAATCCAAAGAAGTGAACATATAAATATTAGAACATAAGGCGCTAATCTCATAGTAAGTGTTACATTGTTCCACGTATATCAATATAGCATTCGCCTTTAAAGAATCCACCTAAGCGAACATATGAAACTTAATCCAAACGAATTTTCATTAGTTTTTTATTATTTAAAAATCTCTATTCTACTTACGTATTGGAAAATGATCGAGTTGCAGTTTTTTACTAAATTACTGAATGCGTAACATGCTTGTTCTCTAACAATACACGATTCTTCCCTGCTGGCTATGTACTGAAGCAACACTTGACACAACTCGCTTGGCGTTAGTACTATAGAGTTCAGTAATTGAGAAGCTGTATGCAAATTGTTCATCAAACCCGCCAACAATTGTAAAGCAGACGCACGAACCAATGGATCCCTATTTTGCCACAGCATTGGTAACCAATTTAACGTGCGATCTTCTTCGTACCAGAACTGCGTGAAAATCTGGGAGAATTTTTTCAAGTGAAAGTACAACGGTGCACGTTAAATTGACGATGTTATAAATGGAAGTATTAGTTTACATGTACCTACACTTTTACTGAAGTTTATCTGCATTTGATACAACAAATGATTCAGACATATAGCAGAATTTCTGGTTATAGATAAACCCATGAAACTAACAGTTCCAGCTCCGTGGAAGGAGACGATTAATTCGATTAACGTGTTTCCTAATGATATCAATAAATTTGTATAATTTGCCCAATGACATTTTCCAATTAGATATGTTAAACATGTTAACAACCAGTCGAGGTAAGCTGTAATATTGCAAGTTGTATTAAACAAAGGTAAACGTGCAAGTATAACGAAAGAGAGAGATTTACCTAAATTATAAAAATGTTGTTGATCTCCTAAACATAATGTGGAAACAACTAGTTCGATAAACTGGAGCCAAACATCTTGAACCTCGGTGGTACATCTTTCACCGATTTCTACGGCTGAACATGTACGAGCTAACTTTAATATAGACTGATGTATATTTTGATTATCTAATTCAGAATTTTTCAATAATTCAGCGAACGATTTCGTTATGTTCTTCATTATTTTATTCGTCCATTTATGTTTCCCTGTTACAGTCGAAAGAATAAAGATATTTTTCACCGTATTCCAACGTGACAAGCATCGCTAATTATTTTTATTTTACCGTCTTTCGTAACATTGATATAGAGCTGTAAAAAGTTTAAAACTTCGACAAACAGATCGCAATCCTCTTTGCTTGTAGGCTGCAAGAATAAGAACCGTTCGAACGTTTCTTCCCAGGATAATAAGCTTATATCTTTCATTTCTTCATGTTGCTGCATTTTGTAGAATTTTATATACCTGGAAATATTGCATAATTATCAAAGAACCAAACATAATTGTTCGTAAAAAGCTCTGTACCATAAACAGTTGTGAATTGCAAAAGATGCTTACATTGTGAGATAATCAAGTGCGCAGGAAACCAAGTCGTGGGTAGTTGAATTTTGTATATTGTACAATTGCTGCTGGCAATAATAATGGGGCCAGCTGAAACGTAAAATGAAAAATTCGTTCTCGTCAACTTTCAATTTCTCGGATATATCGGAATTGTAGAGATCTTCCCAATTTTTCCAAAGTACATTTACACCGTCGTTCCATTTCCATATCCAATACTGTTTAATAAACGTTAACGCTAATGGATTGGTACTGTGAAGAACTGGGAAAAAATTTACAAGTTTAATGTATCTCATAGTCATAAATTGTAGCAATATGTACGAAATATTAAATCAGTTTACCATATGTGTCTGATCGCCTGTGCATACTTATTTTCGAATGTGATTTACAAAGGAATGGTAATCTCATTTTAGACACAATAATATAAGGTAAAGAAATATTTAATTGATTATAATTCTGCGCACATTTGTCACTCAGCCTCGTGATATATTCATTGTAAAGCAATAAACATAATAATTGTGCGCCGTCAATTTTTACGCATTCGTTGTTCGGAAATAAAAAGAAACCTGAAACATATTCGATAATTCTAACACTATCATCCTTTTATCGTAAAATAACTGTTTTAATTACATCGCTATACATACTCCTAATTATATTCGAAAGAACGTTAACTTGAGTAGATAAATCTTGGCGTATAGAATGTTCGGTAGACGCTAGGAGTTTTAATATGGTAATTATAGGAATGACAGAATCCGAATAATTTTGGAATTCTTGTTCGATCTGAAAATGAACGTAACACAACGAACAGAGAAAATTGTAGAATATTTCATATTTCAAATAGAACTTACTAGAGCGCTGGTGAATATCTTTAAGATCAAGGGTAATCCATTTTCCTTGATAAATAATTTATGCAACGAAGAATCCGTAAGCATAACACTAATCTGCACTAATGCAGATTTTCGCATTTTCGGATCGACATTTGGCTCGTTCAACATTTCCAGGACAGATAATAAATTGTTTCTCTATGGAAATAAACATTTCGTGTTACATCGCGTGTGTAAACTTTCTTCTAACATTAAATACATTAGCTTTGTAAAAGTATTGGTATTTCCATGTGTATATTAACGCTTTGCCGCGTATACTTGAGAATTTTGCAATGTCCCATTAGATAAATTTGTCCATTTCAAACACTTCAAAAGAATGCTACGTTATCTCACCTATTTTTACTTTATTTCAATATTTTACTATCATTCAAAATCTACCGCGCTAGCTATGTAAACCTGCTACCATGTTTCCATTACCCATAAGCATCTCATTCAGATAGGAAACTCTTCCTGTGAAGCAAATACGTTACCTGATAACTGCCTTCGCACTTTTTCAACAGAATTTCACGCTCGAATATGCAAAGCGAGCTCAGAGGTAGACCGTGTAAAGAACACAGTCGTGGCAACTTTTGAAACAAATCTGCCTCCTTTCCGAGAAGCCAAATCAATCGGCAAACGGCTTCTTCTCTAATATCGGCGTCCGACGAGAAGAGAAATCTCAAATTACCCTTTAGAACCTTTGAAACAAATGCACAAAGTAGATTAATATATCCTCTTCGATCGTAGATTAGCTCTTTGCACTCGAGGACTTTTTCGCTCGGGCGAACTAGCAACTCGAGACGATTTTGGTTATATTAGGCAAGTGTTTTACAAGTACTTTAAAATGATTTATACTCAAACAAACGTATACAAATAATAAAATTTCGACGATAGCGTCTTCCCTTACAATTTCTTTTTCGCATAATTATTCGTTTCAGAAACTATTTCTTTAACGAGTCTATTGGTAAAGGGTTAATACGTACCTCGATATACGGCAATTGTATATCGGCAGAAATATCAGGATCGAAGATTTTCGTTACACATTGGCCCAAAGTTGTAGAAGGATGAGCATGGCATTGTAAAAGAGGTAATACCGGTACTATTCCTTCTAATGATTTCAACCATCCAGCTTCGCCCATTTGTATTCTGCCTTTTAATATGTAAACTAATATTTCTTCCGACATTTCTTTTATCTGAAGAAATAAATAGCACAATTTGAAATTGGACGTTACAAAAGGCTACGTTCGTTTATAAAATTTAATTTTACCCTTTCATCTTCGTGCGTCACACCGTGGGATATTATCTCAGTTAAAACAGTCGATTCGAATAGAAATGTTAAATTCTTCCACGACAATCGTTCCCTGTTATACTCCAGTCCTAGGATATTTTTAACCAAAGTGTGACATTCTAGATATGTGACGTACTGTATATCTGTATCCGCATTTGCTAACAAGCTCAATACTAATTTCATAGCCAATGTGCGATCTTCGTTGTTTAAAGAGTATCTTAAACATTTAAGAAAATTGCAGTTTTAGATTGAATCGACGATATATTTTACGTTTGAAATATGTACCTATTTATATTCTGCAGAAATCTAACAATTTGCTTTACGATGTTGAAATTTTTGTGATAAGACAAACTTAATTTCGAAGCGTGGAACATTTTCAAATTATCCGAATAAGACGAAGAGGATGTGTGTTTAATTAAAGATATTGCTGCTTGCATTGACTTCACTATTACCCTCGTTTCATCGAACAGTTTAATATATGCGATTTCTTCGTCACCTTGAAATTGCTATGAAAAAAAGATAAACGATTATAAATGTACCGATGTTATCTTGAACAATTGAATATCACTTACCCGGCTGTACTCTTGTAACGTAGAATGCATCTTTGGATATAACAAATAAATAGGAGCATCCATTATAGCAACGCATATCGACGTTTTCAGCGACTTGGGAAAGATAACATCTGCTATCTCTAGCGGAACAATGTTACTTAACAATTTTATCGTAATAGCTATAAGATGTAAATACGTTATCCTAAAATGATCGGTCGTACAACAAGTTCTAAAACGTTCTATGACATCTCCCAAGATGCTGAATAGTAATTTCATATTCTCAGTTATTTTCAAAGCCATATCGTTGCTACAAAGCCAAATATTTGGCATAATACTGATAATAAGTAATTGTACTAATTCGTATGTTAAATCTGTCATGTATTTGATGTTTCTTAATGGAAATGTTGAGTTAATAGAAACACTGAGTTGAGATATAACACGTTTCAAGGTTTCGATACAAAAAGAAGGTACGAGCATTTGCTGCAATTGCAAGATTGAATCGTCAATGTTGTCCGAAATGCTTTGACTTCTCTCGCTTATACCCTGAAAAGAGTAGCTGTAAATAACTCGTCGTTCGTTCATTTTGATTATCAAACTGTTAAGTAACTTAGGTACTTACGGTAGATTGATAGGCTTGATAATTAACTTCTGGAAATCCTCCATCGGGACTATCTCTCGCTTCCGAAGAAGAGTACATATTGTTGCTCAATTTCCCTGTTAATAACTGAAAGATACATTTTTCGGCGATATGTTATACCACACTTAAGCAATATTATTATATATTTACTTTCTGTTTCTTGTTTGCGATGCACGGTTCGCAGTAGTAATAAATCCGTAATCTCAGGGACCTCGTTAATTTGTAAAGTGTTTGTAATATCGTCGGCGCTACGATACAGAAGCTTGCGTTCGAATTGTTTGCGCTGGATTCTAGAAGACTGTGCAGTATCTAAAATTCAATTTGACGTTTTTAAATGCTTTAGAAATTCGAATATTCGAGATACTGAGAATTTCAACGCTCACAGAGACAATCGCTGGTCTTTGAAGAAAAACTTCGGCAGGGAAATCTTGCATCATCACGTTCGTTATAAATTTACACGTGTGCAATATCAGATTCGTGTCCAAATTATTATTCAGAGCTTCTTCAACTGCCGCTAATACACCGGTATCCGAAGCGACCAAAGGTTGCCATGGCATAAGCAGCCATTTAATACCACCCTCTGTTGCTTTAGATATCGGAGTTCCATCCTTGTATTCCAATGTTAAATCAAAAGGTACGGTACTATTAATCATAATTCATTATTTTGTATAATAAACTTTCCGTTTGTACAAATACTTCGTGCAATATAATTATCAACACTTTACCGACCAATTCGATCTGACACTCGATAGATTTCTGCCGTCGCACTTGTTCTTACAGCTCTAGAAATTTCAAATCAACTTTCGCGAGGGAATGCGTTCTCTTATTACAGGGTAATTAATCAATTTGCTGTGCTGGCAGCAAGAAACCGATTAAAAGCCGATTAAATAAACTTCCGGTCGGCAAAATGTTTGATTATGGTCAAATATTCACCTATCTACAGTAGAAGGATTGGTGAGCACACTTTCGGATATATTAGAATCTCCAATCTCGTACGTTTTAGCTCTGTATTGATAATCCTTAATGCAAGGTCTGTATCTATTGTAACCAGTATGTTCCATTGCTAAAGAGCTGGGATTCTTAAAGAAGAAATAGAACAGATTGTTTCAATTTTCTAATTTTTGTATGCACAATCCTAAGGAGATTATACAAACCTTCATATTTTCCGAATTCGGTAATACAGTTTGAAATTTATCCGAATTTATAATGTCCTCAATTTCCCTCAGTTTCTCATGCCATTCTAAGCTTAACTTCCTTCTCAATTCGTGGAGTTCATTTTGAAATCTTATTTTACCAAAGGCATTTATATAACTCTTATCACCTGTCTTACAAAATACACAAGAATTATTCAGAAATTAAATGTCATACTTAAATTGTACTTATATGATGAATGTAAAGGGTGGTTTAAGATGATTAAATACCTTCAGCAACCGAAGTAACAGATCCAAGATCTTTTGTACTTGCGAGAAGGTCTCAAACGAAAACCAGTGAAACAATTTCGTGATTAATTCCTTCTTAACTGCGTCGCAATCGCAACCAAGTCCAAGATCGTACTTTAATATAATATTATCCAAAGCTCTCAATCGAATTTCTTCGATACCGTGACCTGAAAAATGTAACGAATATTTCAGCTGCTTCGTTTCAAACAATAGAATTCACTCGTACTTACTTAATTTCTTCACATGTATTGCTGATATTCCGTTCATATTTGGTATTTTTCTAAAAGATACAAAACTGTCATATTTCAGGTTAATTGCTTCACCTCCTTTTTGAATATTTTCCCGCCAAACATCGTACGGACACGTGTAATCTTCGATTAGATTTTTTTTAAGAACATAAACGTTTACCTCAAAAGTATAAACATTTATCAAATAATAGAAAACACTTTATATGCTTTGTGTTATTTTATTTACAACGATATGAGTCGTACTTTTATGGCACAACATATTATTGGGGTATTTCACTTGCGTTAGGTTTCACAGATCCCTAAAGGCGGTTACGCAACGAACATGAGAAGTTCTCACTCCATCTTTGTTATTCAGTCCTTTACGTTGTGGCGCTACATGAAAAAAGAACGAAAGAGAAAGGCGTTTCATCTTTTGGAATCGTTTATTATATTCATCATTCGCGTTTATGCAAATTAGAGCTGCTTGTACAGGGTTTTATCTAAAGTACAGTGATCTTTTAATACTGGAGCTATCAAACCAGTCAAAATGACAATTTACTCCAAGTTATAATTCTGCATTTCACAATTTCCTCGTGACTTTTGTCACAATATCCAGAAAATTAAATTTATCAATTTGAATTCTCTTTTCCCGCGCTTTTTTCAAAACTATGTAGTATACCGCAGTCGGACATTTTGACTGGTGTTTTGCAGTACCACCGACGTCAATCGTGGGTCTAAACAATCTGTTTAGAATTGATAATCGTAACGTTATTTTACGTTTCAATTTCTGTCGCGATTCGTTTCAATTAGCCGAAGAGCTTGCTAGAGCATTACAAGAAGAACGAACGTTGGAAAATGCAACGCACGATTCGGATAAACGTAGGTGGTGTCAAATGGGACGTTGCAGAGATAAAACTAGTAAAATTTCCAGCGATAAATGCAAGCAATATTTCTGCAGGAAATGTATATCCAAAAATACTACGATCTCCATTTGCAAGTATTATTCTCGCTAATAATAAATTTACCATTGTTAAGCATAAAAAAAAAGTTACTTCTAAGCGGTACAAACATGTATAATATTACGTAAAAATTAAGAAAATATGAGTCAACGTAATTTTAATTCCTCTACCTCCATTTCCAAGAACTATTGCCGCTAATAATAAACTTACCATTGTTAAGCATGAAAAAAGTTACTTTGATCAGTACAAACATATACAATATTATGTAAAAATTAAAAAAAAAAAAATGAATAAAGGTTATTTCCGTTGCAACACGGACATTAAAATTAACCAGTCATTTTGACTGGGTTTGGTAGAAACAGGTATGCAATATAATCGTCGGTAATTCTACTGTTAAGGAAGCGATACAAAACAATATATATTAACAAAAGTTGTTCATAAAGGGGGACGTTATATAGCGTAAAAGTATATTAGGTGTTTACAAAAGTTTTCGTCGTTTTTCTTCTTTTTTCTTTCTTTAACCAAATCCATTTATTTGTCGCACATAATACAATATATTCCCTCGCTTTCTATAATATTCTTCTATCTTATATTAACAGGTTAAGTCTAAGATTATCAACACTATCATTTTTCAAAAACAACGCGATTCGATTTCGAGATAGTTGACGGAAACTTTTGCAAACACCTAATATTTTTTTGTACCTGGTATGGTGGAGGATATATCAAAGTCAGTAGAACGTTTTTTAAATCGAATGTTATATTTCAATACACAATATCACAGTATACATCGAGACGAGTTTAAGGATCGTACAATAAATGAAACACTAAAAATAATGAAAGAAATATATGAGAATGAAAAAGGAACTAGAAGTATTAGGTTGAGAACCCCTATTTCCCCACAACGTGCTAGATAACTAGTGATTTATGGTGGATCCTTCTTATACATCGTCTAATTAGGTCTTGCTAGTTAGCTTCCGCAGGTTTTAAGCTCACGCTGTTTTATCTTGGCTTTTCGAAAGTGTACGTAGGGCTTATCGATTTTAGTTGAAACCGTAAAAACTAACACAAATGTATAACGATGAAGGTTCTATGTGAAATGGTGTACGCCATTTGATGGCGTTTATTAATGAAACTCGTTGCACGATGTAACGAACAGCGTGGGGATCTATGTGAAACGTCATTCACCATTATATGCGTCGTATGCCATTTCACATAGAGTTATTCTCTGTGCGTTTGGTTAGTTTTAGGGTTTTGGTAAAGATCGATAAAACTCATAGTGTACTGCAGAGTATATACGGAGGTGGAAAGATGATTTGCAGATGAATACGGAAACTAGAGGCATTCATGTTCCAGTATTAACACATCCATGATGAGAGAGGCTAATTCACCTCGTTTGCATACTTCTTACGGTATCCTATAAAAAATATTAACTACAGTAGAACCTCGTTTATCTATACTTCATACGTACAAATTTAGACATGGATTATACAGTGCTGGATAAAAGTATCGGCACAGCACAATTGTTAATACAAATACTCGTAAATGCTGAACAAATTGATTTAAAGAAAGAGGTTTCGAACATATTCATTATTTGTCTAGTTTATTGGATAACAGGAAATAACGTAAATAAAGTTGTATATAAAATAATAGGAAAAATGTGGCACTGGAGCATTTTATATCCTAACCTAAACAGAATATTTTTCTCGAATTGGGATGAATCGTAAAAAAGTTTGTACAAAGTGGGACTTAAAATGAGTAATTACTGAGATTTTTAAAACAAGTTTTATTTCAAGTGGTGTTCAAAGTCCATAGTAGACTTACGTAGTCGAATTTTCTACGCAGAATTTGAGGATCTATTCGAACTCGAGGAGAAATATTATATATAAAATATATTTAAAAAGCTGAAGGTGATCCTAAAGTCTCGATAAAACAGTAAGCTAATAAAAAGTAGATTAGAGCACTGTATGTCTCCTTAGACACCATGGAACTTGAATAATTTTTTCGTAAAACTAATAATGTGTATATATATATATATATAATTTAAAAAAATTTTAGTAGCTGATTTGAGTATGCTCTGTTGAATGGTGGTGCTTGCAGCTTCCGGTGATAATCGGAAATAGGATTTTCAGACCGGAAGTCGTCTTTTTTTTTAACGAGATCTGATATTTCTTATTGCATATTCGAACAAAAAAATGATAAAAGGTTTATCTGAAACATTTTTCTGATTTCGAGTTCACATTTTTCAAATTAAGGATGCAATTTTTAACCACGAATTTGCACAAGTTACAGGATAATAAATTACTAAAACAAATGCACAGAAATAAACGAAAGAGTAACAGGGATTAAACTTGGAAATAAACAGGAAACAAAATGGGTATCTAGTATTGATCGATTTGAGACAGAACTTTAATATTTTTTTTTGCGTACAATCCGAATGTGCGATAAAAAAAATTCCAGGCCTCGTCTGACTTCCGGTTAGTTCCAGAAATCGCAGCAACCACTGTTCGATAGAGTCTACTCGAATTAATTACTAAAATTTCTTTAATTTTCCATAAAAATCTTTGCTACTTTAATAGAGTTAGACATCCTGTATAATTTAAAAAAATATATATCAAATGTATTTCTATAAATAATAATTAGAGATCCTTGATTTCTACTTATTTTTTTATACATTCGAACGCAAATAATCTTTTCTTAATTTGTTGCTTACCAATTTTCTAAAGCACGGAAATTTCGAATTTTGTAACACGTAAAGTAATAAAAATTGATATAAGGAATAGGAAGGGTGTTAATAATGGAGCAACAATGAAAACATATTCTCCATATCGTCGATTTGTGACAAAGCGCAGTTTTTTAAGTTTAGTTCGTTCCATTTCTGAAAAAAGTTGCGTTAACAATTTGTTTCTTTTTTTATAATTACGGTCCCTTATTAAATCGACATAAGCATACACAGATATCCAGAATTTTTACAGAAATTGTTTGCTCAATCCACCTTTCCAGTGTATAACTAAAAATGAGTGAAAGTTGCAACTAACTGCTTCATTTTTATTTTTATTATTGAGAGAAAACGCGTTAAAATATTTGACAGTGATTATTTCTTTTTCTTTTTTTTTTCTTTTTTTTTTTAGAAAATTTAAGATTTAATTTGTATCTATTTAAAAGTATACAAATGTTCTTCGCATCTAGTAAATAACATATCCACGTTTGAATTTTCCATGTTTGAATTTTGAATTTTTGATTTTTTCGATGTTCCATGATTGGAACGATATGATCACTAGAAAATGTAAAATAATAGGAATTACGGAAACTCTCTGTCACAGATCGGCAACATTAAGGAGATAAGAAAGTTTCGAAAGGTCCATTTAATCACCTCGTGAAATTTCAAAGATAATTCGAA
The DNA here is from genome assembly GCA_951804975.1 of Anthophora plumipes. NCBI lineage: Eukaryota > Metazoa > Arthropoda > Insecta > Hymenoptera > Apidae > Anthophora > Anthophora plumipes. Next base: position 3,680,142 of record OX638122.1, read on the forward strand.
GCACATGCTTTCATCTAATGGGACTCGGTGTGTGTGTGTGTTCGTTTTGTGTATTACAATCGGATTAATCTCACAACACTGATTTACATAATGCTGTACAAATTATTTAACTGCATATAAACGTACAAAATGGGATTAAAAGTAATCTCGTCGAATCGTTGGTTTCTCGTACTTCTTCGAATTTTATTTATTCTACATATTTACGCAGTTCCCGTACAAGATATACTGTCGCAGCTCTCGAGAGTGAAATCGAACAGTGTAATTCGAGAGTACTCTCGAGAGCAACTGTCACAGCTCTCAGGCTCATCCGTTTCTCTTCTAAAGCACAATCGCTTCTGAGACGTTCCTTCGTCCATACAGGTTGTTTCTGCTCTTCCCAGAGAGAACAAGTCGGCGGATAGAAAGGGCTACGGCCAGGATTGACGATCGTATATGCAGTTAAACAATCGGGCAAGTGGGTGGTCGCCACGATTTACCTTACAATTAACAACGCAATTGTCAGGGATTTGATAAAGACTTTTGGAGGTAGGTGGGAGGGAGAAAAAGCAGCGTTTTCAGCGAACGAATTGAAAAATCGAAGTCGAAAGTAAAGATCCAACGTTGTTCAAATCTTTCCCTTCAATTCTCGCTGTCCTGTTCTCCCTCCTGCTCATAAACGTCTATCGGGGTAAAGAGAAAGGTAGATAATCACGACAGACAACACATACACGGTATACGCTACTAAAAAAAAAAGGAGAAAGTATGAAATGTCGTTAATAAACGACGATTAGACGAACGGAAACGCGATACGTCCAGGCTACAGATCTCACATGAACATCGACAACGACATAAATATTTCTGAAGTTCTCATCTGAGTATCTTACATTAGATCTGTCCACGCGAGTGTGAACGAGTTGGGATCTAGATTACACGTAGAAGTACAGAAAAAAAAAATTAAAATCATCGACAGCTCGTTAACTATAAAATGGTAAGAGTTCTCCACTCTGTGGACAAATACGTACATACGATGGATATGCATACACGTATACGCGACCAACGCGTTTCCTTTCGTTCCGCTTCTAATATCTCATGAACGTTCAACGCTGTTCACGCTTGTATGCGTTGCACGCGTTAGGAATAGATATGTTACGGTAAATATGATTAATCCGGTGATTACGTACAATTGCCGGTTATTATATATAATCATCACTAAATTTGGTAAATGTGATAAAAGTCCATAACTTTACCAAAATTCGTCCAGTTTACGCAGCTGTTTGGCTTCTATCATAACGTAGACCATTGCTAGGTAATGCGTAAGCAAACAAGAGCAAGTAAAAAAATATAGAACGAGTGCTAAAAAAGGTTTAGAATCACAAGCAAATAAAATGTTGAAAGTTTCAAATCTTAAATTTCCTTCTGGTAAAGTTGGTGACACAGTGAAACTACGAGTATCAGACGTTGACGGAGCAAGAAGTGATCCACGAAATTTATTAGCGGTGATATTAGAAGTTCAAAATAAAAAGCTTTATCAGAAATCAGTTCACAATTTCTGAAGAACAATTTATTTTACTTGACGATGTTCCAGGTCTAGCAATATCACTTCTAGGGCTTGCAAAAACCCGATAAAATTTCAGAACCTAGTTTTTGGTTTTTCATCAAGTGAAAAACCGGTTAACCGGTTTTTCATCAGGTTTTTTAATAAAATATAAAAATAAATAGACTATTACTTTAAATATACAACAAAACCTACCTTAAATATAGTGGAGCTATAAACCAAGGAAAATAAATAAAAATATACAACATAAAATTTAACAATTAGAATTATTTTTTATTTAAGAATTATATAAAATAAAAATAAAAATAACATAACTTCATTATTAATATTGCATTATGTGAAAAGAATAGAAAAGTAACATAAAACATAATTTATAAATTTTGTTTTTTAATAATATAATATTTAAGGAAAACTAATGCGTCCAACAGGTCATACTTCATGGACGAACATAATTTGGTACAGAAATTAAAAAAACTCTCTCACTGTCTGTTGACGTGGGTTGAATCGATGCCAGTGCATTTAACCAGTTAACTACGTTTGACGTATATACACGTCAATCTAAAACTTTATTTTAGTGCGATTGACATGTATAGTCGTCGTGTAAAATAAAAAATTACCATTTACTAGAAAAATTTCGGATTTCAGTAAGAAGTAATAAAAATATCATTTGTTGGTATGTTTCCTTTACATTACCAATGAAACTGTATTTAATAAAAGAAAGTTTGATTATTCTCTTTGGTATATCGATTATACCCCGTACAATGTATTGCTTTTTACAAACTTGACTTGATTATTCTCCCCAATGCACCTTGCTTTTAAAACTACTACACTGAAGTCAACTGAATTTCTCAAAATTATATTTTTTCTTTAATTTTTCTTGTTTATGAATTTTATTATTTGTCGGCAACTTTTAAATTTCTAATAACAATAACCTTTTCAATAAGGAATTGTTCATTTTTTATCAAATGAAAACGTAATTCTACCTCGTTTTGTCTGCCCTTCTCATAAAATGTATAATAGGAGCATTTGCCCTGCGATTCGACGTGTATACTCGTTGTTGGTTGATTTTAATTACGCATCCCGTGAGGGATTTTTAAAACTAAATTCTGCAGTTAACTGGTTTAAATAATTAAAAATCGAATGTATCCTTATTATTATTAATTCCACCATCTTTGTAAGCATCGAAGACACGACTGGTCACGCGAGCGTTGGCTATGAACCGCCGCGCTCGCTCGTGGTCGTGAACAAATAATGCATGAAATTTGTTGTTAACAACGCTGCATGCAGGAAATTCTAGACAAAACTTACAAAAAAAAAATCATTTGACTACATATGGTAGTTTTGGTATTTAAAAAAATGAAATAGTTATTGTCATTCGAGTTGCTCTATCGAACCAAACGACTATATAATTGATTTTCTTCTGTTTTTCGGGAAAATCTGGGGGTTTTACGCGTGTAAGCAGAAGGAGAAGGAAGTGATAGAGAGGAGCGGCGGGGAAAAGGAAATGTTGCGTTCGTCCGAGGTCTTCTAGTGGATTCATCAGTAAGGCATCCTATATAAGGCATATATATATATATATACAAACAGAACTTTTCGCGAGGACTAGCGAGAATGGGCACGTGTCCGTCCCTTTAGTGGCGATGGGCAAAAGGGCCGCCACATATGGTTAGGTAAATTTTAACAAAAAACTGGTTAAGCGGTTTCAGTTTTAATCGGTTTGCAAGCCCTAATCACTTCGAGAATGTTTTAGAAAATGGTTAATTTGATAAATATTCAAGTATTCGTCACATTTACTTTATTTAGCGGTGGTTATACATAATCACCGGATTAATCATATTTACCGTAACAGATACACGTTTATACATAAAGGACTAGTCTATCTAACGCGACATTTTAAAATACTGTCTGGATCTTTGTCGATAGAGGATACTTTCCTAGAACGAGCTTTCGTTTCCGTAATCGTACGATTATCGTTTTAGCAAAATCTCTTATCCCTCGATCACTCGTTTGTATGTACAATATATGTGTCCATATGTGTGTGTAAATTAATCATTAATAATATCATCTTCCTTTTGCTTCTTATCTCTTTTTCCGTTTACAGCTATGTATAATTACACCGCGTTTGCTTAAGTGCTAATGATATGTATTCGTTTTGAACTATAGCGTTTTCTTTCTTCTTTAGTTTGATACGGCCTTAGAAGGTAGTCGGTTCGATCGCACTGCGATTCAGAACGATTTCGGCAAGTCAGATTCAATTAATCGAGATTCGATACCTGGTGCTGTGTGCGCGGGCAGTCTTGTTTCCGTAGAATTGATTCGTGAAACTGTTTCGCTGAACTCGCTCGTCACTAGCGTTAAAAATTAGATATGTTAGACTTTTTCATGCAATCGTCTCTCGTAATTAGAAACTTACTCGCCTGGGAAAGTTTCTCAGACGTCTCAGAACGTCGTCTACGCGATAAGGAATTGTTAAACATTTTTAATTTATATATATATTGCATTTTTACATCCAAATGTGAATTTTTTCACGTGCTCTCTCGCTAATTTTCGCCACCAACAGAACTGTACCCTTAATTTTCCTAGTGACTCGTTTGCGTACCCATATTTCTACGTTTGGTCGTGTTTGAGGAAAGGTACACGTATTTTTCTGTATCTTCTGTTACACGTCTCCAATTTATCTTCGACTTTTCGTCTCAGTTTGATTAGAGGATGTATTTGATATTTGTAATTTATATATCTATTGCATTTTTACATCCAAATATTTATTTTTTCACGTGCTCTCTCGCTAATTTTCGCCATCAACAGAACTGTACGCTTAATTTTCCTAGTGACCATTTTTCTGTACCCATATTTCTACGTTTGTTCGTGTTTGAAAGAAGGTGCAGGAATTTTTCTGTGTCTTCTGTTACACCTTTGAATCCAAGCGTGCCAATTTACTTTTGCCACTTGGTCTCAGATAGTTTGATTAGAGGATGTGTTTGATACTCGTAATTTTCCACTTTTGATACACCTTCCAGTCGTATCTTTCGTTTGATGGGAGGTAGAAAAGAGTTGTATGGTACAAGTACTGTGAGATACTCTTACAGATCTCCCTATTGCTTCACTTTTCTCGTAAATGCAACGATTTGTTTGTGAAGAGAACATCTTTTCACACAGAATCGCACTTTCTTCTTCAAATACTCCGATTCCTGGGAAGTAACGACACTTCGTGGAACATTTCTAAACTTTTCAGAAAACGCTTTCTGAAAGAGAATATTTACAGGTACATGTAGTTCATTGTTTTACAAAAAAAAAACTGCAAATGTCTCACGAAGTATCAATTACTCTTGCATTATAATTAGACACTTTGCTAAGAAGAGTCGATCTACGTGAAATAAATACGCAGTCTCGTTTACAAGAAAAGTGCATCTCCTCTCACTTACGAAAGAAGGAATAGGAAAAACTGTCTTCTCATATTATACTTCTAATCAAACCAGATATCCAATCAGTTCCAATTTACATTATTTATTCTGTGTAGTGGAAAAATGTTCTGAAATATATATAAAGATGTATATGTATGTGTGTGTGTGTGTTGTGTATATCCTACTAATATACTAACAGTTTTATCAAGAATTTGATTTCAAAGTATTTGCTCTGACATTTTTCCGCAGCTGGTTTATTTTGTCTTTTCCCTTTTTGATACTTTCTCCTTCCTCTTCTTTTAAACTTTCGATAATTTTTCTAGCTTACATACGAACTTTTTGCAATTCTCTATATTAGCTTTCGATATTTTTACACTGTTGCGGCGATTTTGTGATATGTGCCTTCATATGAATTAATTATAAAAAAGGTACTGTTCAGAAACGAGGAATCCACTTTTTAGGCTCTTACAATTAGCACTGGAGAGAATAAAATGAAATATTTCGATCTACAGCGCTTCTTTTAAAATAGTAAAACTCTGTTCAACCTTTTAAGATTAGAAATGTTCTTAAGGAATCAGAATAGTTGCTATTTGATGCGTGACAGCGTAAATGGTCGAGTCTACCCGTAGGTGCGATTAATCTTGCCTTATGCTCGAGTTCCTTGGAGATTCCTTCGAAGGAATAAAGTCTATGAACTCTAATTGCAGCAAATTTGTATACCCGTTACCAATATACACTGTTATTTCTGTTTTGACTACAAATGTAAGATATTCCTGAGTATATTCCCTTCAACTTTGCAGAAATATTTCGTTTCGTCGTCGGTTTCAACCCATCACTCTTTTTTCTTCTATCGATTTGTCAATTTTAACACACTTCTGCTACGAAAACTGTGAAAAAGGAAGTAGTTTCTCTGTGAAAAGAAATTCGTGAATTCTAATAGACCTAACCTTTGCGTTTTTTAAGTATTAATAAAAGGATTTATGGCGCTAGCCTCGGTAGTGAGGGATTGGAGCGCAGAAAATTGGTAATTGTAGAGAAATAGTGTCGAGAAACTAGTAAGCTTTAGCGAGCACACGAGTTCAGTGAAACTTAGCAAGGAATTGTATTTTGCTGCATCTCTTTATCATTCTTTTTGTACGTGAACGAAAAAACTTAGTATCGAACCTTGAAATTGTGCTCCGATCTTACTCCCCTTTCGTCTGGTGTCGAGAATCAACGTCGATAGCACCAGACAGGCAATTTTCGATATGTATTGTTTTTCTTAGTATCACTTATACTTAAACGTACCTCTACGACTTAACGTCTAAGTTCCTTAAGTCTATTTTACAAGTTCAACTTGACCCTACCAATATCAAATACTTTACCGGTCAAGTATCGAGGTAACGCAAACTTTGATAACACTAATGATATGTATAATTCAACGATCTTGGATGTCTCATCTCTCTAGTCATTCTGCAGTGTGAAAATTCACGAAGGATGTTAAATATTGATATACAGGCGCCTCTTGACTTTCACACATTTCTAAAAATGCAATTTTTTGAAGACTTTTGTCGATTATGCGAAATTTATTCGCTTCGAATAATTTTACCTGTATTATAAATTAGAAAATATAATTTCTTTTAATAATAAAGTCTGTTTTCATTCGGAAATTAATTTCAGTAAGGGTGAATCAAAACCAAGCTTATAAATTAATTCATTAAGTGATAAGAAATTACTTCAAATAATTGAAAATTATAGTTGTATAAATTAATAGATTTGAAAAAAAAACTAGGATCAGATACCGTACTCTAAAATTATAATTAAATGTAAATCTTGTGATTTAATAGATAGTCCATTAAATATGTACGTTTTCGTTTGACAGCCTTGAAACAATTTTTCAATATACGTTTCAAATACAATTTCTCACGTTTTTCTACATCCCTCTAATTCAATATTCGCACGTACAGGGTGTCCCGTAACTAGTGTAATTCTCGGAAATGGGAGGTAGCTGAAGTGACTCTGAACAACTTTTTCCTTTACCAAAATGTCAGTCGAAGGTTCGTTTTTGAATTATTAACGAAAAACACTGGCCACGCGAGTGTTGGCTATGAACCGCCGCGCTCGCTCGTGGTCGTGAACAAGCACAGCGTGAGTATCGCGTCTTAAATTAAGAATAATGTAGAATTATTTGTTATTCATGAATAACAAGCAAACTGATAAGTTGTTTAATAATACTGTATTTTCGGGAGCCAATTATTAGTGAAAATCGACTACGCCTGTATATGTGTGCTCATGTCTCCATTCACGTGGTCAGTTAGGCTCAGTTTTTCGCAAACTTCCGTCGAATTTAACACACATCCGAGATGCAAATTCTTATCTGAATTCTGACCCTGTTTGCTCTCTTTTTAATCCTACGATTTAAGTTTCGATAGCACCATTTCGTTTTCTTTTAAATCCTGCGATTCAAGTTTCAATGGCGCTTTGAGATTCTAACTTCGCTTTTCCGAATTATTACTATTTTTTTTTTTGATTAACTCTTTTAATACAAGCAGACTCTATTTACGCGATTTTTATCCGCGCAAATGGAGGAACAGGTGTATATAAATGAAAATTGAAACAAAAATTCGATTTTCAAAGTTGAAGCTCAAATTTTGATAGTTGAATTACATTTTTTTCACTATCGACAACTTTCGGCTTTCGCTACTACCATTTGGGAATATGGATTAAGTTTCACGACGTGGCTATTTTTCTCGAAATTTTCACAATGCAGATCGAGATCTTCGAGTGTCTCGAATAAACACACCATTTGCTAAATAAATAAATAAACATCCTTTCTTGCTTATAACCAAACGAATCGCGTCATTTTACACTTTCAAGCTTTCGTTAAATCGCGACAAAGCGGAGGATATTCATTTCGTCTCATCTCGGATTGTCTGCACTATCGCTTCAATTCGGAACAGCTATATAATAAATAAATCGATTGTTTTCACCGCGAGAGGATCATCGCGTTTTCATCGGGACTTAACGAAAGGGATTTTATCATTCGTACACTTAGTTCGTTGTAAAGAACGAAAAGTATGTGTAAAGAAATCGAGGAATGAACATTCTCACTTCGTTTCGGATGAATAGGGTTGTTTGTTGCTTTGGTAAGTTCACTAGTATCGGTTTCTGTTGTGTCTACTTCACCTTAAACGAATAGTTCAACGTTTTAACGTTCCATAGGAGTTTTCTTTGCGTTCTAGTAAAATGTTTGATATCCTGTCGTTACTCTGTCAACAATACTCGGTCTCATGCTGTTAGACAAAACGAAGGTGTGTGTTGATGCATTAAACAAAGTGTATGTACATATGTTGTATCTTTTGATCACAGAAACTGAAAGTTACGGGAGCATTCGATTATCCAGCTGTTATCCAGTTGTACTCTTAAATGTACGTCTATCTACTATGTCTTTGTTACAATAAACAACTTTCTATTTCATTTTTAGAGACATTTTAGACACACTTTTCTGTTGCTCATTTGTTAAGTAGTTTTTTAAGCAGTGGATCATTCGACGTGATCTTTCTCACGCTAAAGCACCGTCGAATGATCCTTTAGAATAGATCATTGGTTCAAGCAATTCTCTACGAAATCGGCGGAATTTAATTAGATATCAGTGACTAAGCTTTGAGTATTAATTACCAGAGAAATCAGTCGCTCTCGAGAGAAATTTCTAGGGAGAAATATTTGTTGAAATTGTTTTAAACAGTAAAACGCTTTTGCCATCGCGAAATGTAGTTTTTCCCAAAGTTTCCTTTTCTTCTGAAATAATTCTGCAGTAAATCTTCCCGTTTATCTCTGCTGATTACAGAGTAAGAGAGAGCTTCACACATCCGCGAACAAACATAGTCTTTCATATGGAAAAATTAATCGCAAAATTTCCTTTGGCCTGACAATAAGACAATCTTTCAGATTTCCCATCTTGTGTCTTCAGAAGAGTCGTTCTGACTAAAAAAAAAAAGAATTTCTATTGTAGTATTTCAAATAAAATCGTTTACAGATTGATCTATGCATTTGGAAATGTACTTTCCAAGAGTATTCGGCAGATTTTACGACAGGAAATCGAAGATCTGCCTTTGTATCGACATTTATCGTAGAGAAAGGGTTAAAAGTACATCTAGGAGAGCGTGGATAATCTGCAGATCGCTGAGATGTATCATTTGGAAGATTGTTTCATTGATGTTTCCGGAAAAGCGTGAAATGTGATCTAACCGAGGATTGTCCAGCGATTTTCCAAGCTAGTACGTTACGATAATTTTGATATAGAGAGAAAGGGGGGGGGAGAGGGAGAGAGAGAGAGAGAGAGAGAGAGAGTGTGTGTGTGTGTCTGTGTGTAAAACGAGACTCTGTTAGATTTCTTATGTGATTTTGACTCCGTCCGACTCCATATACGGCTCGCGCCTCAAAAAACGAGATTCTTCTTTGACCGTGATTTCGTTCGATTCGATTCCTCTAACTTATCGAAGAAAACAGAGGAATGCATTATCTTTATAGAGTTGCTATGCTGTTATCGAAACTTTGTGTAATGCTTTACTGAAATCCTTTCGGAAAACGAGAGGGTTTCTATTTTCTGCTTGCTTTCCTGTCTGTTTCTAAGCTTCGATCATGGAAACGAGTAGAGAGTTCGTTTATTAGAGTTCTTTTTTAAGGAGATAGATGAATCGTATGTTTTTAAGGTTTCTGGGAGATTAGACGATCGAGTCTTTTAAACGCTTATGAACTGAGGAAACACGTTTATCTTTTGACTTTGTTCGCCTTTCAGATGAAAATTGAACTTCTGAGGTTCAGAATTAAAAAGCAGCAAAAATTACGAATAGTAATTGATATTATCTTGATTTTTGCAAATAGGAAAATTAGCGTTTCAAAGGAAAGGGTCTAGCAGGTTAAGGGGGTCAAAAGTGCCCTCCAACCGATTTGGTAGTGCGATACACCATTCGATAGCTTACCAAAAGAAAACACGTGACACCAAGTTTCAACCCTCAAACTCAACCGTGGGGGTAGTTACAGGGTAAATTCTAATTATCAGTTTTTGGACTATTTTCCCTATTTAATGAATCGCAAAACTTCTGAAAAAAATCTGACATATTACACACATGAAGCCACATCTTAGGGAATTTTTTCCGATTTTTTCGTTGCAAATCCTAGCTGTAAAAAATAAAAAACGCAACAAAATGCGGATATCTTTTGAAAAAAAAATAGCGCTTTTTTTATATTTTTTTAATAGCAGCGTATTAGCATGATCATCATCCTCAATTTTTTTCATATTTTTTGGATTGGTGCGCCGTTGTCAAAAAAATTAAAAACCGATATTTTTAAGGTATTTTGCGTGAAAAGTAACTTCCACTTCGACTTTTTACATTTTCTGCATGCAGTGTGTATATCGTGCAATCTCGAACATTTTTACATTCGAAGAAACCGTAAAACAGTATACAAATTGAAGAAATTGAATTAATTCAACTAAGAGCAATCTATGTTCAGTATATGCCAAAAAATTTAACTTCTTTTCAATGGCATCGTTAGGGGAGCGGTAAAGGGTTCTGGCTGTGGAATCGCTGCATATTTTTTAGCCGTGGGTTCGAGCCCTGCCCCATACTCATTTCTTTTTTTTTAATATTATTTTTTTCTTTAATTCCTAACTATATCTCAATAAATAGCATTTATTTAAAAACATTTTACAAATATTTTAGGCAACTTTTTTGTCTTAAAATATGCATTAAAATAATTTTGGAATACTTTTTATTGCATCGTTTCTGTGCCCACATATTCTCTTATTCACAGTACTATTTAATATTTTAAAAGTTTTAACTGCTTAAACAAAAAAACTGCCTAAAATATTTGTAAAATGTTTTTAAATAAATGCTATTTATTGAGATATAGTTAGGAATTAAAGAAAAAAATAATATTAAAAAAAAAGAAATGAGTATGGGGCAGGGCTCGAACCCACGGCTAAAAAATATGCAGCGATTCCACAGCCAGAACCCTTAACCGCTCCCTCAACGATGCCATTGAAAAGAAGTTAAATTTTTTTGGCATATACTGAACATAGATTGCTCTTAGTTGAATTAATTCAATTTCTTCAATTTGTATACTGTTTTACGGTTTCTTCGAATGTAAAAATGTTCGAGATTGCACGATATACACACTGCATGCAGAAAATGTAAAAGGTCGAAGTGGAAGTTACTTTTCACGCAAAATACCTTAAAAATATCGGTTTTTAATTTTTTTGACAACGGCGCACCAATCCAAAAAATATGAAAAAAATTGAGGATGATGATCATGCTAATACGCTGCTATTAAAAAAATATAAAAAAAGCGCTATTTTTTTTTCAAAAGATATCCGCATTTTGTTGCGTTTTTTATTTTTTACAGCTAGGATTTGCAACGAAAAAATCGGAAAAAATTCCCTAAGATGTGGCTTCATGTGTGTAATATGTCAGATTTTTTTCAGAAGTTTTGCGATTCATTAAATAGGGAAAATAGTCCAAAAACTGATAATTAGAATTTACCCTGTAACTACCCCCACGGTTGAGTTTGAGGGTTGAAACTTGGTGTCACGTGTTTTCTTTTGGTAAGCTATCGAATGGTGTATCGCACTACCAAATCGGTTGGAGGGCACTTTTGACCCCCTTAACCTGCTAGATCCTTTGACTTCTGTGCTTTATAATTAAAAATTAGCGGAAATTATGAGTAATTGACATTATTTTGGGGTTTAAAAATAGGAGTGTACGTCTCTCAAACAAAAATTGAACTTTAGAGGTTTATAATTAAAAATTAGCGAAAACTATGAGCAGTTATTGATGTTATCTCGATTTTTGTAAATAGGAATATTCACTTTTCAAGCGAAAATTGAATCTTTGCGCTTTATAATTAATAATCAACGAAAATTACCTATAATTAACGTAATTTTGGTTTTTGCAAATAGGAACATTCGCTTTCAAGCGAAAATTGAACTTCTACGCTTTGTAATTATTAATCAGCAAAAATTATGAATAATTAACGCCATTTGGGTTTTTGCAAATAAAAATATTCAACTTTCAAACGAAAACTGAACTTCTGTGCTTTATAATTAAAAATTAGCGAAAAGTATGAGCAGTAATTGATGTTATCTCGATTTTTTCAAATAGGAATATTTACTTTTCAAGCGAAAATTGAACCTCTGCGCTTTATAATTAATAATCAACGAAAATTGCCTATAATTAACGTAATTTTGGTTTTCACAAATAGGAGTACAGTGCATTTTACATTAAACTATAAATTAAAAAGCGAGTAGTCTATTAATAAATGAGCTACTAACGTTCGAAGTGCTACCGAAAGAACGAGTTGACTTGTTATCTGCAGTTAATGTATCACCGTAAAATTGTCATTCGTAACACTGCGAATGCATTCCTCTATTTATTTATAGTTAATTAAAAAAAAGGAAACATGATCCTCGCTCATATTGTACTTCTATTATTACTCATAAATCCTCTATACAAAAAACTGTAACATCCTTCGAAAACGCTACTCTTTTTAACAACGAAATAGAGAATCAAGTGTTTAATTGATTATTTTCCTTTAAACTACTTTGTTACCATATATTGCTTTACAATATCATAATTCGTTGTTGTGAATTCTTTTCTACTTTTATTAGAAATATCAGAAAAAACCTGACCTCAACTAACCCTTATATCTTGAAACATTTTCTCAAATCAGCGAAGCAAGAGGCTTTGAATACCAATTGCACATTTTTCTAAATATTTACAGTGTCCACTTAATTTTTGTCCATTTACAGTTTCACTTAATTTCGATGAATAAAAAAATGTAGTATATTAGTTATTGCTATTTGTTTCGTTAAATTGCTTTCTGTTGATTGGAAGTGTTCGATAAAGTTCTGATTAAAATTATTCGTTACGATACGCCAAAATTTTATTAATCGTTTCTTCTTAATTTTGTTCATCTACAGTTTTATTTCACTTCGATTAAACGATAGAGAATCTATTATATTAGTTATTGCTATTTGTTTCGTTAAGTTACTCTCTTTTGACTGAAATATTCTATAAAATTCGGATTAAAATTGTTGGTTAAGTTATATCGATATTTCACCTAATTTTCTCCGCGAAAACAGAGTTTTCTTAATTCCGTAAAAGCAGAAATATGTAATTTTTTCGATAAATTGATCGATATTAAATATTACCGAAGTATGAAAATATTTAACTGCACATGGTTGTGAAAAGAAAAATTAGGAGTGAACATTTCTCAATTTATGTACAATTCTTCTAAATCACTTTCCTCGTAATAACCCTCGCTGTTAAAAGTCGCGGAAAATAATCGATTGCAACTATAAATCATCACTTCTGAAAATTCTCAATCGCATCAAAATCATTTATTACGATAAAACCTTATTACCATAGAAATCGCAAACTTCTCAAATACCTGGTGTCCCATAAAATCCGGACATCGTAGAATAAAAAGTTTTATTAATTTTTATACGATAAATTCATTGTCGTAGGACTATTGTCACCTATTCATAAATACTGATCAATCTGACAAAGGAATTTATTCGCCAACGCATGAGACACTTTCCTCTTGTATATCTTTCGAAAATTTCACGCGAATACTTTTTTCTGTAGTATAATAAAGTGTACAGTCGGTATCACAAGAGCGTGGACAAGTAGGAGTATCAATGAGCTAAAGATTGCGTTAATATAGGCATTTACAGCCTCCTTCGATTTGTGTTGCCCTAAGATCTTTTAATATCGCTCTTGTCACTGAGAAATGCGAGCGTACCCAAAATGACCGCCCTTTTGAAGCTTTCTTTCTGCACCATCGGTCAAGGAAACCAAAAATGAGTATTAGAGACACAAAAATACTCTGCATAAATGTTTCGAACGCGTTGATACGTGCAACAATATAACGAAACTGTTTCGATGATCTTCCTGATCGAGATTCGAAAGATAAAGCGATCCGGTGTGTTTTAAAGAACCCAACACTTTCCTTGCGTAAAAAGTGAATTGGAAACATGGAAACGTCGCTTGAATCGTCACACACTGAGAGTGCAGTGATCCTAAACATAGGAGCCTTGTTTGCATCGAGTAGGAAGCAAGAAACTGTTGGTACATATTCCACTAGCTAACACAGTGCTCTGAAGCAAACCTAATTGAAAATGTGCCTTCTGTCATAAAGCATAAACCGCGTGGAAAGCGTATGTTAACACTAATTGTCCTAGTTCCTCGTATTCGAGAGATACGGAGCTTTCTGCTGGTCTTATAGGTCGAAATTCGATGGAAAATCAACTTTTCGTTCAAGCAATAATCGCTGGTTAGCAATAATCGCGTTATCAATTAACCCATTCGCTGCCGGGGAAATTAAGATCTGCTTCAAAGGAAGCCACGAAATTTCTAAAAATTTAACCTTGATTAGATAAAACTTTTTCTAAAATTCTCATTCACACTCCGTCACTATTTTTGCTTCGCATAACTGTACACTTAATACACTTAGTTAGCAGTAACTCTAATCTTACGGCGCAAACAACGCGATACCTCGTAGCTGGCATAGTACGAGTTAAACGCATATTAATTCGTCAAAAGTACTTTCCATCTGTACACAACATTTTCTTAACACGAAGAAATTAATTTTCAGAGAGATATCTACGCTCTTGTGGTGCAGACTGCGGATACGAAGATCGTCTTCGAGGCGAGAGGCCGCGGATCGGACTTGGAGCACATTCGCGATAAATTTAACTTCCCTGTTGCCTCTTTGAACGAAGCTGAACTTCCACCTGCTCGCAAAGAGGTATTTATTTCATGGAATAATAGCATGCTGTATTTTTTTCTTTTTTTTGGCTTGTATTTTACTGGTCAATCCCTTTTTGTCAGTATTTCAATAATTTGGTCAGCATCCTTTGGTCAGTATTTATACTAAATTGTCAGTATTTAAATAAACATGGTCCTAACTGTTTAGTATTTTTATACTGACCTTTTTGATAATAAAATACCGACCGAAAGTTGATTTAAATACTGACCGTTTAATTTGTTGCCATGAAAAATAACGGTGGTATCGTTGCAAAATACGATACAATAGTAACGTGTATAAAAAACTGGCTTCAACCATACGTTCATTCAAGTCTTCCCGCGTTCGCAAGCCGAAAGTATAAGCGCAGTTCGCGAAAGGATTTCTCGAAACCCCTTAAATTCTGACACAGCGAGTCGTACACACTTAAGAAAAGTGAAACAATCGTGTAAATCTTATTCCATACATCTGTATCGAATTACTGTACACCTCTCTCTTCTCGTTAAACTGATGGAACGAATATGCATCGTCGGTTTGATTGGAACGAAACTGAAGATTACAAAGTTCTCTTCAACCTCTCGAAATATCTCTTATCCCTATACAAACGAGTGGCTTGCCCTCCTGTATACAATAAAGCTTAACGACTCCGTATAACAACTTCTCAACGTGGATTATAAAAATATTAAATCTCTTATCAATATCAACTAGTTAACCTAATAATGATATGTAAACTTCACGGACCAATGTGATCCATGTTGACGAGAGTAAACGCAACAACGTGGCTCGTTTTCCTCAGAAAAAGTTCATCATGGGTCTCATCCTTCTTTTCCAAAGAGAGAGAGAATTGTTATTTCGTTTAACTCTCGTCTACTACAAGGTGTCCCAAAAGAAATTTTCGATTGTATTGGCTCATTGCGTGAACGCAATTTCTTGGTACCTGAACTGCAGAATTTTGTTGGTTATAATCAGAGAACATGGTTCCAGCAGAATGGAGCAACATTTCTTACACGTTTCTACCACGAGTTCGTGAAACTTTCCCCCAAAAAAAAGAAAAGTGATCTCCAGAAGAGTGAATTGATCTCCATAAAGTGGCCTGCAGGTAATTCTAGTTTGACTCTTATGGATTTTTTCTTAAATCAAGAGTATATAGCAGCAATCCGAGGTCTTTGATTCAACTGAAGGAGAATATCCGTTATGAACAGACGGCCATAAGAAACTACGTGTCGCGCAGTGCTCAGAAATTTTGCTTCTCGTTTAGAAGAGTGCTGCTAGCATGAAGGTTCACATTTAGATGAGATTATTTCTAAGAAATAATTTCCCGATATCTGTATTTTAATAATAATTAAAGGTTCTTTTTCAATAGACATCTTATTTGTTGTTTTTTTTTATAAACACCTTAAAAAGAAAATTTATTTTGGGATACCTTGTATTTTATTTTGGCCGGCGTTACTTTCTGTGTACACTGTCCGTCTGTCTGTCTCTATACACGTAGACGTCTGTTCGAATTTTCTTAGCTATCTGCGTACACGTGTGTGATATGTATCAGATGGATGCACGATGGAACAAGACGTGCGGTTGTGTTCCTCGCAGCCACGCGGAGTGAAACAGCATCGATGGATCTATTCTCTTCAAGATCGATCGACCTAAATTACAGAGCGTCGTGCTCGAATTTGTTCGTTTGCCAGAATCGACGGGATAAGACATCTCTGACGATAAGTAACGATCC
Organism: Anthophora plumipes; assembly: GCA_951804975.1. Lineage (NCBI taxonomy): Eukaryota > Metazoa > Arthropoda > Insecta > Hymenoptera > Apidae > Anthophora > Anthophora plumipes. Next base: position 3,696,586 of record OX638122.1, read on the forward strand.
AACCTGCAACTCTCGCACACTTTGGGCCCTCATGCGCCACTCTTCTAGGATAGATCAGTGATATTTGCCTCCTTTCTTTGCAAACAACCACTTCTACGCGTTCTACCGACCTTCTGCGTGTGGTGACTTAACCAGGACAGTTAGAAGACTGTTCTGAAACGGGGATTTTCGAGGTGGAACTCAAGCTGACGCTTCGGTTTGTATACGAGGGTAATCTGAAAAGTTTTGAGCCACGAAGACGGTGTTACTCGTCAAAACCGTTCTGGCAGTACAACGGTACATGCTTTGAAATATGCCTGTCAATATTTCAGCCATTTTAGACGCTCAACTGCTGTTTGACAGTCTTTTGTGCACGTCGATATCAGTGTTTTTGTAAAAAATGGAAAAAATCTTTAAATTCTTGCATTTGAAAAGCAATACGCCTTCGCAAATTAAAACCAAGTTGGACGCTGTTTAGGGGGACTCTGCTCCATCGTTTGCCATCGTGAAAAGATGTGCAAGTGAATTTAAACGTGATTGTGTCAGCTTGACTGATGACGAGCGCTCGAGACGGCCAAAAACTGCAACCATCGTCGATAACATCGAAAATGTTCACCGAATGGTACTGGACGACCGTCGAATCAAGATTAGAGAGATAGCAGAGGCTATGAGGATATCGAAAGAACGCCTTTGTCGTATGACTGCAAAATTAGACATGTGTAAGCTATCCGCATGTTTGAACCAAAAACGCATTCGAATGAACATTTCCAAGGTCCTGTTGGAGCGGTTCAAGCGAAACGAGTCAGATTTTTTGCGTCGATTCGTAACTGTAGATGAAAGTTGGATTCACTGTACACTCCTGAGATAAAAGAACAATCGAAACAGTGGACTGCAAAGAGTTCCATCAGCCGGGAAGATGATGGCGACAGTTTTTCGGGATAGTCGCGGAATTGTGTTCATCGACTATCTTGAAAAAGGTAAAACAACGGGAGTGTATTACGCATTGTTACTTGACAAGCTGAAGACAGAAATTGCAAAAAAAACGGCCGCATTTGAAGAAAAAGAAAGTGCTGTTCCATTGAGACGACGCACCTGCTGACACTTCGGTGGTCGTCATGGTCAAAATTCATGAGTTGCACTTCGAATTGGTTGAGCACCCACCGTATTCACTAGATCTGGTCCCCAGCGACTTTTTCCTATTTCCTAAACTTAGAGTTTCGCTTAGAGGACAGAGATTTTCATCGAAGAAGGTGGTCATCGCATACGTAAACGCCTATTTTGCGGAACAAGACGCCAATTACTATTTGGAAGGCTTAAAAAGGTTAAAGCATCGCTGGGAAAAGTGTATTGACTTGAAAGGAAACTATGTGGAAAAATAAGACTACATTTGACCAGAAAAATATACTTGTTTCTATGTTAGGCTCAAAACTTTTCAGATTACCCTCGTATCTCAGCGAAGGTACTTTCTTGGACACTAAGTTCACGGACTTTTCTCTGCAGAACAGCGAGAGATTGTAGGAACAAGGTACTCGCTCAACTTGCAAAGCAGTTCTTAGCCCCTTGCCGTACATAATAACGGGACTCACCAGATTATGGTCAAGGTGTCACGAAAGAAGTGCTCAAATTTGTATTTCTGGTCTAACTTTAGCCTGACTTCAGAGTGGAGGACTTTTAACTAAAAGTTGACGTATGTCTCCACTTTCTTTAACCCTTTGCACACGAGAAGTGACTCTTCAATTACTGAAATGGTGGCGGAAACTGTTTGTTTTGGGAGGAATGGAGATATCTATTATAAATTTTTCAGCAACAATGAGAAAGCTCTGACACATTTACAGTAGCGAAAGATTTTAGTCAATCAACTCGTAGGAAAGAACGAAAACTTCTTACGTCAATTTCTGAAGCTAGATCAAACGGGAAACTTCGTACAACTTCGAGGAAAGATGTACAGAGGAGCTGCGTTGCATGTTCCAAACGGAAAGAGAAAGTGAAACAAGCGATTATTGTAACACTTGCCCATGGTAAACCCAAAATGTAGATGGGGGATTGCTTCCAAATTTATGTTTTATTTACAAGACAAAAAATTATGTTTATGAAATAAAAAAACAAAAAAAGAACATTCACAAGCACGTGTAATCTTTTTCTCCACTGCAAAAATCTGCCGGAATTACTGGTAAGCAATGGCAAAGGAACAGGCGGAGCTCTGAAGGTTCATTTGAACTTCGGTGAACAAAAATACGTTAAAAGTATCGTTTTTAATCAAGTGTCACGAACTGTAGATGAAGCACAAGTAATTACGCTAAAAAGAAACTAAGGAAAATTGAACTTGAACGTAAAAGCTTCGAGTGCAAAGGGTTCAGGTTGTATTGGGACTGTGAACATTCGGGATTAATATTAAACCTAACCTAACATTTCGTGTGTACCTATTCCTATCATGACCGTTTCAAAAAAGTCATATTTTTTAATATAGAGCGAAGATTACGAACAATTAGATAGCGAACAAAATATTTTCTTATATTTAAAAAAAAAAAAATGTTTATTTTATTCTTTTTCACCCCATATTTTTACAAATTATAGGATTCTCGATCGCATATTTCCCAGTTACGTATTTTTCACATTTAAATCATAATTATTTTCCTCAGAACAATCTTCGTTAGTATTATTTACGTTCTCTGATAACTGAATGTCTCGACATGTTTGGAACGAGTATACAAATGAAATATGAAATAGTAATTATAATATAAAAATGTAGATCAAACTGGGTAAAAAAAAAAATTGATGAAAAAACATGGGATAAAAGATCAAACGTAAAACTCGCTACAAAATATTAATTTGTTCGCTCTTTTAAAATTGGGACTTATAACACGTGATATATAAAAAAATAATAGAATAATAATAGAATTGAAATGCAAAATAACGATAGACTGACAAATATGCGCTTTGTAAGTTTCACGTTTCGAATCTCTCTGTTCGGATCACAAGACTTTACTAAATGCAACGAGAAGACAGCTAGGCATACTTTCAATTCACGGTTTTCTTTACATCGTAGATAACATAACAGAAAACAAAGATCCTCTCGTGCAAACAATATACATTTTTTATAATAAATTTTCAAGTGGTAGGCAAAACAGTCTACAAATTTTTTTTTTCGAAAAATAAACAATACGAAAAAAAAGTGAATATTAAAATATTCATTGTGCCTATAATACAAGAAAAGTCGTGAATTTAAATGGCCGTAGAAAAATGTCTTATGCAGGAAATTCTAAGGAAACTTTCAAAACGGTCATTTAAAATTTACAATAAAAGGTACAATTTTCCTTCATTCTCAAATGTGTTTGTCTAATACGAATTACTTCGTGATACTTCCCATAATTTTACCAATATTATAATATGCAGGGCGAGCCACCTAACTTTTAATTTTTGAGTTACAGAGAATTGTCTGAAATAAAAGTTGTTAAGTCCCGAAGGGGCTATTACCTAATGAAAGAAATTCTCAAGTCAACGTGTTCGTGAGTTTTGAAGATCACGTTCATCTTTTTCTTTTTTTTTTTTTTAATGGAATCATGTATTTTTGAGCACCTAAAATTGTGGGCTTTGTACAGACGAATGCAAATATCTCAAAGTGGTGGACGTAATAATGGACGAAAAATGAGAATTCGTTGCGAATACCCCTAAAAAACCGTATTCTTGGTTTCACTGACCGTAGGTTTAGTGTTAACATACGTAGTAACTAAAGATTCATACGGCAAGGGGTTTAAATTAGGAAATTCACTCGATTTGACTCTCGTAGGCTAGAAATTGGAGCCTGTTTCGAGCGTCTTTTCTACACAGATTGCAGAATTGTTATACTTTTTAAGTGCCCTCGTTGTAGCCAAGGAAGCAAGGAGGCTCGTTTTATTTCTAATCAAACGCGAAGGAAAAGCCTGTTTTAGAAATATCTTCTTCAAGAGAGAATACGATTAGAACATTTCAGTTGGAAAGAAACTTGTTTCCTTCGCGAGATTAGAATGAAAAGTTTCCTTTCACAGACTGTTTGTCACTGGCAAACGAGTATTCGAGCAGCTAACGCCTGTGAAATACGAAAGGTACCTATATCCAGATCGGCTTTGAGCCTCCTAACGGAGCTGCAGACATTTTGTTCCCAAATAATCCCGTAATGTTCGCCAGAGTATTGAATTTGTTCGTAATAAAATATGATCGTACGATTTTCTCCTCGAATTGAAGATTCCTTCTCTCTTGCAACGATTCCCTGGACGATCTCGAGGAAGAAGCTTCCTCACTTAACGTGAATTGAATTTTCCTTTAACCACACGAAGCAGATAGGAGGCTCGTTCCTCTTCGCATCGCTGAAACTTACCTCGGCCCAGCCGAGTTGCCTCTCGTCAGGATTTGATCCTTATCCAAGGATCACGAACCTCCGTGTTTTCCATGGATTCTTAAATTCGAACGGAGTAGATCGCAGAGATTCACTAGTGTGGCTAACGACGAACCTATTCGAGCAACAGATCCTTTCGAGAAAACCGAAGGCATTCGACTCCCCGTGGCTTCATGCGACAATTCGCGCCGATGAATCTCTAGCATCTCTCCACGCGAGAGGATTACTCCTCAGGCCAACCGAGATCTTCTCCCACAAGCTCGTAGAATCGTTGGTTATGTTCGTTGAAGAATCTCCTCAGCTTCGTTACTACTGCCGGACTGACACGCGGATGTCTCCTACCTTTGCTCTCTTTCAAACATTTCTCGGACGTTTCGTTGCGCAGGCAATAGAAGCCTTTCGTGTGATTGAAATAGAAGTTCTGCCTACCTATCCGTGGCTCCAAGCCGAGGAAACTTTCGATTCTACGCAACTGAGGTACTGGGTCCTCGATCAACTGATCACCGTTCACAATTAGAATCTGCTCCCTAGAGAACACTTCTAACCATCTATGCATGTACGTGTGATAAAGAGAGATTGCAACTGGCCTGTACGACTCGTTGATACTCCCGTCCGATCGAATCACCAGCTCTTCGAAGCTACGCCCTGGTTGTTGTTGCTGTTGTTGCACGGTTCGCGGAGTTCCATTTGTCAGCGTTGATGCGGTCGCTGCGTGGGTTCGTAGCTGCGTGTAGTCGGATATCGCTCTAGTTACTGGCTCCCGTACTATTAACAGCAGCTTCACACTGGCATTCATCGCGCGGATTCTTTCAGGTACCTGAAACAACCAAATGGCGAATTGTCAGTGGCTAAAATGGAAAATATCGGGCCTCTAATGTGTGAAATGTTTGATTCTGTTATATCGATGTTTAAAACCTTCTTTTCTCAGTGAATGTCGGTCTTTGGAGATGTTTTCATTCTCAGTTATCACCTTTATATCTAAACCCTTCGATGGATAGCTAGCTACCTATATTTATATATTTTTGGTGATAATTTTGGTATCTTTATTATTATGAGATCAAGCAGTGTGTGTACACTTTTGCTTGTCCCTTTAAGTTGGAAATGACTGAAAAATGAAGTAATTCTGATCCAGTACACTCCCATCAGGTGTGACAAATTCTATCTTCATTTTTATGAGATCAAGCAGTGTGTGTACATTCTTGCTCGTCACTATGTGTTGAAAATGACTCAAAAATCCCACAATTCCCGTCGAGTACACTCACCTCAGGTGTGACGAAATAACTGGGGCTCTTCTCAATGGTGATCTGTCCCCTGAACGAATAAGGCATCTTCCGCCGATACCACTCGAGTCCTTTCCCGTAATTATCATCCCTATCAAAGAAATGTACTTCGCCAGCAGCTTTCTGTATCTGCGGATGAAGGAACAGCATCTCGAGTAGTGCTCTGGTACCACACTTCCTTACCCCAATGATGATTGCTTGAGGTAAATGCCTGCTGGTACGCGGGAAGTGCACTTTGTTCGAGAAAAGCAACGACGGTGTAGCATGAACTTGCGAGACGAGTTCGACTGTACGGCCCTCGACGGCTGAAGCCGCGTGTAAGCTGTAGATCGCGCTGTCGTAGAGAATATGGAAGGTCAGAAAGAGTGAGAGGAGGACGACTGTGAGAAATGCAGCGGCCATCTTCGGTCGAGATATGCCAACCACTAAGATGCAATCCGATGTGTCGCCCTCGGCCGGTCTCATGGCAGAGCGGGACATCCACCTAATCAGAAACATTTCTATCGTCAATTCCTCTTCCCAGTTTCCAGAGTTCCTAAAGTAGAACACCTCTCGTCACTTCACACACTTATCTTGCTTAAAACATGCTTCTCTAAGCCTTCAGCTATCATCTGCCCTAAAGATTTCAAGGATGGTGCACGCTGAGGTCGCAGTAACTAACAATTAAGCAGAAGGCTGTTTCAATTATCATTATTACGCACTCATTCTACTCTGTACAGACACACTCCTGCGATAACAGCTTTATGTTCAACTTTCTTTCGTTTATTCATGGGGACTGTGAAGATATCTATGGCTAACTGAAGCTACTATTAACTCATTTTTCTTACACAAGTTTGAAAAAAGAAAAAGAACGTTTGTAGGATGGGCAAGGTCTGAGTAATGACGTGTATAATTTGTGATAATAATATTAGGTTAATCGGAAAGTTCCGTCCATCTAGTAGCTCTAGTTAGAACTGTGCTTAACCCTAATGTCTAAGCTATAGTTAATCTTTTAGTTTCGACATCTGTAAATAAAATTCAATACAGAGAAACATACGTTTGCATCGATAACATAGTTTCTTACTGCACCAAAGATGTGGAACTTTGAACCAAATAAGAGCTATTCGCGTGAAGTGTTAATTGCAAGAAAACTGCAGCTGAAGCTCATCAAATGCTAGCAGAAATTTATGGCGATAGTGCTCCCTTCCGGTAAAACATGTAGAGAATGGTTTCGACGCTTTAAAAATGATGAGTTTTAGTGTGGAGAATAGAAAGCGTCTTGGACGACCAAGAGTATTCGAAGACGAAGAATTGCAGGCATTGGTGGATGAAGATCCACGTCAAACGCAAAAGCAACTTGCAGAAGCAATAAATTGTGTTCGATCTGTCACTTCTGATCGTTCAAAGCCTTTGGTCTACAAGGTCTACAAGGAAGGAAAATGGGTTCCATATGAACTGAAGCCAAGAAACATTGAAAGGCGAAATTCTGCTTGTTAGGCAACAAAGAAAGGGGTTTTTGCATCGTATCATCACTGGGGATCTATTTTGATAACCCCAAACGTCGAAAAACCATTTGTGACCCCGGCCAAACCTCAACATCGACGCTAAAGAGGAATATTCATGGAAAGAAGGCTTTGCTCTGTATTTGATGGGACCTGAAAGGTGTCGTGTACCATAAGCTGTTAAAATCTGGTCAAATGGTCACAGGGAATCTTTACTGAAAACAAATTATCCGTTTGAGCCGAGCATTGCGCGAAAAACGACCAGAATGTGAAACGGGACAGCATAAAGTGTTCTTGCTTCGTGACAACGCTCGGCCTCATGTCAAAAAACTTATCAAAGAAACGTTAGAAGCACTTTGCTGGGAAGTGTTACCCCATGCGGCTTATTCACCAGACTGTGCCCCTTTCGACTATCACTTGTTTCGGTCGATGGCACGTGCGCTTGCTAAGGAACGCTTCAATACTTACGAAGATGTCGAAAAATGGATCTCTGACTGGATAGCCTCCAAAGATGAGCCATTCTTTCGCCGTGGAATTCGCTTACTACCCGAAAGATGCGAAAAAGTTGTCGCTAATGATGGACAACATTTTGATCAATGTACTCTTTCATTTTGTTACTTAAAGCTTTACTTTTTGTAAAGAAACGGACAGAAGTTTTCGATTAACCTTCTAAGACCCTTACCCAGCTTAGAACGTGCTTCTCTAAGCCTTCAGCTATTGTCTGCCCTAAAGATTTCAAGGATGGTGCACGCTGAGGTCGCAGGAATTAATAATTAAGCAGAAGGCTGTTTCAATTATCATTTCACTCTCAACAGACACACATCTGCGATAACAGCTTTCTGTTCAACTTTCTTTCATTTATTCATGGGGACTGTGAAGATATCTATGGCTAACTGAAGCTACTATTAACTCATTTTTCTTACACAAGTTTAAAAAAAGAAAAAGAACGTTTGTAGGCTGGACAAGGTCTGAGCAATGACGTGTAGAAATTATAATAATAATAATTTGCATGTAATTAACGTAGTCGTGCTTACAATACATCTATGGGGGACTGGGGAGACCACTCTTGACGAGGCCGTGCCTTGTTGGGCATTTGCGTTGCTTTAACTGTTCACATCCTTGACAATTCTGCAATCAAAGGCCAAAAACTTTGAGATGAAAGTGCATTATTATTGTTAGACAGTGTTAGAAAATTATTCATGGGATTAGAATGGAATTCTAAGCGTGGTGAAAAGAATGGTAGGTGTACGATCCTGTAGAACCAGTTTTTGTGTAATTTTCGTGATCCTTCGTGATATCCGACATGCAATTGAGATCACGCAACGTTAGCTTTTTCTTTCGTTCGATCGACTTCCGCGAGAATATGATTACAAGTTCCCCTTTTTCGAGCGATCCTCCAGTAATTTACATTTGAGAATCGTGCAAACGCTCGTCTATATGTGATCGCGTGGAGTCTGGACGTTGCACGGTATTTTACAAATGTGATCTTAAAATAATTTCGATCGTGGTTAGCTAGGACATGAAGTAACGAAGAAAGGAGTTTTTTAATTTTTCTATTTGAGAAGTTGGCCAATTTGGAAATCTTTCAAGCTTTTCCAATTAAGAATTTGACGAATTTGGAGATTTTCCGAGTTTTCCAATTGAGAGTTTGACCAATTTGAAGATTTTCCAAGTTTTCTAATTGAAAATTTAATCCATTCGAAGGTTTTTCTAATTTTCCAGTTAAGAATTTGACCACTTTTAAGATTTTTCGGGTTTTCCAATTGAGAATTTGATCGATTCGAAGGTTTCTCTAATTTTCCAGTTAAGAATTTGACCATTTCTAAGATTTTTCGAGTTTTCCAATAGAGTATTTGACCACTGAAGATTTTCCCAATTTTCTAATTGAGAATTTGACCAATTTGAAGATTTTCCAAGTTTTCCAATTGGATATCTGACCACTGAAGATTTTCCAAATTTTCCAATTGAGAATTCTACCAATTTGAAGATTCTTTAAATTTTCCATGTTTTCCAATTCAGGGTAATGGAAAATGGGGTGATTTATAGAAAGGGATGAGAAGTATATCGAATTTTAAGGCGGAAGAGTTTGAGGTTGACCAATTTCTTCAAGAACAAACACGTCCTTCGCTAACTTGATCTCCCTTCAACTTTTTTCCTCGAGCATTTTTTACAAAGAAGCAGCTTGAGGATAAAGGATGAGAAGAAGGGGCGTGGCCACTTTTTCCTTAGGCTGCTATGGCTTTGAGTATCGTTGAGTAATGCAAAGGCCAAGTGTCGTGGCCAGGTTTCGCCCTTGTGCATCGATTACATCATTCTTCACCTTCGCCTTCTCTCCTTCTACTTATCCGCTACATAATACACAATTCTATTTAACGTAAATAAAAAGTATCCTTAAGAAAAGTATCTTTTTTTTCATTTTTTATTTATGTTAAGTACCAGATGATTCTTATGGATGCTGGCATTCTTTTCCTATTTATCGTATTTCTAAGCAATAAAAAATAAAACTACTTTGTAAATACATGGAAGATTGTGCAATAATGTTAGTAAATTAATATCCCTAAGAAAAGTGTCTTTTTTTTTTATTTATTCTAAATGCAAGCAGGTTTTTACTTGAAAAGCCATTCTGCAAAACTTCAGATCTCCACCCCTTTGTTTAAGAGTGAACTATTTTATTTATTTTCTCAGCTATTACTTCAGATATTTAAATAAAAAAATACGTAGAATAGCTGCAGAGTAGCCTCTACCTGAGATATTTTCTTCAGAATTATAGATCAATTATTTAGGGTAGCAAAAATATAATTAATTTTAATCGAGTAATGAAAAATAGAGCTGGCTTTGTGAATGAATGGCAAACAGTGTAGCAATGAATTCTGTTAAACATAAATTAAAAAATACCCTAAGAAAAGTGTTTTTTAATTTTTTTATTTACGCTAAGTGCAAGTAAATTTTTCTAGATTGGTGACATTCTTTTCCCATTTATTATATTTCCAAGCAATTAAAAATAAAACTGCTCTACAAATAAACGTAAGGCAGTATAGTAATTAATTCATCTGCACTTTAAAAAAAAGTATCCCCAAGAAAAGTTATCTTTTCTTAATTTACGCGAAACTTTCATAGTGTACACCAGAAATACGAGTGACAGTAACTGTACACTCTACCCACAGCATTGCACATACAGTGCACAGCTTATATCATTGCATTCATCGACACCATCCTACACACATATGTATATTTGTCGATATGCCTGTACTAGTTTTAAGAAGAGAGAGAAAAGTGGAAGTCAGGTCGATTGTCAGCTTGCAAGACCTTGACTCAGTGGCCGTAAGCAAACAGCGCATGTGTAATACTACAAACCAGGTCTATCCGTCTTCTACAGCTTTCGTTTCTACCAACCAGCTCGAGCCTTACCCCTTTAGTTCCTCCTATACTCTACTATCGTTACTACTACTCTACGTTCCTCCGCTCTTCCAAAAACTACCCACCCACTTTTCACGTGTGTGGAGCTCGATTCTACTACCCAACCAGTTAATGAACATATCACACGAAACGGTGCAAGGTACCAGAACTCAGATCTCACTCGCGCATGCTTGCCTTCGCGAATCGAACGATCTCCTTTGAAGGAGAACTCGCGACAGCAGTGTTCAACGTTCGAGGCGATAAAAACTCAACTACAAATACACGAATGTCCCTGTGAAGGGGATCTGAAGTACTTTAATTGAACTGTGATCAGACAGTCGGTGGATCGTTCAAATTGTCCAATTTAGTCGCGAAATTCCAAAATTGTTTTCAGAGGTTTGAAAATTTAACACCTTAACCTATGATTTCTTTTCCAGACTATACATCTAAGCATCTGCTACTTGTGATTTCAGTATCATTTTACATACGAAACGCCAATGTATTATAGATTAATTACAACTGACAATCCTCGGTCTTATAAACTGAAAAGAAAGTTAGAATTAAAATCAACGTTTGTTACTAATATAATTGTTTCTGTCGAATGTGAGCCAGAATCTGTGTCACGAGTCTAACTCATTATAGGGCAAGGGGTTAACACTTTGATAGCCGCCACTATCATGCAAAAACTTACACATGCCGCCGGTATTTTCCACAAGTTTGCAACCCTATGTAGACTAAACAGTATACTTGAAGACAAAAATCGAACAAATAAAAAAAAGAGCAGACAGAATAAATGCGTCCTTGATCATTTTTATTTTTTAAATTTATATTTTATCATTACTTACATCAGTTACTTACCCTAAAATCAAAAAATCTTGCAAATGGCATTTTTCCCAAATTTGGAGACAAAAATACTGAATGAATTTAAAAAAAAAAAAGAAAGAATACATAGTGTAAATTGTGTCTTCGACTATGTTTGATTTTTAAATTTGCATTTTATCATTAGTTATTTACGCGAAAATCAGAAAATCCTATCTCCAGTGTTTTTCCCAAATTTAAAGACAAAGAAACTGAATAAATTAAAAAAAGAATGGAGTAAACATGTCCTTGATCACCTTTGATTTTTAAATTTGCATTCTACTACTCATTATTTCCGCGAAAATCAGAGAATCTTGTCTCCAGTATTTTTCACAAATTTTAAGGCAAATGTTGGAACATAAAAAATCAAACGAATTAAAAAAAAAAAATAAAGCAGATAGTTTAAATTTGTCCTTAATCATCTTTAATTTTTAAATTTGCATTTTATCATTCATTATTTACATGAAGATCAATCTACAGTTTGTTCTAAGGTTTGCAAAAACCCAATAAAATTTCAGAACCCAGTTTTCGGTTTTTCATTAAGTGAAAAACCGGTTAACCGACTTTTAGTCGGGTTTTTTAATAAAATATAAAAATATATAGACTATTACTTTAAATATACAATAAAACCTACTTTAAATATAGCGGAGCTATAAACCAGGGAAACTAAATAAAAATATACAACACAAAATTTAGCAATTAGAATTATTTTTTTATTTAAGAATTATATAAAATAAAAAGAAAAATAACATAATTTCATTATTAATATTTCATAATGTGAAAAGAATAGAAAAGTAACATAAAACGTAACTTACAAATCTTGTTTTTTAATAATATAATATTTAAGGAAAACTAATGCGTCCAACAGGTCATATTTCATGGACGAACGTAATTTGGTACAGAAATTACTGTCAATCGAAAAAACTCTCTCACTGTCTGTTGACGTGGGTTGAATCGATGCCAGGGCATTTAACAAGTTTTCGACTGTTACGGATTTTTTTTTCAGTAACCCCAAACCTTTTCAATAAATAAATTACAATATAAATACTTCATGAATAACAGTAGAAAAATAAAATTATTTATCACTTGAAAAAACAAAAAAAGAAAGAAAATATAATTGACTTTTGGTTTTTCGGGAAAACTTGGGTTTTACGGTTAGGTAAATTTGAACAAAAAACCGGTTGACCGGTTTCGGTTTTAACCAGTTTGCAAGTCCTAGTTTGTTTATCTGCTAGCCTGAACGAAATCACAAATATGTGATGGCGGCCGAAAAACGCTGGTTGAACGAAATCACGCAAACGTGACAGCGGTCGTCGAAGTGTTAAGAAACGCGCTAAGGATAAAATTAGGGTAAAAAAACGAGAACGGAAGAGTAAGAGAAAATTTCGAAGCAGTAGGGAAAAGATTAAGTCCTCAAGGTCTACGATAAATCATTTTCCATGGGTATATGAAAGATTGGTAATTGGAATAATCATTGTTGCTGCGTGCACGTGCAAATTTGGAGAATTGCAGCTGGATTTGAAGAAGGAGAAAGCAGGCTATCGATTGATCGACCTTTACACGTGCAATTGATACTCTGATTGGCACAATTTGATCATTGGAAAATTCATACTGTCGCTGTAATTCCTGTGAATGCTGATGCTCGCCTTGATCCAATCTTATCTTTCTATTGCGAGCATATTGGCAGTCGCTATTACACGATATTGCTGCTGGATCGAGGGTCGATTGAATTAGATTAACTGCTAATCACGCTTGTCGATTTCTTTCAAAATCTGTTGATGTCTACCTTGCCTTCTTTTAATTTTCTATTCGAAGATTTTCCCAATTTTCCAATTGAGAATTTGAACCATTTTAAGATGTTCCAAATTTTCCACTTGATAATTTTACCAATTTGAAGGTTTTTCCAATTTTCCAATTGAGAATTTGACCAATTTGAAGATTTTCCCAATTTTCCAATTGAGAATTTGACCAATTTGAAGATTTTCCCAATTTTTCAACTGAAGAATTTGACCAATTTGAAGATTATCCCAATTTTCCAATTGAGAATTTGAACAATTCGCAGATTTTCCAATTTTTTGTAATTGAGAATTTGACCAATTTGAATATTTTTCCAATTTTCCAACTGAAGAATTTGACCAATTTGAAGATTTTCCGAGTTTTTCAGTTAAGTATTTGACCACTGAAGATTTTTCAACTTTTCCAGTTTGGGAATTTGACCAATTTGAAGATTTTCCCAATTTTCCAACTGAAGAATTTGATCAATTTGAAGATTTTCCAAATTTTCCAATTGAGAATTTGACCAATTTGAATATTTTCCCAATTTTCCAATCGAGTATTTAATCAATTCGAAGATTTTCCCAATTTTCCAATTGAGAACTTGACCGATTTGAAGATTTTCCCAATTTTCCAATTGAGAATTTGTCCACTTTTAATTAAACTGTTTATTCAATGTTTCGAAATGCGTAAAATTAATATTTGAAGTTCAGATGTCACTCACCTCACCTCCTCACGGCTCTTCGGGTATCGTGTCTTCGGCTTGGCTGTAACAAGACAAGAAGAAGAGATCATTGTAGAACACCTATCGTAAGAAGCGTAATAAATCTCGATCAATTATTATTTAATAATCAGATTTGAACAGAAAAATCTTGGGAACAGCAACTATACATTCGCGACAAAATACGTTCAATTGGAAAACGTGCCATTTTCAGAGCGAACGGAAACTCCATTGACGAACGTTAAGGAAATCGATATCCTTTCCACTCCAGACACGCTTCAGACAATCTGTCACGGAAGAGGCAATTAAGGGAACAAACAAAAAGAAAATTGAACGCCTGGCGAGAAGCAAGCGAAGAAAGAGAGGGAGTCTGTTAACTGTAACAGTGAAAGAAAGAGGAACGAAGGTACAGATCGTTGAAGAACGCGTTCCAAATGCCAAACGAAGGTAATTAAAAGTTGAAAGGGAAGAGAAAGTAGGGTTGTCGAAGATCTGGCTACAAAATCATCCAGTTTCAATCGTCTGAATCACTATTAAGCTTAGAATGCTCAAGGGAAGGTCGAAGAATGTCTGTAAAATTTAAAATATTCATTCTTTTAACACTTTGAACTATTTTTGGCGCCTATAGGCGCTTTAGAAACTTGCCTCAATTGAGAATTCGACCACCTTGAAGATTTTCCAAGTTTTCCAATTGAGAGTTCGACTATTTTGAATATTTTCCAACTTTTCCAATTGAGAATTTGATCGATTTGAAGGTTTCTCTAATTTTCCAGTTAAGAATTTGACCACTTCTAAGATTTTCCAAGTTTTCAAATTGAGAATTTGGACAATTTGAAGATTTTTCGAGTTTTCCAATTGATAGTTCGACTAATTTGAAGATTTTCCAACTTTTCCAATTGAGAATTTGATCGATTCGAAGGTTTCTCTAATTTTCCAATTAAGAATTTGACCATTTCTAAGATTTTTCGAGTTTTCCAATAGAGTATTTGACCACTGAAGATTTTCCCAATTTTCTAATTGAGAGTTTGACCAATTTGAAGATTTTCCAAGTTTTTCAATTGAGAATTTGGATAATTCGAAGATTTTCCGAGTTTTCCAATTGAGAGTTCGACCAATTTGAAGATTTTTCAAATTTTCCAGGTTTTCCAATTCAAGGTACTTTCAGAGATCTGAGTATTTGTAGATGAAAGTGGGTTGATTTATAATCAAATTGTAAAATTGCAAATAGCTAATGCTTAAATGTACAATGAGCAGAGGAAATCATAGGTCGAAGGGTTTAGAATAGAGAACGTTGTTCAGATGAAAAGAAGAGAAGGGTTAATCCCTTGTTTTACGATTTATTAGGCATTACGTATATTAATCTCAGTTATTCGCTGTTCTAATGCACCTACATAAAAAAGTCAAGATATAGACCATTTATTTGGAAAGTAGTGCAAGTCGATTTTTTGTTGTTTCGAGAAAATTCAAGGTTAACATGTTAGTCACTTGAAAAATATGAATTAATTATGTCAAGTCTGGCAATATGTCTACTAACTGATCAATATGTAATTTGATTATATCAATTTCGTTTTGGCGAATTTAACTAAACTAATATATATTTACGGGCTGTAAATGAACGTACACCACTTTCATAATCAATCGCTACGCAATTTCTCTTATTGGCCAATTTTGAATTAAACAAAGCATTGGCATTTTTTAAGATGTTAAATATTAATTAGTTAGGAATAAAAGTTTACACTAAATTAATCACAAATTATGTGATATCTTAGTTTTTTACCAAAATGGATACTTTCAAAATAAACGGTCGATATTATAAATGATTGTTATGTGGCGATTCTTAACCCTCTAATTCCTAGCTCCGTCTCTAGATAGGGTTTACGCGAGTCGCTATAAAACATACATTTCATAATTTTTTAACAAAATTTTTTTATTAGAGTGTAAACCAAGCTTCATTGTATAGGGTGATCCAAAATTCACGCAAGATTTGAATTCTGCGCCATTTGTGCGGTAGAGTGTTGTCAACGAAAAAAAAAAAAAAAACAGCATGACAGTTGACAGTTCAAGGTTATTAAAAATGGAGCGCTATACGAAAGGACAACGCGTTGAATGGATTATGGAACAACAAGTGGATGCTATTTTCTCGAACAAAATCCTTTTCAGCGATGAGGCTCATTTTCATCTTGATGGCTTCGTTAATCATCAAAATTGTCGCATTTGGGGTTCAGAAAATTCACGAGAGATTGTTGAGAAACAAATGCATTCATAACGTGTCACTGTTTGGTGCGGATTTTGGGCTGGAGGCATCATCGGACCATTTTTCTTCGAAAATGCGGCTGATCAGGCAATAACAGTTAATGGTGCTCGCTACCGCGACATGATAATCTAGTTTTTTGAGCCTAAATTGCAAGATATGGATGTGGACGACATGTGGTTTCCACAATGCCATACCACATGCCATACAGCCCGAGAAACAATTCAATTACTGCATGAGTCATTTCCTGGTCGTGTAATTTCCCGTTTTGGTGATCAGAATTGCCCGTCCAGATCATGCGATTTAATACCGTTGGACTTTTTTCCTTGGGGGTTTTTTCAAGTCTAAGGTTTATACCAACAAGCCCACAACCACCCACGCCTTGAAGGAGGAAATTAAGCACTGTATCGACGAAATTCAGTCACATTTATGCAAAACGATCATGGAAAATTTCAATAAAAGAGTGCGTATGTACCAGCAAAGCCGTGGTGGCCATTTACCCGATCTGCTATTCCATACATAACCCTATGCTGTATAATTTATGAATTACTAAAAAATTCCCAATTTTAAATTAAAAACCTGTGTTTCCTATCAAAATTACTTCTTGCCTGAAATTTGAAACACCCTGTATTTCATAATTTTTTAATAAAACTTTTTTATTAGAGTGTAAACCAAGCTTCATTGTACATTTAAGTTTATTCGGTTTGGCAATTCCACGCTCCGTACAACCACCGTTACAGTTGTAACGGAAAATTGCACGTGCTTGGATGTTTCTTTTTTAATAATCAAAAGGAATAACGGACTTCTAACCTAACCTAACTTAACTTCAGATTCGTTTGTCTCGACCCCAAATTGGTCTATTCTGATTGTTTGAGGTCAAGTAAAAATTGTGGCATTAGAAGGTTAAATTTCAGGTGAAATTTGTACAAAAGTAGAAATCTAATAGGCATACAATCTTTTGTTCGCCACGTCTTGATCTGTAATCTACGTTAGGAGTGCGACTCGTTATTAAAATACCACCTACACATATTTTCTCTTATGTTGCTCCACTTTTGCGGGGAATGTACACGAAACAGCTACACTTCAGCTGATAAAAACCACCCCATTAAAGTGGAACGAAAATGAAGAGATATATATCGTGCTACGGGAAGAAACATTGGACGTGATGTGAATTCTCGGCCCGTTGCGTAACCAAACTCGAAGAGAAACTCCCGCAACGTGTCAAGAAGATCGGAGTTCTGGGAGAATTAGCATTAATCGTATCAACTTGAACCTAAAAACTATGACGCATCTTCCTTTTTTTTTTTTTTTTTTTTTTTTTTTAGAGAATCGAAGGATTTGTGGTTCATTTGACTGATATAAATGTTTATTTTGATTGGATTACCTCGCAGAGTGATTTTTCAATGATAAAAGAAGCTCAACTGGAATGATTACGCGAAGTGATTAGTTTAAAGCTTCTAGTACTCAAAAATCTACGATTCTTGAGCTTAGATAGTATACTTTTCTTGTTGCTCGCTCTCTTCCATCGAAACTGAAGAAGTACTCTGTGAAAATTATAATATAACTGTACTTTTCGCGTTGAGAGGATTCTTAGTGCCTCAGGAAAGGGGATGAAAGAATGAAAATCGCGAGAATAAAGTCTGTCGGTGCGAAAGAAAGATGTGTTGGAAGTAAAAGTTAGTACATGTAAGTTTTATATATGCACTAACTACCGTCCATAAGTATTTGACCACCTTCAGTTTATCGAAAATATACAAAATATATTTGAAATAGAGCATCCCAATGTAATTTTTGTCACAGTATTTCTTTCATATACTCGTATAAAGATAATAATTAATAATACAGATGATATTCAACGTCAATTACTGTGACTAAAAGAATACTAAGAAAAGTTGAACGAAAAGTGGTCGAGCGAATGCACTTGAGTAGGGTAGTTTGCAGGTGTCTCTACTCTCTATCTGTTCACTATTGGTAACTTTAGGTAATCGAAAGAGTTGTTTTATCCACGTTCTAGGGATTTGTATACATTTCTTTAAGTATTTCGCATTCGTTAGAGATAAATATGGAGCTAAAGCGATGCAAACTTTTTCCTTGCCTCAGTTCGAGTTTAGCAGTGTATTTGGTAACAGTTATGGCGAGAGGAAAAGAATTAACGGTAGAAAAGCGTTCTTCTATATTCACTTTAAAGAAAGAAGGATATTCAAGCTGGCAAATCGCAGCCAAAATTAATGTTTCACGATCTGTAGTACTCTATACGATTAAAAACTTCATGTACAAAGACAGTAAGCAGCAGTAAGCAACGGACAGGACGACCCAGAAAAACTACAGAAGGTAAAGATCGCTATATTCACACCTTTAACAAAAGAAATAGACATATGATAGCACTAGAAATTACACATGAATTAAATCGGAGTAGAGAAGATCCTGTAGGAGTAACAACCGCAAAAAGGCGATTATTAGAAGGCACACCACTTCTCGCGTTAAGAGGATTCTTAGTGCCTCCGGAAAGGGGATGAAAGAATGAAAATCGCGAGAATAAAGTCTGTCGATGCGAAAGAAAGAGGTGTTGGAAGTAAAAGCTAGTACACATAAGTTTTATATATATGTATATATATTTATTTATTTGGAAAATGCTTAAAAGTGCTTAGAAATGACGAATACGCGTCCAGGAAGGGTCTATTGCTCAAAAAAAGAGATTTTCAGCTTCTATCTTCGCTCACTTCGCTAATATCAAGAACTTTTCAGGAACTTGTGTGCCTTATCGCTTAAAATTCATCAATATGCGTCCACCAAGGGTCTATTGCTCAGAAAAATAAATTTTTAGCTTCTATCTTCGTTCACTTCGCTAATATAAAGAATCTTTCAGGAACTCGTATGCTTTGTCGCTTACAAATCGTAAATACGCGCCCAGAAAGAGCCAGTAGCTTAGAAAAATAGATTTCCAGCTTCTATCTTCGCACACCTCGCTAATACCAAGAAACTTTCGAGAAATCGTGTGCTTTATTGCTTAGAAATGACGAATACGCGTTCTCAAAGAGCCTATTGCTCAGAAAAATAAATTTTCAGCTTCTATCTTCGCTAACACAAAGAAACTCTCAGAAACTCGTGTGTCTTACTGCTTAAAAGTTAGAAATACGCGTCCAGAAAGGGTCAATTGCTCGGGAAAATAAATTTCCAGCTTTCATCTTCGCACACTTCGCTAATACCAAGAAGCTCTCAGGAACTCGTGTGCCTTATTGCTTAAAAATCATAAATACTCAGGAAATTGCTCAGGAAAATAAAAATCCATATAAATTTCCAACTTCTATCCTCTCACACCTCGCTATCACGAAGAAACTTCCCTTACACCTTGAACATAAGACCATATTTCGAGACGTGTACAGTAGGAAAGGTAGAAACGGCAGAAACCGTGGCTGACAAACACTCAACCATATAATCCTCTAATCCAAACAAACCAGCTAGAGGTGTACATCCATATACACGTTGCTAGTGTGTGTGTCTGTTGCGGTAATAATGAGAATTCTATCCTGAAATCCACGTCACTCTTCTCCATCCCACTTTTCCATCACAACGAAGAGAACTGGGAAAAAATGTACATTCTCATCCGACCATTTCCTTCAAGCGAAAAATCATACTTAACCGCTGCTCTATGGTGTGTGTCTATCCATGCAATCATTTACCATACACACCTGGTCAGGCCGACCATCCAAGGTCAGGTTACTAGGCCACGGCGCATACACAGGGGTTGCTTATCACCGAGATTCTACCTCCGTTTAACGATTCTATCGAATTCCACCAGCTCACCTAGCACCACCGGTCACTGTAACACACCATGAAAGAGAGGGACTCGCCTTTTCTCACTCGATGGATTACACTAGGACACAAATAACCCACGCAACAAGCACCAGCCTGTGTTCACGCATTCCATAGCCATCCCCGAGCACCATCAACGAGAAACATAGATTGTAGTGTATGGAGGAACTCGAACGATCCACATACTCCTATAGATTCCTCGACCGAAATCGAACGGAGTAAAAGACCGAGCCAACCTCTACCAGCCTCACCGAAGAACTGGCGGGCTTCACTACGTTCGCGTGTAACCATCCACCTCTCCAACGATTCGCGACACCTATCTGCTCCATCCTAAACCCCTTGCTAACTTCTTCCCCTACTTTAAACAACCACTGCTGGGATCTACCCCTATGCTCACCGCTTTCTCGACCCGTCTGCGAGCGCGGAAAATTCGAAAGTTAGAATCCCAGAGCTAGCAAACTTTCTCATCCAATTTTCAGTTCTACAGCTGAATTTCAGGTTCTTATTGAGTTCTAACATAGGGGAACCGTTGTTCTTAAGGTGTTGAGGTTTACTCGGCGAGATGAGAACCCTTACGATCACTGGAGAAGATTCTTAAGGGGGGAATTTGTTTTTTCTTGGACAAAAATATCGGTTTTTCGAACTTTCCAAAGGAGAATTTAATCGATTCGAAGATTTTTTGAATTTTCCAAAGGAGAATTTGACCAATTCGAAGAATTTTCGAATTTGCTAATTGAGAATTTGAGCAATTTGAAGATTTTCCGAGTTTCTCAGTTGAGAATTTGACCAATTTGAAGACTTTTCAAGTTTTCCAATTAAGTATTTGACCACTGAAGATTTTCCAAGTTTTCCAGTTTGAGAATTTGACCAATTTGAAGATTTTCCTAATTTTCCTAAATTTCAAATTGAGAATTTAATCAATTCGAAGATTTTCCGAGTTTTTCAGTTAAGAATTTGACAATTTTAAGATTTTCCAAGATTTTCAAAGTTTGTAGTGCAGTTACTGAATAAATATCGGGCACTTATAACTAATCGTATAATAGAAATTTACAGGATCTTCGGGAATTTTTTTGGGACGGAAAGAAGTAAGAGTACATTTTTGAAACTTTGGCGTTTAACAATTGTATTAAGGTACAAGAAAATATTTTTTTGAATCTTTAATTTATCGAAATGGCCGTCTTATTGGTGCTCTTGGTTGGAAGATTTATATGCGTTTGAAAATTCAGTTTTTAGAGGATTTTTGTTAGTAATTTTTTCATATTTTTTGCATCAAAAACTGACTTTTAGGAGAGCAGTCCTTGCAGTAGAAGTTACTTAGATATTTTCCTGCACCTAGCCTGTGAAACTGCAGGAATAGTGGAGTAGTTGTTCCAAACTATCTCAAACATTCAGGAAAAGTGGAGGAATTGGGTTTGGAATGGCGCTTGGTAGTGATAAAGATGGCAAACCAATAGCACTCTGTTTTTCTTAAACGATTTGAGAAAACGTGTTTATCTGGAGCTTAGAAAATTCATAGAGGGTAGAGAACGTAATTGTGACTTCGTTCCGAGAAGTAACGCGAATCGATAAACCGTCACGCAACACACGAACTTATTGGAACAACTCTTATTAGCTCTGTTACTTAAGCAAAGGTTATTGGATACCTTCCATTCGATGGATCCGTGTTTACGTTAATCCTTTTTCTTTTTTTTTTTTTTGTAATTGTATGTAATTAATTGACGCGTTTTACGGGAATAATTTCCCGTGGAATTTTGTACGCGTGCGCATCCAGATGTGTGAGATATAATAGCAAGAGCAGAAATGAAAGATCAGAAAAGGAAATAGAAATTATTTCTGGATATACAGTTATTTCTAGATATTTTCCCAGTTTCTTGGTTGTTTAGGTTTGGTAAATTTATTTATGACAAAGATATTATAGATATTGTAAGTAGAAGGAAATAAAGATATTACAAATATGGAAATTGATGTTTACTTTAATGTGAATAAGAATGAAAGGAAAATAAATAATACGTTTTTGTAAAATATAAAAATGTAAAAAATAAATTGTAATAAAATATAAAAAAATAAATTGTACGTCCTTTCAAAAAGGATAATTTAAACGAATGGTGATGGAATTATATTGTGAAATTTTTTATTTATTTTCTATTGATAATTGTAAAATATTATGTTGCAGAAATGGTACAAGAAGTTTTATATTTTTAATGGATATTGTGTGTGGAGTATAATTTTTTTTTTTTGGTTAATTTGTACGAGAGAATTAATATTTGTTTAACTTTTTATTTTACATCGTTGACTTTCACTACTTAATTGTACTGTATTTTATTGAAATTTCTGAAAAAATTTCAGGCAATTAAGTACTCATTTTAGTTTTTTAATTTTCATAAATATATAAGGGAAATTTTCTTCATTTTCCCAATTTTCATGTTTCTAATTCATCATAAAAAATCACTAATTAATTTTATTATATTTTATCAATATTTCTAAAAAAATTTTAGGCAACTACACATCTTATTTTTTTAATTTTCATAAATACATACGAGAAATTTCCTCCATTTTCCCAATTTTCACATTTCTAATTCATCATAGAAAATCACTAATTATTTCTATTATATTTTATCAAAACCTCTGAAAGAATTTCAGACTACTCATCTTACTTTCCTCATGTTCACAAACAATTATTTTCTCAATTCTCATATTTCTAAATCATACTAAAAAATATATTTCCCTTCGTCCTTTAATCAATACTACTAAATACAAGACAATATATCTATAAGATCGAAAATGATTGTTCCTATTATACTTCGAAACACAAATCAAAATCTAAATAATCAAAAACATAAGTTTTATCTCACCTTCGAATACTTTATAAACTCACTACTTACATATTCCTAATAAATCCTCGAATTTCCTTTGTACAACACAAATGTTCAAACGATAGCTACAACCATAAACAATCCTATTCTAAAATTACGGAAAAAATATCTGATTAGGTTTAAAATAGTACACTTCCCCATATAACCGACAATAGGACACTCTTACGATATGAAAAATCGTCGAAATTATGGCGCGAAAACGCAGTGCGCATGGAAGAAAAGTGGCGGACTAGATGGAGCCAGGAGCGTAGTGAAAACAGAAACCCAAACCGGTCATGGAGGCTAGTTAACGACTATACACCGCGCTTGTAAATGGTAATTTCACGGAGATATTGTGATATTTACGCGGACGCCAGAGAATCGACAGAAGGATCGCCGGTTTAAACGAAAATGGGTGCATACTTGTCAGAACCGATTACAAAGAAAGTGTCAAGCGACGAGGTAGGCAAGAATGTCGCATTCGGCGCGAGTTCCATGCAAGGCTGGCGAATTAGTCAAGAGGTAAGCAAATCCGTTTCAACGGCCAAGTGTGCACCGTTATCCATTTACGTTTCGCTCAGAGAACGGTTTGCCGGTTCACCGTTTCATCTATTACGACATCCGTTCTAATCTATTGCAAACGTAATCCCATCCGTATATCTCGAACCGCGAAATTCCGGTTCTGTTCGATTCAACAACTGGAAAATACAGTGGTGAAATTTAAGAAAAATCGACGTTTTCGTTTGTGAACGAAACAATACTGTCGCGAAGTTTACGTTCGTCGTTGTATTTGAAACGAACTGTTCTTTATTAATACATTCGCGCTCTGTGCGAATGTGACTACTTACCATTCCCTTTCCGTACAAATACGTACAACTATTTAATCTGTTTGTTATTTGCAATTTGGAAATAAAAATGAAGCAGAGCTAAGGATCATATTTTGTCCAGAACAGTATTTAGTTATCCACGTGAGGTTAGCGTTGTAACTTCCTGTTGTCGCGTTAACTTGGCCCACCTTTTTCAGCGAAAACCTGCGGCAAACCTGAAGTTTTATAAACCACCTCACGCATTTCGACGACACAATATCACCACCTTGTTCCCTAATATATTTCGTTTGTTAAAAACATTTATCTGTATTTGAAGTATGCATGTACATAAAATAAAAGTTAACAGTGATTTTATTGTACACTATTTTAATATTTTCCTCGATCTTTATAAAATAAGTTCCAAATATTGTTAAAAATGTATGAGATGTAAAATAAAAAAAGTTATCTTTGATCTTTAATAATCAGAATGTATTTAACACATTCACTATTAAAGTCTGACAAGATTTCCACCATAGCCCATGGTGTTTTTCAAGGATATATTTATAACATTTACAAGCTGATGTGTATATGTGGTTCTGTGCTACAGATGAGAATTTTATCTTGCGTATCAAATATATAAAGAACACATAAATCTAACCACCGTATAGTAGCAAACGTGTTAAAATTGTGTTCCACGTATCCATTGACAAATGTAATTATTCCTTCATAGGATGCACACAATTGCTGCATAGATTTTGACGAAAACGTTTCATTGTTTGCTGTGTACGACGGTCATGGTGGGCATGAGGTAGCTACTTACTGTGCACGCAATCTGCCAGACTTCATAAAGCAAACCGATTCATACAAAAAAGGAGACATCAGACAGGCCCTGATCGACGCCTTTCTAGGCTTTGACGCGACGCTCGAGAAACCGGAAGTAGTCAGCATTCTCAAACAGCTTGCAGGAACGTCTACTTCGGACAAGAAGAACGAGGACTTGAACGAATCCGGTGCGTTTTTTCTTACACTTAAACTGTACCATTAGTTCCTTTCGCCTTGTACATTTAACAAAGTTTCTTTGTACGTTTCACGTCGCGCAGACGAAGAAGAGAATGTTAATAATCTCTGTATGGAGGCGACGATGCCGCTGGAAGAAGTAATGGCGAAGTATCAGTCGGAATCGAATCCAATCGTGAAGAGTCTGAAAAACGAGAAGTGCAACAAACGAGCTTGTTCCGCGAGTCCGTATTTACGGGGTCGAAAAGGTAGAGAGAAAGCAAGCTCTACGTCGTCTGGTGCAGGGTGTTCGTCGTCATCGTCTTCGTGGAACACAAACGAAACCGACGTGAGCAGTTCCAGCCAACCGTGTAGCTCAGTTTTTTCCAGTTCCGTGGAAAGAAAGGAATCTGAATGCCCTGGGAACAACGAGGCCGAGCAAGTCCTTGATTCGACTACTAGCAATGGGAATGTAGCATCACCACCGGTAGGATCAACGGTCGATATAGAACCGATGAAAAGTGCAGATATGCCAGATAGTTCCGAGGACGTGAACAAAAAGGTTTCGAGCCCGGGGAAAATTGTATGTGCAGAGTCGAATGCAAACGAGGTAGAATTGAACGGTGCTGAATCGAAGGAGATTGGAGATGCAGATAGTAGTAAGGGCGGTGGTGATAACGTATCGAGCAGTTCGTGTGTTCCCTTAGAGAATGGAGATGCAGGCCAACAGGAACGAATAACGAGTACCGGTAGAAGAAGAATTCAACCGGTCACTTTGTACCATACTCTGCTGAAGAAAGATAACGAGGATTCCGAAGAGGATGACGATGAAAATGACGAAACCTTCGACGGAGTTCCGGAAAGGTAGAGGGACACTTTATTTATCATAATTAAGGATGTAAAGATGTACTATGCTTTAACCACGCAGTTTCAGCGACGAGGATGATACGGAAGATGTCGACGAAGACGAGAGCGACGAAGACGAAGACGAGGAAGACGAAGACGGCGACGGAGATGGTAATATCGATGACAACGACGATAACGAAGGCCTTATGGTGGATACAGAAGAGGTAGGATTACTATCTTTACAGAATTTATTTTAGAAAATGTTACAAATATTGGAACTATCTTCCTTCGTAATATTGTGTAAAAATATAGGTTGTCCAGAAAGTTCGTGCCGATTTTTGATAATGTTTAAATATATTACAACATATAAAATTGTATGAAAACAAAGTTCTTTCAACGAAAAGGGAAAAGTACTGGGAGAACATTGAACGAGATATGTAATATTTAAAGAGGCGGTAACCTATCGGAAAAATTTTTTGCAAACGGTTGACAAAATCTGAAAATAAGAATTTCAATCTTAAAGAAAATAAAGAAATAAAGTTTTTTGGTAAAATAGAATTTTTCAATTTGCTGGTAAAACGACGAAAAATTGTAAAATTAAAAGATCCATTCTTTATAGAACAAAAAGAAAATACTTTGAAGTATGAAATCGACTTATTTACATAAAAATCGGCACGAATTTCCCGGACAACAAAATAATACTTTCTCTGACAAAAAAAGAAAAAGAAAAGAATGAAATAATATAGATCGTTAATTTATATAGCCAGGTTATGATAGTGGGTGCACTGCAGTAGTTGCAGTATTAAAGGGCAATGACTTGTATGTGGCAAATGCTGGAGACTCCCGTTGTGTTTTATGTAGAGATGGTCAGGCGATTGAGCTTAGCTTAGATCACAAACCGGAAGATGAACCAGAAATGGAACGTATTGTAAAAGCTGGTGGAAAAGTGACTGCTGACGGTAGAGTAAACGGTGGCCTTAATTTATCAAGGGCACTCGGGGACCATGCTTACAAGCAAAACGTAGACGTACCTCCGCAAGAGCAAATGATCTCTGCACTTCCTGACGTTAGGCATATTACAGTTGAACCAGAAAGAGATGAGTTCATGATACTTGCTTGCGATGGTATTTGGAACTTCATGTCGAGTCAAGATGTTGTACAGTTTATTCATACTCGTCTGACGTATAATTACGATAAACTGTCGAAAATCTGCGAAGAGGTAGGAAAATATACCCGTCGATTGCAATGGTACGTTATAACTAGTTGTGGCCTTGGGCAAAGTAGAATTTCGGGGCCCCTAACTCCAACTAAATAACTTTAACGTTGGAAAAAATCAAAAACAATTGTAAAAACATCTACATATTTATTATTGCATAAAAAGTGAAATAAATTTTCCTTCATCCATGAAAACCTTTTACATAAAAATACAAAATACTTGATAAACAATTACACATATTGATATATAAAGAGCATTATAGATCTAATACATACACGATTGCAATATTTATTTAAATATTTACTTTTCGGGCTTTTTCTTGCCGCAAAATTATTAATTAGTTAATTAAAATCAACACAATTGGTTACATCACTTTCAATAGATAATATTAATAAATTTGACAGTTTGCCCTGCCCCAAAGTATTTCTTAACATGTTCGACGCGGAGCCGATTTTGTTTCGAAACGTTCAGTGTTTATGTTCAGAGGCATAGACAGAAAAGGCAATGCTCATCTCTGTTCAAAATGTTTCGATAAAATACATTGAGGAAGTGTAAACATATCTTTTCATATTATAAAAAAATTTAATGTTAAATAAAATGTATTTTTTAAATTTGATATTGTTGGTCTTCAGGGATTGACGCAGCTTAAACGAAAAGTTCAGTGTTAGTCTCTAGGGATCAACGCCGCGTTTAACGTGTTAAATAGTTCTTAGTTCTTTTAAGAACATTGAAAGAACGTTCTGCCGATGCAATGGATGTTGGAATTGTTAGAAATATTGTTAAAATTACCTCAACGTTTAGAAATGTTGAAATAAGTCCTTTTTGTATGGAAAAACGTAGAATTTGAATCTTGGATCTTGGTTTGTGTTTATTCATTTGCCCAAGTTGCCCATAGGGTAACGCGCCACTGTTCGATTGTTATCTTATTTTTTTATCTATTGGTTCTATTCTAATCGATGTATTACAGCTATTCGACCATTGTCTTGCACCTGATACCTGCGGAGACGGTACAGGATGTGACAATATGACAGCAGTAATAGTGCGATTTAAACCGTCGACTGATGCCGTAACGAACAGTAACATTTCGGAGATATGTACTGTTAAAAGATCACTGTCACCATCTATACCCGTGGATGAAAGTAACGATTGTGTTCTACAAGAGACCGCAATGAAATCCTGTAAACGTCTAAAAACCGAAGCAACTATGTGAGAATTGTGTTAAATGTTACAAACTGTTATAATCTCTGGAGACAGATGAGTGAATGTGAATTTATGTAAAATTATGTAATTCTATAAACCTGTGAATTTCGAATAGACATTCAACGGTAATCGATACCAGTTACTTCAAATAATATACAAAGAATGTTAGCGCTGGTGGCAGACTGATAAATTGGAGCATATAAGGATGATATTTGCTGATACTTTCACGTTAAATGTCTCGTTTGAAGTACTTTCTTGCCTTGACAGAACGATTTTTCCAACTGTTTCCTTGCATCTCTTACTGGAGATGTGCGAGAACTCGAGAGTCGAATTCTCGAAAGTATCTTGCGACTCGAGAATGTTGGTTTTGAACTTTGTTGAATACGGCTACGGTTTAACATTGAAAAATAGAACACAGAGCAAAAATTAGGTGCCCAATACTAAGTAAAGAAGCTAATTCTTTCACGTTCTCCCGTAGTACCCTTATTCTGTTCGTTGTAACGATATTGCTAGTGGAGAAGACTTGTTCCATGGTTACTCGTGAAAAACTTGGCTTTTTCACATACCAGTTTGAAATGAAATATTACACTAACGTATTCCGTGCATTATCTTCGCTGCATGTTCTGTCTTTTATGTTATGGGACTTGGAATCGTCTCAAACATAAAAACTCCGAGGTTGTATTCAACGAAACTTTTCCCATAATACGTCATTCGGATTCTCGAGTCACGAAATAGTTTTAGGAAACTCGGAAGCGACATTTTCGTGTTCTCACACATCCCTACTTATTTTCTCAATAGTGTATCATATGGTCTAATATTTTGATATGTACAAAATATATAAATCAGTTACATATACATAATTCTGTATAATTAACGAAATAATAGATGTTTCACTTTATAAGTACTTTTTACGGTAAGGATAAGGTAGATGTAAGTATAAATAAAATCAGTCTAAAAAAATTTGCTAAGTCAAAGCCTTCGAAAATTTCACGGATAGCATAAGATTACCGTAATAGATTAATAATTCATGTTTTAAGTTCTAAATTTTCTTTCCTTTTCCAACTACACATCTCCACGTTTGTCAAACTGTTCTTATCTATCGCTTTGTTGAACGTAAAATAATTATACATCATCCTATTTGCTCCATCGACATTTATAAAATATACTCTTTGAGTTTTTAGTTGACATTCGTAGTAGATATGTAATTGTACATACATTTAGGCTATAGGATTTATATTTGTAATTCAACACGATACCATTTCTTATTTTTACGAAATAAAATTTATTTTTGAATCCTTGAGTATAGTAGTTGAATGGATGGGTATGATGCGAGTAGTTTTAAAAATAAAAAAATAAAAATGTGTGAACTAAGTTTGCGTAATGAAAAAGCAGCGTAATTTGTGATCTTATTACTAAAAAAAAAAAAAAAAGGAAAAGATATTGTTAACAAAGGGTATGTACTGCGTTAAAATCTAGATTATTGACTTGGGTTTCCACCGCATCGAAAATATGTAAATTTATATTAACAACGTGAAGACAATTTTTTTTTATTTAATAAGGGAACAATAAAATCATGGATTAAATCGAATGACGTTTAAACATACGCAAGCTGTTTACAGATTAATAAGATGTATCTGAAAAGAAAAGAATCAATTTGAACATAAGGAATGTGTAAAAAAAAGTGACGATGCAAAAAGTATTTAAATTATTTATGTTAAAAAAAAATACATTCTTTATTTTAATAGAAATTATACTTACGTTATACACACACCACACACACACACATGTATGTATGTATGTATTTATATGGTTTCTCACAATTCCTTTTCTACATAATTATAATATCTAGATAAGGAATATTTTTAAAATAACTTAACCATAAAAACTTCGCGAACTTTCTTTTTTTTATCTACATAATTTCATTATACCACTGTCTCATCTACGATATGAACAACGATTATTTATTTGCAAACATATACAACGTTTATATTCAGTAAAGTAACATAGCTGTTAGATAAACGATAAGCGATGTCTTTAAGATTGCTTCACTACTTTTGTATTTGTTATTCATCTACAATTGCTTCTGTGTAATTTACACCAGCTTGATAGGTGGTAATTATGTAAGAAATTGTTTAGAATAATTATAGAAACTCAACTGGGAACTTGAACGGAAAGGGAACGAATAAAACACTATTGTCAAGATGATTTAGCGGTATAAGGAGTGTATTAGAAACATAGAATCAATTCAGAACGAACTAATGTGCCTTCACAATGTGTATGTATATTTGATGCCGTCTTAATAAGAAAGGTTTAAACCTCGATACTGTCTTAATTGCAAATTGCGTCATGAATTTATGTATGAACATTTGGTTCTCGTAATATATATCACTTATTATTTCTCGCAGTTTTTATCCTATGTACTCCTTTATCTCGATCGATGTGAAATTGGCCTGTTAATTCACGGTTAATTGTTCGATAGTTTCCAGCTGTTCCATTTCGATCTTGTTGAAGGAATCATATTGTATACGAAGTCTCTCGAGCTCCATCGTTTTTTCAACAATCTGTGCCTGCAATGTAAACATTTGTTCATTTGAAAATTTAACATGGTAGATACATTCGTGAATTTCATAGATCAGATGATTTTAGTCTTCTCGTCGCGTTTCAATGATTCGTATACGATCGAGTTAATTTTGAATTCGAGAAAAACCTGAATCTGTTGCTTCTGAGCGTCCCTTTCTTTCGCGATGGAACGAAGCAAGTTCCGACTTCCGATAGTTTTCATTTTCTCCTGTTCCACGTCGTTCGCCAACCGATCTATTATTTCTATAAACTCATTCGAGCTCGTTTGAAATTCCGTGATTTCTGTCAAACGAGAAACGAGATATCAGGACTTCGTCAAGCGAAAGAAATTTTTCTAAACGCTTAAAAAGTGGAACGTTTCGAAATTTAGTTTACAACTATCAGTAAGAAGAAAAAATTTACGAGACATTATACCATGTTTACAGAGAAAAACTTTTAGGCATTTAATCCCTCATTTGTGCTGAATTGAACATATTCCCTTTTCTCAACGTGTGTCAGTTTTTAAAGAAAAGTAATAAAAGTAATAACTAAAAGATAAATTGTCCACAGTCCACGATAATTTTCGTTAGAGGCGTATACGTATCCACAGCACTCAAAGGATTAACTAGCAACCGAATTCTCCATAATTAAACAAACCGAAAAAAAGATAGAAAAGAATCTAAAATATCTATACGATCTTATCTGAATTCCTTCCATATTTTAAACCTTTGCACTCCACTGGCGCCGCTACAGAGCCAATACTTCGTTCAAAGTTTACGTCGGAATAAAACAGATTGATAATAAAAGAAAGGCAACAAATTAAATGGTCAGTATTTAAATCTATTTTCGATCAGTATTTAAATCAACTTTCAGTCAGTATTTTATTACCAAAAAGGTCACTACAAAAATACTAAACGGTTAGGTTATGTATTTATTTAAATACTGACAATTTAGTATAAATACTAACCAAAGGATACTGATCAAATTATTTAAATACTGACACTTAGTATTTAAATACTGACAAAAAGGGATTAAAATACAAGCCAAACTTTTATTGTCATATCTGTTTACAATTTACATTATTCGGAACGTGTACAACGTGGTTCTTTTTACAAAAAAATAACTTTCGAAGTAAAAAACGAGCATTTCTACGACAGAATTGACTAAATTTGTTAAGTACTTTAATCTGTCGATTGGATAATAAACAACACGGTTCCTATTACCGTCGGAAATATTCTCTTTTAAAAGTTTTTATCCAGAGACAATATAGGTGGCAGCAATTCTACTGCGTGTGCAATGATCAAGCGTTTGCACGGGAAATTTATCTGACAATTGTCGATTCAAGGATGGAAAATAACAGGCCAAGTTAACCGACAAACTTTGTGACTTACACACAATTATTGTTTCTCTTTGTACGTAACAAAAAACGTAAGTGAACAAACGTAATTTAGTTGGAACAAACGACAGTTTCCACGGAGACTCACTCGAAATGAAATTTTGGCATTCTTCTTTAAGCTTACTCGTCTGATTCGCCACTTCTGGTTCTAACACACGGACCTTACTCAAATCGTCGATGTAAATCCCGTACTTGGCTAAAGAATCAGCCATTTTCTTAAATAAACAAACGATTAAAGCTTGTGGGTTAGATGCGCTTGCGCGTATCCTTAACTAGTCCATTTCTTCGTACTAGTCTAAAATGGGAGAATGAGTGTAAACTTTTTATCAAAAAAAAGAAAAAAAAAATTGTATCCTGTTGTTTTAGCAAAACGTTAATGTTTATAAGTCTAATAAATGCCACGTAAAATCTCTCGTATTGGTTATTACTTGTCTGTTGCGTTTTAGTCGAACGAACGCAACGTTCCGTTCTTTCTATTTTCGATTTAACATAAAAAAAAAAAAAAAACGAAATCGATACACTCTTTCCGCGAGATTAATATTTCAACGATCTCGTGTATCTTCGTTGTTCTTCGTTATGTCCGGGAATCACAAAGCAGGAATTAAATATCCTTCGGAATACGTGAAACTGAATATCGGCGGTTCCTTGCACTACACTACTTTAGGCACACTTCAAAAACATGACACTATGCTACGTGCTATGTTTAGTGGCCGCATGGAAATTCTCACAGATCCTGAAGGTGAGATTCTTTTCAATTTAATACAATTATTAATCATGATTCCTCATTTTTCGCGGGTTCGTTGAAAAAGCGGCGATCGTTTGAGATAAAGTGTACACTTGGAAATATGCAATGATTATTATTTTTATTTATGCTAATTCGTCGATGTTCTATCTTAAAATTTACCACCTACACGTGTTCAACTTTCGTTCACTTAAACGATATAAATTTCATTCAAAGGATGGATATTGATAGATAGATGCGGGAAACATTTTGGAACAATCTTGAACTTCTTGAGAGACGGTTCAGTCCCTTTGCCAGAGAGTACGAAAGAGATGGCTGAGTTACTCGCCGAAGCCAAGTACTATTGCATCACAGAATTGGCTGAATCCTGTGAGCAAGCGCTTCTTCGAAAGGAGAGAGAAGCTGAGCCTATTTGTAGGATTCCACTGATCACCTCTCAAAAAGAAGAGCAATTGTTAATCAGTAGCACTACTAAGCCTGTAGTGAAACTGCTTGTTAATAGGCACAATAACAAATATTCATATACAAGGTGGTAATACCAGTTTCATAGAAATTCTAGTAAGCAATGAAGCACAAAGAACGAATAAATATAAAAAAAGCCTTGTCTTTACAGTACATCAGATGATAATCTATTAAAAAACATAGAATTGTTCGACAAAATGTCCCTTAGATTTGGTCGTAGAGTACTATTTATTAAAGATGTAATTGGCTCCAGTGAAATCTGCTGTTGGACATTTTACGGCCATGGCCGCAAAGTCGCCGAAGTTTGTTGCCACTCTATCGTATACGGGACCGACAAGAAACACACAAAGGTGATATTTAAACATATACCTGCTCCTTCTAAACGCGTGTTATCAAATTACTCGCAACTCGTCCATCCCGAATAACTTACCAAAGTACGCTTTGCACCAACAAATCTACAGGAAAGTTATACAATTTAGTAGAATATGAGCCATTCTTTTTTTTTAAGTGATGTAAGTCCACTATACCACTTTTGGAAAATCTTGGAATTCATCACTTTTGGAAAAAAATGAATTAATGGTAATTTTAATAAAATATAGGTATCCTCTTTTTATATTTATAATCATACATTCAACGGAGTACGATTTATTGATAAAGAATTTTAACTATAAAATGTTATAGCTATAATCGTAATTAAAACAATTTTCTAATTGCAATTATTATTGATTATAACGACATAAATGTCATTGACCACAAATTTCTATTGTCGGGTCATTCATTTCTTCCAAACAACAGAGATTTTGGAGTTGTGAAAACAGTATTCAAGAAAAAGGATCATTTATATAGATCCTTTATTTATAATTGCTCGAGACTTACTATGTTGCCACTGTATAAAACTCCAAGACCTATAACAAAAGAGAAATATAGCGATATGATGAGTTTATTGCCTTACGTATTACCTATTTACCATGAATACTTCACTGTGCTAAGTGTAAAGAAGAAATAAGTTTATATTATGAAAAGGTTTTTTTTATATTCTTACTTATCTTAACGAAGTAATTTAGTTTCTACACTTGTTTATTTTTTTTTCTTTTTAATACAAGTGAAATTAATTCTTAATAAACTTGATTATTCGTGTACTTACATGTCTTGATTTTATTATTATTTTTTACATTAAAAAATCCATTTCTGTAAAGCCAATGCCTATAAAATATGGACTTAAATTTCCTCTTGTTTCTGTTTCTTTTAATATATTATTATTGAAAGTGGTATAAGTCCATTTGAAGCTGAAAAATCGTTTATTTTCTTAAACAGTATTGCATGATAAAATTTAACAGATTTATAGTGTTAAAAGCATCACCTGAATTGATTAACGTTTGCCAGTATTTTTAAATTGATTCAAACGCAAACTCTTAAATATCTCGATATGTGAAAAAATGGACTTATACCACTTTCAAAAATAACGGTTCATATATTACGTAACTTATGTCTTTTTCATAGGTGGAGACTTATTCCGGAGATTTCAAGATCAACTTCGTCTTGTTCAAATAGAATCCTACATTCTTCATCCCAGAAATATCAAGGAGCGCCTGAGATTTTGAGCCAAAAAAGCGCTGAGCTTTGAAATAATTTCACGTTGCTTCTCGAAGTATTCTATGAGATTTCTCAGTGTTTAACGGCGTCTCGATAATTTCCGCTGTAAGAAATACAGCATTCCATTTGAAAGAACGAAGTTGACCTTTCCTACGCTTAGAAACTATTCTGTAACCAGTTTTTCTCATGCAGCGCGTACTTTAGAAGTTCCTCGAGGTGGACAAGTTGCACGGTTCACTGTACGAAGTAATTTAAATCAAATTCGAAGGGAAAGTGAAGAGAAACCAATGTTTTATCCGTACTACGTGTAGGTAGAGTTCCCGGAGGCGAGGATTTACGAGGAAACGTTGAATATTTTATTGTATGAACATCGAAATGGGCCTGACCAAGAATTGATGCAGGCAACATCGTCGCGCGGCGCGGTCAGCGGCGCACCGCCTTGCACGTCAGACGAAGAAGAGGGTGAACGTTCTGGTTTGGCTCGTCTACGCTCCAACAAACAAAATACCAACTGACCCAACCTTGCCTATCTTACCCCTCCTAATTCGGCAATTTTCGCCCTTAAGACGCGAGCCAATATAAAGTAAGACTTACCGAATAAAAGACAGAAACGAAACTTCCTGTATAGAATGTTTCCAAAACTGTGGACGTAACTTTGAGAATAGATTCAGGATGCTAAAATAAGAATATGTGTATGAACACGTGCTCAATACGACTTTCTTTCCGATATTGTAGCCGTTCCTATGCAAAACTTGTTATTTAATCATTTTCGTGGAAGCTGTTTGGCTTCCTTTCATGTAAATTATCACTCAAAATTACTGTGAAATATATCAGCGAATTTCTATAGGTGTGTCACACCGACTGAAGCGTAGACTACACGCTGGAAGGCGATCCGTGTAGAGTTTTATTTGGAAAACATATAATCTTTGTTTGGCCGTACTTGAGATAAGCATTACTTGTAGACAATTAAAGGAAGCAGACGAAAAAACTGCTGAAAGGCGGTAATTCGAAAAGAAACTCATTCGTACGTTTGTACGAACATTTCCTCTTATTTTAGAATACTGAATCTATCCCCGGAAACATCCTGTAAATGTATACGCACACGTGCGTGTGTGTGTGCGCGTCACTTTCGTTAAAAAAATGTACGGAACAATGTAAATTGGAGATGTTTATACGATGAGCTGTCGCTAAGTTTTGTGTTGTACTCTTCTACTTTCTTGTTATACAGACCTTACCGTGTTGTATCTCTCATTTCCTTGGAGATGGAAAAGATCGTGGGAGGGAAAATTGAACGTGGTAGAAAAAGAGACGTTTTCTCTACAGTTTTCGGTAAGTGTGTTGCACTCTGTTCGAATGGGAACTGCATCATTTCTTTTGGAAGCATTCTACGCATGAACCTAGCAGATCACGTTGAAAGAATCACAATTCTCGTTAAAACAGAGTATGTAAACGCTTGCAACACGACAGTAGAACGTTCCAATCAAATAAAGCGTACAACTGTGTTGATCCAAAGGAAATATGCAATTCCCCATGAAAAGAAACTGCATCTGCCTTTTCTAAGTGTTTGAACTGAGAAAGTGAGACTGTAGAGAAAAAGATCTCACAGCGTTCGATTTTCCCTTCTTCTCTGCTTTCAACGAAGTTGTACAAAGTTTCAACGAAGTTGTCTGTATATCTTAATTATTTCACGTGTATCTGTGATTACTTTACAGATGTTTCAATTTAGAATAGAACGTTCATCTTGGATTTATATTCGTATCGGTAGCGTGAAGCGTAAAGTCACGCATGTAAGAACCGTAAGAATGCATTTTCTAATTCCTTACTTTTAAGGAGATAGAGATATTAGGTTGTCCCAAAAATTCCTGTTGTTTCAGTGTTAGACATGGAATGTAGACTCTCTTATTTTCGGTAGAATTCTACTGAATTATACATGAACTATTCTGAATTTTCATTCTCTTCCTCTTCAGAAGAGGGCGATTTTTTCAATATTGTTTTGGTATACTAGAAAAATATTGTTCAAGGTGGATTTTTGTCTCATTTAAAATCTCCAGCTCTAAACTTTCCGCGCTAATTATTAATTGTTTAAACAGTCACAGTACTACCTCCATAGACGATATAAATCTAATTTGCAGTATTCTGAGTACTGTTGCCTTTTTTAAAGCAACGCAACGTCACATGTCGCAAATATATTTCTTGGTTTTCCATTTTTCAAGATGGCACAGAAAAATCTAAGAGACGCTTTACCAAGAACAAAACATATTGTTGGAAAGCTAAAAGTTAACTAATGACCATAAGATAAATTTTAAGCAGATCGTATCGCATGTTTACTGAAAATGTTGTCAGGCATAGCAGTACGTGAAAATAACGAAAAGAACTTTTGGGACAACCTAGTACAAGTACTATTTATGTGCCAAATATTTGTGGTCAGAGGTGAAGTAAAATTAAGTCGATGTTGCCATTCTATGACTGAAGGGATTACTCACGAACTTTCTATAACGACTAAAAAGTTTTTTTTAGTAGTTGTTTAGAGTAATGAAATCTTATACAAAACTTGGACAGCATAGGATCGCATTGTTACCTGTTAATATAAGTTCTACCAGCTGCTGCTACTATCGCTACTATTATTATTATTATTATACTGTCATTATCATCATTATTGTTATTATAGTACTATTACATTATTACGTCTATAATTTAGATATGATTCCTCTTTTACAGAACAGAATTCTGCGTGTCAAAAAAACTGATCAAATAAAATATGTGTTTGCTTGCATTTTTCCATTTCAAAAAACAACAATTCTACGAAACTGTTTAAAGGACGACGTGGAGAGTACAAAGCACTGCCAGTAAAAGTAATTTACAGAGGATAATACAGAAATTGTTTGACGTGAACGTCGATCGATCAATCGATTTTCGAGATCGCAAATATCGTTCCTTCGTTGCGAAGAAGACGGTTATTTTTATAGTAAGTTTTGTAACTGATCTGTTTTTTTCATACGTCATTCCGAAATTTATGGTGTATCTTTCCATGTACTAATTTATTTCTACTTTAATTACAGACTTCAAGTTGTAAAACGAAGTATGTTACGATTGAAAAAAGAAGATTTAACACGATGCAAACACATATTTAATAAAGGGACCATATGTATTCCAATTTCAGCGCCTACGAATTATCATGTTGAATAACGTTTTTTATATAAACATTATTTCCTAGCTCACAGTATAGTTTTGAGTGAAATTAATTCGTATGTTTCCGTTCTTTCTGATATTTATATTATTATACGATAAAAAGCAAACGATGTTTAAGTTTCTACAATTACGTGTAAAATAAAACTTTTCGAGACGCATAGCGGTTACGTGTCTACGTTTCGTATTTATTACAAATTGCTAGAGTTAATGGAATTATGTATTATGTAAATTAAAGCAAAATATATGCTGTGTTAATCGAAACGTCGAGTTTTTGCATTTCGCGCGGTAGACTGCGGTTTTGTTTCATACATTAAATTACATCGATATTATCTGTCCGCAATGAGTTGGCGAGTGGGATGATGTGCTCTCACTTTATTCCACCTTTCCTGCTACCAAATGCGTTGTTATTGGCTACAGCCAGTGACAAAGGACGATGACGAGCACATCGAGACAAAGTGAAATAGAAGATTCTACAGCACTGGCCTAGCCTTCCAGTTAATAATAAACCTACTAACGATTTATATTTACTTATTTCTGCCGTGACCGTTCTTTTAAAAAAGTTATATTTGTTTATTATTTAATACAGATAATAGTCAATTTGATACTGGCTTAAATAATAAATAAAATAATCTTTAAATAATGATAAATTAAATTAATTTTTTTCATTTCATTAAAACTATTATATATTAAAGCACAAAACAAACAGTAAATTGACATTAAACTATACAAAAATAGTAAAATAAGATTAAACAGTAACATATTCGGTACCAAAAAAAAGTTCGCGCGATTTTTGTTTAAATTGTGAAATTAGGAATGAATTCATGTTTTGCAAGTAAATCTCCAAATTTTTTCAAAGGAATATATAAACTTATAGAACGCTGGAAAATAGTTGTAGAAATAAATAGTGACTATTTGTCATACAAATAAAATTATTTTCCAAGAAAGTTTTGAATGTTTAAACATTCACTTACTATCCACACGAACTTTTTCCGCTATCTAATATGTCAAATATTCCAATCATCGAATCAGCGGTAATACGTAAAAGTAAGTAAATCTTTCAATTTCCTAATAGTTGACAGTTTAACTGGGAGGCTATGTCAATGCTGTAAAGTCATCGTTCTATTTCACTTTATCTCGATATGCTCGTCGTTGATCCTTTTTGCTGGCTGTAGCCAATAGCAACAATGCATGTGGTAGCAGGAGAGATGGAACAGAATGAGAGTAAATGTTTTCACTCGTTAACTCGTTGCAGACAAAGTATACCAACACTACAATCTCCACACAGAGCTGCAGCATTGAATTCAAGTTGTATACAAACCGCAACGCTGTTCTGAGCATCTCAGACTATCGATAAAATGGGCAAAACGAAAGACGCGAGCTCGGAGGAAGACATGACTTTAGGTATGAGTTTCTATAGCGTCGAAAGATCGTTAATTTTTCTATTTAGTTCTATTTAATTCCTTCTTTCTGACGCTTCATCACCGAGGTTATTAAAACACTTCTTGAGACAGTGAACTTGATAAAGCGACGCAACGCTACCACGACGCAGCGTTGCTTCATGAAAATACATATGCGTGCGAAATTCAAAAAGACCCTCGTGCACGTTCTCCGCGCTAATACTTATTTTCTTAATAATTGCCGTTTCTTTTCCAGAAACTAACGAGATATCACCTCAGAAGCGTCACAAGAAGCACAAGCATAAGAAACACAAGAAGAAAAAGGCGACGTACGATGACAACGATAGTTTCAACGATATCGCCGTAGAAACGGAGAAGAAGAAAACGTTTAGAGTTAAAATGAAAAAAGAGGACGATAAGAGGTAAATGTGATACAAATCTCTTATTATACTACAAGTAATATCACTGTTTGTTAATGTCTTTTGCAGTTCAGAGAAGCCTCGCGAGAAAGTGCAAAAGGTGTCCAATTTCAACATCGCAGGTGCAAGCTCTGCACCCTCGCCGAAAGCAGCGACTAAGAAGAAAATTCCCAAGGGTAACAAAGGCAAAGATAGCGGCACTAGTAGCGAAGAAGAACGATGGCTAGACGCGATAGAGTCTGGGAAGCTTGAAGAGGTGCGAATGATAGCTCTAATGTTTATTCTCTTCCACACAACTCGTCATTCCTATTAATTAAACATCTGCTTCCTTCCAGGTTGACGACGAATTAAAGAAAATCAAGCCGAAGGACCCGAAATTGATGACTGCTCGTCAAAGAGCTATGTTTGAAAGGAAGACAGATATGGAACCGAATCCAGCTGTGGAACAACTCATGTCGCTACCAACTGGGTACAAAGAAAAAGTAATGACTGCTGAAGCGATACAGAAAGCTGCGCTTAAATCGTTGAAGAGGAAACAGCTTGCAGATGAGAAGAGAGAAAAAGACAAGGTGGAACAGTTGTTGATATTAAAACTCGTTTAACTTCTGTCTATCGTTGTAACTGTTTGTTACAATTATTCTTATCGCATTGTAGAAAAAAACGATGGAGAGATTGTTGAAAAAACAGGAGTCCAAAGCCTCTAAAGTCATCAGCAAAGGGAAACCTTCTAGGAGGCAAGTTCCTTTGGTTACCTATCGTTTGACACTTGAAGGAAGCTCGATATCTTTGCCTCCTGGAGAAGATTTCCCCTTGCAGCCTGCAAAAAGGTAAATAAGTTGCTGAGAATTTTTTTTAATCTGATGTAGAGGTATGATTTATTTTAATTCTCTTTTTTAAGGGAAGAGATGCCGATGCAAGTTCTCTGCGGCGTGAATCATTGTAGAAATGTGAAGAGGTATTCCTGCTCGAAAACAGGAGTGCCTTTATGCAGTTTGGAATGTTACAAAGCCAATTTCTCTGTGTCTACAGGTTAAACAGAGTGTTAGGTTAGGTTAGGTTTCAATGTGAACTGTCGAGAAAGGCAAGTATGTTTGTTGTTAGGAAAAATCTGCAACGTCCATTGGGAGGTTCTTGGAGAGTTTTTCGCCCCAAATGCGAATCCGCAAGCAGAATTGCAAGGGAAATATGTGGTTTTGTAAAAATTAGGTGTTACGTGAAGATTAAGAATGTTGGGAAGATTAATTTAGTCTTGGAAAATAGAGGAGAGTGTCTTGAACATTTTAGAGTATGTAGTTGTTCAATTTTGTGGTTTTGAACGGTTGTAAGTTTATGGTTTCTACGAATTCGATGTGATACTCTTTGTAGGTTCTTTTTTTGTTGTACTTTTCGCGAAGAAACCATATATGTAGAAAGTGTGTTTGAATAATTTGGAATTCGAGCAGGTCGAGAAAATATGAGATAGATCGAGAATAATTTTAATTAGTTTCTCTGGATTCATTTGTAACAGAGAATGTTTAATTTATTTATCAGAAAATCCTTTTGTTCTTGTAAATATAAGAGTACTACAACATTTGTGTTTTTAATAATAAATGTTCGAAATTGTCAGTATTAATATAATAATACACATTTTACATCTTAACCTTTACGTTATTATTCACATTTTGACGACAGACTCTGTTGTACAAAAATTTGCACATGTCACCGGTATTTTTCACAAGTTTGCAATTTTAGATAGACTATAGTGTGCTCGAAGACAAAAAATCGAGCATATAAAAAAAAATAGATAGAAAAAATGCGTCTTCGAACAGTTTTTATTTTTAGATTTGCATTTTATCATTAGTTATTTACCCTAAAATCAGGGAAACTTGCCACTTGAATCTTGACAAAAACACTGAATGAATTAAAAAAAAAAAAAGAACATAGTGTCTTTGACCATCTTTGATTTTTAAATTTGCATTTTATCGCTAGTTATTTACACGAAAATTAGTGAATCTTTCGACTGGTGTTTTTCAAAAATATAAAGACAAAAAACTGAATTAATTAAAAAAGAAAAAGGATAGATAGTATGAACGTATCCTTGATCATTTTTAATTTTTAACTTTGCATTTTATCCTTACTTACTTACGCGAAAATCAGAGAATCTTACCTCCAGTATTTTTCACAAATTTAAAGACAAAAACCGGAACGAATTAAAAAAAAAAAAAAGGTAAATGTAGAGACATCATTGGTGCATGGTAAGGGATAAACTTCTATATAATACTATGCACACTGTACTTTGCAAATTACATATTTAGAATTTTAAGTTGTCAGATTTTAGTCTACCTTTCAAGTGGATGTACTTTTTTAAATAAAATAACAATAAAGCTCGTATAATTCTTATCCATTTCATACAAAACTAATTACCTCTATACTCATCCTCTATTTACGCGGATTGTTCCTTCCACGTGGATTTGTACGAAAAAAAATACAGGTAAGAAAAACTTATATATTATAAAAATACCTATTTCGTATAGACTAATAAAACGAAAAACAATATTTCACAAAACCGAAATAAACTCTATTCGTTGTTAGAATCTGTTCAAAAACAAAAAAAGAGAAACAAAATCCATAAAAGTCAGAGTTATGCAATTAGTCCAAGTAAAAATTTGTATTTCTCCAAATTAAACGAAAAATAACAGAAAAAAGTGTTTTCTGACTTTGTATAAAAAATACACATCTTTATAAATTTGGCTTTTCAAAAAGAAAACAGGTTGTTATCTCTCAGGAAATTTTTTCTTATAATTTACATTAATTTTCTAGTATATCAATTTTTTGTCTATTAAAGTTTACTAAATTTAATCACTCTCCCAGTTAAATATACGGTATTTTTACAAAACTAATTTTAACAATAAACATATAAAATTCTATGGGGTCTTATTGTCCCATAAAAGTCAGAGTTATGCAATTAATTACATATAAAAAGCACACATCTCTATAAAGAATTTAAAAAAAAATCACGCTGTTATGCCTCAGGAAATTTTTTCTTACAATTTACATTAATTTTCTAGTATATCAATTCCTTCAATTAAAGTTTACTAAATTTAATCACTTTCCCAGTTAAACATACGGTATTTTTACAAAATTAATTTTAACAATGAACACATAAAATTCTATGGGGCCTTATCGTAAAAGAAACTCAGAATTAACTATCAATTTCATAAAATAAAATTGCAGTACATCTTTCAAGCCTTCGATTAAAGGAGAATTGATCATGCTACACCTTGGTACGAAAAGAAACTTGCGTAAATACAGAAACAAGTGTATTTTCGTCCAGCTATCACGAAAACCTATAGAAGCTGCCTAAAAGGAAGGAAAAACAATTGGAATATGCATCGAACGTAGCTTGCGTAACTAGAAGTAGCATATTCCTTGCTTTCACTAGTCGGGATAGTTTGAACCAAGTCGTCGCACGATCGCGAACCGCGTAACATCGCCAGTGTACATTTTCCCGCGTTATCAATCAATTCATGACTCCCGATGGTGACACATCGATCTTTTATTACCAAACTTCTGGGTTAAAATGTGGTGGTTTTATAATTTCGTTCTCTTCGTTACTTTCCACGCTTGGCTGCGAATTTCCAGCTCTGAAGCGCGGGGTGAGAATCTCCACACGTATCTTCGTCAAGTATGCTTCGAAATCTTCCTTCTTGCCATTGGGAACGACACCGTGAACGTGACAGTAGCGGTTAATTTGCATACACGTGTCCACCTCGGTGTTTTTTCTTGAAACGATCGAGAAAGCTTGAAAGGAAAAAAGTTCGTTCGGAAGCTCATTAAGCAGAAACGTTTAATAAAATTGCTAATTACAGAGGTACTTTAAGTATAAGTCCATTTATTCGTACATTGCGATATTTAAGGGTTTGTGTTTGAATCAACTTAAAAATATTGGCAAACA
Source organism: Anthophora plumipes (assembly GCA_951804975.1). Classification (NCBI taxonomy): domain Eukaryota; kingdom Metazoa; phylum Arthropoda; class Insecta; order Hymenoptera; family Apidae; genus Anthophora; species Anthophora plumipes. The sequence goes on from OX638122.1 coordinate 3,740,117, forward strand.
TATTTAACCAATTCGGGTAATGTTTTTAAAACAGTAAACTCGTTCAATTTTATCATGCAATAATAATTAATAAATATGTTAAAGAAAGTAAAGGATATTTTTTAGCTAGAAATAGACTTATTCCAGTTTCAACAAAAACATTCCTGCGATCACATTTTACAGTTCAACATTTTTGCATTAATTTATCAGGATATTGTACACCATTGACTGTATAGTTATAAATATAAAAAGAGGATTAATTAACGAGGTTAACTAATTTTTTCCAAAAATGGACTTATACCACTTTAAAAAAAACCGGCTCAAATAACGATTCAGCTAGCGAAGATACCGAAGATACCGAAGAGTGTGTAATTCGTCTAATTCGGAGCATAGTTGAGGCGGGAAAATGACTTTTGAGTATATAAAATCGCTAATTCGAACTGTTTTCTTGAAAATCAGACGATCACGAGTGTCTGCGATCCTGTGCTGATGAGGCGCTTTCGAGAAAGTTGTGCCGTTACGAATTCTTCGTCGGCGAATTCCTCGACGCAGTCAGGTAATTAGAACCACAGAAAAATGACAGGGTTCGTGTAAACTGCGGATTTTCGAAGGCTTGATAAATTAAAGGAACTGTGGATGACGAATTAACTTGTTTCAATCGCAAAGTAGAGAATTAGAGGTGTGAGCAGAGGTGAAACGAAGTTCCAGAGTCCTGCTGCCTAAGTTTCCATCCGGAGAACCGCGTGATTCTACGATCGTTCGCGCTTTATATCGAATTAATACAAAAAGGAACACTAAATTAACTGTGAAATTAAAATTGGATCACGGAGAGGTTAACACTAGGTTTACGGGACGCGTCATTTTGACGCATTTCGAAGTTTTTTAGGAAAATCACAAAAACCGTTGGCATTTTTATTTTATCTCATGTACTGACTTTTATCAGTTGAACGAGGTAAATATATATTGAAATCTACTTTCTTCAAAAGTTTTGAAATATTGAATTTCTCTATGTGGTATACCTATTTCTACGGATGTGTGTCAATTTGACGCGATTGTAATGTAAATAAAATTTTTAGTAAATTAGTTTTATCTCTGCAAAAATTACAACAATATATGAATGCATCGACTATACCTCGATCCCGTCATCTCAAATGAAACAAGATAAGCAATAGTACAAAGAACGAAACGCAGAATGTGAATTGCGTCAGAGTGCGAAAACATCTTGGAAGTTGTAGTTGCTATTAGTTCGAGTATTCTTTAGCTGAAAAATAAAATACTATTTTTTGAATTAGTAATATTATTATGAAACTCAGTTTTATACTATTTTGACAAAAAGCCCTTCTTTCAGCTAAATATGTCTAGAAAAGGAAATAAAATTTTGGAAAACATAGTCAGTATTAGTGAGGAGTGTTCTGACTCTGATTGAGCATTTGTGTAAAAGATGCGCGGAATGAATGTAGAATATTGAAGTAATGTACTAAAATATTATTGAATAATAAAAACTTTCTATAAATATATATCTCATATTTTCATTTTTTTACTTGTAGTGTTTAATTATATTGCTTTCTAAGTGGTTGTTTTTCTTTAAATATATGTATTCGTTCATGCGTCAAATTGACGCGTGTTCGTAGAGATAGGTATATAAGAAATGTCCATAAACCTAGTGTTAAATTTCGGATAGAGAAGTTCAATATTCGCTAAAATTGAGACATCAGATGGTTCTTCTACTTGGAAATAGCAAGCAGCTTCGAATCTCTCGGCCAATTCGAACGATCGCCGAGCGAATGTATGATTTCGAACGTAATCCGAGGACTAACGGTTGATGCGCTTGGTTACGGAGTGTATCTAGGATTTTTTCGACGTTCAACCGGTTCTCGTACCATTATTAGCCATCACAGATGTTCTTCCTGTATCGTACACAATCAAGCTGGACAATTTAGGCCGTGGAAATCTTGTAAGCGTGAAAGAGTAGCTGTTATCGTCTGTTTTTTATTAACCCTTTTGATGTACAGGATGTCTCATAACTCCAGCAATTTCCAAAAAGGGGGGGGGGGGGTTGCTGAAGTGATTCTGAACAAATTTTTCCTTTACCAAAATGCTGGTTGAACCTTCGTTTTTGAGTTATTAACGAGAAACATCGTACATATCATCAAAGAATATATTAGAAGCGTGTACAATTTTATACTTTTCAACGTCAAATTTGTAAGTGCTGCAGATTGTGGTCAAGATGTGACAGAAAAAGTACTTATACGTTTATCATATTTCTATTTTTCTTGTAACTTTAGTTTCAATTCAAGATAGAGGACTTTATCGTTTGGTAATTGTATTAATTATTAATTAACCGTGTTGCTCTTTGTAAACTGTAAATCTAATTGTTCTCTATATAATAATGATTCGAATTACCGGTTGAATCGGGAAACTAAGTTACACGTTTCAGGAAAGATCACTTCGAAGAGGTAACGTATACAAATAATTGTATTAATTATTAATTAGCTGCGTTATTCTCTGTAAATTGTAGATGTAATTGTCCTTTTATAAATAAAGAATCGGATTATTGGTTGACTTGGAAAAATAAGTTACACATTTCAGAAAAGTAATATCTGACACTACTCTATTAATCCTATATGATGAAAAAGAAGTATCTGGTATGGAATTTGATTTTCTTATCATTCGTAGCACTCGCAATGAGTCCAAAGTCCAGGAGGAATCGAGGAGTCACGATGGAACAATTTTAAGGAGCAGCATTCTGGGAATCAATGGGAGAAGTCCGGGACCACGAATAGAGGTAACCAAAATTTTTCTTCGAACTTTTCATTTATTATTTTTTTAACGATGGATCAAAGTATTGTTTAATTTATAGGTATGTCTTGGAGATACAATAGAAGTGACTTTATATAACAGATTAGGGTCTGCAGAGTTGTCTTTTCACTGGCACGGCTTGCGACAAAAGAACTCAGCTCATATGGATGGTGTGCCGATGGTTACGCAGTGCTCGATATTACCGTTCGGTGGTTTCCGGTATCAACTGAGGCCAGAGAGAGCTGGTTCATATCTTTATTATGCACACTTGGGTAAGCATGATTAAATAACATTAAAATATTAATTTCACTGTTGAGAGCTTGCAGTGTATAAAAAAAATGGATTGGAAGGAAAGGGTGTTAATTGAAGACTGAAAAATTGAAAAATATTACTCTATACAAGGAATTTTAAGTTCCTCTTTAACTTATCCGTTCGTAACAATTCTTGTCGTGTAACTTTCTTAAAAATAGCATAGTATTCTCGTTGATTCCAGTAATTTAATTAGTAATGAACAGAAAAAAAGGATTGGCAAGAAAAATATTAATTGAGGAAAGGAAAATTGAACAAATATTACTCTACATAAGGAATTTTGGGTTTCCATTTAAAATATCCGCTCGTAACAATTCTTTTGGTATAACTTTCTTAAAATCAGTATAGTATGCTCGTTGATTCGAGTAATTTATTCAGCAATGTACAAAAAAATGGACTGGAAAGGAGAATATTAATTGAGGACTGAAAAAATGAAGAAATATTATTATACATAAGGAATTTTAAATTCCTCTTTAACTTATCCCCTCGTAACAATTCTCTGCGCATGACTTTCTAAAAAATAGCACAATATTTTGGTTGATTCAAGTTATTTAATTAGTAATGTATAAAAAAATGGATAGGAAAGAAGAGTATTAACTGAGGACTGAGGAATTGAACAAATACTACTCTGTATAAGGAATTTTAAGTTCCTCTCTAACTTATAATCTCGTAACAATTCCCTGCACGTAACTTTCTTAAAAATATTACAGTGTTTTCGTTGATTCGCCTAATATAATTAGTGTTCAGTACCGAACCATAATTTATTTTTTCACTTTTTTCTCTGAATCCTAGACACCCTGCAATAAGACATGTAGCAGCAATAAAGATATTTAGCCAATCGATGTCGTAACACCGTATGTTTCATTCAGGGACAAGGATCCATTCATTTCACCTTCGGTATTTTAGTTAGCATGACCTACCAGATCTACCGGCCTAATGACTTTATTGCCTACACCGCTCGCTAGCTCATTACCCCCTGCCAACGTCACCCCTATCATCAGCTTACCTTTTCCACACTCACAATTCCTTAAGTTAAAAATTGCCAAACTTTTCCAATCAACATCAATTACAAACACCCCCACCTACAACCACACCCTCTCCGACATATGAATATATACATACATACATCACCACCACACAATTCCAGTCAATATAGAAGATTACACTTATTACCGTCAGACACGCTTCACGGTTACAGATTATTGTTAAAAATTCAGAAGTTTAATTATATTATTAAAAGATAAACATTCTTGAGCTACCCTTACTGAAATTATCCTTTTCCAATTAGGTTTGCGCGATTAATTTGACGCAGGTTACCGTTTCCAAGTCGTCCATAACACGATACGCGAACGGAATAATTAGTAATATACAAAAAAGTGGGTTGGAAAGAAGAATATGTTAGCGACGATATCTTTCCAAGGGTCGTCGAAGGCAATTAGCCCGACGCTATTTTGCTTTCGTACGATTTATGGCAGGGACTTAGTCTGTGTGTGGCCAGTGTGAATGAAAATATGCAGACATCCGGCGATGGCTAGTGACTCGAAGTCACGTATATAGCTATCGGGTGTCGTAGGTATGTTTGTTTAGAAGAATGCAAGAGAAAGTTTGGGGGTGGCAAGCAGCCCCACGTTGCATTGCCTTAAGGGTGTGATTGTCGTTCCTAAAGGAGCTGGCCACGGAGTGGGGAGGGCAAGGATGCCTTCTGGTAAGAGGACTGTGAGAAACAGCACGGCACTTACCCCAGAACTTCGGAACAGAGTAAATCTAATAGAATAATTGACCACCACATCCTAGTTTCCCATAGAAAACTGCTAACAAATATTAATTGAAGACTGAAAAATTGAACAAATATTACTCTACATAAGGAATTATAAATTCCCCTTTAACTTATCCTCTGGTAACAATTCCATGCGCATAACTTTTTTTAAAACAGCATAAGAAATTTCAAGTTCCTCTCTAACTTATCCTCTCGTAACAATTCTTATCATGTATCTTTCGTGAAAATAGTATAGTATTCCCGTTGATACCGGTAATTTAATTAGCAATGTACACCAAAATGGACAGAAAAGAAAAATATTAATTGAGGACTAAAAACTGAACAAATATTACTCTACATAAGGAATTTTAAGTTCCCCTTTAACTTATCCTCTCGTAACAATCCTTTTCGAGTAACTTTCTTAAAAATAGTATAGTATTCTGGTTGATTCGAATAATTTATTGGTAATGTATAGAAAAACGAATTGGAAAGAAGAATATTAATCGAGGACTGAAAAATCGAACAAATATTACTCTACATCAGAAATTTTTAACTTATCCTTTCGTAACAATTACATTCGCGTAACTTTCTTGAAAATAGTATAGTATTTTCGTTGATTTGAGTAATTTAATTAGTAATGTACAAAAAAATGGATTGGAAAGAAAAATATTAACTGGGGATTGAAAAATTGTAGAAATATTACTCTACGTAAGGAATTTTAAGTTCCTCTTTAACTTATTCTCTTGTAAAAATTCTTCTCTTTCTCTTAACGTCCTTTCTCGAAAATATTATTCGTAACTTTCGTAAAAATAATACAGTATTCTCATCGAATCGAGTAATTTAATTAGTAAATAAATGAAAATAGTGTTTAATTATTGTTGTTCTTCAGTGGTCGAATATATATACGTAAATTGGTAAATCTTTGTACTTAGAAAATTTAGAAATTTTTTAAATTAGTGTTATTGGTAAATTTTTCTGTTTAAAAATTTAAAAATGATAATTACAGTTGGAGCAAGTGGATATTTATTTTGTTTAAAGGTTTCTCGGTGTTTTCCTTCAATCGTATTTAACATCGCGAAGAAATTCGAAGCGATTTGAATTTTCCCGCGTTGTAGAACTGCTTCTACCTTTTCCGGAGCAAGCAAAATTAAAGTAGATCAATAATGCTGAAGCTGTGCCGACGGTGGGTTTCATGAGAGTTACTCTGCTTAGAATTTCAAGAAAAGTGTATTAAATATCAAAAATGCCAGTTTTATTACTATCTATTTCTTCAAATATGTTTTCCATTATCTTGAAAGTGAGGTATAACAATCCTACGTTAAGAAAAATCAAAAGTAGATTCATAACATGAAAGCTGCCCTACTACCAAGAATAACCAGGTATTTCACAGTATTTTCTGTGTAAATTCTTAAATTTACTGCATCCTTTGTCAATTTAACGAAACTGCACTGATAAATAGTAACAATCTAGTCTTGATAGTACAAACTTTACCTACATTTGATCTATATAATTGATCATATATTTATATTTATCATTTATCTATATTATCTATAAAATATTATGTATTTATAGATAATATTATATATAGATATTAGAGACAATTTATAGATAATATTTTATCTATAGATAACATTTATCTACATTATCCATAAAAAATTACAAACTTCATCTATATTTGATTGTAAAATAATAATTGCACCATTAATTCGTAAAAGAAATAAATAAAATTTAAACGAGTTTAATATATTTCATTACTGTACCTATATAATTCTGCTAAATGATTACTACAGACTTGTTGTCGTAATTGTTGTACCTTCTTTGTATAAAAAATTGTCTTAACGATCTTTAGTTAAATAATAAAAGCACCCCTGATATTTTCACTGTTAGTTTCGCAGCAGGCAGACGGTGTATACGGGTCATTGACAGTTCGAGGACTACAGGATGATCCTACCTTGGAAAGGATGCTTCTCTTATCATCGAGGTCGCCAACTCCGCTGTCGCGATATTTGCATTCACATCCTCCTACGCCCACTGTGTTCCTCTTAAACGGCCAGGTATTCTTTTAGAATAATTAAACTTCGGATTTATTAATGTATTCTACTCCCAAAGATGTGCATTAAAAATCTCCACTCTGGACGCACTGAAATATTGGTTGCTGGAAGCCTGAGTGTCAGTGGTTATTTATTACGTGTATGCAAAAGTTTTACCCCTCTCCTTTCAATTTTTTTTTTTTTATTTATACATACTCTATGCGTTACTGAAAATTTTGTCAGCGCGAAACGGTGAAAGATAATTTCTGCAAAGTTAAGATATGAAATTGCATCACGCCAAAGACTTTAATAAAAAGTTCTTTAATAAAAACAAGCGAAGAGTCGGCAAATCGATTCCTAATTGCACGTTAATTCCGTATCGGTTCTTCAACGAAAGGAATTCTATCGTTTATTACTATTAATTATATATAAAACGGTTCACCCTTCTAGTTCTCTGTGTGATACAAATTTCGCCAGTGGAAGACTGTCTCTTGTGTCTCTAGATCGTGCAAAATACAACTTTTCAGGGAAACAGTGTGTGTAAAGTATACGGAATATCGAAGTAGATCTTTTTTTTCCAGGAGAGCGGAGTCATCTTAAAAGTCCATCATGGAACGCAATATTTATTACGACTTATCAATGCAAACGCGTACAATTGCCCCACGGTGTTATCCATCTCTGGCCACGAATTTCGAGTGCTGGGTATCGATGGTAACAGGATTGAACCAACGATGGGTAGACATATTGTTTCCTTTCCAGGTACGAATTTGACTTTCTTTTTTTTTCTTCGGTTTATCCTATACGTTCAGCGCATGTAAGATACGATCGTTGCACGTGCGAGCCGAACGTTTTCCACTTTTATTTTTCCTTTGATACGATTGCACAAAGCTTGAGTGAAAGCGTATGCAACCTTGTCGGCTTTACACATTCGAGATTTCTTTTTCCTGTCCTCTCACACATCTTGTGTAGAATATCATGGCGAAAGGATTGTTTGAAATTTGAAAAAATAGCGAAGTTAAACTTCAAACGACTGCGTGTCACGTCGAGCAGGAAAATACTTCTGATTTCTTATCGTTAAACGTGACTTTCTGTGTTTATTTATGAAAATAATTCTAGGAAACTATCCTAGCGTCTATTTTTGCGTTTAGAGTGTTAATTCTACGAAGAAACTAAGGAAAATTCAAATTTGGCGCCCAAACTTCGAGTGCAAAGGGTTGAAACAAAGCAAGTTCACGAAACAAACAAAAATATATGGAACCATGTGTCATTTCTTCGTTTCAAAATAGAGCTTTTCGATCTCAAAAGCTTCTTTGCAGAGCTGCGCTGAAATTAATCGATCTCATAAAAGAAAAAAACACTCAAAATTAAAAAAAATTCTGCCTTCTTTCGACGAGAAAGCAGAGAAAAGAAAAATTTGGAGGAACAATACTGCGATACAACGGCAGAAGACATAAATAACTTTAGAAAAGCTACCTTAGCCTATATTTCTATGTAGAATAATAACAAGAGTGTCGATTCTACGAAGAAACTAAGACAAATCCAAATTTGGCGCGCAAGCTTCAAGTGCAAAAGGTTAATTTGGACGTTTCAGTAGAGTAAAGGAAGCGTTTGAAAGAACAGCGGAAGACAAAGGTGAGCAAGGAGAAAGAGAAGAGGAATCTGCAGAGGCGAGACAGATGTCGAAGTTCGAAGATGGAGTGGGGGAGAAGAGAAGAAAGCATATAGGAACCGTGTGTGCCGCTTCGCGTTGATGCGTTTTAACGATAGCCGAGTCGTTTGCGCAGACTCGGCTATCTTCGTGTGCCCGTCGAGTTTCCACAAAGGGAAATAAAGAAAGAGGAAGGCGCTTAAGCGCGCGCGGGTCTCGCGCAAAAATCGTTAAAACGTGTGCTCGATTTGCGGCAGTGGTATCGTTGTCAGTTTTACAGTCAACGATGTGTCTATCTTACGTACTTAATTTTCCCAATCGTCTGTCCTCGTCGTGTTCGTTCGTCCGTCTTTAACCCGGGCTTTTCAACTTCGACGTTCGTCTGCAAACAAGTGTCTCTCTACTTGCCTGTGTCACTTCGTCTTTTCATGTCTGGCATCGTCAACACTTGGAACGAATCGGAGACGAACGACACGCAGCTCGGCATGGAATGGACTCGCGATAAAACTCTCGAGTTGCTGCACGAGTATCAACAAAGACGCGTTCTCTGGGATTGGAATGCTCGCGGTTATCGAGACAGGGCGAAGAGGAAACGCGCGATACAGGAATTGGCGGAGATTCTTTGCTGCAACACTCTCGAGATCGAGAAGAAGATAACGAATCTGAAGTGTCAGTACTCGCGGGAGGTACACAAGATACAGAACAGCCGCGACGTTGCCATAGGACCAGATGATGTTTACGTATCCAAGTGGTTTGCCTTTAAGGCGATGCAGTTTTTGCAATTCGGCACACGGAGGTACAGCAAAAGGAAAAAGGTAGGTGGAGATCTTTGTTGGACTGTATTCTCATGTGTTCTACGTACTCGTTCGTCGCGTATGAAACCCAGTTGTGTGACAGACGCATTCCGCCGTTTCCACGTGTGTCACTAAACGGTTCTCATGAATCGCGAATTTCTTTTTTCTTTTTGAAACTAGATCCTTTTCATTTTTCCTTTCTCAATGGTGAACGGTCTGTTTGTTCCTAGGACACTCGGTTCGTGGGGATTTTAACCCTTTAACATGAATTTGATGCGTTTAACATTAAACCTACTGACAGTTCACATGTACCCATTCCTATTGTGAAAATTTCCGCTGGCGCACCGTCTTTCTGAACACATTGTACAGTCAACAACGGAAACTTTATTGTAAACAAATAAAAAACGTTATTGTGAACTAGGTCTTAAGAAAATCTGAAGCTAGCCCCTGAGAAGATATTTTAAGCGCGATATTCAAATCGAAAGTTAGTCCTTTGTTATCGAATTGCAAATTATCAAAGACCACTGGCTATAAAGCTCAATACCCGTAATAAGACATGGCCCAGTCGT